>JAJVHD010000005.1:0-2400000 GCA_022207745.1 Brachionus rubens
CGAAAATTGATTAACCAAACAATCTATCTTTTTCAGTTTTTTGAGAGCTTTTCAAAGGTATATATAACGATTGGTTTTTTTTTTCCAATCAAAAGTTAAAACCTAAAAATTGATTGATTAGTGAGGGTCGAAAATTGGATTAACCAATCAATCTATCTTGTTCAGTTTTTTGAGAGCTTTCCAACGGTATATATAACGATTGGTTTTCTTTTACCAATCAAAAGTTAACACCTAAAAATTGATTGATTAGTGAGTGTCGAAAATTGATTAACCAATCAATCTATCTTTTTCAGTTTTTTGAGAGCTTTCCAACGGTATATATAACGATTGGTTTTCTTTTACCAATCAAAAGTTAACACCTAAAAATTGATTGATTAGTGAGTGTCGAAAATTGATTAACCAATCAATCTATCTTGTTCAGTTTTTTGAGAGCTTTCCAACGGTATATATAACGATTGGTTTTCTTTTACCAATCAAAAGTTAACACCTAAAAATTGATTGATTAGTGAGTGTCGAAAATTGATTAACCAATCAATCTATCTTGTTCAGTTTTTTGAGAGCTTTCCAACGGTATATATAACGATTGGTTTTCTTTTACCAATCAAAAGTTAACACCTAAAAATTGATTGATTAGTGAGTGTCGAAAATTGATTAACCAATCAATCTATCTTTTTCAGTTTTTTGAGAGCTTTCCAACGGTATATATAACGATTGGTTTTCTTTTACCAATCAAAAGTTAACACCTAAAAATTGATTGATTAGTGAGTGTCGAAAATTGATTAACCAATCAATCTATCTTGTTCAGTTTTTTGAGAGCTTTCCAACGGTATATATAACGATTGGTTTTCTTTTACCAATCAAAAGTTAACACCTAAAAATTGATTGATTAGTGAGTGTCGAAAATTGATTAACCAATCAATCTATCTTGTTCAGTTTTTTGAGAGCTTTCCAACGGTATATATAACGATTGGTTTTCTTTTACCAATCAAAAGTTAACACCTAAAAATTGATTGATTAGTGAGTGTCGAAAATTGATTAACCAATCAATCTATCTTGTTCAGTTTTTTGAGAGCTTTCCAACGGTATATATAACGATTGGTTTTCTTTTACCAATCAAAAGTTAACACCTAAAAATTGATTGATTAGTGAGTGTCGAAAATTGATTAACCAATCAATCTATCTTGTTCAGTTTTTTTATGAGCTTTCCAACGGTATATATAACGATTGGTTTTCTTTTACCAATCAAAAGTTAACACCTAAAAATTGATTGATTAGTGAGTGTCGAAAATTGATTAACCAATCAATCTATCTTGTTCAGTTTTTTGAGAGCTTTCCAACGGTATATAGAACGATTGGTTTTCTTTTACCAATCAAAAGTTAACACCTAAAAATTGATTGATTAGTGAGTGTCGAAAATTGATTAACCAATCAATCTATCTTGTTCAGTTTTTTGAGAGCTTTCCAACGGTATATATAACGATTGGTTTTCTTTTACCAATCAAAAGTTAACACCTAAAAATTGATTGATTAGTGAGTGTCGAAAATTGATTAACCAATCAATCTATCTTGTTCAGTTTTTTGAGAGCTTTCCAACGGTATATATAACGATTGGTTTTCTTTTACCAATCAAAAGTTAACACCTAAAAATTGATTGATTAGTGAGTGTCGAAAATTGATTAACCAATCAATCTATCTTGTTCAGTTTTTTGAGAGCTTTCCAACGGTATATATAACGATTGGTTTTCTTTTACCAATCAAAAGTTAACACCTAAAAATTGATTGATTAGTGAGTGTCGAAAATTGATTAACCAATCAATCTATCTTGTTCAGTTTTTTGAGAGCTTTCCAACGGTATATATAACGATTGGTTTTCTTTTACCAATCAAAAGTTAACACCTAAAAATTGATTGATTAGTGAGTGTCGAAAATTGATTAACCAATCAATCTATCTTGTTCAGTTTTTTGAGAGCTTTCCAACGGTATATATAACGATTGGTTTTGTTTTACCAATCAAAAGTTAACACCTAAAAATTGATTGATTAGTGAGTGTCGAAAATTGATTAACCAATCAATCTATCTTGTTCAGTTTTTTGAGAGCTTTCCAACGGAATATATATAACGATTGGTTTTCTTTTACCAATCAAAAGTTAACACCTAAAAATTGATTGATTAGTGAGTGTCGAAAATTGATTAACCAATCAATCTATCTTGTTCAGTTTTTTGAGAGCTTTCCAACGGTATATATAACGATTGGTTTGTTTTACCAATCAAAAGTTAACACCTAAAAATTGATTGATTAGTGAGTGTCGAAAATTGATTAACCAATCAATCTATCTTGTTCAGTTTTTTGAGAGCTTTCCAACGGTATATATAACGATTGGTTTTCTTTTACCAATCAAAAGTTAACACCTAAAAATTGATTGATTAGTGAGTGTCGAAAATTGATTAACCAATCAATATATCTTTTTCAGTTTTTGAGAGCTTTCTAACGGTATATATAACGATTGGTTTTGTTTTACCAATCAAAAGTTAACACCTAAAAATTGATTGATTAGTGAGTGTTGAAAATTGATTAACCAATCAATCTATCTTGTTCAGTTTTTTGAGAGCTTTCCAACGGTATATATAACGATTGGTTTTCTTTTACCAATCAAAAGTTAACACCTAAAAATTGATTGATTAGTGAGTGTCGAAAATTGATTAACCAATCAATCTATCTTTTTCAGTTTTTGAGAGCTTTCTAACGGTATATATAACGATTGGTTTTCTTTTACCAATCAAAAGTTAACACCTAAAAATTGATTGATTAGTGAGTGTCGAAAATTGATTAACCAATCAATCTATCTTGTTCAGTTTTTTGAGAGCTTTCCAACGGTATATATAACGATTGGTTTTCTTTTACCAATCAAAAGTTAACACCTAAAAATTGATTGATTAGTGAGTGTCGAAAATTGATTAACCAATCAATCTATCTTTTTCAGTTTTTTGAGAGCTTTCCAACGGTATATATAACGATTGGTTTTCTTTTACCAATCAAAAGTTAACACCTAAAAATTGATTGATTAGTGAGTGTCGAAAATTGATTAACCAATCAATCTATCTTTTTCAGTTTTTTGAGAGCTTTCCAACGGTATATATAACGATTGGTTTTCTTTTACCAATCAAAAGTTAACACCTAAAAATTGATTGATTAGTGAGTGTCGAAAATTGATTAACCAATCAATCTATCTTTTTCAGTTTTTTGAGAGCTTTCCAACGGTATATATAACGATTGGTTTTCTTTTACCAATCAAAAGTTAACACCTAAAAATTGATTGATTAGTGAGTGTCGAAAATTGATTAACCAATCAATCTATCTTGTTCAGTTTTTTTATGAGCTTTCCAACGGTATATATAACGATTGGTTTTCTTTTACCAATCAAAAGTTAACACCTAAAAATTGATTGATTAGTGAGTGTCGAAAATTGATTAACCAATCAATCTATCTTTTTCAGTTTTTTGAGAGCTTTCCAACGGTATATATAACGATTGGTTTTCTTTTACCAATCAAAAGTTAACACCTAAAAATTGATTGATTAGTGAGTGTCGAAAATTGATTAACCAATCAATCTATCTTTTTCAGTTTTTTGAGAGCTTTCCAACGGTATATATAACGATTGGTTTTCTTTTACCAATCAAAAGTTAACACCTAAAAATTGATTGATTAGTGAGTGTCGAAAATTGATTAACCAATCAATCTATCTTGTTCAGTTTTTTGAGAGCTTTCCAACGGTATATATAACGATTGGTTTTCTTTTACCAATCAAAAGTTAACACCTAAAAATTGATTGATTAGTGAGTGTCGAAAATTGATTAACCAATCAATCTATCTTGTTCAGTTTTTTGAGAGCTTTCCAACGGTATATATAACGATTGGTTTTCTTTTACCAATCAAAAGTTAACACCTAAAAATTGATTGATTAGTGAGTGTCGAAAATTGATTAACCAATCAATCTATCTTTTTCAGTTTTTTGAGAGCTTTCCAACGGTATATATAACGATTGGTTTTCTTTTACCAATCAAAAGTTAACACCTAAAAATTGATTGATTAGTGAGTGTCGAAAATTGATTAACCAATCAATCTATCTTGTTCAGTTTTTTGAGAGCTTTCCAACGGTATATATAACGATTGGTTTTCTTTTACCATCAAAAGTAAACACCTAAAAATTGATTGATTAGTGAGTGTCGAAAATTGATTAACCAATCAATCTATCTTGTTCAGTTTTTTGAGAGCTTTCCAACGGTATATATAACGATTGGTTTTCTTTTACCAATCAAAAGTTAACACCTAAAAATTGATTGATTAGTGAGTGTCGAAAATTGATTAACCAATCAATCTATCTTTTTCAGTTTTTTGAGAGCTTTCCAACGGTATATATAACGATTGGTTTTCTTTTACCAATCAAAAGTTAACACCTAAAAATTGATTGATTAGTGAGTGTCGAAAATTGATTAACCAATCAATCTATCTTGTTCAGTTTTTTGAGAGCTTTCCAACGGTATATATAACGATTGGTTTTCTTTTACCAATCAAAAGTTAACACCTAAAAATTGATTGATTAGTGAGTGTCGAAAATTGATTAACCAATCAATCTATCTTTTTCAGTTTTTTGAGAGCTTTCCAACGGTATATATAACGATTGGTTTTCTTTTACCAATCAAAAGTTAACACCTAAAAATTGATTGATTAGTGAGTGTCGAAAATTGATTAACCAATCAATCTATCTTTTTCAGTTTTTTGAGAGCTTTCCAACGGTATATATAACGATTGGTTTTCTTTTACCAATCAAAAGTTAACACCTAAAAATTGATTGATTAGTGAGTGTCGAAAATTGATTAACCAATCAATCTATCTTTTTCAGTTTTTTGAGAGCTTTCCAACGGTATATATAACGATTGGTTTTCTTTTACCAATCAAAAGTTAACACCTAAAAATTGATTGATTAGTGAGTGTCGAAAATTGATTAACCAATCAATCTATCTTTTTCAGTTTTTTGAGAGCTTTCCAACGGTATATATAACGATTGGTTTTCTTTTACCAATCAAAAGTTAACACCTAAAAATTGATTGATTAGTGAGTGTCGAAAATTGATTAACCAATCAATCTATCTTTTTCAGTTTTTTGAGAGCTTTCCAACGGTATATATAACGATTGGTTTTCTTTTACCAATCAAAATTTTACACCTAAAAATTGATTGATTAGTGAGTGTCGAAAATTGATTAACCAATCAATCTATCTTTTTCAGTTTTTTGAGAGCTTTCCAACGGTATATATAACGATTGGTTTTCTTTTACCAATCAAAAGTTAACACCTAAAAATTGATTGATTAGTGAGTGTCGAAAATTGATTAACCAATCAATCTATCTTGTTCAGTTTTTGAGAGCTTTCCAACGGTATATATAACGATTGGTTTTCTTTTACCAATCAAAAGTTAACACCTAAAAATTGATTGATTAGTGAGTGTCGAAAATTGATTAACCAATCAATCTATCTTGTTCAGTTTTTTGAGAGCTTTCCAACGGTATATATAACGATTGGTTTTCTTTTACCAATCAAAAGTTAACACCTAAAAATTGATTGATTAGTGAGTGTCGAAAATTGATTAACCAATCAATCTATCTTTTTCAGTTTTTTGAGAGCTTTCCAACGGTATATATAACGATTGGTTTTCTTTTACCAATCAAAAGTTAACACCTAAAAATTGATTGATTAGTGAGTGTCGAAAATTGATTAACCAATCAATCTATCTTTTTCAGTTTTTTGAGAGCTTTCCAACGGTATATATAACGATTGGTTTTCTTTTACCAATCAAAAGTTAACACCTAAAAATTGATTGATTAGTGAGTGTCGAAAATTGATTAACCAATCAATCTATCTTTTTCAGTTTTTTGAGAGCTTTCCAACGGTATATATAACGATTGGTTTTCTTTTACCAATCAAAAGTTAACACCTAAAAATTGATTGATTAGTGAGTGTCGAAAATTGATTAACCAATCAATCTATCTTTTTCAGTTTTTTGAGAGCTTTCCAACGGTATATATAACGATTGGTTTTCTTTTACCAATCAAAAGTTAACACCTAAAAATTGATTGATTAGTGAGTGTCGAAAATTGATTAACCAATCAATCTATCTTTTTCAGTTTTTTGAGAGCTTTCCAACGGTATATATAACGATTGGTTTTCTTTTACCAATCAAAAGTTAACACCTAAAAATTGATTGATTAGTGAGTGTCGAAAATTGATTAACCAATCAATCTATCTTGTTCAGTTTTTATCGAGTGAAATAATTCGGAAAAATGTTCGGTTTAAAAATATGCTCAATATTTAAAAGTGAATTTTATACAGATTTTAAAAAAAGTTAAGTGAATTTTTGTCAATTTAAAAAAAGAGACAACACCGACCATAGTTTAGCCAACTCTCTCAAGATATGATTCATGGCTTGAACATATCTCCACTTAAATTTTATTCACTGCTTCTTCTTTAAATTCCTCCAATTTTTACTTTCGTTCAACATTATCAACAATGTCCTGAAGATGAAAAATTCATACTAAACTAAACTCGCCTCTATAAGTAAGTAATTAGCGAATTTTAAAACCGTGATCGATCTTAATTTAAAATTAATTTAATCTCAAACGGGTTAAGCTAATCGACTTTTAAAATATCTTAGCTTTACGATGATCAAAACTCAAAGGCAAAATTACTAGGCTGTTACTCAGACGGTAATATGAATGGTGAATTCATTCATTCGACAGATCTCCTACATTTTTTAGGTCATACGACAATTATGAAGAAACCCTTAGACATTTTTCTAAGTACCACCAACCTTGTGGATAAGGTGATGGATTTCAAAGTTATCAGTGATTGGGATATGACTAGTGATCACTTTCTTGTAACTGTTTCCGTTTTTATGGAGTATTCAGTTTTAGCAACGGCTGAATTCTCTGAAATATATTTTAAGAGAGCTGTCTGGTCCAAATTTAAATCTCTCTTTGAAAACTCACCTTCATTGTCACATTTCTCTGAAGATCCTTGAATCAACCTTTAAACTCAATGATCTTAATGATCGAGTCTCTGATGAAGAAGTTAAAACAAAGATCTATGAGATTCTTAGCAAACCGAATGACCCTGATTTCGAGCCAATCAAGCTTTCTGAACTTAATCTTGCCATCAAAAAATCCAACGAACGTTCTACTCCAGGGCTTAATTTCTAAGAGTATGCTTAAAAATCTACCCCCTAATATTCTTGACGATATCCTGTCCTTATTTAATTTAAGCATACTTAAAAGTAAGTTCCCCTTAAACTGGAAGATAGCATGTATCTCAATGATCTCCAAAAAGGAAGGCATATCCAACGACCCCTCGAACTACAGACCTATAAGTATCACGAGTTGCTTGGGAAAAATTTTGGAGAGAATCATCACTAACAGACTAAACCAGTTTCTCGAAAAAAACTCTCTCATATTTAAAAAAAAATCAGGCTTTCGCAAGTATAGAAGGCCAGTCGATAATTAAATTTTCTTAATCCAAAAGATCAGTGAGTCCTTTATCTTAAGTAAAAGTGTTTGTAGCTTATTCCTAGATATTTCTAAGGCATTTGATCGTGTATGGCACGAGTGTCTAATTTATAAGCTTTTTCGTATGGGTGTCCCTTTTTTTCTCATTAAATGGATTCCCAAGCAAGTCTAAAAAAGTGAAAAAACGATTGAAATCAATTGATTCTCTTAATTGATCAACTATGAAAATTTGGACTAATCTCAATTTTTTTCAATTGAAATCGATTGAAATCAATTGAAAAGAAAAAATCTTTATAATTTAATTTAATGGAAAAAATATATTTTTCAATTCGCGAAGAATGGAAAAAAATTGAAGTTTATTGAAAAAAATTTTAGTTTCAAATGTCTTTATTCAAAAAATTTAAGTTTGTAAAAAAAATTATTTTTAAGTAAATAATGTAAAAAATAGTATTCATTTCGGTGCAAAGCCGTTGTTTTCATCATCATCTTCATCTTCAAACGAGGAATATGTCTGACTCTTATGTGAGGATACATTTTCTTTAGCGAACGAAATCTCAAGTAGTAAGGGTTGGTACTTTTTTATTCGTAATTCTATTGGTCGATTCACTATTCCTCCTTCCAAAAACTCATTAAATGACCAATAGAATCACAGTAGCTTAATTCTGATTGGCTCCTCAAAAAAACATAATTTTTTCAAAGACAAAAACCTATGTCAGTACTAATTAGCCAATTGATGATCGAGTTCCTAATTACATTTAATCATGAACTAATAAAAATATGGAACCTCATGCAAACCTAACATTAAAATTAAAAAACTTCATAAAACTTAATTAAAAACACATTAATCCTAAAAAAATTAATTGAAATTCAGTAAAAAAATGAAATTGAAAAAATAAAATAATTTGAAATTCGGTAAAAAAATGAATTCCTAAAATTAAAAATCAGAAATTCGAAATTTGACCCCTTGAAAATTTTTTCATAACCCTACTAATCCTACTTAACTAAATAAAACAAAAAAAACGAATTTTACTAATGATAACTACTCACGCAAATTTTTAATATGCGGCTTTTAAACTTATCACTTATTAAATAAACTTATTCATCTTTAAACAAACAAATTAAAAATCAATTTGCGTAACACTTGTTATCTTTTAAATAAAAAAAAATTGTCAAATCAAGCAGGGCACTCCAGTGCCCTGCTATAATAAAAAAATTTAGTTAAATAAACAATAAAAAAATTTCATTATCTATTTTTTTTACTTGTAAATTGTCTATAAAATGTGACAAAAAATTATGAAATGTTATCAATCAAAACAAAAAAAACAAACAATCAAAATCATCAATCAACAATCAACATTCAAAAATGAACCAAAAAAACCAACATAAATGTAGAACTTGTTCGGATCAAAATGTTAAATGTACTTGTGTTATATCCCAAAGATCAGAAGAGATTCAAGTCTGCTTAGCTTGCTTTCAACAAATAACAGAAAGAAGAAATTTCGTAAAAAGTAAGCATTTTAAAAATGTTTTTTTTTTATTTTTTAATTTAACTTTAATTTTATATTTTTAAGGAGTGAATGAAGTAATAATTGGACTCTGTTTGGTAACTGATAATTTCATGAACGATTATCAAAATTTTCTTGAAATAAACGAGGTTTTATGTTTGAACGAAGTGAAATATTTTGAGTTACCGTTTAGTACTCCTCAAAAGATAAGCTCACTCGAAGAAATCTATAAGCAAAAGTTTGAGAAATTTAACACTCCGGCGCGTGAACAACAATATCAACTCTACTCGATCGATACACCAGAACACTTGTCAGTGATGTACGATGAGGTCATTGAAATTGATTGGAACGCATACCCGTTTATAAATGAGATGGGATTTGACCAATCATTCATTAACATAGACCTGTTCGAATCTAATTAATAACTGATTTTCTTATTTTTTTTTCTTAAAAATACAATTTTTTATTCACAATAAAATTATTAAAAAACTTAAAAATTAATGTTTTAAATAAAAAAAAAAATCTATCACCTAACACTGATAGAATAAATTAATAATATATAAAAAAATTTAACATTAAAATTTTTTTAACAAATTTACAACTGGAAAGATTCACTACATATCATCGATCAATAATATGAACAAACAACAAAAATGGTAAAAAATTCTTCAATGTTTTCATTTTTAAGTTAAAAAATTTGTTTCAAAAAAAAGATTGCATCAAGCAAAATCCTAAAACAAAAATCATCTACAACGTTTTTAAAACAACATAATGACAATTTTATAACAAACAACATCGTCAACATCTACAAAACAAAATCATTATTTACCAAAAAGGCACGCTCCATTTACTTCAATATCGATAACACCTAAATAAAATATGAACAGTTAGAAGTCTACATCAATTGCATTAACAATTAACATCAATCAAACATCGATATTTGGATTAATAAAAGCATTAAACGAATTTATTTTGATGTGAGTTTAAAACTTTTACCTTTTTTTTTTTCTCAAAATTTTATAATCTAACGATCCACTTAATCATAACCACTTCATAAAAAAAACCTTAATACATCTCTAAAATTAAGAACAATTTATCATCGACTACAACCTCTACAATAAAATCTTCACCGAAATCAATAACACCATCACATCTACAACCTAATACCAAATTTTTACAACATTTATTACACGATTTATGTTTAATATTAATTCACATATATCATCTACTACAACCACGAACAACTACTGACTTTAATTTACATCAGCACTTTATACAAACATTACCATGTCAAAAAATTAAAAAGTTATTTTACGTTAACAATAACAACAACAATAACAATAACATCATCCCAAATCTAGTTTACATAATCAACAATGTTAACAATAAAAATTAACATATCAACATCATCACCTACATTAACAACAACGACTACAGCATCACCACTTTCATAATTAAACTACAACATACAAGTACCCCCCATTAACAACAACAATACCTACATTAACTGACAATATAATGACCACTTCGACATCAATATAATTTTAAATATTAAAAATTAAAAAAAATTTTTTTTTTTTTTTCGTAATTTAATTTTAGTTTTAGAGAGAACCACAAATTTGAACACGATTAGTGACAATACACGACTTCATAAATAAAATTTACTTTTTTTTTTCTTAACATCATTAAACAAACTACATCGTTCACTTCTTCATCCTTTTACCAAAAAAAAAAAATAAAATAAAATAAATTATATTTATGTAAAATCTAAAACTAATTCTTTACAACAGAATTTAATATTTAAATGTAATCTTATGGTCTACATCAGAATCTAAATCATCAACGATAACAAAATCGTACTCTTAAACATCATCTAAATCAACGTCAACTACATCACTACCTAAAACACTCTCTCAACCATCTACTACATCACCATCTAAATCATCAACGACATCACACCGACAATTAGATCATACTCTAAAACAACATCTACAACTAAATCACACTCTAAAAAAACATCGACAACTACATCATACATTAATCACCATCTAAATCATCATCGAAAACTACGTCACCGAATAAAATCTTTCTAAATCAACGACTACATCACTACCTTAAACACCATATAAATCATCAACGACATCCACATCGACTACTACATCACCTTCTAAATTACCATCTCAATAATCAACGTGATCCATATCGACCACTACACCACAATCTAAATCATAACCCGAATCATCATCGACAACTACTTTACCGAGTAAAACCTCCCTAATAATTATCGACAACTAAATCACCATCCGAATAAACAACTCTCTAAATCATCATCGACAAATACATCACCGACAAAAACATCATTCTTTACATTAATCTCCTAATCACTAATAACAACAACTACGATCACTAAATCACCATATAAATCATCAACGACATCCACATCGACCACTAAACAAATATCCAAATCAACTACCATCACTAAATCACCATCCACAACTACATCATCCACAAAAACATCATACTCTACATCAATCTTTTAATCACCATCGACAACTACACAGTACTATAAACAACTCTCTAAATCATAAACGACAACAACATCATACACTAAATTATTACCATAATCCATTTAAATCATCAAAGACATACGCATAAACAAATACATCAACAACTAATTAACCATCTCAAATACCAGCGACAACTAAACCGTACTCTAAACAATTCTCTAAATCATCATCGACAACCACATCGTACACTTAATAACAGTCTCTATACAAACCAAGACAACCACACCGTACTCTAAATCAGCAACTACATCATCATCGGCGACAACATCGTACTCCAAATCACTCTCTAAATGAACTGTATAAATACCAACTACACCGACAACAACATCACGTTTTACAAAAAATTAATTACGACCTTCACTAAATCTGTCTTTACGTTCCAACTAACTAATAAACCACTTCAGACGAGCAAACATGGTTCAAATTTAAAATCTGACTATTAAACACAATGAAATGAATAAAAGAAATTTTTTTTTTTAAAAAATAATACGAAAATCTACTGTCAAATTTACATTTAAAATTTCTCATTCTAATTTTTTTTAGATTTTAATTAACAAAGTTAAAAAATCATGGACTTAATTAACGAGGCGTTGAATTCATTAATCGAAGAATACCCGGATTTTTTTCAAATAATAAACGAAAATGATGAAAGTCCGACTATTGAACAAAACGAGGAAATAAACGTAAATAGTCAAGCTGAAAATCTTGAAAACAATCATCTACAAACATTTCAATCTCGCGAAAACGAATGTGAATTTAATGAACCAATGACGTCAAACGTAGAAACTAATCAAAATGAATCCGACACCGAAATGGAAGCCGATGAAACAGAAACAAATGAACCAAACATACAAGATGGTGGCGAATTAAACTATACAATTCAAAATATTATTAACGGATTTAATAATCGTTTTAATTTTACTGAACGTACATATAACATAAAGTTTTCTCAAATCTCAAAAACTTTTGAAGAGGCAAGTCGTGACATTACTCAAGCATTCACAGACTTGTACAACGAATTTATCGCAATAATTGGCCCAAAAGATAAAATAAGAATCGTTTTTTTTCATGATTCTCTTGACTGTCCAATAAGTTTGCCATTCATGTTAAGAGACCGATTGACAGTCGAAAATTAAATCGCTAACTTTGAACTTGTTGCCCAATCTTATAAAACTGTTGAATTAAATCGAAATAATAATCTTACTGCTGCTGTAATCATCGCTCATCTTCCTAGCGGTAACGGTCGTAAAGCAACAAGACACGAAACAAAAGTCACCCTCCAAAAAAAAATTAATAAACTAAAAAATAAAAATTACGAAACATTTCAAGAATTTTGTAATAAAAATACAAACATTATCAACGTATTTAACGACGATAACATGTGCGCATTGAGGGCAATTTTAATCGGTAAAGCTTTCGTTGATAACGATCCAAACAAATCATTTATTGCTAAACCGAACAAACCAATTTTAAACAAACTTGTTCAAAAAATTCGAGACGAATTAGAACTTAATAATTCTTCATGTGGAATTGAAGAAATAAAAAAAATTGAAAGTTATTTGGAAGACTACCAAATTACAATAATAAACAACGATGGTAAAATTAACAAAATACCACAATACGTTGGTCCAATTAATAAGAAATTTATCTACATCACATACACTGGATCACATTATAACGTAATTCGATCAATGAAAAGTTTTTATAAACGATCCTATTATTGTGATTTTTGCAAAGTTGGGTATCAAAATGTAAAAAAACATAAATGTAAATACAATTGTTTCTCGTGTAATCGATACAAATGCACACATACATTTATAATTCAATGTGACTTTTGTAACCAAACTTGTTACAACGAAACATGTTGGAGAATTCACAAAGAGAGAACATGCAGGCAAGTAAAAATTTGTAATGTATGTGGCTCTTTTAAAAGCAATAAACACATTTGTAATGAAAACAACAAATGGTGTAAAAATTGTCAGACTTCAGTTGACGAAAATCATCGATGTTACATAAAACAAGAACTCGAAGACAAAAAACAAAAAGATTTTAAAGGATACATTTTTTTTGATTACGAGGCGTATGTTAAAGATGGAATTCACATACCAAACTTGGTAATGGCAAAAAAAGTTTGCGTTGAGTGTCTCGAAAACAAAAATGAATGTATTGACTGTTCTAAAAAGTACACTTTTGATAACAACAATTCGTTCTGTAAATGGTTATTTCGACAAGAAAATTACATAGCAATCGCTCATAATTTGAAAGGCTACGATGGAATTTTCATAATAAAATACATAGTCTCTTCCTTTCTCCCAAGTGACACCATCCCAAACATAATTTTAAGTGGGACCAAGATTTTAAGTTTAAAATTCCGAAAACTAAAACTAATCGATTCGTATTCGTTCTTGTCTTGTCCGTTATCTGATTTTTCAAGTACGTTTGGTCTAGAGGAAGTGAAAGGTTTTTTTCCACACAAATTCAATTTACTCGAAAATCAAGATTATATCGGACCATATCCAGAACCATGTAATTACGGCTCCGAATTTTTTAATCCGAAAAAGAAAATCGATTTTGATGAGTGGTATAATTCGTTAAAACATCAAGTCTTCAATTTTAGGGAACAGTTCGTTTCGTACTGCTGGAGTGATGTAATTCTTTTGACAAGAGGTTGTTTGGCTTTTCGTAAAATCATCATGGAAAAGTCTAAAAAGTCTGAAGACGACTGTGGCATTGATCCGTTTCTGACTTGTATTACAATTTCATCATTGTGTCATTACCAGGGTTTGTTTTTATATGCAACAACATATAATTGCATATTTAGCTAAAGTCGCGTATGTTGCATTTTTACGTCTACTAACGATATGCATTTGCATATAAATGCATATAATTGCATATTATTGCATATTTTTCTCGCATATAATTGCATATCTGGATTTTTTTCTATTTTTTGAAATAATATTGAATAAAAAAAAATTTTATCATCAAGTTCAAAAATATTTTCCGAAAAAAAAATTTAAACTTCATCTAAATTTTCGAAATCAAAGACCTTTTAAAAAAAAACTTGAATTAAAATCGCATATTTTTGCATTTAATTGCATATTTTCACATATTTTTTCATTTTAAATTCGCATAATTTCCTCAAATAAGTCGCATATCAAGTTGCATATGATAGCCGCTGAACTTGCATATTAAAACAAACCCTGGTCATTACATATTTAGACGTAATCTGATGGAACCAGAAACAATCGGCATCATTCCTGAAAATGGATACCATCCAGAACAAAAAACATCAGTCAAATGTCAAATGTGGTTGAAATACTTGGCACACAAATACAATGTGCAAATTTTACACTCAAAAAATTCTGGAGAAGTGTCTGTTGCAAATTACAAAATCGATGGTTACTGCCCAAGTTCGAACACATATTACGAATTTCATGGATGTATATTTCATGGTTGTCCTAAATGTTTTAAATCTGAGACATTCAATCCAATCAAACAAGAGAGTATGAGTGTTACTCTTTCAAGACATAAAAATCGAATTAAACAAATTAAAAACTTAACAAACGGTAACTTAGTTGAAATTTGGGAATGTGAATGAAACGAAATGGTTAAAAAACACACTGAAATCAGAGATTTTCTGATAACATTAGAATTGAGAGAACCAATAAATCCACGAGATGCACTATTTGGTGGACGTACAAACGCTGTAAAACTTCATCATAAATGTACAGATAATGAAAAAATAAGGTATGTTGACATTGTTTCTCTCTATCCATCAGTTCAGAAATATGGTATCTATCCTGTTGGTCATCCTGAAATAATTACAGAAAACTTTGGTAATATAATGAATTATTTCGGTATAATAAAGTGCAAAATTATACCTCCAAAAAAACTTTACTTCCCTGTTTTACCGGCTAGGATAAACAATAAATTAGTTTTTACATTATGTAATTCATGTGCTTTAGAAAAGATTGATAAATGTACTCATACTTTAGAAAATAGGGCGATTGAGGGGACTTGGGTTCTTTTAGAAGTTCAAGAGGCAATTAGACAAGGGTACAAAATTCTTGACATTTTTGAAGTTTGGCACTGGGAAAAAACATCCAGTAAGTTGTTTAGTAACTACGTAGACATTTTCCTTAAAGGAAAACAAGAAGCAGATTGATTCCCCAAAAATGTACAAACTTTAGAACATAAGATTAATTATTTAAAAATTACCATGAAAAAGAGGGAATTCTTTTAGACATTGATAAAATTGAGCGTAATAATGGACTAAGATCTGTCATGAAAGTCTTGTTAAATTCTTTTTGGGGTAGGTTCGGGATGAATACAAATAAAACTCAATATAAATTTATCTCGGATCCAGCTGAATGGTTCGAAATGATCTCAAACGAAGAATACATAATTCATGACATTGATTTTACTCACAAAGATTTTATTCAGGTGTTTTATTCAATTGACAAGGATATGCATGACGTAGGAATTCATACAAGTGTAACTCTAGCAGCATTTGTTACATACCAGGCTCGTTTAAAACTTTACGGAGAATTGACTAAAATTGACCAAAGAGTACTTTACTTTGACACAGACTCTATAATTTATGTTAGTAAAGTGGGTGATTATGAACCAATTTTAGGGTCTTTCTTGGGTGAGTTTACGGATGAGGTTAAAAAGAAAGGTGGGAATCACATTATCGAATTTGTGTCCGCTGGTCCAAAAAATTATGCTTATAAAATTGACAATGGTAAAACAAGTTGTACAGTGAAAGGTATTACTTTGAATCACATTTCATCATTTACTATCAACTTTGAATCAATTAGAGATATCGTAATTAATGATAGAGAGAAGAAAATCTTTGTTGATCAACTTAAATTTAGTAGGGACAAAATTAATTGGGAAATTAAAACAAGTGTCATTTCCAAAATGTACGGTTTTGTTTATGACAAAAGAATTTTGCATGATGACTTAACTACATTACCATATGGTTTTTAAAAATTTTAACTTAAATTTTTGTATTTTTTTTGTTGAAAATTTTTAATGTCAAATTTTTTTTGTTCTAAATTTTTTTGTTCTAATTCTAAATTTAAATAAAAAAGTTAAAAAAAAAAATCAACTGTCCTCAACTTTAACTAAAACTTTTCCCTAAAATATTTACATTTGCTTTAAAAACCCTAAACTTTTCCTCAACTTTAACGAAAACTTTCTCCTAAAATTTTTAGTATAAAAGAAATCATTTTTGCGTCAAATTTTAAAAATGGAAAAAGAAATTTCAGAATTAGCTTTCAAAAAATTGATTGAAAATTGTATTGGCTGTTCGTTCAATTGGGGAGCACAAGCTGGTCACACTTGTTAGCAAGCGTACCACTATAACATTGCATTAGTTCAAGTATTACAATCACTAGATAAAAAAAGTTTGGTTGATTTGGATTATCTGTACAACAAATTGAAAGCAGAAGATGGCACAAGCGATGATTGATAGACTCCAAAAAACAGTCTCAACACAAACCAGTTCAGAAATAGATTTCAGTTTTAATTTAACTAGCCATAAAGGAGTTCGACTTTATTACTCCAAATCATACAAAGATTACGTTTTAAGTTTTAATCTTGGTAATTCAAAAAAGTATATAATCACGAAATCTATGTGGCGAACATTCAAAATTTATTACCCCTACATTGATAAAATTTTACAAAATGGACAATAGTTCATGGTTTATTGATCATCATGTTTTTAAACACCCATTTACATGTACAATTGCTGGTCCAACTCAGTCTGGTAAAACGTGGTTAGTCAAAAAAATTTTAACTCACAACTCAAGTCTGTTTGACAAGGCACCAACTAACATTTTATACTGTTACTCAACTTGGCAAACCAACTACGAAACCTTTAGTTCAATCACCACTAAAATAACTTTCATAAAAGGAATTCCTGACATTGATGAAATTGATCCATCTCAAATAAATTTGGTTATTCTAGATGATTTAATGAAGGAGTGTGAACAAGACGTAACAATTCAAAAACTTTTTACTATTGATTCCCATCATAAAAACATTAGTGTGTTTTTCATTACCCAAAACATTTTTTCACGAGGAAAATTTACAAGAACATTAAATCTCAACTCACACTACATCATTCTGTTTAACAATCCAAGAGACAAAGTTAATACATTAGCGAGACAGATGTTTCCTGGTAAAGTCAACTTTTTTATGGAAGCGTTTGATGATGCTTGTTTGAAACCACATGGATATTTACTAATTGATTTAAAACAATCAACTGAAGGGAGAAATAGGATTCAGTCAGGTATTACTCCTGATGAAGAGAGAATAATTTTTACTCCAAAATAATTTTTTTTTAATTAATTTATTAATAAAATTTTAAAATTTATTTTTAAACTTTTCAATCATTTCATCATTTTTTTCTGTTGAATTGTAAAAAAGTTTGCAAAACTTATCAATTGAGTAACCAAAGCATTTAAAAATTAAAAACAAAATACAAAAATAACCACAATTCTCTGAGGTCCAACTTTGAATTTGTTTTTTGTTGTGAATTAAACTTGAATATTTTTTGAATATTTTTTGATGTAGTTTGATAATCTAAAAAATGATGGACTATTTCCATATGAATCAAAAAAGTTGCAAGTTTTGACTGAACTAAAATAAAATGCCACCCAATGCATTCCAGGATGATTCCTTTTTGCTGTGTTTAATACAAAACAACATGGATATTTTTCAATTTTAATCACTTCATCTCTTGCGTAAACACCTAAAAAAAATTGTTTGGTTTGGGGGTGTGTTTTTAAAATTTGATCAATTTGATTCGAATTCATATTTTGTAATCATATGACACTTCGTACTTGTTGTTAATTTCAACTAAATTGTCATATTCCATAAAAATTATTACAACAATTGCTGTTGGTAATGATTGTGAAAATGTTAATGCGACATCCAAGTTTCCAGTCTTTATTAAATTAAATTGATCTCCGCTGCAAAGGTCAGGAGTAAGATCAAAAGCAAATAAAGAGTATCCATTAGGGTAATCTGTACGAGAGATGTCGTTTCCAGTTGCAAAAACAGGTTTGTCAATGTTTTCGAACAAAGAATAGTAACCACGAATGTATTCATTTTCATTAAAATTAAATTCTAGAGGTTTATAGTAGGGAGATGACTGTCCGTCAACCATTAGGTTTAGCTTTGACAAATTGAAATGTTGAAAATTAAAAGGATTTTGGTCATATTGTCCGTCATATGCCGAATTACTCACCATTCCGATTACAACTCTTGAAGGTAAAGAAGTCTGACTGAGGTTTGTAATTACTTTACTTGAAACTCCCATTCCAATAGTACGCTGTTTTACTTCACTTCTTTTAATTGGATATTTGGCTGAAGTCTTCTCTAGTGCTAAAGCATGTCCAAGCATAACTGATGGATTAATTTGTGCTTTTCTAACTAACAAAACAGCTGAGTCAATGTGTACACTGAAATTACTTATTTTATCAGCCATTAAGCTAAATTCTGGTCTGCTTGGAATTAACTTTAGATTCATTGAAACATTGTTAATCAAGTATCTGTCTGTGTTAAAAATGTCACAATGGAGATGTCCGATAAGTTCTAATTTTCCATTTGATAAGATTGATTTCCTAGTTAAGAGGCCATTATTTCTTGGAGGTTTCACTGATAATTTATTCTCTTCTTCGGTGTAAGCCATTTTAATGTTATCGAACTGACCAGCATCGTCTTTAACAAAGAGTCCGCATTGTAAATATGAATTTTTGGAATCTTGACCGTAGTTGAGTAAATCTGTTAAGTAGGCCTTGTAGGGGTAAACGTTATTTGAATTTTCAAAACTTTGTCCATTAAATGAAAGTTCAATTTGACTGAAAAGTGAATGTAATAAATTATTTGTTGGGACTACCAAATCCTGATTAGAAACAATCGCTGTCTTGTCTTTTTTAATTGTTACTTGAAGATAGAGACTCGTTTTTGATAACTGAAGGTAGTGGTTACTAAAACCCTCATATCTAAATTCAATCGGTGTGCCAACTGAAAGAGAAGATGTTGGATTTATTTCAAACCATCCACCATTCAATATACTTGTATTCGTAGCTGGAGTCATGAACAAGTCCAACTCAGATTTGATGCACTCACTTGAATCTCTTAAAACTTTCATCTTTTGTCAAAAATGTCTAATTTTCGTTTTTTCTTTTTGTTTTGTTTTTTTGATGATTTTTTTCTTCTATTTATACTCAACCCAGGCTTTAAAATTAATCCTTCCCCTTTGTGAATGTCAGATGTAAGGGTTTTAAAAGATTCTTTTAGACGTCTTTTAGTACTCGAGCCAAAATCTTCACCATCAAGTGTATCTTTTGCAACATTTGTCGCTGTTTTTAATAATTCTTTACCAACATTTTTTGCAGTAGGTATTGCATGTTCTCTGACAATTGGCATAATCCATTTAAATATGTTTCTAAAAATTCCTCCCAAACCATAGCCTCTTTGATATGGACTACCTTGAAAAAATGGTAGACCACCACCTGCTTGTTTGATGTAGTATTCTTTAAAATTCATTTATTTTTCTGAAATGTAGTGTTGATGAAATTTTTCCGTTGAGTGATAAATCTGACTTGAGATCTGTTACGTATTCGATGAAAAACGAATCAAAATCTTCTTTTTTAACCTTTTTATACTGTGGGTTCGAGATTTTTTCTGCTACAACACATGAATTGAGGTCTTTCAAGTAAATGTCAGTCAAGATAGGAACTGAACTTGATTTTTGTTCATCTACAAGATCGGAGATGATGTAAAAGTGTCTGTGGTGATGAAAGAATTCGGATCCAAATTGGTATGATTTTGAACCGCTAAAAATGTAGTTATTATCAATGTCAAAAAAGCCTAATGTCCATCCTTCTGGCACTTCGATTTGAAAATCCATTGTTTCGTTATTTAAAATGATTTTAGGGATTTTCTTAATCGGTTCGTTACGGTAGGCCACTTTGTGTTTTTTGAAATGATATTTGATGAAATCGTCATAAAGTTTATCGTTAAACCGTTTGAAAATCTGAACTTGGACCATTAGTAAGAGTGATAAAGAAATCCATAATTTTTTTATTTTTAATTTTATTAATTTAAATATTTTTGGAAAAGTAATTTTTGAAATTGATGTAATTATTTTGTAATTTTAACTTGTATTTAAACCCTTTTTGGTATGAAGTGAAGTTTTACAATCACTTTACCTTTATCGAACTTTATTTTTTCACCTGTGTCATCTCGAATTTCAACGCGGATTGTCGAAATTTCTGATTTGTTAATGTTTACATAATGAGGATTGTCGTAGTGTACCCATACAGTTTTTAAATAACTATTTTCAACAACAACATTTCTTAACAAAGGAACATAGTAATTACCAACGTATTGATAGTCAATTATGTCACAATAAATGAATAAAGATTGAATCAACGATGGATTCGGGTCATCTATGACTCCTGATGAAATGTATTCCTTTTCAGGTGTAGTAGAGTACCAAATTTTTTCAAGGTTTAGAATGTTAACTATTTCACCTTCAAATCTAATTTTTGAATTACCCCGAATGTGCATTATAAATCTATGTGGATCTGAGGCAAAACCGGGAATGTTTTGAAACCATTAGGATGATCTTATTTCTTTTATCACTAATGGGTCTCGATTAGCTGAAGAATATTTAGTGGTAGGAGTCGTTAAATTCTCTACATTTTCTCCACTGACCCTAAGATCGAACCTTCGGTCGTACTCTTTTTGGATGTATAATGTCCAGATTTCTCCATTGAGCCTGTGTGTAAACGAAGAAATGTTTTCGCCATCGTGGTATATTAGTTTAAAAGAATCGTATGTTTTTCCCATGTCAATAACAAGTGTACCAACCTCTATACTCCATGAGTGTTTGTACGTAAGTTCAACTAACGCAACTTCGTATTGTGTTTCCATTCGTATTGAGTCTTTTAATTGCACAGAAAATTCCGTCATTGTATTGTTAGGGTACAGTTCCATAGAACTATTACTTGGGGGTGTAACGTAAAAACTCATTTGTTTACCAAATCTTTTGAATTTATCCGACTATTAAATGATTTAGGGTAGCCTAACCAACTTACAAAATATTCAATTTGGTTATTTTTCTTTCGTTTGCGAATGATTTTATCAAATGAATAGACTTCTTCTTGTTGGTTAATTTTTCTAACTCTTGTTCGTAAAACTTTCCCTCTATCAGGTCATTATTTAAATCCTTAATTATGTAAACAGGAGGTGAACGGTAAATTATTTTATCGATTTTAAAAATTTCTCTAGTCCAATTAGGTGTGTAACCTTTTTCGAAAATTCCTTTACTTTATGAAATTCGGACTTTATCTTCACTTTTAAATTTTGGATCGATGAACGTATCATTACCAGAATTTTTGTCGTAGCCGTAAATTGTCTTCCAGATTTTTGATTCGTTGTCAGGTGTAACTAAAGTTGGTTTTGTTTTAATTGTTCGGTGAAATGTGTTGTTATAAGACTTAACTAGTTCGTCTAAAACGTCAATGTATTTGTTATTTTTTTTAAATGTGAAGTATCGCCACATTTTTTCTTTTAGAGTTCTATTGAACCGTTCAACGACAGAAGCTTTGAGTTCAGAGTTTGTTGTAAAGAATTTAATTTCGTTGTCTTTGAATAATTTTTGTACAGATTTGTTTAAGAATTCAGTACCTTTTGTCTGTTTGAATTCTTTTTGGTTTTCGTGTTTTAATTATTTTTTTGAAAGATTCTAATAATGTATCTGAAGTTTTATCCTTGATTTGTATCACCCATGCAAACTTACTAAATACATCAATTACAGTTAGTAGAAATTTAATGCCTTTGTTTTCACGAGAAATGTTTGAAATGTCTACCAGATCTGCTTGCCCCAGGTCATCTATTCCTGAAACAATTACTCTTTGACGTTTAAATTTTTTTATTAATGGTCTATGTAAAGTATAAGTTTCTTGGTTCATTAACCATTCGTTTAGCTTTTTATGCTTTATACTTTTTTTCTCATTTTTAATTGTTTTTTCTACTGACGTAAGACCAGTGAAAGATGCCGATGATGGGGGATTAAAATAAAATTCAAATTTCTTCATAATATTTATTTTGGAATTTTTGAAATATTTTTAAAATTTTCCCAAATAAAATTGTTGATGTTACCTTTATTTGACTTTAAAACATTTGATAGATTTTCTGAAATTTTCTTCTTTTTAATTTTTTGAATTGATTTGTCAAAGATGTTGTTGAAGGTTTTGTCGGAAATATGTCTCCTTTTTCTTGTGTTCTTTGCTGGAGGAACATTAAACATTGATGTGTCCGTAATTTTTAATTTACCTTCTTCTATTTTTGGTAACTTTTCTATTGGTGTTATTTTTGTTCTTACTCTTGAACTTTTTGGTGCAGACGGGACTGTAAATTCAGGATGAATTGTTGAATGGGGTTGGGCATCTTTTTGACGCTTGATTTTTTTCTGTGGAGTTTTTGGTGTTGACAGATTTATTATTTTCTTATAATGTTTGACATTGGTGATTCAGGTTCACTTTTAAACGAATTCTCATTTTGAATTAAGTTGCTTTTTTCATTTTCAATTAAACTTTCTCCAAATTCGTTTTCTGGTTCAGAGTCAGGATAATCGACCAATGGTTCGTCATTATTTACGTTTGGTTTTGTGTTTTGTGATTTTTTTAACTTTCTTAAAATGTGATTGTTATATAATGTCAATTTTTCGTCTTGTGATAATGTTTTGTTTTCGAGAATTTGGTTAGTAACAGTTCGATCATTTGAAATTTTTTTATTAAATGTATTGTATGGGACTACTATCCATTTATTTGCGAATCTCATTCTTTTGTAATAACACTACTAATTATTGATGCTAGACCACTGATAACTGCCGGTAGTAGTATTTGTAAAAATCCACCTTTTTGAATTAAAATTTTTTTCTTCTCTTTTAAACCTTTTTTATTTAAAAGTTTTCGTAAAGAGTTTTTGTATTTTTTAAGTTTAGTTTGATCGTGTTCATGTAGACCTAGATAACCATTAAGTAAGTTCAATATACATTCACAAATGGAATCGACTAAGTCTTGTGGTGCGGATTTTATTATTGAATTTCTCATTCTTTTACTACAAGATGACAAAACTTTGATTGACTCAAAATTTCTCTTAATTCTTGATAGATTTGGGGACATGGTTCAATGTGGGTCAGTAAAATCGGACTATTTTTAATTTTTTAAATTTTATTCTAAAAATAGATTATGAACACAACATTGGAATATTAAATTGCATACAAGTTTTTTGTAAATCAAAAAAGTAGTCATTTGAAAAAATCCAAGTATTTTTAATTGATTTTTTTTGAATTGAATGCATTTTAGCATAAATAATCTTTGGTATTGGAAACATTAGTTTGAATTCATCTTTTCCAAAAATGACCTTGGCAAATTTGATGTCGTTCTGTTTGTTTTCTGTTTCTTCAATTTTGTCAACGAATGTGTGCACAAAATTAATGCTTTGGAGTGCAGTAATAAGTTCATTGAGATCAGATGTTGGAATCTTCCATCTTTTTGTGTATGGTTGAAATTTTGCACTCTTGAAGCTTTTGAGGGTTGAAACTAATGATTCATTGTACTTTGCGATTATTTCACACTCTTCTTGATTTTTGAGAATTTCGACTTTCATTTTTAATGATTGAATTTATTTAAAAAATGAATTTCTTTTATAGAAGAATTAACCAATTAAATTTGATTTGAATTGAATGATTAGATTGGTGAATTGGTAGTGACATAGGTATTTGTCTTGATGAATAATGAGGTGAGAGGAGTTATTTTTAACTAACCAATCAGATGCGTTATAAAGTGGGTCAGCGGTATTTTTCTTTGATTATTTTTCTAGGTCAAATTAAAAGAACCAATAGAATCACGAATAAAAAAGTACCAACCCTTACTACTATCTCATAAGACGATTTTGATAAGTTGTTGAAGTTGAACGAGGCACTCGAGTTGTTTTGATAATATGGATACGTAAATAAATGATTATTATTTACTTGCTCCAACAACACATTTCTTGTCTGCATTTGAGAATAATCAAAGTATTGTGGTTGATTTGATGGAAATTGACTCGTATTGAAATTAACTGTTGTTTGGTCGTCTGGAATTGGCGAAACTGTATTCGTCGTCGGTTTGTTGTTCCTTGTTTTTTCTATATCTCGTTTTTTTTCAATCATAATAGACGATGTATTTACAGATTTTTTTTTCGCATCAATATTGGCTGGTTCATCGTTTTCATCCACTTTCCGCTTATTTGAGGAATTTTTTTTTAAAGACGGATTTAAGTATTCTTTGTTATCTATTATAAAAACTCGATTTGGGTCGTTTCTCCATATTTGTCGTCTTGCTTCCGATGTCATTTCGTTCAATGTTTTATCACACACATTATTAAAATCGTCGCGAATACTTTTCATAAAGTCTTAAAAAAAAATTAAAAAGATATAAAATTATAAAAAAAAAATTTTATTGAAATTACCTATACAGGCAGGCATCACCGACTGTTTAAGAATAGTTTGAGTTGTATTTGATGCTAAAGTTATTTCATTGAACAAAGCAAAAGTCAAAGTACGAAAAATGGAACTTGTTGATTTTTTACGATTGTGCATAGCCATAAGAGTGTTCTTAGTACAAGAACTTATTAAGTGATCGGAAAAATTATTAGATATTCTAAATTTTTTGTCGGATGTCGAGTCTTGTGTTAGTATTTCACTGAATTGAATTCCATTAAAAAAAGCTGCAAGATATCCCGCTGCTAAATCATCTTTATTAATTTTTTCATTTTCGAAAGCTTCGTGTAAATCGAAAACAACATCAGAAGTTTCATCGTCGCAAATTAATCCCCGGTCATGGTCTATTTCCATTTCATTAAAGGACTTATTTTCGAATAAATTTGTAGATAATTGATCTTCTAACCTTGTTGGTAACTCGTTGTAACCAGTTAAATTATTATTGAAGATATTTGTATTTGTATAAATGTCTTGAATTAATGACGTTTTTTTTGATAGAAATAAGTTGACTTTGGGATTTGTTTCGAATTATCAAAAATATATTGTTTATATGGCCCTCTTTTTTTTATTGTTTTTTTTAGGTACTCATTTTTTTGTCTTTTTGGTTATCTAAACGATATCAATATTAAAAAATAACGAAACAATTTTTTTCCATTCAATTGTATATAGATTCTTAGAAAGAATAAGAAAATTTAAAAAATATCAACGAAAAAATTTTTCAATCTATTCCAAGTATTTTTACTTGGAATAGATTTTTCTCAATTGAGTTTCAACTTATAATTTTATAAAATGGAGATTCCATTCGTTTCAATTTTCAAAATTTAACTTGATATTTTTTTCAATCGTTTTCAATTGATTTCAATCTAGATTTATGGAAAATTTTTCTTTTTCAAGTCCATTCAATTGACTTTCAATGATTTCAATCGTTTCAATTGATTTCAACAGTTTTTCAATAAAAATAGTATTGCTTGGGTTATATCTTTCCTTCATCAATTTTGTGTAGTGGTCAACGGGAGGTTCAGTGAAATGTTTTTTATTAGAGCAGGAGTTCCTCAAGTTCGGTTATTAGTCTTCTTTTATTTAGTGTTTATATTAATGACATTCTTAAGAGAGATAGATCGTTTATGAGTTATTCTTTGCTTTTTGCAGATGACCTGGTAACATTCTTTAACTAAAACAAACCTGATAACCTTCAAGGTATCATCAATTACTATCTTAAGGAACTCGAACCTTGCTTTGTGCGTTGGAAAAAGAATGTCTCACCTGAAAAATCGTCTTATGTGATCTTTACTAAAGGCAAAACCAAGCTAAATTTGAATTTAAGTCTCTTTAGCCGTTTAATACCTTCAGCTAACTCAACTAAATTTCTTGGCATAACTTTTGATGCTAGACACACTTTCAAAAATTATGTTGATGAAATTAGAGTGAAATGTAGGAATATATTAAACCTAATTAAGTCCTTTCTAGAAAAGGTTGGGGCTTAACACCGTCTACTTTATACAAGACCCATTGGCTCTATCCTAGACTACTCCTTCCCCTGTCTAAATCTTCTTTCGAATGAGAGTATTAGAAAGCTACAGAACAACGCGATAAGAAGTATCCTTAAAATCAGAATGGAGACCCAACGCACTAACCAAGATATTTTTTGAAACTTTTAGAAAACTTTTCCACTGTGAATTCAAGTAAAATTTAGGAATTCACTGTTTTATTTTCTTATTAATGTCAGATTTTTTATTTCTTACTCTTACAGAAAATTTTTAACTTTTCAAAAAATATCTCAGCATTAACTAGAGAATCTTAGCTTTCAGATGATATATCATAATCAATTTTTTACCTTTTAGAAACATGCTTTTTAATGATATGGCAACACACCTTTGCACTGTGATCTCTTTTTCTTATCAAACCTACTTTTGAAACAAATATATTTATGCCAAATCTAAGGAAACTTAAATTTTTTTATCAATTTTCTTTTCATATTTTTTTTCTATTCAAAAATTGACCTAAAATTTCTGCAAATGTGGGTTTTTATAAAATAAAATATGGAGCAAGGTAAAGCAAAATTCGCTTCATCCATTGGTGAAGTCTGCAAAATCTCTGCAAAACGAATTGCACATTTAATTTTCATATTTTTAATGGTGTGCACTGTTTTTAAATGCGCAATTCGTTTTGCAGAGATTTTGCAGACGTCACCAATGGATGAAGCAAATTTTGCTTTACCTTGCTCCATATTTTATTTCATAAAAACCCACATTTGCAGAAATTTTAGGTCAATTTTTGAATAGAAAAAAAATATGAAAAGAAAATTGATAAAAAATTTTAAGTTGCCCAAATCTAACCACATTTTTTAACCACATTTCAAATTTTCAATTTTACAAGCTTAACTTTAATTTTTACGACTTACGTAGGGTGTATCATTTTGCTGTTTTTACGGTTCTAACTGGTTTTTCTGATTTATTAAGGTTTTAACCACATATCCATAATAAAAGAACCACATTTCCTAATAGATCTTTTCATTCTCTATCCGAAAATGACATCAGTTTTTAGGTGTATCTAGAAGGTTAGAGGGGTGTTTTTGGGTGTATTATGACAATTTTTTTTGGAACAAAAATACAATACCTAAATGACTTTTTTCCCGGAAGAGGGTGTTTTAGAAAATCTAGGTCACTAGGAATAAAAAAATAAGAAATTTATTTAATTTTTGTGATTTACACCCGTTTAATTTTTTTAGGTGTTGTTTTTAAAGGATACCTCAATCATACTATTTTTTCTCTTTCTTGTTGTTTTATGTGTTATCAAGTCTTTTTTATGTTTTGAATTTCTATTTATTTTTTACGTGTCCAAACTTTTATTTTATTTTAAAATATTAACTTTTTTATGCTCATTTTAAATTTTCAAATAAAATGAAAGAACCAAGACTTTTTTAAAGTATTTTATATATTTGACTGAAAGAGAAATGAATATTTTAATAAAAATGACACAAATTTCATATGATTTAATATCGAAAAGTTGCAAAAATAATGACATTAGCGGTATTAGAGTATAATCTAGTCTACAGAGACTCAATCTTTGGCAATTTTAATCAACCATAATCCTTTTATTAATATAATTGTATTGCAATAAAAGGTGTGGATTCTCCTCAGTGAAATTTAGTTAATAAAATTTTCCTTCTTCATAATGCATCGATTTCTATTTCTTTCAACAATATTGTGTTGCACCCTTTACTCAACAAAAAAATCAAAACAAATAATTTAGAAACATATGATTAATATTCAAAAAAAAAAAACCCAACTCATCAAATAAAAAAACTATATGCAAACAAAATAAATCGACACTACGAATAGTGAAAACCTTCCGATGACGATTTTAATCAAAAACTAATTGATAATAACTCTTGTTTTTATCTACAAGCTCTTTTTTCCTTAAAAAACGAAAATTATAATATTTTTTCTTTTTTTTATATTTTTTTTTGCATTCATAATTATTTCAAAAATTACATTCAAAAAAAATTTTTTTTATTTTTTTCTATTTTTTTTATTAAAAAAAATGGCACGTCTTGTTTATTCAGTTACTCGTTGGTGGCGATGCTATTTTTTACTTCTAATCGCTTCAATTTTATCATTTTTCCTCATTTACGTGTCAAAAAACGATCCCAACCTCGAATACTACTTTCCTTATTTTCGACTCGGCTCGAACTATTACAATTTTTACGCAAGTGGCGGGGCTGAAAAGATAAAAAAATTGATGGAAACAAATAACTTGGACTACGAATTCGTTGTATCGAACTCTAAAATATGTGTGTCTTTAGAGGACTATGACATCAACGCCGCTGAGAACAAAAATCTCGAGTTTTTATTCCTCTCGGTCTCTCAAGCCGGGAATTATAAACACAGAATCGCCGCTCGGTCTACATGGATGAAATATTTAGATAAATTTAACTCGAAACTTTTATTTTTTATTGGAAACCCTGAGTATAAGACCGCTAGGGATAACCGTCAAGTTGATAGCCTGAGAAACGAAATTAACCAATACAAGGACATTGTTTTAATAAACATGCCCGATCACGAGAATTACACGTCGACAAAGACATTGATCTCGATCCGATGGGCGTTGACATATTGTTCAAAGGCTAAAAATTTATTTGTAGTCTCCGAGTCGGCTGTTCTGAATCTTAAAAAGTTTCAGACTGTTTATTTGAATCGCGATAAAATGATCAAAGAATACTCGATCAATGGTCAGTGTGATTACACTGATGAAAATTTTGCGATGGCTTTGAAACTATTTTTTAAAGACTTGAATTTAAAAAGTTCTAATGAGACGAGGGTTCGAGACGAGTACTCTGGAAAATATTGCTCAAATCTCGGTTGGATTATAACATTAAACGGTGCTAGACGTTTATGGGAAACAGCATTGCGTTCGCCTTATATGATGAAGATATCCCCTGGGTATTTAAATGGATACTTGGCCTACAAGGCCAAGTTGAATTATTCGAGCGAGTTTAAGTACCAAGACATACTGCCAGTCGATAAAAATTGCCTTGAAGTGTTTGAAAATCAACCGGATGTGTTGTTATGTGCTGAAAATTTTACGATTAGCAGTCGCTATTCGAATTATATATCTCATTGGAATTCACCAGCTCAGGGACAGTTGAATTTAGCTAAACTTTAAAAAAAGGCCGTGATGAATTTTTTTTGATTTTCCGAGTGAAAATTTTATTTTGTGTAAATTTGTTCCCATGAAATAGAGAAACAAAAACTGATGCAAATTTTTTTTTTTTTAAATTTTGGATTTTCTTTTATTGGAATAAAGTCTTGTTAAATCTATAAAAAAATATTTTATACTTCTTCGGAACTTTCCCGCCATCGACAGTCTCCATCTATTTCTTGTCTATGTTGACGTTGGGTTATGTTCACACCCTCAAGTGACACATATTGAAATATTTGAGTAATTTATTAAAATTTTAATGTTTTGCTAATTATGCATCGCTTGATAAAGCAACTTAATTTGACATCATAACCCATCATTCATCATCATAACATCATCGAAAAAGTTTTCATCGATTTGGAGATATCTTTTGATAGCCAAAAATCACTAGTTGACGCTATCATCCATATTCAACTGAAGCAAACAAAAAACGGTTAATTCTCTACAGTATATTTTTATTGTGCATTTGCTTACACTAGAGAAGATTCTGCATTAATCTCACGAGCTACTTTTTAAATTTTTAACGATCTAGTTTCATGACAACCAAAAAAAGGTCTTCACGACCAAAAAACAGATTTTCACTCACTAGCTTTGAAAAAAACAATTTTTTGGTTGTAAAACCATGAAATTTTTTAAATTTTGAGATTCATTTCTTGAGAGTAAGATCGTAAAGCTGCAAAAGGCAGGCTTCTTGTAGCTCTTGTAGTTGAGTACAAAGTAACAAGACTAAAATCGAAGGAGTTCAAGCTAATCTCTGAAAGGAAAACGTTTGCGCGGCAAAAGTCAATCACGAGTATAAGAATATAGCTTTTTGGGCATTATAGGGATTCAGTAACTTGTCGTGTGTAGTATTCAATATTCTTGATTGACGGTAGTAGTTTCAACTTACAGAAATATTTAACAAGGTACAGACATCAAAAACTGGCAGCTTATTCTAAGTGAGGTCTTACAAACGAGATATAAAGTAACCTCAAGGTTCCAAAATTTAAATTCTTGAAACTTTTAGCCATAATGTTATGCGTTTGTGCGAAGTAAAAAGCGACGGACATCCTGAAAATTTGTTAAGTTTAATAATCAAAACAACTCCGAAACTAGAAATTGCAACAAAAAAAAATAAAAAATGCTATTTTCATAAAAAATAACTTGAAATTTATTATGTCATGAATAATTTTATATTGAAAAATATCTTTCTCTCTCTCTCTCTCTCTCTCTTGCTTAAAACTTGTGATCTTCTCAAAATCTAGAAAATAATATCAACTTTTTTTTAAAATCCAGTTTAGCTTGAGTTTTACAAAAACCCTTTTTTCTCATTTTTTTTTTAGAAATCGTTATCTTTTTCAAAACAAAAATGTCTAGTGAAAATCAATTTAGACAACAACCAGAGGACTTGGACGTTACACGTAACAATGAAGCTACTAACGAATTTCAATTGAAAACAATCGAGTTACGTCAACATCGTCCACAATGGATCACTTATTATCAAAGTCAAATGATAGACAAACAAGATTACGAGTTAATTAATCGTTTCGATTCGAATAATCCATCGGAACGTGAAAAAATTCTCACTCACCCTACTGAAAAACTTGAATGCATAAAAACCCTCATGACCATTATTCAAAAAGTCTCCAAAGAATCAACTCTACAATACACTGTAACATTAATCGATGATTTATTAATCGAGAACAAGAACAGGGTCGATTTGTTTCATTTATACTCAAAAAAATTCAAAGAAAATGTTTATCAGACTTTTTCAAAAATGTTGTACTTACAAGACTCTTATCTTGTACATCAAGTGGCTCGTATCTTGACAAAACTAGCTTGTTGGTCAAGTGAACAAATGCCAGATAAAGAGCTAAGAGACTTTATCTACTGGTTCATGGAACACATAGAAGAAAAAAATCCTTATAAAGAAACCCTCTGTCGGTGTTTACAGATGTTGTTTCGTATCGATTTTTATCGCCTCGCGTTTTATAAACTTGATGGGGTTAAGGCTTTGGTAAGGTACTTGGACGCTAGTTTGACCACTGGTAATGGTAAAGATCAAATGCAGTATCAGGTCACGTGCTGTTTATGGCTATTAACATTTAACGAACATATTTCAATGAAGATTCAATCGGGATACAAGTTAATCCCTGTCTTAGCTGATATTTTAAACGGGACTGAAAAGGAAAAGGTAAAGCGTATAATTGTAGCTAGTTTTAAAAACTTGTTAGAGAAACCGACAGATAGCGACGTGGTAAAGGCAAATTGTCTTTGTATGCTTCAGAGTAAGGTCAAGAAATTGATTGAGTTGATGATGCAGAGTAATGTTGAAGACCCGGATTTATTGGAGGACTTGGAATTTTTGAACAAAAAGTTGGAGACTTTGGTCATGGATGTGAGTAGTTTTGATGAGTATACTTTAGAGGTGACTTCGAATAGACTCAATTGGTCGCCGTGTCATAAATCGGATAAATTTTGGCGCGAAAATGCGCAAAGATTGAACGAGAACAATTTTTATTTGATTCGTAAATTGATTGATTTGTTAAGAATGAACACGAGCAGTCCACAGACTTTGGAGATTGCACTAAACGACATCGGAGAGTATGTACGTTATTATTCAAGAGGAAAAAAGTAGGTCATTTAACTCAAGTTTAAAAGGTTTTATCTAACATTATTTTTTTTAAAAGTGTAATTGAACAATTGGATGCAAAAACGACCATTATGAGCATGTTGTCCCATGAGGATACAAATGTAAAACATCAAGCGTTGTTATGTGTTCAAAAGTTGATGGTTCATCATTGGGAGTATTTGACTAAACTTGATTTAGATGAAGGTGTAAGACAAGTTGGAACAAAAGCTTAATTTTTTTTAGAATGACCCTCTCTTTTAAAGTCAATATTTGTATTTAGATGAAATCGTAGACTTGTACGTTTATTTTTTTATTTTCTACTTAATTTATTTATTTTTTTTTAAATTCCAAAAAAATGTGAGAATTCCATTAGACTCTTCTTTTTTTACGACTAATTTATATCCTCTTTTCTTTTTCTTCTAATAAATTCATTTATTTTAACATTTGAAAATTTTTTAATCGAATACTTGACCCAGGGCGACTTCTTTGACAAAAAGAAAGAAAGATTTTTTCCCTGAAGATGTTCAATTTATTAGACCATCTTGAATTGCTTCGAAAATTGACCTAAAAAGAGTCTCTCTTATGGTGTTGTTTATGAAATCGTTTATTATCCCTCTAACAATTGGAGGCAAAAATTTAAGTAAATTAAGTAATGGCTCAAATCTCTTAATATTACAGATGTTTTTGATCGAGTTCTATTTTAGACTTATCAAAAGTTAAAAAAAAAATTATTTTTATCATGTGATATTGACTTAAAAGATTTTTTAAACGATACATAACGAAATTGAGTTCTCATTTTCTCATCCGGGCTTGGGACCGGCCAAGGCATGGTTACGACTATGCTGCCATCCACCCCAGTGAACTGTGGGACGTTCATCATAAACAGTGCCACTCATCCGAGCCGAAGCTTCCAACTCTACAACTACCCAGACTTAGCTTTATCACAAACCAAGCGTATTAACCCGAAAGAGAATACTCAACTTTGTTACCAGGGCTACACCTATTGATGTAAAACAAGTTCTTGCACCCGTTCCTAGGCTACTATACGTTGTAATGGTCATAGCCATTGGTACTTCAATACGAAAGTATCGAACGCGATTTGTAGACCCGGACCGACAAAGGCATGGTTAACCAGTGGCGTAGCGTCCATACGGCAAACCAGAGCTTGAGCCCCCCTACTGAAAATTTGGAAAATCTCAGATTCTTGAAAATTTCACTATGAATCTATTTAAGTACGATATGAGGTTCGCAAACCATTATAAACATTCGATTCTTAAATTGTATTACCACTAAAGACTAAATGTGATCTTTTTTGTTAGACACTCTACTCGTTAGACTACTCTACTATCCTTCAGCTGGTTATTTTGTCCAGCTACCGGGATTAAACTCTAAATGGCTGGCAACTATACCTTTAAGACAACTTTACCCGTAGCAATTATTCCAAAAAGTTTCAACATAAAGAATAAAATATAGAAGGAAATTTAAGATGCTTATTCGACCAAAACCTTCACCACTTAGCCTATTCTGTTGTTAAAAGCAATTTAGTCGGGGTGTAATCGGCTGGTTTATTACGATAATAGTTTAGGGTTCCGGTATTTTGGGGTATAAAAATTTTGTATTTTTCGGCATACACCATCACCAATCTGGCGTTTTCCTATAAAAATTTGGAATTTCCATCTATTTTTTTGACCCCCTTGGTTGAGCCCACCCATCTGAAATTGTCTAGCTACGTCACTGTGGTTAACGGTTATGTATTTTTGTAATTATGTGATCCAAAAAAGCACAGATTAAGGATGGATTTCTGAGACCTAAAAAACGGATTCGTTTTTCTTCAAATTTTTCCTAAAAAATGTTGATTCCCAAAATTTGGATTAAAAAGCTCATCATTGGGTCAAAAATTTACGGAATCGCTAACTTATCCTTTGAGACCCTCTTTAGCTAATTTTCGTCGAAACATTAATGATCGTAATAAACACTCTTTATTTATTATCAACATTAATGATATTAATTTCATAGTTATGGCTAGCTTACAAAAGACTTTACATATGACAAATTCTAAAAAGAAATTATTAAGAATCAATTTACAATTATAATTCTTTGGCTGACGTAAAGAAAGTGAAATTTGTAGTTATAATTTGACATGTAGTTTAATTTTCAACCCGGATCCGTATTTTAGGGACAGTCTTCATTATCAAGTAAATTGGTTTCATCTTGATTTGATTTATAATTTAGCTGGTCATCTTAATTGTAAACCTTGTGATAACAAACACAATTCAAATATTAAACCCTTGATTTCGGTAAATCAAAACTTCGATAAGGAAAATAATAGGCGGGCGTAGGGTTTTTAATCGCATTAAAGAGCAAAAATACAATGATTGCTTGTATCGAAAATGCTATCAAATGAAATGATATCATGTTCTTAACGTGTCACATTTTAAAAAAACCTTTAATCGGCAATTTTTAACTTCCCATAAGATCACATTTTAATCACAAATTAACCAAAAGAACATAGACTTTGATACAATTTAAACACCCACTGTATAGTTTGATTAAAAAATGTGCACATGTTCTCTTAACCCTTAAAAAACAAGTTGTTTTCTCATATAAATAACCATCAATTTATTTAATAAAATCGAAAAAGACTGTTTTTTTGTTAAATTTTTATTTTATTTAAAGCAAAAAAATGAAATTCTATGTCCTTGGCTTAATTATTTTATGCTTAACAGACTCGATTGCATGTTCACTTACGACCGGTCCATTTTACACCGTAATTGTTAATTTACAACAAGAAATTCAAAATAATGTAATCCAACAAATAATCGATCAACTCGTTCATTTTGTTCTTCATGCCTTAAATTTATCACGATTCAATTTAGTCCACTTTTTAGAACAAGTACATTCGTTTTTACCACAAGTGGGAGATGCACTTTTATTTCAAATAAATAAATTAATGTCTCTTGTTTTATCATCGAGTGCTCTAAACGGTCCGTACACTCGTTTAAGCGAAGAAATCGATCATTTATTGGACAACTTTCAACAACAAATTATAAACTTTTTTATCAATTCAATAAATTTGTTATTCCCGGGAAGTTCTAGAGACTTTATGAGTTTGTTTCATACATTAGGAATTAACATTGAGCTGATCCTCGACTCGTTGAAACCAAAAATTCTTGAATTTGTTCATCAAATTTGTACTTTACTTAACATTAATGGAGAAAGAAATAATTTGATCGATTTTATTATTCAATCGTTTGGTCTAGATCAAGTATGGAACATAATTCAAAGTTTAGGCACACAAATTGTTATTCAATTTACAAATATTGCCGCTCAATTGTTATTTGCTGGTCAACAAATTTGGTCATCAGCCCAAGATGTGTTTAATCAATTGAAAGATGATTTGTTAAATCATGCTGGAGATAAGGTTATTATTGTTGCTAGTGCTATTGCATCGTTAAATCAACTTTTGATGATCGGAAGTGGCAAAAAATGATTTATTTATTTTTTTTTTAAGTTATACCATGAAATACTTGATTGATTTTTTTTAGTAATAAAATTTGAATTTTTATATTTTTTTAGTAAAGGTTAGTTTCATTTGATCGATTAAATCGGTTATACCGTAAACGTTAGTCTAGACCCCCAAGAGTTATCTTAAATCGCGGTTTTCTCTAACATTTAAAACGGATCGTGACATTGACCTTTTAAAGGCTAATTCCGGTTCGTATTGGAACGGAACATTCGACGTTCGGAACAAGCCAAAAAAAATACGGTGTTAAATATAAAAATACAAAAATTTAAAGCAATTTTAAAATATTTTTTTGCATAAGATTTGTGAAAAAAATTAATTTATATATTAAGGAGGCCAAATACATAATCCAGACATCAGGAAGTTGTTTTTGAAAAGAATAAACCGATAAAATCTTAAAAAAGACCTATTAAAACAATATCTCGTTTCCAAAGATTAAAATGTATACCATTTGTAGCAGATGTCCCAAGGCATTTGAGTTGATTAGCTCTTAATGTCCCTTTGAGACATATAACGTTTGAATATTCATGATCGTGTTGCCAAAGACCAACCCCTTACAAATAATAGTTTAGAATCGTGGCAAAAATTAAAAAGAAGGATATAAAATAAGCATAAATAGAAAGAAATTTAATTATCCCAATTTGCCGAGCTCGATTAGCAGAGTGATTTGCGAGCTAGTCTTGCAAGCAGAGGGTCGAGGGTTCGATCCCCGCAAGGGGAGAGAATTTTCTGACTTTTTCTGTAGTACGGGGCGGTGTGTTTGATGGGGATGGTAGCCCAGTTGATATCGGTAGATCAATACTTAAAGTGTAAGGCTACGAAAGTGACAGTTCGAATCTCGCAAGGGTCAAATTTATTTCAAAGAAGCAAAGAAAATATCAAATGCCATTGGTATAAAATCGAGTAAAACACCAAAGCCCTAGCTCTTAAACTATTTAAAAGAGTATTTTGGAATAGTCACAGTGTGTGATATAAGTGAACTTGAAACATAATACATGTCTGAGCTTGACTTTTGTCTAAAAATTTTTTTGATATAAGTGGAATGGGATATAGAATATTGCTATTTCTGAGTGATATAACTGGCTTTAAAATACATGCATTTGGATTCAAGAAATCGGTTCTACACATTTTTTGTGATATAACTACATAGTGATATAACTGGGGTATGACTGTAATTACGTTAGTTTTCAATTGCAAATGGATCAAGACGACTCAAGTTGTTTGGACAATTATAAGAGCTCAAGCTAGTATATCCAAATCAAGACTGTTCGAATGTTTGATGCAAATAACACTGTCAGTCGATGAAACACAAAAATCTGTAAGAAATGCTCTTAGTAAACACAAAAATACAGTATTCTACCCTATTTGAGGTGACTTCATATGAGTAAAAAACATTGAATGATCCCAAAAAAAATATTTTTTATTGGCTAAAATGATCACCAATTTGGTGATCAAGCTTTTTGTGTACATTCAGTCCTTGCAAATGTTTGTTTGTATATTTTTTTTTGCTATTTCAATTTTTTTGTTAATAAGTTTTAAATTAGGGTTTCGTATTTAATGATCACTAAGATTTAGTTTGGTTAACATAAAGGTTAACCAAAAACATGTTAAAAGTTAACTTATTTTGGTTAACTAATATTTTGTTAACCAGATGTTCGTTAGTGGTTAACTAATTGGTTAACCAGAATCTTTAATTCAAAAAGAAAAATTTTGTTGGATAGGTTATAGATCACTCGACGTTGTCTGTTGAGCTAAAACTAAGATTCGCCTCAACTTCACTATCTGTTAAGCTTTGAGACCATGAGACTACACTGGTAATTTTTTATGTTGTGATATGTATTTTGAGAGTAGACAACATCTGGACATCAATGGAAAAAGTATTTGAAATAAAATGTTGTCTACTCTCAAAATACATTTGCCCAACATTAAATATTGTCAGTGTAATTTATATTTCTTTCAAAAAATTTTAAAAAATTATTTAAGTCTTTAATTTTGAGGCTAGAGCTATTGGTGTTAGTCGACTAATAATTTTATTGTGTTTGAAAGAATTTAAAAATTTTAACCGTTAGAGGATTGCACTAGAGATCACTTTTCATTTAAAACAACAAGTTAAGATAAAGTAGCCGTTTCATGAAATTTTTTTTATTATTTACTTTGTTCTTAATTGGTCCTGAGAAAAAGAATTAAAAATATTTGGTAAATATTTTCAAGGTGGTCTTTTCTACAAATCATTGATATTTTCAGTATGGACAATTCAGTTAATTGAACTTTTTACGATGAGAACTATATCGATCAGTTTTAGAAAGTCTTATAAAAAAACACTTACTTGAATAAAATGAATCGGTAGAGCGGGTATCGAAGACAGTAAGCACCACCAAGAGTAAGATTTCGGTCTTAATGTATTCAAAAATAATCATTTTATTTGTTAATCGAAAGGTTTAAAATAAAATTAATAAGATAATCTGTACAGGAAGATGTATTGCACCTGCTTTAATAAAACAAGCGAGTCAACTCCAAACATATAAGCTTAGGTCATTTGAAAAAAAATCAAATACGGTTAACACGGTTAGCATTATTTAGCCGATTTAGTGGACACTTGTTAACGGTTAACCGTTTTCAGTACTTCCAGCTAACCGCTAACTTAGCATTAGTAAAAATAGTTAACGGTTACGAATCCCTAGTTTTAATCTTGGGCTCAAAAGATTTGTAACCCAAACATCATTTCTATTTTTCTCAATTACTTAGGGGTATCCAAAAGTTTTGACGTTTTCATCAATAATTCATTTAAAAAAATTTAAAAAAAAAAAAATTTTTGCATTAATGTTCTCCATTTTATTAGCTTTCTAATGTGTGGTCGCATCAACATATTGAATATGTATTTCAAAAGTTTCAGCTCATAATTTGAAACTCACATTTTTCAAAATTTCAAAAATGAATAAGGAGCACGTAAGAAGCTATATTTTGATCAGGTATAAGTTAAATATTAGAGCAGCATTAATCCATTCCGAACTTATGACATCAATGGGAGATAGTGCTCCTTCTAAACGTACTGTCGAAAGGTGGGTTGAACGTTTCAAGAGTGGCGTGGAGTCAGTCAACGATATTGATCGAATTGGGAGGCCAATTACAGCGACTAATTCTTCAAATGTTGATCGAATTCGACGACTCGTTGAAAAGAACCCGAGGATATCTATACATTATATTGAAGCTGAGACAGGCCTGAGTTATGGAACAATTGGACGGATCTTGCACGACCATTTAAATTTATGTAAATTATCCTCGCGTTGGATCCCCCATGAATTGAATGAGAATCAACAAAAAAAAAGGTTGAGATTTGTCGCAAAAATTTAGAACTTTAAGAGACCCAAAGATGGCGTTTATGTGATATAGTTACAGGGGATGAGTCATGGATTTACCACCGTAAAATTGGGAACAAAGCATCTAATTCGAGCTGGGCTCCAAAGGGCCAAAGTCCGCAAACTGTGGTAAAACGCAACCAATTTGAGCCGAAATCAATGGTGTGTGTTTCTATTAAAACAACAGGACCTGTTTTAGTGCATGTAGTTCCTAGGGGACAGTCTATAAATAACACCTATTATGTTGAAAATGTCTTAGGTCCTCTTATTTAGACCTTAAAATCGCAAAGACCAACATCAGGTACAAAAAATATGAAAATTTTGCATGACAATGCTCGACCTCATGTTCATGAAAACGTCAAGAACTTTCTCAATACTAATCACATGACCATAATCGACCATCCGGCTTACTCCCCAGACTTAGCTCTATGTGATTTTTGGTTATTTAACGAAATTAAAAAACGCTTACCCGATCGTACAAGTGAAGAACTCTTGGAATCCCAAATTACAGAGATACTTAATTCGATTCCTAAAGAAGAGTTTCAAAGGACCTTTTAAAAGTGGACTGAGCGGATGAAACTTTGTATAGAAAATCAAGGCAATTACTTTGAACACCTAAAAAAATAAAATCGATAAAAAAAATTTTTTTTCGTCTTTTTTAACCCGAACGTCAAAACTTTTGGATACCCCTAAGTATATAAAACAATATCTAAAAATTTTTGAAATCATAATTTTTACAGAATTGTTCATTGTTTCAGCAAACTCATATCAACCGTGAATGAGATTGTTTTTTATATAATTTCAACTTTTTTATATAATTTAAGCTTTCTTTTTTTACTCTTTTCAACTTAAAGGGTAAATAATTTTTTAAAAAAAAAACAACAACAACAACAACAACTTCTTATCTATTAAATAATCACTTCAAAAATAATTTTCAAAATAAATCTACCTGAAACTTCTTTTTAAAAAAATTATGTAATTTTATACTTAACACTATCCTTGAATAAAACAAAAAAAAACTTGATGTCTTTATCTAAATGTCATCGTTCTCACCTATTTGAACGAAAAGAAAAAAACATTTATCTTTCGATTCAAATTTTTGATTTAGTTCAAACAAATGAAAATATTGGACAATAAGAGCTTTGCCACTCGATGATACCGTACAAGAGTCTCGAACAAAAAAGGTAAACATATTTTTCTTTTTGTCAAGATTTGTTTTTTTTTAGAGTTTATTTGTTTCTTGAATTCCAAGGCTCGAAACATAAAATCTTTTTCATTCATATTTACATCAATCAAGGGTTCAAGTAACAAGAATATTATTTTTTTTAAGATACTATATATTTTCTTTTTCCTATGAACATCTAAGTGTAAAGCCAAAGAAATAAGATTTCTAATTTACTTTTTAATTAAATCTACTTGAATAACTCAGATGGATTTTTTATAAGAGATTTACTTTTAACAAAATCGCATCGGCTTATCATTTTTTGGTTTCTTATTAGTTTAATAATTATTAGAATACTAAATAGTTTATGCCAAAAAAATCATCTAATGTTGAAGCCAGACAAAACGGTCTTTTTTAAAACATTGTTGTCAAATCACTACTCTATTAAAACGAATCCTAATGAAATTTTACTATTAAAATTTTATTTTAAAAGCAACAAACTCTCTAAATGTTCACTTTTTTGTTATTCTTTTTTTCAAAATCGCTTTAAAACTTGGTTACTTTAATTGCTTTGGATTGTTTTTATTTTTTGTGTGTGTGTGTGTGCAGGTCTTATGTAAATTAGCTTCGTATATAAATGTTAAATTTATCATACTTAAACTACTCTTATAATTTTAGAGTAGTTATAAAAAGTAGTCCATTTAGGCTTGGTGTTTATTTTAAATTTTAAAAAATCTTAATTAAGATTAATTTCATTTGAGTTTGTAAACCTCCAACAGGTGAAGTAACATACAGACCAATAAAGCTTAATGTTTTTGAGCTAATTTCAAAGTATCATCAAGGTAATTAATCTAAAATTAAACATGTGTAAACAATATAAATATTTTTAAATTTTCATTTTTTAAAAATTTTTCATTTTTTTCATGTTTGTATAGATTGTATTTTCGAGACTTAAACCAAGTATCTATCAAATATTCTCATTTTGATATAACTCAGTCTTTGAACTAGCAGGCTCTCTCAGGTAGAATAGATTTTTTGCATTCTCAAAGCGAAAAATACGTCATTTTGAGAAAATAAAAATTATATTGGAATTTTTGACATTTTATCCTTTTATCATTTTACCATTTTTTAAGGCCTTTTTGGACCATTGTACCTTCTATCCGAACGTGGTCTTGGGCGAAGCCCCATTTAAGGTTCGGGTAAGGCATTGGTGAGGGCTAGGTATCGAGAAAAGAGAATAAATGAGGCTCTAAAAAATTGTAAAAGGACAAAAAAAGTAAAAGTTTTGAAGTTATTTAAAGATATCTCTAGCTTAACACTTTTGGTTTTTTAATAAAAAATTCTCTAACAAGTATGTAGAGGATTTAGACCTTTTAATTGTCATTAGCTCAAAAACGGGAATTTTTGTTAAATCTTGAGGTACCGTAAACCCCCTCTATTTTTTCTCGGAAAATTTGGTCTTTAACATTCGATTTATGTTTAAATTTCTTTTTATCAATCGCTCAAAAATACCTCATTCTAACCCCCTCAATCTAGTCTATAAACTAAAGGTATGAGATTTTGAAACAATAATTTACTTACCAAAATATTTAAAAAACCAACTACTGGATTTAGTTTTCTGCTAAGTTTCTGGACATTTAGTAGTAGTAGTAGTAGTAGTAAAAAAACTGCAGTATGAACTGTGTCCATACCAGCGCAATTAAGCGCTTAGTCCAATTATGGACCATTGCAGTCGCTGCATCAGTTGAATTTAAACACTTCTCTATCAATTTAGTCAATGATTATTTTTTAGGCTATTTCTATAAAATAAACAGTTAACCCCATTAACCACCGAAATTAAAGGAGTGACTTAAAAACCTGATTTTCGAAAAAAGGTTGTCACCCGGTTAGCGAGATTTGGATGGTTTGATCTCAATTGGAGCATATCTTTTTTTTTCGTATTTTTTTATTATCAAAATGAGAGTCCCATCAGATAAAGATTTTATTGAAGGACCATTTGATTGATCTTACAATTAAAATTAGTCGAGTTAAAACTCCTTATAAGAGTTAAAAGTCGTTTTGCAAAAGATTGAATAACATTATTCAAGATTTTCCTCAAAAAAATTAATTTTACAAACTAGTAAAAACAATATTACTTTTTTTTTGATGAGATAAGCTGAATGATATTTAATGATAAAAATTTCAAATACCAATGTCTGTTTTTTTTTGTTTGTTTCATCAATCTTTTTAATTAAAAAATCATGTTTTATAAACTTGATTTCATTCCTCATGTTAAGTCATATCTAATATTTGTTTAATATAAAACATAAATGTTATCATAGTCTTGTAGTCATCCTTCAACAAAAGTTAATTATAACTCAAGTATTAAGCGCGTTTTTTTTTTGTTGCATTTTCAAGTTTCAAAAAAACAGTTATTTTCCAGTTTATTTTTTTTTTACCTTTTCTTTTTTTTTCTCAAAATATAAAGTGTTATTTTTGTGCTGCGATTAGAAATGAAAATTCAAATATTTTTGATGTTTATTCTTATTGTTGAATTAGTTCTAACACGACCAATACCTCAAGCAAATGAATTGAAACCAGTCGAAATAAATGATAATGACGAAGAGCCACTTGAGAATCAACATGATCAAGACATTTATGATCGATTAATAAGACGTGAAGCTAATATACCTTATTTGGTTAATTTTAACGAATTCAAATCAAATGATGAACAAATTCAAGACGAATAAAATTTTTTTTTTGCTCTTAGTTAATAAATTGTACAATTGAAGATTTTTTTTTTAGTATTGTAAAGTTTTATTTTAATAAAATTTTTTTGTTTTTTTTTATAAAAATTTACGGGCTTTCATGTTAGACCACCAGAATCCAAAACGTAATGACAAAAACGTTGTTTTTGTTGGTGCGAGTTCTACAAAGTCTCTAGATCCCAATTTCAACATTCTTTTTTGTTCAAAGGCGTGTTTAACAAAACATAAATTACTCTTTAAACGCTAATTATAATTTTATAAAATCCATTAAACAAAAAAACAACAACATTGAATAGGTTTATTTTTTGAAAAGTTAATTTTTTTTTCTGGAATGATATTCTAAGTTGTTTTTTTTTTTTGTTTAATTTATTGTTTAATTGTTTTTACTTTTTTAAGACTTACCTAGATAAAAATAACATTCTCTCTTCTAATAACCTAGGTAAACATTTTTTTTTTAAAGTGTTTTTTTTTGGTTGTAATTTTTCTGGTTTAGAACGCAAATTATATTGAAAGAACTCAAGTAGTTTTTTTTTTGTTTTCGCTGAGTAATGTGTCAAAAGATGAACACATAAAGGGCACAGCCTAACACTGAAAAAAAAAGTTTTCAGTTCGATCAAAGACTAGTGTCAAAAGCTTATAAAAGCAAAGTTAACTAAATAAGAACAAGAATGTTTGTCAAATGATCTATACGATTTTTGTATCTACAATCATTTACCATGTCAATTGCTTCTCGTTTCGAAGGCGAACCACCCAATAACCTAAATTGCTTTAATTGAATGATTCCTTTCAAATCAGGTATCAAAAATTAAGCTTTCATTGAATTCAAAGTGTCCACACTATATTGTTATCGTGTTCTACGACCTCGAAAACCCAAGAAAATAATTTTTTTCATGAGGGTAAGAGATCAAAAATTTTACCCCTACTCCTCAGCTTTTTGTAGCCAAATGTCAATGTGCTTTATTTAAACATTTTAGCAAACATGATTGGAAAAACCTATATCTGATGTAAAGACATGTTCTGAAAGCTAAAAAAGCTACGATTGTCGGTGGGAAAAAAAATCCCAAAGCAATACACGGGTGAAAACGGTAAAAATAAGGGAATTTTTATAGGACCCGTAATACCCAAATTTTTTTTGCATCTGTTTAAACAAGAGGCGATTCCCTACAAATCCCAGGAATTACTTTTTTTGTTTTCATTCTTGTATACTAGTGGACTAAAAAAGTCATAAAAATGTACAACGAAAAAGGAATGGAATTTACCACTTTTTGATTTAAAATTTCTGACTGAATTCTCGTATAGAAAGACCCTAGAAAACATATACATTTTTATATTAAATTAATCCCTTTAATTTTGAAAAAAAACTGGCTTATATGCACCCTTTTTAGCACCCAAAACCAAATTTTCAAAAATTAATTGTTCACTACCGAAATATATATGTTTTCTAAGGTTTTTCTATGCGAGAATTTAAAATTATTAATTTTGAAATCCAAGCAATTAGAAACATGCGATTGATCTAAGTGAAACATTGCTTCAACTCGAACATATTTAAATAGAATCATTAAAATTCGGCTGAATGTTTATAGGTGCAATCGAAACCTCTTAAAAATTTGATTTAAATTTAAACTTTTTGTTAAAATTCATTGTAATATTATTTTAATTTTGACTTTTAAATTTTGAATGATCTTTTTTATGACTTTAAACGCTCTGTATAAAAATCTCATTGTAATTCTCTTAAAATTTATTTTATTCGTTTTACCAAGCTATGTTGTTTAGACCAACCCAAATTATCTTTTCTAAAAGATCATTAACCATTTCTCTAGAAGGTGCGTGTGTCGCAAAACGTCAACATTATGTGAATTTGCGATTTTCGACATCATGGAATCTACGATTCTGAAAACCCCAGAATACCAATTTTTAAATGAGGACAAAAAATCGAAAATTTTAGGAAAACGTAAAAAATTTTGATTTTATGACCTCATGAAAATATCGTTTCTCTGAGTTTTTCGTGGACGGAGACTACATAAATGATGCCAAAAATTACAAATTCAGATAGTGTACAGGTTCGGTTTCGCACCTTATTTCAGTCCTTTACATTAAAAAGAACATCTTTTTAAGAGTCCTTTTTTGTCTTGGAAAAAAATTTAAAAAATTCTTATAAAATTTTTAAACGATCGAAATCAAGGCATTAAAGAAACAAAAATAAATTATGTACTAACTGTTTATGCTAACAGAGGAATAAAAAATAGTTTTGAAAAAGAAAAAAAAACTCAGTTTGTTTCTTAAACACAAAAACTTCCATTTTTCTTTCATTCTCAATTTAACTTTTGAATTAGATAGATACACAATAGATTGCAATTGTTTTCAATAAAAAAATAAAAAATTGCGCACACGTATCTAAAAAATCTTAAAATAAAATTATCAATTTTTATTCATTGTTTATTTAAAAAAATATTATGATCGAGCTATGAATATTTACTTTAACTATGACACATGTGTATCCTTGCTAGGGATTCACATAACAAGTCTATCAGGTACTTTTTTAATCAAAACTTGATTCCTTTTCTTTAACATAAATTTTTTGTTAAAGTATTCATTTGTTTGTGTTTAATCTTATTCCTAACGGGTGTGGTTAGTGAATTTTTAAGTTTTTTTCAATATTGTGTATCGACTGTCCAGGATTCAGACTCGGTTAATAACTCAATGGAGTTAAGCTCAATCTCAAGCGCTGATTCATTAGATCAAATGATTAAGTCTAGCCATACTATGCAACCAATTGTGGTTGACAATGGTGCTCATTTTGATCTCCTTAAATATCATCCGTTCGATATAGACGGAAAATTGATGTTTCAAATAGTTCAATTTCGAAACAAAGAAATCTCGATAGTTCTAAAAAGTGTGTACAAATTAGCTCAAATTTTAGTCGGTTATTTTTTAATGTTGATAATTATGACATTTAACTTTTGGTTTTTGTTGAGTATTTTACTTGGTTACATGTTTGGTTATTACTTTTTTTTTAGTAATTTAAAACTAAATTATGTTTTAGTATCGAAACTTTTGACTTTGTATGAAAAATTGTTCTTGAAGAATGGTCTTAACACTGTAATTTAAATTTTTTTAATAAATATATTTTAGCAGAATTTTTTTTTCAATTTTTAGTAAAATGCAGCCGTTAACCATGCCGTGGCCAGTCCGAGGGGGGCAATGTTGCTGTCATTCTAACACCGTTCTAAATGTGCTGTTTTACGGTTACGGATCGCGTTCGATTCTTGTCGTATTGTGGTGCCGCTGGCTATGACCATCACAACGTATAGGAACCTGGAAACGGGTGCAACAGCTTGTTTTACAGCAGATCCATTTAGCAATAGGTGTAGCTCTAGTTACAAAGTTAAGTATTCTTCTAGATGTAGAATACGCTTGGTTTGTGGTACCAAGCTAGTCTGGATAGTTGTAGAGTTGGAAGCTTCGGCTCGGATGAGTGGCACTGTTTATGATGAACGTCCCACAGTTACTGGGGTGGATGGCAGTAGCATAGTAGTAACCATGCCTTGGCCGGTCCCAAGCCCGGATGAGAAAATGGGAGGGCGGCTCAACAAAAAAATTTAATACTATTGTGCTTATAAAACGAAGCTTATCTTGTGACAATAAAACAATTAAAAATTATCAATTAGGGAGGGACTGTGTTATAAAAAAAATTATCTTTACATAAATACCGAGACTTAAAAAATAAAGGCTAATTTCAATGATGAACCTAACAATTTTTGTACTAATTCTTTGCTTAAGTTACATTCATACCGCCGATCTAAATGAGCTGTTCAACAAAATGTCAAACGAAGACAAATGTGGTCAAATGACCCAAGTTGGTTTTGACAAAGTCGAAAAAGATAAGAGACCCCTTGAACCTAATGAGAATCCAGTTGATTATCAAAAATTAATATTCGCTTTGAAAACCAAGAAAATCGGTTCCATTATAAACCCACCGAGTAATTTTTCAGCCAAAACATGGCAGTTGGTAATCGACACAATTCAATCCACAGTCTTAAACGAAACGGATCTTAAAATACCAATTTTGTACGGAATCGATATGATACACGGTGCTGGTTTGATCGAAGAAGGGGTTCTTTTTCCCCAACCATTAGCCCAAGCGAGTAGTTTTAACTTGGACATAAGTTACAAAATTGGAGAAATAACAGCTTTGGAGACTCGTTCTGTAGGTTTATCTTGGAATTTTAACCCGGTTCTTGACATTGGTCGACAACCATTATGGCCTAGACTTTATGAAACATACGGTGAAGATGTTTATTTACTCTCCAAAATGGGAGAGTCCTACATCCGAGGTCAACAAGGAAACAATCTTAAAAATAGAACTAAAACAGCGACTTGTTTGAAACACTATCTCGGTTATAGTTTACCGTTTAATGGAAGAGACAGAACCCCGGCTTACATTCCGGATAATCTTCTAAGAGAAGTGTTTCTCCCTCCTTTTCAAGCCGGAATCGAGGCAGGAGCTCAATCAGTCATGATTAACTCAGCCGAAGTAAACGGAATACCAGGTCACGCAAACAGTTACTACATAAACGATATTTTAAAAGGAGAACTTAAATTTCAAGGGTTTGTAGTTTCAGATTGGCAAGATATAAAAAGGCTACATACGAGAGATAAAGTAGCTGAGAGTCCAGAAGAAGCTGTGAGGATAGCAGTTATGGCTGGTGTTGATATGAGCATGGTCCCAGACGATTTTAGTTTTTATGACTTATGCGTCAATTTGACCTATAAAGATGAAAAATTTTTAGACCGAGTAAACGACGCTGTCACAAGAATACTCAAAGTCAAAAATAATCTAGGACTTTTCGAAAATATGTTCACAGACCCAGATGACTTGAAGCACATTGGAACTCAAGAATCAGAGGATTTTAACCTTCAAGCAGCGAGAGAGAGTATTATCTTGGCTAAGAATGATAAAATTCTACCTTTAAAAGATTTGGGTAACAAGCGTATTTTGGTGACTGGTCCAACTGGGAACTTGTTAAAAACTTTAAACAGTGGATGGTCTTACTCATGGCAGGGTGAGAACGAAGAGCTATATCATAAATTCGGAAGACCAAAGCTTACAATCTACGATGCTATAAAGAAAAAGCATGCTTTAGTCGAGTACACCCAAGGTGCTAATTTTGACCTTACAGCTAGTGATTTTGACCATACGATTGAAACAGCTAAAAAATCGGATATTATAGTTTTATGCATAGGTGAGGATGTATACGCTGAAACACCTGGGAATATTAGAAACTTAATGATCAGTGATGCCCAAAAAAAGTTATCTATGGCTTTACTTGACTTAGGGAAACCTGTGATCGTAGTCTACACTGCTGGTAGACCTAGGATCATAAGCCATATAGTCGAAAAAGCGAATGCAGTGTTGATCGGATTTTTACCAGGTAAAAAAAATTCGTTAAAAATTTTCTTAGAGACTGTAAGTTATTTTTTAAGGTGGCAGAGGTGGAGAAGCAATTGCTGATGTTATGTTTGGAGATTACAACCCGGACGCTCGTATGCCAATTTCGTACCCAATGAACCCGAACGGTTACACCACTTATGATTATAAACCATTAGAAATTTTCGATAATACAGTTAGTTTTCTTTACCCATTCGGACATGGTCTTAGTTACACTGAGTTTGTGTATGAGTCAATTGAGTTAAACACTACAGAATTAACGGCTAATGATTCCATAAAAGTTGAGGTAAAGGTAAGAAACAACGGGGATGTAGGCGGTAAAGAGATTGTAATTTTGTATCTAAATGATGAATTTGGTTCAGTTAGTAGACCGGTTAGACAAATGAAACGGTTCGAAAAAGTTGATTTAAAACCAAGTGAAATGAAGCAAGTTCAATTTATTTTGGGAATGCATGAATTTTCATTTATTGATAGACACAGTAAAAGAGTTGTTGAACCTGGTAAGTTTAATATTTACATCGGAAATTTGAGTGCTAGTTTTAAATTAAATATTTAGTTTTTAATAAAACAAATTTTTCTGAAACCGAATTTTTTGTTTCAAATTTAACATAAGTTTCATAATGTATATGCCTTAAGAATATCATAAAATATAATTTCGTAAACGTTATAAAATAAATTTAAGAATTTAAACTTATAAAAATAACAATTAAATTAATAGGTTAGCATAGCACAGTGGTTACTTCGAAACATAAATTGGATTCTAATTTTACACACTGGATATCTCTTTCCTTTCAAGGGGACTCCGACTCTAACGTTACCACTTGCACAATCTAACTTTTTTGAAATTAAGATTTGTTTAATCCGAAAAAGTCAGATTTCTGGTAGATTAGAAAATGCTGCAAATGATACGAGTGATAATGAATCGGTTTTGGAAGAGAAAAATCAACAATAGACTACATATATGTTTAAACTCTGTTCAAGAAAAGCCAAATTATTATAAAGAATCCGCATAAGCTCAACCAGCCATAACTCAAGAAACACAAAAGGGTGCAAAAAATGATCTTACCGTAAACCCCCTCTATTTGTATCCAGTAGTTTTTTTTTAATAACTCGAAAGGTAAAGTATTGTTTCAAAATCTCATACCTTTAATTTATAGACTAGGTTGAGAGAGTTAGAATTAGGTATTTTCGAGCCTTTGATATATAGAAATTTAAACCTAAATCGAATGTTAATTTGGAAAGACCAAATTTTCTAGATACAAATAGAGTAAACGGTAGTAAACACATAAAAATAAAATTTTTTCACTGAAATTTTTTTTCGTTAAAACAAGTTACAGACTAAACTGGATTAATTTATTTATTGATTTCTTATTTTTTGAAAATCACTAATCAATCAATTATTTGGTGATATCTCTTGATTAAAAGAGATGCAATACTGATTAGTTGCGCTGGAAAGCTGGCAAAAACTGGACTAGATCAATTGATTGATTTCCTATTTAACAGAAATATCTCAAAGAAGACTTGATACTACTGATCACACTTTTTTGTGAACACCTGACATGGCGTTGTACCTCTTGTAGTGCTTATAAATCAATCAACGAGCGTATATCATTTTCGTTGTTTACAAAACCTACCAAAATAATTATAGCAATAACTAAGTTTTGAACTGTTCAAGTAACAATTGCTAAAACAATGAGACAGACACAGATGATGATTCTACTAGCTTCGTAAATTCTACAAAATCAGTTTAAATGAAAAAAATCTGATACTTGGAGGCGTTGGGAAAGTTAAACATTGGAACTTAAAATTATTTTCTTTCGATTCCGTACCCCTAGTTAGGTAATTTAGTTAGTTCCAGCTCCGTATTCGGACATGCTTCACAGAATTGATGTTGATCGGTAAATTCTCTCTCGTCCAATCAAATTTGTTATGACTTCAAAAAGTTTTGTTTCATTAGAATTTTAACTCTCGATTTTTTGCAGCCTGATGACATGATGCTATATTTAAACGCTTAATAACTCATGATTAGAAAAAAGGAAATAATAATGTGAAGATATGTGCTAAAAGTTTACAAATTCTCGTTGACGTTGAAGTGACGTAACACTGCGTCTAAATTTGAAATGGAGACACTACTTCAAAGTATTGAAACGTTGTAACTCTGTGTCTAAATTAATTCTAGACGATCCCAGTTAAAGTTGTTTGCTTATAAAAGATACAAACAGTTTGCACACGACACTAAGATTTAGTTATATTTATATTTAGAACCAAATTAGTGCTTTAGCTTAAACATTTGAAAACTTATTTCATTATTTTGTATTTTGATTTTTATTAATCTCTGGAAACTTAAAGTGGCCGCTTTCTCTTAAATTCAATTTAGAATAAAATATTGAAACTAACATCAAGTCATTTAGCTTGAGTCCCTTCAACATTTCAGACGTTAAAACAAATATAAAAATGGAAAGACCATTTTTGGGCGAAAACGATCAAAAAATGTGGAAAAAAAATTATTTTTAGATTATTTTAATCATAAAAAAGGTGATAAAAAAAAAATTTTTAAGTTTTTTTAAAATTATTTAAATACTCTCGATTAAGTTTTTCTAAATTTTTAATCGCTCTAAACGACTTAAAAAACCAAATCAACAATTTAATATGAATCAATAAAAAAAAAAAAATAAAACAAATGAACATTATAAAATCTAATTTCTCAGCTAGATCTCGTTTCCAAAAAATGCCAACCAATGAATGCCAACCACAATTCAAACATAAATAAAAAATACACGATATCGAATACTTGTCCAATGAAGTCATGTACGAAATAGTCGGCAAGGCACGATTTGTAACCCATTTAAACGATGCACTTGTCAACACAAGTGTAAAACACGTTTGTAACCGACTATTTGGATACTTACAATCAATTGAAAAAATAGTCAATGATAATATTGTAATCAGAAATATAATAAAATACGCGTTATATAAATAGTAACCACTTAAACGCGAACAGTAACTTGTAACTACAAATTTAGTTGGTAAATGATGCATTGAAGTGATTAACTTTTGGGCTGGATCGTCTTGTTCACATGGAAAACCGTCATACGATGCATGATCAGACACTTTAACTAGTTTATACAAACACCATTTTTGTTGATCTTGAAATATTTTTTCGGCTTTATAATCGATTAGACAAGGCCTCTCGGGGTCTTTTTTAAGTTCGATTTCGTTCGGCTTAAGTTTAGACGAAAGGACAATGCTTAACTCTTGAATGTCCAATGGGAAATGTTGGAGTTCTAATCGTTCCCAAAAGAAGCCTTTTACGATCCGTGTCTCGAATATTTTAGTCATGTCAGAGAACCTCTTAATCTCGTAGACAATCTCTTCCCTAGGCTCATTAAGAACATTTTCGATATAAATTTTTGGATTCCAATCAAACTTTGGGTTATAGGCGATACAATTTTGTTCACTTATCCAATTTGATTCGATCAATACTTCAGCGTAATATCTTTCATGTATAGTATCGATTTCGCCAAAACGTAAAAATTGTACACTTATGTTAACCTCACGACAATTATTATTTGTTGTTTGTAAATTCATTTTTTTTTATTAAAGTAATTAAATGAGCGAAATATTAAAAAAAATATGCTTTTTTTGTCAAAAAAAAAATCAATTTTTTTTTATTTTTCCTATTACTAAGGACTTGAAAACAAATGTCAAATAAAAAGTGAAAATCGATTCGCTTTTAGAGGGGGGGGGGAATAATGAGGAAACTATATTTTGTTAGAGATGTTTTTTTTTATTTGAATTAATTGGAATTGAAAGCCAGTGTTTTTGATCTCTCTATTTAAACAGGGTAAATATTTGTGTTGTTGTTGTTTAAAGAAATTAGAGACGCAAACAAGTCTAAATAAAATGAGTTATTTTTTTTAGTTTTTATAGACACCCTCAAGATTGTTGTTAGTTAGACGAAAACATGCAGAATATCATAAGCCTTAACTATTCAATGATTTTTAATTGAAACTATCAATTGATCTAATGATCTCCCTTTTTGAGTGCTTTACAGACTCTTAGCTGGGGAATTTTTTGTTTTCCGTAAGAGTTATTTACCATGCAGAACACGTATATGCTATCAGATTTTTGAAATTTAGTTAACCTCGACTTTTGGCATTTGATCACCCTTAAGGTGTCTTTTGGTCAATTTGACGATCACGTGATCACCAAACTTATCTAAATTTGTTACCCGCTTAATAAAAAGATCATGTGATCATTGGATTTACTTTGAAAACAAATTAAAGTAAAAATGAAGCACGCTCCCAAAAAAATAAAATAATTTTAATCAGAATTGTTCCTCAAGCCGCGATTTTTCAAGTCTTTACCCCAAAAAGTCAAGTCAAGTCGCAACTTGACTTGAATTTTTCCAAATTTTTCAAGTCAAGTTACGACTTGACTTGACTTTTTGGAGTAAAGACTTGAAAATTTTCCATAAAAAAATGCTTTGAACTATAAAAAAACGATTTCTTTTCAAAGTATTTTATACGCTCTTCCTGATTTTCGAGATTAAAAGCGATTCCATATGTTAAAATTTGTAGGAAAGCATCTTTTAAAAATCTCAAGTCAAGTCACGACTTGACTTTTTCTCTAAAAAATAAATTCAAGTCAAGTCGTGACTTTGACTTGACTTGAGACTTGAGGAACAACTCTGATTTTAATCTTGGATTGACCTCCAACGAAAGAAAAAAATTTGATGAACACTAAATCATCTCTCTATCTCACTCTCTTTTTTTTAAACTTATGCTGTGAACTTTGAAGAATAGATCAATTAAAGTTTTACTTCCAATAATACAAAAATTTTTCCGACCGGAAACGATCATTTATTCTTATCAATGGAGGAGTTACTTTCGCATCAAAGAATTAAAACAAAACTACATTCATTTTACTGTTAATCACAATTAACAGTTCATAGATGAGTGTAACGGGTGTAACATTGAACAAATTTAAGAGTAAGATAAGATCTAAAAACGTTGTTTTTAGAAAAATCCTCCAAAAATATTTAGATGAAGTAATGTGGCGTCATAATGTTTGTTTAGTACCAAACAAGAATAACAAAAAAAAGTACTCTAGACTAAATTCGTTTAAACGAGTTATGGTCATTGAGGCAAGAAGAGTCGTTGATTGTCGGGTCGTTCGATTTGATGCTAGTGTCAATACCGATATAGAGCCTTATGTAGACACCTTAATTTCAAAGGCAAGACAAAAATCAGGATGTAAATACAATTTAAGAAAATCGGGATTAGCATTTTCATATAACCCGAGATCTTTTGGTTATTTAAAAAGAAGAAAATTAACAAAAGAGCCCTGAGTTAGTGTTTAGGTAAAGGAAAGATGTTGTTTCAAAAGTTCAGAAGCAAAATCTTTCGATTTCTAAAACACATCAACACGATTCTGATTTTTTTAACCACGTAACTAATCAATCAATAACTTAATCAGGAGTCCAGGGGTCCAGGGGTCCCCAAGTTTAGTCAATCTTTAATGTGTTGTCTTTAGTATATCGTTAGTATATACAAATATATTTGGTTTATTATACAGATTCTGAAAATCTTCGTAACCAACAGACACTTTAAGAAAAAAAAATTCCATTTTAGTTTCAAAAATATTTTATTCTATTTAAAAAAAAAATAATTCCAAAGTAAAAAATACTAAAATATATTTCTTTAATTAACTAAAAATAATTTCTTGAGGTAATCATAATTTGGCATAGGAAGCCATTGATGTAATACCGCACATATTTCTTCTATTCCGTGCCATTTTCATATACCCATTCTAATTTTCCAAAAAAAATTAAAAAATATAGACTATTATTTTAAAAAATTTATCTTACCATTCCCCATCGAGATCCCCAACTGTTTTTAATTAACCAATAGTCTTGTCCATTTTCAGTACCATAACCCATTACAATAACAGCATGAGTCAATCTTCCTGAACTACAATAAAAATCTCTATAAATACCACTTGAATATTTTATAAAACCCCATGAACTAGCATCAATTGCAACTGCTACTGGTCCATTCGTAGCCACAGCGTACTTCAAAGCTTCTTCATTGCCTCTTGGCAAAGGAAAATAACGACTTATTCTAACTTTTCTTAAATCATTTCTTTGATTACAATAACTAGCAGCGCGACGGTACGGGTAGTAAGCTTCTTCGGCTACACCATTTTGTCTAATGTACTCGAAAGCGTTATCCGGCCAGCCTCCTCTACAACCATAGCTCATGTATCGTCGATTGTTCAATGTACAATCCAACAACTGTTGTTCAGAGAATCGTTTGAACTGAGAATATTTAATTGAATACAAGCTTTCAATTACACCAATTGCTGCAAATGCCCAACAAGCTCCACAATTAGCTTGATCTTTTATAGCCGCTGAGTGACGTCTCCAGTCAACTGTAGCTGGTAACAATACCCGACCCGAACGCATTTCATTCAAAAATTCAGTCACTTCAGATTCATTGTAACTATTTGCCAAATCAGTTTCATTAAACCGAAATGAAGACCTTAGACCAAATTTAAGTAGAGTAGTTTCTTCAAAATTGTAATGTGAAAAATCGTTTATAGCTGTACGATATGTAGTTCTATTTCGTTCGAATTCTTGATTGTGTTCCATTACTTTCAAATAATTTTCTTTGTAGTAACCAAAACGTTGAATTTCTTCTGCATCTGTAAATTGTAAATCATTGACCCGTTTGTAATCTTCCCAATCTTTTTGAAGTTGTTGTTCAATTTGACTATCATCAGCAAATGCCAATGTTACCAATAAAAACAGAATAAATTTCATTTAGCTTGTTTTTTTTTTCGACGTTTTACTTTTAATTTCAAGAATCCCAGTATTTATATTCATAACATTACATAATGTAGTCTCATTCTACGGAGCATGTTTTGGTTGGATTATGTAACTTTTTTGTTAAAAATTTTCTAATTATAAAAATGTTGCGTAACTTTTTTGTTTTTATTTTTTATTAAATGTTTCAAGGGTGTTTACATTCTTATCAGTCGCTTGACTATGACATCTAGATACTTAGCTACAAGATTTCATTTGTTATTCTTAAATGTTATATAACTTTAAATTTCGTTTTTAATTTAATTTGTTTGAGAAATGATGCTTTAAAAAAACAGACTGATTGTATGAATTTGCTGAGTAAAGTTGAAATAAGTCGATTACAGATTCTAAAATGTTTTAATAAATCGTTCCATCATAAACATCTCGAATTTGATTTACAATTGCACTTATTTTGTTGCTTGTTCATCTCCATAACTTTTTTTAATTGAGATACGATATCTAGATGGTAGCATTTGTTTAATCTACAAGAAACAAAAAAAAATTAAATAATTATTTTCAATTAAAAAAAAAAACGCTACCTTGATTTACAAGCTAAACAATATCTCGAGACGTCTCCGTTACTCGGCACTTTAAATTCGAATATCGATAAAAAATGTCTTAAGATCCTTCTATCATAACTTTCTCTGGAAATAGGTGAGGGTTTGTCATCAAACAAATAGTTTTCGTTAATGCAAGCGATGATTTTTCTAAAATTTGCGCATTTTTGCTTGAAAATTTACGGAAATTGATATTTAAGACATATTGGTTGTATCAAGAGTTACTTAAAAAACATGAAAAGACTACTTAGGATTTACGATTTATTTAAACATACAGCATTGTGAAAAAGTTAGGTAACTCTACTCTAAAAGGAAGATATTTCCACTGGTATCGCGTACACCTGCCGTTATTTTTCAAGCACTCACTTATTCTGTTAGGCATTGAGTCTACTAAGCTCTCTAAGATTGTTTTCGGGACGTTATTGAGGATATTTGGTACAATTTCTTTCAATTCGACCCTGGTTCCTGTTTGGCGATCTCTTTGTCCAACCAACTCCATAAGTTTTTGATAAAATTAAGATCACGACTGTTTGCAGACCAAGATAAAAGGTCTATATTATTATTCTCAAACCATTTAGTGACTATTCCTGCTCGATGGCATGGAGCATTGTCCTGGTGGAAAACAAACGGTTCGTCTTGTCGAAGTAGATCTATTGAAGGGACCAAGTTTTTACCAAGAATATTAATGTATTTTGAGAGTTTAGTCTCGAGCTTTTTTGTGAGCCTTTGATAAACGTGGCTTTCGAATCGCAAATTTCCATTCAAGCTTGTTTGAAAGTAATCTTCGCCGAACCAATGAGGATGATGCTCTCTTGCCATTTGATAGTTTCCATTCTTGTGCAAGGACGTGAGATGGTGATGTTTGTTTTTTTTGAACAAACGGACCGATTGACGGTTATCTTTGGGAGTTGAAATCTTAGGTCTTCCAGATCTTGGCCGATCTTCGTATGAATTTGTTTCAATAAATCGGTCAATTATGGTCTTTATACATTTTTGAAAAATTTTTGAATTTGAACGACCATGACCAGTAGATGGGACTCGCAATTTTTTCTAACAGTCTATAGAGAGAATTGAAGATCCTACATTCTCTGATAGTGTTCTTATATACGAATTTTCGATACCATGAAGAATTGGCAAGTTAAAATTTTTTGTCAATTTTCTTTTTCCAATTTTTTGAAGCTTAAGAATTAACATCTAAAGTTTTAATAGCACTTTTTTCTAACAAATAAACCCTCGGACATTGTGCAGCAAATTTTGCTGCATCTGGCAATATAAGAAATTTTACGAATAAAGCTCGTGTAAAGATGACCGCTTCCTATTGCGCAGTTAAAAAATGAACCATTTTAATCATATTTATTCAACAGTGTTACCATAAGTAGCTTTAAAAATTATAATGTACTGTGCAGCAAAATTTGCTGCATCTGGCAATATAGATATTACCCCAAAACGAAATCTATTAAAAATTTCGAAAAAGTGTGCAAAAATGCACAAATTTAATTGCGCAGTTAGATAAATTTTTCAATGTAATTTTTTTTATTAAATGCGCAATTTAAATTCATAAATTTGCAGATATCCAAAAACCATTATTTTTAGCATCTTTGAAATTAGTAATAGTTCTTTTTTATGAGAATAGAATGCAGCAAATTTTGCTGCATGATACCATTCAGTCTGGAATGAATTTTACCTTTATTCAATTGTATACTTTGGTCAAAAAAATTGAAAAAGAAAACTGATCAAAAATTTTAACTTGCCTGAAGAATTAGTGATTGAGGCAGCTTTGTCTAATGTATCCTTCCTCGCATAAAAAGCTTTTCTTTCGTTTTTTTTATATTATTTTGTGATGAAAAGTTTTGTCTTGGTTTTAAATTTTTGTGCTAAGAAGTGATCACTTTTGTGTTGAAAAGATTTAGTGTTGAAAAAGTAGACCCTTTTTTTTATTCAAAAAGCGGTAGTATTACTTAATAAGCGGGGAAAATTACTAGATTAGCGGTAATTTTTATTATATTAGCGGAATCAAAAATATTATTTACTTTTGCTTTTTGCTTGCAATAATTTAAAATTTACAGTCCTATAGAACAAATTTGAAATTTACTCTTGACTTTTTTACGGTTAAAATCGGAAAGCAAAATATAAATAGATTTTTGAAAAAAAGTGACAAAAAGCTTCATATTTTAAGAAAAAAATCTATAACCTTTTTTAATTTTAAAATTCATTTCAAATCAGTAAACCGGTTCGGGAACTGTTTTTTTTTGAAGCCGGTTTAACGAAAATTCGTTTTTAAACCGGTTTGAGCGAGTCGGTATCCCTATATATTTTGTTTGTAAGGATAAAAATGAATATTCAATAACTGAATGGTGTCCTTGGAACATTCAATAGACATGTTCCTTTGGCTGACCAAATCATTGAGATTGATAAAGAGTGGAGTTGTTTCAATGTACAATTTTAAGGCCAAGAATAATTTCATTAATAAAACAAAGATGACGAAAATCATGTATCATTTATTATTGGAAAAAAAAATCAAATTTTAAGGCGAACAAGAATTAAAGCTTATTCGATCTATTCGAAAATAAAGTTATTAAAGAGTCCAATTTTTCGTCGATTGTTTTAAGTTTTGTGTCAAGTTTGGTTTGAACTTCACTAATATTTTCGACTCGTTCATATAAATTATCAATTCTTAATAAAAAAAAAATTTGATTTAAAATTATCTCTATTATCGAGTAAATAAAGCTACTTTTCGGAATTAACTTGAATTCTGTACTCTTGGCTTTGTTTTTCACGCATGTCTTTTTTGTTTAGATAATCTTCGGTAATGAAACTTTCCCATGATTTCAATCGACTTGCCTCAGACGGTCCCAATAATGGTGACCCTTAAACAATCAAAACAAAAAAAAATATATACATAACGAATTAACAAAAAAATCTCTAATTCTTACAAAAGTCAATTCGTTTGGGTACTTTTATCTTGATACAACAACGTGCAAAAACGAATTGTAAACATTTCCGAGAAATTGCAAACACATAATAGAATACGGTGAAAGGAACTGGCAAAAATGGACGATAAAAATACTCGCTTATAAGTTTATATCGTTGAAATTTCCATATTTTATCTGACTCGGATTGAATGTCTTCATACGCATTGCTAAAAATAGCGATCAATAGATTAACTAGAAGGATGTTAAGCATCATTATGTAGCCTACAAGAAGGGCCAAACTAACGTTTGTTCCATATTTTTCAGGACAATCTTCTTGGGTGTAAATGTCAGTGGTATAAAGTTCACTTGTATTATCCTCACATTCGTTTATATCGAGCATTTTTTCTCTTTCAAAATATTCGCCGCCGATCACAAAGTATGCGCCAACAAAAACATTTTTAAGCAATGACAAATTTAGCTCCTGATTATGATACATTAGAGACTGGGTTGACACACCATAAGCGCATATGAAGACAATTACAATCAAAATAAACACGGCTAGTTCGTTTAGCATTCTTCTAATCATGACCAATTTAGGTCCAAGACTTCGAAAAACCGAATAACCACGCAAGCCTAGAAAAAACCAAAAGACAATATCGATTGATAGGATTATTCTCGCGGCTAGATACGTTTGTAAATTCGGAATAAAACGCAAAACAAAACCAGCTAAAAATAGTAATATTGCAATAAATTGAACTACATTCCAAAGGTCTGTAAAAAAACTTCGTATTGTTATTTCTCTGTACTTTTTTATGTCGTACAACTAGAAAATGGGTAATTTTAATGTTAATAAGTCAAAAAAAAATAATCGAAAAATAAAGTTATACCAATTGTATTTCGTCCAATACAAAGGCAAATATCCAGGCTATTAAAACTATTTCGGTCCATGATAGGTCTCTTCCAATTTCGTAGCCTTCTTCGTTCAAATGTTTGATTGGAAAAAAGTTACACAAAAGAACATAACTGAATAGGCACAAAAAAATAATGAAAAATATCTTGGGTTATAAAAGTATTAGTTTTTTTATTAGAAGATAATTGCGAGGAACGAGCGCGTTTATAAGTAGATGGGAAGCGTGTTTTAGAAAAATAAGGGCGGAATTTTTAAAATTTTGTGATGTTGAAAATGTTGAAAACAAAGAGGTTGATTTCTTTTAGCAAAAAAAGCAACTATCATTGCATCAGATGCAACTTAAAAAATTAACTTGGCTTAATTTCTCTTTATTGTTGTATGGTACATTCGATTAAAAGATAAAAAGTTATAACTGGACAACAAGTCATATCAACTATGCCAAGTGGATTGAAAAAATCATTTCAAGTACAACTAGTAACAAAAAGAGGAAGACCTCGTAAAAACCAACAATCTGACGAAAAATCCAATAATGCGACCTCATCTACCAACAATTGACAACTAAAATGTCAATTTTTTCTTTACTTTTTTTCAATGTGTGAACTTTTTTTGATACTAAAATAATTAGATTAGATACTGTTCAATTTATTTAGATATTTATATTTAGATACTTTTTTAATTTATATAAGATACTGAAATAAATAAATTAGATACGAAAATAATTTGAAGCCTGTTGAAAATTAAGATTTTGCAGCGTAGTAAACCAAAATTCTACCAGTTTCGATATAAGAATGAGACAGTTTAGTTCTGTTGGGTATTTTATTTGGCAAACTGAAGATTTTTTCAATTCACTCTCAATTCAAATTACAAGAGGCAAAAAATGTACAACGTCATTGAGTGAACATATTGAAAAAATTTAAAATTTGGAAATTTAGTTGAATTGAGCGAATCGAGCGAATTGAAAAAAAATTCAGTTTACCTCCTTATTTTAGAAGATGAACCAGTGGGAATATTTTCCCTGTACGAAAAAAATGAAGTAAGCCAGAGACAAGAGCAGCATAGCAGTCGTGCAGAATTTCAATTTAAGTTCTTTGTATTTTCAGCTCATTAGAGCCAATAGCTACACCTACTGCATTGACCCTTCCTGAATCCTTATTTTAAGCCAACACCACTCGCAAGTCAGACCATGCCTTTCCTGACTAATTGAGTCATGGCTTTTGTAATTGATACATGGTCTTATGTGATTGATGTCTCGTTATTCTCATATGAAGCTTTGCTTCTTTATCTTAAATTTTATTAAAATAAAATTACTTGATTGTAAAAATACTTGACAATTGGACTGCGAAAAAAGTAATAGATTTTTGACCAATAAGATAATTTTGATTTTTTCTCTTGTAAATCGCTTGAGCGTTTTATAACATGTGGATCCCTTTAAAAAAAATTTTGTTTTAAATAATCAACTCTCATTGTAAATAAAATCAATAGAAAAATGGAAATTTTTTATAAAATTTAAACTCATAATTTTTTAATAAAATTATTTGTTAAAATTTTTTTTATTTTCACCTCAAGTTAAACATGGTAATCATGAGTTTTCGGAGTCTGACTCTTTAAATTTTTTGAAAAAAGGACCTAATTTGAATCGTTTAGAGCACCCGAAATCTTTCATTAGATTAACTCCTGAAATTTGTAGAAAACCATCTCTAGTTTAAGCTTTTTTTTCGCCTGATTAGGGTCCCCACGTCAACGATAGCCTATTAGCTATCAAGTCATATATGTCAAAATGTATGATCACTCATATATCCATCCAGATAATATCTGATCAACAACTGATACGAAAAACATACTTAATTTTAATGTTTCAATATTTTTATTTTATAGATATTAAATAGCTTTTTAAGTAATTTTGGTCAAGTAATGAGTGTGCCAAAATATATTATGTATACAGTACGGTTTCATTTTTATTATTACTTTAACTTAAATTATATTGACTGATCATCAATAATACAAACAAACAAACAATCTTTAAATAGATAAACCTTAAGAAATATTGTGTTACATGGTAGCAGTGATAAAGCGAAAATGTCCATCATCACTGAAGGAGCTAGCTTAATATTGGACGCATGGTGGTCCAAAGAAGAAAAAACAAGAATTTTGGGGCAAAGTAAAAATTTTGCTCAAATTTCAATTTGCTCATTTTGCTCAAAAAATTTAAATACGCAATTGAATGCATTGCAAAATTACAGAGGGCCATCCTTTTTTTTAAACGTATAAATGAATCTTTTAACAGTTAAGTTAGTTCTGTGACCTGCAGTGCATATGAATTGCGTATTTAATATTTTTGAGCAAAATGAGCAAATTGAAATTTGAGCAAAATTTTTACTTTGCCGAATTTTGGCAGAGTACGATGCCGATTCGATAAGAATGCAAAAAATGGAGATAGTCCTGAATGAGAAAAGTTTCACCCTAGACCCTCCAATTTACCACGGTAAGGAGGATGAAACTTATACTCTTGGATGACAGAAATTGCCAACAGTAAAAAGTCTGCCGGTGTTTCAGAAGCTAGCAAATTAGCTGAGAAAACACCTCAACTGAAGGATACGGCCCTTAACACATTCATTAATTACCAGAAGTCTGCGGATATTTAGACATTATACGGATTTTTAAGGATCTTAATGGAAAGTGAGAATTTAAGGGCAAGGAAGATTAAGGTTAAGTTAGAATTATATAAGCTTAAACAAACAGGAGGATTCGACGAGTTTTTTACAAAATTTCAGGAGCTCGCTAACGAGAGTAGTTTAGTTCAAGAGGACCTCATAATCTTTTTTCCAAACGCTCTTAAGCCTAAATGCGCGCTTGGGGTCCAAATTAGAGAACCGAAAACATTAGAAGAGGCATATAAAATAGCCAAAAAAATGAACAGAATTTAAGTAAGATAAAGGATTCAAAAGAAGTAGCCCATAAGACGAACATGGTTAAGAATTAAAAAGGAAAAAATTACAAAGTTAAATGGGAAAAGGACGATGGTAGAGACGATAAATATAAGAAAGAGGGACAGTGTTACATATATTCTGTTCAACAATATCTCTTTCCGATCATGAGTACTTTAATTTTAAAATATATAACCTTTTCATTATGCTGTAAAAAGCGGAGGGATAGGGTCAAAATGGTAAAGTCGAAAAAATTTGAAATGGTTTAAAATAATTTACATTTTCCCTCGAAATTTTTCTTCTGAAAGTTCCAGCTCTGCCTGAGCGTTCATCACCTTTAAATAAAATTTTAGTCAAAATTCAATTTTCAGAAAATTTTGTGCAAAATTACTTCAAAATTTAATTTGAATCGATCCGAATTCAAATTAAGCAATAGAGGCGATAAAAATGGCAAAAAAATTGCAAGCATTATCTTAAAAATAGGATATTAAAACTAAATCAAGATAATTTATTTGAAATGAAAACCTTTAATCGCGGCGCATCGATAAATATTTGACCGTGCCATAATTTAGCCAAAATTAATTGAAAACATGAAGTGCTGATAAAATTTTTGCTTTCAAAACTTGACGCCATTATAAGGGCTGTTAAATTTTCATACTCTGGCACTTGTCTTAAAACAGTAAATTGGGCATCTTCTTGGTCTTCTTCGTAGCATGATTGAAGAACATTGACCGCCATATTTTCGTATTCCCTTAAATAAATTTATCGTTAATTCAATATTTTCAACTTTTGATCTTGTAAACAAACTCTATTGATTCGACGTAATTCTCTTCGTCATCGGCTACAAGTCTGTCGTACTCTTTGAAAATTTTCGATGCAACCAAACAAGAAGTTATTTCATTCTAAATAAAAATAATTTAAATTTTTTTAATGATTTAAGCATAAACATTTTCTAACCGAATAATTCCAAAATAGCTTTGCCATTTCTGATTTACCAGATAAAATACAATACATGAATAACTCATGATGCGGATTTTTACATTTTGTGTCAAAGTCAAGCACTCGAGGATCTTTAACTTAAAGTTTAGATGATGATAATTTTGTTTATTTTTAAATTTTACCTTTGACGGTGCTTTTTTGTTGATTCTTGGGCTAAATTTTTAAAATATTATATTTTTCAAGCGAGATTCGCGTGAATAAATGGTGAAATACAAAGAGTAATCTTTAGCTTAACAAGAGTCCAATTGGAATTCAGCCGTTTACTCACATACACATGATATAAATTAACTTAAACTTACATTTCCAAAATTATCCTTAATTTAATAGAAAAATAAATTGAATTAAAAGTAAATAATGGAAATCTTAATCTTACAGTTTCATCAAGAAGAACGTTTACTTCCTGTGTTTTAACCAATACAAGGGGTTTTTCCATAAAATTATGAGTGTAAAGCTTATCTGTAAGCTCTTGTACAAACGTACCAATCTCTTTAAACTTAAATGTGATGTTATTCGGGTCGTAGAGTTTGCGTCTTAGTCTTCTATTCTTGACAAGCCGTCTGTACAAGAGACAAGATTTGGGAATCTAAAAAAATAAATTTTAAAAACAAGACTTAAATAGTCCAGATAAGGATCCCTTAAAAACAACACCCATCGACAATCCATAAAAACAACACCGGGTGTAAATCACAAAAATCTTTATTCCTAGCGACCTAGATTTTCTAAAACACCCTTTGCCGTAAAAAAAAAGTCATTTAGGTATTATATTTTTGTTCCAAAAAAAGTTGTCATAATACACCCGAAAACACCCCTCTAACCTTCCAGATACACCTAAACACTTATGTCATTTTCGGAAATAGAATGAAAAGATCTATTAGGAAAAGTAAAATGTAAGAATTCACTGTTTAATTTTCTTATTAATGTCAACTTTCATTAGTGTTACTCTAATAGAATTTTTAAACGTTTTAAATAATATCTTAGCATTAACTAGAGATTCATAATCAGCTTTTTACCTTTCAAAAAATATGATCTCTAATGATTTAGTAACACACCTTCGCAAATGGCTGTGATCTCTTTTTCTAGCCAAACCTAAAAATTTATATAATTTTTTTGATTTACACCCGGTGTTGTTTTTTATGCATTGTCAATGGGTGTTGATTTTAAAGGATACCTCCAGATAAATAATAAATACATCGTTGTAAAGTTTAAGAAGTCTACGGTATGTTAAAAAGTCTGAAACATCACAATCATTTTCCAAAAAAATCTCAACAAAATCTGTTTTATCATTCACAATGGCCGAATACATTAAATCATTGAGACATCCTTCATTCCAAATTTTATCATCTGTAAAAATATAATCTTTTGCAATATCGATACGATTCCAAGCAAGGGCTAGCTTTAATTGACCTATTGAATTTTCAATTTGGGTCTTTAAAAGCGATTTTAAAATGGCAATGTCAATTTCATTTTGTTTTTTATTTGAATCAAGACGAAATACGCTCAATAAATTTGGAGTTTTTAAAATTTCTTCCAAATTAGCTACAATTTCTGTGGCTGATTTTGTCGGCCATAATGACTGACTTTTGTTTATCAAATCATTTCGTAGGGAATCGCTCAAGGCACTCGGTGAATTTTCATTTATTTTTGACAGAACATAAGCAAAAAAGTCCGCACAACCTCCAGAGCCCTTTAAAAAATAAAATCTTAATTCAAGTTTAAAAGTTTTGACAAACTTTACTTCTATAAAGACACAAGGTGATCCATTTTTTACCGATTTTAACACTGTAAGAATTGTTCGTTCACCTCCTTCGAGAACCAATACAACTATGGGAACCTTATTGACAGCTGCAATGTCTTTTTCTAGGTTAGCACGGAAATCAACTTCGCCACCGAATTCGTTCAATTTACTGTTATCGACTAGAATAAAATGAGAATGATTTGGATCCAAATGAGCGTGTTTGTTTCCTGAACCTGAGTGCTCTCTAGTCGTATCATAATCGAATATCTCGTTTTCATCAAGAGATTTTTTGATTAGTAAATCTCTGTTTGTTACTGTAGTCCAATTTGTTATGCCTAGTACGACTAGTTTTTTATTTGGATCTAAGGATGAAGCTGCAATGGCTTCGCCTACATACTTCATAACACCAACATTGTTTCCAGCCGATGATATCCATGCGTCTAAAAAACAAAGCTTAGACTTAAATTATAAAATAAAATTTAAAAATCATACTAGTGCTTAACGCTGCCTTTACTAGACCTCGTCTAAAAACATCTTTTAATTTTGTTTTAAGATTAAAATTTTGAGCGCCACCAGTGACTGAGATCAAAAGTTGTGGTCGCTCTAAATTCCAAACATCGAATAAAATTGAAAGTATTTTATCTGTGTTTGTATTTTGACCAACTCGAACAAATTTTGATGTTGCATTTGTTTCATGATTGTTAAATCGAATTTCTCCGTATGCATCTGTTTCAATTTCCTCAACTGTACAAGAAATCGAATCCCATTTAAGTCGATTATTCTTAAATACTTTTGAGTACTTATTAATCAAACTTTGCTTATGATCTCTCTTATAAAGGCCACATCCACAACTTTAAAAAAAACAACTTAAATTTAACAAACCGGAAATTGCTAAAATTTACATTCCATTTTGATCGGGTACGAAAACACAACAATCAGATCTTTTAATGTTCAAGCTTTCTATAGTTGTCTAAATTTAAGATTAGAATTAAATACCAGGCTTAATGACTTGTCAAAAATTTTATAATAATACTTTTGACTTTATATCAAGTGTCGCAATATATTCTTGGGTATTTGTAGGTTCAACGTTATTGTTAACCATAACTCTTGTTTAAGAAAAGAAAAAAAAATTATTTTAACAGAAAATCAAAATTTCTTTTTGTGTCAAGATTTCAACTTTTAAAGTTTTAAACGCGTATCCATGGAGAACATCGATTTGTTTTGGTAAATATTTATTTTAAAGAAAACTTTAAAAATAAATTTATTATGAAGAAAAATTAGTGCCACTTTGTGCCAATAATTTTTTACGCAATAGGATTTAAATAACAGTGTTTATTGTTTCTTATAGTATAGGGGACTTCGGGACTATGACCCCTTTGAGCAATATTCGTTGGAAAATTCCAGTTTATTTTTAGTTTTAGCTAATGTACAACATTTCTAAAGAGCTTAAATAAACAATAAGAAACAAAGAATTTAAAAATAAAAATTGATTTAAATTTTTCATTTTGGCTTCATAATTGTTGTTGAACTTGATTGCAATGAATTGTTAAACATTTGATTTACGTGATACGTAACTAGTGCATATCGCGAACAAAAATTGAGGCTATACAGTACAAATTATATTACGAGTCAACTATACCTGAATTCTTAAATTCTTAACAGAACACAAATAAATAAAATAAATAAACTATACCGATTTTTTCCTCACACAATCTGAACAAAATGATGGGATTAGTTTATTCGTTTTCGTTTTACTTTTTAATCAAAAATCACTAAGATGAGGAAATTTGTAATTTTTGACCAAAAATTCGTAATCAAAAATGCACCTGAAAATATTGCTTAAGTACAAATGGCATAAATAACTTTACTGAGTTGGTTGAGCGCTTGCATCAAAAACGGACCCCTAAATTGATGTTAAAAAGCGACAAAGGTTCTTAATACACTTAAAAAATAGATAAAGTCAGTTGTCTCCGCGTTCCAAACCGATTGGGTACATTTTACAACTCGGATTTCACGGGATATCTTGTATCTAAATACCATCGATGTGAAACAAGGCATCATGTCCTTGGTTCGTTGGGTCACAATTGAATTGTAATTACTTCAAAGTCAATAAACTTTATAAGTTAATTGGTAAGTCTTTAAGACACCTATAATTTCAGAGGAGTAGGTCGGGCGTTAAATAAAAAATTTAATATTTTATTTTAGATTCAAATTAATTAAGTCAAAGGATATTATTTTAAGCAGCAAAATATTTTCTTCACTAAAACTTTAATCATAGAAGCACGCTCTACAAAAAATATAGGTTTAAATTTTAAAATTTTTGATTCTAAGTATTTTTAAAATTATGAAAAATTTTGAAATTTTGGTGCTGTTACGTCATTATTGAATAAAAGGCGTCACAGCAACAGCAGCAACCCGCTAAATAATAAGAAATGGATCTTTTTTCGAAAAACTGATGACAGAAACCAGTGGTTGGACCCATCTCAACCAGCCCTACCAGTCGTTAAAAGAGGACAATTCGAAAAGAAGGTAATGCTGTGCGTTTGATGGAATTACCAAGGAGTAACACACTTTGGAATGGTTCCTGATGGCCGTACGATAAATGCTGACCTTTATTGTGAACAATTAGAACGAATGTATGCTTCACTTCAAGCAAAATAGTCTTCTTTGATTAACTGAAAACTTGATTTGTTTCTTAAAGATAACGCTAAACTGCATACCGCTCGAAAAACCATGGAAAAAATTGAATAACAGAAAGGAATTGAACTTCTCCCTCATCCAGCATATAGTCCAGACCTTTGTGATTATCATATTTTCCGCTCAATGGCTTATTCTTTAGAGGGCAGAATTTTACTAACCATGACCAAGTTGAAGCTGAGCATTGTGAAGTTTAGTTCAAAAAGTTCAGTTCAATTTTTAAAAATCGAAATAACTTTTTTTGCACGGGCCTTATGCTGGCTCTGCATATGTGACAAAATGTAACAAACTTTGTTACACCATTGAGCGATCTCTGCAAAATGTGTGCATATTCTTTGCAAAATACACACCGTTTAAAAGTATCTAAATAAATGCGCAATTAGGCTGCAGAGTTTTTTGCAGAAGTCGCTTAATTGTGTAACAAAGTTTGTTACACTTTGTTACATATGCAGATCAAGCATAAGACCTATGTGAAAAAAGTTTTCTCGATTTTTCAAAATTGAACTGAAATTTTTGAACTAATCTTCACAATGCTTTGAAGCTGGGTGCCTTGAGTTTTTTATCTCAAAAAGCCAGGAATGGTACAAGAGGGGTATCGAATTGCTCGCTGAAAAAAATTATGAATCACCCAAATAAAAGGCTGGAAAAAATTTAATTTTTTTTTAAATTTGAAAGGATAATAATAATAGGATAAGGATAATTGAAAAATAAATTTAAAGATCGAGAAGCAAAGCTTTTTATGCGAGTAACGAGACGTTAGTATGTATCAATTACAAAAGACATGTTTGAATATCTTTAATGACTCATTAAAGATATTAATTCGCTATATGTAAAGTACTAGAGAGTTTGGTAAAAGACATCATGCTGAAACACCTTCTTTAGAATAATCTAATCACCAGAGCTCAACATGGTTTCTTACCAAACAAGTCATGTACAACAAATCTACTTGAAACAATTGACATTATTACCAATGCTCTTGTGAATGGTTTTCCAGTAGATATTATATACACGCATTTCGCCAAAGCCTTTGATAAAGTTTCACATCGTAAGCTGCTGTACTAACTACGATTCTATGGATTTGGTGAAAAGTTAATCGCTTGGATCAAAGCTTTTTAAACAGGTCGTACTCAGAGAGAGTTGTTTTCAGTCATAAAAAATTTTGAGTCAATTATGAAACTTCAAGACGATTTAGATAAGGTGTCCAAATGGTCATCAGACTGGTCTACTCAACTCAATGCTGAAAAATGTAAAGTGGTTCATTTTAGTTATTCAAATACAAAGTTTGATAACGATATTCAATCAGAGAGTTTATGTAGACAACCACTAACAAAGTCAACTTGTGAAAAAGACCTTGGTATTTACATCAAGAGCGATCTCAAATAGTATATTCACATTAAAAATTGTACTTAAAAGGCAAACAGAGTGTTGGGGATGATTAAAAAGGCTTTTAGATTTCGTAATCAAGACAATATGCAACTACTTTACACGTCCAACCTCATTTGGAATATGTTAGTTAGACCTCATTTGGAATATGCTATAAGTTCGTGGTGCCCCTTCCTTGAAAAAGACATTGCGGAACTTGAGAAAGTACAGAGAAGAGACACCAGGCTTATCCCCGAGATCAGGAATCTTGAATACCCACAACGCCTAATTAAATTAGGTCTGTGTGACCTGAAGACTAGAAGATTGAGAGGTGACCTGATCCAAATGTTTAAGTTGATAAATGAAATGGAGAAAGTAAATTTTGTAAATGACCCTAATTTTAGTTTTGGTGCTGGTTCAAGTTGCACTTACAACTTAAGAAGGTATGACAAAACAATTCACAAGGAAAATGTTAAAAACTGTCTTCCAAGATACAACTTTTTTGTGAACAGAATAGTGAATGATTGGAACAAGTTACCGGAAGAGGTGATAGAAGCAAGAAGCCTGAATAGTTTTAAGTCGAAGCTTGACAACTGGTTGGCGAAGAAAGATGTTACGACTGCTATAGCTCTATGAGTTCGTTTATATCACGTCATCATTATGTCAGAATCCACTTATATCCCACTATAATCGTTTCCCATTCAATACAGCATGATGCAAAATTAATCTAGTTATATCCAAATCCATTTACATCACACTAAACCAAGAGGGTGATATAAACGAGCGGCGACTGTAGTTCAAGTTGCAGTTTATTTTACTACTACTACTACTTTTAATTTCTCAATAAATTTTGATCATGATTAGGGTTGGTCGACCGGTTTGAAAAACGAAATTTTTTTTGTTTTCCAACCGGTTTAATTAACCGTTTTTTTTTAAACCGGTCTGAAAACCGGTTTTTTGACTGATTTTCATCAGAAACTGGTTCAAATAAAAAAAAATTTATAACTTTAAAAATAGGCTTAAAAAAAAATTTTTTTCGTAAAGATTATCTGAAAAGCATAAAATACTCTCTAAGTCAAACATAATTTTAAATAAAGCAATTTTCCGACCGTATTTGAATGAAGTCTAATTCTGTTTTGTTAATTGTTAGGCCACCTAATGATAAAGTTCTTTCAGAGGGAAGCCATTGACGCTAAATAATCTTTAGCCATTTTCGAGATAATCAGAAAGGTTTTCAGGTTTTCATTCCACCATTGCAAAAATTAAGCTTCATGCCAATACTGAATCAATAATGAAAAGCAAGTTTGAAAACTCGGAGTTTTTTAAAAAGGTATTTTGTAAAACAATGTTTAAGAAAATACATTAAATTCATTAAAGAGACTTTAAAACAAAAAAAAATTTGGGTGCTTTGATTTATTAAATAACGAATAGGCCAAATGCTATTCTAAAAAATGATCAGCCAATTTTTCAACTAACATCAAACCGGTCGACCAACCTAAATCATGATCATGAGAAACAGAAAGAAATTAGAGCTAGGAGAGTATTTTTTTTAATACCGTAAACTCTTGTCTATAACTCTCGGAGATGAATTGGAACATAAGCTTTAAATTTTCACATCACAAAATTTTAAAAAGTCCGCCCTTGTTTTTCTAATACACGCTTCACATCTGCCCATAAAGCTCGTCACGGCCTACTCGTTCCTCGCAATAATTATGGGTGTTTGTTGGAATTATATTGAAATTAGAACTTTTCAATCTTAGGCGCAGTTAATTTTTTTATATTTTTATTTGATCTTTATCGCTACCCAAAGTTCAGTTAAAAGGGACGATACTAATGTTAATATATTTATTAAAGAAACAAAAGATAATTATTTGTATATTAGAATTAGTAAAAAAAGAACAAAGAAAAGATTTTTATACTAATTTCGAAAAAAAGTTATCAGAAACATAAAAAAAAACATAAAAAAGATAAAGCGTCACAAAAATTTTAATTTTTTTTTGTTTGTTTACATTTACTTGGACAAAAGTAGTACAATTTTTTCTTTAAAGCTTGCCCACACGTTGCGCACAATTTACTCTGATCATCATTTAATCTCTGTCTCTTTGAACTTGGTTCTTGTTCTGTCAATTCGTCGTATATATCGTTTTCTTGTGTCTCTTTGTTCAAATTGCTTTTAAGAAAAAAGCAAAATCAATCTGTTTTTCGCTGTTACAAAGAGCTAGGGGATGAAATTTTTTGGCTTTGTCAGTTGTGCCTCCGGTAATTGCTGAAAAGTTACCGTAAGTTAACTTGTATGTTGCATGTGATAAGATGAATTTCGATTCGAGTGAAAACTTTATTAGTTTTTTGTTTGTAAGAAAGACTGGTGGGGACAATAGTAGCGTAGTTTACTATCATCTTGAAATTTAAATACGAATTCTCCACTATGAATCTCTCCCTTGTTGATTTGGTTTTGGATAAGCTCAAGACTCTCGAACTCTGAGTAAAATTCGTATTTTACTGCTTTACCTCTCGGTTTTGATTTGGGCTTGGTCTTGACGATTTGTACGCTTTCTATCTCTTCGGCGTCGAGTAATGTCTCATCATCTGGATTGGTCAGGTAGCTTTCAGACGACTAAGAAGCTTGGTAGTTTTGTTTGCTCATTTTTAATGATTAGAATAGATTGTCAAAAAATCTGAGAAAATAGTTTAAATAGTCTTTTTAAATCAATCAGCGAAATAAGGTGAGCTACACAAAAATGCATGTCAAAAGTTAAATAGAAGTTAATCAAACTTTATTTTTTTTTCGATTGGACCGTATCACCTCAAAGGTTTTCGGTCTAGTTTATTGAGAAACAAGTAAAAATAGAATAAAAATATAAAAAAGTTAAAGTCTAAAACTAAATAGTACGGTTAGAGGTGGAATAAAATAAACGAGCTATTGTTTACGATATGTTTTGTATATGAATTTGATTTTCTTGTAAAAAACTAAAAATGATGTCTTTGAATTGGCAGAACAGTGTTTCCGAACTGAGGTGTCTTCCGTTTGCAAATCTAAAATATTCGTCTAAAGACTCTGAAATTATTGGGTTATTGCTTGAGATGGCCTTAATGATAAATCTGAGAGCTAGTTGTTTGAAACGATCTTCGATTAGAACGATGTTGGCTAAATCGTGTAGAGTAGCGATTTGGGTGTATTTCGGTTTGTGAAAAATCAGTCGTAAAGCTGAGTTTTGAATTTTTTGGATTGTTTATGGTATGAGGTTTGGTAGCAAGTATGAGGTTTAAGATATGACGGTTTGCACCCTAAACTATACACAGAGTCATTAAAACTTAAATGTAATATCTACTTGAGCGTTAAGAGACTCTAGATATAAACTCGTCTTTGTTTTATTCATTTCGTCTACATATATTTTCGTCTATTAAAACTTTTGATAAATATATTACGCGAAATAACTTAAGTAGATTAGTATTTTTTCTAACTTAGTTCACTTTTGCGAAAAGCTTATTGCGAAAAATTCTAATCGAATGACTTTTTTTCTCAAAAAGGCGTTCTTGTCAAAAAATTAATTTAAGAATCAAAAAAAAAAATATTTTTTTAATTAATAAATTGATTGCACCTACCAAAATTTGGTCGTTAATTCGAGATTCTCTAGAAATTTTCAATAATTAAAATTCTGATATAAAAAAAAAGAAAAATTTTATTCGTTTTTATAACAAAATAAATTTTGACAAAAACTTACAATGGAAACTGATATTTTTAATAAAGTAATTTCTAAAACCATGTTTAACTTTTATTTAAAATGATGTCTTTAAAAAATAGCTTTATGGTAAAAAACCTACAGACATGATGCCACCTCGACTATTCGAAAAGTATTCAAATGGAAGACCATTACCTAGGTACAATCCTAAAAATCAGACTAGATTTTTACCACCACCACCACCGCTAAGATATCCAATAAATCGTTTTAAAAGTGAAAGTCTTTATGATTGGGGTAGACCAGGTACTTTTAATGATGATTTCAGTTCAATGTCATTACCCAATTTTGCGAGTTATAATTTAAATGAATTTAAAAAGTATAAAAATGATATCCCTCAAGTTATAACAAGAGAAAAAACACAAGAACCTTTAAAATTACCTTTTGATGATGAAAATGAGCTTGAAAAAAGTATTGAAATGGAAAAAGATGTCGACGTGACCAAACAAGAAGTGACTAATGTTATTGCTGTTAAACCTCAAAATCATTTTAGCTCACCATCTGAAGTTTTAATTGTTGAAAAAACTCCTAAAATTGAAAAAATGATTCAGACTGAAGATGTACCTAAAGTTGAAGAGAAAATTGTCATCAAAAAGAATAAGAAAAAAAATGTGATTGTAATAGCTCCTGTTATTTGTATTTGCTTTGTTTTAGTTGCTGTTGGGGTTATTGTTGGTGTTACGGTGGGAACCACACAGACTTGTAATTTTTAATAACATCAAAATTATATTTTTGATTTACTAATTTTTGTGTCTAAATTTTTTTAAGCAAGTTCGAGTTCAGTTATAATTGCGTATTTATCAACTTATACCACCACATCAACTACAACAAGTACTACAACAAGTACTACAACAAGTACTACAACATCAACAACAAGTACTACAACAAGTACTACAACATCAACAACAAGTACTACAACAAGTACTACAACAAGTACTACAACAAGTACTACAACATCAACAACAAGTACTACAACAAGTACTACAACAACAACAACAAGTACTAAAACAAGTACTACAACATCAACAATCACAACAACAACACCTACACCAAAGTCTACAAGTACTACAAGTATTCCAACGACAATAAATACCAATATTACTACTACTCAAGAACCAATACTTAATGAAATTACAAAATCGACCATTCCATCATAATTTAAAATATAATTTTCCTTTTTTTAATAACTTATGAAGGTCAAAGCTTTAGAATGTTTAAAAAAACTTGCCAGATTGTATATACTAAATAAATTAATTGTAAAAGAATTAAATTAAATTAAATTAGTTAAACAATAATTTTTTCCACTTTTTTTGTAATCATTTGGTGAAATTATTAAATCTAGTGGTCTAATAAATCTGAAAAAGTACGTCGTTACGAATGGCGGCGATGAAGCTGTCATTCTAACACCGTTCTAAATGTGCTGTATTACGGGTACGTGGATCCAAGGATGGCGTCCGTATCTTGACGTATTTGGGGGCTGCTGGCTTTGACCATCACAACGTATAGGAGCTTGGGAACGGGCGCAATAGCTTGTTTTCCAGTAATAGGTGTAGCCCTGTTAACAAAGTTAAGTATTAAGAGTCGCGCTGTTTATGATGACAGTAAATATAGTCGTAACCATGCCTTGGCCGGTCCCAAATCCGGATGCAAAAATAAGAGTGCGACTAGTCCTTGAATTCAGTTTCTGCTTAGTAATTTGGTTTTATTCACCTTCAATTTTTCAAGATAATTATAAACTTTATCGCTCAACTTTTATAGAATCAAATTATTTGCCATTTTAAAATTTAATATTTAAACAAGTTTATCTCACCTTTAGTAAACTATCTGTTTAAGCAAACATTTTAATGATTATAAATCATCTAGAGAACATTTTCAAACTTCATCGGATGAATTTTTTACCCCTGATAATCATCTTTATCCAGCTTTTCTAGTCTCTGATCCAAACTCAGCAGAATAGAGATGTTAAAATTGATGAAATGATTCAATTTAATTTCAGTAAAAAATTAATTTATATTTTGTTCAAGATCACAATGATTTAAGAAAATTCTGTTTTATACTTAAACAAAAACCAAAATTCGAGTCTAATAATATTACATTTTAGAAACAAAAAAAAGTTAAAATTGTTAAGTCATTATTTAATTTACGGGTTTAAAAACGAGTGAAAATTTTTTTTAAAATTAAAAAAAAAACTCACACAAATTAAGTTATTTAAATGAAAAAAAATTATGAATTATCCGATTCGAAAGAATCAAAACCAAAATTTATACACAAAATATTTCCGTGTGTTAAAAACCGAGCAAAACCGCCTAAGGAACCCTCTGTTCCATTACGTAAACTTGTAAGACTTGACAAAAAATAAAATTTCATTTTTTAACCAATTCATTAAGTTCACATTTGCAACATGGTTTGATTATTTATTAATTGTCATCGGATCAATTTCGGCCATTGGGACTGCTGTCATGTTCCCATTGGTATTTTTAATGTACGGTAGAGTTGTAAATGTATTTGTAGACTTGAATAAAACTTCAAATCAAACAATTACTGTTACTACAACGACTACATCAGGTATTCCAATAATATGTTAATTTTATTCATAAATTTTAATTATTTTTTGTTCAAGCTAATACTTTAAAATGGTAAAAATTATTTAGTAGAACATGTTTTTAAGACTTGAGCATTTTTTTGTTTTGTTTAAAGTCTCTCGGCAAATCCGAATAATGAAAGTAATGATAATCGTATGCAAGAGACTATTTACTATTACGTTGGTTTTGGGTTCTTGTCATTGTTACTCAACTATATAGCTCATGTATGTTGGAATACTGCGGGTGAAAAACAAATTAAAAAAATGAGGTTACCCTTTTTTTTTACAACAACAGGTGTGTTGAATGTTTAATTTTGAGTTTTTTTTTAGGGACACACTATATAAAACAATTATTCGTCAAGACATGGCTTTTTTTGACAAAAACACGTCAGGTGAATTGAACTCAATTTTAAACAGGTAAGCACCAATAATCACTCTATATTTTTCATGTCATCGGAGAACCTGTTCGAACCGAGGTATTTTAATTCTCCTGAGAAGATTTTATGATCGGTTGATAATAATCTTTTTATCTACCTTTGTTCTGAACTCTTCCTAGTAGTGCTGAGAATAGTCTAGTCAAAATCGTTTATTTACATCTGTTGGTGTCTTTGAGATTTTCTTAGATATGGGGGTATATTAAAATTGAAGGATTTGGAGACAAAGCAATAAAATTAAAGACTTACATTTTATTGACAAAATAATTTTTATGATTAAAATTTATGTGGTGAAAGTTTTAAAAAATTATTTTCTAGATTCTTTGAGTTTGTTTAAAAGTTTGATTGAGTATGCTTGGGATGTTTTAAGTTGTTCTTTGAGACATTCATTTTGTTCTTCAATTTGACTTGTTTTTATATGAGCCATGTCGACTTGGTTTCTTGCTTGGTTCAATTCGATTCTCAACTCATCGTTTTCTTGGATCAAAATCTCATTTTCTTGGTTTAAATGCTTGACTAGACGCTGTTGTTTCAAGATAACTTTGTCTTTAATTTGATGAGACTCTCGTTGATTTTTGATCTTTTCCAAAATAGAAGATGAACCTTTCATGGTCGAGAATTTCTCTTTTTTCAACTTGTCCAACAGCTTTTTCTTCTTCAATTGTTCAATGTCAACTTGTAGACTGATTAATTCACATGGTAAAGTTATCAATGTAGATTCCTCTTCGTATTGCATCATTTTTTGTTACTAGATGATTCATTCCGGTGTGTAAGAGATATATTTATAGATTTGAGCTGACAAACTGTTTAATCAATCAAGTCAATCAATTATTTTTTTTTCAAACATTCAAATCAATCAGTCACGTTTTGATTATGTCACATTTTTTTTCATATTTATTTCTCACATTTTATTGTTAACAAGTATTTTCCAGGTAAAGTTATGAAGAGGCAATTAAAAAAACAAGGGAGCTTTCATCGACAGGTCCGGACAGGATTCATATCATTATGTTTAAAAAACCTACCAGTTCAAACCCTCGTAGATCTCTTGAAGCTGTTCAACTTAAATCTTGTTCTTGATAAGAGACCTAAGAACTGGAAGGTGGTGTATGTTTCATTGATCCCAACTTAATCTTTTTATATTTTTTAAGTAACATTGAAACAGTAAAATTTGGTATTGGATTTAAATTTTCCGATTTTATAAGCTTAATATGTCGTGGTATAGCATGTACAACATTCGCTTTAATCCAAGCATGGAAATTTTCAATTGTCTTCATAGCCATAATACCATTAATGATACTCTCAACAACGATGATGGTTCTAATGATTCGTAAATTTACAATCGAAGAGCTTAAATCTTACGGTAAAGCCGGTTCCATTGCCCAAGAGGCGCTAAGCTCAATACGAACCGTAATTTCGTTAGGTCTACAAAAAAAAGTTGTTGAAAATTACAACAAAAATTTAGGTCTAGCTGAAAAAATGGCTCAAAAGAAAGGATTTTTTAGTGGATTCTTTAACGGCCTAACTTCATTTTTATCAAGTGTCTTATTCGGTATTGGGGTCTATTACGCTGTTTATTTGACCCGATATGAATGTGACAAATTCTTACCCGGTAATATAATCCAATCGTTTTTTTGTTTGTTTGTGACCACATTTTCTGTCGGTCAAGCCCTGCCGTTTTTTAAAGAGCTAGCCGAGGCAAGAGGTGCTGCCAAAAAGATTCTCGACATTATTGAAACTAAATCATCTATTGATGTATTTGACCAAAAAGGTGTCAAACCAGAGACCCTAAAAGGTGAAATCGAATTTGATAATGTTGTTTTCAGTTACCCTCAACGGAAAGAAACAACGATCTTAAACGGGTTAAGTTTTAAAATCCCAGCTGGGAAAACAGTCGCTCTTGTTGGGTCAAGTGGCGGTGGTAAGTCTACAGTTGTGTCATTACTGCAACGATTTTATCTCCCAACATCAGGTTTGATTAAAATAGACGGTCAAAAAATCGAAGACTTGGATTTAGTTTGGTTGAGAAGTCAAACTGCTTTGGTATCCCAAGAGCCGATTTTGTTTACACATTCGATTAAAGAGAACATTCGACTTGGACGTTTGGATGCGAGTGATGAAGAAATTGAAAAAGCAGCGAAAAGTGCAAATGCTCATGATTTTATAATGGCAACTACTAATAAGTATGATACTCAAGTTGGTGAAAGGGGTACTCAATTGTCGGGGGGTCAGAAACAAAGAATCGCTATTGGTAAGTTTTATCAAAATTCGTTTTTCAAGAATTACTTCCAAACGGAGCATAACTAAACTATGATCTACGTAGCATTGTAATCCTTGTGAAATTCTCTATCGAATGATAGGTCATAATCAATGAATTATAAATGACGATGAAACCGGTATTGAGACTTATTTGATGATTAAGATTTCGGAAAGTATGTAGGGTATCACAAAAATATTTTTTTATCTAAAACTATAAGACCACCTTAACCATTCTTCCTCATTTTCGATGTCATAGATGCTAGAACTATAATTTTATGGATTACTCCATTTTTTAAGCCCGTGGATTGATCCGGAATCCGAAAATCCTTTTATTGGACGAGGCTACATCGGCGTTGGATTATGAAAGTGAAAAAATAGTCCAAGATGCTCTAGACAAGGCCAAGGTGGGTCGTACAACGATTATAATAGCACATCGTCTAAGCACAATTCGTAACGCAGACACTATTATCTACATATCTGGAGGAAAGCTACTTGAAAAAGGAACCCATGATGAATTAATGGAAAAAAAAGGCGAGTATTTTAAACTAGTCCAATCTCAGACTAAACATCACCACCATAACCACGACGAAGAGACTTATGAAGACGATTTTGAATCAACAACCGAATCTGAACTTGAAAAAGAAAAAGAAAAACTCGAAATCATTTCTAAACCCGAACTTACTCAAGTTAAAAAACCCTTTCGTCCATTATATTACGAGTTCCGTCTCTTACGATTACATTCACACGATTGGTTCTGGTTGATAATAGGGACTATTTCAATTGCAATAAGCAGTATGATACAACCAGCTACAAGCATTGTTTTTCTTGAAATTTATAAAGTTTTTGTCATTACTGACGCTGAACTCCAACGTAACGAAAGTCTTAAACTAATGGGTATAATCTTCGGCTTGGCCGGTCTGACATTCATAGTCGATATTATTCACAATTACGCTTTTTCAATCACAGGCTCACGTTTAACCCAACGTATCCGGACCAAAATGTTCGAGTCAATGTTCCGACAGGAGATCGGATTTCATGACTTGGACGAAAACCGCTCAAGTATCCTAGCTTCTCAATTATCCTCATCAGCTCCTTTTTGTCGTGGTCTATCCTCTGATAAAATCAAAGTTTACACTCAAGGCTTTGCCGGGGTAGGTTTCAGTATAATCTACGCGTTTGTTTTAAACTGGAAATTGAGTTTGATGATGTTAATATTTGTCCCGATAACATTCGTAAGTGGTGTTATTGTTGGCCGTGCGTCTATAAGTCAAAAAGTCAAAGGCCGAAATGTTAATGAAGAGTCGGGACGTTTGACAATTGAGACTGTCGAAAATATCAAAACAATAATCTCGTTAGGTCGTGAACAACATTTTATAGACGAATTCAACTCGGTCTATGGCAAAAAATTTCGTAAAACATTGCTTTTGTTACACGTCCAGGCTCTTTTTTATTCACTCTCAGGCTCAATTTTGTTTTTTGTCCAAGCTACTGCGTTCAGTTTTGGCTACTATTTGATCAAAACAGACGGACTATCGGTAACAAACTTATTCGCAGTATACGCGGTAATGACTTTCTCATCGATGATTTTAGGCCGAGCGTACTCGTCACTACCTGATCAAAATTTAGCCTCAAGTGCAACTAAGACAGCGTTTAGAATAATTGATCGAATCTCAAAAATCGATAGTTTTAGTGAAGATGGTCTCAAACCAGACAAACTTTACGGTAACATTAAATTCGAAAATGTTCATTTTCGTTACCCAAACCGTCCGAATGTTAAAGTCCTCAACGGGTTTAGTTTAGAGATCAAAAATGGTACGACCAATGCGCTTGTTGGCCCGTCTGGTTGTGGTAAAAGTACAACTATTTCATTGTTATTGAGATTCTATGATGTTGAAAGCGGGGCTGTTTATCTTGATGGTGTTGATATACGAAAGTTGAATATTAATTGGTTGAGGTCTCAAATTGGTCTGGTTTCCCAAGAGCCTACCCTATTCAATGTTAGTATTTATGAGAATATTTGTATGGGAGACATTCAAAGAGATAAAGTATACCCCGTTTCTTAAGAACCCCAATTACAGAAATTAATTGATTTATTTTTAGATTGAAATGAATGAAGTGGTGGACACTGCCATAAAATCAAATATTAACCACAAAATAGAGAGTCTTCCAGAAGTAGGGTCTAAAAAGTGTAAATTTATTTTATTAATTTTGTCTTATGATAGAGATATGACACTTTGGTTGGGTCTAAAGGTGGTCAATTGAGTGGTGGTGAAAAACAACGAGTCGCAATAGCTCGGGCATTGATTCGAAGACCGAAAATTCTTTTGTTAGATGAAGCAACGTCTGCATTGGTAAGCGAACATTTCAAATTTAGAATAAAAACAACTAAAAAATAATTTATTTAAGGACAATCAATCAGAGAGTGTTGTTCAAGATGCTTTAGACAAGGCTCAAGTAGGACGAACATGTATTGTGATCGCTCATAGGTAAACCTAAATAAATTAAAATTTTAATAAAAAATTAAATCTAATTATTTTTTTAGATTGAGCACGATTGTTAACTCGAATAAAATAACAGTTGTCAAAGATGGCGTAGTGTTAGAAGAAGGTAGTCATTCACAGTTGATCCAAAATAAAAATTTTTATTACAAATTACAATCTCAATCGAAGCAACCATCTTAAATATTTGTTTATTTTTTATTTTAAAAATAATAAAATTAAGGTCTTTGTTATGACATCTTTTTCCCCATTAAGTCCATAACTGATAGTCTCATGTTTGCAATCACAGCACGGTCTTTGTCATAACCTTGTAATTCGACATTGTTTACTGGAGCGACGAGTCGCCCTTCCATTTTCACACCCAGACTTGGGACCGCCAAGGCATGGTTACGACTATGCTACTACCATCTACCCCAGTGACTGTGGGACGTTCATCATAAACAGCGCCACTCATCCGAGCCGAAGCTGCAAACTCGACAACTATCCAGACTTAGCTTGGAACCACAAACCAAGCGTATTCGACATTTAGTAGAGTACTTAACTTTGTTACCAATACCTGTTACTAAATGGATCTGCTGTTAAACAAGCTATCGCGCCCGTTCTCAGGCTCATATACGTTGTGATGGTCAAAGCCAGCGGCACCCCAATACGACAAGATTCTAGTCATAAAAATGTAAAAAAATTAATATCCACGTATTATATTTGGATTAAAAAGAGGTGTTGTTTTTTCCAAGAAACAAACACCCCTTATACACCTCCCTATACGCTGATTTTTAATTCGTTTTCTGTAGCCAAAGGAAAAAAGATAGAGAAAAAAGGACTGCAGATTCTGAAAGAGCATCAAATTTAATTTATTCCTGTGCAAAAATAATAGGGGATGTATACAAAAAAATGGTAAGTGTATAGGGGGGGGGGTGTTTATTTCTTGAAATTTTAAAATCGATTGTAATCATGTAAAATAAGCGACCAGAGGGTTAATGGGGGTACCATTTTGAAGAACTTTTGATGATTAACATCCTAAATTATTTTGTTTAAAGCTATCTTTTAAAATAAAGATATTACACCCGGTTGTAAACATTTAGACAAAAAGGGGGGTGTTGCTTTTTCAAGGATCCTATGAAGATCATATGAAGCTATCTTAACAATAAATTAACCTTAAAAAGAGTATTAGATGCAGTATCAAGCTGGTCATTTACTTAGGTAACCAAGTTATGCACATCGGACACAAAAATTCTCAGTATGAATACACTATATTGAATAAGCAGGAGACACACTTATCGAGTCGCAGTTATTTTTTTACTACATTCTACTTCTTCATCGGTTTGTCTGTTAACTAATTCATTCTTGTATGCCTCAATTTTCTCAAATTCCAGACAAGTTTTTATAAGATGAAACAGTTTTTCAACTTATTACGAGAAAATAAATATTTAATAGTTTGACAGTTTCTCGACAAAATTAAAAACAACTCAAAATACCTCTTAAAATTTAAATCACATTTTAAAAACCTAAAAAAAAATGAAATCAATTGAGTTTATTCTCAATCTTTTAATATTAAAGTCTTTTATGGAAACTCTGTTTTGTGTATCAATGAGTTACCAGTTGACCAAAGGAAGACTAAACCTCTCAACAATTGTATCATATTGTACCCAAGTTAAAGAGTCCAACACGATAATAAAATGTGCCAAAAAATGTAATCAAATGAACCAATGCTTTCTCATATATAAAACAAACAACTCTTGTTATCAATGCAGCATAGAATCGTATCAGTTCATTCAAAATTATTCAACCGATAAGATCTACTTTAAAAAACTTCAATTTTACAAAAACCTTCAAAACCATTGGCCAATAGAAAACTCAACTAACGACTCTCTTAACAAAACAAACCAAATATACGAATTTGTGAATTCTTATTTATCTAATGATAGACATGGAAGGCCGAATTCATCGATTAGAGTTAACGATGGCCACTGTCGAATTCCTGGAGGCGTTTACATATCCGGTGATTTTACCCTCTCATTTTGGACAAAAGTCCACGAATTAAGACAATTATCTCGGTTTATTGAATTCTCAAATGGCGCTGGTCAAGATAGCATTATTTTGTATCAAGTGGATAACAAATATTTATTATCATTATCAGGTGGTGGAGGATTTCAAGACTATGGAACAAATTCAACACCCTTTTTTTATGAATGGAATCATGTTACATTTAAACTAGATAACTATACGTCAGGTATTTATTTGAATGGAATTTTGAAGAGTGTGCTCAAAAATTTTACAATTCGACCTAGAAATGTATTTCGTCGTGAAGTTTTAATTGGTAAAAGTCAATGGGCAAATCCGTTTGCCAATATTAGTATTGATGATATTAAAATATTTAATAGATCTTTGAATGATCAAGAAATATTTGCAAATTATCTTGGATTTTAAAACTTGATAAAATCATTTTAAATAAAAAAATTATAGAGAAATAAAAAAAGTTAGATGGCGCAAGTGGTAACGTTAGAGTCGGAGTCTCCTTGAAAGGAAAGAGATATCCAGCGTTTAAAATTTTAGTGACAAATTTTTGCTTCGAAGTAACCACTTTGCTATGCTAACCTATTAATTTAACAATTACTTTTATAAATTTATATTCTTAAATTTATTTTTTAACGATTGCGAAATTATATTTATTCATGTTTTTTAAGGGGTGTACATTAAAAATTCTTTTGTTAAATTTGATTTTCAAAATATTTTTTAAAATTATGAGCTTGAATTTAGGAATTAGGTCTAAATTTTAATACATACATAGGATGATCCTGTGTAGTGAATAGCGTGTTCACCTCTTATGCAAAAAGTCTAAGGATTGATCCCAGGTAAAGCTTAATTAGAGAGAATTCAATCATCTCTTAACATGCTTTGCACGACTCAGGTCGAGTATAAACTTGCCCATTTGCATCTGCAGTATGATGATGCGTTTCGAGTAAAATCACACACTTCGGATAAGTCGCTCCATGTGTAGAGTATAGTTTGTCCTTTTGACTAATTTTACTTTGTTAAAAAAATTTTCAACGAGATAATGCGCCGGAAACGGAAAACTTTTTCGGTTTTTTTCTATCTAGTCCCTGGTTTACCCAAAGGTTTTAAAAATACAAATGGGAAATATTTTGAGGGCCTTGAGAGAAGTGATGCATATGCACGGGTAGAATATCTCTGCCTTGGCCGGCCCCAAGCCCGAATGTTAAAATGGAATGGCGGCAATGTTGCTGTCATTCCAACACCGTTCTAAATTTGCTGTATTACGGGTACGGTAAAGCTTAATAAGAGAGAATCCAATCATCTCTTAACATGCACGACTCAGGTCAAGTATAAACTTGCGCAAAATATTTTTTAATTTGTTTGAACATAAGGTTTCGGAAATGAAAAACGTCCACACTTATTTTTAAAAATTAATTTTTTCAGACCCCAGGGTTCTTAAGTGTCAAGACCCCTCAAAAACCATACTATACTTTATAAGGTATAACTTTTTTGTTAACTCATCAACCACATATTATATATTTATTCTGAAAAGGAGTAAAATTTAAAAGTATTTTTAATGATCCGTGAGTTATTTGAAGGGAATTAAGGAAAAAAGAGAAAATTTTACCCTTTTTTTTTTGCTTTTTTTTGATATAACTTATGCAGTGTTCACCTCATGCCTATGATTTATACCAATTCTGAAACTAGAAAATCAAATAAAAAGTCCTAGAGACTTTAAAAACATATTTTAATTTTGCACGAGGATTTCAAATTTTTAGTCAAAACTTATCGATTTCCATTTCTTTACCAAATTTCAATAATATGTCTTTTTGCACCTCTTGGTACTCTATAATTGAAAAAAAAATTGCAAAAGTAGCCCAATAGATTTATGAAGAATCGTCTCTTGTTGGTGATAGATTGTAGAAAAATACAGGTATCGGGGGTTTCCTTGGACTAGATTCGATTTAACTGAAAAAATACTGTTTTTTTACCGTTTTTACCTGATTTTAAATTTACGGAATTTTTTTAATGATTTTTGTCCTGACATCAATGGTAGTTTTTTAGTTTTTTAAGAATATCTTTTGCCGTTCATTAGATCTTGACTGTTTAAATATAGCACCTTTACACTTGGTACCGAAAAGCTAAAACATTGATTTCTTGGGTTTTTTTGGGTCGTAGATTACAGTTATGAGGCTGAAAATGATAAATTCAGATGGTGGGGAAATTTTATATTAACTAATAAATAAAAAAGTCTTTGTCAAATAAAGTTTACGATCAATTTGTAGATCTTAAGTCATTTACATAGTATTCGAAGTCTTGTTTCGAGTCAAAAGTTTAAACTTATCAACAATTGAAACTTCAGATAGTGTTACATTTGTTACATGTGTTACATTTGGCAAAAATTTTACATTTGATCTTTTAAAGACACAAGAGAAGATCATTTATGAATACGAGGAAAAATAGCGGCCCAGGAACTGAACCTTGAGGTACTCCAAATTTAATTTTTTTATAATTTTAAATAAACTTTCCCATTTTGACTATTTGTTTACGGTTGAAAAAATAATTTTGTATTAGCGATAATGAAATCAGATGAGCTCAGATGATATCATTTGATATCATGTGACAAGTTAATTGCCGGGACTGTAAATTTGTATGAGTATATTCGTTTGATGGGTTTAATTATAAAATATTTTCATCAAAATATACCGAATATACTTTCACCCGATATGAACATAAAATACTAACACCTGTTTAATAAATATGCCGATTTCGCACCTCTAAGTTCGAATGAGTGTAACAATAACTAGGGAGACAAGTCGTAACCATGCCATGGCCGGTCCCAAGCCCGGATGTGAAAATAGGAGGGCGACGATGTTACTGTGATTCTAACACCGTTATAAATGTACTGTATTACGGGTACGTGGGTCTACGGATCACGTTCGAATCTTGTCGTATTGGGGTGCCGCTGGCTTTGACCAACACAACGTATAGAAGCCTGGGAACGGGCGCAAGAGCTTGTTTTACAGCAGTCCCATTTGGTAATAGGTGTAGCCTTGGTAACAAAGTTAAGTACTCTACTAAATGTAGAATACGCTTGGTTTGTGGTTCCAAGCTAAGTCTGGATAGTTGTCGAGTTCGCAGCTTCGGCTCGGATGAGTGGCGCTGTTGATGATGAACGTCCCACAGTCACTGGGGTAGATGGTAGTAGCATAGTCGTAACCATGTCATGGCCAGTTCCAAGCCTAGGTGTGAAAATGGAAAGGTAGTAAACAACAAATTTTCATAAAAACTAAAAGTTTATTTTAAATTAAATTTTTTCACAAACAAAAAAAAATCGAATTAAAAAGTCTTTTCAAAAAAAAAATAACATTAAACATTTCATCTTAAAAGAGATTTTACAACCGATTCGGCATTTAAACTTTTTAAATCAGAATAAGTTTGTCCAGTACCAACGAACACAATTGGTTGACCAGTAGTGTACGTCATTGAAATAGCAGCTCCAACTTTATCATCAATCGTATCAAACTTAGTCAACACAATACCATCAATTGTTCTCACAAGATCTGGATTTGTAGTTTTAACTGGACTATTATCAATTAGAGCTTGGTTGAATTTTTTGACTTGATCGACTGCTTCATTACCGACCAGAGCCTCGCCAACGAATAACACCAAATCCGGGTTGTTTACATTAATCAACTTGGCCAAAGCTTTCATTAAAGGTTCATTATCTTGCATCCTACCAGCTGTATCTACTAAAACGACATCTTTTCTCGCATCACGCCCATAACTGATGGCATCATGTGCAATCGCAGCAGGGTCTTTACCATAACCTTGCTCGAATAACTCGACCATTTGATCACCACCGTGGTTCTCAGCCGGATGTAATGCGTTCAAATGTCTCATATGAGTTTTTAACTGTTCGACTGCACCTGAACGGAATGTATCACACGCTGCTATTAATACTTTAAAATTATTCTCTATCAACCAGAATGTTACTTTGGCAAGGTTAGTCGACTTTCCGACACCATTGACTCCACAAAATACGATTACATATGGTCTCTTTTGACGTTGAGTCTCGTAAACATCGCGTAAAATATCAACACGACGTTTCGGGGTTAATATTTGTACCATTGACTCGTGTAAAGCTTGTTTTATAACAGTTGCAGCAAATTGAAAATTACTCATTTGTTTACCTTCGAGGTTACGAGCGACATTGTCACATACTTTAGTCGCAATCTCAGCGGCAACATTTTTAGCTAAATTAAAAAAAAATAAACTAAAAACTGAAAACTCTGAAAATTCCCAGCCAAATGACGAGTTGTCCTGCTTAAACACCAAACCATTCATGATTGAAAAAAGATACAATCGACTCCAAGATATAATTTAAAAGCTAAATAGATCCAGTTGACGCTAAGACCCCATTCGACTAGGAATTTTATTTCCTTTAAGCCATTATGGGGTGAAAATAAGAAAAAAAAGGTCATTGTTTTAGTAAAATCGTATCTTTACCTAGAGGACCCCTTATGTTCATCATTTTTTCAATGATGCTGGTTAGCCTAGAGACCGAGTTTCATATTTTTTAAATCGTAACTCACCAACTAAATGCTCTTGCATTTTTTCCATTACTGGCTCAATAGTCTCTTTTGTCAAAACTTTACCACCGACTAAGCCTTTAAGAGACGAAAAAATTCCATTTGATTTAACTTGTTTTGAATTCGATTTTCCTTTGGGAGTTTCTTCGAGCTCATCTTCGTCAAATTCGACTTCAATTGATTTTAAACCACCGACTAATTTACCAATATCCTTTTTCGACGCGTATTGACTGTTAACAAGATCGTTCGATTCTGTTTCACCACCGCCATAGTCAAGACTATTAACATCAACATCAGCTTCCCATTTTTTAGGCTCTTTACCGGGTTTAGGTCTAGGCGAAGCTGGATTCTTTTTTTTAGGCTCAAATTTTCTCATTTGTCTCGGACCACCTTTTTCGATTTCAGGCGTTAAAGTCTCAATTGGTTCCTCTTGTTTCTTTTCAGTCAAAGAAGTCGCTGTTTTGACTAGATTCCCGATTAAAGTAGTCTTGGTATCAATCATGGAAGCAACTGTCTTTTCAGACTTTAAAGACTCTTCATACTTTCTTGGCTTACGTGAAACTTGAGCCTGTTCTTCAGCTTCACGTTCACACAATTCCAATATTTCATCAAAATCTTGTTTAAATTCTTCAAAATTAAAACCAAATTGTTTGCTTTCAACGACTTGTTTGTACTTGTCTCGAAATCGAAGTTGTATCTCGGTCAAAAATTTGTCAATATAAGTCAATTTTAGAATGTTTTGATAAGCGACTACGAATACTAATTCGAACTCGTTGTCTAATTTATATTGTAAAGATAGAGTGTTATGATTCCATACAGTTTGAACGCCTCGCTCTTGTAATATTATGCTTTTGATTAATTCGTTAACTGAATTTGTGAGTAATTGAGCTGTACCTTGAAAGTACCATAGGACTATTCCACTCTTACTAAAAATTGTGAATAGATCAAGCATTTTTGAAACGTTTATAAGATCTAAACGTAAAATTTAGAATTTTTTTAACGAAATTTTCATACTCCACGGCTCCCGAAAAAAAGGCGTACCCCGTACCACCGTACCATTTTTTGAAATTTTGAAATTTTAACTAAAAATGAAGGACCTAAGTTAAATTTTATTTTGCGGTACGGTAAGATGGTACAGGGTACGCCTTTTTGACAGGATCCGTGCAGTAAAATTCTAGAAAATTCTTCGTGTCGTTCCCAGGAATGTTGAATTTTCGACGCTTCGAGAAGGTCTGAAAAGCAGTTACTGCACTTTCAACGAATTAATTACGGGTACGGTACGGTGTGGGTACGGCAAGCAATTAATTCGGTAGAAATGCAGTGATAACAAAAAAAATAAAATCAAAGACCTTTTTTTTGGAAAATTTTTTGAATTTAAATTAGAATTGATAAGATTTTTAATGAAAACGTATGAAAACGTCATCAGTTTTTTTTTTTTTCAAAAAACAAAATACACACTCTCACACACTGACAATACATTCTCTTTCATTCGAATACATTTTACACAAAAATAATCAAAATAAACTACTCTTTTTTTTATTTTATTCTAATCAAATTATTTTCTAAAAAAACTCAAAATTAAAAGAGATGAATCAAGTTGTAACATTATTTCTCATCATTATAAGCGTTAATCAACTTAACGCTAATCGTCCTGGTCTATACAACTCAACTAAACATCATATCACAATCCTTACAAATGAGAATTACAATCAAACTTTATTCAATAAATCATCAACATGTTTTTATCTAGTCGAATTTTATGCACATTGGTGTGGGGGTTGTCGTCACTATGCTCCGACTTGGATCGATTTAGCCTCTAGGATAAAACATTGGAATAATGTTGTTAAAATAGCTGCGTTGAATTGTGCAGATCCATTGAATGGTCCTGTTTGTAAACTATTTAAAATCGAATTCTATCCAACTATTCGATTGTTTCCACTTCGAGTGAATTCGACCCCACCGTTGTACGGGACGAAAGAAATAGAAGTCCATGACCCTAATGATATTATCAAGGAGTTATTAAAAGAAGTTGAATTGTATTCGGAAAGGCCCTCACATTGGCCGAATCTTAACCAATTCGAGTAAGTTTCAAAATTTAAAAAGAAAAAATTTTTTCTTAAAAATTTTGGTTTTTAGATCTTTGAATTTGAATGATTTTTTAGAGAATAGAACAAATGGGTTTTTGATTTTAGAAAAAGTAGGGTCCCTAGATGGACGTCATGTTATAATGGACTTGTCAGGATATGATATAAGTATTCGAACAACATCGAGTCCAAGTTTAATGAAAAAATTTGGATTAACAGAAACTAGTCTTCCAGTAGTTTTAGCTGTTGAAAGAATTGCAGAGAATATTACGTTTAAAATATTAAATCAAAAAGATTTTGTTAAAGTTAACTTTACGGGTCTTGATAATCGAATGAAAATGTACGAGATGATTAAAGCGAATTTGAATCTTGAAATGATCAGATCAAAAGATGAGAGTAATAACAGTTCAATGAAAAGTGAAGATATGAACAAGCAAAGTTATGCATTTAAAATGAATATGCATGATTTGGAGACTGGGTTAAATGTTATTTTGAGACATGAAATTCCGAGTTCAGATCGAATCGATGGAGATATGTTTTTGGCTCTTAAAGGATGGGTCAAGATTTTAGCTAAAGTAAGTTAAAAGGCATTTATTTACAAAAAATATTTATTTTTTAGATTCTTTGAGTTGGTTTAAAAGTTTGATTGAGTAAGCTTGGGATGTTTTAAGTTGTTCTCTGAGACATTCATTTTGTTCTTTAATTTGACTGGCTTTGGTCTGGGCAATGTCGATTTCGTTTCTAGCTTGGTTCAATTCGATTCTCAACTCATCGTTTTCTTGGATCAAAATCTCATTTTCTTGGTTTAAATGCTTGACTAGACGTTGTTGTTTCAAGATAACTTTGTCTTTAATTTGACGAGACTCTCGTTGATTGTTGATCTTTTCCAAAATAGAAGATGAACCTTTTATGGTCGAGAATTTCTCTTTTTTCAATTTGTCCAACAACTTTTTCTTCTTCAATTGTTCAATGTCAACTTGTAGACTGATTGATTCACATGGTAAAGTTCTCAATGTTGATTCTTCTTCGAATTGCATCATTTTTGTTTTTGTTTTGAGTTCGTTTAGAGGATTCCATACTCGTGTCTAAGAGGTATATTTATAGCTATAGCTGTTTAATCAATCAAATCAATCAATTAATTTTTATTTTCAAACATTTAAATCAATCAGTGTTTCCATAATTCTCTCACATTTAATTTTTTATTGTTTTTTTTTTGTCAAGTATTTTCCAGGTAGGAAAGAAGTGAGAAATTATTTGCAAAATTTAGAAAAAAAGTTGAACAATCTTGAGTCAAATGAAATAACTGGTTCAGAGTTTAAGGAAATGACAGAGAAAGAGCAAACCGTAAGTCTATGTCTTATCATAAACCCTTGAACAGTTAATTAACAAAAGCTTTTTTTTTTGTTGTAGAGTGATTCTTTTTTGTTAGATAATACTGAATGGGTTCACTGTCAAGGCTCAAAACCAGAATACCGAGGTTTTCCATGTTCGTTATGGACATTATTTCATACATTGACAGTCAGTCAAATTGAAAACGAAAATTCAAAACCAAAGCCATGTAAGTTTTTAAAAACCGATTAATTTTGTAACTTACTAGTGGCTTTGCACAGGACCCATTTTTTTTTATTTATTTTATTTGAAAAATAACCCTGTTTAGCATTCGTATACAGTAATTTTAATGATTTTTTAATTTTTCTTGGCGTAAGGTTAGGACGTGTTATAAAGAAAATTTAGAAGTGTTGGAAAAGGGTTAGAGAGTACAGGTCAAGTGTTAGATAAGTGTTGAGTCCTTTAAACCAAGTGTTACCTAGCGTTATACCGATTAAGCTAGAGTGTTAGTGTGATCTAGATGAAGTGTTACCGTTAGAAGGTTGAAAGCTATGTGTTAGGGTTGTGCCAATCAACCGTCACTAAGCGTTAGATGGTTGAAAGCTATGTGTTAGGGTTGTTCTAAGCAATGGGTACTAAGCTTTAGGGGTCGAAAGCTATGTGTTAGGGTTGTGCTAATCAATGTTTACTACAGAAATGTGTTAGGGTGTTAAGAAAACAGATAAAGAGTCGGGTAATTTTTTCAAAGTTTTTTATTCATATATTTGTTAAAAATTTGTCCAACGACCTTTCTGTTTAATGATCTTTCGTCGACCCATTAACACTTAGTAACCCTCTTTTTAACAGTTGCTAACACTTGCTTACACTTTCTTTTAGTGACTCTAACGCTTGGTTTTAGACCCCTTACACTTGCTAACACTCTCTATTTTACTCTTCACGCTTCATAACACTTTTCAAATTTTTTTTTCGCTTTTTTTTTCCCTAACCTTTACTAACGCTCGGTATTAAATAATCGATAAAATTACTGTATATACCCGTTTACGTTGTTCCCTAGCATTTTACTGCTGTGTTCCCGCGAGGGAGTGTCTGTCGGGTTAAGGACAGAAGGAAGGTAGTGAACAGTTATATTATAGTAACCGTTCAACAGAGCTGGTATAAGGACAATTGTAGAAAAATAATGTGGAATAAGGAAACCTGTCTCAGCCTTGTTTGGGGGATCTTCACGAAACCTAATGGCTTTGATATTAACGATCAGTACTAACGCCCAGTACTCATCTCGAGTGATTGAAGACATTTTCAGCCAGGTGTTCACCAAGCAGTGCACCCGGCTCGCGAAAGCCAAGTAGTAATTTAAGTAACCTCTCCTTTTCTAGTGGTACTAAGACTCTAGGGGGAAATTTTTCCTTTTAACTTCGGTTAAAAGATCCCAAATCATCGACGAGGCAGCATCAGTTCTTATGACGCAATCCCCGTGCCAGATTGCAGAAACGTAAGCCGAGTAAAAGGGTTCAAAACGCTTTTTTTGACGTTGATACGCCATTTAGCTTTAGAGAAAAGGCACATCAATATCATCAATGTCTTCAAACTTGGTTCAGAAGCATTTGTTGAAAATATGGAGCTATGGAGAGGACAAAAGGCATACGACGAAAACGAAAGTATTTACTGCCGTACCCTAAAATGAGAACGTCACGTGGCTTATCGTGTATCGGTATAAGAACGCTTGTTTGAAGTCGAACTTTATAAACTTTAAATTTTGCCAATCCAGTCCTGTAACCACTTGGTATAGGCTCTTTAGCTTAAATTTCGGAGACTTTAGGACCTTGGTCAGACCGGAGAAATCAGCGATAGGTCTTACTTTTGGGCCTTATCGCTCGACTAAGAAAAAGGTACCGCAATAACGTGATGTACGTTTTAGTGGCACTTGTTCAATTATTTTAGCTTCCAAAAGCGATTTAAGGACTACTTCGGATCTTCGGATCTGATCGTGTGATCAGTGATTTAGACCCTTTTGTTCGAGCCACGTTTGAGATGCTCTAAATTCTGACTCCGTGTTCACAGTTCCTAGCAGAGTCGAAGGAACGTATGTCCGAAGCGATGTTGGATTCGACTATTTCTCCTACCAGGTCAAGAGTCTCAATTGATGATCGCGATAGTGATGATGATGGTGGTATATTCAAGCCGCCAGGGGGAGCAGTGACCGATGTTGATGGTGATGAGACACTTGGTGAGTGGGATATATCCTCATCGTCAATATCTTCTTCAACGTCTGGGCCTCCCGATTCAACGAATAAGTAACGTTGATCTAGCGGATCCCAGAAAATACTTTCTGGTGATTAGGCGACCACCCGTGAACTAAGTTCCTGAAGGTTCACAATTAAAAATGGACATCCTTGTAGATCTCGTTAAGAGCTTTTTATTCTTATTCAAAAAATAGGGTGTGTATACAACAACTATGGGTGTACATGAGTTTCCTTTAAGATTGAAAAGTGAAAAATAAGTTTTCTTCTTTAAATTAATTCACTAGGGTTTTAAATTTGGTTTCCCTACCTTGAATGAAAATTATTTTTTGAATACCTCTAAAGTTACACCCATGTTTTACAGGGGTCCTTTAGAATCGTGAATTTCACACTTATCTCAATCAGAATTTTCACAATTTTTACTTTTAAAGTCGATGTTGATTTCAATGTAAAAGAAGTTTTCGAATCAATTCAATCGTTTGTTAAACATTTCTTTCGTTGTTCTGTGTGTTCAAAAAACTTTCAAAATGAAACAAATGATTACCTCGAACATTTAAAACAACCACACGATGCGGTCATTTACTTATGGACAGGTAATTTTTGACACCTTTCAAAATACTTTATGAATAAAACGTTGAGTAATTTTGTTTCAAGTTCACAATCGAGTTAACAAACGTCTAGCCAATGACATCACAGCTGATCCAGTTTATCCAAAGATTCAATTTCCATCGAAAGATCAATGTCAAAAATGTTACAATGAAAAAAACGAATGGATCGAATCTGAAGTTTTTACATTTTTATCAAATTTTTATTCAAGTAAACAAATGCTACCAGCTACTGGCACCCCTGTAAACATCACATCTACAACAAAAAAACTTGTCATTTTTGAAAAACTTCAAAAATTAGTTGTCAAAAGTGATACAAATCCAAACAACGAATTATTACAACCTGAAACCGATTCGAACAAGACAGACTCGATTTTAAGTTTGTATCTAGTATTCTTATTAATTTCATTAATCGGTGTAGGTTTTATATTTTTTAGTATAGGTGCACGAGGTCGTTTTATACTCAGAAGATTTTTTAAATGATTTCAAATTTTTTTTAGGCGATTAGAATTATTTAGACAAAAAAAAGTTCTTAAAGACGCATATTTTTAAAGAGGTTTTGAATCTCAGCTATTTCGAATAAAGTACAAAAATTTTTTTTTAATTTTTTTCACATAAAATTTTTAAAAAACAATTCCAAATAAAATTATTTTAAACAACTCTTTTAAATTTAATTATTTTTTCAGCATTTTGAATAGTTGGTAATCAGAGACTTTTAAAAATTTAAACAAGCCAATTGAAAACCTATAGTTCGCAAATTTATGGCTCTAAAAAGTTTCGAAAAAGCAACCCCTTTTTGTCTAAATGTATACACCCGGGTGTAATATCTTTATTTTAAAAGATAGCTTTAAACAAAATAATCTAGGATGTTAATCATCAAAAGTCATCCCCTATTATTTTCGCACAGGAATACATTATTTTTGGTGCTCTTTCAGAATCTGCAGTCCTTTTTTTTCTATCTTTTTTATTTAAGGCTATAGGAAACGAATTAAAAATCAGCAATAATTAAGCAAAAAATTGCTAAAATACAAAGCTCAAAAAAATCTCAAAAAAATTGACTCAAATGACTCAAAAAAATCATGAATTTTCACTTTAAACAATAAGAAAAAAAAATTCTTCTTGGAAACAAAACATTTTTTGAACCTATATAGGCAAACAAGTTTTATCGAATTGTTATGTTATACATACAATTCCGATACCTAATTAAGGTTCGGTCGGAGCTAAACGTCCACACTATCTGAATTCGTCATTTTTGACTTTATAACGTTTATCTACGACCTCGAAAACCTCACAAAAAAAATTAATTTTTTTTATGCAGGTAAAACATCGGAAATTTAGACCCTACCTTTTTGCATCCTAACGTCAAGGTGCTTTATTAAAAAATTTAACTAAACATGATTGGAAGAAGCTATAATTTATGTAAAGATATGTTCTTAGAGCTTAAATACTACCATTGACGCCGAGACCATTGTGGATGGGGTAAAAAAATTCCATAAAAAAATACACTGGTGAAAACAAAAAAATAATTTTTTTTTCATTCAAACCGAATCTGGTCCTACGAGAACCGCAATATCCATTTTTTTTTGAATCAGCTTAATCAAGAGGCAATTCTCTACAAATCTCAGGGATTCGTTTTATTATTTTATTTTACATTTTTGTATACTAGTGGAAAAAAAAAGTGATAAAAATGTAAAACGAAAAAAAAGTAAATTTACCATTTTTTGACTTAAATTTCGTAATTTTCGTAGAAACCTATATATTTTTATATTAAATAAATCCCTTTAATTTTTAAAAAACACCGATTTTTTGGAGTAAAGGATGCTGCTTTGTATTTTAGCAATTTTTTGCTTAATTATCGCTGATTTTTAATTCGTTTCCTATAGCCTTAAATAAAAAAGATAGAAAAAAAAGGACTGCAGATTCTGAAAGAGCACCAAAAATAATGTGCGGCAATAATAGGGGGTGACTTTTGATGATTAACATCCGAGATTATTTTGTTTAAAGCTATCTTTTAAAATAAAGATATTACACCCGGGTGTATACATTTAGACAAAAAGGGGGTGTTACTTTTTCAAGGATCCCAATTCTGCAAGAGTAAAAGCTTTTCAAGACGTCCACCAGTTATCCTTGAGGACAGAATTAAGGTTGAAGAGAGTTAAATAGAGCTGAATCATGTACAGTTGACTGTATTAAAAAAATAGTTGATCGGTAAGGTTCATTAAATTTAAAATGCCCACACTATCTGAATTTGTTATTTTTGATATTGTAACCGTGTTCAACGACCTCGAAAACCTCCGAACTTTGCCGAAGGGGAACCATAGAAAACATTTAAATTTTTATACTAAATTGATCCCTCTATGATTTATATAAAAAATCCCCTAGGAGATTCGGTTTGACCGAAAAAATCTCTTATTTTAACCGTTTTCACCTGTGTATTGCTTTGGGGAATTTTTTTACCCATCGGTAATGGCCCCGGCGTCAATGGTAGCAAAAGACTGCTTCATCGTCTTAAAAAGAATGTTAAAAAAATTTTAATTAAATCTGATTGCAAAAGTTAGTGAATCAGTTAGTTTTTTTTTTATCTGAAACACGTTCCCACTCCGTTTTTAGAGATTTTTCGAATCATGCATAGTTCAATTTCTTTCATATTAACAGATTAATAAGATTTTTACTGAAAAGTTCTTCCCAAACTCATTGGATCAGTAAGTTTTTCATTAAATGTCTTCGTGAAACTATCAACTTGGGGGAAAATATAAATAATTTTTGTCCTATTTATGTCGAATAACAGCAATATTTGGTACCACAGTTTACGATAGAAAGAGATGACAATTTTCAGATTTTACAGTATTGACATGACAGAAAAGTCGACCACCTTAGATGGTCTTAGAGCGGTTAAACTTGAATTTAATTAATCTAAAATTATAAGAAGTCTAATGAAAAGAATATTTTTTTTGAAATAAAATTTTCTTAGATAAAGCCGATAGTCTCATTAGGTAAACGTCCTAAAATAATTAAGTCTTTTTTGAGTATCTTATCTTACTATTTAAGATTTGACTATTTTTACAAGATATCGATGAGAAGTTTATAAAATTTTAGAAAAAAGATTATCGACAAATTAATTAATTGATTATCAATTATTAAAAAATTATACTTATTTTTAGGTTTTAATTTAATATATATATCGCACTAATTAATTAATTTATAAAATAGGGCTTAGAACTACTGATTTTTTGAAAACTATTTGAAAAACAAATCCGTTATAAGGAGAGTTTATCAATATAGGCAAAGATAAATTGCGACTCAATGCAATATTAAACGAATCAAGGAAAGTCAAAGGTAGTCCACGTGAGTATTAAATAGATTCAGATAAGAAAAATCTTAATGTGTTAGGCATAATGTATATTTGATTCCAGTCTTATTCAAGTTGATAATATCACATAAAATTCTAAAACCATAGATAAACACCAAATATGCTGAATATTATTCATGATTAAAACTGGATATCTTTAGATGCTCACAATGTATTCGTATTAGGACAAAGATTAATAGAATTCATTTTGTTGGAATGTATCAAAGTATTTAATTCATTTAAACCTGAGTTGTTAGTATTTGGTCATTCGGGAAAGCTCAATTAGCATACGCGTTTGGCGATTTATTAATTTAAGAATGCCACTAAAAAATCTTGGTTTCAAAGCAGCTGTGAGGTGGTGTGTTTAGAGAGCGTACGATGAAAAATCTATAAAAAAATGTTTCTTAACTTTTTACAGAGAAAGCTGATTAAGATACGCCACATTTCGCGTAAAAAAAACTTAGCTAATATTTCAATTTGTGATATTTGACAAAATAGATGTAACTTAAGACCCTCCAAAAAACAAGAAAATGACTTTTTTCACCGGATAAAAAAAATCATATCACAACACTCTGGCCTTTTACAGTGCTTTCAGTGAATCTTTAAGTTATCATGTTTGAAAAAATATATCGTTCATTCGAAGTTATTGCCAAGAAGCACTTTTCATTGCTAATAGGGTTCATCTCGATGAAGAAAATAGTTTCCGTACATTAATACTTAAGTGAAAATGATCAAAAAAGGAAAATTTCCAGTCGAAGCTTTTTTAAATATCTCCACAACATCACCTTCCATTCAGAGTACCCTTAATCCGGCAGCGAAGCAACGGGATTCGACTAGTAATTCATCAAAATTAAAACCAAATTTATGGGATATTTTTTCAAAAGTTTAGAAAATTTTTTCACATTGTATTTAAGTACAATATAGGAATTCACAGTTTATTTTTACTTTTAATGTCAACTTTCATTAGTGTCTCTTTTTATGACCAAACCTCCTTTTTAAACAAACATATTTATCCCAAATCTGACCACATTTTTGGGCTTCTCAGGGTCGAAGACCTTAATTTTACAAGCTTAACTTTAATTTTTACGACTTACGTAGGGCGTATCATTTTGCTGTTTGCGGTTCTAATAGGTTTTTTCTATTTATTAAGGGCTTTACGACATAGCCATAATAAAAAAAGCACATTTCCCAATAGATTTTTTCATTCTCTGTCCGAAAATGACATCAGTTTTTAGGTGTATCTGGAAGGATAGAGGAGTATTTTTGGGTGTATTATGACAATTTTTTTTCCCCGGAAAAGGGTATTTTAGGAATTTTAGGTCGCTAGGAATAAAGTTGGCGAAAAAATTTTTGTACTCTACACCCGATGTTGTTTTTAAAGGATACCAAAAACGGCTAAAATGAATTTAAAAAAAAGTTATTTTTAATTTCTGGTTGCCGAAATTTTAAGGTTCCGTCAATTCAAAACTTTTCAATTTCGATATCAGATTCGGAATCTGCGTCCAAAAAAAACCCAAAAAATGTATTTTTTACATTTTTGAAAAAAAAAATTGTTTGCCCCCCCCCCTTTTCTCTAGTTTTATAAAACAAGAGTAAGTTGGTCATCGTTTTTGATATCTCAGCCTTTTAATCATGGATCATATTTAATGGGCATATATTCTGAAAGCACATATTCTAAGCTACAAGATAATGTGTTTAATGTTGCGAAAAAAATATGGTGTAATTTTATCCTAGGAAAAAAGCGGGAAAATGCTTACTGTTGTTTTTTAAAACTAGAGAACGGGGGGTCAAAAAAAATTTTTTTTCGAAAATGTAAAATATACATTTTTTGGGACGCAGATTCCGAATCTGATATGAAAAGTTTTGAATTGCCGGAACCTTACTAAGAGATCGAAATTACCATCTCAAAAGACTCAAAACGACGTCAAAAAATATAACTCTTTTGCATACCTGATTCTAAAAAAAAAATTACCTAAAATGTAAAATCTAATTTCGCAATCGTTATTAACGAAACTAAGAATTTAAATATTAAAAAAATAACAAATTTTCAATAGGTTAGCATAGAACAGTGGTTACATCAGATATACAGTTTTGACAACGGATACCTCTTTCGAGTGACAGAGTCCCATTCGTTAAGTTAACACTTACCACGTGAGCGATCTAACCTTTTTTCAATAAAATCTTATTTTAGACATGTTAAAAAATCATAAATTTACATAATTTGATAAAGTATCTACGACAACAAATGAGAAATGAATGAAAATTTTGTTTTTTCTTTTAAACCTCTTTCAAACTTCTAATGGGTTTACTCAACTTCTTTCATAAATTTGCAATCCTATTTTTATTGTAAAATTAAAACATTTTTGTTTTATTATCTAGACTTTGTTCTCTCTCTCCCTCGCTCGCAGTTGCAAATATGATAATTGTTCAATATAAAAAACAAAGTTAAACATCTTATATTTATCTGACATTTTCAATTTCTTATGAAAATTATGAAACATTTCTTTATTTTCACATATTTACTAATTAATTTCAGCGTCTATCAACTAGACGCTTACCATCCGGGACTTTATGACTCATCTAAACATCACATCACAATCCTTAACAATGACAATTTTAATAAAATTTTGTTAAACAAGTCATCAACAAGTCTTTATCTAGTCGAATTTTATGCACATTGGTGTGGGGGTTGTCGTCACTATGCTCCGACTTGGATCGATTTAGCCTCTAAGACAAAACATTGGAATAATGTTGTTAAAATAGCTGCGTTGAATTGTGGTGATCCATTGAACAGTCCTGTTTGTAGACAATTTAAAATCGAAGTCTATCCGACTATTCGGTTGTTTTCAATTCCAGTGAATTCAAAATTACCGCTTTATGGATCGAAATTATTGGAAACTCATTATGCAGATGAGTTAATCGAAGATTTATTAAATGAGGTTGAAAGTTATTCAAATAGACCCTCAAATTGGCCAAACCTTAAACCATTCGAGTAATGATTTTAAAGAGACATCTTCTTTAACTTTTTTTTTTATAATTTTTTTTAAAGCTCACCGAATCTAAGAGACATATTCCAAGATACTAATCATAAACAAGCGTTTTTAATTGTACAAAACCAAGATGAGTTTGATGCTCGGAAGGTTTTAATGGACTTTTCAAGCCATAACATGACAATTAGAAGAACGTTTCACATTGGCTATTTAAAAATGTTGAAATTGAACCACACGGTGATCCCATTTGTGATATCAATCCAAAGAGATGGAGACCATGTTAAGATAAGAGATTTAAATGAACACGTTTTTCCTAGTTTAAATTTTACTGGTTTTGATAATCGAAAGAGAATGTATGAACTGATAAGAGCGTCTTTAAGGTTTAAACAGATGAAGGAAAATCAAAATCATGATAAACATGAAAAAAATAATCATCATGGAATAAATAAAAATGTTGTCCAGAAAATGAGCATGCAAGATTTGGAGACTGGGTTGAATGTTATTTTGAGACATGAAATTCCAAGTACGGAGAACATCGATGGAGAGAAGTTTTCGACTCTAAAAGAATGGATTAGAATATTATCTAAGGTTAGTTATTGTTTAATTTTATTGAAAAAAAAGATGATAAAAAATTAGACATAAAAATTTTAAAAAAATTATTTTTTAGATTCTTTGAGTTTGCTTAAAAGTTTGATTGAGTAAGCTTGTGATGTTTTAAGTTGTTCTCTGAGAGATTCATTTTGTTCTTTAATATGACTGGCTTTGGTCTGGGCAATGTCGATTTCGTTTCTAGCTTGGTTCAATTCGATTCTCAACTCATCGTTTTCTTGGATCAAAATCTCATTTTCTTGGTTTAAATGCTTGACTAGACGCTGTTGTTTCAAGATAACTTTGTCTTTAATTTGACGAGACTCTCGTTGATTGTTGATTTTTTCCAAAATAGAAGATGAACCTTTCATGGTCGAGAATTTCTCTTTTTTCAATTTGTCCAACAACTTTTTCTTCTTCAATTGTTCAATGTCAACTTGTAGACTGATTGATTCACATGGTAAAGTTCTCAATGTTGATTCTTCTTCGTATTGCATCATTTTTGTTTTTGTTTTGAGTTCGTTTAGAGGATTCCATACTCGTGTCTAAGAGGTATATTTATAGCTATAGATGTTTAATCAATCAAATCAATCATTTAATTTTTATTTTCAAACATTTAAATCAATCAGTGTTTTCATGATTTTCTCACATTTAATTTTTTATTGTTTTTTCTTGTCAAGTATTTTCCAGGTAGGAAAGAGGTGAGAAATTATTTGCAAAATTTAGAAAAAAAGTTGAACAATCTTGAGTCAAATGAAATAACTGGTTCAGAGTTTAAGGAAATGACAGAGAAAGAGCAAACCGTAAGTCTATGTCTTATCATAAACCCTTGAACAGTTAATTAACAAAAGCTTTTTTTTTTGATGTAGAGTGATTCTTTTTTGTTAGATAATACTGAATGGGTTCACTGTCAAGGCTCAAAACCAGAATACCGAGGTTTTCCGTGTTCGTTATGGACATTATTTCATACATTGACAGTCAGTCAAATTGAAAACGAAAATTCGAAACCAAAGCCATGTAAGTTTTTAACTGAAAAACATACAACGATGTGTATTTTTTACACAAAGTGAGGTAAACAAGACATAGAGTAAATTCATACATGGTAGGGTAAATGAAGGACTACAAAATCATAACATAATTAGAACGCTAGTGAAGTATTTCGAGTAGAAAATTGACCCTCATATAACCCCATAGCCCTAAATTTTTAATATAACAAATCAGATTCAAATTAACTGTGTAAATAATTTGCAGAGTTTTTTCAGACGATTAATTTAGATTAGACAAATTTCGTATAAGACAAGTTTTATTTAGGGTATTGCTTTGATGCTATGAACTTCATAGCGCCCAAAAAATTGGGTGTGTTTACAACAACTATGGGTGTACATGAGTTTCCTTTAAAACTGATAAGTGAAAAATAAGTTTTCTTCTCCAAATAACTTCACTAGGGGTCTAATTACGGTATCATTTTGTAGCCCTTCATTTACTCTATCTTGTATGAATTTACTCTATGTCTTGTTTGCATACCTCACTTCGTGTAAAAGTTACGCCCGTGTGTATGTTTTACAGGGGTCCTTTAGAATCGTGAATTTCACACTTATCTAAATCAGAATTTTCACAATTTTTAATTTTAAAGTCGATGTTGATTTCAATGTAAAAGAGGTTTTCGAATCAATTCAATCGTTTGTTAAACATTTCTTTCGTTGTTCTGTGTGTTCAAAAAACTTTCAAAATGAAACAAATGATTACCTCGAACATTTAAAACAACCACACGATGCGGTCATTTACTTATGGACAGGTAATTTTTGACACCTTTCAAAATACTTTATGAATAAAATGTCGTTTTGTTTCAAGTTCACAATCGAGTTAACAAACGTCTAGCCAATGACATCACAGCTGATCCAATTTATCCAAAAATTCAATTTCCATCGAAAGATCAATGTCAAAAATGTTACAATGAAAAAAACGAATGGATCGAATCTGAAGTTTTTACATTTTTATCAAATTTTTATTCAAGTAAACAAATGGTTCAAGCTACCGGAACCCATTTGGTAAAGGAAGTTTTCTCATCTACAACAAAAATTGTTATGTTAAAAATAGGAAGTGAAAAAAGTGACAACATTGAAAAAAATGAAATATCTCGAACTGAGAATAGTTCAAGTAGAACAAAATTCTTTTTTAAATTTTATCTTGTATTTTTATCAATTAATTTAATTTTTTTCTAAATCCATAAATTATTTTAAAAATTTAATCAATAAAATTAACAAAAATTTTTTTCATTGTTTACACATATGTGGACTCTTTTGTCATGTAGATGCTCACAAGTCATTTACCCTAAAACCTTGCCCTCATTGTTATTTCAAAATATTTGAATTGTTGCGGTCTTTGTTTAAATCAAGGTATTTATTCGGGACCCATGAATACGTTGAAATTACATAAAGCACATTCAGAGAATTATATTCGAATGACAGCATCTCAAATTTTCCATTTCAAAAAGTATCAATTTAGAAGTCACCAGTAATCAGTAAAGAACTTGAACCAGTTTCTCACATAAATTTAAAATTTTTACCTAATAAAAGTTCATGATTAATTTTTTTTATAAAAAAATATTGAAGAAGACAATGTTTAAGTAGCTTTTTGAGTTTGTTTCTAAGTTTGATTGAATAATCTTGGGATGTTTTAAGTTGTTGACATAATTTCTGTTCTTTTATTTGAATCGCTTTTGTATAGCCGATGTCGACTTCTTGGATCGAAACCTCATTCCCTTGGTTTTAGTTTGTATGATTTACTAGAGAATAGTACAAATGGGTTTTTGATTTTAGAAAAAATAGGGTCTGTAGATGGACGTCAAGTTATAATGGACTTGTCAGGATATGATTTAAGAATTCGAACAACATCCAGTCCAATTTTAATAAAAAGATTTGGATTAACAGAAACAAGTCTTCCAGCTGTTTTAGCAGTTGAGAGAATTGCAGAGAATGTAACAAATTATTAAATCTTAAAATATTAAATCAAAAAGATTTTGTTAAAGTTTACTTTACGGGTCTTGATAATCGAATGAAAATTTACGAGATTATTAAAGCAAATTTGAATCTTGAAATTATCGGTTCATTAGCGGTTCTCAAACGGATTCTAAAATGCATGGATTTAGATTGCAAAAAGTTCAAAAATTTCAAAAAGATGGGGGTCACATCCATCCATCTGGCTAAATGTCTAAAAGTCTCTTGCGGATATCCAAAGGTTTCTAAAATGCATGGATTTGGATTGCAAAAAATTCAAAAAAAGGGAGTCCCATCCACCCATATGGCTAAATGTCTAAAAGTCTCTGGTCGACTTCAAACGGATTCTTAAATGCATGGATTTGGATTGCAAAAAGTTCAAAAAGACCAAAATTGGAGGGGACTATCTCCCCGCGTTTAGGGATGATTTTATATCCAGCAGATGTTTTTGAATCTCAGCTGAGTAATCAGTCCCTCATTGACGATACCTCCTGGGTTGAATGTTATATTGAGACATTCAATAACATATCTTCATTGAGTTCAGGTCGAATCAATGGAGATATGTTATTGGCTCTTAAAGAATGGGTCAAGACTTTAGCTAGAGTAAGTTTAAAGACATTTATTGAAAAAAAAAAATTATTTTTTAGATTCTTTGAGTTTGCTTAAAAGTTTGATTGAGTAAGCTTGGGATGTTTTAAGTTGTTCTCTGAGACATTCATTTTGTTCTTTAATATGACTGGCCTTGGTCTGGGCAATGTCGATTTCGTTTCTAGCTTGGTTCAATTCGATTCTCAACTCTTCGTTTTCTTGGATCAAAATCTCATTTTTTTGGTTTAAATGCTTGACTAGACGCTGTTGTTTCAAGATAACTTTGTCTTTGATTTGATGAGACTCTCGTTGATTGTTGATCTTTTCCAAAATAGAAGATGAACCTTTCATGGTCGAGAATTTCTCTTTTTTCAATTTGTCCAACAACTTTTTCTTCTTCAATTGTTCAATGTCAACTTGTTGACTGATTGATTCACATGGTAAAGTTCTCAATGTTGATTCTTCTTCGTATTGCATCATTTTTGTTTTGAGTTCGTTTAGAGGATTCCATACTCGTGCCAAAGAGGTATATTTATAGCAATAGCTGTTTAATCAATCAAATCAATCAATTAATTTTTATTTTCAAACATTTAAATCAATCAGTGTTTCCATAATTCTCTAACATTTAATTTTTTATTGTTTTTTTTTTATCAAGTATTTTCCAGGTAGGAAAGAGGTGAGAATTTATTTATTTAGTAAAAATCGAGCTAGAGCATCTTCAGCATTAAAAAAAAAAATGACAGAATTTTAGAAGAATTGATCATAGACTAAGTAAGCATTAGACAAAGGAGTAGGAGTGTTATCCTTTAATGAATTGAACCCTCTTTTGTATTCGCTAACAAGTCTGACAACAACTGAAACAGATTTTTCTAAGCCGTTTTTGAAAAACTTATCAGTTAGTTCGCTTAACCGCTGATCAATGGGAGAGAGGTTTAGGTGTTGCTGGCCCAACAAGTGTAACTCTTCAGAGGGGGTACGATACGGGAGTTAAAGGATTGCTCTAATTGCAGAATTCCGTACCACTTGCAGTTTTTTAACCAAAGAATTCCTAATGAGATTGATGCAAGGGAAGAGATAATCAATAATAGACCCAATAATCGATTTGTAGATATTTCCTAACAAACTTTTTTCCAAAGACCAGTGCTTACGCGATAAGATCTTAATGATGTCTATTTTTATACCAAGGAAGGTGACTTCATCTTGTCTGGGAATTTGTTCATTAAAGATAGAGGGGTATAATTCATCGGTGTTGCTCCCTTGGGAGAAGATTAAAAAGTTAGCCGCACTCATCTCCATTTTCCATTTACATAACCAGGCCTCCAATTCTTTTAGATACTGTATCAAAAATAATACATATGAGGTCATTTGAGATAGTAACAAGCGAAAAACCAAGACACACTTCTTCAAAAGCCATGAAAATTGGGCCCCTCTGGGTAAAAAAAATTATTTTTATACCCCCCCCCCCCCCCCCCCCCCCCCCCCCCCCCCCCCTAAAAATTTGCCTTTCTTAGGTTTTCATATATGGAGAACAAAGTTATCAGATCGGATTTTGCAAATTCAGATAGCGTGGAAGTTTTGCATGGCGCGAACCTTACCTCTCTTATTGATTTGACTACTTCATTGACTCTTTTCATTGACTGATTCCGACTATCGTTTATGTACCTTGACACTTTACATAATCCCACTATTACATCATTGGTCATCTCTTCCTCAAAGGAGAGGTTACTCAATTCATCCCAAATTTCACTTAATTCACCAGTTGTAGCCAGCTTGTGTATAAATTGGGGCGTATACGGATTTTCGTCAAGCCTTATAATGAGATCTGTGTCTACGTACATTTAATGTTCAGGGCAAAAAGTAGATTAGTAAGTCTACACCTGCTTGAAGTAGTTAATTTATATAAAGAAAAAATAACTAAATTTCAACACTTTTCAATTTTTTAGACTTCAGGATTAAAAGATCTAAAATAAACTTAAAATACAAAAACCTAAAAACCCACCAATATCAGCAACTAGTTGATCAGTTTTTTTAGTCGGCGTTTCTTCGACAAGTGACATTGAAACGTCTTTATGAAACATATTCTAAGCCAAGACAATGCTCTTAACACCATCAAAATTACTAAAAATTTCTTGCATAATTTCGAAAATTCTTAATCTAATACGGAATTGGGAACCAAGTTCAACATAAAATATCTTTTGTCAAAGCCGTATATTTTCACAAAGTCTATTACTAAATCTTCAGAACTTGTTGATTTTCTCATGATAAAACATAACGAAACATTATTTTTGTTGATACCTTCCAAAGAGATCGATCAAATTTCGGTAAGGATTTGAATCAAATAAATTCAAAACACCGATACAATTAAACCGGAATAAAATCCTCTAAAAGGATAGAAATCTGCATCTTAAGAAAGCTTTTAATGGGATTTATAGATTGGTATTCTAAAATTTCACTCAAATCGGTTACAAAAGACCCGTCGGGCGTAAGTTTATTCTCTGAGAAATAGCTTGGAAACGCATGAAAATGGGTCAGAAACACCCGCCGGACTTTCTAGTGTTAAGAGAATGTTTTAGCAATTTGGTAATCAGCGTTCGTGATTTGCTTCAAAAACAATTTTTATCATGCTCAATATGATCATAGATGTTTATTTTTTGGAATGGAAAAGTTACTTGAGCATATAGATCAATATAGACCGCAGCACCCATTACATCTTGTCTTTAAATATTATAAGAGGGGGCAATTATTTAATGTGTAAACCGGATGAGCTCTTTTGAAAACAGTTAACTCGGATAGAAAAAAAATTTTGACTTGAGTTCTTTTATCTTTAAACTATTAATTTAGGATATTAAGTAAACGTTGGTACTATTTTTAACTCTAGATTACAATATCAACCTATTTAACTGAAGGCTCCAAAATTTTGTGTGCTAAAAGGGGTGATTTTAGATCAAATTATGTATTTGTATTAGCCAATTATATATTAATAAATCGATCATTAATCACAAACCTAATTAGCCCTCTAGAACTTACTTAAAATATTTTAATTATTATCATATTTAGTTAAAACATGTTGATGGGTATACCCTTATATCTTTAATGGGGTGAATTATTGAGGCAAAAGGTTTAATGAGATTTCAACCATTTACTACCAAAAGTCACCCAATTTAACCTGAAAATTATCCAATTAACCCATTTGCCCCTTAATTAAAAGGAAAATGTCTAAGTTGATTTTCTATTAAAAAGGCGAATTTTTTTGTTAATTTTTTGTCATTTGACGAGATTTTTCTTTATGGTTCCATTTCTAACCAAGAATTAAAGCATTCATTAATAACAAAACAAAATTTAACTAATTAACCCATTTGCCCCGGTTCCTAAAAATCATTAAATCAAAAAGGATGATTAATACTTGGACGTTCGATTTTACTTTCTTTAAAAAATTTTAAAATTTTTAGAGTTTTTTGGTTGATTTTATAATGTTATGAAATTAATCAAATAAATTTTAAGAGTTTGAATCAATGCTTTAGTCGTTTTAAACAATGATGAATGAGTTCTCATTTTTTTCGACTTTTTCTTCCAAAATATTTCATAGAAATCAACCAATACTAAAATTCAAATTAACAATTATAACATATTCCTTTATAACATATTTATCCCTCACCCCTTAAACCCCTTGTACTAATAAGGTGAGTCAAAAACAAGGGGCAAATTGGGTGAACGAATTTATCATTTTCAGACAAAACTGAGTCTATATACGAGTTTTTGAAAAGTTAGGTAACCCGGTTATAATACCTCAAAACTAACACACGTCATTCCCACGAAAGAATTTGAAAAAACAAAGAGCAAAGAGAGCTTAAGGATGTTCGAAAAAAAGGATATTAATACCAAACTAGATCACACACATATTGAAAAAATATCATTTTTTTTGTAATAAATTATTTTTTATAAAATAAATAAAAAACAAATTATTGATTTTTCGAATCGTATAATTTTAATATCTTTTTTATTTCACCCATTTGATTCAATATCTTTTACTAAGTCTTCTTTAAAACCCATAATTTTAAACAACATCTAAACCTTAATAAAAAAAAAAAAGACTCAGGTAAAAATAAAATTTTAAATTTTTTTTTTAAACGTCATCTCATTTTGTTGTATCAAAATTCATTTTTCATATTTTTTTAGTTGAAACAATCGTTTTCAATATCAAAAATAACTACCCACTTAAAATATTTTTTCATTTTTTAGATTATGCTAAAATTATTGAGCATTATATTTTTAATAAATTTAATCCAAGGCCTTACACTACCCGATGGTTCACCATCACTTTATGTACCAGGTCAAGATAACATTGAATTATTAGACATTACTAATTTAAAATCGAGTATTTACGGTTCGGAACGAGCATGGTTCGTTGAGTTTTATTCACATTGGTGTGGTGCTTGTCAACGATTTGCTTCTCATTGGAAAGACCTTGCTCTTAAGACTAAACCATGGCATTCTAAAGTCATTCAAGTCGCTGCCATCAACTGTGCTGATCCAAAAAATGATCCAATATGTCAAGAATTTAATATTGAATACTACCCGACTTTGAGACTATTCCCTCCGTACGCCAGTTGGGATAAACCGAGTCATGATTCAACATTGATCAAATCCAAGGATGATTTGATCCCTGAGATGGTCGATTTTGTCGAAAAAATCGAAGTTGTTCCAAAACAATGGCCGATGTTTAAAGACTATCCGTCCAAAAGGCTTGATCCTTTGTTCATTCCGAACAAAAATGTTAAATACGGGTTCTTGGTAATCGAAGCCAAGAATTCATTAATTGGAAAACAGGTATGACTCTGTCAATGACCTCAAAATATAAATTCATTAAAAGTTTTGATTTAAGTTAATCCTTGATTTCTCGAATCGAATGGACTCGATTATAATTCGACGTGTAACTGAAAAGAGTAATCGATTTTTAGTTCAAAAATTAAATGTTGACACCCGTAAGCTACCAGTTGTTTTTTTAATCGAAAATTCAAAAGGCCCATTGAAAAAATATGTTAAATTTTCCGAAGCTGATAATTTTAAACCGATTGATTTGGACAAAGGTTTAGACGAAAAGTCAAAGTTTAAAGTTATGATTGAAAAATTTTTGGCTGATTATGTTGACGGCAAAGCTCAAGTTGAAGAAAAAATTGAAATAATCGAAGATGTCAAAGACGAAGAGGACAAGGTCTTGACAAAATTTCAAAATAAAATTTACATGCAAGATTTAGAGTCGAGTTTAAACGTAATTCTAAGATCAGAGATTTCGAGGTCTAAAATTTTGAGTAACGAAAAATTGAATGTTGTTAAACAATGGGTCAAAACATTGGCAAAAGTAAGTTTCTGTTAAGCTCGAAATTCAAAGCATTACATTTTTTTGTTAACAAGTATTTTCCAGGTAGGAGAGAAGTGAAAAATTATTTGCAAAATTTGGACAAAAAGTTAAGTAATTTACACTCAAATGAATTAAGTGCATCAAAATGGAAACAAATGGTCGATGGAGATCAAACTGTAAGAATATGTCAATGAAAACGGGAAAATTTTTAACTAATTTTTTTAAGAGAGATTCATTTTTATTGGACAAAACAGAATGGATTCGTTGTCAAGGCTCGGAACCAAGATACCGAGGTTTTCCATGTTCTTTATGGACTTTGTTTCATACACTCACAGTTGGTCAAATCGAATATGAAAACTCAAAACCAAAGCCATGTAAGCCTTTTTTTGTAAAAACAGGTTTAACAAAAGGTTAAAATTTTTGTTGTAGTTGATGATGATTTTAATGTAAAGGAAGTTTTCGAATCAATTCAATCATTTGTTACAAACTTTTTTCGTTGTTCTGAATGTTCAAAAAACTTTCAAAATGAGACTTATGATTATCTTGAACATTTAAAACAACCACACGATGCGGTCATTTACTTATGGACAGGTAGATTATAAAATGATACTTTTGTTGTACTAAATTTATGTGTTTTAAAGTTCACAATCGAGTTAACAATCGTTTGGTTGACGACGTAACATCAGATCCAGCGTATCCGAAAATTCAATTTCCTTCCATCGAACAGTGTCCACATTGTTACAATGGTACAAAGGAATTTTTAGAAGACGAAGTATTCAAATTTTTAATCACATATTATTCGAGTAAAAATATAGAATCAATTGGAGAAGTTGTTAAAATTGATGATCCTGATGTAGACGTAAACGATAGAGATGATGCACTAGAACTACCTCCTGTTGAAGCAAATAATTTAATATTAAAAGATGAGACAAGTTCATCAAATTTATTTTTAGTTTTTATTGTATTTGTTGCGTTAGGTTCGTGTTTAACGTATTCTAGTTTAAAAAAAGGGAAATATAAACTTCAAAAGCATATTGTTTAATTTTTAAAATCGTTTTCCATTTTCTTTTTTTTTTATTTTCATTATGTGCTCAATTTTATTTTTTTACAATAAAAATTAATACAAAAATTTAGCTTCTTTATCTTTTCCGCGGTTTTTTGAATTTATTCCGCGGAAAATCACGGAAATTTTCGTTTATTGAGTAAATAAAATAAAATATCATTAAAGAAAAAAATTGTGTGACCATACTACTTGTAGGAAATTTTATGCTCTATCAGAATATGACTGAATATTACATGGTTAATCGGGTTTTTAATAACCCAGAAGTGAAATTTTGAGACTTGAACTTTAAAAAAGTCGATTTCCAGAAAGGTTTTCATAAACGTAGATTACGAAAATGATATTTGAAATAGGGAATTTTGCTAGTAAATACGTTTTGCTCGGTGCGAAGCGTACTAAGTTAATTTTGATTAACAAAAAACGAGTACACGTTTATTTACAGGTTTCGTAATTTTTTACATTAATAAAAATCGTTAACGTTAATCTCTTTTTTAATTCTTAAATCACTTAGGTAAATATTTTTTAAAAATATTAGTTGTTGAAATTTGTTGTTTTAGGAATATTCTCAAGCAACTCATTACTTTTTATTTAAGTCTCTAGGTGCTCGAACTTGACAGTACTTTTTGAAAAAGCGAATTTTTATTGCAGAAATCTTCGAAAAAAATTTCAAAGTAAGGGGATCCCTAAGTCATAAAATTGAACGCTCTACAAGATTTAAAATTTTTGATTATAAGAATTTTTAAAATTATGGAAATTTTGATGAAAATTTTAAAATTTTGGTGCTGTTACGTCATTATTGGAAAAAAGGCTTCACAGCAACAGCAGCAACCCACGAAATATGTCAAGTAGAAGTTGAGAATGTCCTCAAAGTAAAAAAGCACAAGCTTGGTTCAATAAGTTTTAAAGTGGTGATACTAGCCTTCGAAGGTAAAAGTGGTCTGGAAGACCAGTGAGTTTCAGGACGCCCTGTGTACGGCCATAGAGAGCAACTTTCGGGTTAGTACTCGCGAATTATCTAGTGATCTTAGCACTTCACAATCCACCATATTTCGTCACCTTAAGTTGATCCATAAAGTTACTAGACGCTGCCGGGTTGTTCTACACGATTTGACACCTTTTGATATTCAACGTCGTTTCGAAATCTTTAGAAAACTAATTAAAAATCCTCTTGATGAAAGGTTTTTCAAAAGGGTAATTACTTGCGATTAGAAATCGATCTATTTTCGAAATACTGGCCATCTCAACGAGCCCTACTAGTCGTTAAAAGAGGACGACTCGAAAAAAGGTAATGTTGTGCATTTGGTGGAATTACAAAGGGGTAATACTCTTTGAACTGGTTTCTGATGGTCGTACGATTAATGCTGACCTTTATTGTGAACAATTAGAACGAATTTATGATTAACTTCAAGAAAAATACCCTTCTTTGATCAACCGAAAGCTTGGTTTGTTTCTTCAAGATAACCGCATACGGCACGGAAAACCATGGAAAAAATTGAAGAGCTGGAAGGGATTGAACTTCTCCCTCATCCAGCTTATAGTCTAGACCTAGATCTTTTCCGCCTTATGGCTCATTTCCTTAGAGGACGGAATTTTAATAACCAAGACCAAGTTGAAGCTGGGTGCCTTGAGTTTTTTAGCTCAAAAAGCCAGGAATGGTACAAAAGGGGTATCGAATTTCTCGCTGATAGATGGATGGAAAGACAATAGAGCATAATGTTGTATATTTTGAAGATTAGATGTTTACCGTTATTTTTATTAATTGAATAAAAACTTTATTTTACTTTTATTTTTTGAAAACTATCGGAAAAGAACTTGAATACATTATGCGTGTATTTAAAAGCTAGAAGCTAGAAATGATTTTTTCTGGACCTATCGAAAAATTATTATAAATCAATGTAACTAGGCTCAAGTCTTACAGTGAATCTTAACTTTTTAAGCTTCATCTTATGACATTCAATTATCCATTACATTATTGTTATGGAATTTCAATAATGTAAAACCCTACATACTACTATCAGAGACTCAAACCCTCTGACCAATAATAGAGAACATATGGACAAATTTTTAAAAACATGGTTAAAGCTTATTGTTTGGTCTAGGACTCGGTTTGATATAAGGGTCGGGTAGCATGCAAGATATTCTTTAAAAACTAAAGTGACCTTCCAGGAGTACAGCGGTAATACGCTAAGGAATAATGAAATAGTCTATATATACGACCGTTCTTGGGAGTCATTTTTCAGTCAAAAAAACATTCATGAATTAACGCTTCGTGAAACATATTATCGCGAAACCTATGATACCCTAACCATCTGTCAAGAAAAGAAAGTGAAGTGTCTATTGACGTTTTTTACTTCTGTCGCTAGAACGACAGTACGGAAAATTTTGATTTAAGATAAAAAAACATTGTTTGAACGAAGTAGGGGCGTGCCTTCAAAACCTGGAACACTATGTAAAACTAACGGCACGTTACTCGCTTATTTAACCCGATGGGTCTGTATCTTAAAATAAAAGGACTGATTCAGTGCTAGCCACCGGTCAGTCAAATACTTTTAATCATTTTTGATGTCAGAGAAGTAAGGCCAAAATTCAATTTTGCAATTCCGCAAATATAATTTTATTGATTAATGATTAATGACCATAGAAGGGTCAAATTTGAGCACCCTTAAGAGGGTAATTTATTTTATTTTTAATTCTACACATGATATTTTCGACATAAAATCTGAGAGCTAATAAAATTTTGACCATAATAAAATGGTTTTTGAAGGGAATTTTTTTGAACAACTTTTTGAAATCTTGAAAATAGGCTTTTCAGACCCTATCGATCGTTGTGGAAGCAATAAATCTTGAAAGTCTCGAGTGATATCCTAGTGATGTAACAATAATAGAAAGTCTATCACCTTATTAAGATTATGAGTCAATCCAACGAAAAAAAAATCCTAAGTTACACAACATTTTAATCTTTAATATTAAGTTATTCAACTAAGATTCAATTGTAAATGGATTTACAACAATTGCTATTTTATCAAAGCTTTGATTAGAAACACAACAACAACAAAACTTAAATAATGTTCAATAATTTTTTTGCTAAGTTAATCTTTATAAAATATTTGAACAAAGATTAACAAGAAAAAATTATTTTTTTTTTGTAACTTTGTGTTCGAATACTTTTCATTCCGTTTACGACAAATAAAAAAATTGTTATCTAAATGTTGTCTCTTTATTCCGGTTGAATATTTTCTTTCAAGTTTTTTTTTTAATGAAGACGATTTTAATTGCCTTTGGGTATTTGACTAATTAACCAAAAAGTAAATCCAACTTAAAGGTATTTTATCTTTTTAGGATTAACAACCTGACTTTGTCTCTCTAATTAAAAACAAACAAAATATTGTACGGTTAGATTTTTAGCCTGTGAAATTTTCAAAAAATAACTTAAATCAATATTTGTTTTATTAATTTTCGATAACAAATTAAAAGATAACTTGTAGCGGTTTTGTGTTTTTTGCATTTTTTTGGGTGCGTACAGTATGTGACCGAGAAGAACAGTGAGAGACACACACACACATGTTTTGAGTTTTCATGCTGTTTGACTTTAATAAACTCCAATTAGACTGTTCGTAACACAACATCTCTCTCTCGAAAAAAAAAATCTAAGTCAATAAGCAGTTCAGAGTAAAAAAAAAGAAGAAATTCGTGATTTTTAATAACGAGATTTGCAAACAAACAAGCTAAATAAACATACAAAAATCATGAAAATTTTTTATTTTTTTTTTTTGAAATGGCAGAACAAAATGATGAGGAATAAGAATTTAATCCTGAATGATCGTATTATCGTTCTTATTTTTTTTGGATTTTTGTTTCGTCTTTTTTTTTATTCGAAACGAAATCTTTAATTTTGAATCATTCAATATTTTTTTTTTCAAATTTTTATTTTTGGTATCAAATTTGATAACAATTTTAGGTCTATTTTTATCAGTGGATCATTTAAACACACGAATATATATCACAAGTATTAACACGGTTGACAATTATAAACTTCAATACGACTCTTCTAAAAGCTAAATTCGTTAATTTCACCGTTGATGTAAAACGATGTAAAAGTGATGTACTTTCATTATCGATATCGATGTCACATTAATGTGCGATCAATTGAATATGATTGATACAATGTGAAGTGATGAAAAATGATGATTAATTCATTATTTACATCAATGTCACATTAATGTAAATATTTTGCATGTTTGTTTTCAGAGTATAGGTCACTTATTCAGGATTGAACGAGAGATGGGTTCTAAGTTCTTCAATAATTGAGTGGTGGGAGGTTTTTTTTAATGACCACCCACGTATATATAAACAGTAACTCTCCGACAGCGTGTCGAGTCGAAGTAGGAATATCAAAAGTATAAAATTTAAGGATTCTAAAATGTAGAGTCACATGACTCAAACAAATCAAGATTTTTTTTATTTATGTCTACCTGTTTGTAATGACATTTTGAAAAAAAATGTTAAAGGGAGTTAACAACAGTTGGCAACATAAAAATGAACTCATCAAAAATTTTAATCCTAAAAAATAAAAATTTGATTTTAATTACTATCTTATCATCAAAAAACAAAAACTAGTACAAATTTGTCATTACTATAATTATTTAAGACGAGGAAACTTTTCGTGTTTGAAAAATATAAAACGCCAATAGGCAAGTTAAAACAACAACAAATTGTAAATATTTGGAACACATGTTTTCTCTTTTTATGTTGTTGTTGTTGTTGTTGAGCTCGAGCCCTTAATGATAAATCTTTTTTAATTAATTAGCAAAAGCGTTTAATTAGAGAGAGAATCGGCTTGGTTAGTAGTTCAAAAAAATTTTTTTTATATAATCCAACAACTCCACCTAACCACTTAATATCTTATCTCTACACCTGAAATATTTTCTATTTTGACAAAAAAAACTCCGCCTTGTTTATTTTTCAATTCGTCGAAAAAAAAAAAAAAAATTTTTTATTTTTTTGTTCAACCAATCAAAAATTTCTGTTTATTGCGTTTTTTTTATTGGTTCAAGAATCGAATTGAAGGAAAAATTTTATTTTTTTTTTGGTTGTTGGGGAAAACAATTTTTTTTGTTCGAAAAATTGCAACTAAAAAAAAAATTTCAATTTTTTTATCGAAAAAAAGTTTTTTTTTTCCTCAAAAAAAAAAAATCACACCTTTCTTTTTATTTCGTGTTCGAATACATAAGGGCGTCAAAAATGCAACTTAAAAACAAACTTGAAATTTTTTACGAGTTGCAATTTGTAATCCCTTATTCAAACAATTGATCTTAAAGGATTTACTAAAACTTTTTTTTTTCTATCTTAAATCTTCTAGATTTTTATATTGTGTGTTGTAGTTGTTTTTTTTTGTATCATCGTAGGGTTAAATTATAAGAATAATGCAGGGCACGGCATTTCCAATACAAGAACAACATCAGTGCCAACAATGTTTACAGTTGATACAAGACCGGTATTATCTCCAAGTAATGGACAAAACATGGCATCTAAATTGCTTACGATGTGTCGATTGCAAGTTAAGTTTGGACTCGCAACAGACTTGTTTTGCCAAAGATGGTCTCATCTATTGTAAAGATGACTATTACAAGTAATTAGCTTCACGCCTCATTTACATCAATTAGGATTTTTTTTTCTATTTTTGTTTATAATTAGACGTTTTCCACGCAAGTGTAATAGTTGTTTTCAAGTAATAAGTCCTAACGAGTTTATAATGCGAGCGAGGAATTTTATATTCCATTTAAATTGTTTTAAATGTATGATATGCGAACGACAATTGAACACGGGTGAAGAGTATGGTATTAACTCAAAAGATGGTTCGATATATTGTCGAGTTCATTATTGTCCTACACAGGATAACGAGACTAATTTTGATTTTTTTACCGGTAATAACATGCCACCTACACCGGGTATTTCACCGACTAATCAAACCTCATCGCCTTTGTTCAATCTTAATCTAAACACTGTGTCACCACACATGAACGACGAGTCACTTAATTCTCAAAAAGGCCGGCCTAAGAAACGTAAAATAATCACTGATTCAACAAATAAGAAAAATACGACTCCGAAACAATCGAAAGCTAAAAATTCTTCGCCTGTTAAAGACGAGCCGGATATAGCCGACTCGCCTGAGGATTTCAATACAAGCAATAATCTAGGTATTTTATTTTTTTACGAGTTTTATTGAGCATGCAAATATTTATAATCCTCCTTGTAAAAATAAAATTTTAGCCCATTTAGTAAATTTTTTTTTGATTTAGATTATTATTCGGACAATGATGAGGACTTTTTGGACACGTCATCGTCAAATCCAAACACATCGAATCCGAGTTATTATGATTCTGTGGCAGCAGTAGCAGCGGCGGCAGCTGCAGCAGCGGCCGCACAACGTCAAAAACGTATGCGTACTTCGTTTAAACATCATCAACTAAGAGTTATGAAATCCTATTTTGAGTTAAATCATAATCCGGATGCAAAAGATTTGAAACAATTATCCCAAAAGACAGGCCTATCGAAACGAGTTTTACAAGTTTGGTTTCAAAATGCACGTGCTAAATTTCGTCGTGGACAAACAAATCCGTGTGGTAACGATCCAGTAGGTGATCTAACCGGTCTTAATACATCTAACAATGGCTCATCGTCAACATCTTCAATATCATCAACTTCGTCTACATCTAATCAACAGCATTTACAACAAAGTATTGATATGATTGACCAAGAAGACTCGTCATCTCATTCACTCACACTCGAAAATTTAGACAAACAAATTCAACAACAAACAGATTTTAATACTAGTTATACATTAATGGAAAATACATCTAATTTTAATCAAAGTTACATGTTTAATACATCGACATCGTTACATCTTCCATCTAATTCATCGTATAATAATTTAAGTCATCAATTAATGAGTCAGCATCATCATAATTTAACACAAGCACCACATGGACAAGCCACACAACAACAAGATTTTAACACGAATAGTTTATGTGTAGATAATTTAATAATTTAAGCGCAAGCAACAATTTTTTTTTCAGCAATAATTTTTTTGTAAATTTTTTTTTCAACCATTACCCGTTTTTGGTTTTTTTTTTAAATTTATTTTTAGAAATTCCAATATTTATTTATCTTATTTTTTTTTGTTCACAAAAAAAAAAAATTTTTTTTTTAAATTATTTATGAAAAAATAACAAACTTAAAAATATTAAAAAATAATAAAATGTTTAAACCAATCAATTTCACTTTTTTTTTTTCAGATTGAAGCCTCTCAGTCATCAACTTACTCGGCGTCTTTCTTTAGCCATAGTTTCGCCTGGAGACCCTTTTCTTCTTATGAAACAAAAAACTAATTTAATTTTAAGATGTTAATTCGGAATCTGAACCGTTAGTAGTTTTGTTTAATATATGAGTAAGGGATAGGAACAGAGACAGAAAGTTAAGTCAAATTGAAATTTTAAAATGATCATTTGAGCGAATCTGAAAAGGCTCTTGATTGGTAAAAGATATCCAAAAACTGATTAGTGCGTTAGAAAGCTGGCAAAAAACTGCTTGTTATGATTTTCAAGTTCCATTTGGTGAAAAAAAGTCAATTTTCATAAGAGGGGGTAAAAAAAATTTCAAGCCAAAAAAAAATTTTTTGTTTTTAATAAAATAAACACTAACAATTCTAGGTCGATCATTCAGTATGTTTATTATTTTAATATTCAAGAAACTTGTTGTTTTTATAAGAAGTGGGGATCTCCTAAAGTTTAAAAATTGGTTTTAATTAAAAAAGATAGAAAACTCAATTTTATTAAGAGAGTGTATTCGAAGACGATAGATTAGATATTATCTTAAAATAAGGTAACATACTTTGATGGCATTTAAAGATTTGTGTGTGTGTAAATGTCATGAAAATAAAAACAAAAATCTATCTTTTTCAGATTGATTGGCTCATTTGAATTCATATCTCAATAACCAATTGAATATTTTCAGGACAATAAAAAATAGTCTTTTTAAATGAGGCATTTAGACACCTGAAATATTTTTTGTTAGGGTCAAATTGTTGGACTCCGATCGGCTTAGTATAAAAAAAAAAAGCACACTTGAATCGGATTAAGAGTCATATCAAACAGAGTGTAAACAAAGTTTATCTATTTTGCTATTCGATTTAATTGGCATAAATTTTTGAAATTACTTCTGCTATACCTCTTCTTCTTCTGTTTAATTAATTCAAATTATTTTTTTTGAGTGTCGGAATCGTTTAATTTGCAATCTGAGCGAGAGATTGAATATTTCAAGTATTTGTTTTTTTTTTTGAAGAAGAAATCTGACTATGCAAAAATTTTATAATTAGACGAGAATTAATACGAAACACGTTGTGTATATAATTGAAACTCTTGTTATATGTAGCTCTCTATCTAGAAAATCGATTGAATTTCCCGATCAATTTGAAACTTGAAATTTTATACTCTTGCATTTTTTTCCCTCTCTCTCTTTCTGAAATATCACAAAATTTGAGATCAGCATGTTTAAAGTTAATTTACGCTCTTTTAAAACAAAAATTATTTGAAGACCTACAGATCTGATTACACAGTATACCAAGTCTTAAGGTGCTATTTTCTTACCACACTGAAACTCTAAACTTAAACATTAAATTAAATAATCTGATTGAATAAAATTAAAAGGATTCGAGCTCGAGTCTTCAGTGTTGTGTTATACAACAGCGATCTGATTTTAGTCGTCGCTAATCACTCATCAATATGACTGTTAAACCTAAGTGACGCACTCTTACAGTCTGGTTGCGACTGTGATTTTTATAAAAACTTCTTTTCCAAATTCGATTTAATTGTATAAGTTTACAGTGTCTAAGGTGCAACAACGAATTTATCTCATCTAGAAAATAAAGTTATTCATCTGAATTGATTTGAGGACAGCTCGGTTAAAGTAGATCAAGTACTAGTGAGGTTAACAAAAGTAAAAGGAGTGATGAGTTACGAAGTTAGTCCACAACAGTATTTCAAAACAGTGCAACTTGGTCGACTTTGGAAATGACTTTTTGAAAATAAAAATTGTAGTCCTTTAACCTAAAAAAGTCTCCCGAGAGGTAACAAAGTAGGATTGTTTCCACTTGAAGTATTCTCTGGGGAGGATAGCTCAGTCGAAAGGTCGAAGGTGCACAGAGTTCTATAGATCCGGCTTTTGTCGTATATCAGTGAAAATGTACTGTATATACTCGTTAGACTGTCGATAATGTTTTGAACTTTTTGAGTTTGTTTCGATAATTCTTAAATTAAAAATCGAAATATATAATCTAACGTATTATGCCAATCCTTAACAAATTAAGTTTAAGAGTTGAAAAAAAAAAATTATAATAAATATCAACTTTTATTGCATATAGATATTTATTCGCATTTTTTTTTTTGATTGGTTAATTTTTCGAATAAATTTTGTCAATTCTTAAACATGTAGATCAAATAAACAATTTATAAATTTTGTAAGTATTCAAAAAAAAAAGCCAAATAAAAAATAAGAGAGAAATTTGTAAGGTTAAATAAATACAAAAATCAATAAAAAAAAAAACGTTACCAAGACATTCTTTCAAAATTATTCAAAAACACCTTAAAATGCCAAAAGGGCTATTCAAAATTAGAGTCCTCGTCAAATCCAATTAAAATTAAACATTTTTTTTGTTCTCTCTAAATGATCCATAATTAAAAGGTGGGAGTAAACTAATCGAAGTCTAATTATCTCTACAAAAAAAATTTACAAGTTAATAAACATTTGTTCTTTAAGGTCTTTAACAGATAAGAGCATGTCATTCGAAAATAAATAGACCTTAACAGTGCTGATAAATCCTGATTTTTTAAACAACTGCTTATCGCACTCCTCTCAACAAAAATTAGTTATCAAAATAGTAAGTCTGAAATATTTACATCAACTTGTCTGATCAGTATGAAAAAAATTATCACTCTATGGAGTAACTTCAAATCAAACGAATTCATGTTATTATTTATTATTTAAAAAATATACTTTTATGAGTCAACCAAGCCTTTGCATTTTAATCAATTAGAGACACCGAAATATTGGCACCAAAGTCAATACAATCAATAAAAATCTTTTTATCAATATAATCTAGTTTTAACCGAACCGCGTTCATCCAAACATTTTGGTATTCGAACTGATTTTCATTAGTCCCTAACCCGCTCTTAATACAAACTAATGTTAATTTCACTTGAATCTTTAAATGTTATCCAAAACTATAGGAATTTGCTTAAAGCTCAACAGATCTTAATTGATGATTTAGAACCTGTCTGAATTGTGACTTAATAATCTGAACTCAATTTTAACAGTACCATGGAGTTTGGATTTACGAGACTGCACTGTATTTGTTTACAAAAAGATGTATTTTGCCTGTCAAACTTTTTATAGTAACTTTTGAGATAAAATAAAACATTTTTACATAAACCGTTAAACATTAGCTGTTTCCAAAAAGTACATTAATACACTCAATGTTTAGAGCTTGATTTAAGGGACTACTTCTTCGAAATTTCTTAACACCAATTCTTATTAAAAAAATTTGTCTAACATCCAACTCGTCTAGTTTCTTCTCACCAATGCATAAGTTATCCAATGGGTATCGAAAAATTGACTGAGCGTATTGCTTGAAATCAGATGAGGTCCGGATTCATTAATTTAAGAGACCATATACATTGTCAAAAACAAACATTAATATTTTTTAATTTATTTGTACAAAAATGAATAAGGTAAAACAAAAATAAAAAGTAAATAGAAGCAAAAAATAAGAGATTTAATAAATTTTAATTAAACATTATTAAAAACAATTATAAAAATCGATTACTGGTTGTTGTTGATTATAAAATTGTGTTGTTTGTTCACTGGTTGTGGTATAATTCTCATCCATACTCTTGCTATTACTTTCGTTTAAATCATCGTCTATTTCATATTCAAGATTTTCATCGTCATCATCGTCTTGGTAATTTGAGTCTTCATTTTTTGCTTGTTCAACTGAGTTTGGTTTACTACTAAGGATACCATTAAGGCCAACAAAAGAACCATTTGTAGATTTACGTTGTTTAGCTCTTGAATTTTGAAACCACACCTTTTGAAAAAAAAATCAAAAATTAAAAAAAAAAATCTCAAGAGACAATTTTAAGCCCACTCGACGAATAAACTCACTTGTAAAACTCTCTTCTGTAAACCAGTGCGTTCACTTAATTCTTTTAAATCTTTTGAATCTGGATTTTGATTTATTTGAAAATGAGCTTTCATAATTCTTAATTGTTGATGTTTAAACGATGTTCTTAATCGTTTTTTACGTGTTGAACCATTTTTAGTTGTACTTGTACGATTTTCAAGTGATTTTAATTGAGGATTAAACGAAAGTGGACTTGAATCAAGAGAACTAGACGATTGATCATACCGACCATCCATATCCCAACCATCGTCTGGATTCAAATAATGACGACTACACATTATCATGTCATTAACCATACCATACTTAGACCCAGGCTCAATCTGTCTAGTACATTTTACACATTTAAAACAAGACAAATGATACATTCGATCTGAATTCGATCTTATAACATAGTCTGAGGGTAACAAACGAATATGACAACTCGAACAACACTGTTCACTTTCATAATGTTCATAACAATAAAATTTACCATTTTTAACGTAACATTTTGATTGCATTTCTAACTTTTGTAAACATATCGTACACTTTAGACATTCCAAATGTATGGTCATTTTTGAACCAACAATTAAAAAATACATATCATTTATTTGACGGGAACAAATCGTACAAATATTTTGTATACCCATTTCTATTAGTCTATGAAAAAAAATAAAATTTATTTATATATTTTTAACTTGATTTTGATTGGTCGAAAACAAAAAGCGTATCAAACTCAGTTAGACTTATCATATGGATATAGAATTACTGGTGACGTTTAACTCATTAACAATAAGCATATGGTCCAAATAAAGAAAAAAAAAGCCCTGGTGTGATACTTGCTTATATTAAAATATGCAGATATAAATCTATCTTGATAAAAAAAAAATTTATATAATATTAGAATTCTATTGAGTCACGAATATTTTTTCCAAGTCCGGTATTATCTTCGATTAAAATCAAAAATAATATTGTTTAAATTTCAGATTAATTAGACTAAATTGTATGAGAAAATAAATCGTATTTTATTTAAATCCTTTCTAAAAATAAAGAATAACTTGAACTATCTAACAAAAACGACTACCTAGTGAGTCGGTTTAACGTTTTTAATCAATTCCAAAAGGAGTTACCAAAAGAGCTCTTGAAAAGCAAATAAAACGAGTATAAATCTAATTAATAAGTTAATTATAACAAAACTATAGGCCTTTAAAAACAAGAAAAGTTGAAAAGTCAAAGAAAAAAAGCCGATCATCTTAAGATCAATTTCTGTTTTTTTCTTCTAAACCAGAACTCAAGTACCCCCCTTTTCTTTTCAGTAGATGATCAAAATAATTATTATTTAATCTAATTAATCGTGTGTCTGGTTTGTAGTGTTTGAGTTTGGACCGCACTTTCGTAACAGCGAGACTAACGAAAAAATTTGCATTTGATTAACAAAAAAACTCGTTAGTAAAAAAATTTGAAACATATCTTCTTCTTTTTTTTGTTGTAAAAATATTGATATACCCCCTTGAAAAAATAATAATAAATTTTTACCCCTACTGTTTTTAACAAAAACACAGATTTTTATCGATATCTACCTGATTTACTCAAAAATGTTTTTTTTTGTTTGTGTTTATGTTTAATCTCCGCCTTTTTTACGAGTACCTTAAACACATGGAAACAGTGTGTAAATATATACTCACTAAAGGGTATAACTAAGGGATACAATTTTTTCAAAAAAGACCTTATTGAAATAAAATATTGCTTCCAATAGAGTCTAGAGACCCCTTAAATTGAAAAAAATACAGTGATAAAAGCTCTACAATATTTTTTGAATCATCAAGTGGTTGATCATTTGTTCATACAGAGCTCGTTAAACGTCTCTTGAGTTTTAGATCAGAAGAATTTGGCGTTTCTTTTTATCTATTGATCTGAATTACTGCACTTCTACCGAACTATTGGTGGACAGCGAACCGTAGCGTAGCCGTACCAAAGCGAAGCTTGCCGTACCGTAATAAATTTTTTTGTTGAGTACTGTACAGTGAATAAAGTACGCTATGGTAAAGCACGGGACGCTATGCTTCGGTACGGCTTCACTTGCCACCAAAAGTTCGGTAGAAGTGCAGTAGTATTGTCATTCGAACCTAACGGACCGGGATTGGCACATTCTAAAAAAAAAGTATCCTAACACACACCGGATCATATGCTTTCAAAAAAACACACCTTCCATTCCAATTCAGCGACTATCATTATTGCTTAGAAGATGTTGTATACGTTACAACACTACTTATAAAACTATGATGGTCTTTGAGAAAGATATCCTAAGCTTTGTCAGCTTTATTGACCGATTTTGCAGTAGCTTCATATAACAAATATACCAGTTACTTAAATCAAAAGACCCTAGTCTTCCTTTTTACATCAATTGTAGATAAACTTGTCAGTCGACTGGGCCAAAACATGAACAGTATATTAGATTTTAATTAAAATTATAGATTTACCCTGGGTGTTTAAGTGGGTTTTAAGGAGTTGATATGATTTAATTGAGTTCATAAGCAATTTTCAGTTGCCTACTTTAAGAATGTTCCTATGAAAATACACCCAGGGTACCATTTTGAAGAAGACTAGAGTCCCTTTTTGAACGAATAAAACAAAAAATGAATTGATAAAATTCTGAAAAAGTTAAGGAACATTAAGTTCGATGATCCTTCAAACCTTCAAATCAGACGTGATAAAACACTGATAAAAAAATCAATGATCTTGAAACAATAGAAAATTTTTTACATGAAACAACTAAAAAAAGAAAGACTAACTCAAATTGACATTTTCGAAAATCAAGTCATGCAAGGGAAATGATAACGTTAGCCTTGAGTTTTTTATTTTTTGTTAAAATCAATTTTCGGACTGAAAAATAAATATAAGGTGAGGAAATTAATAAAGAGATCAATTTTTGGATAGAGAATATATTTGTCGACTTTTCAGTATTAAATTTCAATTTCATTTTTTTTTGTTTACATTTGAGACTGCAATGCAAATTTCCGGATATCTCATTTTTTTATTATTATTATTTTTTTTTTCTATTAGTCAATTCGATATCAAATTGCAATATTCATTTACTACCTTACACAATCATACCCTTAAACTTTTTTTTTTCTTTTTTTGAACTATTCCGATTTCTAATTGACAAAATCCCAAGAGAAATTGATTGATTAAGCTCATTTTTTTTGTTAAAGTTAATTTTATTTCAAGCGCTTAATTGTCGCTCGCTAAAAATTTTAATTAAAAACGAATAAACAATTTTTTAATTTTCATTCAAAAAATTCTTAACTTGAATTACAACAACAAAAATGTTCTATTTGTTTTTAATAACAGGTTTAATAAGTGTTATTAAGTGTAATCATACAAATGATACTGATGTAACTATTCCAATTTATACAACACAAGGACTTGTTCGTACAACTGAAAAATCCGAGCCAAAAGAGTTGACCACGTTGCCAACTGTAACAATGTCTTTGGTTACTAAAAGTTTTGTTACAATCAAAAATGAGAGTTATTTGAATACAACAAATTTTGTCAAAAGTGAACAACCAGTAGAACAAAAATCTGTATTAGCGTTTGTTTTGAAATTTTTTGCGTGTAGTACATTTGTGTTTGTGGTAGTTTCATGGTTGATTTTTACAGATCAAGGTCGATTGTATAAAACTAAAACTGTCAATTGTGTTGCTAGTTTGTTTGCGAAAAAAAGTGAATTGAAAGATTCAAATGATCCTAAAGAGGTTGAATTGTTGAATATTGATAAAAAAGAACTTGGACCTTATGTTGAAACTGTTAATGAAACAAATAATGATGAAACTAAATAAAAATTTTCCCCCTTTTTTTTGTTATAAAATTATTTTTTTCAAAATAAAATTTTTTTTTGCGGACTCTTCACCCGTTCGATGATTTCTTCATTTGTTAACTTGTAAATCAGTCATTTGAGGCTAGATGTAAATGGTAAAATTTGAAGAAAATGCATAGCACATTGAAACTCTAGACAGGTATAACCATTAGTGACTATTTTATGTTTAAAAACGATCGACTAGGAGGGTAAATAGAACTCTTAATCGAATTTTGGACGGTTTAACAAATCACAATGTATAGATCATGTAAAAAATGTATAGGAGTCTTGTTAGACCCGTATAGAGTATCCAATGTCAGCATGGAATACTCTCTAGAGGGTGCAAAGTAGAGCGACTCGGAGCATACACGGCTTTAGAAACTTTGAATACGCAGACTGTGTTGTCAATGACTGAAACAGTCTGACGAATGAAGTTATAGAATCAAAATCAATTGCATTTTGAAATACTAAAACATTGCTTATGGTCTGGATAGAACCAGACTTAACGCGAGAAAAATTATTTTTAACAACCCTCCCCTCAGTATTCTTTGATCGTAAATTAAGAGGGAGAGGGAATCTTAAAACATATTTAAACTCTTTTCCATCCAAATTGAAAATTTATTAAAAAACGGTTTGAAAACTTTTGGATCGATCCGAGAAGATTTTACTGTTGAACTTTTGAACAAACATTTTAACAATACATACCTCTTTCCCTTAACCTTAACCAAGGGGTCCGCCCTTTAGGAACAGGCCACATTTTGCGTAAAACTACGTAAATTGATGTAAACATAAAATTTCAAAAGTAGCTGAAAAAATCTCAAAGGCAACCCAAATACACGTAAAACCAATACAAAAGTAATAAAAGGATCAAAAAGACAGGTTTCGGGGTTAGGGTTCAGAAGTATGTATGGGAAAGATGTTTGTTCAAAAGTTCAACTGTAAAATGTTCTGGAGGATTCATAATTATGTATTGGAGGTCAAAGTCTATTCAAAATCGTAATTTTATTTCAGTTAACTTCAAGTGGTACAAGCGTCAAATTGATTTTTATTTCTAACATTTACTGCAAGGTTAAAATTCTTGTTAGAATTTCAAAAACAACAAAAACATGGATACAAGCACCACCTAAAAAAGCAACAACATTAAAAGCTTTCAGGTAACAACGAGTAGGTGGTTGTTTCAAGAGATTAATTTTGTCAATCCATCAATATTCATAGAAAAAAAAATTTGTCAAATCAAAATTTATCTCGTGACATAAATCAATAATCAAAAGATAAAATCGATCACATGACTAATTCAATCAATAGATCGTGTGTCTATCAACAACAAAAAAAAACAATAAAATCTTGAAAGTTAAATTTTTGAAATTTTAATTTCAAAAAAATCATAAACAATTTTTAAAGAACCCATTTAAATGTTTTAAAACTCTTAATCGTTTTGTTGGTAACACTTGAAATCTAACTTTTTTGTTTCTTTTAATAAACATTCGAAAAATTTCATTTTTTTTTCAGGTTTCAAAATTTTCTTTTAAAAATTTAATGGCTCCTAAATTAAAATCAAAAAAGCCTGAGCTTATACTAAACGCTGTTAGTTTTGCAGCTGAAAAAGTAGTTTCTAAAAAACCTGCTACAATCTATGAAGTAACCATCGATTGAAAATTTTTGTCAAAATTTGACTAACTTTTTTTTGTTTTCTAAAGTATGACATTCTAAAAAATCCTGATGAAAAAAATAAAATAAACGTTTTCAGACGAAGTCTTGCCATACGAGGATGGTTCATTGTAGTATCCGTTAATGTCATTTCAATGATAACACTACTCGCTATTGGTTACGCTGTGATTTTGGGATTAAATCAATCAAGTTAGACCCTAAACCCTTTGAATTTGTTCAGACTTTATAAAATTTTAATAAAGGTCTTAAAATGTATGGAGATTATTGTAATGTAACTAGTGATTGTTCAACATCGGATTATTTAATGTGTGTAGATAACAAATGCGTTTGTCCTAATACTCGATATTATAACGATATTACATGTCGTAAGTTTAGAGTCTTAAAATCATGGGGGTGCGTTTGTGAAATTTTTTTTTTAAGTTCAAAGACTCGGTCCTAAAACAGCCTGTACAAGTAAGTTTACAAACGAATGTGCCGATACTTTGGGATGTTATTTTCAATCATCCGATGGTAAATACTATTGTGATTGTTCGACTGATCGATTCTACGATACCTCCACTAGCAAGTGCAGTAAGTTAATAGGGTTAAAATAATGATATAAAATGTTACAATAATTTTTTATTAAAAGAATTAAAGTATGGATACACAGAAACGGGTTGTACGTCATCTGATCAATGCCAGAATAACAAAAACATGCTATGCACAGGTTCAGTGTGTACATGTTCGAGTACAAGTCATTGGAACGGTACTTATTGTAAACCTATAGCTACATACTTGGAAGCATGTTCAGTTGAAGTTCACTGTGACACTGCAAAATTATTGAATTGTAGTGTTATTGGACAAGATATTCACAAATGTGTATGTCCTTATACACATTATTGGTCAAGTGCATTGGGAACGTGTACACTTCGATCAAGCATTGTTGGTCCATGTACGGCAACAGGTCAATGTAGAGAAGACGTAGGACTTGTTTGTACATCAGGTGCTTGTGCATGTTTGAACACTCATTATTGGAATAGTACATATTGTGTTAGAAAGATTCAGTATAATCAGCCATGTACATCACCAACTCAATGTGATAACACAATTGGTCTCACAATGTGTACTGGACTTCTTTGTAAATGTCCCAGTCTTTACTTTTATAATGGAACAGGTTGTCGTAAGTTTTTTGAAAAAAATTGAATAGATAATTTTTTTTTCTATTTTTTGATTAAGAATTTGAATTGGTCAGTGGTCTTAGTTGTAATTCATCGTTCGCTTGTGACTTGACTAAAAGTTTGATATGCAATACTACAACTTATCAATGCATGTAATTTATTTTTTTTAAGACTAAAATTAATCAGCCAGATCTTACCGACTCTTTGAAAAGTCCTTTAAACTTCAAAAACAAAAATATCTTGATCCTCTGATTTTTTTGACCCTAATTATTGGAAAAAGCTATTGTTGATTTGAAGATATAATTTGATAGATAAAAAGCTACCATTGACGATGGTATCAATATTGAAGGGATCAAAGCTATTCCTAAACCCATTATTGTGTAAAAACTACCAAAAAAAGGCATTTTTTAGTTAAATCGGAGGGTATCGCATTGGTACTTCAAATATCCGTATATTTTTATGCATTTGCTTAAACTACAGACAGGTTTGCTCAAATTTTATGTGCTCCTTTTTGAAAATTTTTCTATAATTTTGGGACTCTTAAAGCGAAAAAAGGTCACTTCAACCATAAGGTCTGGTAAATTTTTTTTGAGCATAAAATTTTATCTTATTAAGATGCCCTGTGAACTATTATTGGGATTATTCAACATGTGGTGAGATATTTAAATTTCTTAAATTACAACCCTAACATACTTTTAATACAATCTACCCAAGCTACTAAAAAAGTAAACACCCAATCATGTGCTCATACAATTCAATGCAGAAGTGACTTGGGTTTATATTGTGACACAACAACAACAAAGACATGCATGTAAGAAAAATCTGTTTTAATATTACAATATTCTATTATAACAATTTTCAATTAAAGATGTTTATCGACTCATTATTGGTCTGGTATAGCCTCTGGATGCTGTAATTTACTTTAACAAAAATATATATTTTAAACTTGAAAATATTTCGCTTTCAGTACCTAAAGGATCAGAAGGTGCTAGTTGTACAGCTACTTCATGTCAAGACTACAATGGTTTATCTTGTGTTTCAACATTCTGCAGGTAAGTTTTATCGAAACCTAAGTTTAAAATTATTCGTTTAAATTGTTTTCAATAAAGATGTGCTACGAACTACTATTGGGTAAGTCTTTAAACACCCTTAAACTATTTTATCTAAAATTATGATCCATTTTTTTCAAGAATTCAACCATTTGTCGTAAGTTAAAGAACTTGAAAAAAATAAACAGAAAAATTTATTTTTTATTTTAGTCAGCCAAGTGCTATTTAATGAAGCATGTACTGGTGCATATGCAAGTTCTATGTGTATGGCTAGTAAGGGTTTAATATGCAGTGCAGGTGTTTGTCGATGTTCATCAACTGCTAATTATTGGGACTCGACTAACTGTGGTATGATAAAATCTACAATATTAATCATAAATAATTTTAATAATTTTGTAACAAGTTGCCAAACTTGATTATGGAAACAGTTGTCAATTTCAAGTAACGACTCTTACAAACCCTCAATGCGATGAACGTTCACCAAAATTTTTAATATGTTTGGCTACACCGTTTACGACTAATACTTACACTTGCCAGTAAGTTTAACCCGATCTTTCACTCGATCTTTCAATTGAAAACATTTTTGTTAAGATGTCCGTCAACAATGCGATGGGTTACATCATCATGTGTTGACAAAGTTACTTATAAAGGGTCTTGTCCGACTGGTCTTGATGCTGAATGTGAGGATTACAATGGGTTAATATGCCACTCGACGAACAAAACATGTCTTTGTCCAACTACTAAGTACTGGGATTCGACAAATACAATTTGCAGTATGATTTTTTATTTCGTCTAAATAAACCATGTCTTTGATTTTTTGTTTTTTAAAAGAGGATAAACTTGGGATTAACTCACCGTGTACATTTCCGCTTACGACTGATGATGAACAATGTCAAGACTACGCTTGGCTTTATTGTAATTCGAATGTTAGCGGGTCGTGTCAGTAAGTCTTTGAAATAAGTCTAGAAGTTAATTTTTTGACCCTATTGTAATCAAAAAGATGTCCTGCTGACAGATATTACAATTCAGCTTACAAAGCTTGTCGTAAGTTGAAAAAAAATTTTTTTTTCATAACTTGAAACTAATTATGTTGTAAAGTACCTAGAGCAAGTCATGATCAATATTGTGGAGATGGAACTTTATGCATGCCCTCATCACGTAATTAAAATTTAAGTTTAAATCAAAAAATATAATTTTTTTTGTTGTTTAGCTCGACCGTTGACATGTTCAGCCAGTGCTGGTAATACTTGTCAATGTGAGAATTACAGAAATCCAGGAAGTCCATAGTAACTTTAGTTCAACTTTTTTTTTTTTTTTGATTTTTTTTAATTCAAATTAAAGCTATTGGTCTCCGACAGAGAAAAATTGTAGAGCATGTCAAACAGGATATCTAAGTGGTTATGGTGATAGTGTACAATCAAGTATTCATTCAATTACAACTCGTTGTTACAAGATTGAATATTCAACTGCTTTAACATATACGGCTGCAAGTACGGCATGTACAAGTACAGGCGGTCATTTGATGAACATAAGAAGTACTATGGAAATGGCAATGGCGGCCGATTGGTCATCGGGAACAAGAGACTTTTGGGTATTCAAAACTTAAAATCTAAATTATTTTAAGATTTTTTATTTTTGTTTAAAGTTGGAAGCGCGTTACATGTGGACAGGATCTGCGTTTCAATATTATTGGAGTACTTGGGCAAGTACAGTACTATCAATATTATGGTGTAGAGCTGAACCAAGTGTGTATTTAGGATCTTATAGTGTTTATATTCATGGCGATAGAGGAGATTGTCTCGATCATGCTGATGGAAGTACAACGTTATATTACATTTGTGAAATCGGAGCTTAAATTTTACGAATGCTTTTAAAAAAAAATTTATTCTTTTTTTCAAAAATTTATTTTTCGGTATAAAATATAGTGAAATTGTCTCTTTAGTACTTGATATTTTTTTACGGATTAACCAAATGCAACAAACCAACCGAAACTTGTTTTAGGTGTTTTCATCTAATTTTCGGGTGCAAAAAAATGTGTAAGGGTGTATAGTTTACATAGAGTAGAGCAATCTTAGACTTTAATAGCTGCATAAGCTCATTAGGCTTCTTTATCGGGTAGGCTCTTTCTGAATTTTTACACTCTATTTTAAGTCACCGCAACTCGCGAGTCCCAAAACCATTGTTTAAAAGTAAAAATTTTCTACACGAAGGTTTTGAATTTAGGCAGCCTTCTAACTCGGGTTTGCTTTTTTTAAACTTTTTAACTTTAATTTCCACACAAAGGGCTTTATATTTATACATATTCTGAAAGAGCATAACATTTTGTACAGAGTTAAGTAATTTTTAAGTTTTTCAAGTACAGCTAAGGGGTACAAAAAAAAAAGAGGCTGGGGGATTCATCTGGAATAGATTATTGATGAATGTAAGGTACGGTCGGAGCAAAACGTCCACACTATCTAAATAAGTCATTTTTGACTTTACGACGTTAATCTACGTCCCCGAAAACCCCAAAAAATTAATCTTTTTATTGGGATAAAAAATCGAAAATTTTGACCCTACCATCCCGCTTTTTGCAGCCTAACGTCAAGATGCTTTGTTTTAACATTTTAGTAGACATTATTGGAAAAAGCTATAATTGATGTAAAGATATTTTCTGAAAGCTAAAAAGCTACCATTGTTGCTGGAACCATTGTTGATCAGAAAAAAAAATTCCATAAAGCAATACACGGGTGAAAACGGTAAAAATAAGGGAATTTTTCAGTCAAACCGCATCTCTTCTTAAGGGAACCGCAATACACAATTTTTTTTGTATTTGCTTATACAAGAAGCGATTCTCTATGAATCTCAGGAATACGTTTTTTTATTTAATGTTTCATTTTTGTATACTAGTTGACGAAAAAGGTCATAAAAATGAAAAACCAAAAAAATTAACCACTTTTTGACTAAAAATTTGAAATCCTCGTGTTAAGTCGGATTTTGCAAATTCAGATAGCTAGGAAGTTTTAAATGACGCGAACCGTTTTTTTAAGAAATTTATGATGTTTTACACCCAACATTTATTGAATTCTTGATGAGCCATTATGACCAGTGTAGACCAGAGTAGACTGTATTATTAATTGTAAATGAAGAAAAAAAAATTTATTTATCAAAAATTAAATTTCTATCATCGGTACCCGGTCAAGTTTAAAATAAATAAAAATATAAAATCAATCGAAAAATTTACAATTTTCAATCTCAAAAGATTAAACTCGTGGCGTTAATCAAACAAAACTTATTTTATAAATTTCCGTTTGAATATAGACTAAATATTACTTGTTAATAATTGATTATCATCATTAGATTGTCTAATAGTTGCTTGTACACTTGAGCTTGAACTTAAAAAATCATTTGTTTGACTCGATAAACTGTAACTATCTTCAAGTATTGTTAACTTTGTTAATGTAACACCACTCTCTTGTCTATTAAATGTGTTAATATTCTTTTTTTTGTATAACCCTCTAGTACTTTCGTTCGAATCAATCGACACTGTCTCAAGACTAGCAACTTCCGAGTCGATACGATACTTTTGTCTCGGTGTCAATATTGACCCTGGATCATGATTCAATGTCGCTTTACTTCGATACTTTCGCCTCAATATATAACTCTTGTGTATATACAATGAAAATATTATCAAAAATACACCTGAGACTATTTTAATCCCAGCAGCACTTCCGAATAACACAAAATGAAAATCAAATGTATTATACTCTAAACACGTTCCCTTATCGCCTATACATTCACTATTCCATAAAACACAGGTTTTATCTATCACTTGACTAAGCACAATCGGCGCTGGGATATACGCCAAAAGAATGTTTGCACATCTTAGGAGACCCAATGCAAACGGTTGAAGGGGTTTGTCGATTATTTTTAAAATCAAAATTGTCGCTGGGGTTATTGATAAAGTCTCTGCTAACACAACTACAAACGCTACAATTAAAAATACGATTAACCTAGTTTCGCATTGAGACGAACACCCGCCTGGTTTAGCATCAATCATCCCAGAACTCTTAAATCCTGTAACACACCCACAATCATAATAACCAGTCTCGTTTATAACCTTACACCCTGCGTAACAAGGCGATACATACGTAATATTATTCGTTCCACACACAGGATTATAATTCGAGTAACATTTACATTCTCTATTACATTCTGTAAATGACGTGTTAAATGTTTGTTTTGATACATCGATACCAACACTTGGTTGAGACTCACAGCGTATGAATAACAACACAAATATTCCACCAATTGTTATACAAGAGCTTAGAATTATTAAACGTACACACCCTTCGATGTATAAATCAAATTTTTTAACAATAAACCCACCAACAATTGCGCCTAAAATAGCACTTGGTACAACAACACCACCGACTAAAGTACTTGATAAAGAACTTGATACTTGATAAACATTTTCAGCGTATAAAATCATGTAATTTGTGAATAGTGCAACTAAAATGCATTCAATTGACATTATGATTACGAGTAGACTGTAACGTAAGTTTAGAATTAGTTTTAAAAAGCTACTCAAAAAACCTTTAAATTTGAGTTTTGATTGATTGATTCGAGTTATTAATTTTTTGGAGCATCCGGGTCTTTTTTTAGGGGTTGGTGGAGGGGTAGGTATGGTCGATAGAGTTGAAATTGAGTCTAAATTTGATGATGGTGTGTTTGACGACGAACCGGATTCTAGGTTATCGTACAACTGATCAGAGACTTCGTTTATTGTCTCTAATTTTTTGGCTGCAATTTTTGATTGTTTTCGTTTTTTACGCTCTACTTTGCGAGCTTTTGCTTCGATGTGAATCGCATCAGGAAATGATAAAAGTAAAATTGAAATCACAAATACAAGACCTGCTGCTAATAAAAATCCTAAAAACCAACAACCAACCCATTTTGGATTATTCTCTTTTATTGGCGGTACTTCGTCTAAATATAGCCATTTTGATAGAAGGACACTTGCCATTAGATATCCTGCTGCTGGACCTAAAGCAAACGCTCCGTAAACTATACCTTGAAAAATAAGAGAAATTTTTTTAAAATTATAAATTTTTACGACGCCGAAAACCTTAGAAAATCATTTTTGAAAATCACTTCTGTAGCCTAATGCAAAGGTGCTTCGTTTAAACATTTGTAATATATAACCACTGTTAAGCTTTCACTAGTCTTAACAGCAACACTAGTGGGAGGAAAGTGACTACCGTGAGTGAGTGTAAGAGAGGGTAAAGAGAGAGAGAGAGTCTAATTTTAATATTTTATTTGTCTAAAACAAAACGAACAACGACACTGGATCAAATCTCACGCTAATGCTTTGTAAAGATAATAAAAACTCATGATTTCAGCACTAAAAATCAATGCACTAGAAAGAGACAAAAACTATCGAAAAATTTGTTTCAGTTTTTTGATTTGATAGACACAACATACTTTAAAAGTCGTTTTGCAGCCTAATGTTAGGGTGCTTCATTTAAACATCCAAGAACACATCATTGAAAAGAGGTCACTATTGATTTGAAGATATCATTTGATAGCTAAAAGGCTATCATCGACGCTGACACAAATATTGATAGGAACAATATTATCCCTAAACCCATTTTCGTGTAAATACTACCAAAATAAGATGCATTTTTCAGGCAAGACATATCTAGATACAGATGACCACCAATACCAATATTTTTTAATGCATTTGTTTAAACTTGAAGCGATTCTGCGCAAATTTCATAAGCTGAAAAGGGCCATGGAACCCTAAAATCATTCTCATCAGGAATTTTCCATTTTTCAGGAATTCTAAAGTTTGTATAGCTTTTTTTCAAAGCGAGCTACAAAATAAAAATCTCATATTTTCATCTACTGGCACTTAAAATCAACATATGATTAAAAGAGACAAAAACCACTGAAAAATATGTTTCAATTTTAAGATTTGATAGACACAACAGACTTTATAAGAAAATAAAATATTTTTTTAATATTTAAGTTCTCCGATTTATTGAGTCAGACTTAACAAAAAAAATGATAAAATTTTTTCTAATCTTATTTTTGGTCGAAAAATTTACATTTCAATTTATAGACGATGAATTGGAAAATTATCGTCCATTGGAATCGTTTGTTGAACTTAAAGGTGGTGAATTTATGATGGGTATAAGTGATCGTGATGGTGTTAATTATGAATACCCACTTAAAAAAGCTAATTGTGAACCATTTAGAATATTTATCTATCCGGTAACAAACGCTGCTTTTCAAAAATTTAAAAATGACAAACCAAAGCACAAGACTGATGCTGAAAATTCCGGTTCAAGTTGGGTTTTTAAACCATTAATGGAAAAAAATGCCGAAATCGATTCGAGCAAGGACATTGAGACTGTAAGTCTGCACCTAAAGTTGTTCTTACCCCCCACTCTTAAGATTTTTTTTATAGTCTGAGAATCAAGAAGCATTGAGGATGAAAATGTTGCCTGTTAAACACGCAAAATGGAATAGACCTGAAGGAGGAGACTCGAATTTAGAAAAACGTTTACACTACCCGGCAGTTCATGTCTCGTATAACGACGCTTTTGCCTATTGTTCATGGCGTGGTATGAGACTTCCGACTGAAATCGAATGGGAATACGCAGCAAGAGGTGGTTTAAAAGAAAAGTTGTATCCTTGGGGTGATCGTTGGGATGTTGGACGAACAAATTTATGGCAAGGTAAGTTTCCTGAAGAGAATCAGTTAAGAGATGGTCATTATGGTGTGGCACCAGTTGATGCTTTTCGAGCTCAAAATGAATACGAGATGTTCGATGTTTTAGGCAATGTTTGGGAATGGACGTCTACAATGTAATTTTTATACCAAAGAGATATCAGATTTTTTTAAGTTAATTTTTTTTCTTGTAGATTTCGAAGTCCGTATGGTCCTGGTGAAGACTTTTCGAACCAAAGAGTTCTCAAAGGCGGTTCGTTCTTGGACACCCGTGATGGACATTCAAGAGATGACGATTTGAAAATTAGAATCTCAGCTCGTATTGGCCGAACTCCTAACTATACGGCACAAAATGTTGGTTTCAGGTGTGTTCAGCCGATTAAACCAAACGAAAGGACTGATTTTTCGAAAGCCAATTTCCGCGTTGTTCGTTTAAGACCACCAAAGAGATTTGATTTTAAACCCCAAGTTCATCAGGAACTGTAGATCTTTTTATATTCTCAAAATTATCTTCTTTTTAATAAAATTTTTTTCAAGTTTAATCTTTGTATTCTCTCCCGGTTTTACACGATTAATTAAGGTTAACTGTTGTGCGTTTCATCTAATTTGGGTCCCTTCTAAACTGCCCCTTTAAAATAATGCAACTTTTAGTCTTGGGTTTTTGTTAGAGTTAGATGACCTTTTTCTACCTCTAGTATACAAAAAATATTGAATAATGCTGAAAAATAAGCTCATGAAATTTGTTTTTAATGGATTTGCTCATAAGCAAATGACCTCTTTTCAATGATGTGTTCTTGGATGTTTAAATGAAGCACCCTAACATTAAGCTGCAAAACGGCTTTTGAAGTATGTTGTGGGTTTTCGAGATACTGATGACAGAAACCAGTGGTTTCACTCATCTCAACCAGTCCTCCCAGTCGTTAAAAGAGGACGAATCGAAAAGAAGGTAAGGTTGTGCGCTTGGTGGAATTACCAATTCTTATAACTGGTCTTGACCAATTCTTGAAGTTTTCTACAGAGTTTGTTTCTTCAAGATAAGGCAAAACTGCATACCGTTCGAAAACCGTGGAAAAAAATTGAAGATCTCGAAGGGATTGAAATTCTCTCTCTCATACACCATAAAGTCCAGACCTTTCCCCTTCTGATTATCATCTTTTGCGCTCAATGGCTCATTTCCTTAGAGGGCAGAATTTTACTAACTAACCAAATCCAAGTTGTAGCTGAATGCCTTGAGTTTTTTAGCTCAAAAAAACAAGAATGGTACAAGAAATCTATCGAATTGTTCGCTGATAGGCAAGAGATAAGAATTTTTAAAATTTTTTAACTTAAACAAAATGCCGCAGGCAAGAAAGGTGAGTTCATGAACAAACAAAAAATAAGACACCAAAAAACAAGATATTTTCATCAAACAATCAAAATTATAACTTAACATTAAAAATTTACCTGTGTATAAGGCATGTGATCTCTCGTCTAGATTATCACATAGATACGTAATACCCAATGAAAACAGTGGTGCCGAGCCAACACTCATAAACAATTGACCGATTATAAAAACTGCATACGGCCATATACGAGAAAAATCTCTTGAACATTCGTTTTTATGCTTGGTGGTTGTAAATTGTAGCCTTGTCGTACTTGTTTCGAAAACACTCGTAACTTCGGTGAAGAACACTTCCGTAACATTATCATAAAAAGTATCATTATCAGTGGATACAGTCGTCAATAAACTCGGTTCTTTACAAAAATCTATATTAATTAACGATGTGTTCACATTTGGATTCGAATTGTCAAAATTAAGGATTTTATAACGATCACCAATAAAATATGGAAGGGTATATATCACTGAGCCTATGACATAAAAAATGCCACTTACACCCAAAATTCTACATTTATTAAATTTAGAACCAATGTAGCTTAGAAATGGTGTTGCTATGGCTCCCATAATGTCAAACGATGACAATATGAAGCCTATTTTTGAAGTTGATAGATTAAATTGAGTTTGTAAATTGGTCATTACGGCAGCCATGTAACCACCTTGTATCATTTGCGTAAATAAACATAACAAACTTAACAATAACATGTAGACTATAACACTATGAAATTTACATGTTTTTAATTTTAAACAAAAAAATTTATAACAACATGTTCGTTTTTGTATTTCATCTTGGGTCGTATTTACATCAATTTTGGGTGAATTCGTATCTAATAATTCGTTTATGTTTGTGTACGATTCCTCCATGCTTTTTTTTTTGTTTTTTTTTTCAATTTTGAAAGAAGCTTAAGGTTAAATAAAAAATTTCATTTCTAAAAAAGAATCCATAAATAAACTTATTTTTTATTTTGAAAGTTTGCATAAGAGAATAATTTGCTTTTAATTATAATGAATCAGGATTTAAGGCATGTGACACACGCTATGCTTTAGAAAGTTAACGTAGATGATATCGATTCAATACTATATCACAAGATAAAGCTTAAAAGGAAAATTGAAAGACGTCATTCAAATCAGTCCTAGATTACGAAGTTAAGTATTCTCCTTCGGGTGTAATACGCTTGGTTTGTGATTCCAAGCTAAGTCTGGATAGTTGTCGAGTTCGCAGCTCTAAGCTCGGATGAATGACGCTGTTTATGATGAACGTCCCACAGTAACTAGAAGTCATAACCTTGCCTGTCAAATTTGATGAAAAATTGTGGTCTCTAATGATGACTCTCATTTAAAGGCCTCCAATACACGACTAGTAATTAAAATCTATACTGAGAGTTTCTAAAAAAATCACATAATTGTTAAACATTAGTAAACTAGTAAATATTTATTAAAACGAAAAGATTTTCGACTAAAATTATAAATTTCTCAATGACGTAATGATCAAGTTAAGGCAAAAACAAAAATTTTAGAATTTGAGTCATTTGTTTGACTTTAAAGTTTACTTGAAGCCTCCTAAGAAAATATTTAAAAATTGATACCGAACATCGCAGGTGTACCATTTTTTAATTTGAAGCTATTTCCATCAAATCTTAAAGCTTGAAACTTTAATGTTCGAATTTCTAAACACTCGTTAAATATTTAAAAAAAAAATTTTCGTAATTAGAGTGTTAGAGTCATAAGCCTATTACCAAGCGATTTAAAGGAAGATCAGAATAAAATTTTCTTTTAATCGCTTGTGTGCGCGTTGTATTTTTTTATTCGATTACAAGAAATTAATAAAAAATGAAATGTAACCATGGTAACCATAAACAACCAAAAAAAAGGTCGTATTTAATTTCGACTAAAAATTGATTTTTTCTTTGAAATGTTGATAAAAAAAAGTTTATTACAATGTGATCAATTAAAAATGCTTAAGGACTTAAATTCAAGTTTTTGTTGATGTTTTTTGTGCTTGAAATGAAAAAAAAACTTATGAAATTATGAAAATTATTCTGATTATGTAATGAAACCTTAAAAAGTTTGAATGATAAAGCGTTTCTTTGTTTAAAAAGTTTGTTTTAGCTCATTCTTTTCAGCTAGAAGGATTAAATTCACGTTTTAAATGCGCACAAATGTTACATGTCGCAAAAGCATGCTTAAAAATAACATGCCAACTTAATTCTAAAATGTAATGTAAAAATATTTTGTTCGCCTGAAAATATTTAAGTCTTGTATGATTTGTGTTTTTGAATGTTTTTTCAGAGGTTCTTTTAATCAACTTTTGGGTGCTACGGATGAAGTATAACCATAACACAACATAAATTAAAACAATTGTACTCAATCACTTGTTCAAAAATAGATCATCCATGCTCAACATTAAACAAGAATCTTTTTTAAATGTCTATTAGAAATGATTCATGTTACAAAGTTGTTAAAAGACTCTTTAAAAAGTGTTTTATTTTTTTGTTCATTCCTTACAGTTACATAATTTTCAAATCTACCTGCGTTAATAATGTTTTTTTTTATGTATACTGGGATAAATTTCAGTTTTTTGTTCAAATAGAAAAATGAATTTTTTTTATACTGTGCGAAGCTATTTTTAAAAATTATTTAAAATCATGTTCTTTAAATATGAATGAATCAATTTTTGATCCAAGGTAAAGGAAACTTTCAAAATTGTTTTTTAAGACTTTTTTTATTTGAGATAAAAAGACATTAACAAATATTGAATAACAAAGGTACTCCGAATCAAGTCATTAAGACGTTCAATTCTAGAAGAGCAACTCGTCGGGTAAGGGCTCACCTTAACTTAAATGGACTAAAATGAATCAGGCATGATTGAATCCCTATGTAAAAATATTTGCATTAAGTTGAACAACTAAGGTGCCATCGGACCAAAAAGTTGAAACTATCTAAATTTATCGTTTTTGACCTTATATCTGTAGCCTACGACATCAAAAACTTCAAAAAATCATTTTTTTCATTGTTTTAAAAAATCAAAAATTTTGACTCTGATTTATTTGCAGCCCAATGCAAAGGTGCTTCATTTAAACATTCAAGAACTAATTATCGCAACAAGCTATTTTTGATTTGAAGATAAAATTTGATAGCTAAAAAGCTACCATTGATGTTGATACCCATAGCGATGGGTAAAAAGTTTTCCATACAGCCATTATAGTGTAAAAACTACCAAAAATAAGGCATTTTTAAGATAGATGAAGGATGCTCCATTTGGACCTCAAAAGCCTTTATGTTTATATGAAATAGCTTACACTAAAGACAATTTCGCGCAACTTTCATGAGCTTATTTTTCAAATTCAAATTAGCAATAAACATATGATTGAAAGGAATAAAAACTATCGGAAAATTTGCTTCAGTTTTTAGATTTGATAGACAAAACAGTCTTTAAAAGCCGTTTTGGAGTCTTATGCTACGGTACTTTATTTAAACACTTAAGAACACATGATTGAAAAAGGGTAACTGTAGATATGATTTGATAGCTAAAATGCTACCATTGATGCTTGCACCTCAATTAATCAATTTTCTATTCAAAAATTTTCCAAAAATTTCTGAAAATGTGTGTTTATAAAAAAAAATATATGAAGCTAGGTGAATCCATTGGTGGTCTGCAAACACGGTCATAATATCGTCTTGTGGTTTGATTCTCGCTTTATTCCGTCTGATTTTGCTGTGAACAAACGTATCGATGTAGAGTGCTATGAAGTTTGTGCAAGACTTGTATATGACACATTTGCGAATGTAAGGGTTGGAACAAATGAGCCAATTGAGATAAACATTGGAAGTAGAATTAAATTTGTAAAGAAGTTTGTTTTAGAATCGATTTGATGTAATATTGGGTTTGGATTACCTTGAACGATTCAATAATCTATCCGAAACAACGAGTTGTAAGGTTTGAGGAATGTTTTGTTTGCCAAAGGGACATGGTATCGCAGGAGAAAGAGTAAAAATGGAACGTAAAAAGATAGAAGCCGTTAGAAAAAGAACTTGTGCAAAAAATGTCAAAAAACCCCAACAATTTTTGAGACTCTGTATTTATTACTGTAAGTATGCAAATGACTTGGCCAAGATTACGGCTTCTTTATACAGATTGACCAAGATCGATCAGGGTTGGAAGTACCGAATCTACATCATTAAGATATTCGGCGTTGTTCATCAATCATAGATGTTTAATAAGAAACGAAAAGAGCTTGGTTGAATTTAAATATCAGTGAAGACAAAAGAAGCAGTCAATGATGTTAGTGATTCGATAGAACTTCGTTTAACGCTGACAAGAATTGAGAGGGGGATTTAATAATAAAGAATGATCACTCATTTATCCACATAGACAATAAGTGATCAACAACTGATAAGAATCACATGAAAAGATTTTTAGGAATTTTGGTCACGAATAGGGTGTGCCAAACTAGAAAACCCCTAAAAACATAGACTGATAATTAAAGTAAATCAAGATGGTGGTTTCAATGCAAATAACTTTTATTAAAATAAACTAAAAAAAACTTAATTAAGAATAAGTCCTAGTAGAACTCCAATTAAATCAAATCCATATCTTGTTCGTTGTTTGGTGCCCAAGTCAACCAATTCTTCCAATTGTTTATCAATCTCAAAATCAATAAAATTATTCACATATTCTTTAATTAGACCCTTACTAAGACATACATCTAAATTAACTTTTTTTAAAAGATTCCCACTAAATTGATTAAACATTTGAATCGATTGATTTTTTGATTTCAATTTACCAATGTAATCTCTTACTTCTTTCAAATTGTCTTGTGTTTCTGTTTCAAAATGATCCCATTTAAAATCATTCACTCCTAGGGTCGTGTAATTGGATACTTTTAAAAAGTATCGTTTATACTCAATTGGAATTATGTCCCAGAATCTTAAATTTTCAATACTCGTTGAACATGACTCTTGTGTTATTTTGTGTAATAATAAAGCTGTTTTGTTTACAAAGATATCTTGGGATTTTGTGGGTGTCTTTTTGTTTTTAGTTGTTATTAGACTTCTTTCTTTGATCACATGTTCTTCGTTTGGTAAAAAAAAGTTTTTCATAAAATCATTGGTTATTCTTAATAAACCATCTTCAACATCTGAAGTATTTTCAACTTCTGAACTTGATGCTAAAGCGACTAATAGAAATATGGCTATAATTTTCATTTTCTTTCATTTAGTTTTAAATATTTTTTATTACATGTATTTATACCAAACAGTAACAACAGGGGTTTTTGTTAAGACTATCTCAATTTCAAAACTGGTTTTACTTTGTCTTGATGAATTTTAGATCAGCATGCTCCAAACAAGTTTACAATAGAACCAAATTAGATTTACTTCAACGGATTTTTCAAGGTTAATAAGGTCTAGTTTTATAATGTATGAAGTGAGAACAGGTTTAAGAAAAATAATATAAAAAATTCAAAATTAATTGCCGTAACCATGCCTTGGCCGGTCCCAAGCCCGGATGTGAAAATGGGAGGAGCGGCAATGTTGCTGTCATTCTAACACCGTTCTAAATGTGCTGTATTACGGATACATGGGTCTACGGATCGCGTTCGAATCCTGTCGTATTGGGGTGCCGCTATTGACCACCACTCCGTATAGTAGCCTGGGAACGGGTGCAAGAGCTTGTTTTACAGCAGACCCATTTAGCAATAGGTGTAGTCCTGGTAACAAAGTTAAGTATTCTCCTTCGGGTTAATACGCTTGGTTTGTGGTTCCAAGTTACTGGAGTGGATGGTAGTAGCATAGTAGTAACCATGCCTTTCCCGGTCCCAAGCCCGGCTGTGAAAATGCGAGGCGGCTTCTTCTTAATAATTAAAATCATGAATCCTCCTAAATTAAATAATTCTCTTGTCGAAAAGTTCAAGTTTCTATTTGCATTTGAAAGAAATTTTTAATAGAAAATGTTTTTTTTGTAAAGATTCTTGAAAAATGAAAATTTAATGCCTTTTCACTTCCGTTTTTACTTGTCATTCGCATTATTAAAGACTGAATTTTTTTTTACATCAAATATGCAAATGACAGCTAATGTCTCCTTTCATACTGAGACCGACTTCTTTTGCGAATGTTTCTTTAGGGTTATTTAGAACCTCTTTGAATATCCTAATAAGTGATTAGACTTAGTTAGGTGATTGACGAATTCATATTTCTCTTTCCTGATTGCATAACCCTAAAAAATTGTTGTACTCATATTCTTGCGGAAACCAGCTTTATTCCGTCTCAGCACTTCTTCCACAACTTGAAATATTCGTTTTAATAAATTGTTTTGTTGCCAGAGAGTGTTACTTGATGTAATTAACAGTTTTGTTATTACGATTAGAGTCATTTTCTATTAAAATTCAACGTACTTAAAAGATTAGCTTGATGTCCCAGTAGATTGTTTAGGCAAACAAATTACATTTTTATTCCTGCAATATTCATCATTCTTTCAAGTCATTTTTTAGAAGGAAAATGATAAAAAATGATGTCTGTTCACTTGATATAATTAATGAAACAATTTTTTTTTGAAGCCTTTTTAAAAACTTCACAGTCTTCCAATTACTGTTTTTTTTGTTAACCTACATTTTACCTCGAGTATGGTTAAGAAAATTTTTTGATTATTAAATTTAATCAAAATAAAAGCTTTTTTATCACAAAATGATTAATCTAATAAGCGTTTAAAAGTGTTTCAATTATTTTTGTTATTATAACTGCTTTAGAATAAATATGATATTTTAGATCCTTGTTTTCAAAATATTTTTTTCGTTATTTTATTTCTGAGAATATACTAAGACTAAATACTTGAGTTTCATCAACAAAAAAATAGTAAACTCTCCTTTAGATGATTCAAAAGAATTTTCTTTAACAAGTATATTATGCTGTTAATTACTCAGACTCACAGGAGTTATTTCTAAAGCTAAGAATCATTTCCAAAATTTTTTTCTGTTCTTGACTTATTTTAGGTCCTCTTGTGTACAAAAAGGAAGAAACATAATTAAAAAATTAATTTATGATATTTGTAGAGAATCGTCTCTTGTTTAAGCAAATGTACAAAAAATATGATTACAATGTATCCTATGGAACTAGATAGGATTTTAATGAAAAATAACCTTTTTTTAATGTTTTCACCCGAGTATGGCTTTAGGGAAATTTTTGCTTTACATCGATCATGTTTCCAGCGTTAATGGTAGCTTTTTAGCTTTCAGAAATTATCTTCAAATCTGATATTGCTTTTTCCAATCATGACTACTAAAGTGTTTAAATAAAGCACCATGACATTTTGCTGCCATAGGCTAAAATTTATGATGTTTTACACCCGTTGTATTTCTGGGATTTTCGGGGCTTGGAAAAAAAATTCCATATTTTTAATATCACGGCAAAAAAACGTCATAATAGACATTTCAAAAAAACATTACCGTAAACCCCTTCTATTTGTATCCAGTAGGTAAAGTATTTTTTCAAATATCATACCTTTGGTATATAGGCTAGATTCGAGCCATTGATATAAAAAAACTTATACATAAATCGAATGTAAAAGACCAAATTTTCTGGGTACAAATAGAGGGAGTTTACGGTACTGTTACAGTCTCGTTCACCTTGGGTTCAATTTTCATATACATCGATCAAAGGTTTAAATGGAAGCTTGACTTGTTGAAAATTCTTAATGGAATAATTTTTTCGAGTATTATGATACATTCCTTTGTAAGACTGGTACATTGATTTCGAAAAAAACAACTCAAGTTACACATTTTTCAAAAATATTAAATTTCAAAATGGAGTATACAATATCAGATACAGTGTAAATTAGCATAAAACAAACAGTCACTTTGGAGTTTATAAATTAGTTAATTAAACATGTAAAATCTTTTATCATTTTGTGAAAAATCAAACACGGATGTTGGCCTCATTTTGTGAGTGTACGAAACGATTCTTTGAGTTTAACCAAGATTTTATGATTGATTAAAATCTTGTATCTAAATATACATGATATTCCCTTAAGCTTAATTACATTCATAACAAAATGGCGAACAAAAAAAAGCAAATCTACATTTAGTTGAGAATGATTAAATAATTATTTTTTAACTGTTGTCAAAAACTAATAATCTAAAAAAATTTAATGTCATTTTTTTTATAAAACCTTTAAAAATATTTATTTTTAACAAATATTTTTTTTGTTTTCGAAAGTCAAATCTTCAAATATTTTCTTTTTTTCCATTATAAAAACCTTTACTGAAATTATTAATTTTTTAAAAAATTTTTTTTCTAGAATGCGAGTATCATTTTTGGTTGTCTTTTTAATTTTTGCTTGTAAGTATCCTCTTTGACCCAAAGGCGAGAGATGTTAGAGTTTTTTTTAATTTAAGTATTGGGAAGTGCTTTTAGCGCAGCTCAAAAACGAGCTAGATATCCATCTGCAATTGGTCACAAAAAAGTGATGGGTATAAATGCAAAATCAATGTTAGGTAAAAAGCCAACATTTGGTAATTCACCAAATAAATACAAATTAAATCATCAAAAGACAAACGTTAAATCGTACAAACAAAAACCAAAGAAATAATGGAGAATTTTTTTTTTAAGTTTCAAGAAAAAGAAGACTTTTTTTAATTAATTTTCAGAATTGATATTTTATTTTTTTTTTCGAATAAAGTTTTAAGATAAATTCAAATTTTAAAAGCTCTTCAAAAACAAAAAAGTTGAATTTTTTAAATACTCTAAAAGCTTTTCTTTACATTTCTTTTAAGTAATGATTTCCTCTAACATTTTGAATGTTTTTAAAGAGGTTTAAAAGACTTTTGATTTGTCAGTAGAAGACAAATTTTTGCATAAAACTTCAAGATTAAAAGACGAATTCAAGCAAGAAATAGAGAATGTTAGAGAGAAGACTGAAGAAAATTCTGGGGAATGGTTTTACTCTAAAGTGGGATAATTTTAAAAAACTAAAGGGAACTATTGTTTAAAATATAAAAAAGGTTCAGGTGTACCAAAACTTCCACACTACTCGGATGAAAACGCTAAAAAAGGGAATTTTCAAATCAAATCAAATCTCCTATTGGGCCCGTTAGGTCTTTCTGACCCGTTTTCAAGATATTTATTAGGTAATAAACTAATCATAAATAGTGATGTTGGTTAACCAAGCTTTGGTTAGCCAGGTTAGCCAATTTTGGTTAACCATGTACCAGTTTTTGGTTAACCAGAATTTTGGTCGACCAAATCTTGGCTAACCAAAAACTGGTCGACCAAATTTTGGTTAACCAAGATTTGGTCGACCAAAAAATTGGTTAACCTATTTTTGTTTAACCTGGTTTTGGTTGACCACATTTGGTTAACCGGCTAACCAAGCTTAATCAGCATCACTAATCATAAACGTTACTAGCTTTAAATTCTATAAAACCAAGTAAAAAAGTATCTTAACAGCTTTCTCTCGTAAATCTGTCTAGAGATAGGTGAAGATTTGTCCCTCCACAAATAGGTTGCTTTGAAATAAACGATTTTTCAAAAATTTGAGCGTTTTTGCATGAAAATTTACGAAAACTGATAATTCAGACTTAATGTAGTATCAAAAGTTAATTATCGTTTATAAAATCCTCACCTATTTTTGAAGAGAAGGACTTAATCTACAAAGCTGATGGGTTTATGTCTTATCTAGATATAAAATTAAAGAGAAATTGACTCTCAAAAACCACGAAAAACTAACTAATCTTTTTGATTTGGGGCATCTTAGATAAAATCTAAAATTTTTCCGAGTAAAAAAAAATTATCAAAGACGCCCGACGGGTTTTTTTAGTAGTAGTAGTAGTAGTAAATAGAACTGCAGAATAGACGGTTAGGTCCATTCTAACGCATTAAAACGTTTGACTCGGATGAGTCTTGACAGCCATTGATATCGACCATTCCAAATACTTCTCTATCGATTATTGCCTTGAACGAATTAACTGATCTAGCATTAACCGCTTCTCTTGAAAGATTGTTCCATGCGTTTACGACTCGATTTGTTAAAAAGTTGAACCGATGTGTACCTCTTTTGTTTATCTCTCTTACCAGCCTACGATCGTGTGGCATTCTCAAAGAGCCCACTCTGTCATTTGCCGAGTTAAAGCCGTTAATTAAGCTTACTTTTTTGACCCGATTTTTATTGAAATCACGAAAAAAGTGGCCTGAGTGAACTTTTAGAATAACAATTTAAAGATTTCATTAAAAGCTTTATTTAGATTTAGAATTCTATACTTTTAAAGGATTTTATTCCGGTATAATCCGCAAGAAACCGCGGAAATTAGATTTTTCCAAGCATCTTTTATTTTGTTGGAACTAACCACAAGATTATTTCATTAGATAAAACGTCAGAATTCTGACGAAAAAACAATTGTTTCAGCGTTAAAGAGATTTTTCACTTCCGGGAATTTTCGCGGTTTTCCGCAGATTTCTTGAGACCAGTTCAATTAATATATATTTAAACAGTTTGTATCTAAAGATACCGATTGATACCCTAAAAGATGACTTGGCAGGTATTAATCTCTATTTTTAACAATACGGGTCAGAAAGACACGTCGGGCGTTATACAGTACATTTATGAAATAAGTTGACATGTTTCGGAGCATTGCTTAAGACGCTCAAGCGCATTGCTTAGGCAAAGTTTCTGGGCTGCCTAGGACGCTCCGGCGCATTGCTTAAGCACGCAAAAGAAATATTTTCAATGCGCAAGCGCGCGATAATTTATTTAAATACAATTTTTTCCTGCGCTTATGCGCAATAAATATTGTGCTTCGAAACTTTGCTTAAGACGCGCAGGAGCAATGCTCTTGCGCACCTTAAGCAAAGCTTAGGAGCATGCTGCGCATTGCTAAGGCAGAGTGTCAACTTATTTCAGAAATGTACTGTAGGTATATATCAAAAGTTGGCTTTCTAGTGTTAAACAAGAAACAATTTTCAGCATATCTTATTTTTGGAATTTGTTTTTTTTTGGTCTAAAAAGGGAGCAAAGCTATTTTGTATTTTAATTCAAAAAGTGGTGAATCCCCATTTTTTCGTTTTTGTTTTTTTAGATTTTTTAGTTCCCTAGTGTACAAAAAAGAAACTTTATGTGAATAAATAAAAATATAGGGCATCCCTTCCGAGGAGATGTGATTTGACTGAAAAATTCCCTTTTTTACCGTTTTTACTAGAGTATGGCTTAAAGAAAATGTTTACCCCCCCATCGATCATGTTCCCACCATGACATTTTGCTGCAAAAAGGTAAGGGGCAGGTCTGAAATTTATGATTTTTTACCTCCATTAAAAAATTGGTTTACTTGGATTTTCGCAGTCGTTGATTACATTTAACGTCAAGGCCTGAAATTTACGACATGAAATTGATAAAAAAGTTATGCAACACCTCTACGGAACACTTGGGGATGGTCCTGTTAACATTTTATCCAAAATTTTATCTTTAAATTGGGTTAAAAAAATTGCAGTTTTCTTCGGACTGTTGTCAGCTATCATTTAATTTATACGAATAAAGAATAGGTTTTAGATTATTGTTGTTAAGTGAACAAATGAAGAATAAACAAGTTGAATTTAATTTACATTATTGAATCTAAGGACTACAAATTATTATTTTTATGTTCTAAAATATATCTTTAGATAACCGGGCAACTCTTAACAAAAGAGTTGACTATTGAAGAATTATCCAATGACCGGGAGTAAGTCTTTCTATACACTAATAGGTGAGGGTTTTTAATTAATTTTCGATCAAAAATGATCAAATTTTAAACAAAATCTTTGTCTTTCTCTGTCCGCTTTTGCTGGTCAAAATTTTTATTATAAATACAAATTACATAACGAAACCCAATACGTAAGCATGTTCAATTAAAGATTTTTGTATGTTTTTAATGTTGTTTCAATTATAGAACAAAAAGGTAGACAAGCTTGTTTTCTCAAATTAAACAACAATATCATAGAAACACTCTAGGGTTTTTAACATTTTCAACAGAAAAGTATAAATTATAATTTGGCATAATAGAATGAGTATAAAAAATATGAACAAATATTTAAATCGATTCATAAAATTGTTGTTATGTAATCAACAAATAAAATTAAAAATGCCTGAAAATTCGATTCACACAGAGCTACCGATGTGTACATTTGGTGTCTTAGCAGATGTACAATATGCCGATGAAGATAACATTGTACAATATGGACGTGTACGTTATTACCGTGGTAGTTTACAAAATTTAAAAAATGCTATTCATAATTGGAATAATGAAAATAATTTTCGATTTATACTTCAACTAGGGGATTTAATAGACGGTCCTAAGAGTGAAAAATCATCAAACACAAATGAGTGTCTAGAAAAAGTTGTTAATCTATTCAAACAAGAAGGTTTTAATTTTAATAAAGTCTTAAACATCTATGGTAATCATGAAGTTTATTCGTTTAAACGTAAAATTTTGTCCGACTCAATTTTAAACACGTCTCGAATACTCAAACAAAATTTAAACTCCCAAACTAATTATTATTTTTATGACATTACTGATAGACTTAGACTTGTGGTTCTAGACGAGTACGAGTTATCTGTGTTCGGTTATGATGATGACGATGAGATTATAAAATTAAGTAAAGAGATGGTCAATGAGAAAGAGAGGCTTAAATTGCAGACATTGGATGAGAATGAAAAAAAATATTTGGATAGATTTAAAATATACAATGGGGGTATAGGGAGAACTCAGTTGAATTGGTTGAGCGATCAACTAAATTTATGTAAAAAACTTGACAAAAAAGTGATTCTAGCAGGTCATATCCCATTGATGGCTGAGACTTCGGATTCTTGCGCTGTTTGGAATAGTGACGAAATAATGAGCTTGGTATGGTCTTATGATAATTTAGTACTAGCCTACTTGGCCGGACATTACCATCCGGGTGGTTATTATTTGGACAAAAAAAACATTCATCATTTAACACTTAATGCAATGTTGGAAACACCAGTCGATTCCGATAATGCATATGTTACTGTTTATGTTTATAATGATAGAGTTTATTTTAAAAATCAAATTAAAGACCGGAGTTTTACCGTTTTTTATTGAAACTTTTTAGTATTGTAAATTTTTAACCTAGTTTATAACAATAAAATATTTTAGTAAACCTTGAATTATTTAATCGCCCTCCAATTTTCTCATCCGAGTTAGGGACTGGCAAGGGTATGTTGCCGGTATGGTTTCAACTTCTAGTTACTGTGGGACGTTCATCACAAACAGTGTCACTCATCCGAGCTTAGAGCTGCGAACTAGACAACTATTTAGACTTAGCTTGGAACCACAAACCAAGCGTATTCTCTTATTAGAGAACACTTAACTTCGTAAACTAGATACTCATCTTCCCTCCCATTTTGACTTGGGACGGGTCAACGGTATGGTACAAAAGTTAACATACTTTTGCAATCTCAAAAAAATTTAATTTTTAAAAAATATTGCAAAATTCAAATATATAAAGTCTAAACAAATTCATTACATATTCGAAAAAAATTTTTTTTAAAAGAGAATAAAAAAATGTCAACTACAAATTCAATCGATTTAGGTGGTCTATCTAAACAATACGCTGCACGAGATTTACCAGGTCAATTGAAACTTAAGTACCGTGACATTGGTCAAGCAGGACCTGAAGAAATTCGTAAAGATAAAAAAGAGTTAAGACGTGAATTAGAAGAACGTGAAAAGATATCAACAAAAAAAGACTCGTCTAAACGTTTAGGTTTAACCGAGGGAAAAGAGAGTGAAAAATCGAAGAGTAAAAAAATTGAAGCAGCGCCTGTTAATTTAGACGCTGATGAAGTATTGCCCGATAGTGATAGTGATGAAGACGAAGAGCCTAAAAAAAAGTCAAGATTTGATGAGAGCGATGATGATAACGATAGTGATGACGGTGATGATGATGAAGACGATGACACTGAAGCGTTAATGGCTGAATTGAATAAAATAAAACAAGAAAGAGCTGCTGAGGCTGCTCGACTAGAAGCTGAACGAAAAACACGTGAGGAAAAAATTCGTGTCGAAAATATACTTCAAGGAAATCCGTTGTTACAACCACAAAAATCGAGCGCTAACGAATTTAAAGTTAAACGTCGATGGGATGATGATGTTGTTTTTAAAAATTGTGCCAAAAATGAAGGAGATAACAGAAAGAAAGATTTTATAAACGACACACTAAGATCCGAATTTCATAAAAAGTTTATGGATCGTTACATTAAGTAGTTCAATATTGAAATTCTGTAAAATTTTAAGAAATATGAAACGCTCATAGATTTGTTTAAATTGAATTTTTTTGTTTATTAAATAAAACATTATTTTTAAAATGTTAAAAATTGAATTTTTTTGACAAATAAAGTTCAAAGTTGTCTTGTGAATCCAAAAAAACATATTACATTTAAGGTGCACGCGGAGCAAAACTTCCACACTATCTGAATTTGTCATTTTCGACATCATATCTGTAATCTACGACCCAAAAAACATGTTTGAAAAGACTTTAAGACATTTTATTCGATTTTTTAAAAAATGACCCGATACATTTAATAGCACCCAAAACGAAGATTCTGAAATAATGATTTAGGATCATCAGATACATGTTTTTGCACGAGGATTTCAAATGTTTAGTATAGAATTAACGATTTCCATATCGTTACCAAATTTCAAAAATATGCCTTTTTTGCACCCCTTAGTACACCATAATTGAAACAAAAAATTGCAAAAAGAGCCCCCTATATTTATACAGAATCGTCTGTTGTTGATGCTCGATTGTAGAAAAATACGGGTATCATGGGTTTCCTTAGACTAGATAAGATTTAACTGAAAAAACGCTGTTTTTTTTACCGTTTGTACCCGATTTTAGATTTACGGAATTTTTTACCGGAGCGATTTTGGTCCTTTAGGTTTCGTTTTGTACCTTCAGGGCAAGAATATCTTTTACAATTCATAAGATCTTGACTCTTAAAAAATAGCACCTTTACACTTGGTACCAAAAAGCGGAGGAGTAGGTTCTTGATTTTTCACCCCCATCAAAAAATTGAATTCTTGAGTTTTTTTGGGTCGTAGATTACAGCTATGATGACAAAAATGACAAATTCAGATAGTGTGAAAGTTTTGCATAATCTACAAAATGATAACAAATGGTATACAAAAATTCTTAATTGAATGGATTATGAACTTTTTACAAGACCGAAGTTTTCTGGTTCGTCTCAACAACTCAAACTTGAAAGATTTCAAAATCGAAGCATGAGTTCCCCAGGGATCCGTCTTAAGTCCACTTCTTTTCTCGATTTTTATGAATGATACCGAAACCAAAACAAAAAAGAACACTTTTTACTCGCTTCTATTCGCCGATGATCTTTGTACATATTTTATTTTTGGAAAGGATGGTTCTTTGGAAAAAATTATCAACAAATATTTAAGACATATTGAGAGATGGTTCAACAATTGGAGACTTAGAATGGCACCGAATAAGTGTAACTACACTGTTTTTGCTAACGGAACTCGACCAATCAAAAAATATTGTTTCAAGATGTACAACAAAAAACCCAAGTCAAATTCTCCTGAGAGATCTCAAAGAGATAATCTGAGAACAAAATTAAGCAGATTTTTTGTCTATAAAGATGACAAAAAATTAAAAAATTGGAGATTCTCGTAGAAGGTAATGAGATTATCATGAGAAAAAAAAGCTGATGACTCAAAGAGAAATCGATGTGATAGATTCTATAAAAAGAGCTCTTTTTTTCTTTGAGATCTTTTAGAAATCTCCTTCAGAAAAACTAAAAGACTAAAAATAGGATAACTTATCTTTTGGGTAATTTAGGACTCCCATGAACAAGATAAGTGAGGTCATAGATATCTTTAAGAGGAATAATAGAAGTGAAAAAATTGTATCATAACATCAGCTTAAATAAACATGAAAAAAGCTGATTGGTTAAAAGTGTCCAATAAAAACGTCAATTTCAACTTTAATTTAATTTTTTTTAAAATCTGTCCTCCTCTTTTTTCACCCGGACTTGAAACCGGCCATAGGTAGAGTTACGACTACACTCGGACCTCGCTACTATGGGACGTTCATCATAAACAGCGCCACTCATCCGAGCCGAAGCTGTGAACTCGACAACTATTTAGACTAGCTTGGAACCATAAACCAAGCGTACTTCTCAATGAGAAAGTACTTAACTTTATTTCGCTAAAGGACCTCCCTCCTTTTGACTGATGTCAAAAGTGGGCTACGCGACTGCGTCATCACCGCCCCTCCCATTTTCACATCCAGGCTTGGGACTGGCCACGGCATGGTTAGCGGAAACGATTGTTCAATTACCTTTGAAAAAAATAAAATTAAAAAGAATTGAAGTTAGTCCTTTTGACTGATGTCAAAAGTAGGCTAAGCGGCTAATGTATTCCATATTCGAATAAGGGTTTCCTGTGAATGTCTTGGCAAATTTCCGTTTTCTGAATCCACTCTGAGTCCAGCTCAATCATGTTCTAGACAGTTAAATAAGATAATCCTTTTCCGTAAACTTAAAATATATATTCTAAAAAGGCTCAAATTAACTAATATTTTTACCATTGGTTGGCGTCAAGTCCGTATGAAAAATGGGAGGACGACTCATAAAAGTTAAAATTAAAATAGATTTTATTTTTTTCTATAAATTAAAAAAATCAAATTAAAATGAACATGTCTAGTCTAATACCAATTTGGTCTTGATGAATTATCATGATATTTTCTTTTCCATAATTTAATACTTCCATCATTTGCTCCACTTAAAATTTCATCCAATATCGATGTATCGATACATAAAACACCATCAACATGTGCATAAAAACTATGCGCATTAACACCTGAATAATTAACCCAAACTCTAATAGTCCTATCCATTGAACAACTTACCATACGCTCTTTATCTAAATGTCCAATTCCACAAACCCCCGACTCATTTCCCTTACAAGTACGAATTAAATTATTATTTCTGATATGAAATATCTTAATGGTCGCATCATTTGATCCAACCGCTAAAAGATTCTCGTCCAATGCTTTAATACAAGTAATTCCAGTATCGTTGGTTGATATTGTTTTCAATAAATTCAAGTCTTTTGAATCAAATTGTTTTATCGACCCATCACTTGATCCACTGAAAAAAGTCCCATCATTCGCTAAATCTAAACACACAACTTCAATCGTATGTTCTCTTATTGTTTTAATACACTCGCCTGTTTCATAATTCCAGACTTTAATTGTACTATCACTACTTGCGCTTATCAATGAACCATCTGGTAAAAGTTTAAGACTATTTACTTTATCAATGTGACCGGATAGAACTCTTAAGCTCTTTTCATTATTCATGTTCCATATTCTAATATTGGTGTCATGTGATGCACTGGCGAATAGCTCATCTTTAAGAACACATAAATAAGTCACTTGATCTACGTGTTCTTGGAATGTCTTTAGTTCTTTAAAAGTACTTTTTTCAATAAGTTTGATAGAATTGTCGCTTGAAGCAGTTAGAATTTTATTGTTTGTTAAATTGACGACACAATTAACTGGACCTTGGTGGCATTTTAAGCTTGATATACACTCGAATTCTAAATCCATTTTAGTTTCCGAAAATTTTGAAAATAAAATTTAATGTTTTTTTATAATAATGTTGCTCAAGTATGTTTTAAAATGTTGTTATAGAAACATTATTTGTTTATACTGGTTCACCTAAAAGCTTGTCAATTATAAAAAAAATTTAATTGTTTCTTTAATCAAAACAAAAAAAATGAAAATTCAAAGCAGCTGAAAATCGTTCGAACAAACAGTTTACTTTTACTTGCCAAAGACATCTGGACTTTTGAAAACAACATGACCCCAAGCTAGACCTTAAAAAAATTAATTGAAACTTTACGCTTATGCCAATCATTGCATAGAATTAACTTAAATAATAAACATTTTGAGGGATTCCGCGGACAAAAATCCGAAAAAACCCGGAAATCAAAAAGAGACGCCGGTCTCTTTTTTGAATCATTTCAAGGTCTGCTTTTCGGCTATCCATCTTAAGACGATTCACAGTTGCCTTCTGGCTTAAGTCGTACCATTTTTGAATCTCTGACTCGGACTAACTAGCTTAATCACTCCGCTACACAAGAATAGGTTATCGAAATCGGGAAAATTGCGTGGCTTAATTTGTAAAGCAATTTTTAATTTAGATGTTATTGTTTTTCGGCCTCAAATTTTCGATCTCTTTGAGTTCTGAAACTGAAAAAAAGGGTGCATGTCAATAGACGGCCTCTCAGAGGACAAATATAGTCTGTCTTCTATTCTACATTTCTAAAATATAAAATTAATAACAATTATTTCAGCTTTAGATAGGGGTAGTTTGCAAGCGTTTACTGTAATTAGTAGTAGTAGTAGTAGTACTTTTTCTGTGCAAATCTAACATCTAGTAGCTGCAGAAGCTGATTAAGCTTCTAAGTCGGGTAGGACAGAATTTTTTTATTCCCTGTCCGTTTGCATCTTTCGACGACCTTATTTTAAGTAACAACGACTCGTGAGTCACGACCCGATGATTTTCAAAGTTGTTCTAGTATCAGGTCATCAGAGAATTACTAGCCGATACAACACAACACTAATGACACTCGTCCATTTCCATTATTATTTTTGTTAAACGTTCCAATTTTTTTACTCGACCAGAATTCGAACTGGTGCCACTAGCCCATAACTGTTACACTATAATCTACAACAGTAAACTGGCATTTTTCCAACATCTTGAGAGCAAAGATTAACCGCATAGCGTCAAGTCAGGGTTAGGTATTATATGATTTAAGAGGTTTTAATCCGAACCTAAGTTTGGATGACATATTTTCTGTTATCTAAGAAATATTTCAAAAATTGTTAAAATTATCTAATATTTATTTTCATTCATATATTAAGCTATTTATTATGAATCTACACTTGGTAACGGCCTTAGAGAACTAAAAAAAATTATTGATAATTTTTTAAGTCACAAAGATAAGATAAAAAGAAAAATATGAATCGTAATTTTAAAATTATTTTATTCAATTGAAAAAAATGGAGAATCCAAATTTTGGTCAAGATAACATTGCATATGAAGATGCACCACCTGTTTATCCATCAAATCCATTAATATACGACGGTTATCAAAACATTGGATTTTGTGCACCCGGTACCCAAAACTTAATTTTAATTCATTTAACTCAAAACTTAATTTTTTCTAAAGAACCAGTCAATTATGATACACAAATTGATCCAAATTTTCCTAAACCTGTCTTCAATGAGTAAAGTTCAATTAAAAACTTTAAAAAATTGGAATAAAATTCTGCGTTCAAGGGTACAAGAGATAACCCAAGAAGAGGCTAGAGAAGTCTTGGCCGCTTTTGTAAGCGATCATTGTTGTTACGGTAAGGGTCCAGTTAAAAATCTTGAAATTATAGACATGAAGTCTTCAAATACTTATCGTGTAAGTACAAATCCCAGACTGTATCCAATTAAGGATTCTAATTAAAAGCCTTTAAATTTAAAGTACGTTTTGGAAAGTTTTACTGAGACTCGTTCAACAAGTTATGTCAGTGAACCCTATTTTCGTAAGTCCAAGTCTATTTTTTAAATGTAAATGAATTTTTTATTCATTTTTTTTCAAAAAGAACAAATTATCGTAAATACAGGTGCACCACCGCCTCATCCATGGGACATTCCAATTACACCTAATCAAATTTTTATCGATCAAAAAATTAAAACTGAAATTCCGAACACTGCTCATGTTGAAGTATAAAAAAATCCGAAAAAATTTCAGTTTCAAACAAGTTTTTTTTAGATCTGCAACAAGTGTAATGGAAGAGGTAACAAAATTTGTTATCAATGTGGAGGTCAAGGAAGGGTATACTAAAATAAAATGATTTAAACAAGATTTTATTCCTAATTTTTGGATTAAAGAAATCTTGTGTACATTGTAATGGAGCAGGTCATAAGCATAACATTCATAAAGATAATAGAGAACAATGTTTTTTTTGTTCAGGAAGCGGATTTTCAGGGTATCTAAACAAACTTTTAAAGAATACAATTTTACTTTTTTGAATGTTGTAGGTGTATGAACTGTTCAAGAACAGGTTACATTACATGCAAAATATGCGCTGGAAGTGGTCGTCTAAAATGGTATTTACAATTAACAATCGAATTCAAAAATAACAAAGACGATTACTTTAGTAAAACAGAATATATTCCAGACGAGTTGTTGCGAAAGTGTTTAGCTAAAAACACTTTTTCAGACACTAATTACAGGTATGCATTTCATTTTTAAAACTCATAGGGTCTAGGTATTTTTTTATTTTAAGTTGTTTCCAATTACGAATCATCCGAATCAATTGATAAACCATGCATCTTCAAATTTGTTGAATCAACATTTTAACAAGTTTAATCAAAGCAAAGTTTTGTCACAGGTTTAAAAATTTTTTTGTTTTTTTTTCAGTATTTCTAAATTAATAGTGAAATATTTCTTTTAAAGAGACATGAAGTTAATACAATACCGGTTACATTAGTGACTTATACGTATAAAGAAAAAACGCATACATACATTGTTTATGGTTTAGAAAATAGAGTCTATGCACCTGATTATCCGCAAAAGTGTTGCTGTACAGTTTTATAGATTCTATTTTTGTGGGTTTTTTTCGAAATAAAACGTCTAGACTATCTAAAATGTAATTTTTGACTTTTAATCTGTAATATCCGACCGCGGAAAATCAATTTTTGAAAAATTTTTGCTACAACCTAATGACCAGGTGCTTTTTCAAAAAGAACTCTTGATTAACCTTGAATCTTGAAAAACATCAATTTTAAAACAAATCTTTGCTTGACTGATGTATATCGCCATTTAAATGCATGCATGTACTCACAGCTTGGCTTCAGTAATTGTTGGGATTAGTTTATTCGTTTTCGTTTTACTTTTTGTACAGTAAAGGCCAAAAAAATTCACAAGGATGAGGGAATTTTGAATTTTTGACCAAAAATTCGTAATCCTCATACAAGAAAACTTCAGAAAAGATGCATGGATTTTTTATAAAAAGATTTTCAAAATTTTTCAAAAGTGCCTTTTTCAGCGCCTAAAATCGACTTTCTAAAGGAACAAATTTTTGGTCAAAAATTCAAAATTCCCTCATCCTAGTGAATTTTTTCGGCCTTTACTGTGCAAAAAGTAATACGAAAAACTAATCCCAACCCACCTCTCACACTTTTCTAATGATAACGATCTACAAATCTATTTCACTTTCAGTTACCTTTTTTACGCCATTTTTTATTTCTAACCTTTACTCACACTGTGAGCAAAAAAATTAATATTGATTTAGAAAGTTGAGTTAGTTTGAGCATAAAAGCATTCTCTAAAACGTCGAACGAGAGAATCAGATAGACGGACTCAAAGGTACTAATGTAAGACACTCCAGAAGTAGGATTCTTAATGCCATTTTCATGAAAAAGCCACCAAAATAGCCTAACTATTTCTTGAAAGGAGTGTCCGACCTCTACAAAATTTTAACCAACCCCCTAGAATCTTGTAGAGAATCACCCAAGCTTTCGTTTGAAAAAGAAATTATTCTTTCTGGATTCACTGTAAAAATAATTTTAAACAAAAGTAATGAAAATTTATTGTTTTCAAAGGTTTCTTATTTTATTTCTTATGAACAGTTTAAGTAGTAGTAGTAATAAGAATAGACGATTAAGTCCATTCAAACGCATTAAAGGGTTTGACTCGGATGAGTCTTGGCAGCCATTGATGTCGACCATTCCATATACTTCTCTATCGATTATTGCCTTGAACGAGTTAACTGATTTAGCATTAACCGCTTCTCATGAAAGAATTGATTTGAAATACTCAAAATCCGGTCTCTTTATTGTGAATCTATTTATTTATTTATTTACGTGCAAGAAAATGCCTCATAGGCTAAAAAAAAATAAAAAAGTATTTACAATTAAATTAAGAAAATAGATACAAAATCAAAGTTTAATATTTTAATAAATTTGCTAGTAATTTTATATAAAATTGAAAGTTTTCCGCTTTTATGTTTTCCAGAATGATGCGTACTGAATCAAGTAAACTTATATTTTGACACTTCACAAGGTCTTGAATAAGCCTTAAAAGTCTTGATGGATCATAAATTTCATTTGTACCAATTGCTTCACATAATTCACTCTTGCTTACAGAAACTTACAGAAACTACCATCATCACTTGATAGCACATTTCGATCATTCAGGGATTTTAATTTTTCAAGAACTTTGTTGGTCATGATGTTTTGTTTAACTTGTTTTAACATATAGACTTTATGTTTCAAATATTTGTTCGATACTAAAAATTTTTAAACAGTTAAAGAGCGGTGTTGTTTTTGAAAATTTAATTTAATTAGTCCAATCGACAGAGTTGTGATACTGTCAGTATTTTACTGATCAGTATCAGTAAATTTCAGTATTCAGTATTACTGATACTGTTACTGATACTGATTTTAAAAATACTGATACTGAATAGAGTGCAAAATCAGTATTTCAGTAATACTGTCTAATACTGAAAATTTTATTTGTGATACTTTTTTTTATTAATTTGAGCCGAATAAGTAAGATTTTATAGAAAAAAAACTTGGAATATTAAAACAACGTTAAACAAGTTGTGATTAAATTCCTTTCTTATATCAAATCAAGTTTCTGCTTATTTGTTTCCATTTCCTTAAAGGGTTCATTTAAGGAAATGGAAACACATTCATGAGAGATCTCTGTATACAGTGAAGGTAACATTATATCATGTGTAAAATGTTTTTTAACTTAAGGAAATACTGATTGGCTAAATACTGATACTGATTTTCTCGATACTGATTCGGTAAATTAATACTGAATACTGACTGATATTGATGGTCCTAGTACTGATACTGACTGTTACTGATTCCCCTAAATACTGATACTGACTGATACTGATTTTTTCAAAACTGATCCCAAGTCTGCCAATCGATCTTTTGATTAGGATATTTTGTCTTACATTAAACATTTGAAGGTTCTTTTTCGAGATATACAGTAGTTCAAGTCCATATTTGAATATCGATTGGCAGTATTGTTTTTATATTAGTGCAATTGTCGATGGTTTCAATCCATTAGGTCTACAGCCTTAACACTAGAAGCACCGGCCATTTTTAGCTGATTTTTCAAACTAGATTATATCATTAAATACAGATTATAACATTTCAAAAGGGAGCTCACTTTGAAGCTCGAAATAAAGGCTACAAAATAGTCAAAAATCGTCTTGGTCGAATTTTTCTTAAAATAGTAATTAGCGTTCAAATTTTTGGAAATACGCTAAAATAGCGTATTCGGTGCTTCTAGTGTTAAGTAGTGATGGGACGATATCATATTTTTGTCATATCGATATTATCGGTTTATCGAAATAGAAATATCGATTTATCGATTTTTTTAAAATACAAATAAATTTTGTTTTGAAAAATTTGGCATCTTGTAATGGGGAGCCAAATTCTGGTTGAGAGTTTGGAACCCTTTGTCTTCAACAATTTGGTATGGCTGAGTATCAACGATTATCATCTAAGTTCATCGATTTTTTCTTTTGATAAAGGTTTGTTTGAAAGAAATATTGAAAAAGTTGAATCGATTTTTTGATGAATTAGTTCACTTTGACCTTATATAGTTTTGCTATCTAGAACATGAGGATGATGTTTTTCGAGATGAGACTTCAAGTTTGACCGCTTAATTTCTTCGGCGTCTTCAGAACACAATGTACATTTGGCTAAAGTTGAGTCATTTTTGTTTTTTACAAAATATTTCCAGTAAGGTGATTTTGTCAAAAATTTTCTTTTACAAAAAAACATCAAACAGAGACGTAAAATGTTCAATAAAAAAGTTCAACAAAAGATTTGGCGGGTAAAATGACAGTTGAAGAAAAATTTGTAACGTTAGAGTTTTAACGATCAAAATTAACTGAAAAAACATTTTTTACTCAAAAATATCGATATTAGAAAAATCGATACGATATTTTTCGATACTAGGTTTTCGATACGATATATCGATATTTTTGAGTAAAAAATGTTTTTTCAGTTAATTTTGATCGTCCCATCACTAGCCTTAAGTGAATAAGGAGTAGAAACTTTTCTCAACTTTTTGACTACGGGTACATGCTCTTGTGACGAAATAATATTAACCTAAAAAATATCGAACATTGATTTCATTTTCAAATTTGAGATAATTGTTTATTTTTTTAAAAAAATAACAAAAATAAACCTACGTGATAAGTCTAACGATGAATAAATAATGATTATTAACGCTCGATTTTCTTATATTTGTTTTTTTTCTTCTAATTATCTTGAATCAATGACAAATAAATCAAGAGTTAGTCTAAATTACGTGACGGTTAATTTATTTAATGTTTATTTTAAAAAAATATATATTTTTTATAAATTTTACATTTTACGCAAATTAGGGTATCATGATGTCATTCTTAATCGTTAAGAATTGTGTCTTCTTTAAGAAGTTGTAAATATTGGTATTGTAAGACGGCCTAATTGACAAATGAGTGTATGTGATTTTCGGAACGATTGTAAAGAGTTTTAATAAATCTTATACAAAGACCCCTCATCTTATAGATAATATATTCTTTTACAAGCTAATATAGATATCGTCCACATCACCTATGCTACCGACCCTGTCAAAGTGATTTTGGGGTAAAACGGATAAAATAGGTTAATTATGTGAGGGACTTTTTCAACCAAAAGAAATTTTAACATGTCAAAGTTAAACATATTAATAAGTAGCATATTCTGTCCTCTTTCAAATGAACTATAAAAAAGGGATATGAATTATAAGAATAATGTGTATGAACATATATTCAGAACCATACTTTTTTTAACAGGAAAAACAAAAAAAGGTATACCATTTTTAAGTGTAAATCATAAATTGAACCCACTGATTATTTATTTTGATAACAATTTAAAGTTAATTTAAAAGAGGACAGGATAAGCTACTTAATGAAATGTTTAACTTTGACATGTTAAAATTTCTTTTGGTTGAAATAGTCCCTCACATAATTACCCTATTTTTATCCATTTTATCCCTAAATCACTTTAACAGAGTCTGTACCATAGCCAATATGAATAAGTACCTTGTAGAGAACACAATCCTTTACAAGGAGAAGGGTGAAAGTATATTTAAAAAAGAAATTTTACATTCACCCCGTTACACCGTCTTATAATATATCTTGAGCAGAGCATAGATTTTTGACGTTTTTTACACAATAATGGCTTTAAGAAACTCACATTTTTATTCGATTAGGGTATTAGGATTGACAGGGCTCTCTGGCTATCAGACCGTATTTTCAAGTCATCAATACAGTGTCGGTCTGAACTTTTTAAGCTTAGAGTCGGAGTCTGAGTCCGAGACGGGGTCTAGGCCATTTGTCTTTAGTCGAAAAAAAGAGGCTCTGTGCTTGATTAACAGTTGCGTAATTTCCGAATCAGGCTCAGGCTCCAAAGTTATAGAGTTCGGTCTGACACTGTATATCTTTCCAATCAAGAGTCCTTAAATTTTTAAATATAGCACCTTGGCTTTCGGCTGCAGCAAATCAAACAGCGTATAATTTTTGATATTACGGATAAAGAGTCAAAGATGAAAAATTCATACGGTATGGTGTCCTCGACTTACAAAACTAAGTCAAATTGTTCAAAGTCCTTAAACAGGTGTTTGCTTAAAACTGGTACAATAAACAATGTGTTAAACAAGTTTTCTTTTGTTTATAAACTTGGATTAAATCATAGATCCAGATTTTTGTATTCAAAACAAAATTTTTTAAAAATTTATTCAATTAAAATTAATCAAAAAAAAAATCCCAACTAAAAAGTTTGTTTATATAACAAAACAAAACAAAAAGAAGAAATATGGATTTTTGATTTTTGTTGTTGTTGTAGTGAATTCATATCCGATTTTAAAATTAATCTTATCTTATTTCAAGAATTATTTTAAATAATAATCTTCTTCTGAGGTTTTCTTTTTTTTTTCTAATTTAGAATGAATAAAAAATTTAAATAAGTTCACAGTTGGTTTAGAGAATGCAATTTTAACAGTTAAAAATTTCTTCCATTTGATACTTGAGATAATCAAATTAATTTCTTTATCTCCCTTTTTTATTTTATTTTATAAATAAATTTGTAACTATTTAACTCGATTAAACGGGAGCCCGCTAACAGGATTATGGAAAATTAAATCTCGTTTGTGTGTTCCTTTTTTTTTTTAAAAGTGTAAATTTATCATCATTATAAACAAACAAAAACAGTTTGTTTTTATTCCATTAGTGTAATTAGTAAATTAAACATGTTCCTTTGAGAAATTATATTACTTGATTGTCTCTAATCAGTCTTATGAAACAATATATTAGGCTTGTTTGTGACGACTTCTTCTGTTTGAACTTAACGAAGTTTATTTTTTTTAAAGATGGTGCTTTATACTCTGATTGGCTAAGGATTTTAAGAATAGTCAACTTACAGTCAAATTGTTTTGAGTATCCCCAATAATCATATTTTTTATGCAAATTATGAGATTTCAAACGTTTATTAGTCTCAGAATCGGTTTTAGATTTTTAATTTTTTTTAACTTCTGGGATACATGTCAACTGCCTAAAGAGGCGCTAAAAATTAAAAAATAAAGGAATTTGGTATTTAAACGAGGATTTCGAATTTTTGGTAAAAAATTGTAAAATCCTGTTTTTTTTTTAATTTTTAACGCCTTTTGAGAATTTTGTCAGTATCCCATAGGTTAAACGATCATAAATATACTGCGACTGTCTAAACGCTGTTTGATATAATCAAAAAGCCAAAAATCTGAAGGAGCAAAGTCTGGCGAGTATGGTGGTTGTCCCATTAAAGTGAAACCATGTTCTTTTAGATAAGTTATACATCTTGATGACCAAATGTCTTTCTGCTCGTCTTAATTAATCTTAACAAAGGTTTTAAGCAATCATCTATGTATGTTTGTGGTCCACACAGCCTCCTCTGTTACAAAAATGCAAACCATTTTTCTATATTCAAATCTCCCTCTTTTTACTACTGTTCTTGGACTCTGTCCCTCTGCAATCCAGCTTGAATTAGATTGCTTCCGGTCAATTTGTCTCCAGTAAAACCATGACTCATCACCTATGACTACGTCATATATTCGCCATGCCACGTTTTAAATTAAGCCAAATTTCCTTGACAAATTCGAACCCTATCTCTACGGTTTTTTCAGTTAATAAATGGGCTCCAAACTAAGATGGTATTTTTCGAAGTTTAAGATGATCGTGAATAATGCGCTCGATTGTGTCGAATTCGAATTCAAAGCCTGAGCTTCAATTTCATCATTTGTACAATATGAGTTATCCTCTATAACATTTCGAACTAGGTCAATATTCAAGTCAACAACTGCCGTTCTCGGACCATATTTGGTTCTCTCTATCCCACCACGAAATATTTTCACCCATCGAGTATATGAAAGCACGTGAGAGGGCCTTGTCTCCATAAACTTGTTCAAAGTCATTTTGGTTCGTACCTGCAGTCGATCCCAATTTTACACGCATCTGAATATAAAACCGAAAATTTAAATTTTGTATTTTTTTAAAAAGTATGGTCTGCTTAGTGCTAAAAACAGTTAGAATTAAGATATAATCTTGAAAAGTGGTTCAATTAGTAGAGAATTGCATAAAGATTAAAATTATGCATGTTGATAGGAGTCAGTGTACTTTGATTAAAAAATAATGACTGAGCTATCAAAACTTTTAGTATGCCCTAAGTAAAGAGTTTTTCCAAGTTAACTTCATTAAGGGTCGTTGGACCCTTTCCGCTCAAAAATTTTTTCGACACCTTAAAAATTTCATAACATATGGAGAACACGCTTATAAAATCAGATTTCATAAATTCAAATAGCGTACTTTTGTTTTTGGGTGTCACTATTTTACTCAAAAACATACCAAAGGGCGTGATTTAAATTTAGAAATAAGCTATCTGATATACTTTCAAATTTTTAATTTAAATTCAACAGTAATGGGATACATTTACTCTTATCTTACAACACTTTTATCTTTTAAGAATAATTTAAATACCCAAACTTTTGTTTAAAATTTAATTTTTAAAACCAATTTTTAATCATAACCACAAGAAGTGTATCTAAACATGAAACAAACTCATCTTGTCATTACTTTAATTAGATTTTTTTCCAGTTGTAACCAAGTTTGTTTTTGTTTTTATCAAGACCAAATCAAGTCATTTACATCATTGCGCTCAAATTTATAATAATTTAATGACAGTAGTTTCAAGAGGAATGATGTAATCACGTGAGGATAAAATAATCAAATTTTTTAATCTAAAAAACAAGATTAATAGCTATTTGCCTTGACTATTGTCTCATAGGTCAAAAAACTGTTTTCCGGCATTTGTCAAGCTACAATCCTCCAAAAAATAAATAACATTTTTTTTGTTGTTTTCATTAATCGAAAATGACACTAAATAAGTGATTCTTGTTTAAAACATTTATTGGTTTTAATGCATCAAGTTTAATTTCCTTCGTAAGAAAAAAAAATTTTCAAGTTGTACTTGGCTTTTTTCAACATGAGAAAACTAATCGAAAATCAATGAACCTAAAAATAATATATTTTTTTTTTCTTTATGATGTGATAATAATCAAATAATGAAATATCATGCAATTGTACTTGATATTTTCAAAGATATTTTATTGAAATTTTTTCTTTCTGTTTGCCTGTTGTTGTTTTTTTGTTTCCTGTCAGATTTTTTAAAAAATCAATTTTGTAAATATTTGAAGAACAAGTTAACTTTTTTTTTGTTGTTCCGAAATTTTATTGAACAGTTGAGATATCTTAGATGATTTGAGTATACTTGGATTAGCAGGTTTGTGCGTGCATGTATTTTTTTTTATATGTTGTATAAATTTAATTTCATAATATTTTTAGTTTTTGAGATGATTCATCATGCATAAACATGTTAGACAAATTTTTTTAGGATTTTTTCAAAAATGGGTGTTCAACTCGTCCTTTTTAAGACATTTTTCTCTTTTGAAGATTAATAAAAGTCTCGAAATTTCCAAACAGCTTAAGATTTGATTAATGAAAAAATCTCATGTTTGGAAAAGTGCAATTTTTTTTGAATTCGTCATAAACTTTTTACATTATTCAATAGAAGATACATTTAACTAGTGTTCTAGCTAAAAATTGTTAATCAATAATTTTATTCACAACTTCCGTGCTATCTGAATTTGATATTTTCGATATTACAATTGTAATAAAGAAAATCAACTTACACCTTTTTGTAGTCCAGACATGTTTACCATTTAATTATAAGGTATTGGGTCGGTCTGTGTTACCGAGAAATTTTTGATTCTAGGTACGGATCTTGGTTTTGTATCCATTAAATTTGTGATAAACCCATACCAACTCAATACCTCAAAATGAATGGTTACCCATTCAGGGTACCCTAGGGATAAGACATGATTTTAAAATTTTGACCCATGGGATAACTAGTATTTTACCACTGAGAGTAAAAAAACTTTTGAGCAAGGGATTCATTTGGCTTTTGAACGAAATCAAACACTCTACTTGAGATATCGGGGATCATCGTCCCCAACACTTGTATCATCACTGTGACACGAACTATCTGAATCACTATGAATCTCAGCTGACTCATCTGATACATCCAGACTTAGGGATTCGTCAATTTTTAAAAGACTCGAGTCTAAATCCGAGTCTTTCGCAACTTAAAGACTTGAGATCGAGTCGAAGTCCTAATCGAATTTTTAAAGACTCGTAAATCGCAATCCGAGTCGGTCTCAAATCTGGGACTCGAATCCCAAAGACTCGAGTCCTTAAGAAACTTTTTTACTTTAAATATTGATGCTAGACATGATAGTTATCAATAGATCAATAGAAAATTTAAAAAAATATGCTAATCTAAATGAGAGAAAATAACAATCAGAACGTTTCTCTTTGTTATAATAAAAAAGCGATGAGAAACTAAGCGGTTTTTTGCTTTGATTTTATTTCATTAAATTAATTTTTATGTTCAAAATGAAATACAATTTCTTGACATACAACCCTGGTCATTCAGAACTTCCAAAAATGAACGTTCATGAACCTTCCTGAACCTTCATGAACGTTAATGAAGGTTCAAATATCCTCAAATATTTTCATTATTTTCCTAAAATTTTCATTTTTTTTCAGATTTTTTCTAAGATTTTCATATTTTCAAATTTGAAAAAAAATGAAGAAATATGAAGCTTCATGGACTCTTGAACCTTCAAAACCTTGAAGGTTCATGAATGTTTTTGAAGGTTCAGGAAGGTTCATGAACGTTCATTTTTGGAAGTTCTGAATGACCAGGGTTGTACACAAAAAAAATTAAAACCGTTTAATGTCTTAATTTATTATAATTTTCCTTTGCAAAATTGACTTTATAAGACTCGAGTCTTTTAACAATTCTAAAGACTCGAACCGAGTCCGAGTCTGCGATTAAACAAAGACTTGGACTCGAGTCCGAGTCCCAATTTAAAAAAAAAAAAGACTCGGACTCAAGTCCCTATTGAGGACTCGAGTCCGACTCGAGTCTTTCAAGACTCGAATCCCAAATCGGGAATCCCTATGTCTGGATACATCTTTTGAAAGTTCAGTTTTATCCAATTAATCAAACCCTCTATGCATCTCAAGGTGTCACATCATCGACAAAATTTTGTCCCAATTTATTACATTCCAAATTTAGTCGGGTTTATGTTTTACTTGCTGAACTTACCGCATGACTAAAATGTGAATGAAAATCATTTTTACCCTGGGAGTATTGTAGGGGTCTTTTTAGGGATTTTTATATTTTACCCCCGATATTAAAAGAAAAGTTCGACTAAGACCCCTTCGGGGGTTTACGGTACATAAACTTATCAAAAGATGCCATTTTTTAAATCGGTTCCCTGAAAGTCTCAAAAGACCATAGATTCTAAAAATTACATTGTTAAAAAATCTAGTCTAAACTTGTTGTACAAAGCCCTCAACTTTTTTTGTCCGGATAAACGAGTTTCAATTGAAGTTTAAATTCTAAGTTGTGACTGTCTGCTTAAACGAATTCCTTTAAAAAAAAATATAAACGAAACGGAAACATGTTCAAATAAGAAAGAAAAAAAAACGAGTGTAAAAAAAAATCTATAAAATTTACATAAGGATGAACACTTAAACAAGTTATATAATTGCTAATATAATTCTTTTATTTTTTTTGTTATTAAATGTTTCATGTTATTAAAAAGTTTAGAAAAAATATGGGAAAATAAAAAGTTTTTATTTTTTTAATTAATGTCTTTATTAACACTTTAGGAAATAGTTTTTTTCTTTTTTCTTCTCAATCTCATGAAAAAAAAAGGAATCAATATTGTTATAAATAATTATTTAAATTTACAACTTCTTTTTCTATTAAATATATATCACAAATAATCCACTTATTCCTTGAAATTTTCGATCGAAAAAAAAAAATTCCATCTAGCATTTAAAAATGGAAAATTTTATGTTTATTTAAGTATAATAACGAATGTTTTTTAAGAAAACAAATGAGTTAAATACTTTTGTTGTTGTTGTTGTAAATATTAATCGGATCAATATTTTTAGTTTTGTAACTTGATTGCAAGAAAATCATGTTGATTTTTTATTTTATAATTAAATTAAGTAATCTCTTTATGTGTATAGTAGTGTTGAAACAGTAGGTTGTTTAATGTTTTTTTCGATTAATGTAATAATTGATTTGTTAATTGAATTTTGGGGTTCCTTGAATCCTTAATTCAATGAGATTTTTTTTTTTCATTTGTTGAAGTATTGTCAAAAAATCACTTCATCTTTTTACCAAATTTTCGAGGGTGGGGGATCCATTAAGCACTTGAATAACAAAAGTAATTGTGTCTCTTACTAAAAAAAGTCGTAAGAAACATTCGCATTGACTAAACAGCCTGTTGAGGTAAGGTTTCAAAAATAACAATTTTGACCCGTCTTAAGATGCTCTATGGTCTTCTAATCAGCGAGCAATTTGATACCATTCCTGGCTTTTTTAGCTAAAAAACTCAGGCACCCAGCTTCAACTTGGTCTTGGTTAGTAAAATTCCGTCCTCTAAATGATAATCAGAAGAAGAAAGGAATACATGCTGGATGAGAGAAAAGATCAATCCCTTCCAGCTCTTTAATTTTTTTCATGGTTTTTCAAGCTGTATTCCGTTTTGAGTTAATTTGAAGAAACAAACCATGCTTTCGGTTGATCAAAGAAGGGTATTTTACTTAAGATGAAGTATACATTCGTTCTAATTGTTCACAATATAGAATTTATCGTTCGACCACCAGGAACCAGTTCAAAGTGTATTACCCCTTGGTAATTCCACCAAACGCACAACATTACCTTCTTTTCGAATCGTCCTCTTTTAAGGACTAGTAGGTCTGGTTGAGATGGGTCCAATCACTGGTTTCTGTCATCAGTATTTCGAAAATAGATCCATTTCATCACAAGTAATTACCCTTCAATTAGCTTTGGACCAACTTAAGATGACGAAATATGGTCGACTCTGAAGTGTTAAGGTCACCTTTTGCCCGTAATGAATTTTTTTTAGCATTCACAAGCATTTGAATCAAATTGGCATTCGCTCTTTCAGAATCGGTATCATAAATACCAAACATAGATCGATTAACTAAAGCACCCTATTTCTCTAGGAAGTGCCAAAAATTTTCACCCTAAAAATTAGTGAATTTTAGGTTTTCATATATGAGGAGCACGCCTTTGTGGTCAGATTTGTAAAATTTAGATAGCATGATTCAGTTTTAATCTCAAAATTTTTTCTCCCAAAGTATTCCCATTGTATACCTACGCCTTATTGAGAATTTTTAATATCCGTTATAAGGTTCGGAAAATGACGAATGTAAAAAAATGGATTTCTATGATCCCAAGATCACGATTTTGAATTATTTGAGCAAAAAAATTCTTAATTCTTATTTTAAGATAAAGTGGACATTTTCTTGAAACTCTCAAAATTAAAAATTTCTAAAGACGAAATTATTTAATCGAGTTTTAGATTCTTTTCAAACATTAAAAAAAGGAAATTGCAAAAAAATTGAAGTAAATAATTTCTAATTATTTAACAACAAACTATTACTGTTACATTTTGATGTCTCTTAAGATTAACTTAATGTATTTTGAATCAAATAAAACCGAAAATTTTTTTTTTAAGCTAAAACTTTTATAACACTCCGGGACTTTGTTGAACTGCGAATACGCAACCTATTGAAAAGTTTAAAAAACTTTCCATCCTTTTCAATTTAATTTTCAAAAAAAACTTCAACAAGACCATACTTTATGTAACACCAAGTTGGAAAACCAGTTTTATGTAAGAATCAATCGTAGCTCCCCTTGGTCTTTATTTTATGGCGAAATATTAAGCTCCCGTTTTTCTGAGTCTTTCACCTCGTCTCAAAAACTTTAGTTTAAGAATTCAAAAAGTCTTTAAGGTGAATAAAATCAGGATTAGCCGCTTTTTTAACAAAAAGACCATTTATTGATTCCTTTCTGTATAGGACATAAAGTGCATAAATGAGTCTTTTATATAGAAATAAATTCTCATAAGGTTAAAAAGGTTCTATGGGTGATATTCAGGGTCCACCAAAATATGCGAGCGCATATTTCACATATTATATGTAAAAAAAAATTAAGCATGATAATAAGTTCTTGGTCGACCAACATATTAGTACGAGTGCTCACAAAGAGAATGTAGTAATTGCGATTCAGAGAGATCTTTTTCTAAGTATAAATTGGTTCTAACAGATAATCGTCGAAGAATGTCAGAATATACAATTAAGATTCAAAACTTTTTTATTTTAACTTTAATAATAACCATTTTTTTTTAAACATCGATTTCGATGATGATAAATTGTTATTATGAAATTAATTTTTTTTTACCAATGACTTAATTTTATACTTAATTGTGTTTTTACTTAATTTGTGTATTAATAAATTTGCAAGAAAATAACTCACTGACTAAAATACATCCTTTTTTGAACGCATATTTTTGCATATTTTGCATATATGCACATATATTGCATATTTGGGCACATATTTAAGCGCATATTTTCACATATTTTTTGCATATAATAGCGCATATTTTGGTGGACCCTAGTGATATTTATGCGGTCATTGATTGAAAGCTCAACTGTTTGTTAAGAGACGGTTTACGTTTCAAAATGTGTAACAATTCTTTGATCCTCAGTTTCATATATGTGTCTACTTTATCGATTCTTTCGATTCATGCATCGTATACTGCAAATAATTTGTATGTGTTCTTTTTGATGTTGTCTTTAAACGGGCAATAACTCGCTACTGTTTTTAGGTGTTTGATATGCAATGTTTCAAAGATATTTATTGAAAGAATGCGAGTTTCAAATTTTTAAGAACATAAATTCAAAGCATATTTGATTAATCTGTTTAATAATTGCACCGTAATAAGTTTAAACGGATAAAATTCTGGTCTTTTTTTATTAAAAAATAAAAAAGCACTTTTAAAATTTCAAGCCTTGTGTTCACATCCCTTAAAGACTAAATTCAACAACAATTACTGTAAAAAAAGTCATTAAAATCGTAACAATAAAAACTAAATTACCGTTTTAAAAATAGAACTTGCTTTAAGCGGTTAAATTTTTTATTCATCTTTTGTTGATGAACATAAAACAGAAAACTTATTGAAGCATTCTGACAAAGATTATATAATTCGATTAAATTAAGAAGAAGAAGTCGTTTCTCTCAGGATTCAAGAAAAATTAATTATCTTTAAATTAACGACGCCAGTATCATTCATTATTTATGACTCTCTCTCTCTTTCAACAACATTGAATGTTATTAAACATTCAACGAATTTTGTTAATGACATAAACAATATTTTTTTTCTCTTTTAGATTTAGTAGTTTTTTTCTTATAATGGAAGTTACTATTTAAAAAAAAATGGAGTTTGATTATAATTTATCCAATCAAAAATGTGATCGTTCTTACAAACATCTTGGTCTTGTTTGTTATTCAAGTAATCTCTGAAAAAACCTCTTTGTCTCTGTTTAATTTTTTTTTTCGATGTAGAAGAATTAGATAGAGATTTGTATGATGATATTGAGAATCAATCTCGATTGAATTCAAAAATGTAAGCTTTGAATAAGAATTTTAAGAAAATTTTTAAAAATTTTTTTGTGGTTAGAGATTTGAATGAGAATGATATACTCAATGAAATATTGGATGAAGATGAAGTTCGAGAGTCATTGGAAGTGTTTGTTAAAAGTCATTGTTTTTATAGAAAAAAGCCATTAAAAATGCTCAATTTAAATGATTTAAAATCGTTTAATTGTTATAGAGTTAATAAAGACTCTTTTTTTTTTAATATTTCGAAAATCATTTAGACTTGTTTTATTAGTTTGTATTGTCAAGAAAATTATATTTTTGTATTTATTTCCAAATATTAGAGCATTCATGATTTTGATTGTTTAACAGTGTTTAAAATATGATAGGCACTCTTGACGCAAAAACTTTGAATGAGCTTAAAATGTAATCAGGAAACGGATCTGTTTATTTTATGCTGAAGTATCTTGAAAAAGCTTTGTCGAGTTTCATTCATATCTTCATAACTTTGAATGGTTGGTAATTAGTCGCCCTCCCATTTTCTCACCCGGACTGGTTACATTTTTCTCTAGTCCTTTTCTAGTGACACAATGCAGGCATAAGTAGCACATTGTAGACTTACCTCTTTTTTTTCCGTAACAGGAATAAACTAAAAATTACTGAAATAACTGCTATTGTATGTGGTACATGACTTAATTCTTTACACGTCCCGGAAGACATGACCTTCATCATTGCCTATCCTTGAAAAATAAAACGTCGAAACAGCTCGACTTGAGGCGTATGGAATCAATAATTCCCGACCGATTGCTCATTCCGATTGATTCCTTCGATTTTGACTTCGGGTATAGCTAATATCCGATTTAAAGATAAAAGGAAGAGTTCTGACGACTGCCATAAAACGAACGTGAGCATGTTTAACGTAGTTCACAGACCAACGAGAGGGGTGGATTACTACATTCTACTCTAAAATTCCCAGCTCAAATCGTCTTGATGAATCGAGACAATGTATAAATTCTTCTTCTCTGTACAACGACTCTTGGGGCACCATGTTAAGAACGGATTAGGTTATGGAAGGGTTGGGAATTAAACGAGATTTGTTGATTATTTAATGAGCAAAAATTTACGAAAAAAAATATTCTTGAAATTTAATAAAAAAGTCACGTACATCTTTGTTGGACTAAGCGTAACTTTAAAAGGACTAGAGAAATTTACGAAATGAAGAGACATTGAATAGCCTGACACGTTCATGATAAAAGCCGAAGCTGCGAACTCGACAACACTTAACTTTATTACAGTAAAATCGCAGTTCTCTCTTAGACACTAGTTACCAGTCTAAATGATTTTAAGAATATGAATTGTATTCTAATTTATGTAAAATTAAAGTATGTCCTGCAAACGTTTACTGAAACTCGTAAAACTTCGTTTACTTGTGAACCTTTTAATCCATGTAAATTTTAAATAATTCAAGATAATAATTAACTTTTATTAAAATGTGTTCATAAAGATTATACCAATGATCATAAATTATATAATTTTGACTCAAACAGTCCATGGAGTGTACGAGTGAAGCCTAAAAAACTTTTTTCTAATGAAAAAATTAAACTCGAAATACCCGGAACATCTCAAATAGAAGTAACTTATTTAAAAATTATTTTTTTTAAAACAAGTTACTGAAATTTTTTGAAGAACTGTGAAACATGTAGTGGAAATGGTTCACGTACTTGTGAAAAATGTAATGGAGACGGAAAAGTAATAGTCTTAATCAAAAATTAAGAACAAATTTACAATCTTATTCTTTTTTTTTTTGACAGAAAACTTGTAGCATGTGTAAAGGAAGTGGGTACTCTGACTTTGGAATTGATTGTAACACTTATGATAACCTTAAAAACAATTACAATGACAATTACAATACAAATGGATTCGACAATTACAGAACACAATATCAAGTCCAAACATTTCGTAATCAATGTTACAATTATCGTAATGTTTACAATATAAATAATTTTACGTATCCAATGGATCACATTTATTGCATTCAGTGTAATGGTCGAGGTACAATGACATGTAATGAATGTGATGGTGGAGAAGTTAATTGTTCTGGGTGTAACGCAACTGGTAAATTGAGATGGTTCGTCGAGCTTGAAGTATCATTTGAAACATTCGAAGACGATTATATAGAAAATCCGGCAAATTTACCAGAAGATTTATTATTCGATTGCACCCAAAAGCAAATATATTATGAACAAAAAGAGAAATTAAAATCGATTAAGGACAACCCTTATTATCAACTTAATAAAACTTCTAAATATTTGATCAATACCCACTTGTCAAAGTATTCGTTTAGTAAAATTATAGCTCAAGTAATTTTTAATGAAAATTATTTTTTTTTAGAGTGTAATGAGTTTTTTTTAAAGCGTCAATTTGTTTATTTAATTCCAATTACTGGCGGTTGTTTTCGTAATAAATATGAAAGTTTTTATATATATGGAACTGAACATAAAGTATATTTTCCAAATTATCCTGGTAAAGTTAAATGTAATATAATATAAATTATGTGTATATCATTATTTTTTTTTAAATAAATTTTATTTTTGCCATTTAAAATCTCTAATGTTTTACAGTTCTTAAACACCCAATTCTGGAAAAAAAAATCAGTTCAAGATATCAACTCTTGAAAATTTTCTGTAGCTCTCGAGGAGTAAATTGTGAAAAAAAACAAATCGCAAAATACGGGCCCCAAATTTAAGGATTTATGCGTGGTAAACCCTAGATTTCATCTTATGAGTGTATGTAAATCTGACAGATGCCGTCGGAGCATAACGCCCAAATTAAGGTCCCGGTATTATAACTTATGCAGTGTTCATCTCACCCCAAAGATACAAACAAATTCTGAAACTAGACAAAATTCATAATAACTTGATGGTTTTACTTTTTTAATTTTTGTTTTTCTGTTGGTATACTATGAGATTGTTACCGAGTGCTTATATTTTATATTCGTCAAGACTTTGTAACATAAAGAATAAAAGAAACAGTTTCTAGTATAGTTTATTGTTGTGTTAGAGCCCAGTTTTACCATATAACACAAAGTATAAATAATAATTTAAAACATAGTTTTTATAAATATTCTCTTGTTTAAATACTAACAATTATTGATAGGAGCCAGAAACAATCAAGTTAAAGTTCGCACAATGCAAAATTTTTTTTTTGGTCTGGGGGATCCGAAGTTAAGCGACCCTTAAAGAAGTATGTCATTTTAAAACGTTTCGCTTCAAACGAAAATAAATCTTACCGTAAATCCTTACAAACTACCCCGGGGTAATGGGCTATAAATAGCTTTAAGCCCCCGACCTAAGACTCGGTTATAACCTCAGTTTTTTAATTTCGAATTTTCTTTTTAACCTCGGGGCAAAATTAAAAAAATAAAATTAATTCTTATAAATTTAGAGAATAAAATTCAATACAACTCCAGTGTGCTTCCTAAGTATTTTTTTTATAGTCGCATGGGATTTTATTGGTGTAAAAATTACACACCCATGAGCTTAAAATTTGTTTTATTCATGTACATTTAAGCTTTGCAAACAATGCTTATTCTATTCTTATTTAAACAATAGTATCGTAAATTCTCGTTCAATGTTACATGTAACAGCATCTGAATACACAAGTTTTAGCCGAATTTCTGATTGGTTGAAAAAAATAATAGCGAGTCAAAAAGTCCGGCAAAGTAAAAATTTTGCTCAAATTTCAATTTGCTCATTTGGCTCAAGAAATTTAAATACGCAATTGAATGAATTGCAAAATTACAGAAGGCTATCCTTGTTTTTTAAATATAAAAATGAATCTTTTAACAGTTAAGTTAGTTCTGTGACCTGCAGTGCAATGAATTGCGTATTTAATATTTTTGAGCAAATTGAAATTTAAGCAAAATTTTTACCTCTAAAACTCGGATATTCAGGATTAGTTACATGTAACATTGAACGAAAATTTACGGTAGTTGGTTTCAATTTTTAGTTTATCAAAAAAAATTAAGAAGTATCAGTTGATGAGATAGTTCAAACTTGCGAGGAGAGTGGTGAAGAGTCTGATACGGATATGGAAATAAATTGAATTTTAAAGTTATTTTATTCTCTTTTTTTTTTTAATTTTTTTTTATTCTTGTGAATTTTAATCGAACAAAAAACATTATAACCCCGGTCAAAAATCAATTTTTTTTTTTTATAAGCTCATTTAGAAAAATAAAATTTTTCTTTTTAACCCCGGGTTTTAGATATAATTTTAAAAAAAAAATCATTGGAATAAATGAAATTTTTAAATTAGTACCCCAGTGGTTTTTTATTTGAAGCCCATGGGGTAGTTTGCAAGGATTTACGGTATATTAAAAGGAACCATATTTTCTGATAGAAAAGCGAGTCGAATATCCAAAATTAAGATAGTGTGGTTATTTGCATTGCGCGAACTTTATGTTCATTAATATAGCAACTAACTAGTAACATTTAGCAACTGGTATGAAAGGTTACAACCAGGTCCGAATATGCGTAGTGATAAATCACCCGCCAACAAAGATGTACACAACATAAGTTATATCAAAACAAGTAAAATTGGCCCTTTATTCCTTAATTTGCACCCTTCCAATAACTCAAGGATCATTGAAAATACTTTAAACTTGTAGAAAATTTTAAGCCTTTTCAGAATATGCATAAATAATATAGGGTTGAAGAGTTAAAAAAAAAGTTTAGTATGGCTTTTGAGGGGTCTTGACACTCCGGACCCCTGAAAAAATTATTTTGGACATCCCCTAAAAAAGGTTTTCATTCATGTAGATTACGAATTTGAGGTCGAAAATCAATTTTAAAATTTGTGGACATTTTGCATTTCCGGAACCTTATCTTGTAGCATAATGCCAAGGTGCTATATTCAAACTTTTAATTACACATGAGATATAGCCTGTTTGACGGTTTGGTCAGTTAGCAAACGATTGATCCACATTCGTAGAAAAGCTAACGCTCATGAACAAGGTCCACATTCAGTTTTCACATCTTACACCGTGACTTTAGTGACTTTTCATTTTGTCCAGTTTCCAGTTTGAAACCTCGATACCCGCTTCAGATAGGATCAAACTTTTTTTATTGTACATCTACTTACACTAAAACAGGACCTTAAGAACCAGAGGCATAAAAAGCCATTTTAATCAAAAAAATTTTAAAATGAAATTATTTATTAGAAATTAAGCCTTTTAATGAATACTATTTTGATCTTTGACTGGAAATTTGAAATTAATTTTTTTTCCAAATACCCTCAATTTTCTGACAATAGTTCTAACACAAGCTTGATTAAAAATCTCATTTGTTCGATTCAAAAAAAGATCAATCTCAGTCATTTCGAAGACAAAAAATGAAGCCGATGCCAATCGTCTCATTTTAATCGATCTAGCACTTCGATCAATATTAATCAAAAAAACTTGACATGAATTTTTAAGTCTATCGGCTTTTTTGGTTAAATTCACAAAATCTCTGTCATTAAAATCACTTTTTGTAAACCATGCACACAAATTTGGACGTTCACGTAAATTTTTAAAAACAAGCGATGCCTTGTCCAAAGCAAGTCCATGATTTCCGAGTGTATTTTTTTTCTCGAGTAAATTTAACACACCTTTAACTAAATTGACATCGATTATTTCTTGTAGAGCCATTACTTCAATAACCCTGTCCGAATAACTAATGATACTTAGAAAAAATTCGGATAAAACCGAATCAAAATTTTCAATTATGTTCGGAATTAAACGATTTAACAAGTCATTGAAAAAATTTGTTTCAATACTTTTTGACGAATCGATTAACAATAATACATTGGCCGATTTGGGTGAACAATTGATTAAAAATTCGTCATTTTGTGACATCAAGGTGATTGGCAGAACTGACAAAAAAATCAATTTTAAATTCATTTTTAAATTTTAAAAAATAATAAAAAATTTGTACGTTTTATTTGTTGTTTTTCTATAGATTACATCATGACACTTAGATAATATAAAACATGAAGTTATATTCGATAGAAATTGTTTGATAATTTTATGAATTGAATATTTTTTGAAATATACTTTTTGAGTCAGTTTAAAATTTATCTCTCTTAAAAACAAATTAAACAATTTTTTATAAAATAAATATTTGATAAGCATGATGCTTCTCTTTTTTTAGTCATCTCGTAAGAATTAATAAATTTCGAAAAGATAGAGATTTTGCTTTAGGGGGATGTGCTTCAATGAAGAGGTGAGTTTTTTTGATTTTAGGAGGGTTTCCGATCGCAGAAATTTAAGGGTAAATTGTTGTAGATTAAGATCTAATGTAAAAAATGATGAATTACATCATGTTGGTTCCACTAAGCCTCATTAACTATGCAAAAAAATTGCGAATTGTAATAATTTTAAGGGCGTTGCAAGAGGGAGTTTTTACAAACGTTAAATTTAGCTTGAAATTGTGTTTCGATAAGGTTCGCGTCATTAAAAACTTCAACGGTACCTGATTTTGAAAAATCTGAGCACATATGCGTGTTCCTCGTATGTAAAAACCTAGGATTACCTAATTTTTAAAGGGTCGAAAAAATTTAAATTTTTGTCATTAGGGTGCCTGTGGGACCTAGAAAGAGGGTGCTATAGTAAATCGTTAGGATCTATATTAACAAGATGTTTGGTATTTATGATAGAGATTCTGAAAGAGCGTAAAATTTTAAACAAAATGGAGGTTTTAGTTTTTTGATTTATATGCTTGTAGAACATAAATTTTATTAATTCAGATAGCGTGCTAGTTTCGCATGACGCGAACCACAACACAACTTTTACTTTGGTCATAGAGGCTATGGAAAAAATATAATAATGTAAATTAAACAACGAATGCATCGGACCGTAAAGAACAAAATATCATTTTGGTTATCAAAAATATAATAAACGTGATGGCCGTAAATACAAAGTTTGGAGTGTTTCAGGCTCAATCGATCGCGGGCCGATCGACGAATAATTGCAATTCTTACTATTTTTAAGTGCCGCAAACACCTCCTTACTCAATTTAGGCTGGGAAGATTCTAACCCTCTGTTATACTCAGCATATAGACAGATTATAAAAATATGATGCTTTTGGCTTATTGCGTGATTTAGCATCAGACATATGCACCCATTAATTTTAAGATATCGAGTTTTATATTTATTATTTTAAAATTTGGGTATTTCTAGGTTTTTTTCAACAATGATTGAGTTTTTAGGTTTATATACCTAATTTTTATCCCAAACCCAAACACATAACTGAAATCCAAGATTTCTAGAGAACCCATACCCTACCCGAACCTCAATTTTATGGTAACCTATAGTGCCCCAGATCATTAAGTTTAGTCGGTCAGGGATCAAAAAAAAACACCGAAAATTACCATTTTAGGGTTTCTAGAGGTGAAAAAAAACAATTTTTCAAAAAAAAAATTTTAGGTCCAAGTCAAGTATATGTACCAGACCCCCCTCAATTTTTAAGGGTTATGAGCTATAAGTCCTGAAAAAAAAGTCAACATGCTTTTTTTTTTGCCATAAGCATCAAGAGCACATTAAATTACATTAGTAAATTTGTTTTTAAAAAATAAAAAAAAAAATTCAACTTATTTTGCTACAGTTCTTTTGGTTTTTAAAAAAAAAAACATCATTTTTTCAGGAAAAATGTAACAACTCCCGAAAAAAACGTCAATTAAAGCCAATTTTATTTTTAAAATGTTTTTCGTCCCTTCCTCTATAAAAATTGGTATGCTCTTGGCGAAGGTCCAATATATACCTATCGTGCGACCGTACTAAAGAACATATACTTTTGATGCTATGATATGTTTTGTAGTTTTTGCTAGGTTTCTGTAAAATTTGAGCTTTTTTTTCGAATTCTAATAGTAAGAAAACCCTATTAGTGATATCTTGAGGGTCCGAATGTTTCCTTTGAATAAATTAATTTTTTTGTGTAACATGTTGCCTTTCATATTGCACATAATTCTTCATGATTACACCAATTTCTAGGTTTTCTGATCCGTAGAATTCGATAAAAACGCTTAAATTTTATAAAAACCTACCAAAAACCCTAAAACATGGCATGAGCCAAAAGTACATGTTCTTTGCTGGGGTCGTACAAAAGGTATAAATAGGAGCCTCACCAAGAGCCTACCAACTTTTGTAGAGGACATTGAAATCTTCTATTGCTAATATCTTTTTGGGATTTAGAAATATTCCTTCAACAGTTGTTACATAAAAACTCTAAAAATGCACCAATTTTCCATCTTTTCTTCTTGATTCTTATAACCATCATACTTTTTTTACAATAATAATAATTAAATCATGTTCAGAAATTTGAGAGCTTTCAGGTGACATATGGAATAGATCACCTGTAAAATAAAATACCATTAAGAGAGACATTTTCCCAAAATAACCCTTCTAAAGGCTGCTTTAAATTGACCTTTCACAGGTCGTAATTCCCTCTTTTCAGTTACTTTTCAAGATTGAATTTTTCTGAGGTTTTCATATACGCTGATTACGAATATAATATCAGTTTTGCGAAATTTCCAAGACCTAAGATTTCTATAATTTTCTAGCAGAAATATTGTCTCTAAATTAATAAACTGTCACTGATTTTGAAAAAATTCCTTCATATTTGAATTCAGCATATCTAATTACATAAAGATCAGCATTATTTTTTTTTAAATTTTGCTTTTTCGTTGGACTAGACTTTATGATCTGGGGCACTATATACTCACGTGATTCTTTAAAATCAATCGATAGATATATCTGGCAACGATTCAAAGTTTGATATTAAGGTATGCCAGATTTTCATCTCTCTCACGCTCACACATCAATTACGCTCGGTCGCTCACGATCGGATCGCCGAGCGTAATTTTGCATCGAGCGCAAGGATATAAAGATCATGAGCGACGAGCGCCGCTCGGTTTGATTAATTCATCTACTGCACTTTTACCGAACTTTTGAGAAGATTGTTCTCTCTCTTATATAGCTTTATATGGGTTCGAACCTAGGACGCTTTGAATAAGAGTTGAACTACACAACACCACGCCTATCTTTTTTAAAAATATCAAAAAACAAAAAAAATTACGGTTAACGTTAAAGAAAAAAAAGTTCCCAACACGAGGACTATTTAGAAATTTTTACTCCCCACTGTCAAAAGACCTTTTTTCATTTAAAATACGACCACCCCCCCCCCCCCCCCCTCCCTAGAATTTCACATTTCAATTTTTTAAAATCTTCGAAGACCACTCACCTCTTACACTTTTCAGTAAGTAAATCGGTCCGAGACATGTCCGACAGTTAAACATCTCTATTTCTATTTGAACAGAACCGTTCTTTTAATCCGCTCGGAATTCTAGATTTCATATGCATCACAAGAATCAAACACATTTAAAAAAACATAAAAAATCGTCCAAAAATACCTCTGGGGTAAATACTCTTAAGCACTCTTCTTTTTAGCCCATGTTTTTAAAACAGAGTTGTTTATAAGTCACAAAATCAACGTCAAGTCAAATGACTTGAAAATAAGTCGTTTTTAGAGTCAAATATCAGAAAATTTTTAATCGGACGGAGTCTAAGTTATAGGTCTTTCCACGAAGAGAAGAGGCTCTGTGTTAGATTTAGAGTCGCGTAATTTCCGACTCAGACTCGAAATTAAAAAGCAAATTATATTTTTTTATTACTCAACTTTCAAAACCACTTATTTGACTTTAAATACAACTTATTTTAAAAGCAAAGGACTTGACTTTTGTTGATCTTGCAAATGCAAACAACAAGCAATTTCCAAATTTGCAAACCCCTATGAAAAAATAAAGTAAAGGCAAACATATTTCCAAATGTCAAAACATAACGTTATTTGATACGAGGAACTCGAATTTCCGGTTTATCCGATCAGTTTTTCGAGAAAAATCGTAAAAAATCCTTCATTTTCTGGCAATGTGAAGATTCGTATCAAAAAAACATTTGTATCAAATGGATCAAAATTGAAAATAATTTTTGGCAATTATAAGTTTTTAGCGATTCAGCAATTTAGCATTTCAACAGTATATTTCTAGCCATACAGCCCATACTTTGAGACAGTAACATTACCTAACATTTTATGTTAGAAAATTTAATATTTGCTTCCATTTTTGCAGTAGAGCCGTTTTTTCAAATTGTAATGTTTTTGGGTAATTCTACGATAAAGAAAACTAAATGCTGGCCAATAAAGAATAATATCACCAGAAACAACTTTTGAAACTGTAGTTACCAAGCATATTTTTGGAACGATTTAAATTTTTTTTTCGAATTGATTGAAACTTCACATTTAGCATTTCAAAAAAAAATTCCAAAATCCATTTATTTAGTTGTACAAGCTTTTTCATTAAGCTAATTTCTGTAAAATTTATGGTTTACTTTTTTCATTTATTTTTTATTCCATTTTTTCGCGTAGTCATAATAAAGCCATAATTTTCAGAAAGTAAATTTTCTAATCGAAAACTAAATAATTGGCAATAAATAAACTAAACGAAAATATTTCCCTCTTTGACTCTAAAGAAAAATAAAAAAAAATTAGAAAATTAATAAACTGGACGGTTCGTTTTAAAGAGAATCGTCTCCTGTTAAAGCGTATGAACATGAAAAGTTGGTTATACGCTTCTTGTAGGGTGTAAGTACGATTTTCTAAAAAACGCCTTATTTTTCAATAAGGCGTTTTTCGAATCAGCTTTCCAAAATTTTTTTTAATTCATATTTGTCCAAGCGTCAAAAGGAGCTTTTTAGCTTTCGAATGATATCCTTATATAGAAAATATCTTTTCCCTTCATGATTTTTCGAATGATTTAAAAGATATCCTACCACTAAAAGTTGAATCACTTGAAACTTCACATTGAGCAATTCGAAAAAAAAATTTAAATCGTTCCAAAAATATGCTTGGTAACTACAGTTTCAAAAGTTGTTTCTGGTGATATTATTCTTTATTGGCCAGCATTTAGTTTTCTTTATCGTAGAATTACCCAAAAACATTACAATTTGAAAAAACGGCTCTACGGCAAAAATGGAAGCAAATATTAAATTTTTAACACCGTAACATTTTCTAACATAAAATGTTAGGTAATGCTACTGTCTCAAAGTATGGGCTGTATGGCTAGAAATGAACTGTTGAAAGGCAATTATAAGTTTTTAGCGATTCAGCAATTTAGCATTTCAACAGTTCATTTCTAGCCATACAGCCCATACATTGAGACCGTAACATTACCTAACATTTTATGTTAGAAAATGTTACGGTGTTAAAAATTTAATATTTGCTTCCATTTTTGCCGTAGAGCCGTTTTTTCAAATTGTAATGTTTTTGGGTAATTCTACGATAAAGAAAACTAAATGCTGGCCAATAAAGAATAATATCACCAGAAACAACTTTTGAAACTGTAGTTAGCAAGCATATTTTTGGAACGATTTAAATTTTTTTTCGAATTGCTCAATGTGAAGTTTCAAGCGATTCAACTTTTAGTGGTAGGATATCTTTTAAATCATTCGAAAAATCATGAAGAGAAAAGATATTTTTTATATAAGGATATCATTCGAAAGCTAAAAAGCTCCAAATGACACTTGGAAAAATATGAATTAAAAAAAATTTTGGAAAGCTGATTCGAAAAACGCCCTATTGAAAAATAAGGCGTTTTTTAGAAAATCGTAATTGCACCCTACAAGAAGCGTATAACCAACTTTTCGAGCTAAAGACAATGAAAATATTCTTATAGAAAAGACCTTTTTGCACTTTTTGCACTTTTTGCCATTTTTGGTTTTTGCTAGGATAACTGACCTTTTTGCACTTTTTGCACTTTTTGGTTTTTTCCAGGATAACTGACCTTTTTGCACTTTTTGCACTTTTTGGTTTTTGCCTGGATATCTTTTAAAATCTAACCTTATACTAATGCTTTCCCTAAACCCTACCTCTCTAAAGGCGGCCATGAATCTAAAAAAATCTAACCCTAAAATTATCCCTAATCATCAATGTGACGAGTCTGTCGACTCGTCATATAAATGATTATGGCTAATTTTATGGTTAGGTTTCTTTGATACAGTTTTTGGTTTTTTGAAAAATTTTTAAAGATTTAATTACGGATGGATATCCTGGAAAAAACCAAAAAGTGCAAAAAGGTCAGTCATCCTGGAAAAAACCAAAAAGTGCAAAAAGTGCAAAAAGGTCAGTTATCCTAGCAAAAACCAAAAAGAGCAAAAAGTGCAATAAGTCTTATCAAGTTCATTGTCTATCCATGAACTTTTCATGTTCATACGCTTTAACAGGAGACGATTCTCTTTAAAACGAACCGTCCAGTTTATTAATTTTCTAATTTTTTTTTATTTTTCTTTAGAGTCAAAGAGGGAAATATTTTCGTTTAGTTTATTTATTGCTAATTATTTAGTTTTCGATTAGAAAATTTATTTTCCGAAAATTATGGCTTAATTATGGCTTTATTATGACTACACGAAAAAATGGAATAAAAAAATAAATGAAAAAAGTAAACCATAAATTTTACAGAAATTAGCTTAATGTAAAAGCTTGTACAACTAAAAAAATGGATTTTGGAATTTTTTTTTGAATTGCTAAATGTGAAGTTTCAAGCAATTCGAAAAAAAATTTAAATCGTTCCAAAAATATGCTTGCTAACTACAGTTTCAAAAGTTGTTTCTGGTGATATTATTCTTTATTGGCCAGCATTTAGTTTTCTTTATCGTAGAATTACCCAAAAACATTACAATTTGAAAAAACGGCTCTACGGCAAAAATGGAAGCAAATATTAAATTTTTAACACCGTAACATTTTCTAACATAAAATGTTAGGTAATGTTACGGTCTCAATGTATGGGCTGTATGGCTAGAAATGAACTGTTGAAATGCTAAATTGCTGAATCGCTAAAAACTTATAATTGCCCTGTTGAAATGCTAAATTGCTGAATCGCTAAAAACTTATAATTGCCATAATTTTTTAAAGCTAAACGAATAAAAAAGGCTCTGCACAAATGCTCTGCAAAATTCTGCAAAATTCTGCAAAATTCTGCAAATCTGCAATATAAATTGCGTATTTAAATATTTTAAAATACATGAAAATGATTGAAAATAACTACGCAATTTATATTGCAGATTTGCAGAATTTTGCAGAGCTTATTCTGAGGGTGGGTTTTTAAATGTTTATCACTAGAAAATAACTGTGCAGAGCCTTTTTCTATTCGTTTAGCTTTAAAAAATTATTTTCAATTTTGATCCATTTGATACAAATGTTTTTTTAATACGAATCTTCACATTTCCCACTTTCTGAATGAATGATTTAAAAAAAATAAAAGCTATTTTTTACGATTTTACTCGAAAAACTAAGTATTATGATATGTTTCATAAATTTTAGATTGATTTTAAGACCAAAATAAAAAAATGTAAAATATTTTTTTAACATTTTGTACATTCAATAGAGATTACTTAAAATATTACCCAGAATTAAGGGCATTAAAATTCAAATTTTACCAAGAATTATTTGGATTGAAAAAAAAAATTATCCGAGGAAAAAATCGGAAAAATGTGCATAATTCCAGTTAAATCGAATCACGTCCTTCAAAAAATCAAATACTCCCAATTTTTACTATAGATTCTGAAACTAGACTAGAACATTTTCAGAGAGGCTTCGAATTCTAAGCGTTTCTTTTGTCAACTTATTTTTATTATTAAGAGAGAAAATAAAGACATGAGTTTATTTAACACTTTTGACTCAGAAATTCTAAAATTTTGAAATAACTTCGGCTAGATAATTCATAATAGATAATTCATGTAAACCTATAACATAAAAATAAAAAGCTTATTCATTCTGAGTTGTTATTCTTGATCAAACAAATTTGGTAAGACTAACAAAATGAATAAAAAAATTGACAAATCACAAACCAGTGGACCCACAGGATTCAGAGTTGTTCAACATTTTGGTCTTTCAACAGTTAGTAATAACTTTGAGTTTAATCTTTCAAATGAAGATAGCACTTCTCAAAAAATGAAAGAAATTTTGGCCAGCTTGAATTTGCCAGTGAACAAAAAAACAACAGAATTTGCTCAAAATTACATCAAAACTCATGGTGGTTTTGAAAAATTTGATCAAAAGTTGAAGAAACAAAAGAATCCGGCATCGAGTATGCAACCACCGCTAATGCCACCAACTCCACCAACACAACCGCCTAGAACGCAAAATCAGCTTCCTCCAAGACCTCCTGCAGGCCAGATTAACCGAGCTCCCAACATGGCTACACCTCCGCCTCAACCTCCACCTCCACCTCCACCTCCACCGTTTGCTCAAACACTCCCACCCTCGATTCAATCAAGACCAATGGCTCCTCCGCCACCACCACCTCTACCAGTTTTGTCCGATTTAGGGGCTCCAACTCTTACAATCGAAAATAAACAAAACAACAGTCTACAACAACAATCTGTGCCCGGTCATAATCTAATATCGGATCCAGCTACAGTAGATAGCAATTCAGCAAATCAATCAAAGAGTGAATTGATTAAGAGAGAACAATTTTTAAGTAAGTTGGTCATAAGTTTTTTTAATAAATTACTAAGAATTTTTTGAATTTTTTCAGATGAGAGTAGTGGAGAACATGCCGATGACCAAAATGATTCTGAGTGGAATTGTTAAACAAACAAGAAGATTTTTAAACTTTCTATTTTTAGATTTAATCCGACTTTACCATTGTTTGGAATTTTAAGTTTTATTTTTCGAAAATTAGTAACAAATATTATTGACTAAAACAACGAAAAAAGCTTTATCTTTTATTTCAAAAGTGAAATTTTAAAAAAATTACGTTTTTTTTTACCTTACTTTAATTCCAAGGTAAAATAATTAAGATTTTTTTTATCACGGAAATGTTTAGGGTCATGTATACTTGAGTTTTAAAAAAAAGTTACGACTCTATATCTTAAGAATTGCAAAATTTGAAATTTAAGCTCATCATTAACTTCAGCTATCCTTATAAACAATAATTTTTGGTAACAGATATCATCTTGAGCTAAAAATTTATTGGAAATTTGAATTTGAATTTATAATTTTGTTGATATTGCTTAACCTAATACGGATGCTGCTAAAGCCACCAAGTTTTTGAAAATTAAAGAAAGTAATGGTTTAAAATGAGATGGATTCTCGGTTTTATTCAGGTAGTATTCTCGAAAACGAAAAACAAACTTACAACTAATTTTGCGTTTCCAACAGACAGAAAGCAAAGAGTAATCCTTGGTGAATTTATGTCAGAATGGATAGATGTGCTAAGTGGTGTACAACTTGGTCCGATTTTATTCATTCTATATATCAACGACTATCCGGATCTTATTGAAGACGTAATCGAAATTTTTGCTAGAGCCAGTTCAAAGGAGGGCCACTTAACTACCACTTTAAGCTAAAAGATTTGATTACAGTGATAGACTCAAAGACATGAATTTAACAACACTTGAAACAAGAAGACTAAGAAGTTAACATTGACGCAGCGCCCTAAATGAATAGGAAAATATTAAAAAAAGCAAAACCAGACTTGATCAGAATTTAGGCAAGTTTATTGTAAAAGGAAGAATCAGATTGAAGTCCCGAAAGAGCCGAATGCAAGACATTAAAGATACCAAATTACTAAATGGATCACTGGTCTTAAAATGAATGGAATAATTAAATTGACAAAAACTTAGGCGGTTTTAGACTTTTGAAAAAAAGGTCCAAAAATGTTTTTCTGTTCTTTCTGATGTTTTTAAGAAGGAGTAAAAAAAAGCTCAATTCCGAATTTGTAATTAATTGGCTTAAAGAACTTTCAATAGGAGTTTATATTTACCTTTTTTAAGGTCATCCTCAACCTCAACCTCATCCCCCAAGGTTACAAAGTAGATTCCACCACTGTAACATTGATGTTTCAGTTTCAGGAACGTTTTGACATAAATTTTTCAGTTAGTTTATCATTCAATGTCACATGTTAAAAGCTGTTACATGGAATGAATTAGAGTTAGCCGTTTTCTTAACCAACTTTTCATTAAAGGGGAAAAACGACGTAATCAAGACTTAACTGAAGTCGCATAATGGGTAAAGAGCTGGAATGAAGACTCCGACTTTTTTGAAAAATCAAATCTACAACCCGTTATATAACGTACATGAAGATCTTGTAAAGAGATCTCATTCGAAATCTTATAAGAATCACGATTTTAATGGTTTCATGCTAAGATACTCGAGGCTTGAAATTATTAAATTTCTGAAATCTTAATTTCATAAGGACATTAAAGTAAGAAACAAATTACAACTAAATTTTTAGGAGAGTAAAAAATTAAAATTTTGCACAATAGTGATCAAAGGTACATTTGATTTGATAATAAAATTTCTAACATTTTTTTTAAAAAAATTAAACAATAGACACTTGAAGAGATAAACGTCTATTTAGAAAAAAAATGTTGAAATTCACAAAAATTATACAATATGAAGAGGGCTCTCGTAATAAAGGAAGATTGATTAATGGAAAAAGATGAGTCCCGCTTTTGGAAAAAATAAATTCCGATAACAAAACTAATTTTCGATAACTAGAATGTAAAGATAAAAAAAAAACTTAAAATTTTGTCTTCCCTTATTATTTTGATTAATAAATACAGCCTGTTCGATCAACATTCGGCAGAAAATTTTAAAATGCTGAAACATTTTCTTTTAATTATTTTAATACAACAAAGCCTTGTAGCCCAAGAGATTCAAATAAAACAATGTTTTGGAAAAGCTGCTAATGTTTTGATGCTAATCGACTCATCATCGAGTATAGACTCGAACATTTTTACTGATTTTATAAATCGAATAGTACCAAGGATAATCGAAGATTTTCGGTCTACATTATCCGAATTTTTTCTAAGTATCCTTAGCTATTCGAACAAAGTGATCGAAGTGTTGCCTCTACAAGACGGTAATGACAATGAATTTATAACAACTATATTAACTACTATTGAGTTGAGTGACAAAGTAGCAAATCCAATAAAAGCATTGGAAAAGGCTACACAAGTGTTTAAAGATCTTAAAAAGAGACCTAATTTTTGCATATGGTTCACAAATGGAGACATGAGTGATCATGTTTTTTTAAATTTGATTAAAAAGACAAAAGTATTGAAAAATTTTTGTCAATTGTTTGTAGTTAATTTGGGAAAGATTGGTAAAGATAAATTATCACAATTGGCATCACAAAAAAATTTTGCTTTCAATTTGGATGAAGTGGATCAATTAATGGAAATATCTAATCAAGTTTTAGATTTTGTGTGTATTTTATAGACTAAAATATTTTTAGTGTTTAACGATCAATTATGATTGGTTAAAATTTTGTAAGGATTATTCCATTTTGATTTTTTAAGTTTTGAGTCTTAATAGATTACGAGTCTATTTTTTAATAAAATTATTTTTTGGAGTATTTTTGAAGGGTTTTTTTTCTTCAAAAATTTAAGTGAGTTTTGGTTTTCCTCCAATTTTCACATGCGGGGTAGGGCATGGTTACGACTATTCTACTGCCATCCACCCCAGTAACTGTGGGACGTTCATCATTTTTCGACACCGCCACTCATCCGAACCGAAGCTGCGAACTCGACAACTATCCAGACTTAGCTTGGAACCACAAACCAAGCGTATTAACCCGAAGGAGAATATTTAACTTTGTTACTAGAGCTACACCTATTGCTAAATGGGTCTGCTGTAAAACAAGCATTTGCGCCCGTTTCCAGGCTCTCATACGTTGTGATGATCAAAGTTCAGCCATCCGTAGACCCACTTACAGCAGTTGTCAAGATTTATCTTTTTCAAAGTCATAAAAATCGAAAAACAGAAAAGAAAAGGGATTTTTCACTTTTTGACCAAAAATTCGTAATTTTCGTGTAAGAAAATTCAACAAAACATATTATTTTTAAAATCGATTTTGAGTGCTGAATACGGTATAAATAGGGTCCTTTTTTTGAAAATTGTAAGAATATATTTTAAATATAATAATCATATATGTTTTCTAATGTTTTCATACATGAGAATTACGAATTTTAGGTCAAAAAGTTCAAAATCACTTTATATTTTGGTTTTTGATTTTTATTACTTGGTTCGTTTTCTTGTGGATTAAAATGAAAAAAAAACCCTTGTTAAATGTAGCTGCTAATAAGAGTTTCCCATCGATAAGACTCACAGCGTCAATGGTAACTTTATAGCTCTAAGGCCATATCTTCAAATTAATTATTGCTTTTTCCAATCATGAATACTCAAATTTTTAAAAGAAGCACCATGACATTTGGCTGCAAAAAGTTGAGGGGTTAGGCTAAAATTTTTGATTTTTTACATCCATACATGGAGTAGGAAAAAAAAATTGTTTTTCTACACGGTCGCCCACCCCGCACTGAGGGACCCCTCTGGAATCGATTATTGATTACTAGTGCCTCAGATCATAAAGTTTAGTCGGTCAGGGATCAAAATAAACACCCAAAATTACCATTTTAGGGTTTTTTGAAGCAAAATTTTTCAATAAAAAAACTTTAAGTCCAAGTCGAATATCTGTACCAGACCCTCATCGTTTTTTAACCGTTATGAGGTCTAACCACTGATAAAAAAGTCAACCTCCTTTTTTTTTGCTCTAAGCTTTAAGATCATGTAGCTTTAAGATCATTTTAGGTGACATTGAGATCTACAACTTGTAATATTTTTTTTGGGATTTAGAAATATTCCTTCAACAGTTGTTACATAAAAACTCTAAAAATACACTATTTTTCCATCTTTTCTTCTTGATTCTTATAACCATCATACTTTTTTTGCAAAAATAATAATTATAGCATGTTCAGAATTTGTTAGCTTTCAGGTGATATATGGAAACGATCTTCAGTAAAATAAAATACCATTAAAAGAGACATTTTCCCAAACCAACCATTGTAAAGGCTACTTTAAATTGACCCTTCACTTGTCATAATTTCTTCTTTTCAGTTACTTTTCAATAATTGTATTATTCTGAGGTTTTTACCGTAATCCCCCGCAAGGCTCCCCATGGGGGAAGTCAAGTTTAGACCCTTTGTTTCGGTTTTCGAAAAAGTTCAATTTTTAAAAAAAATGATATAAGCAAATAGTTTTAACTTAACTGTGAGAAGTAAGACATTTTTTTTCTTGTCAAATATTCCCATTTTAATGCTAATGACGGGCATTGGGGAGGGGGGATTGTGCGGGGGATTACGGTATATACGTTGATTACGGATATAATATCAGTTTTGCAAAATTTCCAAGACCTGAAAAAACTCCTAGATAAGCATTTTTTTGTTAAAATTTTGCTTTTTCTTTGGACTAGACTTTATGATCTGGGGGACTATATCTGGGGCTAATAAAAAATAGTCTTGCGATTTGTATCTCCAAAATCTTTCAATGTCAAGATTCTGAATTAAGAGGGTCTCCCAGGACTGGGGTGAATGGCCTTTGACTCCCACCGGCCACGTGTAGACCTCATCTTTCCTTCATGAATGAGTTGATTTTAGATCGAAGATTACAAAAATGAAGTCAAAAATCCAAAATTCAGATATTGTGGACGTTTTACGCTGCGATAAATACATAATTTCGTCTCCCAATTTTTTTGGCGACTGTAATCTCTTTCTATAACCAGAGATTTATGGAATTTTTCACAATTTTTACCGCTGAAAAAAATAAATATTTTTATTTTCGGGTTAAAAAATTTCAATTTTAGATAAATTTTACACCGACCATAAGACTTGACACAAACTAAGCCAAAAGTTTCCCTTTTTTTGTTATCATAAAAAATCTGGCTTAAAGGAAACAAAATTGTTTTAAAAAAATGTATTTAATTGATGACAACAACAAAAAAAAAGAAGAAGTATTTATTTTATTTTTTAAAACTTTATCTACATTCCGGTCCCAAATGAGAAAACTCAATATCATACTTTCCGACATAATTAACAACATTAAGAATATTATTTTTAATACACCATTCCCATCTGAGTTTGTTCAAATTATTTTCAGCTACATATTTTTCTTCTTTTTCCCATTCTTCCAAATCAGCTTGACTAACTGCTTTAGCCGGAAACGGTAACTTTTGGGCAACGTCTATCAACACACGGTCTAGAACATGGTGTGGAACTTGACCTCCTATTTCAACAATAACACGACCACGTTTTACCGGTGTTACATAATGATCAATAGCACCTTTACCACCACCTAATTTTTTACCTTGACCGTGACGGGTAATTGGTTTCCATGGCGAATCAACGCGCCAAACAGCGAATGATTTGTTCAAGTCTAAATTACGGTTAATCGTTGTTCTCATCATTTCAAAATGGCCGTATTTGAGTTGACCACCGCTTAGGGCGACTATACCGTACTGTTTATGGATTAGTTTGTTGTGGACTAGTTCGGGACCACGAAGGTCAGTGAGACGTTTTGGCATACGAGGGGTCAAAAATCCAGATGGATAAACTGGAGCTTTTTGGATTGGTTTTAGACGGTTCTGGTCCGGGTAACCGATAACTTTACGGGAAAAAATATTTAAAAAAAAAGAAACTTGAAAAAAACGAGTTGGTTACTTTGTTCGACTGGAGGATCTTGGAAGTCTTTTAACCCTGCTGACAATTGATAAGTGACCAAAGCGAACGAGTTCTTTTCGAACAAGGTCTTAAAACCTTTGTACAAGTTCAAACGAATCATTTTTTTTTCTAAAAAAAAATTTCAAATTTTTTTGCATTAATGAATTTTTGCAATGCATTTTTGTAAAGAGTTTAAAGACCTAGTACATGAAACATATTTTGAAAGCGTTATTTGCAATAATTTTATTATTATTTTTTTCGAGTTTTCTACTATTTTTTTTTATTTAAACAAAGTTTGTTCGATAGATAATCGAAGAAAATATAAAATGGCCACTAAAGCTTTAACATTTGCTAAACAAGTTCTCAAACCAACAGTCTTAAAATCGACTTTTAACCAAGGATTTTCAGTAAGTTTTCTACCATTAGCCATAAATTTATGAACTTCATAAAATTTTTTTTAAGAAAAACACCCAGAGCTTGTTTGTCCCGCCATCAGTCACTGTTGTAAACCAATCTCAAGCCAGTCCGTTAGCTGAACCTAGCAATAAAATCAAAGTCACTCTCGTACCTGGAGACGGTATATATGTTAAACCATTACTCAAACTTTTGAAAGAGTCTAGTTTTATTTTAAGGTGTCGGACCGGAATTGATGTTATGCGTCCGTGAAGTTTACAAACAAATTGGAGTCCCAGTCGAGTTCGAAGAGATCTTGGCATCGTAATAAAACTTTATAATCGTTTGGATTCGCGCGCAGTAAAACTTAAAAAATATCAAAATTCTGACATCACATTCTTCATCAACGTACAGGATAACCTCGGAAAACTATTTTTGTTTGGGAGATCCATAAATTGGCTTTTTTCGGGTCGCAAAATTTCACTACTCATAAAAATTACAAGCCGCAGTTATTTTTCCGATAATGTTATCCTATAGTTTAAATTGAAAAAAAAAACGAAAATTTCCGAGATTTTCCGCGGTTTTTTGATTCAATTCCGCGGGATGCCGTAAAAACTCGTTCATGAAGCTTTTTGAACAAAAAAACAAAAAAAGTAAGCACTAAATTTTGTTTTGTTTAGTTTAATCCAATCAATTTAAAAGTGAGTGTTTTGAAACAAACTGTGAGATAAAAAAAAACGCGGAAAATCTCGGAAATTTTCGTTTTTTCAACTTAAACTATTGGATAACATACTCGAAAAAACAAGTGCGTCATACCAGCTTGTAGAAAATTTCTTGTTCTATCAGAATATGTACGAACCTTACATGGTTTATGTGATGAAATTCCTAATCACCCAGTACTAAAATTCCGAGACGGCGACCTGAAAAAAAGTGAATTTTCCGACCTCCCAAACAAATACAGTTTTCCGGGGTTTTCATATACGGAGATTACAAATATGATGTCAAATTAGTGAATTTCGATTGTGTTGAAGTTTTGCTCCGCCTTTATAGTCTAACAAAAATTTTACAATATTTTATTTTAAGAGAATTGCTTCCAGGTCGAAGTCATTCAGTCGAAGACTTGAAAGAAAGCTTCAAACGCAATAAAGCAGGTCTAATGGGTGTCATTACAACCCCGGCTATCGGCGACAGTGGTCAACTTGAATCAATGAATCAAAAAATACGTTTACAATTAGATCTATTCGCTCATGTAATCCGAGTTAAAAGTTTACCAGGTCTTAAATTGAGATACAATAATGTAGACTTTGTTGTCATACGTGAACAATTAGAAGGTGAATACAGTGCTCTCGAACACGAATCAGTACCAGGTGTTGTCGAATCACTTAAAATTACAACAAAACAAAACGCTAGACGCATTGCTAAATTTGCTTTCGATTACGCTGTTAGTAACAACAGAAAGAAAGTAACAGCTGTTCATAAGGCAAACATCATGTAAATATTAATAAAATCCAGAGATTTCAGAGGTTTAACTTTTAATTTTAAAGGAAACTTGGTGACGGTTTGTTCATTCAATCGTGTAAAGAAATCGCTGAAATGTATCCTAACATTAAATTCGAGACAATGATTATTGACAACTGTTGTATGCAGGTATTTTTATAGACGCTTGAAAATACCTTATTCAGTCGTCATTTTTTTTGTTTTAAGCTTGTATCAAAACCACAACAATTTGATGTAATGGTATTACCCAACTTGTACGGTAACATCGTTGGCAACTTAGCTGTAGGTCTAGTAGGAGGACCAGGTATAGTACCAGGCGAGAGTTATAGCAATGAAATGGCCGTGTTCGAATCCGGAGCTCGTCATGCTTTTTCAACAGCTGCTGGTCGTAACATAGCTAACCCGACAGCCATGATTTTGAGTTCAGCAAACATGTTGAAACATTTAAATTTAAATATTTATGCTCAACGTATTGAAAATGCGGTCTCAAAAGTGATAAAAAGCGGCAAATATCGAACTAAAGACATTGGTGGTTATTGTAATCAAAGTGACTTTTTCAAAGCTATTCTCAATAATTTACAATAGAGCATTAGGCTTTGAACCAAAGTTTTTAATTTATTGGAAATAAGAATTTTTTTGCTTATTTCCTTTTTGTTTGACTCATTAATTTTACCTAGATTTATAATACCGGCAAAAAAATTTTTTTTTGAATAAAATGAGTTTTAATGGTTTATCTCTTCTTACATTCTCGGATAAATTTTAAGTGATTTATTAATGTTACAATGCTAAAATTCAACCTTATTGAACAGTTTGGTATGAAGACAACAAAAAGAGTTCGATTGCGCAAGTGGCCAAGTTTTTTGGGTTTTTGAAATTTTTTGATTCATAGTCTTCACGAAGTAACCACTTTGCTGTGCTAACTCATTTAAACTTTAATTCTAAAACTTAAATTTTCAATATTGAAACATTTAATCATTGAGAAACCCTCCAAAAATCGTCATTTGGATTTAACACCATGTTTGTGGTCGTAGATCACACAAAAAATTTCATGACTGCAAATTTCAGATAGTGTAAAATTTTAGACTGAAACCTTAAAATTCATAATGTAATTTCACAACCACTAAATATAATAAAAAATATTTTTAAATAAGAAAATTTATTTTAACATAAATAAGTTAGCTCAGCAAAGTGGTTCCTTCGTTTACCTACTCAACAAATTGGATAACCCGGTAAATGTTATCTGATTGAATACTTGACCACTTGCGCAGTCTAACAATTTTTGCCCAGTGAGAGAGAGGGAGAGGCGGGTAGCGGGTTTACAAAAGTAATAGAATGAACGATTATTTATTGAAGCTAAAAAAAATAAAAAAATTTAAATTTTTAAATTTTGTAACAGCTCTTTTAATCCATTTCTGTTCAATAATCTTCGACAAAAGTCAACTTTTGTTGTCAAACTCGAGTACAAACTATCCGTTACGGGACATGACTTGACCATCTCATTAATCTTAAAATACTCGTTTTCAATTTGATTGTTATTCTCATCAAAAATCATCATTTTGATATAATTTACACAGAAGAAACAATTTAAAAATCGACTTGGCTCCAGCACTTCAAATTTACTCTCGTTTAATTTACACAGCGCACTCAGCATGTAATAAATACCTTGAAATTCGTTTATTCTATGAATTAGTTTAACATCTAGTCCGTAATACTCGTCGACATTACATTCTTTATCGAGTAAACATTTTTCATACAATTCCAATATTTCTTTATTCTTTGACGAGTCTTTTTTACAAGCCTCTTTAAACAGACTCATTTGGGTCAAATCATTCGCACCGGTGCTTGTTGTAGTGTCACATTTAAGACTCAAGACACAAAAATTTGTTATTATAGAATTCAAAAATTGATCCGAATTTAGTTTCTTAAGTCTTGTATCACACTCATCTGTGTCCAATTTAATCAACTTTTTGTCCAACCAATTTTGCCATACGATCAAACTCACAAACAAAACAGTCAAATTGTCAACAATCTTAAACTGTGTCAACTTTTTTTCAATCTCCAATAAAAAATTAAAATATCGATTTTCTTTGAGTACTTTGTTAAACATGTCGGCAGTGATTGGACATGAGTCTATAAGTGTGTCCTTAGACGGGTTTTTTGTTCGTATAAACTCGTCAATTTGAGAAAACTTGATGCTCGATTTTGTCAATAGAATCGAGTAAATCGAGTGTACAAAATCCACCGCTGGGGCAAACACTGAATCCTCCTGGGGGTCTTCAACTAAACAATTTATATGAAAACAATTCAACAACTTTATCGTCAAAAAGATACGATCGTAATCGTTTATAACCGCTCCAGTCTCATTGAACTTATACCCAGTGTCTTTCATCTCGAACAAATCTACCAAAGCATCAATCTTTTTGAGCGCTATTTGTTGCTTAAACTGATAAGTGACCCTAATCTGGTTAAAATTAGTCTCGAGGAGATGTCTCTCTTCGAGTTTACAATGGGCTATTAAGTGGTCTAAGTTACCCCCTCGGGTGTCGATTTTAAACTCTCTAAGATACGCCATGTTTCGTTTGAGTTCGACATCATCATTATTTCCCAAGAGTATACAGAAATAAATCCATGTCCGATGCGATTCGAGGTGGTAAAACTCCATTAATTTGTCCAACCGGAATATTGGAAACTTGACCGTGTCGATTTCGTCCAAGTTTTGGAATATCTTGAGGGCATACTTAGTGGATAGATACCCTTTATCGAGTTTATAGACGTTAAAGAAGCTTGCCTTGGACATGACAGTGAATTTTTGACCCTTTGGATTATGACCGTTTGCATATACAGCAATCACGTGATCAGCTAAACCAACGCACATTTTGTACTCGATTTTAAGTTCGTTTAACAAGTTGTACAAAATGTTACGATTAAAGAGGGAGGGATATTCTTTGAGCATAGCTTGGTGTTGGTCTTTAGTCATTGGTTCTTTGTTTTCGTCAGTCTCTAAGTTAGCAATGCGAGCGATACGTTGTTCTAAACGATTTCTCGACTTTTCGATTGATTCTTTAGCCCCGTCGAAAATAAAAAGTTCAATTGAGGGTTTAAGTTTGATTAGTAGGAGTTTGAGTTTGTCGTAAAATTGGTCATAATTTCCACCATATTGGCCTTGTTTAAATAATGAAGATATTACGTAAGCGAATTGATTACCGTCTATGACAAGTTTAAACTCAGTTAGTAAGAGTTCTTCGAATACTCGTTGACGGTCTTCACTTTGATAAATTCGATCTGTAAAAGTCTCAAGTCCACGGATACCCATGTTTAAATTTGAAAATTAGAAATTTGTAACTTCAAAAATAGAAACGAATTTTTTTTTAAATAAAATTTAGTTTAGGATTTGGCTCTTTGTTTATACAGTTAAGGGATTGATGTTTTTTTTGAGCGCGTATTTAACAAAACATAACAACTGAAAATTAGTTTTTTTCTTTTATGGTCAAACCTGAAATGATTAATAAGAGGACCTTGTTAAGTTGGAATCTATCGAAAATCAACATTTAGTTTAACAACTGTGAACTCATAAAAACCGGCAATATAAACTTTACTTTTTCAGTTGCTTGAATTCAATGATTCCATCAAGTAAAAACACGTAAAAATGAAAACTTACCTTTTTAAAAACGACAAGTCGCCCTCCATTTTTCCGGGCTAGGGATCGGCCATGGCATGGTTACGACTATGCTACTGCACAGTGATTCAAAAAACTTAGATTTTTGACATAATTATTTAAGGTTCCGGAAATGCAAAACGTCCACACTAATTTTTAAATCGATTTTCGACTTCAAAATCGTAATCTACACATATGGAAGCCTAGGAAAGACAATTTTTTAGGGGGTGTCCAAAATAATTTCTTCAGACCCCAGGGGTCTGAAGTGTCGAGACCCCTCAAAAACCATACTTTACTTTTTAACCTGTAATTATTTTTTTACTCCTCAACCCAATATTATTTATACATATTCTGAAAAGGCGGAAAATTTTCTACGAATTAAAAGTTTTTATAATGATCCTTGAGTTATTTGAAGGGTGCAAATTAAGGAAAAAATGGCAAATTTAACCCTATTTTTTTACTTTTTTTGATATAACTTCTTCAGTGTTCAACTCATGTCAATGATTTATACCAGTTTTAAAACCAGATAAAATTCTGAACAATTTTTTGGCTTTCCTCTTTTGATTTTTGTTTTGCCTTTGGTATACAAAGGGGCGAAAAAAGTCAAAAAATTAAAAAATCACTTAGATGAGGGATTATGACAATTTTGGCTAAAAACTCGTAATCCTTATGTATGAAAACATTGGTTTAGAGTAATATGTTTTAAGGGGTTGTCATACATAAGGATTACGAATTTTTAGTCATAATCCATCATCTAAGTGATTTTTTGATTTTTTGACTTTTTTCGCCCCTTTGTATACCAAAGGCATATGGTTTTTGAGGGGCCTCGACACTTCAGACCCCTGGGGTCTGAAGAAATTATTTTGGACACCCCCTAAAAAATTGTCTTTACTAGGCTTCCATATGTGTAGATTACGATTTTGAGGTCGAAAATCGATTTAAAAATTAGTGTGGACGTTTTGCATTTCCGGAACCTTGTTATTATTTAAGTTTTTTTCCAATGATTTAAAAGATCATTTTATCGAGATTTTTTTAATCGCGGTTTAATTTTTTTAAAACCATTTAAAAGTGTCTGAATTTTTTCGAAAGGGTCCGAAAGCTTATGAAAGGTTCCGAAAGGATCCGAAAGCTTATGAAAGGTTCCGAAAGATTTTGATCTTTCGGATGAATTCTGCTGAAACGTGAACATTCATGAATGTTCAAGAAAGCAATTGAACGTTCAGTTTTGAAACTTCTGAATGACCAGGCTTGTATTCCTTAAAAAAAAGCAAAAATAAATTAAATCAAATTAAAACTAATTTTAAAAAAAATTTTGATAACTCACCTTTAAAAAAACAAAAAGTCTTTGGTACTTGAATAACATCTGGGTTCGACTCGAGTCTCAATATCTGAATCATTGAAAAATTTTTTTGGTGACTTATTATTTTTGAAGAATAGACTGGGTCTTTAAGGAGTGGAGAGACTCGAGTAGTGAAAAAACCTTTTGTTGCTCACTTTCTATTTGCTTCACGAATCGCTCTAAGAAAATCAGACATGACTTTTTGGTTGAAATTTTAAGCCATTTTAAATTAACTGATACGTTGTAAACTCTTATGTGCCTCTTCTCCGAAGCCTTCAGTGATAAATCTTTAATGCTTTCTGTTACATTTGAAAAATTTGTCTCAGCGATTTATTTATGTAAAAAAGTTAGATTGCGCAAGTGGCTAATTTTTTTGGGTTTTGAAAATGTTTGATTAACAGTCAAGTTTTCACGAAGTAACCACTTTGCTGTGCTAACTCGTTTAAACTAAAATCTAATTCTTAAACTTAAATTTTCAATTTAAAATATTTAATCATTGTGAAATTACTCTTTTTTTAATTCATATAGAAGCAAATTTAATAATGTAATTTTGAGAATAAAAAATTTGTTCCCAGGTAAATGTACTTTAAGACTTGTCTTTTGAACAACGAGTGTTTATTAGTCTTTTTAAAGATACAAAAGTTAAGGGAACCTTTAAACCTAGACCATATGAAAAATACGAGATCGAGGAAACGACCCTCTGCTTGATATAATTTCTAAAACGAAAAGTCACCGCCAAGTTTTAGAAATTATATGCATCTAAATTTCATGCCTAGTTTTACCTATCCACTCTCAAACTCCTAAACCAGCACAGCAGCATAGGGAATATTTTCGTTCTCAACTGATTAAGTAAGGCTGCCAGTATATAAACTCAATATTTTTATTCTAACCTTTTTTTTTAAAGTTTCACGTCGACTTAAAAGAACTGTGAAAAACAAAAGTTTTAAGTTACATGCTTCATTCCCCTTTCTAAAATTTGTTTTCACCGAATTAATGGCTTGCCGTACCCCTACTAAAAATTCCATAAGGTTCGCATCATGCAAAATGACAGCACTATCTAAATCGACCATTTCCGATATCATATTCGTAATCTACGTATATGAAAACCTAGAAAAACTGCTTTCATTAGAGGGGGTCAAAAAAAAAAATTTTAGACTGGGGGGTCTTGAATTTAGGGTTCCTTCAAAAACGTTGTTCCAGTTTTTAAGCTTTTTCACTAAAATTTTCAAACAAAAAACCATATATTTTTACATATTCTGAAAGAGAACAAATTTTTGTAGAATGCTAAGCATTTTTTATGATCAATAGGTACCTTTAAGCTACACTTTATGGTGAAAAAAAGAAATTTTTTGTGTTTTTTTACGGTTTTTTTGATTCTGCTCGAAGGAATGACCCAAAATCCCCATTTTTTTATTAATCTTCTAAAATTAGACAAAATTTGGAACAAAACTGTGGTTTTACTTTTTACAATTTATTTTTTACTTTTTGAATAATCGAGGCCAAGAAAAATAAAAAAAATCAAAAATCACACATCATGATGGATTTTCATATTTTTGAAAAAAAGAAATTTTTTGTGTTTTTTTACGGTTTTTTTGATTCGAGCAGAATCAAAAAAACCGTAAAAAAACACAAAAAATTTCTTTTTTTCACCATAAAGTGTAGCTTAAAGGTACCTATTGATCATAAAAAATGCTTAGCATTCTACAAAAATTTGTTCTCTTTCAGAATATGTAAAAATATATGGTTTTTTGTTTGAAAATTTTAGTGAAAAAGCTTAAAAACTGGAACAACGTTTTTGAAGGAACCCTAAATTCAAGACCCCCCAGTCTAAAATTTTTTTTTTTGACCCCCTCTAATGAAAGCAGTTTTTCTAGGTTTTCATATACGTAGATTACGAATATGATATCGGAAATGGTCGATTTAGATAGTGCTGTCATTTTGCATGACGCGAACCTTACTTTTCTCTTTTAACAATGGGCAAAAAAGTGATGCTTGGACTAAGGAAATGTTGTTTTCGGGATGGTCCGAAAAAAGTCTTACAGAGAAAAAAAGTTAAAGAAATTTTTTTTTTCATTTTTTATTTTGGTTTTTACTAAAAACATTTTTACTGAGACTAAAAAAATTGTTGTCCATTAGCTTTGGATCGTTTTGATGTTCAATCCCATTTTGGGCTACCATTATCAATTTTTTTTTCATTTTTTCCTTTTTTCGTTGTTTATAATTTCTTTTTCTTATTTTTTCTATATTTCGTTTATACTTGTAAAAATCACTAAAATTAGCTGATATGACCGCTGTTGGCATTGCCATTAGTACTAAACCAAACGCTGCACTCATACCTGATATCATACGACCAAACGTTGTCTTTGGAACAACATCACCATACCCAACCTTTAAACAAAAAAAGTTTTAAATTATTTCTATTTGATAAAACATTATCCCTACTGTTGTCATTGTGATTATAATGCAATAAATAGAAGCTGGTATTGAAACAAATAAAGTTTCTTCTTGATCTCTTTCTGCTAAATAAATTAAGCTTGAGAATATAAACAGACATATCGACCATAAAACAGTTAACAAAAATAATTCACGTCGGCTTTTATTGAATGTATAACCCAACGATTTGATCCCAGTTGAGTGTCTAGCTAGCCGAAACACTCTAAACAATTGGATAAATCTTAAAATATAAGTTACTTTTTCTTGGAATGTAAAAGCTAACTCAATGTAAGTGGTGATGTTACACACCAAATCGATCAAGTTTGAGAGTCTAAAAATGAATTTGAATTTTTTTAACGGCGTTGACCATAAACGTATCAAATAGTCCAAAGTAAACCAAACACAACATATTATTGCCAATATGAATGAAATGTAATGAATTGTTTTTTCTGTATTGTTAAAGTTTGATAAAGTTCGATTCGATTGAATTAATTCAAGATCGTTAATTTTAAAATTAGGCATACTCGATATTATGAATATTGTAATTGACATTATTATTAATAAAGCTGTTATAAGTTGAGCAATCTTTGAAAATAAAAAAATTAAAATCCTGTTTCTTTTTTGACCTTTCCATCTAAGAGATGATTCACGACTAATCACTGGGTGACTTTCTGGAATTTTTTACTTCGGCCGATTTGGGTACCGGCGTCAATAGGAGCTTTTTAGCTTTCAGGTGGTATCTCCAGATCAAAAAAGCCTTTTTTCAATCATGAGTTCCTAAATGTTTAAGTTAAGCACCTTATCATTAGGCTGCAAAAGGCGGAGGAGTAGCGGTAAAATTTTTGATTTTTTACCCCCCTCAAAAAAATGAATTTTCGGGGTTTTCGGGGTCGTAGATTACGATTTCGATGTCAAAAATTACAAATTTATATAAGTTTTGAATTTCCTGAACCTTACAAAAATATAGTCAATAGACTTCAAAATTTCACAAGATTTGCAATTACCCGGTCCACTTTTTTAAAAAAAAAGTTAAATTGCGAAAGTTATCTAGTTTTTTTGAGTTTGGTATGGTTTGATTCTTGAAAGTAGGGGTTCCGTTCTTGATAACCGTTCAGTTCATAAAAAATTCGGCATAATTTAGATAAAATTCCTTCTAAAAGGATTGAAAGAGATCTCGTTGAGAGCTTTCGATTGATACATAAAAAATAGGGGGTGTATACAACAACTATAAGGGGGTATATGAGGGTCCTTTAGGACTGAAAAGTGAAAAATAAGTTTTCTTCCCCAAATAACTTCACAAGGGGTCTAAAAACGGTATCATTTTGTAGCCCTTCATTTACTCTAATTTATTGCATACCTCACTTCGTGTAAAAGTTATACCTGGGTGTATGTTTTTCAAGGGTTCTTTTTCAATCAAATTTAAGTTATTTGAGTTTAAAGGCCTACTTATATTCAAAAAAAAAACTTGCTGACGTAGGGCACATTCACCTGAAAATTTTATTTTTCAAGATTTGATTGCTACATGCAAACTACATGAAAAAAAAACAGTAATTTCACAATGATTAAATATTTTAAATTGAAAATTTAAGTTTAAGAATTAGATTTTAGTTTAAACGAGTTAGCACAGCAAAGTGGTTACTTCGTGAAAACTTGACTATGAATCAAAAAATTTCAAAACCCAAAAAAATTAGCCACTTGCGCAATCTAACTTTTTTCTTATATTTTCTCTATACACCCTCAAAATTATAAAAATTTTACCTTTGCACTTTTTGAACTTGATGGATTCGTGAACAAGAACCATGCCGATCTTTTTACTTTACTAACTTTCGAGTCATCACCAAAATTAAAATGAGAATTTATTTTATTTAAAATAAAACTCTCGCTCTTTAATTCTTCATTTAAACTTTCAGTCTCTTTTTGAATTCGCACAAGACAACAATGTTCTAACAAACTTTCATAGTCTAAACCCCAATAAGAGAACTCTTGGTCTAATTGTTTGACACATAAGTTCAAATGTTTGGCATTAAAATGAATTTTATTCACATCCTTTGTGTAAAAGTTTAGGATTTGATTTAACACATTGGGGTCTTTGTTGAAATAAAATTCTGATTTGTTAATGTTAAAGTCATCACAAATTGAGTACAACTCGTTATGGGATTGGGTTTTTAAACACGAACTTAATCGACTTAAACGACTGTTTGGTATTTGGTCTAAAACTTCGCTTAGTACTTGGAATTTGATACCACGAGCGTTGAGGATTATTTTTTGATTTGGATTAGTTTTTGTTTTTTTCTTGGTCGATTTTATTTGGTTTATAAATGGAGGATTGATTGTTAAAAGAGAGGATGAAGATGATTTTGATGATATTGAAAATGCGCTTAATGAGATACTCATGTTACAATCGAAGTCTTCTTCGGATGAAGTCGCTTCAGTTGCGTCCATAACAAAAAATTAATCTAAAATAAAACTTGACCTAAAAAAGGTTATTCTCTTTGTTCACAGTTAGGGTTAATTGGAAAAGCGAGAGCAGTTAATTTACATTCAAGACACCTTTTCTAACCCCTCAGAAACCGATTAACCTGGTATAGGTACGTCTAATCATGGATAGAACGCTTTTTCCAAGACAAAATGACGAGCTTAATGAATTTATGACCAAGTATTCAAAGTGAACTTGATAATGATTTTAATTACATCCTGGGTAATTCCGCATGTGAAAGAGACATAGGCGTTCTACTACAAAACAGCCTCAAATGCGAATCTTAAGAGTGAACAATGTATTAAGAAAGTTGGAAAATAGTTTTTAAAAACTGGAATCTGAAAGCCTTCAGAACACTCTTTACATCTCATGTTCTTCCAATTTTAGAATATAGTGTACCGGCATGGAGTTTGTACTTAAAAAAAGATATAAAAAGTTTCACCGACGAGTAGCCAAATTAGTTCCATTAATCAGATACAAGAAATATGAAGAAATAATGAGCCTGCTTGGACTATCGTCCTTCGAGGAGCATCGAATTAGAGGCGACTTGATTCAGTTCTCCAAATTTAGCAAAAATATCAACCATGTTGATTGGTTTCATCCAATCGCTCAGCGTCCAAAATTCAAGCTCTTCAGGTCCGGCTGGTTATGCAAGAAGACAAAATCAGACAGATCGTGTTGAGCCTAAAGAAACTTTTTTCTCGAATAGAATCTTTCCCTCCTGAAACTCATAAACCATAAAAAGTGTCACTAACAATTTAGACAAATTTGTTAAAACTAAATTTCAAACTCACTTCATCTACCATAGCTTAGTACTACGCTCCGCGAGATAAAACTCGTTGCAGATTATTTACAAAAGCTGGTCAGTAGTCAGCTTGTTGTCAAGTAAACAGATGAATTTTTTTATTCTGAATTTGTTATTTCTGATATTATTCCCGTGTTCGAAGATTTCAAAAACCCAGTAAACATCCTCGTATAGAAAATCCTTAAAAGTTCATTGCCTTTACCGACGTGTAACTTTTTTCTCGGCGGAGCTGGCTTACCTTCAAAACGAACCCTCAAAATAGTTGTCAACGAAATACTCTAAGTACTTATCCATCTTCCTATTCTTGTGTGGTTCTGGAAACGTTGGTTAAGAGTGAAAAATTGATTCAAATTAAAAACATATTCTGACAACTTGGGCTTGGAAATAAACAACCCATGTTAACAATACTTGAAATTTGTTTTTTAAAAGCCTTAAAGGCAGCTAGTTCTAAGTCCGTCATTATCTTTTCATGACTAAGGATCAAATTGTTCCCTATTAGTTAAAAGAAGTGTCTACGATTGTGATTTTTATGACTTTAAAAAAATTCGACATTGCGGGTATCCTAGGAGAAGATTTAATAAGACTGTATATTCGTTTTACCACACGAATGAACACGGTATTTACCTATTACCCAAAAATTACTTCGACGTGTTATGTACCTTTGGTATAAATAGGTAAACAAAATATATTGGCTTGTAGAGTCAAATATTCTTAGCCACTTTTTGTCTTGAAAATCGCTCCGAAATTCCTTCCAGACATGATTATAAAAGATTCGGACAGAGTGATAGGCTTTTAAAAGATTAGAAAAACGCATGACTTTAAGCTACTCTTATTCGACGGTAGTCCAATACATAGTGTACAAAGCGGAAGAACAGACGAGTTTTTTACTAGTCTACAGATACAAATAGTTAAACAACTTATTTAAAGACTCAACGAGTGCTCTTCTGATCTAACAGACGACAAATACCAACTGGTATTTATTCGACAAAAAATTGATATTTTGATTCAAAAAGTTAATTAAAAAAAAGTGACGTCGAAAAAAAAGGATTAAAATTTTTCAAAAATTTTATTGTAAAAAATACACAAAAAAAATTCATAAAGAACTGGATACAAAAAATTCACTTCTTAAATAATAAAAGACATTTTGTTTTAATTAAATTGAACAGAAAAAGCATTATGAAAAAAAAAAATTTGTCTATACAAAAGGTTGATGTACAAGTTAAATAAATTGTTTTGAAGGTGCTTGTAAATTTCTGACGTTAGCTTGTCGAATTTCGGTTGATGAATAAAATTTAGCTGCTACACGTCTCATATTATCAGCACCTTCGTTCTCATCAAAATCGGCCATATTAGCTGCTTCGTTTGAGGATACTGAATCGACATAACGTAACGAATTTTGTATCATTTTGAAGTAGTTAATGTCTTCGTTGTCTTCGGTATTACCTACTCTCATTTCTTCATCCTCATCGAAATCTTCTTCTTCGAACTCATCGTCTTCTTCGTCCTCTTCGGGGACACTTTCTAATTGAGGTCTAGTCAATAAGTTAGCCGAGTTCATCTCACGATGTACTTCAATTTGAAGTAAACTCTTGGACGATTTAATCAATTTTACAACTGATTCACAAGACGCACGGGATACATTAACCCCGTTGATTCTCGATATAAAATCACCTGGACGTAATCCGGTTTTGAATGAAACTTTATCCAAATCTACTTTACCAACCATACACGGACATCCATTTGTCACAGTGAATCCATACGAGTCTGATTCGTTTAATTTGGAAATATTGAGGTTGATCTTTTGCATTCCGATTAAATCTTGATTTACATTAGCCGGTTTCGATTGACGTACTTTTTTAACAGAACATTTTATATGTCTTGATAAGCCATACTTGAACGGTAATAGATGATACCATACATATTTTGGTTTTTCCAAATTGATCACGTGTTTTAGCTTGAATGTCAAACAACCGATCAATTGATTCGCATGTGTACAAACCCAAATGACAATACGTTGATTCAAATCGTTCATCTCGCACAATTCAAATGAAAATTTTGAATCATATTGGTACGACATTTTTTGATTTTTGTTCAAACTTAGACCCAAAGTCTTAGTACGGATGTTTTTAAATGATTTATTCAGATCGGGTAGGACTGATATTTTACAATATGTTCCCATTGTAGTCTCACATTTTAATGAACGTGACTCGACTATGTGACAAGTTAAATGGTTAAAATTGTTATAAATAGAAAGTTTGATTTTTCCCATTGATTTTAAACGTTCAGACTCTTCGACAAGTTTGACATTTTGAAAATTTTCTTTTAAATCTTGTTCGATTGCTTGTTGTCGTCTAAGTTTATCAAAGGCAAGTTGTTTCATTGATGGATATGTACTGAGTTCAGGTTTAGATTGTTGTGCTTGAGTTCGACGACTTGTGTGTACAGCGTTAATAAATTTACTCGGTGATATATTAACAGGTCCACTTAGATCTGAGCCAGAAGTCGAAATAGGACTTGATGTTCGAATTTGGATCGAATTAGTCGAGCTTGAACTAGACGAAGAAGTTGATGATATAGACGATTGGTATGTTGGTTTGTTTATTTGGGTAATAGGTCTAACATGAGCCATGTTCGATTGAGGATAATTATTGCTCAAATTACGGAAAGCCATTTCGTTTAATCTAAAAAATTGAGAAAAAAATGGAGTTAAAATCGTTATAGAAAAAAAAACGGTTAGAAAATATTTAACGCATGAATGATCGTATATAAATGAGATAATTCTAAAAACAAAACTAGGCGGAGTTATGTTAATGAATAACAACTCAGTGAACAACAATTACAAACACACACACATACACACTCACAGGTATGTACATTTATATATCCTATGTGTTAGCTTTAATAATTATATAATTAATTTTTTATTGGATTGTTTAATCAATTATTTAATTATTTAACTTGATTGACCGGGTATGAAGTTTTGATGAAAAAAAAAACAAAAATTTAATTTATAGTACTATCCTGTTGGGATTTTTTTGTGTCTATAAAGCCGAACATTGATCTCAGTCTCATGATCCTATAAACAATAAAAAATACCGAATTTAATTATAAAATTAATTAGATTTTAATTTTGCAATGACCTACACGAAAAAAATTCAACTAGTCATCAACTCGATAATGTTAAATCAAACAAAATTTAATTTCTTACTAGACTTAATGAGATATAATAGCTCTAATAGCGTATTGACTAACATGGTTGTTTTTTTGACTGACAGAGATCAAAATTTGGGGAATCTATTACAAACAAGGGGAGGCGGGGAATCTATTTGGCACAGATGTGTTGTTCGGGAATGTTGCGTACTTTTTAATCCCGGATTCTTTAAGAGAATCATTGTTCGTTCACGGAAGATGGCTATTACAACTAGTTTATATATGAGTTTGAATAACCTGAATCACTTTCTTAATATTATAAAACCGGTTTTAAAACGATTATCTGGTGGCTCCAGATTTTTCACGTGTACACATGTACAAGTTTCTCAACAGAAAATCCCTACAGATTGGGATATGCAAACGATTTTGCCTAATCCTCTGACAGTAAACGGGCTAATCACTCTCAAACATCCAGCAAAGAGTAAATGTCGGCATTGTGAAGTTTAGTACAAAAGAAACAGAACAATTTTGAAAAATTGAAATAATTTTTTATCTGTTGGTCTTATGACGGATCTGCGCATGTAACAAAGTGTAACAAACTTTGTTACACCACTGAGTAAACTCTGCAAAAACTCTGCAGTCTAATTGCGCATTTAGTTTCAATACTTTTTAATAGTGTGCATTTTGCAGAGACTTTGCATAAATTTAGCAGAGGTTGCCCAATGGTGTAACAAAGTTTGTTACACTTTGTTACATGTACAGATCCGTCATAAGACCAACAGATAAAAAATTATTTCAATTTTTCAAAATTGTTCTGTTCTTTTGTACTAAACTTCACAATGCCGTAAATGTCGAACTGGAGGCTCTTTAGCTTTTAAAAAAAGAGACGACTGATAGCACTTCCATAATTAAAGGACAAAAAATCCGATACTTGGAGTGGAGGTCACGGAGCGTTTGATCGTCTCGCCTCAAACTGCTCATCTCTACTATTTAATCTTATGTTCTTATGTAACTCCTTCTCATTGGACTGTGAAGAAGGGCTGAGTTCCATTCCAGACCATCAGACAACCTAAAATAAAAAAGCTAAAGTCTGATCTATCCCTTATAGACTTTGGTTAAAATACATATTACTGGTGTCGGTTTATTTTCCTTATTATGAAACTAGACTAAGTGCGGAATCTCTTTTGTTCATAGTCATAAATCAACACTCAAAACTTTAATGATAACTTAAAATAGGTCTATTTTTACTTAGTAAAACTTTATGATCACATTATCTATTCATCTATTCTCTGGGTAATTAAACTTTTTTTTTAAACTGGATCATGTAATGTTGATATAGTCGGCATAAATGATTCAACAAAGATAACATCTTAGAAAAGTACTTCTCTTTTATTTTTCATTTGGAATAACCGAATGAATCGATAGTGCATTTCTATTTATTCGAAATCAGATGAACCTAATGAACCGTTTACAAAAAATCAGTTGGAATTAACTGATTCGCAAAATGTTATTCCGAAACGAACCTTTTTCAAGTTCATAAAGTACTTAAATCCATAACTAATAAACAAAACTGTTTAAAATTAAAAACATACCAACTTATGATAAACTAAAAACATGCGTATTTATAACAAAAGTTAATGTTATAAATGTGAAATTTTTTTGTTATCTTATTTATCTACCTGTCTAGTATTATCAGATTTTTAGCATAGAATCGAAAAAATATAAAGAGACGATTTTTAAAATATTCGAGAAATTTATATACTAAAAGAGACGCGACGCGAAAGGTTATATATTTCCTGATGATTCCATCACATAACAAAAACATTGATTGATTAAACATTAAACAAATATTAGCCGACTAAGTAGAATTACATTTCTTGTAAAAATATTTAAATAGTAATTTATTGAAATTATTACTTTTGTCTTTACCGATATAGAACTACTTAATAAAAATAACAAAATAGTCTTAAGTGTCTTGTTAAACATCTCGAAGCGGTACCAACATCACTTTTACTATTAATAAACTGAATTTCTGAAACAATTTTTTTTGAATGAATCCAATTTACATTTAAACCTGTATGATTGAAACATACATAAGTCAAAAACCAAATATTAAAAAACAAAACCCGAGCACTTGAATCTGAGAATCAAAATATTTGACATTAATATTTAACTTATTAAGTATTTATTTGAAAATAGACTTATTAATACAAACTTAATCGAGTATCACATACAACAACTCTCATCGGACAGTTTTTAAATTCGAATTAAAAACATGCTCTTGAATAATAGTTGTATAATAATAACAGATCGATGAGAACGGATTATTAAATATAGTTAGAACAGATACAACTGTCCAATAACACGTACTTAGTAACATGTCGAGTGAGAGAGTGGAATCCAAAATAAAAATAAAAATCTGAAATTTCAAAAAAAAAAAGTTATAAAAACAATATGTTTTTATTATCTCTTATGTTGTTATCTTTCCAACAAAAAAAAACTCTCCAATTAAATGGCCTTAAGTCTTAACAAAAACAATAAATTTTTGTTTTGTTTATCTTTTTCGAGAGAAAAATTCTCACTAATCTTGATAATGATAACACTTCATAATTATAAGTTAAAAACTAAAAAAAAATGACCCTCAAGTCATAAATTTTTGTAAACTCCAAAGTTTATCTCTAGGATTATGTTACTTGGATGACATAATTTTTTTTGCAAAAAGAATAAAAAATATATTTTTGTATTTCGAATAGGACTTAAATACGTTGACTTTATCTGTCTAGTCGATCGATTTGATCAAAAGCCGAACTTTGTTGTTATTCAGGTGGATTTATAATTAAAGACGTAAAACAATCTACATCTGTTAATAAAATTTTTTTTATACAGTCTCTTAAGAATGAATACATTATTACTCAATTTTGAAAGAAACACATAAAATTTGCATTTAAAAGCAATTCAAATATATAAAAAGATTAATCTTTTTGATATTCAATTCGAAATATGGACCGATAATTAAGACTGGATTTTAACACTTTTTTTTTGTTTAATTATGCATTTACTCAAATCTTAGTTAAATGTTATGACATGTAAAACGTTAATGAAAGTTTATCGATCGTGATTCCAAAAAAAAATTTTTTCTTAAACTTCAAAATGTACCCTTAAAGTCCAGTTTCGACTTACCCTTTGCCATCTTTCTAATGATTCATCCAAGTGGATAAGTCACTTAATATAAAACTTTTTTTGTATCTAATTTTATTGTACTGACCCATCATCTTAATGGCGAAAGGAGCATATTAAAAAAATGCGTCTCAATCTCACTCGAATTGACCATCGATTAAACGAGCTGAAAAGTAAAATGGTGTAATAGGGTGAATGGAATTTATCTAACGAAAATTTAGATGTAAAATTTCTTTTTTAAGTAGACTTCGACCCTTCTCCTTGTAGAGAATTTTGTCCTCTACAAGCTTATATATATTGTCTATGTACTTATTCATATTGGCTATGGTACAGACCCTGTCAAAGTGATTCTTGAGTAAATGGATAAAAATGGGACAATTATGCGAGAGACTTTTTCACCCAAAAGAGAGTTTAACATGTCAAAGTTAAACATATCAATAAGTAGCATACCCTGTCCTCTTTCAAATGAACTATAAATAAATAGCAAAATAAATAATCAATGGATTTAACTTACGATTTAAAAATGGTATACATTTTTTTTTGTTTTTCTTGATAAAAAAGTATGGTACTGAAAATATGTTCATACAGATTATCCTTATAATTCATATCCCTTATTTACAGTTCATTTGAAAGAGGACAGGATATGCTACTTAATGATATGTTTAACTTTGACAAATTAAAATTTCTTTTGGGTGAAAAAGTCCCTCACATAATTACCCTATCCATTTTATCCCAGAATCACTTTAACAGGGTCTGTACCATAACCAATATGAATAAGTACATGAACAAAATATATCGGCTTGTAAAAGAATGGATTATCTATAAGCTGAGGGGTCTTTGTCTATCGATAAGCTTTATTCAAACTCTCTACAATCGTTCCGAAATTTCATTCACCCCATTAGGCCGTCTTACAATATTTCGAAAGTGTACAAAAACACTCTCTAATTGATAATACTCAAACATTATGGTCAAAAATGTATTTGGCCAATTATCAGTTCTTTCAAATTTCTTGACTTTAAATCCAACTTCATCAACCTAGTCCGACAAAAAAAAAAGTTTTTACTGGAATTTCAGTTAAAAATTAGTGGGATCAATGCATTTTACAACCTGAATCGTTGAGAGGAAGGCAGTCTAACAACATTTTTTATTTACTTAGAGCCCGATGAAAGATTTTTGTTCTTAAACGTTTTCAGAGTGTGTCCTAAACAAATTTAAACAGGCAAGTCAATATAAAATTCACAAAATAACAATTTGTTTTTTTTACGAATATTTTAATAAAAGTTTTCATTATTCACAGAGAACTAATCAATATCAAGTAATGAGATAAGAGTGTTCCAAAACCTCATTTCAAACAATAGATCTTTCCCGTTCTAGTCTGAAACCTTATGATTAAAAAACAAAGAGAGAGAAGTCTTATATATTCATCTCGTAATAGAAAATAAACAATTTTTACAATAACATAAACGAGATAAAAGAGTAATCCCTAATGGTAGTCAAACAAGTGTTAATTCCCAGTGTATGTTTTTGAATTTTAAATTAAGTCTTAAAATTTTAATTAAATTATCGGCTTCAGACACAAAAAAAATAAAAATAAAATAATTTTAATTTTTTTATTTAGGTCAAGTTCCAAGTATTAATTTTAGAATTTGAATTGATTTCAATTTGATTATTACGTTTAAAACATGTTGCTAGTATGAGTTTAACTTCTTTGTTAAATCTTTTGTTCGAAAAATAGAGTGTAAATAAATTAAAACTGTGAAACGAAAATGAAATATTATCACATAGGGTTATTATTAAAATACCATAATAAGTGTTCAATAGAGTTAAAAAATAATAACCAGACACAATTGCCGATGATAATGTTAGAATAATAAATGTTAAATTAAGAGTTAATACTGTTTTTGTCATGTTGAGTTTACGTTTAAAATTGTTCTCGCGTGTTGATTTAAGCTTGTTCATGTTTGAAAATACTGCAATGTAGATTAACAGCATGTTGATTATTGTTAACATTACAAATGGTATTATTGAATATAAATACAAGTGAATCTTAAATAAATGAAATTTAATATACTCATATGAAATATGATACAATTGATATCAAATTTTTTTTTCAAAGAGAATGTTGGACGTTAAAATACGTATTATCTTAAAATATTTTAAATTAGATGATTTGTTTTTTATCTTTATTATTGATTTTCGATTGAGAAAAATTCGAATCGATCTTATCGTCGAGGTATTCGATAATTGCTGACCATTGGGAAATTAAAAAAATTTATCAACAACTCAGTGGAAAAATGAGCAACCGACACAGTTTAGTGTAATAATTGAGATATACGGAGTATGTTACTGAAATGGACCCTTATTCTTCTGTTGCAGTCTAATGCTGAATTGCTTAGTCAAAAAATTAATGATCTAAAAAATAAATTTATCATACTGCTAAGTGCTGTAATGTTGTTACAGAGGTGCTACGATCTTTGTATTTTTCGCTTTAGGACCATAGGCCAAATTTGAATGTATGGGCACTTTTTGACCTAAAATTATCCCGGTACATTTTTGGACATATCCCGAGATAAGTTAAAAAAATCTCGCTGATATTATGAAAGAAAAATTTGTCTTCTAACTTTTTGCTTTTTTCCATGATTTAAAGGTAAGGTTCAGGAAATTCAAAACTTGAGTACTATCTGAATTTGTCATTTTTGACATCGGAACCGTAAATTACGACCCGGAAAAACTCAAAAATTCATTTTTGATTTTTTATAAAAAATCTATCTGATCTGGAGTTACCACCTGAAAGGGCAATGTGAAGATTCGTATCAAAAAACATTTGTATCAAATGGATCAAAATTGAAAATAATTTTTTAAAGCTAAACGAATAGAAAAAAGCTCTGCACAGATGTTATTTAGTGATAAACATTTAAAAAGCCACCCTTAGAATAAGCTCTGCAAAACTCTGCAAAAAAATTGCGTATTTAAATATTTTAAAATACATTAAAATGATTGAAAATAACTACGCAATTTATTTTGCAGATTTGCAGAATTTTGCAGAGCTTATTCTGAGGGTGGCTTTTTAAATGTTTATAGCTAAAAAACATCTGTGCAGAGCTTTTTTTTTTTCGTTTAGCTTTAAAAATTATTTTCAATTTTGATCCATTTGATACAAATGTTTTTTGATACGAATCTTCACATTGCCCCTGAAAGCTAAAAAGCTCCCATTGACGCTGGTACCCAAATCGGCAGAAGAAGTCAACCTCAACATATGAGTTCCTAAATGTTTAAGTTGAGGAAATGTTACCCCCCTCGCAAAATTTGTTAATTAATGCATAAAAAATATCCAAAACTAGTTAATTTCTGCTTAAACTAGTTAATTTTTGACTATTTTATTTAATAAAAAGTAACAAAGACAATATTTTTTTTAATGTTCAATTTAGTTAATAAATGTATAAAAAAAAACAAAACTTCTACATCTTGATTATCGGGTACATTTTCTTCGGTAGCTTTCTTTTGAAAAAAACTATCGAGTCTATCTATCATTTGTACTTTTGAACCCCAATAAGATAGATGGTACTTTTTAAAATGTTTTTGTAGATTAACCGCTCTAAGTCGTATTTTGGGACATCCATATTTTGGTTTTAAAAAAAATAATTTTGGTTGTAAAAGATTAATTTGATTGAAAAAAAAATAATTCTGAATTAATTTCACTAAGTTTGACATTGTACTAATAATTAAGACACAACTTAACAAAAATATTCGTAAAATTAACTAACCATGTTGCATAACTTTTTAGTCAAAATATGTATGACAAAAAATAATAAATTTAAGCATTAATTAAAAAGTTTTGCAGGGGGGGGGGGTAAATATCGGCCGTTTAAGTTAAGCACCTTATCATTAGGCTGAAAAAATCGGAGGAGTATGGGTAAAATTTTTGATTTTTTGTACAGTACTGCTACGATTTTGTGTTTTTAGTAATTTTTACGTGAATTTACGTGATTTTACCAAAATTCACGTAAAAAGAGGTAATTTTACGTAAAATTACGTTTGTAAAAAACGGTAAATTTACTTTTATTTACCGGATTTTACGTAAATTTACCTGAAATTACGTAAATTCTCGTAAAAAGTAAAAATTCCATTTCTATTTTTGATGATTTGAACAAAAATGCTCTGAATAATCCTAAATTTTATTTTTTTTATGATAACAAAACTATTGGAGAATACTTCGTAATCTTTTCGACGTACTTGGAATTGATTACATTTTTTTTAATTTTTTTTTGATGAGTTATTCGATGTCGAAGTATAACAATCAAGAAAACAAGTGGAATTTTTACTTTTTACGAGAATTTACGTAATTTCAGGTAAATTTACGTAAAATCCGGTAAATAAAAGTAAATTTACCGTTTTTTACAAACGTAATTTTACGTAAAATTACCTCTTTTTACGTGAATTTTGGTAAAATCACGTAAATTCACGTAAAAATTACTAAAAACACAAAATCGTAGCAGTACTGTATCTCTGACAAAAATGAGTTTTTGAGGTTTTCGGGGTCGTAAATTACGATTCCGATGTCAAAAATGACAAATTCAGATATCACTCAAGTTTCGAATTTCCTGAACCTTAAACAAAAATATAATTAATTTAACACTCTAGGCTGACTATAATTTATCACATGGTCCAAAACCGAAAATATCGAAAATTTACACATTTGTTCCAAAGATGGAAACCACCAGCTTAATAAAATTAGTCTAAATTTCCTAATTGGCTTTATTTAGTGTTATCTATATAGACAAAAATCTCCCTTTTTGTAAAAGTATTTATGGGATATCTTCATTTTTTGCCTGGAAATGTAATGGGATAATTTTAGGTCAAAAATTGTTCATAGATACATATTTATCATATGGTACAAAATCAAGTGTTCGCATTTATCCCTGGGACATCTATCGGGGTTCATCAACCTTTAAGCTATCAACTTAAAGAGGAAATCTTCAATGTATTTTTTTTGGGGTGAATTACTAAAGGACTAAGAAAGGAGTCTAGTTTTGTTAGGACACTGATATTTACAATAAGCACCAGTGTATTTTAATTCCGGAAGCTTGTCATCATGAGTCAAAAAAGATTTTTTTTCCTGTTTGTTTAAAATATTTAAAATGTATCTAGAAAAAATTCAAAAAATATTTAAATAAATTTGCTTTGTTTGTATTTTGGAATTTGTTCCTTTTGTTCCCGAATTTATTTCCGTTAAATTTTTTCCCGAATAATAAATCTACAAGAAATATTATTTGATGTTTCATAATATTTTATTTACCAATTCTTTCAAAGCTGAAGGCTCAAGATGTAGAACAAATAAGACTTAAAGAGAAGGGGTTTACTTTCTTAAAATTACCTGTCCAAAAATATTAAAAAGCGTGTAATCATATTCAGGCTCTGCATAACACGTTACATTTTCAGTTCCATTTATCCACGTACTGTATCCATTGGTAAACAATATATGAAAGTTTAAACCTCCTAGAATTACACATAAACCGGCAATAGTAATCAATGCCACGTTTCCAGTGAAATAAATTTTTTTCCATTTTTGAAACAAAATTGAAAATAAACGATCAAGTGCAATCAATACTAGAATCCAAGCTGAATATTGAAGACAAAAATATTGTATAAAAAGCGACAAGCGACACCACACGAGACTTGTAAAATTAAAATCAATACCAAAAAACGGGTCTATAAAATGTTTTAAATTCCATTCATACAAAGAAAAAGCGTCGTTAATTGCGAGAATGCCCATAAATTTGAATGTTGTTGTTCGCCATAAACGACGTCGCAGACAAATAAAAAAAACAGCTAAATTCAATACTGTGCCTACAATTGTTAGCAACAACGAATATGAGCCGAGAATTTTGTACAATATATCTTTTACTGTATGACTTATCATATCTTTAAAAGACTCAAAATTAAAATTTATTGAAACATTTTTTTTTTAAAGATCCTTTTAGACAGTTTCGAAAAAACGTTATTTTTTTTTTTAATTAAAAATTTCAAATTAATTTTTTTATTAATTCCGGTATGTTTTCCTTAATTTCGTACGGAATTTATCGCGAAATTTATTTTGAGCAAGTCTTAACGTCCTGAAGCGAACGACGTATGAATTTTAAGCGTTACTTTTTACCGAACTAATTTTTTTCAATCTATCGGAAAGTAAAAAATATCAACAAATGGAAGCTAAGGTGCATAAAAAATTATGAAATTTAACTCCAGCAAGAAATATGTATCAAACAGAAGACCGAAAATGTTTTTGTTGACCAATGGCTTACCGTGGACGAATTAATGATTGGTATAATTCATAGGCGTTCGGTAAATCCTGTAGAAATATATCAAAAAACGTAAAAAAGAATGTTAGGTGCGTGCGGAGCAAAAGTTCCCCACTATCTGAATTTGTCATTTTCGACATCATAGCTGTAATCTACGACCCAAAAAAATACAAGTTATAAATTTTTTGATGAGGGTGAAAAATCACGAATTTTACCCCTACCCCAGCTTATCCCTCTACTTTTTGGTACCGAATGTAAGGTGCCATATTTAAACAGTCAAGATCTCATGGATGATAAGAGATATTCTTACCCTGAAAGTACAAAACGAAAGCTAAAAAGTTACCATTGATGCCAGCACCAAAATCGTTCCGGTAAAAAAACAGCATTTTTTCAGTTAAATCGTATCTAGTCCAAGGAAACCCCAGATACCGGTATTTTTCTACAATCTAGCATCAACAAGAGACGATTCTGCAAAGATCTATGGGGCTACTTTTGCATTTTTTTTTCAATAATGGTGTACTAAGGGGTGCAAAAAGGCGTATTTTTGAAATTTGGTAAAGATATGGAAATCGATAAATTTTGACAAAAAATTTGTGCAAAACAAGTTTAAAGGAAAAACTTGTAGTTTTTATCAAAGGTTGTTTTTGAAATCATATCCCTTGTTCAGATAGACCGATTCTCTATTTTAGGTCCCTGAAATTCCGATTACGTATTTTAGGAAATTTCGGATCCGTAATTTAGAAACAACATTTTTTACACCAATTAAAACATGTTAATTTTAAGGACGTTGGTTACATTAAATTTTTATCTTCATTTGGAAATGAAAATCCTAAGCTTACAGAAATGCTCATTGTGAAATACCGGAGTAGTAAATCCTAATATGCTTACTTGAAAATCTTAAAATGGAACGAGTTTAGATTTATCTAAAGGAATATATATATTAATTATATTAACCATGTTTATCTTTCCAAAAGTTAAACTGAATCATGCTATTTCAAGTCAAAAGTTAAAAAATAAAGAAAATTGTCTAAATTATTATGTTATATTAGCATTAGAATATGTAATATGTTATATTAGCATCAAAAATAAAAGAACCAGAAAAAATAAAACATATTAGCCCAGGGCCGGTGCCAGACCAAAATTTTAGGGGGTGATAAAATCCGAGTCTGGCGTAAATGACCCCACCGACTACGACTAATACTGACAACCTAAAATTTTGCGGGCGAACGACAGCCATTAAGCGTATTATTTGATCCGAAATTCAGCATCTGTTTAATAGAGAAAGATAATTTTTTTTAAGTGTGAGTAGGGTTATTGTTAAAACACGGACCACCTGTTTTTTACGCAGTTAATTTAAGCCTACTGTCTGTCGCCGAAATTGATGTAATTAAACGAAGAAAAATTATTGAATTGTTTATAAACTTTTTTACGATTTTCAAAAAATGGCAACTATTTAGCTATAAAGAGCACTAAAAAGGCTAACAGAAAATCGATATCCGTTAACTACTGGGATTTTGGTTCGGCGCCAAAGTGATGGTCCGTTGAAATTTTCCAGTGATTTTATCTTTTGGACGCGCCTGCAGTGCGAACTAAAGGTTTTAGTGCTTAGCTCTAGTTACAACAAGGAAGAGCATAAAAAGTTATACCAGAAAATGTGTGTGTCCTGAACCGGACTGACCTATTTCTGAAAAAAAAATGATGTTTCATCTTTATTCTAAAAATTTCAGGTATGTTGTTGCTTTTTAGAGTCTTTAACTCGAATCGAATGTCCTCGAGTTTAGATTTTAATTTTGCAAGAAAGAAAATTAAAATTTTTATCAGAAAATCGGTGTTCGGAAGCTGGCGGACCTTTAGATCGGCGAAAAAGTGGTGGTCCGTTAGTTTTTTTACGTGTTTTCGTTATTTGAGCGAATCTGTAGCTCGAACCGAAAATTCCAGAGCTTAGACACCTGGTCCACAAGAAAGAGCACAAAAAGATGAACAAGTCTTCGAAAGATAGTGGACTTTTTATTCAAAAGAAAAGTGGTGTTCCGTGTTTTAGCAATTACCGTAAAATGCAGGGGATAATTTTCCATTTTTTTCAATACACGAGGCTGGTAGGAGCGGGGTTTCGGGTAGTAAAAACCTTGATATTTAAATTAATATTTAACTCTGGTTAATAGCCCAAAAAACCTTCAGAACGGATTTACCGAATATTGTATAATGAAAAGCTTATTTTTGTTGAATCCCATCTTTATTCCCAAAATTTAATTATAACCCAGACAAATATTAGAACATAAACACTTATTGCATATAATTGTCTCTCTATAATAACCCATCGTTTTTTTTTTGCTGATTTGTATCAACCTCAAAAATGACCTCTAAAAAAAGACAAAAAATAACCTATGTCCTTTCGTGTTCTACAAATGTTTTAGTCAATGGAGAAGAAGAAGAAGATTATGGGGACGAATAACGTACTTTCATATCTCTTGTAGAGAGCTAATGGAAAAATATATTCGATATATTATCCAAACCCAAAGCCTGAATTTTTCTGGTAACCCATACCCACCCAATACCTTAAAATTTATTGGTATATAATTTTTATAATTATCCCAATTTCATAATATCCCCATACTTGCTGAGAACCGATTAGGGGATATAAGCGCGAGGCGACTGTATAATAAAATCCATTCAGATTTTTTCCTTTAAGCCGTATCCGCAAGTCAGATAAGGGTTAACATAAACCTCACGTTGATTTTGGGCCTTCTAAAAAAATTGCATATTACAATTTTATCGGCTAATATGTTATATTTTTTCTGGTTCTTTTATTTTTGATGCTCATAAAACATATTATGGCTTGTCTAATAATTTAGACACTTTTCTTTATTAAAAAATATAGTTTTGATGCAGCATTATAACTTGAAAGTTAGGAATAAAAGCAATGCACCCCAGCTCTAGGAAAAAAACGAGAGTCCACGGTGCCAAGGAATATCTTTGAAATAAAAAAATAAAAATTTTTATATATCTGTTGGAAATATATCCGACATGACTTGGTTCTAGATCAAATGTGCCCAAGTAAATTTTTATTTCCGATTAAATTAATTTTCTAAATTTTAATAATGTAAAGGATGTAAAGTAATTAATACCCGAATCCGTGTCATTTATTTTATCATTGTTCGTTTGTAAATTGAGTAATGAGTTTAATTGATACATCGTAATCCCTAAATGAAAAAAAATATTTTTTTTTTGAAAGTCATGAGTGCTACACATTTCAAAATTTTAAAGCATTAAATTATATAATTTTTTTTTTGTTGCGCTCTAATTAATTGATACTACCTACAATATTAATGAAAAAAAAGTCAATCTTTATTATTGATTTTATCAAGAGTTTATGAAGAAATAAAAATCCTAAAATCACAAGATACGTTGAATATTGAAACTCAAAACTTTAATTGTTCAAATTAAAATTTTTTCAATTTAAATTATAATTCTATACAATAATTGACTTATCAATTTATTCGGTGGGTAAAATACCAATGATCTAACTGTTTGTGTTTGATTATACAGAGTCATTTTTAAACTCCAATAATTAATGTCATAGATTTTAATGTAACCATACCAAAAACCAAGCACCAAAAATCTATTCGATAAGATAATTAATGGTAGATTAATATATACTGTTGAGATATTTGCTTTTAGATTCCAATTGTTTTGATCCCAGACGGTTAAAAAACAATCATCTGTAGAGCTTGCTAAATCTCCATTTGGAAGAGCTATTAATGCACGTATATTCCCAGAATTTCGGATTGTGACTATAAGGTTCCATGTTTTAGAATCCCAAATTGTATTGTCAAAAGATCCAGTTACATGATTTCCATTGTGTAAAATTGCAAGTGTAAGAACATAGCCTTTATGATGGTTAAGTTTAATTTTGAGATTCAAATTATTCCATTCTATAACTGTAAAATCAAATGATCCACTTATTAGATCACCATTTGAATAGATAAGGGCGTAGACATCACCAGTATGATTTGTAAAATTATAGCTAAGGTTCAGTGCAGTGAAAAGTGCACCAAAGATCAACATTTTTTTTTTGTCGCATTCTTATAGATTAAAAAGATTTTGATGCGAGCTTTCCGAATCTGCTAGATTTATGATTCTAGCATCTTCCGTTCGGAAGTTATCGGCGTTTTACCGATTTTTGCCGAAAACCTAATTCATTAGGCAACTTAAAAAATTGATTTTTTGCCCCAATTTTTTTGTGCTAGGCTTATTCTACTCATAAAATGCTACAAAACTAGGGGTCGCTATCGACCATTTAGTTCTCATTTTTTTAGAACAAAAGTAAAATCTACTTTATTCGCATGCCTAACTTTAACCGTTTATAACTCGGAAACAAAGTTCAAAAGATGCAACGAAAATATACTTAGGTTGTAGGAAATTTCGTGAGCTACAAAACCACGTATCGGCTTGTCACAGTGTCAATTTTTTATTGTAATAGTATATGTAAAACAAAAAAAAATTTCAAGCTGTATTATGCATTTTTTATGAATTTTTGAAAAAATTAAATCAGGAATTTATAGAAATTTATTATTTAACACTTTTTGTCCAAAAATGAAACGCTCCTCTACCAAAACAAATATTTCCAAACGAAATAAATCCAATATTTGTAATTGTTGGAAAAGGGGAAGCAAAAAGTCAAAAATCACTTATATTGCTAACCCAAACGTTTTTGAATCGTTTGAAAAACAACCACAACAATTCAATTTTCGTTCCGATTTCAACTTGTCCGTGTTATTAATCGCACTCGAAGCATTAAAAACAAGCTTCGAATGGACAAATATTACGAGTTTATTTATTAAGTCGGCTCTTGTCTGAAGAACATCACTGCGTTCGTGTCCTTCGAAATAAGGTTTTTTACCATTTTTATCCCAAGCACCCCATTTTAATAAATCTCGTCTACATGATGATTCTGAACGAATTAATTGACCGTCTTCGATTTTTTCACCAGTAAGCTCGGTAAACTTTTCAGTTAGAAATTTTGAAAGATCAAGAGAAGAAAACGAAGAACTCTTTTCTTGGCATCTTGAAATCGAATAGAGAAGAGCTTCTCGTTTCAATTCGGGAAAATTTCCAAAAAACCCATCGCTTTGGTTAGAATTTCTACCATCAGAATACAAAAAATCGAACTCAGATTCGTAATCTACACATATGAAAACCTAGAAATGACATTTATTAGGGGGTGTCCAAAATAATTTTTTCAAACCCTATGGGTCTAAAGTGTCGAATTTGCACCCTTCAAATAACTCAGGGATACTTGATAATACGTTAATCTTGTAGTAGATTTTACGCTCTTTCGGAACATGCAAATTTTACTCAAATTTTATGAGGTTGATGTGTTAATAGAGTTATAGGTTAAAAGTAAAGTATGGTTTTTGAGGGGTCTTGACACTTTAGATCCCTAGGGTATGAAAAAATTATTTTGGACAACCCCTAAAAAATTGGCTTTCCTAGGTTTTCATATGTGTAGATTACGAATTTGAGGTCGAAAATCACTATCTAAGATAGTCTTTTAAAGAATATGTTTTACTTGAATGTTTTTTTAATAAATTTGTTGCCAATCAAAGAGCCTGATTCATCACATGCATTATAAAGACTACATTCGTTTCCATTGAAGGTAACGAATATACAATAAATTTCAAAAAGAATTTTCATTTTCGACTTTTTTTAAGAATGTTTTTTTTTCTCAAAAAATGTTAAAAATTAAAAGATTTTTTTTCATTATTTTAAAATATCTTACAGGCTTAAAATTCATTAAATAAACAAAAAAAAAGATTTTTTATTAGAAAATAAATTTTCTGTATGGTTAATTAATAAGTAAAAAATCCAATATTTCATAAATTTTAAAATTGCTATTTTTGTAGCATAAGAACCACTGAATAAATAATTTGGAACCCTCCCTTTAAACGCTTCAAATGACCCACGCCCCGTCATCATCATCATTCGAAGGCCGATCACTCAAAATCTAGGGAACACGCAACTTCTAGTTTTCTTTATTCTATTCAATTGCTGCCCTATCGATCCTTTCAAACAGACGAATGTATTTTTCGTACATTTTTTATCTAGCATAATTCGTTGGTTGCCTTCTTTGTTTTGGTTTACAATATTACCGAAGGACAAGAGTTCAAGATATACAAAGAGACAACTGACTTGAGTCAAAAAAAAATAATAATCTGTATGGCGGGTGAGAGTTTTTTTAAACTTTCTATCACCTATCGACTCCCTTTTTAGAAGTCACCACGATTTGTGAGTCCTGATATGATGATTGCAAAGATGTTCTAGTATCAAGTCATCAAGAGAACGATCAGTCGATGATTCTAGTCGAATCCTTATTTATTTAGTTAAATTTTGACCTTATTTTCTAGACTTCAGTCAGGGGGTAGGAGGAAAGAAAATTCTGCACACGAGGGGGTTTTCAAAAAAAATCCGCCTTTTGTAACACACCCCAAAAAGGATTCTAGGGAAAAATTTTCCCCAGAATCCTTTTTTTTAAAGGACCCACCCCAAAATTCTGGCTTTGGTTTTTGGAAAAGTTTGGAAATCAATCATAACGTTGTATTTCTACATAGATCTTAAAAACCGATATTTTTCAATTTTTTCTCATTGTAATAAAATTACTGTTTAGTCGTTTGTAAATCATAAAAGAAAGGATTATCATTAGAATCGCCTATTTCAACTATCAAAGAAATGAAAAATCAAAAAAGGCGGATAGATAAAAAGAATACAAAAATTGTCTTTGTACTTAAGTATTATCGAAAGTTAATTGATTTGTATTTCTGACTAGGTAAAAAAATTGAAAAAATTTTAAAACTTATTTGTCTTTAATTTTTTTTATCGGTAACAGTGAACAACACAGCAAAAAAAAGGGATTTTTTTCCAAAATTGTGTTTTTTTGTCAAAAAAGACCCACCCACCCTCATTTGTCTTCCTGTGAATTTCAAAATTTTTGATGTTAATTTAAAAGAAAAAATCAAATAGATCACTTTTTTACCCGCCAAAAATACCCACCCACCCCGGCCTCGTGTAGGAAAAAAAGTGAAAATGTTACCCCCTGCTTCAGTTTATGACTTTGCCAAAACGTAATAATCCGACACCACTGTATTAAAACATCCAATCGTGAAAATTAAGAGTTGAGTTTTTTAAAACTCTGGAAAATAGTTTCAGAAACCTTATGATTGGTAAAAAAGTCGTTAACAATGCCTTGGTCGGTCCCGAGCCTGGATGTGAAAATGGGATGGGCGACAATGTTGCTGTCATTCTGACACAATTCTGAATGTGCTGTATTACGGGTACGTGGGTCTACGGATCGCGTTTGAACCTTGTCGTATTGGGGCTCTGCTCGCTTTGACCATCACAACGTATAGGAGCCTGGAAACGAGCGCAAGAGCTTGTTTTACAGCAGACCCATTTAGTAATAGGTGTAGCCCTGGTAACAAAGTTAAGTATTCTCCTTCGGGTTAATACGCTTGGTTTGTGGTTCCAAGCTAAGTCTGGATAGTTTTCGAGTTCGCAGCTTCGGCTCGGATGAGTGACGCTGTTTATGATGAACGTCCCACAGTTACTGGAGTGGATTAGTCGTAAGCCTGTCTCAAGCCCGGATGTGAAAATGACTCAATCACTCTATCATTCGATTCTGAAAGTGTCTTAAAACTTACCAATTATGTGCGATAGTTTGAGTTTGAGAAAATTTGAGTGCGATATTATTGAAAACATAAAACTGTAGTTTTCTTAGAAATCCGTCAAATGCTTTTTTAAAATCGAAAAATAACCCGATTCGTCTTTTGCTTCATATTCAATTCATGTCTGAAATTGACTCATGAAGCGCTGATTCGCAGTAATGGTTCTTACGGAAGCCATTTCGGTAATTTTAGCTGCGAGAAATTTCGCGAATCCTTTCGAAATCGGAGGTATTACAGATATAATCTGATAATTGTTAACTTCTTCGATACACCTTCAAAAACAAACCTTATAAAATAATTTCAGAAATTTAATAAAATTATCTCGGAATTCTTTTTTCTAATTTTGAAAGTTTCCGACAAGCCACAAAAAATGAAGTGAACTATGATTTGCTTACTAAGAATTTTTCGTTTATTTTAAACAAAATATTTCCTTGAATATCTTGTTTTTTTCCATTATCCGTTTCGTATCGATACATGCTTCTAATTTCAAGCTTACAGCAAAATTCTATTTTTAAAAAAAATCGATTGTCATTATACTAAAATAAAAAAAATCCTTACGTCATCATTAAAAGATTTCTTAAAGCTTCGCTAAGAACTCTTAGAACAGTCGAATCGAAAAATAACCCTCAAATCCATAAGACCAAAGGGTTAACAAATTAATATAAAATTTTATTTGCTTCAAAAATTATTCATTTTAAAATGAATTCGTTCATCAAAAATATTCTACTTAAACTTTTGGGTATTTACTCGTTAATGTGTATTATCATGGGTACCCTATTCAACATTTTGGTTTGTCTCATATGTAACCGAAAGTCTCTTCGCAAGACAAATACATTCAAATTCATTTCAATTCTAGTTTTAAGTGACACATTAACATTGTACGAATGGAATCTTAATCATTTTACACTCCCATTTTATGGCATCGAATACACTCGTTCAAATTTAGTCTGGTGTAAAATATCATTGTTTTTGCAATACACATTTTTACAACTCTCTGCATGGATTCTGGTACTCTTTGAGCATAAAAAAAAACTTTTATACAAAACCCTAATTTTTAAATTTAATCTAAAGGTATCCATCGAAATCGACATACTAATGTCAATATTGATCAAAAAATGGCGAAAATTTTATTTCAATGAGAACAAGCCGTACTTGTACATGATATTTTTATTCGTCATTTTTTCGTGTTTAAACTTTCCAATTTTAATTAAAATTGGGTATACACAAATAATTAATTCGACTGAAGTTGTAACATGTCTAGCTAGTTACGAAAATGATTATAGACTGTACAAATTTTTATCAGCGGTACATTTGTACTTGTACTCTCTGGTTCCTTTTATATGTCTAATCGTTTTAAGTTTTCTTCTTATTTACTTTTTTGTGATATCAAGATGGAATTTGTTTCCGCTCAAAGGAGTTAACAAAAGAAAAAAATTGAGAACTGTTAAAATGATTTTGGTGTTAAATTTAGAGTATATTGTGCTTACATTGCCAAGTGCAATTATATCTGGATATTATTATTTGAGTCTATCTCAAAGTGATATTGGAAATTTGGTCGTGTTTATTTTTGATAACCTTGCAGTTTCGTATCATAGCTTTAATTTAGTAACATTTTATTTGACAAATAAGAGATTTAGACAAGAAATAAAGATCATTGTTTTTGGGAATTACGATAAAATTGAACAATTGTCAAGGTGATGATGATATTGGTAGACTTGATAAACTTTTATTTTAATTTTTTTTAATAAAATAAAGTTTATTCTTAAATATATTTTAATATTTTCTGTGAATATTTAAAAATTTGACCTATGTGAAAAAAAATCTCAGTTCTCAGATATTCTCGGTTCTTAGAAAATTCTGAGAACTAAAACTTTTTCTGTTCTCAGTTGTTCTCAGATATTCTCACTTATTCTAAGTTTTTCTAAGATATTCTTAGAAGATGAACATTTGAGATTTCTTTCTGATTTTTAAAGTTTTTTGCAATCGATTAAATAGTCAATCTAAGATCATTCTGTCCAAGAATTAAACTAAGAATAAATGTAATTTCTCGCGCCAAAATTATGAATAAATTATTTTAAGCTTCTAACAAAGATCATTTTTTCGATACAATTTCATTGTACGAATGGAATTTTAATCATTTTATAGTACCTGTTTTTGGTGTTGATTTTACATTTAAAAATTTAGTATGGTGTCGTTTATCACTATTTTTACAATATGTTTGTCTACAATATTCAGCTTGGATACTTGTAAGCTTTAAAAATGAATTCACGGGGGGTAAAGTTCGCGCAGATCAAAACTACAGCACAATCTTAATATGTGATTTTCGACCTCAAATTCATAATCTGCATTTATGAAAACCTAGGAAAGCCAATTTTTTAGCGGGGGATCAAAAACAATTTTTTTGGGGTTAGGCTCAAACTCTCAAAGATAAGCTAAAAGTTTTTGAGCTTCATCCTTCTTTGCCTAAATACTTATCAACTAACTTACATAATGGCATAAGTTTCATTTGATAAGCTAAAAGTTTTTGAGCTTCATCCTTCTTTGCCTAAATACTTATCAACTAACTTACATAATGGCATAAGTTTACACATATCTTTAAAGCTCTTAATCTCAGCTAAAAAACAGTGTATTTGGTTTCGCTGAAAAAATATGACCGAGATAATTTTGTTCAGAATTTTGTCTGGTATTCGAATCTGTATAGAAAATTAGGGGTTAGGGGGTAAACCAGGGACTAGGTACAAAATAACTGAAAAAAGAGATGAAATTTGCCGCTTCCGCGGCATTATCTCGGTCAAAAATTATTTTTTCCGGGAAACCAAATACACCGTTTTGTAGCTTTCCTACGTTTTCATATATGCAGAATTTGAGGTCGAAAATCACATATTAAGATAGTGCTGTAGTTGACTCGCACGAACCTTAAAAATTAATTTTTTTATTGGTTAAAGGTCTCAATTTCTTTGGATCGAGTTTTATCAATCACAATTAAAAAATGGCAAAAATTTTACTTTAACGGCAAAAAGCCGATAGTTTACTCAATTTGTTTGGCCATTTTGTTTATATGTATAAACACTAATGTACTCGCTGTAAACGGTTATATTAAAATAATTAATGAAACTCAATACGTAAATTGTTATGCTCAATCTGACACTGATCGTTCTTTGTTTCAACTTTTTGGACAAGTATCAAATTTTAGAAAATTTCAATTTTTCAACTGTAATTTTTTGATTTTTTAGATTCATCTTTATTTATATTCGATTACACCGTTTCTAGCGTTGGTTCTAGTCGATTGTGTTCTAATTTACAGTGTTATATACTCGCATGGTAAAGGAACCCGAGAGCAGGGTATCAAAAAAAAGTTGAGTATGACCCGAACGATTTTATTGATAAACTTTTTGTTTATTATTCTTACACTCCCATCTGCGATTATATCAGGATACTTTTACATTGTTCTATCCGAAACTGACATTGGATATTTGGCTCTTATTTTTTGTGATAATTTAACATTTTCATTTCATAGTTTTAACATAATTACATTATTTTGTTCGAATAAAAAATTTAATCAAGAGCTTAAGGTTTTGGTTTGGAATATTCTTGGAATAAAAAGTAATGAATTTTCGAATAGTTCAACTGGAGTGGCAACTCTAAATGCATAAAAGCATTACAGCGTGCGTGATTATACATTTTTATATTTTTAACTTAATTTTAATAAAATATTTTTTGTTTGTCTTAATTTTTTTTCTTTCTGAAGTTTTTTTCAATTCATATAAATTTGTATTCCTTTTTTCTAGATGAGATAAGCTCATTCCGCTAAATGCTACAACTTGTAACAATTTTGCTATACCTTTTGGTCTCTGTCAGCAACAGAGTCGCAGATAGAAACTTTTTTAATGACAGCAAAGTGTTTAAAAAATGCAGAGATTTGTAGAAAGTTATCTAAGGTGTAGCAAAATTGTTACAAGTTGTACCATTCTAGAAAAAACGTTATTCAAATTTTTATGAATCGAAATGAGTGAATTGAAAAAACTTCACATCCCTTTTTCTGACTTGGTAAATTCAAGCTAAAGGGAAGGATAGGGATTCCTTTAGTAGCTAAACTGTCAAAAATTAAGATAACTCGTAATCATGAAGAACAGAACTACACCATGTTTAAACTTTAAAAATGAATTAATTCCGCAACACAAATTCCGCGGAATCATATACTAAAAAGTGCGAATTCCGCATTTTAGGCTTTTATAAAAATTCTCTCGGAATTAAGTTTCAGGTATTGAATTAGGTACTAAATAGGCTCATACTTTTAAAACAGATTAAAATAAAGATTTACTGAGTATTAATACCAATTCCTCCAAAATTTTTTTTTTGGCCTGGGAGTCCGAAGTTTAGTTTCAGAATCTGAAAATTTTATTTATTTATTAAATCTTGAGCTAAGGCCACTTGTTGGGCCACATTTTCAGTACGCCCATAAATAGAGCGTACTGTTGAAAATTTAAACCAAAATTGTCAATTGTCTTGTATAAAGATGAAAGAAAGGAAAAAAATAAAAATACAGAAGAGATTTTGAGTAAAATTTGAGTGAAAAGTATTCCTATTTACAATTTGTTTTTCTATAAAATGTATTGTTATAAAAAATAAAAAATATTTAAATAACAGTAATTTGAAACAAATGGGATGAGAGTCACAATGCTTCTTTTTTGATGATGCTCATTACTGATCTTATCATTTCACGGGACTTGACGGGTTTGAGTTTGTTTTGTTGTTCAAAATAAGAAGGAGAAGGTTTTTGATCTCTTCTTGTTTGGCGTCGATTTTATGGTTTAAATCGGTTATTCTATTATTGACTTTATCATTAAATTCACCGATTTTTTCAATAGCTTTGTCCAAACAACTGTCGATCTTGGAAACGCTTTCTTTCAACTTGTTTATTTCTGTTTCATGGTTTTTCATTCTCGTTTTAAATGAATTGATATTTTCGTCAAACTGATCTAGTCTTTTATCCAGTAGTTGCTCAACGATTTCGATTACTGTGTCATTGTTTATGCCAAAAATGTCGATTTTTTTTGTAATCTTCCAGTCTGTTAAACGCTGCTCGGGACTTGAACTTTTCTCGATTTCGTTTGCTGTTCGGATAATTTTATCTGAACCGACTAATAAATTCGATATTTTGCCAAAATTGATTTCGTTTGCTTTACTGTCTTGATTTGTTTTTTGTTGTGGCACGTATGACTTAATTGATTGTTCGTTGTTTGACAAGGTTTTCGAAGGTACCGGTATTTTACTTTTTGTTTCTACTTGTTTTCTGTCATCCGTTGTACAAGGTTTGGGTCGTTTTAAGGTATCGAGTTGTGCTTGAGTATTTTCGATTCTTTTTTGTATTGTTTTGGCCCATTTTAAAACTTTATTGTGCGCAATTAGATCTTGTTGTAGTTTTTGTTCTAGAATTTGGATAAAATCAATAGAATGTGTTTCTTGTGTGGTTTTGTTTATCATTGCAGTTTTGGTTCGTGTAAAAATATGTTAATGACTCCGTGAAATTCTTGAGTTTCAAAAATCGTAACACAATTTTATCGTTTGATTGGGAGAACTACGTAAAAAGTCGGGCTGAGATGGTCGATTTAATTTTTTTGAAATTTCAAAATTTTATGTTAATTTTTTTTTTTTTTTTGAGTTTGAGTTTTATCTTGTTGTTTTATTTTGTTTTGTAGAATCTGAAAATATAGAAAGTCTATTGTTTATTGGTAAACTAAAAAGGAGATCCAAAAAAGCTGAAAAAATGCCTAAAAATTTGCTGTTTTTCCGGAATAATCCGCGGAATTGTATATTTTTTTCGAGTTCTTTTCTCTTAACGTGCAGGAAATTTGATTCTCTATCAGAAAAAACTTTTAAAATAGGATTAATTTTCTTTTCAAGCGAAACATTTTAAAATGACATACTTCTTTAAGGGTCACTTAACTTCGGACCCCCTTGGCCAAAAAAAAAAATTTTTGAACACCCCTAAAATTTTAGCTAACCCTAGGTTTTCGGGTATGGAGAATAAGAAAATCGGGTCGAAAATCGAAAATTAAGATAGTGTGGTAATTTTGGATTACGCGAACTTTAGATAGCACTTATTTTTAGTATTTTCAGAGACATACCAGCAAACGGGAATTTAAATCTCCTAAATTTTGATACTCTAAAATTCGAATTTCAAAAGGTTTCAAAAGAATTTTATTAAAAAATGCAAAACTTGTATAAACATGTTAATTCTTTTTTAAATAAAAAAGTCAAAATTCAGTAAGAAGCTTCAAAATATTCATTCGATTGATCCGTTTTTATTGTTTTTTTACCCGGTTTCCAATTAGCTGGACACACTTCACCATGAAGATCAGTGAATTGAAATGCTTGAACTAATCTTAAAGTTTCATCAACTGAGCGACCAACTTGTAAGTCATTGATGGTTATCTGACGAAGATTTCCATTAACATCAATCAAAAAAAGACCTCTATACGCAGCACCCTCATCTTCTTTCAACACACCATATCGCTTTGATATGTCTTTGGTCTTATCAGCTATTATTGGAATGCTCATTTTGCCTAATCCACCTTGTTTTCTTGGAGTGTTTATCCTGTTAGAAAAAAACAAAGATAAATTTGATTGAAGGAGATGTCAATTTGTGCATCAATTACCAGGCTAAATAAGAGTATTCTGAGTCAGTGCTAACACCAATTACTTCACATCCAATTGTTCTAAACTCTTCAACACGATCGGAAAAACTTATTATCTCAGTTGGACACACAAACGAACTAAAAATATAATTCTTAATAAAAAGTTTGACTTTCTTTTATTCACTTACAAATCATGGGGATAAAAAAAGATCACTAAATACTTTCCCTTGTAGTCGGTTAAAGAAATTTCTTTAAATTGACCATCAACAACTGCAGTGGCTTTGAAATATGGAGCTGGTTTACCAATTTGAGTTTGAGACATTTTTTGAAATTGTTAAATTTTCACTTAACGAGCGCTCTTAATTTTCATATTTATATTTTTCTGACACAATAAAAAATGAAATATTTCAAAATTATATTTCAGAACTAATCATGACTTAGCAAAAAATTGAGCTTAGTCACAAAAAAACTAAAAATTTTGATAAAACAGAATTAATCTTAATCTCAAAGATTGAAAATGTAAAAATTAAGGTTCATTTTTTTCAAAATGTGCACACTATCTGAATTTTTTAGTTCTGGAATTGTTACCGTGTTCTACGAGCTCGAAAACCCCGGAAAGTCAATAAAAATTTTATCCCTGCCCCTTAGCTTTTTACAGCCAAATTTCAATGTGCTTTTTTAAAACATTTTAGTGATTATGATTGTAAAAAGCTATAATTGATGTAAAGATATGCTCTGAATGCTAAAAAGGCTACTATTGACACTGGGGGCATTGTCGATGGGAAAAAAAATTCCCTAAAGCAATACACGGGTGAAAACGGTAAAAATAAGGGAATTTTTCAGTCAAACCGCATCTCCTCCTAGAGGACCCACAATACCCAATTTTTTTTTGCATCTGATTAAACAAGAGGCGATTGTCTACAATTCGCAGAAGTTACTTTCATTATTTTATTTTTCATTTATTTTTCATTTTATGGACGAGTACGAGTTCAAGTACGATACTTGTACTCCTTGCTTTACTCTTTGCGAAATGTCCGTATTTTTCGAGTAAATAAAGATTATTTTTACAAAAAATAACGTAAAGGCGCGATTTTTGCGACATGTCGTTAAAATCGAATTGAAAAAAAAATGCCCATCTTTTAACATTGAGCGACATGTCGTTAAATTCGAAATTCGATTATAACGACATGTCGCAAAAATCGCGCCTTTACGTTATATGATCAGTCCCTTGGAACTTGGAACTAGAATGTCATTTTGGAACTAGGATCTAGAATGTCATTTTTTTAACAAATAAGTTAAATGATCATTGTTTAGCCTTTCATTTACTATACCTTGTATGAAAATAATTTTATGTATGGTCTAATTCAGCTTATTAATGCACTTAAAAACTTGTGATCTTTCAATGGACTTAAAGTCCCGGAAATTAGAGTTTGGGCTCACAGTTTGGGCATATTTGTATCCCACAAACGCTGGTTTTGACCATGTATTCCAGAATACATCGAAAATACTTCGAGAATACATAGGGATGTATTCGGGAATATTTATATGTATTCTTTGTGTATTTCAGGTATTCTTCACGAGATAAAAAATACACTTTTTTGATAAAAAATACCAAAATTTTGTATTCGAGAATGCTTTAAAAATACATATTTTCAAAGAATTTTGTCACGTTATCATGTATTCTGGAAAACACTTTTAAAAAAAATACATCCATGTATTCCAGAATACACAAAGAATACACGAGGAATACAATGAGAATACTATAAAAATTCATAAAAAATACGCCAACAATTGTTCACATATTCGGCCAGTTGTCTATGACAAAATATGTGATAACATTGTTCACCAATTTTGTGATCATTTATTAGGGGAACAAAAAATTATTTTATTGATCACCTCAAACTCAACTTGTTCACATAATATTGTGATTGTTCACTTAAATATTCAAACATTTAATTGAGAACACTAGATCAATAAAACGTCTCATATATTACCATTCTAACAGATCCTAACTAATACATCTTTTTTATATTCTCAATACAGCTTTTTTTATTTTTGTCTAATTAAAATTTACTAAATTTACTCAGAAAATACGGGTATTTCGAGTAAGAGTACGAGTATTTACTCGAAAAATACGGGAATTTGGGTAAAACAAGGAGTACAAGTACCGTACTTGTACTCGTCCATTTTTCGAGTCCGATTGTATGCTAGTGGACAAAAAAAGTCATAAAGCTAAAATAAGAAAAAGAAGTGTGATTTACTTCTTTTTTTACTTCAAATTCTGAATTCTCGTATAGAAAAACCATATGTATATTAAATTATTGCCTCTAATTTATGGTAATTCCTATTTCTTTTTTGTTTTTCAATTTTTGGTTCCATTGTAATTAGAGTAGGTGAGAGTAAGATTCAATGTCCAGCTAGGAAAATATTCGATTTGAATTTTCAAAATATTTCAACAAAATGCGAACAACTAAAATGCAGAGGTAGATTTAACATGTTTATTACCTAACCCATGATAAGTTTAGTAAATAAAATCTCAAAACACAATGAGAATTTAAAATCTGCTAAAGTAAACTAAAATTTATATTATAAATATTTCATCGGTTTTATGAAAACTTTTATTTTTTACAAAATGTTTTTCGCGACTGTCTTTGCATTAGCTCTTACTGGTAAATTTAAAACAACTTTTTTTTCAATAACAATATTTTAATTGTCTGTAAAGGCATTGTAAGCGCTGGCTTGAGTCAACCGGGATGTGGTTTAAGACCATTAGCAACTGGACAAAAAGTAATTAGTGGCACTGTAGCTATACCAGGCGATTGGGCTTGGCAAGTATCATTGACTTTAAATGGTAGACATTTTTGCGGTGGTGTACTCATTGATGATCAAACAGTAGTAACTGCTGCTCACTGTTTCAGCGGTTCGAATTACATTAATCCAGGCTATAAAGTCGACGTTGGTGTTCATAACCGTTTGAACAAAGAATCGTGGGTTCAGACTAGAAATTTTGCCAAATTGTACGTACACGAAAGATTCAGTATGACTAATTTACAAAACGATATTGCTTTGATTAAGTTAGACGTAAGTTAAACTTGAGGGTCTTTTTGGAATTTTAAATTTTTCTGGTTTTAGTCAAAGATTCAATTGAACAGTACCTATGCAATTCCAGTTTGCATCGATGAAAGTGTAACTCAAATTCCAGAGTTAGAACCACAAGGTAAAACAGGTTGGTTGACCGGTTGGGGTCATGAAAGATACCAAGGTGTTTTAACAACAAACAAAATGCAAGGTTCAATAGGTATACTCACAGACACTCGTTGTAGACAAAAATATTCTACAATTTACAATACAGCTGTTCAAATTTGCGCTGGTGAGACTGGTGTTAATGCTGGTGCTTGTCAAGGTGACAGTGGTGGTCCATTTGTTTTACCTTACAATGGTAAATGGTATTTAGTTGGTTTAGTTTCATGGGGCTATGGTTGTGGTGATGGTACTGTTTTTGCAAGATTTAAATATTTCTTGCAATGGGTAACTGATAGAATTAATTTGTAAGCATTCGTTTACAAATGTGTACACTTTAACTTTTTTTTTCAAAAATTATTTAAATAAAAATTATTTTTATTTGTCTCAAAGAATTTTAAGTAATCCTCATAGGCTAATGAATGAGATAAAAATTGAATGATCCCACTTGTTATTTAAGTAGAAAAAATAAAAATTTCTGATTTTTCCCGCATTTTTTCCGCAGTTTTTTTCCGCGTTTTTTTTATTCTTGTCCGCGGAAAGACACAGAGTCCATTTATTTGCTGCCAACTGCTCAAGACAGATAAAAATTAGGACAAAATTTTGGTCTTAATTTTTTTAAATTTTTTACCGTAAACCACCTCGGTCTAAAAATAGAAAAAACTCGTGTGATACCTTCAAAAAGCTTTCCGACTCGAAAACTTGTTTTTCGTGACCCAGGCTCTAGACCATATCTTGAAGATTTGGCCTTTTTTTCTGAGCTTGGAATTTTGACGGAAAAAATAAAATACGCAAAATGTCTCTCTCGGTCTCTTTTCAACTATTTAAATGAATACGCCGTTCGATTATTTCCTGTGCTTTACTCTTTTTATTACCTTAATTAATTAACACTTAACTATTAAATAAAAAATATTGTATCTGAGTATTTAATCGAAAAAAATTCCGAGTTTATCCAATCAAACAATTAGTTTAATAAATCTTAACAATTTCTTAAAAATGTACTCATCTTTCAACAACAACGTTTTAGCTGCCAATTTTGAACAAATGATTGGTTCGATTGAAGCTTCGATACAATTCAATAGTCAACCTGTTTGCCTAAACCAAGATAACAGTGTAACTTACAACCAACCGGGCCTATACAGTCAACAACACTATTCAATGTGGAACAACTATTTCAATACAAATGTTTCGCCTTCGAATAGCTCATCGAGTCAATGTTCAAGCAATGTGTCTCCAAACTCATCCATATCTCATCACTCAGTCGATCGAGGAGTTGCTCACCACTCGAGCGTCAAGCGAAACAACAAGAACAATCTCGAATTACCATCCCAAAAGACTCAAATAAACGTAAACGAATATTTACTCAAAAGTGCACGTATTTTACAAAAGAACCCAAACAAAGTAATCGTGTGCACATTTTGCAAGAACAATGGTGAACCCGAACATATTTACAAATCTCATTCAATCAAAGACTTCAATGGAAAAGTAACTTGTCCTCTTTTGAAAGTCTACAAATGTCCAGCTTGTGGTGAATCAGGTGACAAGGCTCACACAATCACATACTGTAAAAAGTATAAAGCTCAAAAACGTAGTGAACTTTTAAACAATTTATAATATCATCGATGTTAATCAATTTTTTTAAATAATTAAAATCTGAATTTTGAATTTTTACGTTTTTTTTTAATTTTAATTCAATTATTTTAATAAAATATTGGAAAAAATAAATTTTATTGTATTTTTTATCTTTTTTTCTACCCACAAATAGTCTCAAAAAATATCAATCAAAGTAGATTCATCGTTACTTTCACGTGATAAATCGCATATTGAGATTTTTTCAAGTATAATACCAGCATCTATATTGTGGACCCTGGTGTTACAATGAGACAAAAAAGACAAAAAAAAATGTTTTAAACAAATTTTTGGTCTAGACAAGTTCTTAAAAATGATTTTAAGATTATTACTAATCGAATTGTTTTGTTCTAAACCCATTTTTTAAGTTTAAAAAAGAAAAAAATTCCGCATTTTCCCGCGGAAAGACTTTTTCAATCCCGATTTCTGAAGTCAGGTTTTCTTCAGTAAATTAGTTATTTTACATCAGAGATGTCTAGCACCGTACTCTAGTCCGAGTTCGGTCCTTAAACTACAAAACTTCATGTACATGACTTGAATAACATTCGCAGAGACAAAAAGTCGACTACTTAAAGCTCTTTGGAAAGACCAAGGATGCAGCCACATGCGTAGTTCAGTTTTTATTTAACTATAATAAGAGATTTTAATATGCGAGTAATCCGAGTTCCCAAATTATACTCATTGCAATGACTCGAACACAGCATACCGGTCGTCAAATATCATTTTTATAGAATTTACTTTAATTTTACTTTGCCGAGTGGGTAAAATTACAGCTTTGGCAGCTATTGGCCCGAGTTCGAATCCTGGTCGAGTCGAAAAAATTGTAATGTTTAGAAAATATAATAATGGAAACGGATGAGGGTCATTAGTGTTGTGATGCTAGGAAACGATCCGACTGTAATCATCGACTAGTCATTCTTTGAAAGACCTGATACTAGAACAACTTTAAAAATTGTATTCGGACCTACCCGGTTAAGAACCCTAATCAGCTTCTGTAGCTAATTAAGTCTAGGATTGTTCTACTAGATGTTAGATCTGCACAGAAAAAGTACTACTACTTATACTACTTGTTTACGAGTAAATCTATTGTTTTCTTTCTAAGATTCAAAAGTTAAATTCCAGTGTTTGGTAAAGGTTCGACTGAAAAATGGTAAGTGTAGTCTACACCGTCGTTGAGGGGGATCAGTGAACATGTTGATAGATTTTTTGTTTATGATTAAAACATTTTTCTATGTTTTAACAAGATTGAGTTGCAAGATTAAAGGCTTTTTTAGTTTAAAGGTTCAGTACAGGATGCAGCTACATGCGTAGTTAAGTCTTTATTTAACTACAATCTATTTTTTTATTCAATCGATCTTAAAAATTAGTAAAAAAAATTCTTTTAAAATTTTAATGTTTAAAATTTGCGTCAAAAAGCTTTGCATCTTCGAATATTTTCGTATTAAAAACCAATTGAATTTTATCATGATTTGTCCCAGTATTCAAAATAGTATTAGCAATCATAGATTTACCCAAAGTATCGATTGGAGTACTCATCAAAGTCGGTGTCAAATAATGTAGTGGTTTTGTTAGAACTGAAAATATTTTTTCACCAACTCGACTCTCTTCTCTATCAGTCCCTATCAACAATCTAAACAAAATTAATAGGTACAAAAATTTTTTTGGGTTTCTGTAATCTTACTTTGGTCTGTAGATGAAAACTTTTTCAAACCCTAAGTTACTCACAGCTTCTTCAGCTTGTCCTTTAACTTTTGGATACAAAAAAGACGAATTTTTATCAGCACCAGAACTCGAAACTAAATGAAATTGTTTACAACCCATTTTTGAGGCTAAAATAGCCGTGTTGTTAACATAATCAAAATCGACTTTTTTAAACCCTTCCTATCACAAAACTTAGAAACCCAAATTTTTAAAATCTCATAAATTCCGATACATACTACTCCAGATTTTCCTCTAGTCGTCCCAAGACAACAATAAACAACGTCAAGACCTTTAAAAGCGTCTTCATGTTCTTCCATTTTGTCAAAATCAATCACTTTTTGATCCTTGAATGAAAAAGTTTAAGAAAAAGTTGGTATAATGAATAATGTTTGAGTACAGCTTGCTTGTAGGATTCTTGGTCGACTTTTCGACGTCCAATTAAAACAGTTTTTTTAAAAACATTATTACTCAATACCTCTTTGGTCAATGCTTTACCAGTCTCGCCGGTAAAACCAACGATTCCGACTGATAAAGTCTTCGGGTCTAGTTTAAATAAATTCGAAGTCATTTTATGATTAAGTAAAAAATGTAATTTTTCGTGATTATTTTTGGGATTTATGTAAGAAATTTTTTGAATTTAAAATTAGAAATTTCTGTTCAAGTTAAGGTAAAATTTGGAGTGTTCATAGTTTTTTATTTTACATTGTAAAATATTAGTTTTATAAACTTTACTTTAACTCTGTACAGTAAATATTCGATTATACAGAATAGAAAATTTTGTTGAGTTCTGTATAACCGAATTTTCTAGATAACTGAATAAGGTATATGGACACTAAATATTGCCTTGAAAAAACAAAAAGTGTCCGTTTTAAGGTACAAAAAGATCGATAAAATATAAATTATGAGACAAAAAGTTAATAAGGACTAATTAACACCGAAAACTCTATGATTTACTGACTTTCTTAAAAATTTTAGATCCTTTGTCCTGGAAGCCGTAAATTTCTTGTCGAAAATTGACAAATGACTTGTCATGTTCCATTTTTAAAATTCTGGATAATCGAATATTTACTGTATTTTACTTTTTAAAATAAAAGGTTAGTTCTAATGAACAACAAATATATTTTCTAATATTTATTTTTCAATGAGTCATTGAAAATTTTATGTTAAACTTTTTAATCACCTCAAATACAGTCCCACTTATATCACCACCCACTTAAGTCACTGTTACACTTATATAATTGGAGAGATTAAGACAAAATGGTCACTTTTAATGCAAATCGATTCCAGTTAAGTCACAATTCATTTTTATCACTGCAAAATGGCTTGACAAATAGGGTGATATAAGTGCTACTCGACTGTAAGTAGCTACATTTGTAGAGGACTTAGGTGAGAATAAATGAACTAACTCACTTACTCTGGGATAGGTTCTCCTTCTAGTAAGTTAGTCGACATAAGCCTTTAAAAAAAAATTAGAGATGAATAGAATGCTTAATGACTTAAACGCACTTAAAAGAATTAAAAGTGAAGGAAGCTGTTTCATACACATTCGAATCCGTCCTTCTAACTTGATTGAAAATGCTCGGCTCGTTCTTTAATGTGACAAATTGTGAAGATAAATGAATACTTTTGATAAATATAAGAAGAAACTTTGATATAAAAAATGTTGATAAAAAATAATTGGATTCCAGGAATAACTTAATATAGAATTTTTTCACTTAAAAGCCAATATTTTTATAGGGATGAAAAACCAACAATTAGATGACACCTCTTTTCTTGTGTCATAGGTCTAATTTATATTCTAAATTAACCTGTTGCCAGGTTGACGTTACATTTTGATTAACTGCAACACCTGATGGGAGCCATGGCAGAGTTGGTAATACAACAGCTTTGGGAGCCAGTGGCAGAAGTTTGAATCCTGGTTGAGTAAAAAAATACTACTTCTAGAAAAAAATTAATGGAAATGGATAAGTGTCATAAGTGTAGTGTTGTACTGGAAAAAGATCATGGTTCTATAGAATCATCGATTAGCCGTTCTTTAGATGGTCTGGTACTATAGCGAGTATAAACAAAATTGATACAGCCTATCCGGCTTAGAAGCTTCGTCAGCTTCTGCAACTAATAAAGCCCAGGATTGTTCTAATAGATCTTAGATCTGAACACAAAGTACTACTATTACTATCTTGAATGTTTTTAATTTAACGTAAAAGCTCGATTAATACGATATGTCACTAAAATAGAGTAGTTTTGCTATAGATCATAAAATAAAAAATCTAGAATAAGCATTTAGCCCAGAATTCTTTCTTCTACAAGCTGAGCAGTAAAGTATATATGTGTTAGGGAAATTCCTGGAACTGGATATAAAAAACTTAGAAACTGGGATTTTTTTCGATTTTTCGACATAAAAAATCCTTTTTGAAATTTATGTTTGCCTAAAAATTTGATGATCATGTTTAAAATTCAGACATGGGCAATTTTAATAAATATCCGATTATACGATTATTCACTTATACGATTATTCAAAAAAATATTTTTCCTAACCTTCTATACGATTATTTCGTTTAAAGATTTGTTTAAACCCTATCTAAAGAGGACCTGTGATCTGGGGTTCTTGGAGTCTAGAGGGGGAGACTGTGACAAGCTTATAAAAAAAGCCATTTACATCTGATTCATCAAGGTAGTTAGAACCGGCGTCGACGGCCAATCCAAATAACGGCCGTCGACGTCGGTTCAACTACCCAAAGCTCGTGAGACAAATGGCAAATGAGTCGGCAAGCCGATTATGAGTCAAAATGAATAAGTGATTAATCCTTACGCGTTCACCATAGGTCTGACAAGTGATTTGTTTATTGTTAACAAAAGACAAAAAAAGTTTGAAATAATAAAATAAGTTAATTTTTTATTTGTTAAAAAAAATGTAAACGTAAATTTGAAAAATCAGGACAGAATATCCGATCTTTAGCTTCCAAAAATTTTAAAAGAAAATTTTGAGTCTCGTCTACCGAAAATTCTTTGTTTCTTTAAGGTTAAAATTGACTGAGATAGTTTAAAGATTATTACGAAATTGATTATTGAATAATCGTTTAATATCTTTAGGAAAAAATAAATTTGAATAATCGAAAAATTCTAATAAGTTCTTTAAATAAAATATTGCCCATATCTCTTAAAATTTTACACTCTTTCAGAATCTGTAGCGAAATCGAAGATTTTTTGCGAAAAATTAATTATCAAAGTAAGAAATTTATCTTAATTCATAATTTTTGCTCGTTTTTCTGAACACTCCAAACAATAGACGAATTTTTTTTCACTCCACGAAAACTTGGTGGACAGTACATTTTTTGATGCTTTTTCAGGAAATATAGTTGTTTTTGCAAAAAAATTAATCTAGAACATTTTTTTTGGAGCGAAAATTGGCATTAAATATGCAAAAGCTTTTTACGAATTCTTGGTCAAAAATTCCAAATTCCCTAATCTTAGTGATTTTTATGAATTTTTTCAGCCTTTACTGTAAAACGGAATAAACTAATCCCACCATTTTGTTCAGAATTTTGTCTAGTTTCAGAATCTATAGTCAAAATTAGGGGTATTTGGTATTTTGAAGGACGAGATCCGATTTAACTGGAATTATGCACATTTTTCCACTTTTTTCCTAGGACAAAATCTCACATTATTTTTTTCCGCAACATTAAACACATTATCTTGTAGATATACACTTTCAGAATATATGCCCATTATATATGATTCATGATCAAATAGCTGAGATATCGGCCAGAAATGGTAACCAACTTACTCTTGTTCTGTAAAACTAGGGTAGGGGGGTCAAAAGAAAATTTTTTTTCGAGAAATAAAAAAATACAAAATTAGAGGGTTTTGGGACGCAGATTTCGAATCTGATATCGAAATAAGTTTTGATAATGTGGAAGATTTGAATTGCCCGAACCTTAAATAAAGTTTATTTTTAGGTAAAAAATATTTTTTATTTTTAAAAACGTTTTCAATCTTGGAAAAAAAGTGTCTTACAAAAATACGACTATTTTAAATTATGGAACGTAAACAAAAAAGAATGACATTTTAATTTTTTTTCTATTACAAATAAATAAGTTAATTAAGGTAAATTTATAGTTTTTAATTTTTTAAAATTTATTTCCCCATAAATATTGGATTCCTTTGGCTGTTTCATTGCTCAATTGAGGTCCAATAAGTGGATGATATTGATGTAAAATCGTGCACAACCAACTTGAAACGTAAAGTATTCAATTAAGGCTCGCTTTAAGTTTTATTTTGTTTAGAGATACTTACAACATGTAGCATGATACTGCCGTCAAAACCAACATAACACGAATCAATCTTAACAAAAAATGTTTTAATGAGTAAAAAATGGGGCTGAATGGGTTTAAGTTACTCTCTGTTTGGTCCTTTGGCAAAGAAGGGTAAAACACCACCGATTATTAACCAAAATAAAGAGACGATTAAAAACGGAATTCCAATTGACTCCATGATTTTATCTAAAAAATGGTCACATGATAAAAAAATTAAAAGTTTTTTGATGGGATTTTTTCGTTAATTTTAGGTCGAGATCAAATAAGTTTTTTTCAATTTTAACAAGAAAAAAAACAGAGAGTTTATAACACTAAACTAGATATGTTGTATCTGGTTATTATGAAATGATTGTTTTTAAGGGTTTGAAAAAAAGTCATCATCTTTTTTTTTCTTTTTCTTGATTTTAGTTGCAAGTTTCAAAATTTTAATAAAAAATGTAAATTATGAAAAAATAATTTTTTTTTCTTTTTTCGTTTATGAAGAATCGTAAAAAGCTCAAGCAGTTTACGGTCGGAATTAACTTAACATTTGAGCGATGAGTCGCCCTCCCATTTTCTCATCCGGGCTTGGGACCGGCCATGGCATGGTTACGACTAAGCTACTGCCATCCACTTCAGTAACTGTGGGACGTTCATCATAAACAGCGCAACTCATTCAAGCCGAAGCTGCGAACTCGACAACTATCCAGACTTAGCTTGGAACCACAAACCAAGTTAATTAACCCGAAGGAGAATACTTAACTTTGTTACTAGATCTACACCTATTGCTAAATGTGTCTGCTGTAAAACAGGTTCTTGCACCCGTTCCCAGTTGTGATGGTCAAAGCCAGCGGCATTGCAATATGACAAGATTCGAACGCGATCCGTAGACCAACGTATCCGTAATACATTTAGAATGGTTTTAGAATGACAGCAACATCGCCGCCCTCCCATTTTCACATCCAGGCTTGGGACTGGCCGAGGCATGGTTACGGCGATAATTTTTCTTAAATATTCAAAATCCACTATACCTTAAAAAAAAAAAATTAATTTACACCCAGGAGAATACTTAGTATTAGAACTTTAAAGCATTTAAAAAACTTAAATTTGTTGAAAAAGCTCACGAAAATGACTAGACATTGAAGATAGTTAAGATTGTATTGGATGATTATCTCATAATAAAATCTTAACTTTCAGTTCATTACAAACCTATGGCGTTAATGGCGAAGCTCTTGAGTGGATAATCAGTTTTCTGGTTGGAAGAAAGCAACGCATTGTACTTGGAGAAGTCGTATCAGACTGAGAGCCAGTAACGAGTGGGGTCCCACAAGGATCGGTTCTCGGTCCAATTCTCTTTGTATAAATGATCTTTTGGAAACACTTCAAAGTCCCTGTCTATCGTACGCTGATGACTTGAAAATAATGGGAATTATAAATAGAGATTCGGAAAGGTCAATAGAGCTTGAGAATGATTTGCGTATACTAGCGGAATGGAGTAAAACATGGTCGATGGAGCTGAACTTAACAAAATGTAAAACAATGTATTTTGGTGGAAACCGACCTAAGCATGAATATGACATGCAGGGCCGGCGCTAGGAATATTCGCGCCGGCGCGGCGCGTGAACTCGATTGAAGCAAAACCATATGGAGAAAGACTCACGATTTTGAAATTATTGAGCCTTGAAGAAAAACGTTCAAGAGGTGATCTGATCCAAGATCACAATATTGAAGAAATTAAGTTGGTGAGAGGGGTAAACTATTCCAGGAGTCTGTCTCTCAATCTAAGAAGATCCAATGATAAAAAATTGGTGAGTAAAATAAATCGTAGAGGATTGTATCGATTCAATTTTTTGACAAACAGAGTAGTTGAAGTATGGAATAAACTATTGTCGAGTGCAGTGAATGCAAAGTCAGTCAATGCTTTTAAATCAATTGTTGATAAAGAGGTTTTTGGAATGCTTCAACGAAACGACTGCTACTCTTTTAGGGCCAAACGCGATTAGCGTAAGTGTAGACAATTGTTTACTGCAGTATTACTACTACTACTACTATTCAAATTTCAATCACCAAAAAAAAAAATATTTCCAAGAATCCTTAAGTTATTAAAAAATGCAATTTTAATAAAAAAATTAGTAATCCTCATCTAACCCAGAAAACATATTTATTTTCTAAATCGATTTTTAGTGCTGAAAACGTCATTAGGTCATTTTGTGAAAAATTTACAGAATTTTTATATCATTTTATTCTTATCTTTCTTTTCTAAAGTTCGCCCAATGCAAAACTTTCACGGTATTTAAATTTACAAAATCTAAAATACCCTTCTTTGATCAACCGAAAGCTTGGTTTGTTTCTTCAAGATAACGCAAAACCGCATACCACTTGAAAAACTATGGAAAAAATTGAAAAGAGCTGGAAGGAATTGAACTTCTCCCTCATTCAGCTTATAGTCCAGACCTTTCTCCTTCTGATTATCATCTTTTTCTCTCTATGGCTCATTTCCATAGAGGGCGGAATTTTACAAATCAATACCAAGTTGAAGCTGGGTGCCTTGAGTTTTTTAGCTCAAAAAGCCAAGAATGGTATCGAATTGCTCGCTGATAGATGGCTACAGACCATAGAGCATAATGGTGTTTTTTTGAAGATAAGATGTTTTCCGTTTTTTAAAAATTGATATATATCCGAAAATGTAACATATCTGCATCTACATCAAAAACGAATTGTGTTCAAATCCGAATAAAAATATATTCTAAAAAGGTTTTCATCATTCGCTCTGTACAACATTGCAGTACTTTTTCTTTAGAGGGGAACATGTAAGAGCAAAAATCATAAGTCAAAGAAATATTATTAAATTTTTTCAATTAAAATATTTGTCTAAAGTTTCCATAGTAAATACAAATTATTTTCACTAATTATAACCAACCAAAATAATACCAACCAAGAAGTATCGAACTAAAAACCCATATGTTATTAGTTCTCACAGTCTAAAAAAAACTTTTTTTTTCTTACGTAAAAAGCGTTCGACTCAATAAATATTACCTGTTTTATTATTTTTTAATTTTTATTAATTATGTTTAAACTTAAATTTATAAAATAATGAAAGTTGCAGACTCAGAAGTTTCCCCGAAAAAAAATCCCCATTCATGTCTGCCTCAGTCAAAATGCTTCAAAATAATTTTAATTGTAACAATCGCCTTGTTTATTTGTTTCTTAATAATCATTATTGTTATCCTTTCACTCTTGGCCACAGTCCCTTGCACTGTAATCCAATGTCACTCAAAAGCAAGTAAATGTATAAATCATTGGTTCTCTGTTCAATGTATTTGTGATTATGGTTACCAAGGTGATGGATTCTATTATTGTGATGAATGCGGTTTATCTAGTCAATCTAAAAATGTCAAAATAATAGGAGGTTCAGAAGCAGTTCAACATAGTTGGCCAAGTGCTGTTTATTTAAGATTTAATTATTACGGAACTGTAACATTATTACTCAACAATGGTACAATAGCTTCTATACCAGTTCAAACAGGAGCTCTATGTGGCGGAAGTTTAATCGATCGTAAACATGTTTTAACAGCTGCTCATTGTGTTAGAGGTGGTTTAACAGTTAAAGTTGGTAACAAAAATTATGAAACGTTAGCAATCACAAATGAAAAATATCCAACTTTAGAGTCTATGTACACAGTTTATTTAGGGGTTCATAATAAAGATACCATCACGAGTTCTCATGCTTATTCAATCAAAAAGATTTATACAGTAAGAATTTTTATGATTGAAACGGTATTTTATTAAAACTAATCATTTTTAGCATGAAAGTTATGACACTAAGACAATCTTTAATGACATAGCTATTCTTAAACTTAAGAAAGAAGCCACTTTGTCAAACGAAATTCACATTGCTTGTATGCCAAATAACTCAGTGCCAAATTTTCCGATTGAAACGAATTTGAAATCATGGGCGATTGGTTGGGGTTATACAAATCAAACTTCTCTAACACTCCCGTCGACTTTACAAAATGTTGAGCAAGTGATTTATGACCCTGGAGTTTGTTCACAACTTGAACCAGAAACTCCTAAAAATTGGACGTCTCAGATATGCGCCGGGTATCTCCCAGGTGGGAAGAGTGCTTGTAATGGAGATTCAGGAAATTCTTTATTCATTAAAGAAGCAATCAATGGAAAAATAAAGTATTTAGGAGTGGGTATTGTTAGTTATGGTAATGGAACTTGTGGTGTAGCGGATAACCCACAGTAAGGATTTAAGGATATTTTTTAAACCAAATTTTAACACTTTTTTTTCAAGAATCTACACGAGGATAAGCGCTTTCACTGATTGGATACATTCAAAAAAGCATTTGAACTAAAGTCTATGATTAAAAGTTACGTCATCAAGGTCTGTTATGTAATTTTATTGCACAGTCGGATCATAAAAATTTTCTTCGAAGTGTTTTAAAACATGATCTCTTGATGCGATTTCAAGGAGTTTTAATTTTTGTTAAAATACACTCAAAAAATTTTACCTATTTGTTTAAATAAAGTCTTGAAATTTACAGTTATTTTTTTATTATTGTTGAATATTTTATGTTCATTTAAGACTTCAAGCGATGAAGTAAAGTTATTTTCTTGTGTCTCATATGTGCCCAAGTCCACAATATCTGAATTTTTAATTTTAAACATTATAGATGTAATCTACGACCCGGAAAACCCAAGAAAATAAATTTTTATTGCAGCCCAATGTCCAGGTGCTTTATTAAAACATTAAATAACTCATGATTGGAAAAAGTTATAATTGATTTGAAGACATGGTCAGATAGCTGAAAAATTCTTGTTGATCCTAGTACCCATTTCAAACGAGAAAAAAATTTCCCAAAGCATTAATGAGCCGAAAACGAGCTAAAAAAAGGCAGTGTTTTCACTCAATTCAAGACAAATCGCATACAGAGCTTCATTTTTTGTAATTTTTGTCACATGCTTATTTGTCAGTCATTGTATAACCTTGATTTGAATTTTTTTTGAATTTCTCAAGACTGTCAAACTCAAAAAAAAAAGACCCTGAATTATTTAAAAAAATCTTTAATGATCCTTTAAGAAATAAAAGAATAATAATTTAAATACTAAATGCAGATATTAATTTCAATTTGAAAAGAATATTTTCAAATATTTAAAAACTACTTGTAATATATTACTAAATATTTAAGGTTCTTTTTATTTTGTTGAACTCTCTATGCTCCTTCTCTTTATAATGTAAATTTTGTGGAGTTGAATTTTTTTCTTTTGTTAAAAATATCTCGTAATACCAAAAATCAATACATCGAGTAACTAAGAGAAGTAAAATCCTGTTCGAATTACCGGTGTTTTGATTAAAAAATTAACATTTTTATTAATTACTTTAGAATCATTGAAATGTTCAAATTTAAATTTTATTAAACAAGCAACAAAATTTTTCAGTAATAACTTTGTCTTACCTTTTTTTTTTTTTTATTATTTTACAATTACGTAACTACAGTTAATTTTATAAAATTTCTTGTTTTCGATATATTCATCATGATGTTTTTTATTATTTCATAAAATATTATTTCGTTTCGTTTTTTTTTTGTTTTGTTTAAAACATAAATGAGACATGAATATTCGACATACGGAACATGAATTTCCAACACCACAACAATTTGCACCCACACAAACTAAAACTAAATCACCCAAATCAGCATGGTCTACTAAACGAAAATTTATATGTATTACAATTGGTCTAGCATTAATACTTGTTCTAGTCGCTGCTATTATTATTATAATTCTATTCGCAACAAGTAAGTTTTTTTATGTTTGACTTGACAAACATTTCTTTTGAATTTACTGTCTTCTTTAAGCTTATGTCTTTGTTAAATATTAGCTTTTAGATTTGTGAAGATTCAAAAAAGGAGGGTGTGAGTCTTAAAAATGTTCTCGCTATCATGACAAAATTAAATCGAGACTGAACTTTGTCCATTTTTGGATATAATTAGGGAGCTTCAAGCTTCCAATTAAAAAAAGTGAACGGATACGCAATCTTTATTGTTTCATAGGGGTATTTTTTATTTTCCAGATGCTTGGTTTTAGCGTCAAAAGTGAAGAACCCAAACAGTTACACCAAATTTGACAAATTTTTGCAAAGAATTTACAGTACATTTCTGAAATAAGTTGACATTTTTAGCCGTCTTAGACCAAAAATTTTGGTAAAAAAACGTTTTTTTGAGAGAATCCTCCGACAGAATTATGTTTCTTTTCGTTCATTAGGTCTTTCTGAGCCGTTTTAATGTCTTACAAAGGTACAATCAAATTAGTATTTTTATAGCAAAAATCTAAAATTTTTCCGAAAAAAAAAATTTACCTAAAACTCCCGACTGGTCTTTCTGGTGCGATTTTTATTTATAACAGGTAAAAAGTGATCATTTAGATTATCAATCGATAGATTTCATTGATTTCTTAAGCTGGATATTTCTATCCTATTAGAAGATTTTATTCCGGTAAAAACCGCATTAAACCGCATAAATCAGAATTGCTTATTCATAAACATACATTTTATCTCATCCACGATTGAAAAACCGAAAAATCCACCAAAATTAGATACTCTTTTTCCTCCAATAAAAAAATTATAAACTGAAAATAAGGGGTCTGAAATGTCATGCTGCACCCTTCAACAACACGAAGGGTTTAAAATTTACAATACTTATTTTTTAATCCAAAGAGGGTATATGAGTTTCATTGAAAATATGTTACCCCTTCAATATTCTTGAAAGTACGGTCAACTCTCTTTATACAATTCCTGATTAAAATTAAGTATTAAAAAAGGGATAATGTGTGAATTTCCGGATAATGACGTTCCTTTTTAACGAGAGTTGACTGTAATTCGGTCAAATTCGCATAGGCTCCCAGATTTTTCAGTTTAATTACCAGTACAATCTTAAAAAAGCAAAGATTAAATCTTACCTAAATCATTTTAAATTTCTCAAATTTCCCCATTTTTTTTTTAGCGGACAAAATTTGATTCTCTTATTCTTCAAATTTCCATTAGAATCTAATTCTTTTTTAATTTCTCAAGTTCCGTGTCAATTAATTAAATGTCACTCGAAAGCAAGTAAATGTGTGAATCATGCATTTCGAGCTGAATGTATATGCGATTACGGTTATCAAGGTGATGGTTATTATAATTGCGACGAATGCGGTGTTACATACAACACTCAAAATTTGCGTATAGTCGGCGGTGTTGAAGCAATACCAAATAGTTGGCCTAGTGCAGCATTAATTGTATTCACATACAAAAACATAGCAAAAATTCCATCGTTAGGAATTTATGTTTCTTTAAATCAAGCTTATTCTTGCGGTGGCACACTAATAGACAGAGAAACAGTGCTTACAGCAGCTCATTGTATTCAATCATACGTTAGATTTACTTACAATAATCAACAGTACACGGCTGATGTATCGACAAGCGCGGAATATCCGACAATCGAGTCAATGTACAAAGTGTACCTTGGAGTCCATAATAAAACAATGCGGTCTAAATGGCCGGCTATAGAAGTCTCGGTGAAAAAAGTCTTCAGACATGAAGACTATGATGAAACATCAAAGTTACACGACATTGCAATTATTAAACTATCAAAATCAGTCGGGCTTAATAATTATATTCAAACATCATGTTTGCCTAAATCAGATATAGCTTACTATCCAACGCAAGTTGACATTAAATCGTATGCGATAGGTTGGGGTACTCTTAAATCCGGTGATTCGAGTGGTTCCGATGTGTTAAGAAATGTTGATTTAACTATTTATGATGGAAATTATTGTAGTAAAGTTTCGGTGTATGGTAATGATTGGAATTCTCAAATATGTGCTGGTAATTATTCGGGTGGTAAAGATACGTGTCAAGGTGACTCGGGTGGTTCACTTTTTGTTACTGATAAAGTTAATGGTGTGACTAAATTTGTTACTGCTGGTATTGTTAGTTATGGTGAAGGATGTGCTTTACCGGGATATCCTGGGTAATAATTAAATATTCTACACAAAAATGATGTACTTTGCCAAACTGTTTGTACTGACTTAGTAACTTGCACATGTTCTCTCTAATAGAGTAGGCTAAAATTAAGTCCTATTATCACAAAAATGTGTAAAGGGCGTGCTATTCACAACTTTCACACTATTTAATTCATTCTTCTGTAAAGTTTCACCACCCATAAATTATGTGTAAAGGGAACTGGAATTTTTTATTGATATAGTTTTCAATATTACCTAAAAATCTTACAATGAGAGCCTTAAATGTTTAAAAAGAGGGTTTCACTAAAAACAATAAAACCGAACTTTATACGCCTCTATTTTCGCGAATTAAAATTTTTGTTGTAATTGTTTTATTCATTAGTACCAATTCTTGCACCAATTGCATCAAAAACCAACTTTTTTTAGAAAAAAAAATTTTTTGAAAATAGTCGAATGAATGAAAAGAAATAAATCGAATGCTGAATTTGGCGATCCAAAAATCTAAAAGTCACCAATAGGAAGCCATCAAAGCATCTGGAAAGAAAAAGTTTTTGGCCTACCAGATTATTTACATTTATTTGTTGTCAAGACTTTTCAAAATAGTGTAGAACACAGAATATCTCTTTTTTTAGACCCTTAGGTTTGGACTTTTTCAAAAATTTTCGGCATTTAACATTTAAAAATTTCTTTAACAAGGTATTTGAACCTTTCGAATGTTTTTTTTGTTGTTTCAAAGTCGTAGATCAAAATTTCTTAAACTAGAGTTCTGATTGACAAGCTCTTAAACGAATTTTTTTAAAGAGTCACTCTGTTTATTACAGAAACCTCACACAGGTGCTTTTTGAGTGTCAATTATTATTTTTATTTGAACAAAAATCAAGGTATATTGAAGAGCTTTTTCTTTTGTTGTTAAATTAAATTAACTTAAACAAACACTTGTAAATATTTGGTAACTATATCAACTTAAAAAGTCTCCTCAAGGCTACAACAAACGGACAATCATTACTTAGACTAATTATTTTTTTACTTTAGAATCTACACCAGAGTGAGTTATTATTCAAAATGGATACAAACAAACAAATGGAATTTTAACTGATTAAAACGAGTTTTCTTCTTTTTTTTTTTTGTTACATAATGTTTTTAAAAAAACAATTTTTTTTTACTGAAAATAAAATCCTTCATAGTACTTATGTCTGGTCTCTCATTTCATAAGCTAGTTTCTAAACAACTACCTGTTGTTGTTTTTTTTTAATTTACCTGTTTGAAAATTATTTCAGAATTTTTTTTTGTTGAAAAATAATGGAACAAAAATTCGAAAATAATGAGCCTATTCATGTAAAAGCACGTCGAAAGAGTCGAAAAAGTAGCCGACGTTCAAGTGGAAGTTACAAACCAAGCGAACTTTTGTCCAAACTAAATAAGGCAATTAATGTTGAAGCGATTATTGAATCACCTGAACAGTCCGTTCACGATGACCCTGATTTGACTAAGTTTATAGGTATAACCGATCTAATCGAGGCAAAAAAAGCTGCTAAACAAAATATTGAACAAGATTTGATTAATATTTTAAAAGAACCTGAAAAAAAAGTTGAATTAGTCGTCCCTGTTAGGTCCAATTCGAATAAAGAGCCAAAGAGAGAAGACGTTAAACATGATGTTAAACGGGCTAGTTCATCACGAGAGCCTCAAAAAGAGGTAAAACCCGAAATAAAACGAGCTATTTCATCACGTGAGCAAGACACAAAAAAAGAAGATGTCAAATCCGAATTAAAACGGGTACCTTCATCACAAGAAATAAAACGTACCGAATCGAATACAAAACTACCTCCGAGGATACCTGTTCCAAGACTCTATTCAAATAAACCTCAAAAAATTGAAGATGCACCTAAAATTGAAGAGCCTAAACCTCATGTTATTATTGAGACAAATCAAACAAGACAAGTTATTTTAGGAGATGATAAAAGTCATGAGTACAAAATGATGGTGCGTAAAGTCCGTAAAATGTTAATCATATTTGGTCTAGCAATGTTTATATTAGTTGTTTTTGGTGTTGTTTTATCAGTTGTACTATCAGTAGTTATAAATAGTAAGTCTTAGAAAACATCTTATTCGGCTTTAAACGGTTGTTTTCAAAAAAAAAGATTCTTGTTTGGTAAAAAAATGTGATCAAAACACAAGTTCTGGGGTGACTTTAACTACTATCTCCAAGTATATTGAAATTAGTGATTCAATGAAAACAAATGAAAAATCTAGTCAAATTACGACAACGAGTACAAGTACGATTACGACGACAAGTACAACGACTACTACTCGACAAACTACTTTGCCTGTTTTGAGGAAAAATTGTGATTATGGATTTAGTGGGGTTAGCTGTGAAGATGGTAATTATTTTTTTAACCTAGGTTATTAGGGTCAGCCCTTCTACATGACAGATTTAATTATATTGTAAGACGGTCTAATTGGGTTATAAAGCTTATCGATGGACAAAGACCCCTCAGCTTATAGATAATTCATTCTTCTACAAGTCAATATAACGTCCACATCGCTTATGATACAGACACTGTCAAAGGAACTTTGTGGTAAATGAATAAAAATGGGGCAATTATGTGAGGGGCTTTTTCACCCAAAAGAGATTTTAACATGTCAAAGTTAAACATATCAATAAGTAGCTTATCCTGTCCTCTTTCAAATGAACTATAAAAAAGGGATGTGAATTATATGAATAAAATGAAAAAACATATTTTCTGGACGATACTTTTTTTACCAGGAATAACAAAAAAAGGTATACCATTTTTAAAACATAAGTTATACACACTGGTTATTTATTTAGCTAATTATTTATAGTTCATTTAAAAGAGGACAGGATAAGCTACTTATTGATATGTTTAACTTTGACATGTTAAAATCTCTTTTGGGTGAAAAAGTCCCTCACATAATTGTCCAATTTTTATCCATTTACTCAAAAATCACTTTGATAGGGTCTTTACCTTAGTCAAAATGAAAAAGTACACAAACACAATATATCGGCTGGTAGAGGACAAAATTCTCTACAAGGAGAAGGGTTTAAAAAAGAAATTCTACATCTTAACTATTGTTCCGGAAATTTCATTAACCCCATTACACCGTCTTATAATATTAATGTTTTTACCTAAGTGTCCAAAAAATAAAGAACGAGCGACCTCATCACCTTTTTCATCCTCTAGTACCAAAAATTTCTCTTCCAATGTTACATGTAACTAAACCTGAGTATTCAGCACATCCCGAGTATTCAGGTTTAGATACATGTTAAATTGAACGAGAATTTACGGTATTTAAAAATGGAAAATAAAATAAAAAAAGCAATTCCTGATATTTGTAGTGAATCGCCTCTTGTTTAAGCAGGTGTATAAAAATTATGAAAATAGCCAGTCATTAGAAGTAGATGTGATTTGACTTAACAATGCCTTATTTTTTATCGTTTTCACTCGAGAGTTGCTTTAAGTAGATAATTTTCTCCATCGATTAGGGTTCCAGTGTCAATTTCAGGTTTATAGATAGGTCATATTTTCAAATACTCAATCATTGGTTCTTAAATGTTTTAAAACAGCAGCTTGGCATTTGGCTGCAAACAGCACATGTATTTTAAGTTTAAAATTTTTAATTTTCATCTAATAAGTCCAAGTTACGTAATCATGTTACATTTTAAGTTTATTCTTAAAATTTTTAATTTAGTTTCAAAATTAAACATAATTGTTTACGTAATTTATTTCTTTTCAAAGAATGTGGTTTGACATATTTTGAAGCAAATGTAAAAATAACTGGTGGTGTTGAAGCACGATCAAATAGTTGGCCAGCAACAGCTATAATACATTTTTCGTATCGTACAAACGATACAAGTCTACCAGCCATACGTTCATTCATTTGTGGTGGTACTTTAATCGATCGTTTGACCGTTTTAACAGCTGCTCATTGCATTTATGATACTGTTACAATACAAAATAAAATAATTAAAGTAGTGCCTAATGAATTTTACCCGACTGTAGAGTCTATGTTCAAAGTCTATCTTGGTGTACATGACCGAAGTTTGATTAATTTTGTACAAAATATACAGCCTGCTGTCGAAGTAAAAGTTAGAAAGATAATCAAGGTAACTTTTCATCAATTAAAGAAACCCCGTTGTTTATATTTTTTGTTTAGCATGAAGGGTATAATGATAAAAATGAGCTTAACGATATAGCTATAATCAAATTGGACAGGTATATCGAGTTTAATCAGTACATTCAACCAGCTTGTTTGCCAAGATCAACCGAAAATTTTCCGAGGATTAACATACCAGCTTGGGCAATGGGTTGGGGTTCAGAGGCTTCATCAACAAGCATGGCTACAAGATTAAGAAATGTTAGATTAACTGTTTATAACGAGACGTTTTGTGTTAACGTTGTATCGATGTTTGAAAAAAATTGGACAAGTCAAATGTGTGCTGGTGAGTTAATGGGTGGTAAAGATACATGTCAAGGTGATTCTGGTGGTGGATTATTTGTACAAGATTTTGTTAATAATAGAGTTAAATATGTTGCCGCAGGAATCGGTAAGAAAAAAATGAAAAAATATAATTTTTTAACTTTTTGTAAAAATTATTTTTGATTACAGTTTCGTATGGAGAGGGATGTGGAACTTATCTAAAACCAGGGTAGGCTTTATGAAAGAAATTTTTTAGTCTAATTTTACTTACTTTTTTTATCGTTTAAAGGATTTATACCAGAATTAGCTATTACTTGGATTGGATTAAAATTAATTCAGGCTGAACTAATAAAATTTTTAATCAAAACTGTATTTATTCTTTTTTGAGGTGGAAAGAGACGCATCTGGTCTCGGAGGGATCTTTGACGAAATTACTTTCATACACATGCCAAAACTAGAGAAAATACTTTATGATCGCAACTACTTATTTCATGTAAAATTATTTTCGAAAGTTGATTATGAAATTTAAACTTTTACAACAAGTCGCCTTCCCATTTTTTCATTAGGCTTGGGACCGCCCATGGCATAATTACGACTATGCTACTGACATCCACTCCAGTAACTGTGGGACGTTCATCATAAATAGCACCACTCATCCATGCCGAAGGTGCAAGCTCGACAACTATTTAGTTTTAGCTTAGAACCACAAACCTAGCGTATTCCCCAGAATTTAGGATTCCTTTAAAAACTTTGTTCAAGTTTTTAAGGTTTTTCACTAAAATTTTCAAACAAAAGTCCATATATTTATACATATTCAGAAAGAGAACAAATTTTTGTACAAGGTTAGGCATTTTTTATGATCAATGGGGACCTCGAAGCTTCACTTTATGGTGCAAAAAAGAAATTTTTTGAGTTTTTTTACGGTTTTTTGATTCTGCTCGAAGGAATGATTCTTGAATGATTCTTTAAACATTCAAGTGATATTCGGGACTAAATGGCTGAATTTAACTTTTTTGTATATAAGTTTGGCCTAAAACGTGATAACTTTTGACAGGAACATTAGGGACAACTGAAAATTTGTTACTAAGTAGAATTAGTAGAAGCCCAAAGGCAACATATGTTTCAAAAAAATTCAATTAATTGTAGTTTATGATCTAAGCTTTCATTTTTGGGGTAGATATTTGTTATAACACTTTTCATTAAAAAGCGCTGAACTTTCAAAAAGTCACAACTTAGACGTTAAACTTAACGGGGTACTCCTAGATTTTGATGGTTTTGCGACAAACTTAGCTTTCTGTAGCATAAAGGAAAAAAGATAGAGGAAAAAGGACTGCAGATTCTGAAAGAGCATCAAAAATAAATGGGGTCAAAAATAATAGGGGGTGTATAGGGGGGGTGTTTATTTCTTAAAATTTTAAAATCGATTGTAATCATGAAAAATAAGCGACCAGAGGGTTAATGTGGGTACCATTTTGTAGAACTTTTGATGCTGAACATCCTAGAATATTTTGTTTAAAGCTTTCAAAATAAAGATATTACACCCGGGTGTATACATTTAGACAAAAAGGGGGTGTTGCTTTTTCAAGGATCCAAAAAGGACGAATTTGAATTAGTGATGGGAGTTTTCTTGGTTTTTGGTTTACCGCTAAAATTTTGGTAAACCAACTTTTGGTAAAACTAAATTTAGCGAAACCAATGATTTAGTAGACCTGGTTAGTATTTTTTTCGAAAAAATCTTTGACAATGTATTCCGACGCCTTTTTTGCAACGGGAATCAACTTTGACGTTACTCATTTAGTAAAACCAGCTGTGTGTTAGGCAATTTGAAGTTGCAAATCAATTCATAAAAAAACAAAAAACTCAGGCTTATCTCTATTTTGTGAACTATCAAAATTTAAAGAAAGGTTTAAATGTTGATTTGTGAACTATCTACAAATTAGATGACAAATTAATTTACCTTTAAAAAAAAAAGTGAACTTTAATTACAGTGGTGACAAAGGTTTTGTAACAGTCCGTCACATAACGTCACCTGACGTCAGATGACGCGACCTTAAACTCTTTCGTTTAGAACATACTTTTCGACACTATTTGCCATACATAATTGACAAATAATTTTACCAACGGGCTTAGATAAAACATTCGAAACAACTTCTTCAGCTTCTTTGGTTGGCAATGGCATCGATTATTCTATCAAAAGCATCGACTCTATCATTTGTTACAATTTGACGTCACATGAACTCATCTAAAAATGATTTAATTTAAACTCTTGGACAGCCATTCATTTTTTTGAAGCTTTCTTTGGCTAATTTCCAAAGACCCTCAATCTTGTTGGTATGAGCTCCAGACTCGGGATCCAAAAAGTTATATTTATGATTGACTCTGAGTTGATTAAAGTTGAGATCTGTGAGTTTGTTGTAGCTCGACCAACTATCTGAGATCAAGTATAGACAAGTTCAAATAATCATCTCTATCCAGGTATAAAAATGGAACTTCGACGTTAGACAACTTTTAGGAGCTTATTTACCATCTCATGAACAGCCGAAATAACTCGGGCAGAAAATTTGAACAAGAAATCTAAGAAATCAGACCATTTTGAAACTGATTTATTATTTAAAAATTGCCAAATCTAAATTTGCTAAAAAAGCCCATGTCTTCAATAAAATATTTAGGGTCATGCCTTAAGCAGGAACCATGCCGAAAAATATATTTTTGTTTAAAGTGGTTAATGATGGTAATGTAAATATAAAACATTGTAATCTTGAACTAAAATTGAGAGTTTAGTGGAACGAAATTGACAAAAATAGGCCATGTTCACATTAAACTTTAGCCGAACGTGGTCCACAAAAAAAATCAGGCGGTATAACCGATAATCTACTTTAAAACATAATCCTAAATAATTTTTAAATTAACGCCTCGTTACTCGCATATAAAAAGCGTTGCTTCAGTATCTTAATTATAAAAGATAACATAATTTCTTATTGCTAAAAATAAGTGAACTAAGTTTTGTTGTACAAAAAAAAAGATGACAAATTTTTTTTGTCCCGGAATTATGTAAACTATAGTTCACAAAGTAGAGATTAGCCAAAACTCAATTAAACCTACATAGTTATTCTATCAAGGTAAACATTTAATGTAAAACCTTAGGAAATGTTCTGCAAATACTTCTTGCAGAGTTCAGAACGCAGACTGTGTTAATCGATTTGATTTAAATGCGCAATAATTTTGCAGAAGCTTGCGGAATATACCATATGGCTTTACATCTAATGTCTACCTTGATGGAATAACTCTGCAGAACTAAAACCGTTTATCTGCTTTTAAAACTTTTAAAATTTAAATTGAGCTATTTGATTTTTTATGAATTGATTTGCAACTTCAAATCGCCGTGTGTTTGGTCAATTTTTTTTAAGAATGAAAAAAATTAATTTTTCACACCTCAACAGTTATTAAAACCACACTTATTTTTACAAGTACATTCAAAAAAAAACATTTCTATTTTTACTTGTGTCGAAAATAAACCTTAAAAAAAGACTGGATAGGTCAAAATTCTGAAAATTCTGAACATGGCATAATTATTATTATTTCAAAAAAAGTATGATGGTTTTAAGAATCAAGAAGAAAAGACAGAAAAATGGTGGATTTTTAGAGTTTTTATGTAACAACTCTTGAAGAAATATTTCTAAATCCAGAAAAAATATTAGAAGTTGTAGATCTCAAATGTCCTCTACAAAAGTTGGTAAGCTCTTGGCGAGGGTCCTATTTATACTTTTTGTACGACCGCACCAAAGAACATATACTGTCATCTTTTAAGGTTTTTGGTCTGTTTTTATTAAATTTAAGAATTTTAATCGAAATCTCCGGGTCAGAAGACCTAGAAATTGATATAACCATGAAGAATTATTGACCTGTTTGGCTTTTTGGAATTTCAGTGCAGAAAGGCAACAAGTTCCCAAAAAAATATAATATATTCAAAGGAAGCATTTCAGACTCTCAAGATACCACTAATAGGGTTTTCTGACTCGCAGAATTCGAAAAAAATGCTTAAATTTTACAGAAACTTAGAAAAAAACACAAAACATATCATAGAATCAAAAGTATATGTTCTTTAGTACGATCGCAAGAAAGGTATATACAGGACACTCGCCTAGAGCCTACCAACTTTTATAGAGGAAGGGACGAGGAACATTTTAAAAATAAAATTGGCTTTGTTGGACGTATTTTTTGGGAGTTGTTACCTTTTTTCTGAAAAAAAATTAAAAGGGCTGTAGAATCTTATTTTGGAAAGTTTTTTTTTATCGAATACTAGTCTACTTATGAAATTTAATGTGATCTTAAAGCTTAGAGTAAAAAAAAAAGGAGGTTGACTTATTTATTAGGGGTTAGACCTCACAACCGTTACAAATCGATGAAGGCCTGGTACTTATACTCGACTTGGACTTATAGATTTTTAATTAAAAAATTCTTTTTTTTCGCTTCTAAAAACCCTAAAATAGTAATTTTGGGTGTTTATTTTCAGAATGTACGGTACGAAACGCTAGGAGGGTCAGGTATGCTAGGGTACGCAAGTACAGTGCGGTGCGGTACGGTACAGAACGCTGGTTAGTACAATTTTCTGGCATGGTACGATAAACTTTAAGTTTTAATTTATTTAAAATAAAAAAAAAGATCTAAAAATTCATTTTTTTACATAATTTTTTTAGATAAAACCGGTGTTATTTAGATTGATTTTTGAGCATTTCTTGATGAACTTTACTATACTCTGAATGCTGTTTTACAATATCATCAGTAAATTTTTTGCCTTGTTTATGATCTCTTTTTCCCATAAAAATGGCTACCATTGCTCCTAAAATAGTCGCTCCAATCAATATTACAGTCATTGAAGCTCTTCCTTTGTCTTTTGCAAAATTCACTTGAGCAGACCTTGTTGATAAAACAATTATAAACCCGCCAATTTCTACAGTCATAATTTGACGACTTACGGCAAACTGTCGGGTACATCTTTAGGCGAGTTGTATTTAGTTGAACTAAACTTGTATACAAGGTATTTGTACAAAGGGTTCATCTGGGTCACTGTAAACAAAAAAAAAATGAGTCCATGTCATCTATTTTGATTTAAAATTACTTTGTTGTGGTGTCGAGTAAGCTTCGGCATGAATATTAGTTGGCGCTTGAGCAGTTTCACCAGTTTGAACAGCTGATTTTGAACTTTCAGACGAGTTAAAACGTAAACTGCTCACCATACATCTCTGTCTCAAATTTGAAGTAACTAAACGTAACATTTTTTTGAATCTAAATGAAAAGACGCCGTGTATAAATAGACAGAAGGATGATACAGCAAAAAAAAAAAAAATTGCGAATAATATGCGAATTGTTATGTAAAAAATAAAATAGAGAAATTTTTCATCAAATTCTAGGAGGGTACAAAGAACGCTAATAGCATAAGAAATTATAATTAGGATTTCTATTTTTTCTCTTGTTGCATTCATTTTATCCAAACAAGAGAATTTTTTTTTACTATTTAAACATTTGAGTTTTTAACTTTAGTTGAAATTAAAGATTCTAACAAGAAATGTCTAACATTGAAACTCAAGGATTTTGGGCAAAGTTTAAAAAAGATCCTGTACCGGCCATTGGTAGTTACAAGTTTTCATTAAATTCTTACCCTCTCCATTAAATAAGTTTTTTTTAATTTTAGGTATGGGAGGTTTTTTTGGAGTAGTAGCATACTCATTATGGAATTATCGTCGTAGAGACCCTGGTACTAAACCAAGTGTATATGTCATACAAACTCGTGTAGCAGCACAAGGTCTAGTAATTGGTATTCTTACAATAAGTCTTGGATTTCATATGTACGAAAATTATTTGAAAAAAGATCAACCGCACGAGAATGCATTAAATTTGCATCATCATGATGATAAAAACAATAACCATTCAACAAAACATTAAATGTGTACTAAGCTCAGTTTTTTTTTGTTTTTTTATTTATTTTTTTAGGGATCAATAAATGTGTGTGTTTAAAGTTTTTTCGATCCGGAAGTTAACCAAAAGCTGAATAAACTTGACATAATTTCCCTTTTTAAACTCCCTAGTTAAAAAGTTTTAGTTGAAAACGATTTTCAGTTACAATTTACTGCCCAAATGGCACCCTGGGTACCATTTGAAAACAGACACAGCTAAAACATGACATCAGATTCGTAATCTACGTTTATGAAAACCTGGGAAACTGTTTTAAAAAAAGCTTCATAATAGAGAGGTCTGAAAATTCGCTTTTTTTCGATAGTTAGTTCAGGGATTTCACTTCTGGGTGATTTTAAATCACATAAACAATTTCATATTTATGCATATTCTGATAGAGCAAGAAATTGGTTGGTCGCACTTGTTATCCCGATTATGATAATTTATCGTTTATATTAAATAAACAAAGATTTCCGAGAATTTTTTTGATTCTAGTCCGCGGAATGACCATTAACCCCGATCTACTAGAACACGACAAAATTTTTGTTTACTTTTTTTGATTTATTTTTTAAAAAATCTGCACGAAAGGGTGTAAACCAAAATATTTTTATTAAAAAATGAATTTTATAAAAATTTAAACCACAAAAATTATGGCATTTTTTGGAAAAATACAGCTTGGTCTTAAAAGTTTTGACAACAATTGAAAATTGTTAGAAACAATAAACTGGTTTATCGAGCCGGTTTTTGAAAGTTTAGATATCGTCATCTTTCTATCCACTAACGCTTTTAGTGTAAATTAAAATTGAAAAAAAACTTAACCAAAATCAAATTCTTTACAAACTGCAATATAGAGCCTACTATACCACACACAATGCATAATTTAAAATTTCAACAAAAAAAAAATTATGCATCGTTTATTCATTTATTTAAAATAAAAAATTCAACGCAACAAAAACCTTTCTAGCTATCAAAAGTATTTTTGTTCAAAGGTATTTCTTTATTAAAATAAAAAATTAGCATTCAACGCTCTCTTTTATCAAAAAAAGGGTGTTTTTCTATTTTCTTTGAATTGGTATAAATATATAAACGATTTTTAAAGATAAATAGAAATTATCTTATTTGAAACGCCATTTTTTTTCCTTCTCACTTTTAGTTGTCCCAATAAACAATCAACAATTTGAGCGTGACAAAATTTGGGCGTGTTTCTTTTAGATATAAAAATGTTGCTCAAACATATACCAAAAATAAGTTTTAATATTTCAACAAACTCACAATTGATTAGAAATTTGTCCAAAATGGTTGAACCAATCAAAAACAACGCTTGTATGAAGCACCCGAATAACTCGGTAATTTTTAGACAACTAGTCGACAATGCTACTTATACGTACACTTACATTTTAGCCGATGTTAAAACTCGTGATGCTGTTATAATTGACCCGGTTTTTGAAAAAGTCGAACGGGATGTTGAACTCTTGGACCAATTGGGTCTTAAACTTAAATTTGCCTGTAATAATACTCTCAAGTACACTCTCTTACATTGAATCTAAAATTTTATGTTTAAGTGAATACGCATGTGCATGCTGATCACATAACCGGTTCTGGTCGAATCAAAAAATTTCTACCCCAAGTTAAAAGTGTAATTAGTGAATCGAGTAAAGCATTAGCTGATTTACACATAAAAGAAGGTGATAAGATAAAATTTGGCGATGAGTATTTACATGTACTAGAGACTCCAGGACACACAAACGGATGTCTTACATTTGTCTCGCATACAGCTAAAATAGCATTCACAGGCGATGCGTTACTTATTCGTGGTTGTGGTCGTACTGACTTTCAACAAGGAAATTCAGAGCTCTTGTACGATTCGATACATAAAAAAATATTGAATCTTCCAGACGAGTATTCAGTTTTTCCGGGACATGATTACATGGGTCGTACTTCAAGTAGTATTGGTGAAGAGAAACGTTTTAATCCGAGATTGACACAAAATAAACAAGATTTTGTTGAGACAATGAAAAATTTAAACTTAGTTTATCCGAGGTTAATGGATGTTGCTGTACCGGCTAACATGGTTTGTGGTCTTCAAGAACCAATCAAAAAAGATTAGATATTAATTTAAATGTTTTTTAGTGACAATTTTTTTGTTTTTACAATTTTAAGTAATAAATTTTGTTAAAAAGAATTTGTTTTACTTATTCTCGCAATTGAAGTCTTATGAACCACCATTTTAGTGCAAAAACTAAGATACAAGTCACTAAAGAGAAGCAAATCACCAATTCAAATTTGCTTTTTTGAGTTGCATTAAATCGTAACTCAAAATTAATAGATTCAGAAAGAGTTGGAAAAAAAATTTAACCTCTTTTTCATTTTTCCAAAAAGTAAAGCAGAAACCCCTAGAGCTTACAAAAGAAATTCTCAAAGGTGACTATTATCATAATCCGGTATTTATTTGCAACGAAAAATTAGCTCAAAGGATAAACTTATACAAGACGTTTTGAACCTTAGAAGATCTTGAAGAAAAGAAAGATGACGGTACTTTTTGCCCTATAGTTGAGATAATTGAAAACAGAATATATCTTTAAACTTATTACAGTGTTGGTCATTTACGAAACAATTTGTTTCTTTGAAATTTTATCTGTCAGACTTAAAAGTTCAGTTTTAAGACTTTATAGATATCTTTAACAATTGAGATTTTTATACACAAAAATCTAATCTAAATTACTCTTCTGAAGTATTTTCCACCTCTTGCTGAAAAAAAGTGGGCGAGAAGTGTTTGTCGAGACAATATTTAGTAATTCGTAAAACTAGATTGAATAGATAATTTCATCGGCATTTTTTGTGTTAATGATAACTTTTATCTTTTTGATGATTTAGCAAGTGGATGAAACAATTAAGAGAGAATACAGGAATTTTAAGCTGTGCTTTAATTGGAATACATTGGAATAGACATAAATCATTAATATACTGCACTTGTACCGAACTTCCACCTTTTGGGAAACGAACCGTAGCCGTACCGACCGTACCTACCGTACCACCGTACCGTAGCGTACCCATAGCGCACCGAACCGTACCCTTGCCGTACCGTACCCACCGTAACACAAATGATGAATAATCTTAAATCTTTGGAAAAATTAATTTTTTCCAAAAATTTTGATTCTATTAGCATAATAAAAAAAAAGAGATTTTATTATTAAAATTATTTTTTATTTTGTTTCGTGAGTACGGTGAGTGCTGTGGGTACGGTACGGGGGGTTCGCCAAGCTAAAGGTTCGCCTTCGGTAAGGTACGGTTCGCTAATAGTACGCTAAGGTACGGTGGCTACGTTTTTTTTGGTACGCTACGGTTCGCAAAGGGTACGCTTCGCTACGGCTACGCAAATGGTGGAAGTTCGGTACAAGTGCAGTAATAACCTTTAAAATTTTAAATTCTAATCAACTACTGAAATTATGATTTTTGTTTACAATACGATTTCATTTTCATTTAGTAGCAAAGTTATATTGCATGGTGGTACGGTAGTAGGGTACAAGTAGTATTGGTATTACGGTATGGATACGCCTTTCTTTCACATTCTGCTGTATTTTATAAAGTTAAGGAAATTTAAAACTTGCTATCTAAATGTATATTAATTTTGACATCAGAATCCTAATCTACGACCTCGGAAACCACGAAAAAGCAATATTTTCCAAGGGATATAAAAATCAAAAAAATTTCAGTAAGTCATCCTCTGAGAAGAACGCTATTTTTTTAGTCAAGTTGAACTGCACGGCTCCTGAAAAAAAGGCGTACCCCGTAACGTACCGGAGCGTACCGTACCGTACCATACCATCCAACCGTACCGTACCAAAAATAAAATTTAAAAAATTTTCATTTTTAGTTAACATTTCAAAATTTAAAAAACAATACGGTTGGATGGTATGGTACGGTACGCTCCGGTACGTTACGGGGTACGCCTTTTTTCAGGAGCCGTGCAGTATGTAGTCCGAGGGGTCACTTCTCGCTCAGTTTGATTTTTTATACGTGTGTTCCTAGATATTCTTCTTCTTCTTCTTCTTCTTTATTCGAATGTTGTTTTACAACAAACGGCGACTCTTTTTCTCCATAAATCACGTGAACTTGCAAGACTCACCAATTCTGACTGTAACACTTCGCTCTTTGATGGAAATATTAGATCACAAATGTACTTAAAATAACTGGTGGTTTTCCGACCTCGTTTAAAGGTACCCAGCCCTGTTTCCGGTTCGTAAAGGGCAAATACTTTGGCTGGTTCATGATCGCTTCTGCGTAATGCATGACCAACCCACGATAATTGTCTTCGTCTCATTGACTCCACTAGCGGTCTTTGGTTCACATTGTTGTAGATTATTTCGAGTCTTACTTTATCCATTGGCCTGATACCCAGCCACATTCTGTAACATGTTGTACCAAAGCTATTGATTTTACCCTCTAGATCTTTTGATACAATCCATGCTTCACAACCATACAGCAAAACTGAAACAACGGAGGCATTGAAAATTTTTCCTTTCAGATTGGGAGGAATATGCTTCGCTCTCCAGACCTTATCCAGCTTCCAATAAGCCGCCCATGCCAAGGCTTTGCGGTTCTTAAAGTCAGTTTCGGTAGATGATACTTTGGACCCTAAATATTTAAAGTCCTCGACCATTGCTATAATTCCTCCGTCATGCAAAATCTTACCCTGATCTCCTGGTATATTAAAGGTCATGCTTTCCGTTTTCTTTGTGTTAATTACCAGACCGACTTCTTCTGCTTCAACTTTAACTCGGTTTAATTGCATTGTGGCTCTTTCAATTGATGACTCGAGTAGTGCTATGTCATCAGCGTAATCAAGATCGTTTATAACCCTGTCCGGGTATCGCTTACACGAGCCATTCTTATACTTGAAACCAAAGTTATCTTGTGCTTTATTCATTACGAAGTCAATTACGATTATGAAGAGATATGGAGCAAGTACGTCACCTTGTAGAACACCTGTGCTGATTTTGAATTTTTCGGATAGTTTTCCGTCGACAAACACGGCAGCCTCAGAATTTTTGTAAAAAGAGGCTATTACGTCAACCAGTTTTTGGGGTATACCGTAGAATCTCAGGATGGCAAAGAGCATTTTCCTCGTTATTGAGTCAAACGCTTTACAAAAATCAACAAAAATGATAATTAGCGGGAGTTGTTTAGCTTTTGCACCCTCAATAAGTCTTCTAAGAGCGCATATCATCTCGGTTGTACTACGACCTGGTCTAAAGCCTGCTTGATTGTTCCGTAAAATCGGTTCGACAAATGGTCTAATACGGTTGAGAATCATTTTGTTGAACAGCTTAGCACCAGTAGACATTAAGGAGATCCCTCTATAGTTGGTCATGCTGGTAAGATCGCCTTTCTTCGGTATCGGAATGATCTTGTTTGTTGTCCATTGCCAAGGTGGTTTACTGCCAAGCAACACTTCATTGCAGATATTCAACAAATATTTTGAGGCGACATGGCTATTTTTAAATAGTTTCTGATCAGCTAACTTAAGCTCTTTGAGTTCGTCTTCTAGATGATTGATTTCGTCCAGATTGAAAGCCTCCTTAACCTTAGCACCAAGATTCTTCCATTCACCGATTGAGGCATCGTGACCTGGTCTTCCTTTTAGCTCTTGTGATCTTTTCTTGGCCAGGTCACGCTCCTTAATTAAAGCCTTTGTGCTTGCTGAGACCCAGTCAGGTTCTTTGGACCTCTTGATGTTTCCAAGGATGTTTAAGCCAACCTCTTCCACCTGGTTGACGATTAGATCGTAAACTCCTTGCAGGTCAGACTGTTCGTTCAACACCATGAACCTGTTTGTTAACTCAAGTTCAAAGTCCTCTTTTTTAACCATATTTTTTAAATTTGACCAGTTGATTTTCTTTTTTATGTCCGCTCTTTCGTTGCTTGACCTTAGACTGATTTTCATTTGTGCGCATAGAATACGGTGATCAGATTCGGCATTGACCGTGTTGAACGCTCTACACATACTGAAAGAATTGCTCCACTTTTTCCTCACAAGGAAGTGGTCAAGCTGTGCTCTAGAAACTCCATTCGGATGTGTCCAGGTCCACATGCGGCCACGTCTATTAGGTCGCTTAGATTGCAGGTCACATAGGTTTTGTGACTGTGCGAATTCGATAAGTCTAGCACCGTTATCATTTGTTTGAGCGTGGTATAGGTACCTTCCTATTGAACATGATTTACTTGAGAAGCTGTCGATACCAAGTCGTGCGTTTAAATCACCAGCTATAATTAGCATATTATGGGCTGGAATCTCTTGCACTTCTTTTGTTAAAGAAGCATAGAATTCGTCCTTTTCTGCGGGTTCAGCTGAATCGGTAGGGGCATAAACGACAAAAACGCTAACCGTTGGGTTGCCCTCGAATGTTGCGAGAATAATTCTGTCGTTTATTTTTACGCATGATATTAGGTTGTTATAGACTCTCTGGGTGATATAGAGACCTACACCTCCGACTCCAGCAGGTGAGGCTGACGAACTAATCATTACGCCGCGTTTGTTTTCAAATTCGATAGTTTTGTAGTTTAGCTCTTCGGTAAAACGTTTTCGATGTTCTTGAATAGCTACAAAGTCAATTTCATAATCGTGACAACCGGTAACGAGGTTAAACTGATTGTCGGGTGTAAGTGATCTTAAATTGTACGTTGCGATAATCATACTCTTGGTGACTCTTGCCGCTCTCGCTTTATCCATGGACTTCTCTATCGTCGCTATCAAAATCGGTTAAGATTATACGAAAAGTAATCGCGCGGTTGATTAGACCTACACGAGCGGCAACGCAAAACACAAAAACAAAAAACACGAGCAAATTAACATAAAGTTAATTATGCAAGAACAAATTTTGAAATTTGAAAAATTGCGTGTCTCTCTTAACACAAAATAGAGAAAAAATGAAAAAGTTCCTAGATATAACTTTTTTAAAAATAGAGTTGTGAATGATTGGAACAAACTTCCGGAGGACGTGGTGAGCGCAAAGAACATGAATAGTTTCAAAGCAAAGCTTGATGTTTGGTTGTCAAAACAATGTGAAGTGACTGCTACAGCTCAGCAATTGAGTTAAGCTTGGATAATTTTTGATTTTTATACCCGTGAAAAAATTGATTTTTTTGGGTTTCCGAGGTCGTAGATTAGGATTCTGATGAATGAAAAAGGCATTAGCTAAATATACTAAAAATTACCGAAACATAGACATTACTTTTCCAAAAAATTCAAGCACTATTTGAGATACAACGATTTATAGCTACAAGTTCAAAATTTCCAAAAAATATTATCCCTTTGTCCAAATGTATCCAATTTTAAGGAATTGGGTCAATTTCAAGTTATAAAACAACTCTAATTAAATTATTTCTGAGACTTTTTCTGTAAGCTTTTCATTTAAGCCTACTAAATTAAAATTTTTAAGATAATTTTCGGGTTTTATAAAACAGATGCAGTACTATTAAAAAAATTAATGTGTGCCAATGTTTGTGAACATACTATTTAAATTAGTTGAAATGATTGTTTAAATTTTTTTTTTGTTTTATAAGGATCTTACCTTTGAAGCCTTTGTTTTTATATTTTAAATTCATAAAATTTTAAAAAGTATTTTTTTGCAACATTTTCAATTATTAATTTCCATAAATTATTCTTCATGAGTTATTCCAAAGAGAGAGAGAGAAAATTGGTTAACTATTGATTTATGATTTTATTAATTAAAAATTCTGATTTCGTATTTCATTTCTTATTGAAATAGTTTTTACAATTAAAAAAAGTAAAAACTCTGATGCAAAATACTTGAACGTTACATAACAACCTGTTTTATTTTATCAATACCCAAAATACCTTGAAATTTTCAAATTCACTTGCAAAAATATAAAAAAAAGTCTTCATAAGAAACAAAAATTGCAACAGTCAAAAAAAGAAATTATTTTTTTATTTTTTTAATTTTGAAAATAATGTAAATGCCGTCAAAAGTGCCCGATCCAAATTTTACATCTTTAGATCATACACTGAATCAAAAACCAAATTCGGCAAAATCTTTAGAAGAAGAAAATCAAAAGAAAAAAGTTTACATTGCTGCTATATTTATATTCATACTTGTTGTTATACTTATTGCGTTAGTCGTTGTTGTTGTTGGTAATTCTAAATTTTATTTTCACCTAAACCTCACCTATACACTCTAAGGCTTAAAATTGATTTTATCTTTTTAAATATTGCCTTAATTTTTAAAATCTTTTACAGTCACCCTCCTATTTTTTCACCTAGGCTTGGGACCGGCCATGGCATGGTTACGACTATGCTACTGCAATTCACTCCAGTAACTGTGGGATGTTCATCATAAACAGCGCCACTCATCCGAGCCGAAGCTGCGAACTCAACAGCTATCCAGACTAGCTTGGAACCACAAACCAAGCGTATTCTCCATTGAAGAAGAATACTTAACTTTGTTACCAGGGCTGCACCTATTGGTAAATGGGTCAGCCCTGGTAACAAAGCGCCCGTCCCCAGGCTCATATACGTTGTGATGGTCAAAGCCAGCGGCACCCCAATACGACAAGATTCGAACTCGATCCTTGGATCCACGTACCCGTAATACAACACATTTAGAATGGTGTTAGAATCACAGCAACATCTACGATTTTCATATCCAAACTTGGGACTGACCACGGCGATGTGCGTTTAACAACTCAATTTTTGATTTTTTTATTCAGTTCTTTTTTCCTAACCCAAGATCAAATCTTGTAGTTCGACTTAACCTTACCCTCTTTTGTTCAACATAATTATATTTTTACATTATTTTTTTTTAATTTAAGCTGTGATAATAACAAGACAAAAAGGTATTACAAAAGAACCATTTACGGTCAGCTCATCAACTAAAGGTACGTTTAAATATTTGTCACAATATAAAAATTAAACATTTATCTTAAGAAGGTTTTCAAACGACTCAAAAAACGTTTACAACTACTTCAAATCGTGTCCGAACACCATTTAGTTATAATCCCAACACCGCATGTCCATTTACTTTAAACACTACAAAATCAGATTCAAGTTGTAGCTACGGTTATAGTGACCCCTATTGCGATGGTAAGTAACATTAAAAATCATCGGAAAAATTTTTAGTAAACTTTTTTTGTTAAGAATGTGGTCTTCAATTTATAAAACCAAATGTTAAAATTATTGGCGGTGTAGAGGCTCAAACCCAAAGTTGGCCTTCAATTGTTTTAATTAAATTTAATTATCGTTTTACATTTTTAATTAACGGTGGGTTATATGACTTGGAACGTTCTGCATCATGTGGTGGAACACTTATTAATCGAAACACAGTTGTAACTGCTGCTCATTGTTTTGTGACTAAAATTACTTTTACTTACAATAATTATGTTAAAACAGTTTCAGTTGAGCCCAATTCGTACTATCCAACTTACGAGTCAATGTACACTGTTTATCTTGGTGTTCACAATTATTCCGATTCTTTGAACGGTAAAGCTTTGGCTATGTCTGTTTCAAAGTTTATAACAGTAAGCTTTAGAATTAACTTAACAAAATCGGAGACTAATTATTTTTTTCAGTATCCATTTTACGACGAGTCTAACACATTGTACGATATAGCAATCATAAAATTGTCTAATGAAGTCGATCTTGACTGTAAAATTCAAATAGCTTGTCTTCCTAGTCCAATGATATCAAATTACCCGGTTAAAGATAACATTGAATCATGGGCAGTAGGGTGGGGTACAAAATCAAACAATGAAAAAACAGTTTCAGATACACTTCAAAATGTTAAATTAACAATATACAACACTAGTTATTGTAGGAACGTGTCACCCTTTGTAGCAAAACGATGGAATTTTCAAATATGTGCAGGTAAAGGCTAAATTTTATCCGTTGAGATTTGAAAGATTATTTTTTTTTTAAAAAAAAAGGTGAAATCTCCGGTGGTAAAGACACGTGTTTGGGTGACTCGGGTGGACCACTATTTATTAAGGATATTGTAAATGGTGTTACGAAATATATTCTTGTTGGTATTACTTCGTATGGAGATGGTTGTGGCATCACCGGTTTACCTGGGTACAAAATTTTTAATTTAAATCTATTTTGAAAGATCGTCAACTATGCTATCTGAAATTGACATTTTCGGCATTTTTGCTGTAATCTACGAATTCGAAAAATTCAAAAAATCAAAATTCTAACACTTCCCCTCCATCTTTTGCCACCCAATTCTAAGATGCTTTGTTTAAACATTCAAGAACTAATGATTGGGAAAAGCTACCGGCGTATTTTCCAAAAGGCGTACTCGGGTTAAAACGGTAAAAAAGGAGATTTTTTTATTAAAATCACATCTGGTCCCAGGTATTACCCCAAGCCCATTTTTTGTTATGGATCCGCTTGGATTCGAGACAGTTTTCTATTGTTTTTATTCGCTTCCAAACAAAGATGGAAAGGGCTTAAAATCAAAAAACGAAAAGATGAAGATTTTTTTACCCGAAATATGCATAAGAAAACATCCAGAACATTTATTTTTGAAAATAGATTTTGGGTGCTACAAAGGGTGCTAATTAGGTCGTTTTATGAAAATTCGAAGGAATAATTTTCTGTAAGCTATTTACATGCTTACTGGGGTATTCCAATCCAAAGATTACGTATTTCTGGTCAAAAATTTAAGAATTCTTCATCTTATCATTTTTGGATTTTAAGACCCTTTTCGGTCTTTAGTGGGCAGAAAATAAAAAAAATTAACAAAAATGGTTGCGTCTCTTGTTTAAGCAGATGCATAAAAAAATGTGTTTAGGGGATGTTCTTTTTTTACCGTTTTCGTCAGAAATTTAAAAACTTTCCCTCGGAAAAGATTGGTAAAAAAGTAAATGTTTGTGTATTTTTTACATGAAGGATTTTTAAATGTTTAGCAACGTGAGACAAGTGTGTTGATAGGAAAATAACTACATGTTAGTTATTTAAAAAAAAGCTTTTATTTTGTTGTTCCAAAACTTATTTGACTTGTAAATTCGAGTTAAAATTTAAATATCAGGTGAACAAAAAGATAACGCTGTTTGTTTTAAGCAAAAAAAACACCTTTTTGAACTGAATTTTTATTTAATTTTTTTTTCTCAATTTTAGAATATACACAAAAGTGAGTTCTTTTTTAAGTTGGATTCAAGAGAACTCTTAGAAAATTGAAAATCATGCAACAATCAAAAACTTTTTAAAGCTTTTTTGTTTTCAATAAAAACAAATTTATAAAAAAATCTACCTGTTGAAAAATCTCTTTTTTTTCTGGTGCTATGAAGCTTTGAGGCATGGATTTAGAGAGTGGTCTAGATTATTACATTTCTCCACTGGGTCATGAAGGGACTTTAAATTTGGAAAAAAGTCGTAAACATAAACACAAACGCCGCGCTAAATTAGAACAAAAAAGTGATGTTTCAATTACAACAATCAAAATAATTTCGAATAAAACAGAAACAAGTCCAATCGAATTCAAGTCGACAACCGAATCGGAAAGAATAAATAATTTTCCGGTTAAAAATTTTTATAAAGTTAATAGTGTTCAAATTGAACAACCGAGTAAAAACAAATTTAAAAAAAATAATCGTTGCATTTGTTTGTGTGTAGTTGGTATTGCAATTTTTGTTTTTCTATTGGCTGTTGGTCTTATTGTAACAGCTGTTTGCCTTGCAGGTAATCATTAATCTTTACTCTTGTCAAGTTTACTTAAAAGTATCCTTCTTTAGTATTTCTAAACCAAAATGATTCAAAATTGAAATTAAATCAAACAGAAACAAGTGTAAACAATAATTTAAAGTTACCTCCTAGTTCAAAAAAAAATTGTACATATGGTTACACAGGAGCAAGTTGTGACGAATGTGGACTTTTTTTAACAAATCAAAATGTTAAAATAGTTGGCGGAATTGAATCAATTCCAAATTCATGGCCATCAATGGCCTTAATTGTTTTTAAATACTCATTTATATATTCAAATCAAGCTTTATACACAAAAAAAGTATCTTGTGCTGGTAGTTTAATAAATCGAAATACGATTTTAACTGCAGCACATTGTTTTATTACTAAATTTGAATTTAATCATAATGGAATTGTAAAATTTTATAATGTTGAAACAAATTTTTATCATCAAACTTACGAGTCTATGTACACTGTTTATTTGGGATTGCATAATTTATCTGGAGTTTATGACAACTCTCAAATATACGGTCAAAAGTTTGCCGTTCAAAATTTTACTATTGTAAGTTTGTAACTCCTCTTGTAAACCGAGTTTATTAATTTTTATTTCAGCATTCTAATTATGACCCAAATACTCAATTAAATGATATTGGTATCATTAAACTAGATCAAAATGTCGAATTAAGTCAAACAATTCAACCAGCTTGTTTGCCAAATCCTACGGTATCATATTATCCAGTTACAACAAATGTACCTGTGTATGCAGTTGGATGGGGTTCAACTGAATTTGAAGGTAGTTTATCAAATGTATTACGCAATGTAAAATTAACATTATATCCAAGCTCTAGTTGTAAGAGCGTTAGTCCTAGTTTTTATAAAGATTGGAATAAGCAAATATGTGCAGGAGAGTTAGCGGGAGGTAAAGACACGTGTCAAGGTGATTCAGGTGGACCTATATTTGTAAAAGATTATGTTAATGGAATTTTAAAATATGTCATTATTGGAATTACTTCATATGGTGATGGGTGTGGCGGAGTCGGCCTTCCTGCGTAATTTTTAATACTCAAAACTTAAAATTTTAATTTTATTTAATTTTTAATTTCAAGGATCTATACAAGAGTTAGTGCTTATTCTGAATGGATTGATTTATATTAATCAATCTTTTATTATAATAAAATTTTTAAAAAAATATTTTCTGATTTTTTACATCTTCAACTCGGCCAACTTTTGGAAAATCATTTGATACTATTCCTTAGGAATCGTATTAAATATCTTTGTAATTTGGGATTCGCTAAGTCTGAGGAGTAAGCCAGACGGTTAATTCATGTGATTTGTATTGAGAAAGTTCTTGACATGAGGTCGAACATTTTCATGCAAAATATTCATATATTTCGTATATGATGTTGGTCTTTGTGATTTGATGCCCTTAAAGAGAGGACTTAAACAGGTTTCTACACAATAAGGGTGAAATAACTACATAAAAAAAAACTGTAAAATGCTAAATAATCTCGACCTTTATTTTACGTTGATTTTAATTCAGTTCATTAAGGATCCAGATCAGTCTTTTTGAGAATATTCATTCGCTTTCCCGAAGCTTTACAAATTAGCTAATGAATTGTACAAGTCGCCCTCCCATTTTCTTACCCGGGCTTGGGACCGGCCATGGCATGGTTACGACTATGCTACTGCCATTCACTTCAGTAACTGTGGGACGTTCATCATAAACAGCGCCACTCATCCGAGCCGAAGCTGCGAACTCGACAGCTAACCAGACTAGCTTGGAACCACAAACCAAGCGTATTCTCCATTGAAGAAGAATACTTAACTTTGTTACTACAGCTACAGCTATTGCTAAATAGGGCTGCTTTAAAACAAGCTCTCGCGCCCGTTCTCAGGCTCATATACGTTGTGATGGTCAAAGCCAGCGGCACCCCAATACGACAAGATTCGAACGATGGATCCACGTACCCGTAATACAGCACATTTATAACGGTGTTAGAATAACAGCAAAATTGTCCCCCCTCCCATTTTCACATCCAGGCTTGGGACTGGCCACGGCATGGTTACGGCAGTCGAAAAAAGAAATTAAAAAATTATTTGTTTTAACTTTTTTTATTTACACAAAAAAAAAACGATTGAGAATTTTGAAATTTCTCATTAACATTTACGAACGAAAAAAAATAAATTTCTTTTTCGAATGAAACATAAAAAAATCAAACAGCATAATTAGTCCAAAATGTGCTCAAACATTTAGCCTCTAAAATTTTTGAATTTTTAATCAATTCATGCATGTTAAATGACACATAGTGCGCTCGTTTAAGACTATCAAAATTGTTCATATATTTAGGACTTTCATAACGTGTAAACGAATTACTCAATAGTGTACTATTTGACATTGATACAGTTCCATCCGTATTCGATTTATGTTCTGAATGTCTTCTGGCTATTTGATTCTGTGTTGTCTTTGGACGTTTTGTTAACATCTCTTTTCTTTCCGCCGGTTCAGTTTTATTCCTTATGAAAAAAAAACTTTAACTTCAAGCACCCTAAAGAAATTCACAACTTACAGTTTGAATATTTCAATATTCGAATTTAACTCATTTTTGGCGACTCGGAACGAATAATCCTGGGCCATTAAATTTCGACTAACATCAAATGTACTTTTCTCAGTCACTTTTTCTTTAAAACTAGTCTTTGGTCTTAACACATACAAATTACTACTCGGTGTATTCGCACCATCGTATGTTGACATTGAATTTTTAGTTAGTCTACCACTTGTTTTAGGTCGTTGATTCAAATTTTTTTTCATATTAAATTTTTCCAATGAATTATACTCAATTAATTTTTTACTAGCTTCTTGATTTTGTACAGCTTTACGGTACATTAATTGCAGCATTCCAGTTTTAAACTTGACTTTTTCACAATGTTTATTAAACTTTTTGGCAAGTTCTTCATTCAAGTTTAACTTGTTATCAGTCTCGTTTTCTTCTTCAATCAAGTCCAAACTGTCTTCATCCGAGTCTGAGTCGAGACTTGTTTTTTTAAATTTTCGATTTTTCATGTTTTTTTTGTTGAGTATATTTGCTAAACGTTCATCACCATGTTCCAAATACGAGTGTTTAAACTTAGGCAACTCACTACGGTTCAATTTATTCTCCATTTTACCCGATTGACGCTTTGAAAATCGATAAATAGCTTTAAAAGCTTCTTCATTATTAATCTCTGAATTTTCTAAAATAACTGATTGTTTGATAAACTTAACTCGATTATTTAAATAATAACTTTCCATTTGACTAGTTAATTGCTCACTTAGACTACCATATTTAATCGATGAAGTAATACTTAATTTATCACTTTCGTTTTTAATCGATTCAGGTTGACTCACGTCTAGTTTTTCTTTATCCTCATCATCTGACATTATTGCTGGATCCATATTTTTTCCGAAAAAAAAAAAATTGCTTTTTACCTTTGTTTAAAAATCTAATTAAAATCTTCAAGATTAATTGTTTCCCAATAAAAAAAAAAGTGACAGTAGTTTCTATGGTTATGTAACAGTTTTTATATTGATTTTTATTATAATTATCTTATGGTAAAAGCTTTACAAGAATATGTTTAAAACATTTTTAAAAAAAAAAACTCTGAGAATAATTTTTATTAGTTTTAAAAAAGCTTTAGGGGGTGGGTAGACAGGGGGGTTGAATTTAAAGAATGTTTTTATAAGGAAATACAAACCTTACCTGAACAAATTAGTTTTAAATTTTATTTTTTTGGAATAAACAATTGAGTGTTTTTTTTTTGTTCGTGACCTTAGAAACTTTGAAAAATAAACAATTTTATGCGATTCCCTACGGGTCTTGAAAAAAATTTTAAAACAATTCAAGATATTGATTATTTGCTTAGTCGGTTTTTATGTGTTTTTTATTAGGACTCTTGAAAAATTCAAAGTGAAACCTTGAAAGAAAATTGTAAAATTAGATCAAGTCAAAACTTGAGAAAAATAAATTTAAAAATTGAAATTATGCAAATTGGATTTATTTAAAAATTGAAATTGTTAAAAATATTACAAGCTGTTTATTTATTATTCTAGCACGGAGTGTCTTTCCAATAAAAAATAATCGGAGTTCGAAAAAATATTTAGTTGTCTAGATTTCATATCGGTTCCACAGGGCTTTTTTTATGTCCGTAATTTTTCTTAGCGATTAAACAGGTCTGGTTCACCCATTGAAAAACCTCCACGCTATCTATATTTAGAAAAAACATCCACATAGCCATGTTATCCATATTTGAAAACCCAGATTTCCCGAATTTTTAGTGGGTCATCAAAAATTTCAATTTTTGCTCAGAGGGGTCATAATTAGTATGGCCTTAGTAAGAGGGCACTTCAAGTAATCGTTAGTATCTATGTCAAATAAACACATGACACCAAATGTCATGTAGAATAATCCTAGAAAACATGGATCTCCTCGGTTAAGTGAACATGTGTTCACCTATTATGTGACCAAATCATGTTCACGGCATAGGTGAACAAAATGTCCACATAATTTTTTTTACCCTGTTAAGTGAACAAAAAATTTTAATGTTTTTTTAGAAAAAAACTTATGGGAACATAAGAAAGATTTAGTGAACAATTTAAAAATTATGTGAACAAATGAAGGTTTAGGTGAACAATTTTGGAATTATGTGAACAAGTCGAAAACAATAAATGATATTCTCATAGAAATTTTTTGTCGAAAAAGTCTAGATAAGTATAAATTACAATTAATTTAATTGCGAATTAAGGTTTTAAGGGGGCTGGTCAAATCAACGACCACGTGATCCTAAGATTTTCTTGAATTTTTTACCTCGTCAAAAATAAGATCCCGTGATCACTAAATTTACTAACTAAAAAATGAAAGTAAATCATAAGACCAAATTTTTCTAAAAAATTGCCAAGTTTTTGTTGAATACCTATGGATCTTTGGTTAAACCAAAATAAATGAAATATTTCAATGCTAACATTTTTAAATGAATTTTTAATCAAATCAATTTAAAATCCAATTGGGATCCTTTTGTCTTTAGTTATATAAAACTTGGGTAACTTTACCAAGTCTAACATACAAACAGATAAAAATAATATGATAGATAAACTTAAAAATAATTTGAAATTTTAAAATAATCGGAAAATTTGTCAAAACTAAATTTTATAATCTACAAACCTGGTCGTTCACATGTTCCAAAAATGAACTTTCAATTCCTTTCATGAACATTCACGTTCATCCGAATTCGCCCGAATGTTCAAAAGTTTTCAGAACCTTTTCGCGACATTTTCATATTTTTTCGGAGCCTTTCAAAATTTTTCATAAATTTTCGGATCCCGAAAGTCCACGAAATTTTTGAAAATCTCAGAAAAAATATGAAAATGTCGCGAAAAGTTATAAAAAGGTCGCGAAAAGTTATGAAAAGGTCCCGAACATTTTTGAAAGGTCCCGAACATTTTTGAAAGGTCCCGAACATTTTTGAAAGGTCTCGAAAAGCAATGAAAGTTTATGAAAGGATATGAAAGGTTCGTTTTACTTTTTGTACAGTTAAGGCCGAAAAAATTCACAAAAATAAAAAATCACTAAGATGAGGAAATTTGGTATTTTTGACCAAAAATTCGTAATCCTCATGCAAGAAAACCTAAAAAGACATATTTCTCTCAACCAAGAGCTTGTTCCGTTAAAAATTCGATTTTAAGCGCTGAAAAAGGCACCAATTTGGTCATTTTTTGAAAAATTTTGAAAATCGTTTTATAATAAATCCATGTATCTTTTCTAAGGTTTTCTTGCATGAGGATTACGAATTTTTGGTCAAAAATACCAAATTTCCTCATCTTAGTGATTTTTGATTTTTGTGAATTTTTTCGGCCTTTACTATACAAAAAGTAAAACGAAAACGAATAAATTAATCCCAACATTCTCTTCAGAATTTTGTCTAGTTTTAGAATCTATAATAAAAATTAGAGGTAATGGGTGTTTTGAAGGACGAGATTCGATTTATTTGGAATTTTGCGCATTTTTCCGCTTTTTTCCTAGGATAAAATCACACCATATTTTTTTCCCGCAATATTAAACACATTAACTTGTAGCTTAGAATATGCACTTTCAGAATATATGCCCATTATATATGCATATATGCATAATGATCCAAAAGCCGAGATATCGATCAAAAACGATGACCAACTTACTCTTGTTTTATAAAACTAGAGGAGGGGGGGGGGGGGGGTCAAAAAAATTTTTTTTTCGAAAATGTAAAAAAACATTTTTTGGGGTTTATTGGGGCGCAGATTACGAATCTGATATTGAAATCGAAAATTTTTGATAGCGTGGAAGTTTTGAATTGCCGGAACCTTATTTTTTTATCAAATTTTTTCTTGAAAATCTTAAATAGTTCTTCTTAGGAAGCACTATATATTTTTAGGCGAACAAAAATCTTTTTACGTGAACAGTTTTAACTTCTGGTGAACATTTTAGTTTTTAAGTGAACAGTTTACAAAATTTTTTGTTCACTTAGCAGGGTAAAAAAAATTATGTGAACAATTTGTTCACCTATACCGTGAACATGATTTGGTCACATAGTAGGTGAACTGATGTTCACCTATCAGACTAGACCCGAAAACATATATAGAAGCGGTTAATGGTAACAGTCCTATTGTCGTCTATATCCATATATCCCATAGCAATATTTTTATTTTATTTTTAGATGCTTAGGTACACTCACGTACAATGTGGAAAATGTCTAGATCTATGGGTATACGTTTGATCTTTTTTGGCATTGAAATTCATTTATCATGATCAAAAAAGACGCATTTGTTTAGCAGGGAGAGTGTTCCATCCTGAGAAAGAACTTTCGGTTGGATTGGTTAGAGAGATACTAAAGAAATTTGTGAGAATTTGAGGTTTAATGCTGTGCTGTAATTGTCTTAATGAGAGATATTCAAAAAAAATATCTTGAAAATTTCAAGAGGTTGATTAAACTGATGAATCTTTAAAGAACAGTGATTCCAAAGATACTGAACCACTATTTAAGCTGTCTTTTAGCTGAGACAATATTGTTAGCTGAGACAATATTGTAAGCTGTGACATAACGAGAGGATAAAAATTAGTTTGCAAACAAATAGGATGAACTGAAAGTGTTTAACTTATGCTTCGAGTCACGGGCTTTCATTTAAACCTATAATCGACATATTTGGAAAATGAACTCAAGGTGTACGAGGCTGCAGCAGTAGAGGGTCATATATAGGAGATATTGAGGGAAATTTTTTTTGCTGATAATCCGACCACAATGGCATTTTCAATGGCGCCAAAATTTTCAGTCAAAAATGACGTTTTTTGGATTAAATCTCCGTAAAAAACGTCATTTTTAGTATGGCTGTATTTGCCGCGATATTGAGTCGAAACTAATATCGTTAGCAAAAAGGAAAACATGTCGGCATGTATAGAATTAAATTTAGAACAAATTGATTGGAGCAGAATTTAAGAAAAAAAATTTTTTAATATAAAACTAAATGATTTTTAAAAAAAACTTCAATATGCACTTATTTCAAAACCTATAAGCAATCAGAATTTTAGACTTTAGATCTCGAATTCGTGATCTACGTTAGGGTTGTTAATTAAAGTTTTCAAATTCTAAAGTTTTTTAAAATTTTTAGACTTTAAAGTTATTTTATAAACTTCAAAATATCAATTCTTGAAGATAGACTTTGAAATATCTTTTCAAGTTTGAAAAATAAAACTTTAAACTCTGTAAAATCGTGCTTGAAATGAGAAAAATGTCGAATTATTCGACTTATATGCGTTTATAAAACAATTTATAGTATGTTCTCATCATTCAGAATGTCCAGGAAGATCTTTACCTTAAAAAAATCATGATTTAACGCATTTGAAAGGTCCAGAAATCAAGATTAATTTGAAATATTTGTGTTTTTTTAAAGAACAAAATTTCAAGTATGAAATCTTTTTCTTTGAAAAAGCTTTGAAGTTGAATAAATTAGCTTGAAATTTTTAAGAAAACTTTATAATTTGATGAAATAGTTCAATTAACAACCCTAATCTACGTACTAGAAAATCAAAAATAACCGATATTTTATTTGGGGGTTTAAATGTATAAAAAATTGAAAACCGCTCAGGTTTTGATCAGTTAAGACCACATTACAGTCGAGTAGCACTTATATCACCCTATTTGTCAAGCCATTTCGCAGTGATAAAAATGAAATGTGACTTAACTGAAATCGATTTGCATTAAAAATGACCCTTTTGTCTTAACCTCTATTGTGATATAAGTGTAACAGTGACTTAACTGGGTGGTGATATAAGTCGGACTTGACTGTATGTTGTTTAAGGGAAAAAAATTTGTTGAAAATTTGGGACATACATTTTTCAAACAAAATTGTAAAAAGAATTCTTCAAGATCAAATTTTTCTCTGTAGACCTATGCCAAAAAAATGACCCTCTCCTGCTGCAGCCTCGTACACCTTGAGTTCATTTTCCAAATATGTCGATTATAGGTTTAAATGAAAGCCCGTGACTCGAAACAAAAGTTAAAAATCAAAAACAATTTTTAGGCATAGAAGGGGCCATGAAAGACAAGTTAGCCCTCCTAAATTTTAGAGGGTGGGTATTGTGGTCAAAATTTTAAAAAAGAATTGACGTTTTTAAAAAAAATCAGCATATTAATAATGTAAAGAGTATCATCTAATTGATAAAAATCACTTTTTTTAGAAATTTTTTTGCCAAGTTAGAGTTGTGCGATTTATGTTAAGAAAAAGGACCTAATATTGTTTTTACTAATCAATCAACATTTTAAAGCTTACCTTGATCAAATTTAAAAAATCTATTAATGGAGTATTTTCTCGAATTCATGTCAATTTCCTTCGGAAGCACAACCTGGAATTTTTTTAAAATAAAAAATAATAAGGTGTGTTATTAGAATATAAGTGCTTTCTAAAATCACTTCTAATGAAATGAGCATGTAATAAAAGTAAAAATTTTTAAGTTTTTATTTTTTAAAACCATGCAATTTTTTGTCTAAAAATAGTTAAAAAATTTACAAAATTAACTTCAGGATTATACAAAATCGAAAAAATAGGTATCAACGATTGTATCATTAAAAAAAAACATCGAAAAATAGGTCTTGTGGTTAAAAAGGCATCGTCCAAATATTTAAATTGTGGATTTGACGCAAGTACCATTTGAAAATCAACAAATATTGACACTACACTACTCATTATAACTAGAATATTCATTATTAAAAATTGTCTTGCAAATTTTAACTCTCTTAAACTTAACTTTTGAGGTTGATAATTAACATTTGAAATCTCTTCGTCTACTACAGAGTTTACATTAGTCACTTTTGTTTGAGACGATTGAGATTGTGGTCCATTTGTTTTGTTCAAACTCGATTTTAAACATTTCAGCTTTAAGTGTATTTTGACATAAATTAAGACAACTAGGGTCACTGGTAGGATATTGCTTAGAACATTTACAATCACAAAATTCGTTACTATTATTCCAATATCATTCGAATAACCCGGTTGACAAAAATAAATTGAATTTGTTGTCTTGAGACTAAATTTCATAGTCAGGGTTACACTTATTGAAAATACCCATACACTCATAACAGCAAAATACATGTACATTATTCGACTGTTTAATCTACGATAAAAATTAATAAAATTGACGGCTATGAAACGATATACAGCTAATAGCAATATTGAATAGGTCCGCATGTACTTAAGATTACTCCAAAACAACTCGCTCATTGAACACAAAACAATTTCAGCTTGTGGATTTTTGGTAAAAATGACAGTTCGTCTACCAATGTAAAAAACATAATGTATAATGTAAATGAGACTTACAAAGTTAACATGATGCATAATCAAGTAAGTCCTTGATTGGAGTTTTTTATTTTTAATTACAATTAGAATGTAGATTAAATGAATGCATAGAGCTAGAACACGAATAACATAATCGACGTAGTTGCTTGAATAACTTATGTTTGAGACGTTTTGAATTGAACTATTGGGTGTAATGTTCATTTTAAAAAATGAAAATTTTTTTTTATTAACTTAAAAACACCCAAAAGTATAGAAAAAATTGATATGTCTGAAAGAATATTTTATTTCGTGATTTAATTTGAATGTCAATAAGCCGCTGATTTTCTAAATAAGGAAATTTGATATTCACTCGTGTGATAATTTAAGTATTGTCTTTGGTTTATAATGAAAATTAATGATGTCTGCGAGTTATTGTTTCATGTGGATTCTTGTAAAGATGTTTCTTCTAAGCCTATAGTTTGTTGAAGATAACAAAGCGTAACTAAATTTTTAGAGAATCCTCGATTTTGTAAGCTGATATTTGTTCAGATTTTTTTGAAACTAAATTTGACTAGTAATTAAATAGTTCTGAATTTCACTTAATAATTAAATGCGGTATTTAAAGACGTGAACATTTAATTGTCAGTTGCAGTTACTTACGTATTTTGAAAAATTTTTATGTAGGATAATAAATTTCAAAAACCCGAAAAATTTGATTTCAATAAATTGTGGATTAGAGGGTGGAAAAGAATTTTAGAAAATTTTGCAAATGAGGTAAAGAGTTGTTTTATTAACCGTGACCACGTGCTTTTTTTGTTGCCTGGTAGTGAAGAAAAGATAAACTTTCAAACTGAAACATTTCCTTTTCATATCAGACACCATCGTCAAGTATTTTGAAAATTAATAGCTTAAATTAAAGAGTCCAAATAATCTTTTCACATACCATTTTCTCATCCGGAATTGGAAACCGGGTAATGAGCAAGAGTAAGTGATTACTTTGGTTTATATTAAAGAGTTTTGAAGAATTATTCGCTTTAAAAGGTCTCCTAATTCGATCGATTTTTGACCAACTCATTTCGACAGTTGAAACTTTCTACTGTACAAAATGATGCTAAAAGTTAGGAGTGGATCACTGGTGCTGTAATATTTACCGTATACCCTTGCAATGAGATGCCCTTAAATATGGGTTTCGGTTTGTATTCGATTTGCTGATTGGCTGAAAAAAAATTGACCAATCAAAAAATTAGATAAAACCGGAAACCAGCACGCACCTCATTGCAAGGGTATACGGTATGTAATGCCTGATTAAAATATAGCTTGTTAATTTTGAAAACCTATTCAGAGTATTCATAGGGATCAGTATTAATCTAAATGTCAAAACTTTTGGATACCAATAAGTAAAATCATTGATGAAAGACAAGACAGATCGAAGTCGGATTTATCAAAGTTTTACAAGTGACAAGAAAAAAATTATCTCTATTCGAATTCAACAAGTCGCCCTCCCATTTTCTCATCCGGGCTTGGGACCGGCCATGGCATGGTTACGACTATGCTACTGCCATTCACTCCAGTAACTGTGGGACGTTCATCATAAACAGCGCCACTCATCCGAGCCGAAGCTGCGAACTCGACAACTATCCAGACTAGCTTGGAACCAAAAACCAAGCGTATTCTACATCTAGTAGAATACTTAACTTTGTTATTAGAGCTACACCTATTGCTAAATGGGTCTGGTGTAAAACAAGTTCCTGCTCCCGTTCCCAGGCTCCTATAAGTTGTGATGGTCAAAGCCAGCGGCAACCCAATACGACAAGATTCGAACGCGATCCTTGGATCCACGTACCCGTAATACAGCAAATTTAGAACGGTGTTAGAATGACAGCAAAATTGCCCCCCTCACATTTTCACATCCAGGCTTGGGACTGGTCAAGGGGTGAGGATTGAAAAAACATAAAAAAAGTGAACACCTAAAATTAACACATAAATTTTTTTTTTGATGATAGGGCATAAAGCAAAATTTTTAAATTTTTATTTAAGTTTTAGAAATTAGAAAACCTTTGACTTTTCATGAAGGAAATCTTTAGATAAAAGTCAGAGAGCCTTCTAAAAAGGAAATCGTCAATTTTGAAGCTTAAAAGATGCTAAAATCTTTGAGCCATCTTTTAAATTTAAAAGTCAAAATTGAAAACTTAATTTATGAAAGATTTTAAGTTTTAAAATTTTGGGATTCTTTTGAGCCATGAATTTTGATATTGTCAGCTGCATTTATTCAAACTTTAACTTTTTAAAATTATATTTTCTCAAAATAAATTGTAAAGATAACTTAAACTTTTAGGTGATCTGAATAGACCAGAATTTTATGTTTTATTCCCATTTCTAGGTCTCTAACTTTCTAAAAAAAATAATTTATGTGGGATTCACTTTATTTATGTATTTTAATCTTTTTTTATGTTTATTCAATCCTCACCCCTGGTCAAGGTATGGTTACGGCTATAAATTTCAAAAAAAATTTTTAAATAAAAAATCTTTATCAAAATTTCTTAAAAATTTTTATTTTCATCACTACTCATATATTTTTCATAAGATAAAATATTTTTGTTAATTTCATAATTACACGATTCAAAATATTCTAATTGTCTTCGAAATCCAATATTTGGTGACACTACTCGCATTTGTTTAACCAAATTTAGAGTTTCTTTATACGGAGATTTATTTTTATACATCAAATACCCAATAACAATTGAAGCACTTCTTGACATTCCCATTTGACTAAACAAAAGTTTTTTAAAATTTTTTTTTTGAGATATTAAAAATAAAATACCAATGAACAAGGATCCCTTTTGAACTACTAATTGCATCATCAATAAATTTGAAACAATCTTCCAATACGTCTAGAATATTACTAGTATGAAAATCTGCCAAATCGATGAACTTATAAGTGAACTCTCTTTGAACTTGATATTCAAGCGAATGGTCCATTACAGTTAAAATGTGTGTAATATCAAGATTTTTAAGCAAATCGACTTTTGTAGCTGCATTGTAAGAACCCAAATATAAATTAGGCGCTATTAAATTAATTTCGCTATATTTATTATTTTTCTTTAAATATATTTCTATTTTATTCGTTTCGTTTTCAGAAATCATCGCAAAAAATTTGAAATGAAATACTTAATAAATTTTTTTTAATAATAAATAGGTAGAGTTATTTCACAATTTAAATGACTAATACTAATTATTCACTGTTAAAAAAAAGCTTTTTTAATATTATTTTTAAAATTTCCTTTTTTGATAGTGTTTGAAGTTAAATTTTGAATTGAGACTTTACCATTTATGGTTAACAACCGAACACTTTTTTCTTTTAATCGTAAAGTTTCACATTTTTTATGCGCGAATAAGATCAATTTGGATTTCATATTTTTTAGAATTTCTCGGATAACCGCGGTAACATAACCCCTTATCCGTCCGAAATATATTACGTATGAAATGGGTCAAAAATGGCCCGGTTTTGTTTTTTTGATTTTTTTCAAATTTGATGTTTTATTTTCGAAATTTTGTTAACATAATAGTAGTAGTAGTAGCAGTAGTAAAAATAACTGCGACTCGACAAGTCGAGTTAAGCCGTAAGGCTGTGGCAGTTCTTTGCGATCAAACCAATTCAAGCGTTTTAAACCATTCATCAATCTTTGCTTTGAAGGAATTTAATGAAACTGAATCCACAACATTCTTTGGTAAACTGTTCCAGTCGTTAACAACTCTATTTGTTATGTAATTAAAACGGGACGGACAATTCTTGATGAGTTCTCTTGAAACCATTTTTGAATGACCCCTTAAATTATAGTTATTTTTTGCAGAGTTATACCTGATGTCATTCGTCAATTTGACAGCCTCTAAACCATTTAGTATCTTGAAGAATTGAATTAAATCACCCCTTCTTCATCTTGTATCTAGTGACGTGAGTTTCATTTTCGATAATCTTTCTTCGTATTCTAATTGTTTAAATTCTGGTATCATTCTTGTGGCTCTACGCTGAACTTTTTCTAGCTCCCGCTTATCACCCTCAAAATAAGGATTCCATACACTTATGCCATATTCAATAAGCGGTCTCACCATTGACGTGTATAAAAGTTTTACTACATTGACATCTAGATATTCAAAATTCTTCCAAATCATACCTAATATCTTGTTCGCTCTACCCGAGGAATAGCTCACTTGTGCACTCCATTTAAGGTCGTTTTGAAAATAAACTCCTAAATCTTTTTCCAAGCTCGTTGTATTCAAAGGTTCTGTCCCCTGCTTATTAAATATTGTGTATTCATAATGAGGATTTTTCTGTCCGATATGCATGACTTTGCACTTTTCCAAACTCAATTCGGTAGCCCAAGTAATAGACCAGCTTGATACTGTATCTAAATCTCTTTGTAGAGTTAATTTATCGTTTAGATTGTCAACTGTTGCTATGATCTTCATATCATCAGCATAATTTTTTAATTCGTTGCACAATGTTTCAGACAAGTCGTTTATAAACAAAACAAACAAAAGAGGCCCAAGGACTGATCCTTGAGGAACACCACTGGTTACATCTAGCCATTCGGATTCAACATTTCCCAAGACAATTCTCTGTTTTCTTCCTTGCAGAAAATTTTTGATCCAATCTAAAATTTTACCATCAAAACCATACGCTGACAACTTGTACAGTAGCAATCGATGTGAGACTTTATCGAAAGCCTTTGCAAAGTCAGTATACACGATGTCAATTGAACTTCCAGATGCCAATAAATTTGATATTAGATCCATTGTCTCTAGTAGATTAGTACAACACGATCTTCCTGGAACAAAACCGTGCTGAGAACATGTCAAAAGTCCATTTTCCAATAAAAATGACAACATTTTTTCTTTAAGAAGACCTTCCAAAATTTTACAAACAATGCTTGTAAGTGATACTGGACGGTAGTTACCAGGATCGAGCCTTGTGCCTTTTTTGTATAGTGGAGTAACATTTGCTTGCTTCCAAGCTGAAGGTACTTCACCAGTTGAGATCGATTTTTTAAAAATTAACATGATTGGGAGACTGATATTCTAATAATATTCTTAATTTTCTCAGCTGTCGTTTTATCTAATTTTGGGATTGATATTTTTATTTTAACCGCATTAAAAACTCTCCTAAACTTTCTCAATTTTTTAACTTTTTTTTTTATTTTTGAGGTCATTTTTGACCCGGTTTTGGACGGATAAGGGCTAAAAAACTAAAGTTTCTCTTTGATTATTAATTGAGTCACAATTGGAGTGTCTTAACTAATATTCCATATCTTCTAATCTTAAATTTTATATAGTGCCCCACAGTGATGGCGAAAAATATTCTTTGTATGGAGGGGAGGGGGGGGGGGGCAACAGGAATAAAGGTTAAACTATTAGGTTTAAAGGAAAGACTTTTTGTGTCTTTTTAATTGATCAAGAGAAATACTTATGGTTTTTAGATGTTTTTTACAATTTAAGAATTGGCCACTAAAACATTTTTTTCAATATACTGGAATGATGGTCTTTAAGACTGTAAACTACGACCTAAACGACAAAAATCGCATCTCTTTTCATTGACGACTGATTGACTAATAATTTAGTACCCAAGGTTCGAGAGACTTTGGGACAATGATCCGTAAGGCAGTCCTTGAACAAGAAATACAACCAGAACAAGGTAAAAAATAAAATAAAATAAAAAGTATAAAATTTTTGACGACTAATGAAAGTGTTTTGAAAAATAATAGACAAAAATCTCTCAAAAATCATTTAATTTGTTGTAAAACTTAAAGGATGAATGCCCGCTTCGAAAAAAAGATGTCTCCGTATTTAAATTTTTTTTGACACAATTATTCTAAATAAGTAGGATAGTTTTTAATCATAAACAAGAGTTTTCTTTCTCTCATGACCATAGTTTACTAAATTTGCACTGCCCCAGATCATAAAGTTTAGTCGGTCAGGGATCAAAATAAACACCCAAAATTAATATTTTAGGGTTTTGAGAAGCGAAAAAAAAGAATTTTTCAATAAAAAAACTATAGGTCGAAGTCGAGTATATGTACCAGACCCTCATCGATTTTTAAGGGTTATGAGCTATAAGTCCTGAAAAAAAAGTCAACATGCTTTTTTTTTGCTAGCTAACTTGTAAAGCATCGAGAAAGCGAATGAATGTTCTCAAAAAGTATTTCTAAATTTTTGATTCATAATTTGAAACCCTAATTTTCAAAAATTTCAAAAATGGATAAGGATCACATGAGATGCTATATTTTATTCACAAATAAAATAAATATTAAATCAGCAGCAGTGGTCCACTCGGAACTTTTAGCATCAATTGCAGGTAGTTCTCCTTCGAAACGTACGGTCGAAAGATTTGTTGAACGCTTCAAGAGTGAGAATGAGTCGGTCAAAGATATTGATCGAATTTGGAGACCTTATACAGCGAATTATTCTTCAAATATTTAGTGAGTTCGACTTCTATTTGATAAGAACCCGAGGATATCTCTTCATTACAGGTTTAAAATGAAACTTGAGACTGATCTTGTACGATCATCTCAATTTACGTAAACTGTCTTTTCGTTGGATCCTTAATGAGCTGAATGAAAATCAACGAAAAATAAAAGTCTAGAGTATTTAGCATTTTACATAAGTCGCTTAACACTATTTATTTATGTAACGTAAATTCTCGTTCAATTATACATGTAACTAAATCTAATACTCGACTTTTGTTCTTTTTTCTGATTGGTTTGAAAAGAAAATTAGCCAATCAGAAAGAGACAAAAGCCCAATATCAGTGTTAAAAACTATTTAAGTCCTCTTCTTAAGCGCACCAAATCACAAAGACCAACATCATCTACGAAATATATGAATATTTTGCATTAAAATGTTCGAGCTCATGTCAAGAACTTTCTCAATACAAATCACATGAATTAACCATCTGGCTTACTCCTCAGACTTAGCGAATCCCAAATTACAAAGATATTTAATACGATTCCTAAGGAAGAGTATCAAATGATTTTCCAAAAGTTGGCCGAGTTGAAGATCTAAAAAATCAAGAAACATTTTTTTAGAAATTTTATTATAATAAAAGATTGATTAATATAAATCAATCCATTCAGAATAAGCACTAACTCTTGTATAGATCCTTGAAATTAAAACCTAAATAAAATTAAAATTTTAAGTTTTGAGTATTAAAAATTACGCAGGAAGGCCGACTCCGCCACACCCATCACCATATGAAGTAATTCCAATAATGACATATTTTAAAATTCCATTAACATAATCTTTTACAAATATAGGTCCACCTGAATCAGCTTGACACGTGTCTTTACCTCCCGCTAACTCTCCTGCACATATTTGCTTATTCCAATCTTTATAAAAACTAGGACTAACGCTCTTACAGCTAGAGCTTGGATATAATGTTAATTTTACATTGCGTAATACATTTGATAAACTGCCTTCAAATTCAGTTGAACCCCAACCAACTGCGGGGTCTAAATAACGTTACAATAATTTATACCATATTCCCCATATTAATTTTTTTTGAAAAGATGATCTGAGAAGGGAGGGGGTCAATTTTCGGAATCCTTGATAATTTGAGTTAAGATATTTTTGTGGTACACCAACATTTAAAGCTACAAGTGTCCCCCTAATACCCCTTTTTGCAGATTAATGGAAATCACATCTGTTCTAACCTTGTGATTGTGAAGTAGACCGGACCGAGTTGTATATATGTATCTACTAGAGAACCTCAAATTCAATTCACTTGGCATGATTTTACCCCTAGAAGATTCAATTTTTAGTCTAAGTCGCTTATAAGCAAAGAAATACGGTATTCCTGAAGCAATTCAATTGTAAACACTTAATTTTAATTTAAATGAAAGAGACAATCCTGAATAAGCAAAAAATAAAGAATACTCGAAATATTTCGTACTACCAAAGTAGCTTGCACTCACGTTAATACCTCGTGAAAAAAATGTCACTTACCTTATTTCAAGTCTTACTTAATTTTTTTTCAAAAATAAAAACAAAAATAAAATGCTCAATCATAAGTCTAAAGAAATCTTAAAAAAACAAGTTTAAGTCTACCTTTATATAACTTTATATTTATATAACAATCAAAAAAAAATGTAACAAGTTAACGGTACTCATTTTAAACAACGTTAGAATGAACAAAAACTTATTTTTTGCTTATTCACTGTCAACAATTTTATGCTAAAACTATAAATTTTGATGGAATTTACCTGAAAAATAAAAAAAATTTGTTTAAATATGAAATATAATTTATCAGACCAAAAATTCGAATCTGATATACCAGGTTCGTACAAGACTAAAGACACAGTCTTCCAAGAGATTGATATTGATAAAGATGACTCAAAAGTTGACACAGGGTCAAATAAAATCACTCCAATCGATATGTAAACATTTATGCTAATTTCATTCAATTTTTTTTATTGATTTTTTTGTGTTTTAGGAAACAAGAGGAGGTTAAAAAAGGTGAAAAAAAGAAAGAAAAAAAACCTAAAGAAGAAACTGTACCTGTTTATAAACTTGTAAGTCCCATTCCATGTTCACCTGAGAGATTTTAGTAACACTTTATATAGTTTAAATTTGCCACATGGGTTGATTACATTTTAATGATATTTGGTACAATTACAGCCGCTGGAGCATCATCAATGTTCCCATTAGTTTTTCTACTCTACGGTCGTATTGTAGACGTATTTGTTGAAATAAATGTAGGTCAAGCTGGTTTTAATGTAACCTCAACCCCTGCTTATACAACTACCACCCAAACTAATGCTTTAAAATGGTAATTTTAATAAAAATTATTCAAATTTTTTTCTAAGACTCTTTTTTTAAAGTCTTACTGCTAATCCTGAGAATAAAAGTAACGATGCAAGAATGGAGGATTCGATTAATTTATACGTTGCATTTGGTTTTATTTCACTTGCATTAAATTATTTAGCTCATGTTTGTTGGAATACAGCAGGTGAAAGACAAATTAAAAAAATGAGGTATTTTTTATGACTAAATTCCGCGGTAAAAGTTTAACTTAGTATTTAAAACCCTTAAGAGAGGTGCTTTACAAGACTATGATTCGTCAAGACATGGCTTTTTTTGATAAAAGCTCATCTGGGGATTTGAACTCAATATTAACAAGCAATATTGAAACTGTTAAATTCGGAATCGGTTTTAAAGTATCCGATTGTATAAACTTGATATGTCGTGGTCTAGCTTGTATTATTTTTGCGTTTATCCAAGCATGGAAATTTTCAATTGTATTCATCGCAGTAATTCCATTTATGATGTTATCTACCACGTTGATGGTCCTAGTTATTAGAAAGTACACAATTGAAGAGTTTAAAGCCTACGGTAAAGCTGGGAGTATAGCTCAAGAAGCTCTTAGTTCAATTCGTACAGTGATCTCGTTGGGTCTACAACGTAAAATAGTAAAAGATTATGACAAAAATATGGATACAGCTGAGGGTATGGCTCAAAAAAAAGGTCTCTTAAGCGGTCTCTTTTTAGGGATTACAGAATTATTGATAAATTTTTTGTTCGGAATTGGTGTTTATTATGGTGTGTATTTGTCACGGTATGAATGTGATAAATTTTTGCCTGGAAACATTTTACAAGCTTTTTTTACAATTTTTATCGCAACTTTTTCGATAGGTCAAGCACTACCCTTTTTTAAAGAACTAGCCGAAGCTAGAGGTGCGGCTAAAAAAATATTGGACATTATTGAAACTAAATCATCGATTGATGTATTTGACCAAACTGGTGTCAAACCAGAGACCCTTAAAGGTGAAATCGAATTCGATAATGTTTTTTTCAGTTACCCTCAACGTACAGATGCAACGATCCTTAATGGGTTAAGTTTCAAAATTCAAGCTGGTAAAACAGTTGCTCTAGTCGGATCAAGCGGAGGTGGTAAATCTACAGTTGTTTCTTTACTACAACGGTTTTACCTTCCTACATCAGGTTCGATTAAAATTGACGGTCAGAGAATCGAAGACTTGGACTTGGTTTGGTTGAGAAGTCAAACTGCTTTGGTATCCCAAGAGCCCATTTTGTTCACTCACTCAATTAAAGAAAACATACGACTCGGACGATTAGACGCGAGTGATGAAGAAATAGAAAAAGCAGCTCGAAGTGCAAACGCACATGATTTTATAATGAGCACATCAAATAAATATGAAACTCAAGTTGGTGAGAGGGGTACCCAATTGTCCGGGGGTCAGAAACAAAGAATCGCAATTGGTAAGTTTCAAGTCTCTAAAGGTTAAATTTAATAAGGGTTTTATGTTTTAAGCTCGTGGTTTGATCCGAAATCCGAAAATATTGTTACTAGACGAAGCTACATCGGCATTGGATTATGAAAGTGAAAAAATTGTCCAAGATGCTTTAGACAAGGCAAAAATCGGTCGAACAACAATTATAATAGCTCATCGTCTAAGCACAATTCGTAACGCGGATATGATTATCTACGTCTCTGGTGGTAAAGTTTTTGAAAAAGGTACCCATGATGAATTGATGGACAAAAAAGGCGAGTATTTTAAACTAGTCCAAGCTCAGACTAAAAATCATCATCATCATAAACATGAGACAAATGATGACGAAGAAGACATTGAAGATTTAACAAGTTCATCTTCATCCGAATCTGAACCGGAAGAAAAAACCGCGGAAATAAACAAAGAAAAAAGAAAAAAAAAAGAAAAAAAAGTTCGTAGACCTCCATTGTACTACGAAATGAGACTTTTCAAACTTCATATCCCAGACTGGTTTTGGTTGCTAATCGGGTCTTTATGTCAAGCAATAAGTGCTATGATCCAACCAGCTATGTCTTTGGTATTCGCTGAGATATTTACAGTATTTGCAATTCAGGACGCTGAAAAACAAAAAAGTGAGAGTCTTAAATTCATGGGTATCCTATTCGGTTTCGGTGGTCTAGCCGTAATTACAAACATAATCCAAAGTTATGCATTTGCTTTAGCCGGTTCACGTATAACTCAACGAATAAGGACCAAAATGTTCAAATCAATGTTACGTCAAGAAATCGCATTTCACGATTTAGACGAAAATCGTTCAAGTATCTTAGCAACCCAGTTATCATCATCAGCCGGTTTTTGTAAAGGTCTTTCTTCAGACAAGCTCAAAATTTATGTCCAAGGTATCGCTGGTGTTGGTTTCAGCATCATTTACTCGTTCATCTTAAGCTGGAAGCTGACCCTAATGATGATAATCTTTGTCCCAATTACATTCGTAAGTGGTGTAATTGTAGGTCGTTCGTCTGTTAGTCAAAAAGTTAAAGGTGGTCGTAGTGTTAACGAAGAAGCCGGACGAATAACAATTGAAACTGTCGAAAATATAAAAACAATCATTAGTTTAGGACGTGAACAACATTTTATAGACGAATTCAATTTTGTTTACGGTAAAAAATTTCGTAAAGCATTGCTTTTGTTACACGTTCAGGCCTTTTTTTACTCATTATCTTCATCAATTATATTTTTTGTCCAAGCAACAGCGTTTAGTTTTGGTTATTTTTTGATTAAAAATGATGGATTAATCGTTGCTGATTTGTTTAAAATATTTCCAATGGTAACATTTTCAGCTTTGATTTTAGCGAGGTCTTATTCATCTTTACCAGACCAAAATTTAGCCTCAAGTTCGACTAAGACAGCTTTTAAAATAATCGATAGAGAATCAAAAATTGATAATTTTAGTGAAGATGGTCTCAAACCGGAAAAATTTATTGGAAATATTAAATTTGAGAACGTTCATTTCAGATACCCGAATAGACCTAATATTAAAATATTGAACGGGTTCAACTTAGAGGTTAAAAATGGCACGACTAATGCTCTCGTTGGTCCGTCTGGTTGTGGTAAAAGTACAACTATTGCGCTGCTATTGAGGTTTTATGATGTTGAAAGTGGTACGGTGTATCTTGATGGAATTGATATTCGAAAGTTGAATATCAGTTGGTTGAGATCTCAAATTGGGTTAGTGTCTCAAGAGCCAATTCTATTTAACAAAAGTATTTTTGAAAACATTTGTCTCGGGGATATTCAAAGAGAAAAGATTGAAATGAACGAAGTTGTTGATGTTTCACTAAAGTCAAATATTCATAACAAAATTGAAAATCTACCGGAAGTAAGGAGTCAAATCATAAAATTTCTTTGTCTCTCTCTTCATTAGATTTTAAATTATATAGAAATATAACACCCAAGTAGGGTCTAAAGGAGGTCAATTAAGCGGTGGTGAAAAACAACGAGTCGCAATTGGTAATTTTTAAGCATTCTAAAATTAATTTATTTTAATATTTTTTCGATTAAAGCTCGGGCTTTAATCAGAAGACCGAAAATTCTTCTCTTGGATGAAGCTACTTCAGCATTGGTAATTTGATTTTTTTTTTATACAATTAAAGAAAAAGAAATCAGATCTCTTTTTTAAAAAGGATAATCAATCTGAGAGTGTTGTTCAAGATGCTTTGGACAAAGCTCAAGTTGGAAGAACTTGTATAGTAATCGCACATAGGTATAGAATAAATCTTTATCTAGTTTTTTTGAAAATTAAATCAATTTTTGATTCAAAGATTAAGCACAATTGAGAATTCAAACAAGATAACTGTTGTTAAAGATGGTGTTGTATTAGAAGAAGGCACTCACATACAATTAATGCAAAATAAGAATTTTTACTGTAAATTACAATCACAATCTAAACAACAACCATCACAATAAAAGCTTTGAATTCGGTGTTATTTCAAGTCAAATGTATCTTTTGTAAATATTACTTTGAAAAAATAAAATTATTAAATTAATAAATATCTTTTTTATTGGCCCTCCCATTTTCTCATCCGGGCTTGGGACCGCCCAAGGCATGGTTACGACTATGCTCCTGTTATTCACTCCAGGAACTGTGAGACGTTCATCATAAACAGCGCCACTCATCCGAGCCGAAGCTGCGAACTCGACAGCTAACCAGACTAGCTTGGAACCACAAACCAAGCGTATTCTCCATTGAAGAAGAATACTTAACTTTGTTACTAGGGCTACACCTATTACTAAATGGGGTTGCTGTAAAAAAAGCTATCGCGCCCGTACCCAAGCTCTTATACGTTGTGATGGTCAAAGCCAGCGGCACCCCAATACGACAAGATTCGAACGCGATCCTTGGATCCACGTACCCGTAATACAGCACATTTTAGTTAGAATGACAGCAACATTGCCGCCCTCCCATTTTCACATCCAGGCTTGGGACTGGTTACGGCAAGGTAAAATTTTTGGTACTATTTATGAATATTTATTAAAAAAATCAAAAGTCTAAAATTTAAGTTTTCTTGATTTAGCAAAGTTTTTTTTCTTAAACATTTCACTATTCATATAACTTTCATAAGACAAAACATTTTTGCTAATTTCAAAATTACACGATTCAAAGTATTCCAATTGTCCACGAAATCCAATATTTGGTGATATTTTTCGTTTTAGTTCAACTAAATTCAAAATTTCTTTGAAAGTTTTTTTATTTTTGTACATCAAATATCCAATAACAATTGAAGCGCTTCTTGACACTCCCATTAGACTACAAAAAATTTATAAAATTTTTTTTTGAAATTTTGAAAGTTTAAATGATACCAATGTACAAGAATTCCTTTTGAGTTAGTTATTGCATCATCAATAAATCCAAAACAATCTTCCATAACATCAAGAATACTACTTTTAGGAAAATCAGCAAGCTTAACAAATTTATAATTGAATTCCTTTTGATCTTCATCTTCAAGTGGATGATCCATTACAGTTAAAATATGTGTTATATCAAGATTTTTAAGCAAAACGGTATTTATTGCTGCATTATAAGAACCCAAATATAAATTAGGTGCAATCATATGAATTTCACCAAATTTATTATTTTCTTTTAAATATGTGTCCATTTTGCTCATTCCAATTTCAGAATTCATTTAAATCTTATAACGATTTGATTTATGTGCATTCAGACTTAGATTCAAAATATTAAATTTCAACAATATTTTCAAATTTCACAACTTATTACTAATATAATATTTAATAAAGAATTTCACAATTTTAATGGATTTGCTAAAATTTTTGGAAAATTTTAAGTTTTTACTGTAATTTTATCGAATTTTTTACTTTTTTGGGAAAAACGCGGGAATTAAAAAAAAGAAAAAGGTAAATTTGTCAAGAAAATTAAGGGAGTCAAATACTAGGTCAACACTAGTCCGCTTTTTTATTTTCCCTTTCGCATCGTTTTTTTTCAATTCACTCATTTCATTTCATATAAATTTCAAAAACTTACTTTCTAGATGAGATAAATTCATTCTGCAAAATGCTACAAAGTTTAACAATTTTGCTAGCCTGTCTGCAAAAACTCTGCAAACCAATTGCAAATTTAAACATAGTCTTTTTTAATGCCATGCACTATGTTAAATAAAATGCAGAGATTTTCAGACAGGTATCTAAGGTGTAGAAAAATTGTTACAATTTGAAGCATGGATTGAAATGAATTAATCACCCATTCTCTCTTGAAGTGTTTTAAAAGCACATGGAGTAGAATGAAGTGTTTGAGTCTTGAGGAGTCTTCTGTATCGAGAGGCCGATGATGAAATTCCCATAAAAATAGATAATGTCAGAAAAACTTAAAAGACCAATCCTAATGAGACTTTTTTTTAAAAAATCGTACTTGCGAGTCGTTGTAATTTAAAATAGACTACCGAAAAGGGTACTGTAGCAAGGTTTTTTATCATTAAAAGTTGTCAGAATCACTTGTGAAGACAATAACAACAGTTTAAAATTTAAATGATAAGCAAGCCTTATAAAGTGATTTAATAATGATTTGCAAATGTGTGCTACTAAGTCATTAGGTAAAAGGTTGATATATCATCTGAAAGCTAAGAATCTCGAGTTTATGTTGGGATATTTTTTGAAACGTTTAGAAATTTTTTTTACAGTGAATTTAAGTAAAATATAGGAATTCACTGTTTAATTTTTAATTTTTCTTATTCACTGTTTAGTTTAACTTTCATTAGTGTTATTCAAATATAAATTTCTAAACGTTTCAAAAAATATCTCAGCATTAACTCAAGATTCTTGGCTTTCAGATGATATATCACGATCAATCTTTTACCATTCAAAAAATATGCTCTTTAATCATTTAGTAACACACCTTTGCAAATGGCTGTGATCTCTTTTTCTACCCAAGCCTACTTTTGAAACAAACATATTTATGCCAAATCTGACCACATTTTTGTGTTTCTCAGTGTCGAAAACCCCAAAAATCACTTAACTTTTACAAGCTTTACTTTAATTTTTACAATTTACATAGGGTGTCTTATTTTGCTGTTTTAACGGTTCTAACTGTTTTTTTCGATTTATTAAGGGTTTAACCACATATCCATAATAAAAGAACCATATTTCTTAATCTTTTCATTCTCTATCCGAAAATGACATCAGTTTTTGGGTGTATTATGACAATTTTTTTTGGAACAAAAATATAATACCTAAATGCCTTTTTTTTCCCGAAAAAGGGTGTTTTAGAAAATTTAGGTCGTTAGGAATAAAGTTAGCGAAGAAAAAATCAAAAATTTATTTAATTTTTATGATTTACACCCGGTGTTGTTTTTATGAATTTTCGATGGGTGTTAATTTTTTTATCTAAAATCTATTAAAAAAAAGCTTTAATTAAATTCTTGATGAATATGTTGGCAATTCTTTTGATTCTTTAGCATATTTTTTTTTTCGACATGCAAACACATTCTTTCTTTGGATAAACAACCAGAATAAATAAAACACAATCTCAATCATTTCAATGATACTCAACAAACTAATACCCACAAAAAGACCAAAATTACCACCAACAAAAGCAATTAACTGTTCAATAGTCATCGCTGGACTTTGAGTAACTTCATTATAATACATATCATCATAATTAATGTTAATCATTAAAAGTGTTTGTTGAAGTTCGGTAAATGACTGATTTTTAACGGTATAATTATAAACCTCATATTCTCTTAATACATCAGCATACCATTTACTAGGATATCTAGCTGTTGATGATTTTAAATTATACACTACTTGATCACACTCAATGGGACATTTAAAATTACATTCTTGACTTTCATTACCATCAAAAAAATCATTATCAGCTGATTCAGCACAATCAATATTCTCAACTGTTGTGCACGCATTAAACGTCGTGTTATCATTTGGCCTTGGTAATTCAAAATCATAACAACCGCATTTTGAAATAATGTATCTTTGTAAACATATTTTCTGGCAATATTTTTGATTATACTCTTTCATGGTATAAAATTTATTGATGTATTGAAATAATTCATTCTTCTTGAGATTATCTTTACTAGTGTAGTCTGATACACAGTTAGAGTATGGACTCGAAAGCCTGCTAATGAATGTTCGAGTTATTTTAATATTTGTTTGTGTACCTACAGATACGTCTATACCATCTTCGTCTGGAAAAGGTGTCACACTTTGGTTGTGTATAATTACTCTCATACCAGCTTTGTAAATATACTGTTGTTGTTCAGATAAATCACCGATGTACAATTCAAGTCTTAAACCGTTCTTCCATCCAGGCTTTTTAATTTCTTTTATTGCGGTATTATTAGAGCCTGAATTGAATCGGTAACAGTTGCCATAATGATAATCGTGAAATGTCTCAAAATCGTTTTCAGTACACGGTTTACCTCGGAATCTACATGAAATTAACATTTGATCCAAATAAAAACCGTAATAATAAGTATCGATTGGATCTCTTGTTTCAAATTCACTTTTAAAATAATCCGATGCTTTGTCAACATAATCAATTGGTTCAAAGTCTTTTGTTATTTTTTCATTATTAAGAATATAATCCATGTCTTTTCTAGCAACATCACCATCATATGGATTAAGATTACAAATTACAATTGCCGGAAATTTAGTTGGTGCTTCATATATTATTTTTGAAGTTGTAACAACTTCATTTTGAGAATATTGAATAATTGTCATTACAACTTGATATGTACAATAACCAATACTTCCCATTAGACATAGCATCCATAAAACTTTTACAACTAAATTTCCTGATCTAGCGATATTACCTTTATTTTACAAAAATATTAAAAGGAGCTGTTTTTTTTAATTCAGTTGAAGCAGAGACTGTCTTAAAAGTTAAATTTTTTTTCATTACCTGGTCCATGAGCAGTTGTTGATGTCCTTAAAATAATAAATTATTAAAAAGATGTTTGTCTTGTATATTTTTACTTACGCCCATTCATTAAAAATTTCCAATATTTCTTTTTTTATCTTTTGTTTATTGGTTGCTTGTTCGTTTGATGTTGGTTCTTTAGTCATTACGACAGGAATAATTCGTTTTAATATTTCGAAAAATTCAGGAAAATAATGTAAAAAAACGAAAATAAAGTTGAGTCTGTGGAAATTTCCATCAAAAATGTGGAAGGAAATATTAATGGAATAAATTGTTCGAAAATTAAAAGCTTCTCTCACATTTACAGTACTGATTTGATACGATGAATTTTACTTTTTTTACGTAAAATATTTGTACGTAAAAAATTCGGGTCTGGTCAATGGTTTGACCAGATTTTAAGTCAATTTTGAGATCCCAACATAATTTGAATTATTTTTATTTTCTTACAAAATGGATTTTTTTACAAGCCGTGATTTATCAGAGCACTCAGACAGAGTGGTCTGTATATGCTGAAGTCTTAATCGATAACAAAAAACTGATCGGTTTTACCCATTTTGACTATAACAAAAATTAGATTTGTAAATTTTCAAATTTTATTTCGGTAAATTTAATGATCAGACTTTATTTAACAGAATTTTTTTGATACACGAAATTGACTTTGAAAATTATAAAAGTAAAATTCATGATCATGTGTTCAGTTTTTGGCAATTATAAGTTTTTAGCGATTCAGCAATTTAGCATTTCAACAGTTCATTTCTAGCCATACAGCCCATACATTGAGACCGTAACATTACCTAACATTTTATGTTAGAAAATGTTACGGTGTTAAAAATTTAATATTTGCTTCCATTTTTGCCGTAGAGCCGTTTTTTCAAATTGTAATGTTTTTGGGTAATTCTACGATAAAGAAAACTAAATGCTGGCCAATAAAGAATAATATCACCAGAAACAACTTTTGAAACTGTAGTTAGCAAGCATATTTTTGGAACGATTTAAATTTTTTTTCGAATTGCTCAATGTGAAGTTTCAAGCGATTCAACTTTTAGTGGTAGGATATCTTTTAAATCATTCGAAAAATCATGAAGAGAAAAGATATTTTTTATATAAGGATATCATTCGAAAGCTAAAAAGCTCCAAATGACACTTGGAAAAATATGAATTAAAAAAAATTTTGGAAAGCTGATTCGAAAAACGCCCTATTGAAAAATAAGGCGTTTTTTAGAAAATCGTAATTGCACCCTACAAGAAGCGTATAACCAACTTTTCGAGCTAAAGACAATGAAAATATTCTTATAGAAAAGACCTTTTTGCACTTTTTGCACTTTTTGCCATTTTTGGTTTTTGCTAGGATAACTGACCTTTTTGCACTTTTTGCACTTTTTGGTTTTTTCCAGGATAACTGACCTTTTTGCACTTTTTGCACTTTTTGGTTTTTGCCTGGATATCTTTTAAAATCTAACCTTATACTAATGCTTTCCCTAAACCCTACCTCTCTAAAGGCGGCCATGAATCTAAAAAAATCTAACCCTAAAATTATCCCTAATCATCAATGTGACGAGTCTGTCGACTCGTCATATAAATGATTATGGCTAATTTTATGGTTAGGTTTCTTTGATACAGTTTTTGGTTTTTTGAAAAATTTTTAAAGATTTAATTACGGATGGATATCCTGGAAAAAACCAAAAAGTGCAAAAAGGTCAGTCATCCTGGAAAAAACCAAAAAGTGCAAAAAGTGCAAAAAGGTCAGTTATCCTAGCAAAAACCAAAAAGAGCAAAAAGTGCAATAAGTCTTATCAAGTTCATTGTCTATCCATGAACTTTTCATGTTCATACGCTTTAACAGGAGACGATTCTCTTTAAAACGAACCGTCCAGTTTATTAATTTTCTAATTTTTTTTTATTTTTCTTTAGAGTCAAAGAGGGAAATATTTTCGTTTAGTTTATTTATTGCTAATTATTTAGTTTTCGATTAGAAAATTTATTTTCCGAAAATTATGGCTTAATTATGGCTTTATTATGACTACACGAAAAAATGGAATAAAAAAATAAATGAAAAAAGTAAACCATAAATTTTACAGAAATTAGCTTAATGTAAAAGCTTGTACAACTAAAAAAATGGATTTTGGAATTTTTTTTTGAATTGCTAAATGTGAAGTTTCAAGCAATTCGAAAAAAAAATTTAAATCGTTCCAAAAATATGCTTGCTAACTACAGTTTCAAAAGTTGTTTCTGGTGATATTATTCTTTATTGGCCAGCATTTAGTTTTCTTTATCGTAGAATTACCCAAAAACATTACAATTTGAAAAAACGGCTCTACGGCAAAAATGGAAGCAAATATTAAATTTTTAACACCGTAACATTTTCTAACATAAAATGTTAGGTAATGTTACGGTCTCAATGTATGGGCTGTATGGCTAGAAATGAACTGTTGAAATGCTAAATTGCTGAATCGCTAAAAACTTATAATTGCCTCAGTTTTTACTAAAGATTTTTTTAAAGTAAAAATCGGGATCAGGTGGTGAAACTATTGACCAGACCCAAGAATTCGTTATCCTTATGCAAAAAAAAACACCCTAAAAATGATACATTTTTTATAAAAGGATTTTCAAAATTTTCCAAAAAATGACCAAATTGGTGCCTTTTTCAGCGCCAAAAATCGACTTTTTACAGGAACATGCTCTTAGTTAAAAGAAATATGTTTATTGAGGTTTTCTTGCATGAGGATTACGAATTTTTGGTCAAAAATTCCAACATCCCTCATCTTAGTGATTTTTGTTAATTTTTTAGGCCTTTACTGTACAAAAATTAAAACGAAAACGAATAAACTAATCCCAACATTCTGTTCAGAATTTTGTCAATTTTCAGAATCTATAGGAAAAATTGTTGGTATTTGGTATTTTGAAGGACGAGATTCAATTTAACAGGAATTATGCACATTTTCCGCTTTTTTCCTAGGATAAAATCATACATTATTTTTTTTTCGCAACATTAAACACATTATCTTGTAGATTAGAATATGCGCTTTCAGAATATATGTCGATTATATTTGATAAATGATCAAATAGCTGAGATTTCGGCCTGAAATGGTGACTTAGTTACTCTTGTTCTATTAAACTAGGGGGGGTCAAAAAAAAATTTATTTTTCGAAAAATTAAAAATACACAATTAGAGGTTTTTTGAGACGCAGATTCCGAATCTGATATCAAAATAGCAAAGTTTTGATAGCGTTGAATTGCCGGAACCTTACTAAAAATATCGTTTTTTTACGATAATTATCAATATTTTCCGTAAAATATGTTTTTTAGATTTTACGTAAAATATGGAAAATTCATCGTATCAAATCAGTACTGTAATATTTAACCACGATCTATTTTTAAGCAAATTTTTTAAAATATTTTAAACACTCTTAAAAAATTTGTTTCTTATAAATGTTTAACATAAGTAGAATTATTAGGTAAAAATTAAGTTCTTATAATACCAAAAAAAAAGTCTAAATGAAATCATCATTCGTTTGAGTTTAAACAAATTGTTATTTTTTTAAACTTGAAAACTACTTTTAAAAAACAATAACTAACAAAATCCAAATTTCAGGCGAAAATTAATTTTGTTTGGTTGTTTTTGAAAAAGGCATTTTTGTAAATCATTTAGTGGTAAACAATTCAAGTGTCTGATTAAGTTTTGAATCAAGAATGTTTTCTTTGTTTGAAATTACGTATTTGTCAAGATCAGTTCTTTTACAAGCTTGTTTATCACAGTCAACTAAATTTTAGATTTCTGTTTTTTTTTTACAGTAAAATAAAACAAAGCTTAGGCTAGATGAGATATAATGCTATCAAAGTGAAGACTCAGATCCAACCCTTTGGAACGATTTCTCAATAACTGGTCAAATGTTTAAAATAAATTCATATTTTGTTTAAAAAATGTTGCTAAACGTTGTATCTAAAGTTAACCGATCTAAATTTTAAAAGAAAATTGAATTCTGATCCACACAAAAGCTTGACTGACGGAACATATAAGATTCATTATTTATATTCCATAAATTTCAAAGTCTTCACTTGTATGTTTTATATCGTTGTTGTTCAAACCCATCTGATTTGAATCGGCCTCATTCTAAAGATTCGGAATAAGGTAACAGAATTATCTCCTAAAATATAGGACAAACTAAAATTCCATGCCAAATTAATGATTATTAGAAACTGGAGCTTAAACAGAGTAATGATACTATTCAAATAATTAATTACAGTGTAACAGTTCAGTTGAGATTTATAAGTTCTTTATTTAATTAAATAATGTTAGCACAATTAGTGGCACATACACAATATTGCACCTGTGAATTGAAATTATTTAAGAGCTAAGGCGTCGGTGTTTTACTCGATTTTACATCAATGACATTAAAAGCTTTTGTTAGTTTCTTTGCTTCTATGAAACAAATTCGACCCGAGCGGGACTCGAACTGACACTTTCATGGGGTATTAATCAACCGACGATACCAAATGAGCTACCATTATCATCAAACACATCGCCCCGTATTACAGAAACAGTTAGAAAATTTTCTCCTCTTGCGGGGATTGAACTTATGACCTTCTGCTTGCAAGACTAGCTCGCAAACCACTCGGCTATACGGACTATTCAGTTCTCGTTCGAAACGTTTTCCAAAAAGTTCCGCTCCAGTTTACCGTTCTTCTTCAGAAAAAAACGAACCATTTTAAAAAAAGAACTGAATCGAACGAGAACTGAATTGTTTTTAAAGACCGTTCTGAACGCGCTCCAAATGGAACGTTACATTTCTCAACAATCACTGTATCTTATAAAGTAACTTCCAAATTTTGGATTTTTTCAAATCGTATTCAATGTATTTTGAAAACATGATGATTTCATTTTAATGATGTTTTTGGATTTCTAAAAAAAACTCAAACAAAAAGAAAAATCCTTAATCAAAACTTTGTTTAATTATAACTATTTTACATATGTATTTATACACCCTTTGAAATCAAATTTTTGTTAACCTTAATTGAAGGCATGGCCCGATTCGATAATTATCCAATTTTCATACCGTAAACCCCCTCTATTTGTAGCCAGAAAATTTGGTCTTTAACATACAATGTATGTTTTTTTTTTATATCAATGGCTAGAAAGTACCTCATTCTAACCCCCTCAACCTAGTCTATAATTTAAAGGTATGAGATTTTGAAACAATACTTTACCTATCGAAATATTTAAAAAAAACTACTGTTCACAAATAGAGGGGGTTTACGGTAAACATTATTTTATTTTTATTTCTAAAATTTTTATTTTCCGTAAAGCAGAATTATAAGTATGCAACTATCGAAAAAAAAATTTTTGTTTTTGCTTTGTAAGCGAATTTTGTTTTTTTTAAATTTACTTGTGTTTTAAATTCTGTACCAAAATAGTCAAACTCATTTATGTCTTGAGGTTGCATAATACAATTTCCTTGATACCTAACTAAGCAATTTGATATTGGAGACATGTGTCCAAGCTGATCAAAAGATGAAAAAGGGGCTCAAGTCTCTGTACATTATGGTTCTTAATAGGTAAAATTTGAATAGTTCTACGACCGTCTTGAGTTCAATACTGAAGACTTAAACATTATAAATAAATTTCAAATCTCTCCAGTAACAACCTGAAATTATGTTAAAGCGAATAATGAAAGAGGCATATTAAATTTTAAGTTTATAGTTTATTTTAAGTTTTAACACTGGAAGCACCTTTTTTTTTAAATCGAGAAGCATCGAATGCGTCAAAATGACGCAATATATTATAATGGTTATACTGAAATTAATTCAAAATAAAACTCTCAGAATTTTAGACGTTTTAGTTACTATCATTATATATTTGACTTCAAGGATTACGAAAAAGTGGAAATTTTTCATGTATAACCTACCATTGATGAGATATAGGCGCCCTAAGTTAGCTTCAGTGTGCTACAACTTCCTGAAAAGGTAAAACTAATTATGAAAAAAAACTACATAAGCGTCTTTATCAAATTTAATTAGTCAAGTATGATATTTTCTAATGCCCAAAATAAATTGTCTGGGTTCGTTACACTGTGAAAACAAAAAAAGTTATTTTTTAAGATAGCTCTTGCGCCTTTTAATAAAACTCGACAGGGTCACGTCAGATTCAGAAATTTTAGTTTTGGCGTTTTCTTCAAACAAATTAAAAAAAAAATGTGGAAATCCTCGGAGTCTAATTGACATAATTAATGTCTAAATAGTAAGAAAATCTGAGAGTAGCTTGTTCTGTTAAGTTTTTTATCATGCGTCAAAATGACGAAGCCGATGCTTTTAGGTATACTCTCATGCTTTTAGGTATACCCTCCAAGTCAGAGAAATTTGAAATACGATTTCGATAGACCTCATGCAATCAAAAATTTCTACAAAGTTTTTCAGTTTTTTTTATTGAGTGCGCTTAATTAATTTTTTATTTGAAAATTTCAAAACACGCGCCCTATGGTCTTGAAAATTGATATTACAATCAAATAAGCGTATAAAGGCGCCTTCTTGTCTTGACAATAAGACAATTTCTTGGTGCTTGACATAATTTAAATAAATTATTTTTATTTTGGGTGACCGAAATCGTATACCCATCTTTTAACATGGCGATTTAATCAAACCAAGGTAAATAAGAAAATAATTTTTTTTTGTTTTATTGTGGCGTTTCTGATCGATTTTGAATTTAAGAAGTTGATTATACAGGCAAGCCGTTTCAATTGAAAATTTTAAAGAGATGATAAGGTTAGCGTCATACAAAATGACAGCACTATCTTAATCAACCATTTCTGATATGATATTCGTAATCTTCGTATATGAAAACCTAGGAAAACTCCTTTCATTAGTGGGGGTCAAAAAAGAAAATTTTGGACTGGGGGGTCTTGAATTAAGGGTTCCTTTAAAATACGTTGTTGCAGTTTTTAAGGTTTTTCATTAAAATTTTCAATAAAAGTCCATATATTTAAACATATTCTGAAAGGGAACAAGTTTTTGTACAAAGTTAAGTATTTTTATTATCAATGTGTACCTTTAAGCTACACTTTTAGGTGCAAAAAAGAAATTTTTTGGGTTTTTTTAGAAAAACACAGGATATAGTAGATTTTAAGAGAGCCTAATAATTTTTTTTTCTTTTTCCTCTTTATTAATTTCAAAATCATTTAATTTATTTTAAAAAAGTCATTTTGAAACGTTTTTAAAATCTTATGACATATCTTTATTATTTTGGTCAACAAGATCTAACTTTTTAGCTTCTCCAACAATTATACTTTTTGATTTATCACTCTTTTTAGATTTAAGACAACTTCTTCGCTTAATGAATAAATAAATTAAATAAAAAATAACTTCAACACCTTCGATTAAACTTAATAAACTAATTCCAACAAATAATCCGAAATTTCCACCAATAAAAGAGATTAATTGTTCGATAGTCATTGCTGGAGATTGAGTTACATTCGTGTAAAACATGTCTTCATAATTTATATTGACCATCAAAATAAGCTGTTGAAGATCGGTATAACTAAGACCATTTAAATTAATTAATGATGATCGAGTGTAATTATTCATTATAAGTGAATACCATTTGCTCGGGTATTTTGCAGTTGATGTTTTTAAATCATAAACTAATTGGTTACACTCGATTGGACACTTTGATTCACAAGTTTGAGTTTCATTGGTTCCATAAAAATAGGTCTCTGCTTTGTTGGTACAATCAATCTCTTCAACCGAAGTACAAGCTTTAAATGATGAATTTGAAAGTGGATTCGGTAGCTCGTAATCGAAACAACTACAGTTTGATATTATGAATTTTTGTAAACATATTTTTAGACAAAATTTTTGACTATATTCGCTCATGCTAAAATAATTCTTGATGTATTGAAACAATTCATTTTGTTTGAGATTTTCTTCACTTGTAAAATTGGAAACACAGTCTGAGTAAGGACTCGGGAGTCTACTAATGAATGTTCGTGATATTTTGATATTTGTTTGTGTACCTACAGATACGTCTATGCCATCTTCGTCTGGAAAAGGTGTAGCACTTTGATTGTAAATAATAATTTTCATGCCTGCTTTGTAAGTGTATTGTTGAGCAGTATCTAAATCACCGATGTACAATTCAAGTCTTAAGCCATTTTTCCATCCAGGTTTTTTAGTTTCTTTTATGAGTGATAAATTCGAAGGTTTATTGAATCGATAGCAATTACCGTAATTGTAATCACGAAAAGATTCGAAATCGCTTTGGTAACAAGGTTGACCTAGAAATCGACAAGTTAATAGCATTTCACTTAAATAGAAACCATAATCATATTTTTCAGCTGCATCTCTTGTCTCAAATTCAGTTTTAAAATATTCTGATGCTTTGTCAACATAGTCAATTGGTTCATATCCTTTTGAAGCTATTTTTTCATCACTTAAAATTTGCTCCATTTCAGTTCGAGCATAATTTCCATTGTATGGATTTAGATTACAAAATGCGACAGCTGGAAATTTAGTTGGTGCTTCGTGATAAATTTTTGATGAAGTCACTGTTTCATTTTGAGTAAATTGAATTATTGTCATTATTACTTGATACGTACAAAATGCAATACTTCCTAGCATACAAATCAACCATATTGATTTTAAAAAGTAATTACTAGCTCTTGCAATGTTTCCTTTAAATATTTTAAAATTTAGAACAACAAAAATTTTAAACAAATGTAAAATAGATTAAATATAGTCTCATTAAGTGCCTAAATTCTTTTTTACTAGTCCCAGGACGGAAAAATGAGAGGTCAGGGTACTTAAAACAAAAAATACAAATTATTAAAATCAAGATTTAACCAACCGTCTGAAACATAAGTTTGGTTAATTACAGTCTTTTATTGTAGTCTGTGTTATACGAAAAAATATACCTCACTTAAATATATACTCAATATACCGTAAAATGGTGTTTTTTTACTTAATAAAATAAGTTTAGAGCCTGAGTGAGAATTTTAAAAACTTGTCATTTCTTTGGCAAGAGAGTACACCTTCTTGCCAAACCTTGCCAAGAAGATGGAATCGCTTGTATTTTAAAAATTATCTCCAAATTTTTACTGATTAATTATCTTTTTTTTAAAGAACTATCCGAGACTAGAGGTGCGCCAAAAACCGTGATCATATACTCAATATACCGTATACCGAACAGATTTCCGTTATAATTTAAGGGAAACTAGAGTCGACTAGTGAGCCAACTGGTCTAAAACATGAGTGGTAAATTTTCATACCAGGTGCATATATGTCAATTGTAAATCGTTTAGCTTGCTTTAAATTGGTACACTAGGTGTCTTGATAAGGTCATTGCTTAAGGAGAAAAAATTATTAGGACTTATGCTTAAGGATGAGTCTTCTATAAGAAAAGGACACAAAAGGTAGAAAAGGACAGTTGATGGGTAAGTAAAATAAAAAAATGACAAAGAAAAGATTTTTTTTCTAAATATTGATTTCATTGTCTTTTGCTCTGGAATTGCGGAGTTAAACCAAATATACTGGCGTGTACAGAATTAAGTTTAGAACAAACTGATCGGAGCAGATTTTTAGAGAAAAATTTAATAATGTTTTTTTTTGGAGAGGTGAAGCTTTTAATGATGATCAGGGACGACCAAAAGTTGCTTTTTTTGTCCTTAAAAGTTGCTATAAAAGTTGCGAAAGTCGCTCAAAAGTTGCGGATGTTGCTACCTATTTTAAGGCTTTTATATACAAGATTTTTTAAAATCAATCAAAAATTTAAACAGGACTCATATTTATGTAAATATGTGTAACAAGAAAGTTGTTTTTTTCAACCATCAATTGTTTTTTCTGAATCACTATCAATAGAAATAAAACATTAGTCAAATTTATAATCTTATTGATCTTTAAGATTAAGGATACGGTACGAGTTTATATTAAAACTCTGGCTAAAATGCTTATTACATTGAAGATGCTTAAATCAATATGAATTCTTAGATGCTTAGTTTGGATTTTTTATTCTTAATATCCATGGCCTATAAAGGATAAGAATCTAAAAAACGCCTTATAAACATACTCATTAGCTTGCTGCAGCATATTTTTGTGGAGCCTAATTATTTCGAACTTCGTAAATGAGTTTTTATTTCTTTTACAAAAATGGTCTTTTAGAAATTATCGTAGGCTTTTAAGAGAAGTTAACATTTTTTAATCTATATATATTAAAGGAGAGTCCGCTAATGAAATTAAAGTTAGCTAAAGTTAAGTAACCAATGAGAATGCTTAAAATACAAATATTTAAGTTACGTTACTTTACGTAAATTTAAATTAATTTTTTATTTTTTATTCAATAAAATCAATTTTTTTAAATAAAAGAGCTTAACCTTAAATGCTCTTGAATAAAGATGTCGTTAAAATCAAGAAAAAATAATACTACGCCTATTAAACGTCTCCTCTCTTTCAGTAAAAAAATCGATAGCATAGTATATTTATGAATCAAGAATTTACTGATGGGCGAGTTTACCAAAAAAGTTGTCGGCCGTGAAAACCGTGTTTTGTGCGAAAGGAAGTATGTCAAGTGTTTTTCGAAGGACATCATTTACTTCCATTTGACTTCCATAGTATTACAAGAGTTCTACAAGGCTATGTTTTCACTAAATTTAGAAATCTAATAGACAAGAAAGAAAGGCCTCTGATCTGGATTCCGCAGACGGCATTTTTTTTTTGAGAGTGAATTTAATAGATCTCTTAAGCATACACTACAAACTCAGGTTAGGTTCGATTCCTCACGCAGGAGAAAGCCGTCGACCGAGGTGGGTAACTAAGGATTTGATTTTTTTGAATATTTTTTTGAATCATGGATATAAAAGAAGAGTTTGCTCCGAGATTAGACGAAATAATAATAGAATAATCCTCAGAGTTACTCAATCCGATACTCACATGGACAATCAAGATGAAAACAGTATGTTCATTTAGCATGTGATAAGAAAGAGACAAGATTTGTAGTACACTGTCAACGTAAGACCATCTTCTTATTATAATAAAATTTTAAACTAACTTACATGGAATCGAGGTTTAGTACTGAAATAAGAAGAAATTGTGAAGTATGTCAGAGAAAGATTAATAAGATGATGTTTTTTTTTAGATAACATGTTTAAATCTTTTATAAAAGAAGAATATTCTAATTGTTAAAACGTTGATATTACTAAAGGACTACTAAAAGTTTGCATATTAATTTACCTTACGACTCGGTTCTTTTCATTTTATTCTGAGATAATAAAAGCTAATTTTATCATAAAAAAAATTAACTTTTCTTGTAGAGCTCAAAGGGATCAAAGTCCTTTGTATTATGGGTACTAAATTATTAGTCAGTCAGTCGTCAAAAAAAATTTCACTCTGTCTTTCGGGAAATGTTCGATAACACAATCTACAATACGCCTAAGCCTTTAAATACAACTAGTTTGGAAAGGGATCTTGATGTGTAAATTGTCTTTAAGATGTCTTGTTTGCCTGAATATTTTTTATTATACCCAGTCTGAGGGTAAAATAAATTGAAAAGGAATATGGTTAACAAGGATGGATCTTATGTCACTTGACACAAGTAGAAGAAGGAGCGATTTGATTCAATTTTACAAGATCGTTAATGGGTTAGAAGCTGTCAACTTAATGAATGGTATCTGGTATAGTTCAGCAAAGAATAATTATAATTTAAGGAATATCAAATCAAAAACATTCGTCTTTCAGATCGATCAAAAACTGCCCGATACGATACAGTTAAATTACAAACAGAGTGGTAAATGATTTGAAAAGTTTTTTGAAGAATTTTGTGGACATTTATTCATTCAAAGCGAAACTCGAGGCCTGGTTAAGAACAACTCGAGGCTTGGTGAATTTTCGAATCTTTTTCCAACAAGAGATCTTCAACCATCCGAACAAGTAGTAGTCAGTAGTTAAATATATCTGTTTGCAAAATTTAGCAGGAGTTTTCAGGAATAAGAACCACTTTGCGCTTTTTTTTTCAAAGCTTGATTCAAACACATTAACGGCAATGAAAAGAGGTGCGATTTTTGAAAATGTAGTTTTTTTTAACTTAAAAATTATATACCTGTTGAACCCTCCTTCAATACCCCCCTCCACATACAAAGAATATTTTTCGCCATACCTCTCAACAATTCCTGGATCCGGCACTGTGTATAAGTACGATAAGTTTGAATAGTGTTGTATTAAAATTTTTTAAGTTAACATATTTTCTAATATAAAGAAAAAGGTAATACTGTATATTACATTTTAAAAGTTTTTAGCTTTCCGTCTATTATTTTATTTTCCAAGGTTACATTCGTTCATATACCTAAGTTGAATTATGATTTCGACAATTTTAAATTTAGAATTAATGACGTTTTTGAGGATCAGCCCTAGTTGGGAGTTTTTTTTAGATCTTAAATAAATTGATTGCTTTTCTTATGCGCAGGGAAAACTAAAATTTATTTTTATCAAATTGAAAAATTACCTGGTCCATGAGCTGTAGTTACTGATCTTTACAAAAATAAAACTTATTTAACAATTATGTTGTTGTTTGAATTTAAACTTACGCCCAATCAATTATTATTTGAAGTATTTCTTTTCGTTTTTTAGGCTTAACTTCTTGTTGTTGGTCACTTGAGGAATTGAAAACTGTTTGAGCATTTAAACAACCCATTTTGATTATTATTAATTGAAAAAAAAAATAGTATAAGATACTTTGAAATGGCTTATATTTATTTTGGAAAAAAAATCGCTTACCTAAATCGAAATTTTTTACCTTTTTATTTATCGAATTGTTTAGAAACCTTAACGAATTCGATTTTTTTGTTGCTTGCTCTACCCGCTGTAATGTAAATTAAATAAGTTTTGAATATTTTAATTTTTTTTCAAAATAATAATTTGGAAATTTCTTGAAAAAGAATTAATTTTATCAACAGCAAGTTTGACAAAAAAACATGCTTGAGTTGGTGTATTAATCTAAGAATATTTTAAATTTTAAACTAAAGTTTCGTAATGTTAAAAAATTCAATTAACAACAAAAGCAGTCACAAACAGCTTTTAGAGATTTAATTTATTTAGAATTTTTACCTTTGGCGTTAAAAAAAAAAAACAACTTTGCCACCCTTCGGAAAATTGCCATTCCGTCTTGTACAGTGCAGTCGCGTTAATCCGAACTTCTCGGGACTGTAAAAATTGAGTTCGGATAAAATTGTTCGGATTAAACGCCTTAATTTACATGTATCGATGCCTGAATGGGCGACAAATTTTAACCGAAATTCCTAAAAATTCGGATTAACCTGGTTCGGATTAAAGCGACTCGACTGTATTATATTTACTATAAACTGTTGTGGACAGCCAACAGAGAAACAGTGTCTACAGGTCGACGTATTTCTATAGGAAGGTTAAATTAAAGTTAAAATTCTAAACATTTTTATGAAAAAGTGAATTTGAAAACTCAACTGAAAACTTTTGAATTCTTATACTTGGGAATATATCCACCCCTTGAGGCAAAACTTCCATGGCATCTGGATTTAGAAAATCCGACTTATAAAACGTATTCTCTATATGTAGAAACCTATAGTTCGCAATTTTTAGGGGTCAGAAAAAAATTCGATTTTTGTCAATAGGTGCCCCGACTTTAAAGCCTACTAGCTAGAAGATCCCCTTAATGGTAAACTTCATAATGTTTTTTCTTTGAAATACTTTTGCACTCTGATTGGTATTTTTAATTTTTTGTTTTTAACTTTGTTTTGATATTTTAAAATATTAGCTAATTGGCTCCATTGGCATCGAATCAGAAACATTGACATTGTCTTTTACAGCCACGATCATTCTAAGTTTGAAGCTTTGAGAGGATAGTCTTCTAAACTGGATCAAATCTCCTCTTGATCCTATTTATTTTATAATATATATTTATTTTATTAAGCTTTCAATAGGGATTCGAGTTCTTCTTTATTAAACTTGTCGTAGATCAATCAGTCGCGTACCTAGACACTTTTGGATAGTGTGGCGAAATTCTGTGTGGAAGATATCACTAAATACTTGTGTCACTATTTAACTTAAATCACCGGGGTTGCAAAGAACAAACGACACTTATTTCATGAAAAAAAATTCTAGCTCTGTCACCTTCAAGTTTAATTACCCCCAATTTAAGGACAAAAGGGGTGATTTGAGTGTGAGTTGACTGTAATTAAAATATTTGGGCGTAGCTAACATTGAGATTTAAGGAAACACTTTGCCTCAATGGAGCGACGTCACTGTGAACAATAGACGATTGGACGCATCATATTTCAAAATCTTGTCTTTAGCAATCTTAGGACTTTATAAAGTACGAATTTAAATGATGATGTATGATCACCTAGACAAATATTTATTGTTCTAATTTTTCAAATTTCGATTACAACAATACGATTCAATTGAGATAAAATTAGACTATAACCTTCTTAGAAATACCTTTAAATCATTAGCTGTAAAGATAATTAATCATTAAACGTTTTATTCTGTCGATTCAAAGAAATCGATGTAAAAATTCTTTAAACAAAAATCAGGTAAACTAGAAAACCCACTCAATGGTAAACGAATAAAAAATGTAATTCAAGTTAAAAGCAAAAAATGTATTTCAGGGATTCAAATTTTGTGAACTTTAGAATTTTCCATACGACTCTTATTTTTTAAAATTCCATTTCTTTTTATTTTATCAAAAACACACTTTGCACAGCTTTTATAACGTTTATAAAAATAGTTAAAATTAGTAAAAAATTTTAACATGCCGAATTCCCTTTATTTATAACTGACGAAAGTTATTAAGCACGTAGAACGATTGAAACTTTATCTAAACATCAATCTAAACCTAAGATGACCTAAGTTAAGCTAAAGGAATTTTGTTCTTCGGTTATGAACTGAGAATTCATTCGAGCTCTAATTGGGGTAAATTCTAAAGTTTTTGGGGTATATTCAGATTTTTTTATTAATTCAAAAAAGTTACACGAAAAAATATTGAAGAGGAACAGATAATTTTTTTGTAACTGGGCCTCGATCAGGAATACAGAAACTCTAACTTACTTAACTTAAGGTTTTTGTACTTAGGTCAAATTACATAACGATAAAGCATAAAAAGTTGTTATAGAACTCTTGTTCTGGTGCCCTGAACCGGACGGAACTTTTTCTGGCAAAAAATGATGGTTCATCGATATTCTAAAAATTTCAGGTCTGTTGTTGCTTTTTAGAGTCTTTAGCCCGAATCGAATGTCCCCAAGTTTATTTTTTAATTTTGCAAGAAAGGAAATTTAATTTTCTATTAGAAAATCGGTTTTCGGAAACTGGCAGACCTTTAGGTAGGTGGAAAAGTGATGGTCCGTTAGTTTTTTTATGTGTTTTCTTTATTTAAGCGAGTCTGTAACCCGACCGAAAATTCCAGAGCTTAGCCACCTAGTCGACAAGAAAGAGCACAAAAAGATGGACAAGAATATCAGTCTTTGAAAGCTAGTCGATCTTGCATGTAGCGCAAGCTAATTGTGCTTTAGCACCCATATGTAGATAAAAAGTATTCAATCGTTCATTTGTTTTTTCAACGTTTTTTTATAGTTGCAACTTTATTAAAGCCTGGAAGGAAAGATAAACTAGTTTAATTTTTTTAACGAATTTTCGTTTTGACATTTTTAATTTTTTTTCGTCAGATTTTCTTGATTTTTGATACTTTGGGCATGGTCTAAGTTTTGATTTTATAAGCTCTATTATGATTTTGATCTTAGAGTAATCGATTATTTAATTCTACAATACTGCCATTCTACCAAACTTTTCGTGGCAAGTGTAGCCGTAACGAAGCGAATCGTACCCTTACCGAAGCATATGGTAAACATTCCGAAGCAAATTGTGCCGTACCAAACATACACAAGCGTGCCATATAGTATTAAATATACAAAAACGTACTATAATGTACCGTGTCAAATTTTTTTTACATGAAAAAAAAAATTTAAAAAATATTTTACGGGTACGCTTGGGTTCGCTTGCCATCAAAAGATTGGTCGCAGCGCAGTAAATCATGAAAAAAATAATTTTCAATAAAACAGACGACGTCATTTTTATAAACTCATTATAAGTATGCAAAAATTTATTATTTAAATCTATTTTTTAAGATGGTAGTTTACATTATTTGAGTAAACAAAATGTAAGATTTCTAAAACAATACACCGACTCAGAGGTAATTCTCATTGCAAAATGTCTTTTTTTTAGAAAAAAACAAAATTTTCAATTGGAACAAACGAATACATTTTATGCTTCAAAATAAAAAACAGGTAAACACTTTTGCTAAATTGATGATGATGATGAAGGTTGTTAGGTGATTTTTTCCTGTATAAAATTAACCCAGTTATTACTAAATAAAATTTTACTTTGGAAAAAAAAGAATAATTTTCTATTTTTCAATACAAAATTAAATTTTATGCCATTTCTTTGAAACCTTGATTGACAAATTCTAAATTTTTTGTTTCTACATTGTTTTTAAAATCTTATGACATATCTTTATAATTTTGGTTAACAAGATCCAACTTTTTAGCTTCTCCAACAATTATACTTTTTGATTTATCACTCTTTTTAGATTTAAGACAACTTCTTCGCTTAATGAATAAATAAATTAAATAAAAAATAACTTCAACACCTTCGATTAAACTTAATAAACTAATTCCAATAAATAATCCGAAATTTCCACCAATAAAAGAGATTAATTCTTCGATAGTCATTGCTGGAGATTGAGTTACATTCGTGTAAAACATGTCTTCATAATTTATATTGACCATCAAAATAAGCTGCTGAAGATCAGTATAACTAAGACCAGTCAAATTAATTAATGATGATCGATAGTAATTATTCATAATAAGTGAATACCATTTGCTCGGGTATTTTGCAGTTGATGTTTTTAAATCATAAACTAATTGATTACATTCGATAGGACATTTTGAATCACAAATTTGAGTTTCATTGCTTCCATAAAAAGAGTTCTCGGCATTATTGGTACAATCAATCTCATCCTCCGAAGTACAAGCTTTAAAAGATGAATTTGAAAGTGGATCTGGTAGCTCGTAATCGAAACAACCACATGTTGATATTATGTATTTTTGTAAACATATCTTTTGACAAAATTTTTGAGTGTATTCGCTCATGCTAAAATAATTCTTGATGTATTGAAAAAAATCATTTTGTTTGAGATTTTCATCGCTTGTAAAATTGGACACACAGTTTGAGTAAGGACTTGGAAGTCTACTAATGAATGTTCGAGATATTTTAATATTTGTTTGAGTTCCTACAGATACGTCTATACCATCTTCATCTGGAAAAGGTATAGCACTTTGATTGTGAATAATTACTCTCATACCAGCTTTATAAATATACTGCTGCTGGATATCCAAATCGCCAATGTACAATTCAAGTCTTAGACCGTTCTTCCATCCGGGCTTTTTTATATCTTTTATTGAGTTTTTTGCTGCTGAATTGAAACGATAACAATTACCATAATGATAATCGTGAAATTTTTCAAAATCATCTATGGTACACTTTTCACCTTGAAATCTACAAGTGATTAACATCTGCTGCAAGTAAAAGCCGAGATAATAAGAAACCGTTGGATCTAATGTTTTGAATTCAGTTTTAAAATAATCTGAAGCTTTGTCAACATAGTCAATTGGTTCATACCCTTTTGAAGCTATTTTTTCATTTCTTAGAATTGCGTCCATTTGATATCTCTGAGCAACAGATCCATCATAAGGAATAAGATTACAAATTACAACGGCCGGAAATTTAGCTGGGGCTTCATAGAAAATTGTAGATGAAGTCACTGTTTCATATTGAGTAAATTGAATTATTGTCATTATTACTTGATACGTACAAAATGCAATGCTTCCTAGCATACAAATCAACCATATTGATTTTAAAATGTAATTACTAGCTCTTGCGATGTTACCTTTAAATATTTAAAAATTTTAACATTGAAAATCAAATTTCTATTTTTCTATAAATTACCAGGTCCATGAGCTGTTGTCAACAACCTTAAGAAAATATTAAAGATTAAACTAAGTAAAATTTGGTATGTTAAATTTTTTTATCAATTTCTCTATTTCTCTATTTTTTGCTTCTTTGCAAATGGGATAAAATATTCGTGGATTGAAATTTTCAAAAAATGTAACTGCAGCAATTTTTGCTGCATCCACTGGTAAAGTCTGCAAAAAATTCTGCAAAATGTCTGCAACTTTAATTGCGCAGCTAATTAAGACCTTTTTCAATGAAATGTGATTCTGTAGTATTTTGCAATTTTTGCAAGGTTGCAGACAATTGAAAAATGTCTTAATTAGCTGCGCAATTAAAGTTGCAGACATTTTGCAGAATTTTTTGCAGAACTTACCAGTGGATGCAGCAAAAATTGCTACATAGTTACATTTTTTTGAAAATTTCAATCCACGAATATTTTATCCCATTTGCAAAGAAGCAAAAAATAGAGAAATAGAGAAATTGATAAAAAAATTTAACATGTCGTAAAATTTGTTAAATTAGCTTACGCCCAATCAATTAAAATCTGAAGTATTTCCTTACGCTTTTTAGACAACACTTCAGGCTGTTCATTCGAAAAATTCGCAACATTTTGTTCATTTAAAAAACTCATTTTGAATTTTTTTTTTCAAAGTAAAATTTTAATTTTGAATAACTGGGTTGATTTTATTTAAGAAAATCACCTAACAACCTTCATCATCATCAATTTAGCAAAAGTATTTACCTGTTTTTTATTTTGAAGCATAAAATGTATTCGTTTGTTCCAATTGAAAATTTTGTTTTTTTCTAAAAAAAAGACATTTTGCAATGAGAATTACCTTTGAGTCGGTGTATTTTTTTAGAAATCTTACATTTTGTTTATTCAAATGATGTAAACTTCCTTTTTAAAAAATAGATTTAAATAATACATTTTAATAATGGCGTCTGTTTTATTAAATATATTTGTTTTATGATTTACTCAACTTCTACAGGACTAAAATATTCTTTAATTTTTTTTTTCATGAAAAAATTCGGGACGGTACAGTACAATACGCTTGTGTTTGTTTGGTACGATAAAATTTGCTTCGGAACCCTTTGATACGTATGTTTCTTGCTACGCTCTTGGATGGGTACACAATCGCGGGATCTTCCACATTAATATGCTCTTAATACTTTGATCTTGTAATTCTTTTACACAATTGCATTTGATTTTCTCTAGTCATTGCTCTAGATCATCTCCATCTCGACTTTTAAAAATACGCTCACCTTGTAAAGAGGTAGACGGTTGTTTTTTCTAGTCTAGGTATCGTAGCAGGAGGTATTCTACTTTTTGTTAACGGCGCAAAGAAAGTCTTGTAAAAAAGTTCATGTCAGAAGTGACTCTGTTTCTAAAATCTTAACAAATGTTTTTTTGACAAGTAATTGGTCCCAAAAGATTAAGTTGATATGTTACAACAGATATAGCGTTCCTTAAATTCGAAATGATTCTGAAGTTCTAAAAGTCTTTTTGGAAGATCTTCATTAATGAGAAAGAGAGATCGTCAGGCGAACCACAAGAGACTGGGTGAGACGGTGTGTAACATCCAGTACTAGTTAATGACAGTAGTAGACACTTTTTGAAGCACATTAATAAACTGTAACTAAAAAATCTTAAATTAAATTTTATTTAGAACCAAAAACTAATTTTTTTAAAAAAAAATCCAGTTAAAATTTATTCACTTTGTAAATTTTGTTCTGGATTTGAAATACTCTATTATCAAATTCAAGATCTTGATTTGCTTTGGTTACCATTATTTTTTCATATTGATCTTCAATTGGTCTAACTCGACCATCCAAATGACCATATTTCATTTTTAATTTCATTAAGTCATACAAATTTTTGAACCAAACTTTAATGCTCACAAATTCTAATTCATTTCTCGCTTTGTTAAGATTTGACAAGTCCAATAATATTAAAATTAAAATTGCCAATGCGATTGTTACAATACAAACAATTGACAAACTACGCCCAACCTTACGAGATGTTTCGTATTCAACTAAAATTCTATTAACACCAACTTTTGTTTGTTCTTTAATCTCATTTGTTTCGTTTCTTATTGAATGTTTGATATATTCAATTGTCATTACCATCTCTTCATAAGTGTCTAATACAGGGTAAGATTTTCAAATGAATGAAAGGTTGTCAAAAAATTTTAAGACTTACAAACATAAGAACAGTCGACTTTTATCCTTGTGTTATTCCCAGTCTCTAATTCACAGTCTTTCCATTCAGACCACTCTGTAAATTGAGTTACATTATTTACTTCTGTTTCAAAATTATAAGTTGATGTTTGAGTCTGTTCAAAATTAGAAATCTCTGTAGTCAAGATATTTCCAGTCGAAATCAAGCTCAAAGCTTGATATTTTGTATTAAGATTGACGGTCGTCTGTTTTTCAATAGTGGTTGGATATGACGAAGTTGGGATTAAAGTTGTCATTGAACAGTCTTCTTTAAATCCAGTTAATCGATTACAACATACTTGATTGCTAGTTGTAAAAAAGTTGAGGGATGTAGAGCATAATTTAAAGTACATTCTATCACTAGAATCAGCCACAAGTCTTAAACTGTATGGTTGTTTACTTAAAATTTCAAGATACACTGAATAACTGCTTGTTAAAACAGAATAAAAATTGAGAGATTTATTGTAAATACTAGTTGTATTACACGGAAATTGAGTTATATCTCTCAAACTATATTTCCAGTATGATTTTCCACTTGTGTATACTCCACCAAGCCATATTTTCATTCCAACGTATGTAAAATTTATAAAATTAGGATGATAAACAAAGTCCAAGTAATCACGTTCAGTTGAGTAATTACATAAACCTTGTGTTAATAAAGGACATTGTTCGAACGTGTTACTGTAATTCGAAGTTACTAGAATCCAATTTTTATCAATTATCAAATCACCATTGTAATGCTCAATATGTACTAAAAAGCTTAGTAGAGTTAAAAAATTTTTTTTCATTTTTCAAAAATAAAAACTAATGTTCTTTAATAAAAAATCTTATATTAAATTTTTATTCCACTTAAAGTTTATTAGAATTTTAAGATTAGTCATTTAAAAAAGTAATAAAATAATTGAATTTATTAATTTTTTTTTCAATCTCATCATTGAGGTGTACCTTTGAAAATTGATAATTCATGTGTAGGGGTTTATTGCGATCTTTGATAGAGACATGAATAGTTTGAAAATATCATATCACCATCAATATCTGAGAATAACTCACATATGGAGTTATGAAACAAAACAAAAGCGCAATTATTATGCTTTGAACAATAATTTAAACAATTTAACAAGCTTTTAGACTTGATTTGGTTGATTAAAAATTGTTCTTTTAAGCTTAATGACACCGATTTGTTTTTAACAATTTTGTAGAAACTGTTAATAGATGCGTCAAAAATTAATGGTCTTTTTTGAGTTGTTTCAAAATGAGTAGTTTCTTGAGGAATCATTTCAGTTAATGTTGTTTTATCTATAACGGTTGTCTCGAAGTTTTTGATTGTACTTGGAAAGGTAGTCATCGAACTTTCAGTTATGGTGTCTATAGTTGTCACGGCTTCAGGTGTTGTTCGTGCTTCTACAATTATATTATTTCTAAAATAAATAACGCCATTCCCATCTTTTGTTATAAATTCATGAACACCAATTTTTGAACAATTGAATAAAAAGTTGAAAGATAGGCTACCAATAAACTCTAAATTAGAAAAAAAAAATTTTAAATTCATTAAATTTAAAACTTACATGTTATATGAATTTGTTATTTTTGATATTGTTACTGTAATCTACGACTTCAAAGACCAAAGATAATGAAAAATCCTAAGCTTTTTACAGTCAAATGTCATTGTGCTTTATTTTAACATTTTTGGAAGATTCCGGAAATGCAAAACGTCCACACTTATTTTAATTGAAATTCAACATCAAAATCGTAATCAACACATATGAAAACCTAGGAGGGACAATTTTTTAGGGGGTGTCCAACATAATTTTTTCACACCCCAGGGGTCCGAAGTGTCAAGACCACTCAAAAACCATACTTAATATAGGGTTATTGAGTAACAAAAAATCACAGGTTAAAAAGTTAAGTATGGTTTTTGAGTGGTCTTGACACTTCGGACACTTTGAAAAAATTATTTTGGACACCCCCTAAAAAATTGGCTTTCCTATGTTTTCATATGTGTTGATTACGATTTTGAGGTTGAAATTCAATTTAAAAATTAGTGTGGACGTTTTGCATTTCCGAAAACTTACTCGTGAATTATAATAGATTTTGAGATATGATTTGGAATCTTAAAAGCTATGATTGACGCTGAGACCATGATCGATGGGAAAAAATACTCTCTTAAAGCCATACTCGGCTGAAAACGGAATAAAAAAGTATATTTTCACTCAAATCACATTTCCTCTTAGGGGACCTGCTATACCCAAATGTATCTGCATAAGAGACTTTCCTATAGTTTGCTTTATATTTATTTAAGCAGATAAAAAAACATGGAATTAGCGGGTTCCTTAGAATAAAGAATGTCATTGTTTTTTGACATTTTCAGTCGAGTATGACTTTTGGGTAGTTTTTTCCCCATCGTTCATGGTTTCAGCGTCAATGACAGCTTTTAAGCTCCCAAATCATATCTCAAAATCAATTAATGTTTTTTTCAATCATGAGAACTAAAATGTTTAAATAAAGCAGAATGACATTTTACTGTAAAAAGCTTAGGACTTGTATGACAAATTTGGTTATCTTGGGTTTCTGAGGTCGTAGATTACAATAAAAATACAAAAAATAGCAAATTCAGATAGCATGAAACTTATGAATTAAATGAACATTAGTTATTATGTGACCCCTGAAATAATAATGATCTTGATCTTACCAGCTTCGACACCGCAAAAAGTGTAAATCTTGGTTGGAAAGTTAATAAAAACATATTCACATGTGAGAACTTCATTAACATACAATCTATCCAAGTTACAAATTGTATTATCTTTTATTTCAAAATGTTAAATCTAAATATAAAATTTATTAACTTAAGAAGAACCTACAATTGACTTGAAAAGTCCAAGTTCCCTTATCATTCATATTCTCTCCAATAATATTTCCCAATTGATCCAAATTGATTGATTGCTTTGTAAGATACGATACAACATCATAATATGAAGTTGTATTTCTTATATTAATTTCAACATTCAAACCTTCATTCGGATAAGGAAACATTAACACACCGTAGTTAAAAATAATGTATGACCTAGTCCCATCAGTTAATAAGATTAATTGAAATGTAACTGTTCTATTTACTTCAAGAGTTTGACTTGATACCTGATCCCAAGTTATTACAAAACTATATTCTGGAGAGAATCCAGGGATCAAAGTATTAATCATGATCAATAAAATCGAATTGAAAGTACTTCTATAGGACAGTTTACCAATTCCTCTACTAGTGGTCAACGGACATTTGAAAATGTTTATGTAATGACTAGTCCGATCGTTAATAAAACCAATGTAACCGTTAATAGAGATACCTATTTTTGTGTAAATAATATTCAGATAGGGAAAAGAGAATCCAAGATCAATTTGTGAAAAATCAGAATTTCCTTGAGGGAATATTGTATCACCATTTTCGATGCCATAGTCCAAAAGTTTGGCACTTCCTTGACCACCAGATATCAAAATTATAAAAAAATAAGTTTTTAACATTTTTTGAACGGATTTTGTTATAAAAGCCAACATTTTTTATAGAAAATTAAAAATTAATATTTGATTTAAAACACTAAAAATAAAATGTTTGCTTAAGATGAGATTCAATAAAAATGGTTTGTCGATCGATTGTCTACACATTGGTGTTGTAATTATTTAAAGTAAAGAATTGAATTTCAAAAAAAAATATTTTAAATTGTGAAAATGTAGGCTAAATCTGGTATAATTTCATCAACGTAATCTTCTTCATTTAAAATTACTTTTTATCATTGAGTCAATTTCACCCACTAGAAAGTCTTGTGGGGATCAACCTGCTAGTCGCCCTCCCATTTTTTCATCCGGGCTTAGGACCGGCCAAGGCATGGCTACAACTATGCAACTGCAGTAACAGTAACAGTGGGACGTTCATCATAAACAGCGCCACTCATCCGAGCCGAAGCTGCGAACTAGGGGTGTTACTTTTCTATTTCTTTTCTAGAAACAAGAAAACACAATTTTTTCTTTTCCAAAGAAAAGAAAAAAAAGTTGTTTCTTGTTTCTTAGAAAAAGAAAAATAAACCAAATTAAAATAAGCTTATTTTGTAAAATTTAAGTTTTTTTCCATTTCTTTTGGTCGTCTCTCTTTTACCCTAGGAAAGGCTAACTATTCAAAGCTATTTTTCCTTATATTTCTGGTTTGAGAAATAAAAAAAAATTGTAAAATGACTTTTTAATTTTCTTTTTCTATGAAAGAAGAAATAATTTTTTTTTCTTTTTCTTAGTAAAAAGAAATAAAACTTGTTACTTTTCCTTTGTTTCTTCGATTTAGGAAAAGAAAAGTTAACACCCCTACTGCGAACTCGACAATTATCCAGACTTAGCTTGGAACCACAAACCAAGCGTATTCTACATTGAAGAAGAATATTTAACTATGTCACTAGAGCTAAACATATTGCTAAATGGGTCTGGTCTAAAACAAGTTCGTGTGCACGTTCTCAGGCTCTTACACGTTGTGATGGTCAAAGCCAGTGGCACCCCAATATGACAAGATTCGAACGCCATCCTTTTATCCACGTCCCCGTAATAAAGCACATTTAGAACGGTGTTAGAATTGAATACCGCATAGCAACAGTTTCTTTTTTTTAGATAAAGTATCAAAATAGTTAACTCAAATGATTTTCAACCAGAGGGTTTCTGAAGGACAGTAATTACCAAATGCACTTTGCTAAAAAGATATTTAGATCAAAAACGACTAAGAATGAGATTTTACAAATAAAAAATATTAAGGTTCAGACGTAGAAAAACTTCCAAACCAACTGAAGTTGAAAATTTTGATATTATAACTGAGTTTTACGACCCGGAAAACGCTGGTACATTTTTTTCATGGCCCTTACCTTACCACTTTTTACAGATGCCGAGGTGCTCTTTTCAAGAATTTAAACCGCAAGTCGCCAGAACTCATCACTGGAAAAAGATTAGTCAATACTACCGCATCATATAACAAGACGTCATTAGTCGTTAATCACAAAATATGTCTTGGTAAATTTGAAATTTTGATAACAATATCCTACAACTTGAGATATTAACGGAACTTGAAATTATTCAAAAAACTTTGAAGTCACCTTTTTCAATGAAAAAACCGATCTTTGAAATTATTTCCGGTACTATACTCTTTTTCTTTCCTTAATTAATTAACACTTAACTATTAAATAAAAAATATTGTATCTGAGTATTTAATCGAAAAAATCCAATCAGATAATTATTTTAATAAATCCTATCAATTTCTTAAAAATGTACTCATCTTTCAATAACAACGTTTTAGCTGCCAATTTTGAACAAATGATTGGTTCGATTGAAGCTTCGTTACAATTTAAAAGTCAACATGTTTACCTTAACCAGAATAATAGGGTAACTTTCAACCAACCGGGTCTATACAGTCAACAACACTATTCAATGTGGAACAACTATTTCAATGCAAATGTTTCAGCTTCGAATAGCTCATCGAGTCAATGTTCAAGCAATGTGTCTCCAAACTCAACCATATCTCTTCACTCAGTCGATTATGGAGTTGCTAACCATTCGAGCGTCAAGCGAAACAACAATCTCGAATTACCATCCCAAAAGACTCAAATAAACGTGAACGAATATTTACTCAAAAGTGCACGTATTTTACAAAAGAACCCAAACAAAGTAATCGTGTGCACATTTTGCAAGAACAATGGTGAACCAGAACATATTTACAAATCCCATTCAATCAAAGACTTCAATGGAAAAGTAACTTGTCCTCTTTTGAAAGTTTACAAGTGCCCAGCTTGTGGTGAATCAGGTGACAAAGCTCACACAATCACATATTGTAAAAAGTACAAAGCACAAAAAAGAAGCCAACTTTTTAACAATTTTTAAAACTCGTTTTTTTTTTCAAATTTTGAAAATCTGAATTTTAACGTTTTTTAATAAAATCTTTAAACAAAAGTTTTTTTGTTAACGTTTTAAACTTCACTTAGAATCCTGAATTGTGACGGCTTCGACGTGTCAATGACTTTGATGTCTTTTTAACATCTTTTGGAATCCATTTTTCGAGTATAATATCACGAGGTTTTGGTGGAGGTGGTGGAAGATGTTCGATTATAACTTTACGGTGTCTCTCTGGAAATGGCACTCTTCTTTCAATTATCAATGGCTCTTTTGGTACTTCGATTGGCGTTGGTGGTCTTTCACGAATTATCAACGGTGGTGGTGTTGGTGCCCGTGGTGCTTGTTTGTATATGACTAATGGTGGAAGAGCTTCGGGTTCTGGATCTTGTACTTCCCGAACTTAATAAAAAATTAAAATTCAATGAGATAGAAAACTAAGAAGGACAAAAAAATCGATTTGAATCTTTTTTTGCAGCCTGATCCCAAAGTGCTATATTTAAACACCTTAGTACTCATGTTTGGCATAAGATATTATCGATTTTAAGGCATAGTATGAAAGCTAGAAAGCCCATATTTACACTGAGGCCATTATCGACGGGAAAATTAATTCCAAACCCGCAAAAAAATGGGCATTTTCCATTAAAAACGTAATATGGTCCTTGTAGGTCCTTCTGTCAAAGCTCTAATAATTTAAAAATTATTGAAAAAATATAGGCCCGGTTAGCTCAGTCGGTAGAGCGTGAGACTTTTAATCTCAAGGCCAAGGGTTCGAGCCCCTTATCGGGCGATTTTTTCTCAAAAAAAATAAAAAAAAAACTATTTATCAAATATTTATTAAATTTTAGTCTCATTTTTTTATAGCTGAGGTAAAGAGAAACAAAAAAAAATATAAATTAGAAAAAAAAAAATAAATCGAGTCCTTTATCAATCCATTTCGAATTCACTCTTTTAACGAGAAACATAATTATTCGAAATACTTTGAGTATTTGCATAAAAACCACTTGTATTTTGTTTACCTCGAGCATACGAGTCAAGGTATGCGTCTAAGTTTTGATTAACTTGTTGTGACTCTGTATTCAAATTCGAGTAATAATTACTCTCTTGATAATTTTCATTATTTTGATTCAATTCTCCTAATGAATAACCATTTTGAGATTGTATATCAACCATTGATCCAAAACTTTGTGATCTTGAATATTGACCATTTTCGTATTCGACTTGTGTGTTTGTTCGACTAAACGTATTCTTATTAAACGTACCATAAGATCCATTACCTTGATTTCCATCATCATCTGGTTGATATAATTCAACGTTAACCCCACTTGTTCCATTTATTACATTATTCGAATCGAATGTATTGTACATTGGTTCTCCTAACATTAATTGATTATCGATAAAAGTAGCGTGAGAGCATGTTAAAACATGAGCTGGGAATCTTTGATCATCATCGACTTCGGACGAGTTTTTTTGAGCGTTTATATGAGCGTTTAAAGCTGCTGTATAAGCATCTATTGGTCCGAAATCAATCTCGACTATCTCATCGTTAAATAACGATTGATCTAAACCATCGTCTTTATCTTCTGGTGTTGGTGTTTGATCTCTCATTGCCTCTTCGTACAATCTATCAATATCTTCTGGGCTCAATTGATTCACGTTACGTACTACCTTATTCCCTGTAAGATACCCTATTAACCTTACTTGACCTACTTGAAAGTCTTCTTTAAATTCTTTTAATTTGTCTTTTGTTGCCACGTTTAGACTTATTGGTGTTGCACTTAGTCTAGTATCGTTTAAAGTCTCTTCGGTTCGAGCTGTTTCGTTTAATTGTTCAGCTACAACTAACGCTGCTGATGATAAACTTGCTTCGAATTGAGCTTGTTCGTTTTGTTCATTTTGAGATACTATTGATTGAGTTGTACGTCTTGATTCGATTAATTGTTGACGTTGTTGATGTTGTTGTAATTTATGTTGATGTAATTGTTGTTCGTATTGTTCCGATTGTCTTGATAAACGTTGTTGAAATTGTTGTTCCATTATTTCACGTTGTTTTTGTAACAATCTTTCTTTTAAGAGTTCATGTTCCTTTAGCTCAGTTATACGTTGAACTTGTTCTTGTTGATCTAAATCCTCTTCATATTCTTCTCTAAGACTTTGTTTAGTCGAAGCACGTTCGATGTTCTCAGAACTTTTTGTTTCGATTTTTTTAGCAGGTGGTTGTAATAAACGTCGACCTGATTGGGACTTTTGAATTTGTAACTCTGATGCTGATATTGATTTAACCGAGTTTGTTTGTTTTTGTTTGATTGAAATTGGAGTGTCACCTCGAGTTGCATCGGCTTCGATTGACGCTAGTTCTTCTTCACGTTGTTTCAAATCAGCCTGAGCTTTTGCAAATACTTGGGCTTGAGCTTCAGCAAGACTCATAGCTTGCATTTGAGCGTGCATTTGTGCTTGTGCTTTAGCCTGAGCCGCTGCTTGAGCTTGATACAAAGCTTGTGAAGAAGCCAATCTAGACAAACCCCCACCAATACTCGATTTTGAAAGTGAATTAAATCTCGATTGACCATCATTATAAAATTCTCTTGAATCAACATACTTACCGGATTCAAGTAACTGTACCGCTACTTCTTCCGGTATTTCAGAACCATTCTCATCGACATAAACTACATTTTCGTGTCCAGGCTCGATTGGATTACCGTCTTCATCGACAAATAACACATCCGGCACATGACTTTTTTGGAACAAAAATCAATTACGGTCTTTAAAAAAAAAAAAAAATTCAGACGGGTTACCTTTGTGTTTCAAGTTGCATTGTAGACCGAAATTTTTATGTTCAAAAAAATTTTTTATTTTTTATGAGAAAAAAAAAAGATATTTTTTGTTCGAAACAAAATGAGGGCATTTAATTTTTGTTTTCAATTTGTGTGTTCATTAAAGCTTAAAAAAGACCATGAGATATTTTTTCTTCAAATGACCAAAATGATTGATTGAAACTTAATGAGAAAAAAAATTTTTTTTTTTACTCGGCCATTTGACAGTATCTGACTACCAGATCAATAACTTGAGGCTCTTTTAACAAAAAAAAAAAAAGGTGAAACAAAATGAAAAAATTCCGATTGTTTAAACGCTTCAATGATTTAATTGTGTTTATGATTTTTGAAGAAAAAAAAAAAAAAAATTTTTTTTTTATTACTCGACAAAAAAGAATTTTTGATAATTAAAATAGATAAAATTGCTTTTAGTGATGATGATGATAGTTTTTCACATAATTCAACACATACTTTGTTAAAAGCGTGTTTTGGTTTAATCTTAAGTTTAGATCGGTCATTTTAGGTTGTATAAATATCCATCAATTATAAACAAAAAAAGGTATGTGAAAGAGTTGAGAGCATAAACAAAAACATATTTTTTTAATAATAATAATAATCATTTATCTGTTTTGTCATTTATGAAGAAATTTTCTTTTTTTTACTTGGTGGTGGTTATGGTTGAATGAGTTGTTATGTATGTAACAAAAAATGGAGGGGGGTTTTGTGGTTTTGTTTTGTTTAATATTTAAATAAATATGAGACGATTTTTCAAGTTGTTCGATATATTTTTAGTTTAACAAAAAAAAAATGAAAAAATTTTTTCTAGTAATTCTGTGATAAGCCTCTATTAAAGAGAATAATGATGGTTATTATATAGACTTTTATAAAGTTGATTCACATTCTCTTAGATAGTGGCCTTTTACGGAACGTTTTCAACAATTTTTTTCAAAATTTTTAATCCCGGGGTTTGTTTTTGTTCGAAATTTTTTTAATTTTTTAGAGCTTGATGGTACCAGAGCTACGGTAAACTTGTTGACCAACAATCGGAACCCTTCGTCTTAAACTAAGCGACTTTGAGGTCAAGTCGAATTCAAATGAAACCAAGTCAAAAGAGTCCAACAATTATTTTGTAACGTTTAAGAGAATCTTATTTTTAAATAAATTTGAAAAAAAATTTTTTTTATTTTTTATTTTATCCTAATCCTCGTCCACGCTATGTGAAGCTGGCTTGGTGTAGTGTTCTCCATATATGAAAATCTGTGTCGAAATTAGGGTGCCAACTTTGCTATCTTTGGAACAGTTGTCCCTATCGATATTTCAACTTTTTTGCTTTAAAGAAGCGTTAAAACGTATTCTTTTATTAGTTAAGGTTTTAGAAGGTCTCAAAAGAGACAAAAAAATATTTTTCTGAATATCAAAGCATCCGGGAAAAGCTGCTTTGAAAAAACTAAAAAGTTGCCATGTACGTTTTCAAGAGGATTTCCACGGTCAAAAAGTGCTAATTTTTTCATTTTGAAGATTTTTTCATTTTTAAGTGCCTTTTTAGGCACAACTCTCTCATAAACCAAAAAATAATTTTGATCAGAATTTTCTGCGCTACACTCTGATGAATAAAAATTATACTTTTTGTGGTCATTCTTGGGAATACATGCGAAAAAACTAAAAAATTACACCATTTTTCTATTTATTGACCCAAAAATATAGCTTACTGAAATTTTTTTGATGTATTAATACTATATTAATGTGTAAAATTCTATGCTCTTTCAGAATCAGTATCATAAATATCATTTATCGTGTTTTTTAACACTGTTACTGATGATATTCCAAGGGCAGCTCTTAAAAAGACAGCAAATTTAGCACCCAAATATACAAAAATTGAAAATTTTCTCCACCAGTAATTGAGAACACGTTTATCAAGTCAGTTATCCCATGTCCTAAATCCTGACCAGGATCTGCATAGATCAAAACATTTTCAAAAGTTGTCGGAAAATATTAATTTTCTTGTCAGAATCCTTTAAAAATTTCTTCGATCGGATTGAGTTCAAAATATTTTATTCAAGAAAATCTTGGAAAGCCAAAGAAAATATGAATCATTAGGATTATTGTACAGAACAGCCAGATTTTACCTATCAGGATCTTGTTCAGGAATCGAAACCTGGGATTTGATTTTCCCATGGTATATTCATCGATCACATGAATTAAGCTTTTGTGATGTCTGTTCGACTGAAAAATTGATTTTTAGGGGTGAATCACTAAACAAGAGTTTACGGTATAAGATTGAAAACATTGCGCTTCCTTTTTCCATTCAATTTTTCAAAGCTTGACTCAAACTCATCACTATAAATAGAGCTCAACTGTGACTGTTTAAGGATTCCAGTAATAAAATTCTCTGATTCTATTTAAATATTCCTTTCGCCTTTTTCTCATATTTCCGTACCAGTGCCGCCGCGAAGCCGCATATTTTTAAATGAGACGAGCGTAGCGAAGGGTTAGGGTTTATTATATTTTTAAATTGGAGGGTAGGGGGGTATCACTTTATTTTTTGAGGGTATCATCTTATATCTTGGGGGATATATGTTTGTACTTTAGTATTTTACATTTTTTCTATGTCCTAAATGTGGTTCTTATATGGCTAGATCGTCATTTTCTATGTTATTGTCTTACTTTATTAGGTCTTTTTACTAGTACCGGTTAAGACACAGAAAAGTACAGAAAAGTTTGGGGGCTTGGGTCGTTTAGTCTAAAGCGAAGCCGCAATTTCAAAAATGACTAAAGCGGCATAAAAGACAACCACGGCGCCATCTTAACAATTCGAAATGTAATATTCAATCAAGTGACATAAACACAGATTTAGCTCTCTAAGAGAGCAAGAGAAGAGATTTTTGAATTTTTATACGGTTATAAAAAATCTTAATTCTGATTACCAGCGGGAGTTTTTTATTATTAAATATTCTTAACGGGTCCTAATAGCAACTTAATGGGATTTTTTAACAAAATTATTTTAAATATCTAAAATGATTTATTACTTTTTAAAAAATAAACATAAAATGACATTAATTTTTTTTAAAGAGTGTTGCCTTGAAAAAAAAATTGGGCCAATGTGAAAATAAAAATAAAATTTCTTTCCACCATACGTCATACTTTAATTTACTTGAATCAATCAATTAGTAATGAGAAAGGTTTGTACTTAAAAAATAGAAAAAAATTTCATTCTGGCCTTTGGTCATTTAGATTGATTATTCAAAAACAACAACAACAACAACAAAACCTATGGTTATTGTCTTTTAAGATTAAAACAAATGATTATCTATCTGATTAATTTTAGAAAGAAATTTTTCTTCTCTGAATCATCACTATTCAACCGTGACCAAAATGCTTTAAATACTTAATTAAAAAAAAAAAAGTGAAAATTGTTTTTTTTCAAAACCCCTTCACACACACACACACAAAATGTTTCTGAATTTGTCATACTTAAAAAAAAAACTAGGTCATCTATTATGAAACTCAACAATGATTAAATCAACCATTTTTAAAGAATTTAAAAAAAATTTTTTTTTTAGTATTATTTATAAACATTGAATTCCAAGAAAAAAATTTAAACTCAAATTATGATGTCTTCTCTGAATAATGAAGACTGTATTTACACGGTCAAGGCCATGTACTTGGGTAGCGAACCAATGGGTGAATTACTTGAAGGTGAAAATGGGTCAGATGTTATTCAAGTTCCGTTAAAACGTACAATTTTAAGGACTAATTCTCTCGGTAAAGAAGTCGATTTGTCGATTACAAATGATTCTCTTCTTGTTAAGTATGTTAAGGGTGGTCAAATGAAACTTCCCATTGAACTATTGGCATATTGCGGGGCTCTTCGTCAACTGCCACAAAATGAAGTAGGCACAAGAGAATTTGAAACTTTAGACAAATCTCCTTCGTTCGATGGGTCTATTAAATCACCACCGTTGTTTGTTACAATATTCCGTTGTCTCGAAAACGAAAACACACTGTACTGTCATTCGTTTGTAATCCGAAGAGACGAAGAAGCAATGGAACTGGTCAAACTCGTAATGGAAATTTATTACAATTTTGTTCGTATGAATCAATCAATTGATTCAAACGATGAGAATGAGTTGTTCAATAAAAGTTCGGAAAGTAATGATCTCAATTTTAGTGATTTACAACAGAGTAAAAAAACGAATATTGTAGAACAAGTTAGTTCGAGTAAATTAGACGAGCTGTTAAAGGCTTACAATAATCAAGCAACTGAAGATTCAAAAGGTAAATCATTTACATCCATAAACTCTTTCTTTCTTTATTTAATTTTTTTGAAAAGAAAAAGCAGTTGTCTCAGCCAAGGACATTATCAAAGAAGCTCTTAACTCGCGAGATTATACACTTGACAAGTACGGCGATGTGCCTTTAAACGAAGACGATAATCCGATTGTTATTAAAAAAGAAAACAAAGAAGAAATTGTGTACAAACAAAATGTTTTCATAAGGTGGCTTCAACCTCCTACTCCACCTCCACCGGCGCCTATTATTAGTAAGTTTAATCAAGGTTTTATTAAAAAAGTCTGTTCGCAAAAAAAATTCGCCCGATAAGGGGCTCGAACCCTTGGCCTTGAGATTAAAAGTCTCACGCTCTACCGACTGAGCTAACCGGGCCTATATTTTTTCAATAATTTTTAAATTATTAGAGCTTTGACAGAAGGACCTACAAGGACCATATTACGTTTTTAATGGAAAATGCCCATTTTTTTGCGGGTTAGGAATTAATTTTCCCGTCGATAATGGTCTCAGTGTAAATATGGGCTTTCTAGCTTTCATACTATGCCTTAAAATCGATAATATCTTATGCCAAGCATGAGTACTAAGGTGTTTAAATATAGCACTTTGGGATCAGGCTGCAAAAAAAGATTCAAATCGATTTTTTTGTCCTTCTTAGTTTTCTATCTCATTGAATTTTAATTTTTTATTAAGTTCGGGAAGTACAAGATCCAGAACCCGAAGCTCTTCCACCATTAGTCATATACAAACAAGCACCACGGGCACCAACACCACCACCGTTGATAATTCGTGAAAGACCACCAACGCCAATCGAAGTACCAAAAGAGCCATTGATAATTGAAAGAAGAGTGCCATTTCCAGAGAGACACCGTAAAGTTATAATCGAACATCTTCCACCACCTCCACCAAAACCCCGTGATATTATACTCGAAAAATGGATTCCAAGAGAACCTGCAGCAAGGTCTGTTTACGTTCAAAAAACAAATCAAATTTGTTATCAAAAGCCTGTGTATGAAGTTGTCGAACACAAATGCACAAGTCCAAAGTCAAATCATTCATCAAGAAAAGAACTTGAGCTAGTCAAAAAAGATGTTAAAAAGACATCAAAGTCATTGACACGTCGATCAAATTCAAACGAGCCTGTTTATCAATCGAATCCAATTTACACAAATAAAACAACTAAACAAACTAAAATAGCCGGTTATCGTATAATAAGACAAATAATACCAGGTCCAAATTCAACACAAAATGAAATTGAAAAAGCATTGGCTCGTTCACAACGTGTTAGTTGTACAGTTTATTCGAATCATAATCAAATGTATTCGCCATGTTACGAAAATGTTAAACATCAAAATTATTATAAGCCAGTATCAGCACCCGCTAGGCATGTGCACAATCATCATGTGTACTCTTGTGCGAATAAACTAGTTGGTTGTGCGCCAAGTGTTTATAGTGGAAGTTCGGGATGTTATTCAGTTATTAATTATAATCCACATTCCAAAGCTAGACAAGTAGTTGTACAGCAAAATTATACACCACATAATAAAGTTTTTAATAAAATTGATTGTGGTAATAGTCAAGTTGTACGTAGAGAGGTCTATCGTAGTAATTCGTTTGATAGATTTTAATGATTTTTTTTGTCTAATGTATTTATTTTATTTTTTATGTGACTGTTTTAAAATAAAGTTGTCTAAAAGTATGTTGTCTTTGATTATTGAGTCATAAATTACAACCACTAGAAAGTCTTGTGGGGATCAAACTTATAGCCGCCCTCACATTTTTCCATCCGGGCTTGGTTACGACTTCCATTCACTCCAGTAACTGTGGGACGTTCATCATAAACAGCCTCTCATCCGAGCCGAAGCTGCGAACTCAACAATTATTCAGACTAGCTTGGAACCACAAAACAAGCGTATTCTCTATTGAAGAAGAATACTTAACTTTGTTACTAGAGATACACCTATTGCTATTTGGGTCTCCTGTAAAACAAGCCCTTGCGTCCGTTCCAAGACTCATATACGTTGTGATGGTCAAAGCCAGCGGCACCCCAATACGATAAGATTCGAATGCGATCCGTAGACCCACGTAATAGTAATACAGCACATTTAGAACTGTGTTAGAATGACAGCAACATTGCCGCCCTCCCATTTTCACATCCAGGCTTGGGACTGGCCACGGCATGGTTACGGGGATATTCATCTTAACATACAAAAGTTATTTGAAAACTTATTTGTTAACATAATGTATTTTACGATAAATTCAGTCATGAAGACTTCGTTAAAAAAATTACTCGGTTACTTAGATAAAGTATCAAAATAGTTAACTCAAATGATTTTCAACCAGAGGGTTTCTGAAGGACAGTAATTACCAGTCACTTTGCTAAAAGATATTTAGATCAAAAACGACTAAGAATGAGACTTTACAAATAAAAAATTGTAAGGTTCAGACGTAGAAAAACTTTCACACCAACTGAAGTTGAAAATTTTGATATTATAACTGAGTTTTACGACCCGGAAAACGCTGGTACATTTTTTTCATGGCCCTTACCTTACCACTTTTAACAGATCCCGAGCTGCTCTTATCAAGAAAATTTCACGTTCAGTCAATACTACCGCATCATTTAACAAGAGTTAATTAGACGTTCATCATAAAATATCTCTTGGTCAATTTGAAATTTTGATAACAATATCCTACAACTTGAGATATTAACGGAACTTGAAATTATTCAAAAAACTTTGAAGTCACCTTTTTCAATGAAAAAACCGATCTTTGAAATTATTTCCGGTACTATACTCTTTTACTTTCCTTAATTAATTAACACTTAACTATTAAATAAAAAATATTGTATCTGAGTATTTAATCGAAAAAATCCAATCAGATAATTATTTTAATAAATCCTATCAATTTCTTAAAAATGTACTCATCTTTCAATAACAACGTTTTAGCTGCCAATTTTGAACAAATGATTGGTTCGATTGAAGCTTCGTTACAATTTAAAAGTCAACCTGTTTACCTTAACCAGAATAATAGGGTAACTTTCAACCAACCGGGTCTATACAGTCAACAACACTATTCAATGTGGAACAACTATTTCAATGCAAATGTTTCAGCTTCGAATAGCTCATCGAGTCAATGTTCAAGCAATGTGTCTCCAAACTCAACAATCTCTCTTCACTCAGTCGAATATGGAGTTGCTAACCATTCGAGCGTCAAGCGAAACAACAATCTCGAATTACCATCCCAAAAGACTCAAATAAACGTGAACGAATATTTACTCAAAAGTGCACATATTTTACAAAAGAACCCAAACAAAGTAATCGTGTGTACATTTTGCAAGAACAATGGTGAACCCGAACATATTTACAAATCCCATTCAATCAAAGACTTCAAGACTGGAAAAGTAACTTGTCCTCTTTTGAAAGTTTACAAGTGTCCAGCTTGTGGTGAATCAGGTGACAAAGCTCACACAATCACATACTGTAAAAAGTACAAAGCACAAAAAAGAAGCCAACTTTTTAACAATTTTTAAAACTCGTTTTTTTTTTCAAATTTTGAAAATCTGGATTTTAATCTTGACTTTTAACGTTTTTTTTTTATTTGAATTATTTTAATAAAATCTTAAATAAAGCACTTTTTTCTCTAATAAATCATACTAAACGATAAGATTATCACATCGTTTCAATTAAGGTTGGAATTCCAAAATTAAAGAAATTAAGAAAAATGGTTTAAGACTTGCAATGATAATATGGATTAGCAACATCAGCTCACTTTTAAAACTAGTATGAAAGTTATAATTCACAATGAAACTGTTACATTTATAGATGAAGATGTTATAGACGTATCAGTAGGATCTCAAACAAATTATATCTCGAACTTTCATTAACAGACTTCCAAGTCCATACTCTTACTGCTTGTTCAAGCCTTTAACAAATGGTATCTTTGAGCCGAGAAATTTAAAGTTATTGACTCTGTTTAGTTCTTTGTCGTCTAGCAGAATTCTAGCTTGCATCTATGTTGAAAGTGATGTATTCCGTTTTCTTCTCATTAATTATTAGTCCTGCCTTCTCGGCTTCTTCGATTAAGCTGGAGTTTAGCCCTTTCGATAGTTGATTCGAGAAGGGCAATATCGTCGGCGTAGTCAAGACCACTGATTAGCTGACTTAGATACCTACTATTCGTACCCATTTTATATCTAAATCCGAACTTTTTCTGAGCATTTATTGTACTTCGTCCTGATGTTAAGGAGAAAAAGTTTATTAGCTTTAAAAAGTGAAGAATTAAGGTTCGCGCCATAAAACCTGCAAAACTTCCACGCTATCTGAATTTGTAAAATCCGACCTGATAACTTTGTTCTCCAAACATGAAAACCAAAGAAAAGCATTTAGGGGGGGGGAGGGGGTATAAAAAAAACCCAGAGGGGCCCAACTTTCATTGCTTTTGAAGGAGTGTGTGGTTTTTCGCTTGTTACTATCTCAAATGACCTCATATGTATTATTTTTGATACAGATTCTGAAAGAGCACAAAATTTTACACCAGATAATGATTTTTTTAAAAAAGAAAAAAAAATTCTGTCATTTAGCTCGGTCAAGAAGTAAAAAAAAAAGACGTATTTTTCTAGTTTTTTAACATCTCCTCCCAAAACCCCAAAACATATATTCTATTAGTGACCAGCTTGTAGAGCAGAAAACTCTGAACAAAATGTAGGTTTTAGGTTTTTAAGTTTTTTACCTGAAGAATAGAAACAATCTGCCTAAAAAGGTTCTAAATATCAAAAAAATGAAGGATTAAGGAATTTACAAATTTTGGCCCGAAATTCGTGATCCTCGTATAGAAAAAACATAGAAAACATAAAAATTTATGTATATAAACGATTCCTTCAATTTTTAAAAAAATGCCTAAAAACTCTTCTTGATGCTTGAAAAACTTGAAAAAACTCCCGAAATTGAATTTTTGAAAAAATAATTTCTTAAACAAATTATATATGTTTTCTATGGTTTTTTCTATACGAGGATCACGAATTTCGGGTCAAAATTTGTAAATTCCTTCATCTTTCCTTTTTTTTTGAGATACCGTATTCCCTCGTTCGATTATGCAGCATCATAACACGAAATCCAAAAGTTTAGGAAGCTCTTTTTACCAATTAGCCTTTGTTAAAATATTCTAAGCAGACTCTGCTTTCAAAACTAGAGTGTAACGAATGCCTTAAGCATGTTTTAGAATTTTTCTAATCGTTAAAAAACCCTACTAAAAATTAGATTTTGGGTCGTGGTGCTGCATAATCGAACGAGGGAATACGGTATATATCATTATCAACATTTTAGGTTTCAAAAAATATGCTCCTTAATGATTTAGTAAGACACTTTTGCATTTGGCTGTGATCTCTTTTTCTGGACAAATCTACTTTTGAAAAAAATCACCTTGTTTTTACAAGCTTAATATTAATTTTTACTACGATTAACATAGGGTGTATTATTTTGCAATTTTGCAATTACGGTTTTAACAGGTTTTTCCGATTTATTTAGGGTTTTGCCACATATTCATAATAAAAGTGTTGATAACCAACTTTTACCCAACTAAGCTAAAATCATAAATGTAACATTTTACACAGAAAACATATATAGGTATTGTAGATATCATAGCCTGTTTCAAAATGATACCGTTGTTGTCTTTGTAGAACAGTTCCTTGAGGAGTAAATAAGGTTTAGTTGACAAAGAAAATTGCTTTTGAATTCAACTAAAACATACTTACTCCCCAAGGAATCGTTCTATAAAGACAACAAGGGTATCATTTTGAAGCAGGCAATGAAATCTACAATATCCATTTTTCCCTTTTTTTTTGATAAATTACCGTTACCGTTTTAGTCCAGTTGGGTCAAAAGTCGGTTATCAACACTACTTTTTATGATGTCTTCAAAATTGATAATTAATTGTTGGGTGATTACAAGAAGAGGAACTTATGAATACGGATTTTCTTTTAAAAAAATTTTTAGTAACCAGGATTCTGGATCAAAATAGAAGATATTTTTTCAAAAAAAGCTTTTATTTAAATAACCGGTTGAGACTAAAAACAATAAATTAAATCATAAAATTATGTCTAAAAGAGTAAATGTTCTTGGATCAATCTAGCAATATGGACGGCATTTTGTTCCTTCATCAAAGTCATTTCAGTACCATCAATAATTTTCGATACAACTTCACCAGCAAAATATTGATACAAATTCATCATATTTTGATATATACCATTTGGTGAGCTTGGTCTGACGACTAAGATTTTGGTCAATCTCAATGGTTGAGTTGGTACATATCTGCATGACATGATCATTTGTTTAACAAACAAACGAGCAACTTGTTCCAATTCGAATGAATCGACTCCTTGTTGTGATTGTTCAACAATTTTACCAACAACGTATTTGACACGTTCATCGAATGTGACAAATTGAGACAAAACTTGAACAAATTGTTCATAACCAATTCTTGGTGTTGAGACAAATTGTTGATAGAATTTGTACAAAGCATCAAATTCAACTGAAACTCCACCATTCATTGATTTATAACCATAGACACCAGTGGTGGTGGTGGTGGTTTTGTTTAAGAATGATTGAGTCAAACCAGAGTCCAACATGACCAATGACATGACTTGTTGTGGTCTACGTGAAGCCATTTCAAAAGCAACTGGAATACCATAAGTGTGACCGACCAAGTGGAATTTTTCCAATTGTGGGAAAACTTGTTCAATTTGTTGCCAGTAGAATTTACCTAATTGTTCGACTGTTTCGCATCTCATGCATTCTGGTGTAAAGTACAAACCATAAACTGGAATATTCAATTCTTCAGCCCATCGCTTCAAACCAATTTCGCTTTCACCAATTGGAATAATCACAAACATTGGACAACTCATGTATCTATGTTCTACATTATTCAATTTTTCGATAATTCTTTTTGGGATTATTGAAATCTCTTTTTTCACTTCGAATCCCTTCTTCTCTGGTTTCTTAGACTTAGTTTTCAATAAAGTTTTTAACATACCGAAACGATCATTTTCACCCATTAATACATCAAAATCAACAGCTAAAGCGTGTCTACCCATATCTTCGTTTCTTAACTCACATACTTTAGCAATAAAGTTATCATTATCCTTTTTGAATGCAACAAAGTATCCACTTTCGGACATGATCGAACCACATCGGGTCAATTTATCCAAATTAAACAACGATTGAGCTGATTCATCACCGGTCAAACATCCAAGATGAAAAACTCCTCCAATTTGACCTGAAGGTGACATACGACAAGCTTGTTTAATCAAACCTAAACACTCATTTTCTTCATTTAAATCCAAAACAGACGAAATTCTGATCTCAATTCCATAAATATTTTGTAAATCATTCAACTTATTGAAGGTTTCTAAGTTCATGTACTCGGATACATTTGACTTATTTGTGGTCAAAATTAAATACTTAACTCCTGATTCAGCCATCCATTGACTCATTTCGAAACCAAAGTCCGAGTCTAAACCGTTAATAATGACATAGGTCTCGTCTGGTTTAAACAATTCTTCAACTTTCTTTTCCGAATCGAATTTGACTTTGATTTCAGACATTGTTTCAACTAGTCTAAATGTACCCCATTGACCTGATTGAAAAACGTTCATAAAGAGATCAACTTTTCGAATTTTGTCCAAAATTTGACCCCATTTTGCCATCTCTTTACCTTCAAATATAACTTTTTCACCATCCATTTGGAATAGACATCTAATTTTGTGACCGTTTTGTTCGTGTCTTAACCCATAGAGGACACTTATTAAAGCTGTTTGAAGACTTGATGGTGTCAATTGTTTCTCACTGATCAACCATAAACGATCACACTTTTGATCGTTAATGACCATGCGTATTTTTTCGATCAAACCCTCTTTTTCATGAGTCAAAAATTCATCGATTACAATTCGTGTCTCGTTTAAATGTCCGACTGGTTTACGGTAGATAAATAGACTCTTGAGTCTCGAGTCTGTTTTGACACAGATGGGAGTAAGGGTCAAACCGGCAAAGAATCGGGTCCAATGAACCATGTCTTGAAGGGTCAATTTTGTATCTTGACCTAACAATTTTTCCAATTGTTTGATTTGTTGTTCGATTTTTGATTGAGTTTCAATTGGAGATTGTTTTCTCAAAGTCTCCAATTGACTAATTTGTTGAACAAGTTTGGTATTTTGGAAATGGACTAAACGTTCGAGTTTGTGCAAGAGCTCAACAAATTCAAAATTTGAGGTAAATTCTGAGAATAAAACAAAACCAGTTGGTTTAAGACATTTCTCAATTGAATTATGAATCCAATTTTTAGCCTCATGTTCCGAAGTCATTGGAATAGAGGTTGACAAACAACCGTTCAAGATTACCAAGTCGAATTGTTCTTGTGTATCAGCCGGGATTTGGTGTTCGAATTTTCCGTTTGTAAATTTCAAGTTCCAGTCCAAGACATTGAAACGATTGAAATAAGTCTTGGCCAATTCGTGTGAATAATTCAAAGGTACATAGTTGTATTCGACTTCACTTGTCAATTCAGGGTGTATGGCCAAAATTTCAGAGATTTTATCTCCATAGAATTGGGATACAGAACAAGAGATTTCCAATACTCTGAATTTAGTTTTGGGTTGGTGATTCTCAATGGCTAAATCGAGGATGCTTTTCAAAAAAGATGGGGTTTTAGAAATTTGACTCAAGACCAAATCGTCATGCAAAACTTCATGGATAGTTTTGATTTTCTCTAAGAGACCAATTGATGGACATTGAGTGTTTTCTTTCAAAAATTTTAATAGTTTACCGCCATCGAATAATTCGACTAGTCTCATTTGAACTGGTGTTTGTTTACGAATGGTCTGATAGTAAATTGTCAAATGTTCGATTTGTTCTTTCAAAACGGATGGAAGCGGTGTTGGTTGGATGTCAATTTGAGTGCCTGGATTCTCAATTCTGAAGATTATGAATTGAATGTAACGTTTACATTCGGTTAAGTAATAATCAAAAAATTCGGTAATCAAAGATTTTGAATCGGTTGATGGTAGAATTGAATTGAAGACAAACTCATTTTCGTTATGGTCTTTGTCAACCATAATGTAACCACTTTTCGGCTTCTCAGAGATAATTTCTGTGTATGGAATGAATTTGAGGGTTGTTTTGACGTCTTTGGTTTGTTCTGGGAAGACTTCGTTAAGTCTTGACTCAGGGATTATGGAGTAGACTGAAGGCTCGATGTTCATGTTCCATTTTGAGAATAGATCGATTTGAGATTTTCGGACCGGGATTGGATAGATGTATGATTCTGATGGTACGAATAATTTAACCATGTTCAAATCGATACCTTCGATAAACAAACGACCTAATTGGATCATAAAATGTTCCAAGATTGATTTTCCTTCGGAGTATAACGGGGTTAAAGAGATTACAGTTGGGATCGATGAAGTTAGTTGTTGTTGAACAAATGATTTTCTCAACAAAGTTGAAATCAATGATTTTGGTGAGATTTCAATGACAACAGCGTTTCTTGGTACTTGTCTCAATGTTTGTTGCAACATGACTGGTGAAGTCAACAAACTCAACAAGTATTCAACATTCATTGGCATTGTCCATTTGTGTTCTGGAAGTGATGTTGATACCCATCTTGATGATCTTTGTTTTGGTTGAATGTTTAAGCTTTCCAAATATTGTCTCAATACTGGAAGGATTTCACTCAAGTGTTGTGAGTGCATCAACTCAAAGTTTTCACCAGTTGATTCAATTTCTCTTACAAAGACACCTTCGACTTGTCTCAATTGTCTCAACAATTCTCTTACTTGATGAACTGGACCAGCGACTGTGACTTGATCGACTGAATCGAAGCTGATTGGGACAACACCAGTTGGGCATCTTGATCTCAATTGTTCCCATGTGTAACCACCAATAACAGCCATGATTGATTTTGGTAAACCTTTAGCTTGTTGAACACATTTGGCCAAGTAGTATGAAGTCATCAAAGCTTGTTCATGAGTCAAACATTGATCAACATAAGCACATACTAATTCACCAATTGATTGACCAATTAAACCTTCTGGTCTGACACCAATTTGACGTAAACAATCGACTAAAGCCATTTGAACAGCAGTCAAGTAAACAAATGATTCAACACCAGACATGATTTGAACTTGAGTGTTTATCAATTGCAACAAATTGACACCGTATGGTCTCATGAGTTCACATGATTTCAAGACTGAACGACGGAAAGCATCTAATTTCATCATTTCTTTCAAAGCACCACATTGCCATTGTTCAACTCCCATACCAGAGAACAAGAACCAAACTGGTCTTTGTTCCAATTGTTCGAATTGTTCGATTTGTCTCAATTTTTGTTCACCATTGACCAAAGTGAATCCTCTGAATGGATAAACTTTTGGTGTGTATGTTGAATGAGCGTTCAACAAACAGTGGACTGACAAATCACTTGGATTTTGTTCAACGTGTTGCATAATCTCTTCTAAACCTTGTCTTGTTTTAGCATAGACTGGTAAAACACGTGGTAATTTTGATAATTCGGCAACAATTTCTGGTTGTTCCCATAAACTGTTTGATCCAACCATTGTTGATTCATTATTCAACATTGGTCTCTCCAAATATTGATCATTTTCCCAAATTTTCTTAGAGAACATTTTTTTGAATAAAAACAACTAAAACAACAAAAATAGTAATTTGATCTAAAAATTGAAATTTTGAACGCTTAGACTTGAAAGATTGTTCTAGAAAATATTGAAAAATTCTCTTGCGTAATCACTTTACTAATGAAACATCAACGGTTCTTAATATCACAGACTTTTTTATTCTAGGACAAGCACTTCTCAGCATTTTTTCAGCTTGAATTTAGCCTAGCTACACCTGTATTCAGTTCCTTGACAAGTTACATCAAAACTCTCGGATGTATTGAAACCTACACTTTGATAATTTCAGATCTCCTCTAATCATTGCACTTGCTCCTTTTCCTGGACTACTTTTTGATTGTATAAGGAAGTAGGTTGTTCAAACTGGTAAGTAGCTAAATTGGAAAAAAGAAGCTTGATCGGGATTTGGCTTAACAAAATTGGTTTCAAACCTCTCCCGCCTGCTTTAAGTGCGTTCAAAAAGCTTCTGAGATCGTTTTACTGAAAACCAGAAACTTTTACTTTTTTTCTTGGAAGAATTTAGAACAGTTTTGGTCAAGAAAAAAAGTAAATTAAAGCAAAACAAGGCCGATGAACACAAAAAGGAAGAAAAAATAAGGGAGGGAAAAAGAGGAAAAAATATTTTTGCTGACGGATAAGCTAAAAAAAGAAGAGACAAAGCTTAAGCTATTTTTTTTTCAAAAGATGATTCAAACAAAAAAAAAAATTTTTGTTTTGAAAAAAAAGATGCAAAAACCCTCGAACAAAGAAAACAACAGCGTTGAAAAAAAAAAACAAGTGTTGAAAAAAATTAAAGCATGATAAAAATCATTGAAACAAAAATCCACTTGTTAGAGATACACTGTGTTTAACAGAGAGAGAGAGAGAGAGAAACAAGAGAAAAAAATTTGAATGATGAATCGTGATCATGTTTTCATGTGTTTTTCATGCAAGAAGAAAAAAATGTGTGGAGATAGAAAGCAATAAGCTTTAGAAATAATTCGAATATAAATAGCTTTGACAAAATTTACAAAATTTGTCAAAAGATAAAAAAATTAAAAAAAAAAAATATTTTTTAAAAAAAAAACATTGAGCTTAATCTAATTAAATTTTTCTTTCTAGATCTTACAAACCGTTATTTATTTATTTATTTTTATACTGTTATTTTTATACTAAAATGTACGGACAAAACTACAAAGTCGTTGAATTACAAGGTGTTGTACCAACCGGTGTTGAATACCCAGTTGAACAAGGTGTTAGAACTATGACTGGTCTTACAACTGGTTTAGTTGGTGGTCGTCAAACTGGTTTAGTTGGTGGTGTTCAAGGTTTATGGGAACAACCAGAAATTGTTGCCGAATTATCAAAATTACCACGTGTTTTACCAGTCTATGCTAAAACAAGACAAGGTTTAGAAGAGATTATGCAACACGTTGAACAAAATCCAAGTGATTTGTCAGTCCACTGTTTGTTGAACGCTCATTCAACATACACACCAAAAGTTTATCCATTCAGAGGATTCACTTTGGTCAATGGTGAACAAAAATTGAGACAAATCGAACAATTCGAACAATTGGAACAAAGACCAGTTTGGTTCTTGTTCTCTGGTATGGGAGTTGAACAATGGCAATGTGGTGCTTTGAAAGAAATGATGAAATTAGATGCTTTCCGTCGTTCAGTCTTGAAATCATGTGAACTCATGAGACCATACGGTGTCAATTTGTTGCAATTGATAAACACTCAAGTTCAAATCATGTCTGGTGTTGAATCATTTGTTTACTTGACTGCTGTTCAAATGGCTTTAGTCGATTGTTTACGTCAAATTGGTGTCAGACCAGAAGGTTTAATTGGTCAATCAATTGGTGAATTAGTATGTGCTTATGTTGATCAATGTTTGACTCATGAACAAGCTTTGATGACTTCATACTACTTGGCCAAATGTGTTCAACAAGCTAAAGGTTTACCAAAATCAATCATGGCTGTTATTGGTGGTTACACATGGGAACAATTGAGATCAAGATGTCCAACTGGTGTTGTCCCAATCAGCTTCGATTCAGTCGATCAAGTCACAGTCGCTGGTCCAGTTCATCAAGTAAGAGAATTGTTGAGACAATTGAGACAAGTCGAAGGTGTCTTTGTAAGAGAAATTGAATCAACTGGTGAAAACTTTGAGTTGATGCACTCACAACACTTGAGTGAAATCCTTCCAGTATTGAGACAATATTTGGAAAGCTTAAACATTCAACCAAAACAAAGATCATCAAGATGGGTATCAACATCACTTCCAGAACACAAATGGACAATGCCAATGAATGTTGAATACTTGTTGAGTTTGTTGACTTCACCAGTCATGTTGCAACAAACATTGAGACAAGTACCAAGCAACGCTGTTGTCATTGAAATCTCACCAAAATCATTGATTTCAACTTTGTTGAGAAAATCATTTGTTCAACAACAACAAAAAAATGGTGGTCTCTTCTCAGGAGTCAGAGTTGTTCCAACTGTTGTTTCATTGTTGCCAACATACCCAAGCACTTATGGTGTTCAAGTACCAAAACCATTAGAACACTTTATGATCCAATTAGGTCGTTTGTACGTTCAAGGTGTTGACTTTGATTCAGTTAAATTGTTAGTTCCAAGCCATTTGGAAAGATCAGTTTACCCAGTTCCAGTTGAACACAAAGTTTTGGGTTTAATGTCACAATGGAACATTAAACCAGAACCATTGTCATACTTTGTTCAAAAACAAGAACAACAAATGAGAAATGTTGAAGATTTAATCATGAATGGTTTGAACGGTTTAACCATTTCATCAAATGGATGCAGTGATGTTGAAACATACAAATTCACTGTTGATGTTGAATCATTATTGGAAAAAGAATCATACTTGTTGAACCATCAAGTTAACGGACGTGTCTTGTACCCAACAACTGGTTATTTGTATTTGGTCTGGAAATCATTGGCTCAATTACAAAAACAACAATTGAGAAACACTGTTGGTAGTGGTTTTGTTGGTCAACCAATTCATTTGGACTCAATCTTTGGTCAATCATGTGAATTCGAACAATTGCCACCAGTTTGCTTTGAAAATGTTTTGATCCACCGTGCCACCGTTTTACGTGAACAACCACAACAAGTCGTTGTTGTTCCAGAAAACAAACGTGTCTTGTTTCAAATCAACATTCAACCAACAACTGGTTTATTCGAAATCGTTGAAGGTAGAAATGTAATTGTCAACGGACGTGTCTATGTACCAACTGAATCATTCGTTACACCATTCAAACAACAATGGGAAAGTGAAGTTAGATGCAATTTGGTCATGCCACAAGAAGACATTTACAAACAATTCAAACAATTCGGTTATGAATACAACGGTGAATTTCAACCAATTGTTCGTTCAAATGTTTTGGGAACACAAGGTGAATTAATGTGGACTGGTAAATGGATTCCATTTTTGGATGCCATGTTACAAATGAATGTTTTGGCTCAACAATTGACCCAAACCACTGGTGAACAAACACCATTCACTTCAACCAACGGTGTTTTCTTGCCAACAAGAATTCGTTCAGTAAAAATCAATCCAATTGAACACTTGACAAGAGCCGATAGATTTGTCACTCTCCCAATTGTTCACGATATGTACACAAACAAAACTCAATGTGGTTCAATTGAAATCACTGGTTTACAAACAACCCAAGTTGTTTTACCAAGAGTAGGACAATACTATCCATCAAGCGTTGTATGCCCAACTGGTTACACTGGTGTATCACCATCAACAAGCACTGTCACTTTAACTGGTGGAGTCACTCCATTCGTTGGTGGTAAATACTTTGGTGTTGAAGGTGTTGAACAATTTCCAGTTCAATGGTACAACGGTGAACAACAATGGAATGGTAAATACGGTCAACAACAATGGTCATTAGAAGGTCAACAACAATGGACCTTAGAAGGACAACAAGGTGAATGGACTGGTATTGAACAACCAACAACTCCATTCACTTATGGTGGTAAATGGACCGTTGCTGGTGGTGAACAACCAGTATTTGGTGGTTTATTCAACCCAAGATTAACTCACGTTATTGTTGGTGCCTTAGATTGTGAATTCGGTTTGGAATTGGCCCAATGGATGGTCCAATGTGGTGGTGCTCGTTATTTGGTTTTGACCACATCAAGAGTATTCGGTGGTGAACCATCATTGACTGGTCAACAAGTCCAAAAATTGAGATACCTCCAAAATGAATTTGGTTGTCAAATCAAAATCGTCTCAACTTTAGACTTAAACGATGAAACTGAATGTTTATTGTTGGTCAAACAAGCTTGTCGTATGACATCACACTTTGAAGGTAGAATTGGTTCAATCTTTCACTTGGGTGGTTTATTCGTTGAACAACAATCAACATTGACCACTGGTACACTCTCACTTAGATCATTGTACCACTTGGACAAGTACACAAGATGCTCAACAATCATGCCAGAATACGGTTTCTTTGTTGCCTTCACAAGATCATTCGGTGGTTTGACTGGTTTGAAATCAATCGTCGAAAGTGTCTGTGAATCACGTCGTCGTGAAAGTGGCAAACACGGTTTAGTCGTTGACTGGACTCTCTTGTTCAATGGTGTTGAAGGTTCAATCCAATACCCAACAACAACTGGTATTCAATATCAACAAGGTTTTGTTCGTTTGGCTCAATTATTGATCGGTTCAGTTCGTGGTCAATTACCAATTGAATACAAACAAATGTTTGGTGAACAATACCCAATTGTTGAATCATCAATCAGAGGAAGACAAGTATTTGTTTTACCACAAAGAGTTGTTGAAAAACTCAACACAGTTGAATATGTTTATGGTCAACAACCATTGTTCGTTGTCTTGCCAATTGAATCACAAGTTGGTTTAATCAAATCATGGGCTCAACAAGTCAAAGTTCCAGTTTATGGTTTGTACTTTACACCAGAATGCATGAGATGCGAAACAGTCGAACAATTAGGTAAATTCTACTGGCAACAAATTGAACAAGTTTTCCCACAATTGGAAAAATTCCACTTGGTCGGTCACACTTATGGTATTCCAGTTGCTTTTGAAATGGCTTCACGTAGACCACAACAAGTCATGTCATTGGTCATGTTGGACTCTGGTTTGACTCAATCATTCTTAAACAAAACCACCACCACCACCACTGGTGTCTATGGTTATGAATCAATGAATGGTGGAGTTTCAGTTGAATTTGATGCTTTGTACAAATTCTATCAACAATTTGTCTCAACACCAAGAATTGGTTATGAACAATTTGTTCAAGTTTTGTCTCAATTTGTCACATTCGATGAACGTGTCAAATACGTTGTTGGTAAAATTGTTGAACAATCACCACAAGGAGTCGATTCATTCGAATTGGAACAAGTTGCTCGTTTGTTTGTTAAACAAATGATCATGTCATGCAGATATGTACCAACTCAACCATTGAGATTGACCAAAATCTTAGTCGTCAGACCAAACAACACCACCACCACCACCACTGTTGTTCCACAATACGAATCATATTTTTATGGTGGTAAACAACAACTAGAATCAGAATTGTACGAACAAGAATTGATCGAAAAAGTCTTCCAAGGTTTGAGACAATTCGTTTCTGGTAAATTATCAGTTCACTTGGTCGATGTTGAACCAAAATCATTCTTTGAATGTGAAAAAATTGTTTCAATCTTGAACCAACACTTGAACAGACAATTCTAAATTCATGTCACCAACATTTTAGTACATTTTAGTTTCAAACGTTCATTTCTCCATTGTTTTAGTTGATTTTTATATTTTTTAATTAAAGCGTTTTTTTAGTTTTTTTTCATTTTAATTAAAATAAAAGTTTTAAAAAAAAATTAATTTCTTTTTTTCCTTTAATTACGTGCTCTCTGGTAACACTTGCTACAAGGTAAAATTTATAATAGAGATATAAGAACGTACATCAAGGTTCATAGCATTACTTTAATTTATGGGTATTATGGGTACAGTCCACTCAATTTTTTAAACTTTTAAGAAAAGATAAGAATGCAATATTTGTGATCAATAGTTATTATTCCAGCCATTCATTTAACTCTTGTTTCTGCCTTAGTCTTGTTTCTGTTGTTGACCATATTGGTCTGTTTGTACATCTCTAATATTCTTGCTACTTTATGAAATAGCGGTCTAGAAATTTAGATCACAAAATAGAATCTAGCTTGTAAATCTCTATTATTTTAGCCACGTTATAAAATTATAGCAACTTTCTTGAATAATGAAAAGAGATTTACAGACTAAATTTTCTAAATTGGATCCGACAACAATGGAACAATTAGATTCTATGCGTATCATTCAAGTGATAGACTAAAAACGTATAAAATTTAACTTTTCTTCGTGTTTCTTTTTTTTTAATTTATTGGGAAATTTCATCATTAATTACACTTCCATTAGGTTATAAAGATACAACCCTGGTCATTCAGAACTTCCAAAAATGAACGTTCATGAACCTTCCTGAACCTTCAAAAACATTCATGAACCTTCATGAACGTTCAAGGTTTTGAAGGTTCAAGAGTCCATGAAGCTTCATATTTCTTCATTTTTTTTGAGATTTGAAAATATGAAAATCTTAGAAAAAATCTGAAAAAAAATGAAAATTTTAGAAAAATAATGAAAATATTTGAGGATATTTGAACCTTCATTAACGTTCATGAAGGTTCATGAAGGTTCACGAAGGTTCATGAAGGTTCACGAAGGTTCATGAACGTTCATTTTTGGAAGTTCTGAATGACCAGGGTTGTACAAATCAACAAAGGAAAAAGGCGTTTATAAATGAATAAATCCTTACAGAAACACTTTTGTCTCAAATACGTTGGAAATCTCTTTGTTTTTTATTTGGTTGAAAAATGTAATTTCTTGAATGTTCTTAACAAAAAAGTTAAATTATCTTAAGGAATTTCTCTCTTCAAAAACAGAAAAATTAATACAAATGGTCATCAGCATTTTCTTATATTTAAATTAAGTCTAATATTCTTTTAATTTAGACTTTAAATTTAGACTTTAAATTAAAATTGAAATTACTAGATGAAGATTAAACTAAGTTATGAATGCCTAGGACCATATCACGTTGAATGCACCGGTTCTCGTCCGATCACCGAAGTTAAGCAACGTCGAGCCCGGTTAGTACTTGGATGGGTGACCGCCTGGGAATACCGGGTGTTCTAGACCTCTTTTTTTTTGTCGATACAAAATTAACATAATTTTTATTGAACAAAAAAATTCGCCCGATAAGGGGCTCGAACCCTTGGCCTTGAGATTAAAAGTCTCACGCTCTACCGACTGAGCTAACCGGGCCTACACTCAACTGTTATCTAATAATCAAAGACATTTATTTACATTTTATTTTAATGATTTATTTATTTCTATTTTTCCATTAAGAACAAAAATGAATAGCTAAAAGATGAGGAAGATCAGTAATCTATTCGATGTCTTCTGCCAGATCCAGTTGTTCTAAAAAACAGGATAGGCACAGATTTCGACTCGAAGGTGTACATTGTGTAAATAAATTTGAATTGATCTAAAATCTTTATCTCCATTGTTTTAGTTGATTTTTGGGTAAAACTGTATCCTGTAAACCTGATTTTACCTATCTATCCGAAAATAGTTATTTTAAAATTATCTATCCGAGAATACATAAGAATACATATTTTTCAAATTTTTTTGTCAAAAAATACATACCGTATTTCCTTGCTTATAAGCGACTTAAAATCGAATCTTCAAGGAATAAAATAATGCCAAAGCAAATTGAATTTGATGTTCTTTTGGGAAGTTTTATAAACAACTCAGTCCGATCTAACGGGTGACCCATAAAAGTTGAGAATTTCAAGTTCAAAAGAAATAAATTTAAAACTACAAAAAAAAGAATTTTTTTTTTTAAATAAGACTATTTCTGTTTTTCAATCATTAGCCTTAGATCCAAAAAAGCTAATGTAATAAAAATTTGTCAAAACACTGCTAATTGAATACCATTAAAGCTATGGTACTTCGTTTCCTTTTATAAATTTTATTTTTCGAGCTCATTACATTAGCTTTTTTGGATCTAAGGCTAATGACTGAAAAACAGAAATAGCCTTATTTTTTATTGCCTTATTAATAATTTTTTGTAGTTTTAAATTTATTTCTTTTGAACTGAACATTCAAATTAAATGTCCAATAGCTCTTTAGAACCGCAAGACGATTCCCTACAAGGTGAGGTATCGCATGTGGTGAAAATAAAAAAAAAAAAGTTATAGGGCGCCCCCACCGGACACCTGTGGGTATAGTTATAGGTGTCATGACCGAATCAAGATGTATAATATTATATCGACCATTTTCCTTTTAAATTGGGGTTAATATGTATCGTTGTACAAGTTTTCATCAATATTGAACCATGCTGACATAATTTAATTTTTAATTCAAAAAATTCTCAACTTTTATGGTTCACCCGTTACTTAAAAACCAAAAGATTAGAATTGATCTGATCTTCATTGGTCTAAAAAAAAGGGGTATTAGGGGCGCACTTGTAAGCAAGGTATTATCTATCAGAGGATAGTTCCCATCTACCCGAGAAGTCCATCTTTAATAATTACTAAAAATTGATTTTAATTTTTAAACGCCCGCTTGCCAAGTCAAAGTTTTTTACCGATTTTCTTTTTCTCAATTTTAAAACCGGAAAAAAATCTATGCAAATGGGAGTTTAGACAAACTTAAAAATGTTTGTAGTTGAAACAAATTTTGCTGGCCTTATTATGAAAGTCTGAAAAATTCTACAAACTCGATGATAATTTTCAAGGGAATTTCCTTAAAATGTGCAGTGATTATATTTTCTAACGATCACGATTTACTTCATGATTATTAGGTAATGTTAGGTTATGCTACATTTCTTTCACGTTTTCAACGTGGTTAATTTGATTAGTTGCACCAAGGTACGATTAAAAGTACGATTTTATAGGGATTTGTACAAAATTTTTGTACACCATGTACAATTATTGGTTTTGCCTTTTTTCGTAATCAAGACTAAGATTTTCAGGTCAATGGTACAACGGTGAAAAACAATGGTCATTAGAAGGACAACAAGGTGAATGGACCGGTATTGAACAACCAACAACTCCATTCACTTATGGTGGTAAATGGACCGTTGCTCGTGGTGAACAATCAGTTCACTTGGTCGATTTTGAAATAAAATCATTCAAAAAGTCTTACAATCTTGAATATACAATTATAAATTAAGCTACCAACATTTTATTTCATTTTTATCAAATGTCCATTTCTCCTTATCCATTTGTCTAACTTTCATTATTCAGATTTTCAGGCTAAACTTCTTTGCATCTTATTCAATTAAATTAATTTAAACGATCACCACATCTAATTTCAAATAAACCTTAATTAAAAGAACAAAATTACTGTCAAATATAATTAGATAATGGGTTTTAATCAGAACAAAAATTGTTTTTCTAACATTTGAACTAAAAGAGGTTAATTTTATTTTAGTAATTAATATTGCACTTTTAATTGAAATTTAAAGCAGGTTTAAAAATAAACAATTCTAAAAAAAATAAAGCAATATTGTAATCTCGCTGATAATCATAAGATCTCGTTATTCCTAAAAGCAAGACAATTTAAATTTAAACGCTGTTTAGTTTTTATTTTTAAGTTGTCGTCAAGGGTCTATAGAAGTTATTTTACAAAAGTGGCTTTTCAAAACAAGAACTGTAATAAAAAAGTCATTAGAAATGTAAATTTTATTCAACAAAATTAAGTTAAAATTTAAACAATTTGAAAAAAATGGAAAGAAAAAGAGTATTAAACCAAAATAACATTAAGAAAATATTAATCAATTTTAAGCATCACAAAAAAAATAACAAATAACTAAATTTTAACATTTTACAAAAATTTTGATTTAAGAACAATTTGGGAAATCTTAAGAAAGAATAAGTGAAAAAAGCATAACATAGAAAATTATTCAAAAGCTTTAGCTTAAACCAATTTAAAATCAAAATAAAAAATAAGCTTTTTGAACTATTTTTAAATTTAATTATCAAAATCAATATATTCAATAAATGTTTCTTCATTGAATTCTCTTGTTATTGTTGAACCAGCATAATAATTTAATGGTGTTCCATTTCCAACATTCAAGCCAGTATCTTGAATTGTTTGATTAACATCACGTTCCAACATTGATGTTGTTGAACCAGCATAATAATTTAATGGTGTTCCATTTCCAACATTCAAGCCAGTATCTTGAATTGTTTGATTAACATCACGTTCCAACATTGATGTTGTTGAACCAGCATAATAATTTAATGGTGTTCCATTTCCAACATTCAAGCCAGTATCTTGAATTGTTTGATTAACATCACGTTCCAACATTGATGTTGTTGAACCAGCATAATAATTTAATGGTACTCAATTTCCAACATTCAAGCCAGTCAATTCTATTTTTATAATAGATTGATCATCTAAAATTAAGATAATCATTTTTGATTCTAATTATATATATTTGTTTGTTAATAATAATAAAAGTTTTAAAAAAAGATCAAATTTTTTTTTATCAAGTTGTTAAGTCCATCCTTAAGCAATTCCTTTTTTTCCTTTAATGACGTGCTCTCTGGTAATACTTGGTTGTTATTATTTAAGCCATTCATTTAGTTCCTGTTTCTGTCTTATTTACAGCATTGTGAAGTTTCGTTCAAAAAGTTCAGTTCAAAATTTAAAAATTGAATAATTTTTATAGGAAATGAAGATGGAGCAAAGAAAATAGTGTAACAAGATGTAACAAAAAATGTTACACAACTTGCAATAAAAAGGATTGAAAACAAAATTTGATCAATCGATTATTGATTTTCGTAAGAAAACGGATGTTATGTTAAGTTTATTTTGACATTATGAATTAAAAATTTAAGTTTAAATCTCCAACCTATTTCAAGTAATTCATTTAATATTCAAAGCCTTAACCGAGTTTTATTGCGGTTTTCTTGATATATTCCTAATCAATCCTTTTATTATCAATTAATGTTTGTGGTTAGGGTCTTGTACAAAACGAAATCTAAATGTGATCAAAACATCTCCGGTTCGATCCCCGGTCAAACTTTAAAGGAGAGAGTTCAAGCATATTTTGATACCATGATTTTGGGGCTTAAAAACAACTTAATTTTAATTTAATTATGGAATGCGGTTTCTTGGACACTGACTTCAATAATTCGAACAATTCATCGCAAATAATCGATTATTTGAAGTTTTTAACTTATTATGTCAAAATAAACTTAACATAACATCCGTTTTCTTACGAAAATCAATAATCGATTGATCAAATTTTGTTTTCAATCCTTTTTATTGCAAGTTGTGTAACATTTTTTGTTACATCTTGTTACACTATTTTCTTTGCTCCATCTTCATTTCCTATAAAAATTATTCAATTTTTAAATTTTGAACTGAACTTTTTGAACGAAACTTCACAATGCTCTTATTTACAGACTAAATTTTCTAATTTGGGTCCGACAACAATGCAACAATTATCTTGATATTAAAAGCTAGTGTTTCGAACTTTTTCAAAGGATTATGAAGTTCGAATGTTGGATGTTCAGTTTTTTGAAAATTCGAATTTTACAGGTTCGAACTCAATACGCTCGAATTTTTTCTTGATCAGATCTGAAATGTTCAAACTTTTCAAAGTCGTAAAACTGAATTCGAACCCGGGTCGATTTAAAAAGTTCGAATTCGTCGGGTCGGTGCACACCGCTAATAAAAGCTATAACGTGAATTACCACGCGAGGCAACATTTAAGGTCCACTGTAATAGCTTTGTACAACAAGTTTATTTTTATCTCATTATTCTTGTACTGACCACTTCACTTGGAAGTAGATTCCATTGGCCGATTATACGATATTAAAAAAATTGAGTCTTTCTAAATCGAAGTCATGTAATCTCGGTTCATGACAAAGTTCTTTAGACGAGTCTTTCGGTTATAGTATTAATTTTAAAGAGCTCTCATTCTCTAACAAACCAATTTTGTCCAATTACTTACAAACATCAGCGGGTTTATTCCGATTCTTAAAAGATTAATTTAATACTGCACGGCTCCTGATAAAAAGGCGTACCCCGTACCGTACCAAAAAATAAAATTTAAAAAATTTTCATTTTTAGTTAAAATTTCAAAATTTCAAAAAACGGTACGGTGGTACGGTATGGTACGATATGGTACGGTACGCCTTTTTTCAGGAGCCGTGCAGTAGTTTTAGTTTTTTTTTGCAAACTATTTTTTTTTTTATTAAATTTTCAATTTTTAATAAAGTCTAAATTTAAATCACAAGATGAAGATTAAATTAAGTTATGAATGCCTAGGACCATATCACGTTGAATGCACCGGTTCTCGTCCGATCACCGAAGTTAAGCAACGTCGAGCCCGGTTAGTACTTGGATGGGTGACCGCCTGGGAATACCGGGTGTTCTAGGCCTCTTTTTTTCATCATATAAGCCCTAAAACTTGATTTTTATTGAAAAAAAATTCGCCCGATAAGGGGCTCGAACCCTTGGCCTTGAGATTAAAAGTCTCACGCTCTACCGACTGAGCTAACCGGGCCTTCATATAACTGAGTCTTTTATATTCTCTTTATCATGATACATTTATTTTTATTTTTTCAATAAGAACATTGATGCAGACAAACAGGAACAGGTGTTCAAATATTTTTAAAAATTTTCACTTTCTTGTTGAAGCTTGCAGAGGTAGTTGACTTCTGGAGAGTTCCAGATATCGACTCCAAAAGAAGTCATGTTGGGTTTAATTTTTTTATAAAAAGTTGAGTCAAAACATTATGCACTAAACATACTTTACATTGTATACATAATTTTGTAAGTTTTTTCAAGTTTATAAAAAATAATTTTTTTTTTATTTAAATTTTTTTAACGAGTGATTTGAAAGCGCAATTTTTAGTCCATTAAAAATGCTTGACTTTGATATTGATAATTTTATAAATCAACACTCGATTAAATACGATGATATTGAAACAATTAAAATGTACATTTTTTCTATTCTTAAACTCGGAAAAATCCTTCCAGACGATAATGAAACATGTAATCAAACACTAAGTGATGACAAAGGTAGTCTCTTTTCTTTTATCCAACACAATAAACTAATTTAATTTCCTTGAAGAAAACAAAAACGACGAGCTTTTTGTAACAAACACAAGTCAAAGTAGATGCTCGGAATTGGACTTACCAATTGCGTTAAGAAAATCAAAACGACAAAAAATATCCAAAAATTTTGAGCCTGTTTATAGTTATTCAACAATAGACGATTTTCAAGGAAGAAAGTGTGTTGTCAAGCGAGTGATTGGACAAAGATTAAAAATTAATGTTAAAGTTTATGAAGAGTTGAAAAAGATAAATCACAGATTTAACTAGTTTAAATGCGTGCGATTGTTTTTTTTTGAGTTTTTTTTGGTTTTCCTACATTTTTTTAGAATAATTAAGGGACCACCCGTTTGTAATGGTTTTTCTTTCTTAAAATTTGTAATGTTTTCTTTTTGATGTGTTTGTTTGTATACTTAAATGTAAAAATGTCTAAAATTTTCACTAATGTTTTTTTTTTGTAAAAAAAATCCGATTTTTTTGTTGGATTCTTGTTCAAAATGTTGCTAATAAATATTATTCTGATAATCTATTATTTTATACCTTTTGGATTAAAAAAATTTAGAAAAGAAAGATATTTCCAATAGAATCGCGTACAACCGCAGTTATTTTTTAAGCACTCAGTTATTCTGTTAGGCATCGAGTCTACTAAGTTCTCTAAAATTGTTTTCTGGACGTTATTAAAGATATCAATTTCTTTCAATTGGTTCAATGACCTTGGTTCCTGTTTGGCGATCTCTTTGTCCAAACAACCCCATAATTTTTCGATTCAATTTAGATCAAGACTGTTTGTAGACCAAGATAAAAGGTCTATATAATTATTTATTATTATCCTCAAACTATTTGGTGATTATTCCGGCTCGATGGCATGGAGCATTACCCTGGTGGAAAACAAACGATTCGTCTTGTCGAAGTAGATATATTAAAAGGACCAAGCTATTATAAAGAATATCAATGTATTTTTGAGAGTTTAGTCTCCCGTCAAAGATAAAAAAGAGCCCAAGTCTATAATAGCTCATACTGTATAATATTTCAAATTAACCACTTTCTTGTTTAGTTCGGCTTAAAATGCATTCTTGATTGTATTTTTCATGTAATAATGTTTTTTCTGTTATCTTCTTCAATATTCATCTCAACACTAAGCATAACTTGTCTCCATTTAAACTTGCCCCATGATTTTTGACCCAAACAAAACAATATACGAGTTTTTTTGTGATGCTCTCAAGCCATTTGATGGTTTCCAATATTGTACAAGAGCGTGGGATGCTGCTGTTCGTTTTTTTTTGACCAAACTGACCAATTGATGGTCATCTTTGGGAGTTGAAATCATAGGCCTTCGAGATCTTGATCGATCTTCATATGAATTTGTTTCAATACATCGGTAAATTATGGTCTTTAAACATTTTTTCATCTTTTTTACTCAACTCCTATCTTAGACAATGATTTTCTTTGTTGATGAAGAAAGACAGCCTTTACTACTCTGTCTTCCTTGGCGATTGGGTTTCGTTGAGGATTCTTAGGAGACATTTTTAACTTTAATAGAACTTTATTATAATGAAATTTTCAAAATTAACTTTCTGAATGTAAATCTATCTGAAAACTCATCAGAATCAAAAAATTGGAGTATGTGGGATGGTTTGAAAATAAAGAACCAGGATTGGGATCTTTAATCATTTCTTAACTTTTTAATAAAAATTTAAAGAAAAAAATTAAGCTGTTGATAAAAAATCTTCATAACTAGGCAATGGTCAAACAAATTGTCTTCTTTATCATTTCAAAATTCAAAAGACTCACGTTACAAATTTTCTAAGTTCTAAGTATTCTATGTTCTAAGTTAAAAAACTTAAAATAACTTTTTAAAGAATTTTCCCAAAATAAGAAAAATATCTCTAAACTAATATATATTATTATTCTAGAATCTGTAACATCATAACCTACTAATAGTATTCTTATTTTGATGACAGAAATCTTTTGATATGCTCTTTTTTTCTTTTTTTTTAATTAACTTTTAGACTGATTTGGGGACATGTTATCTTATTGAAGTTTAGAAAAATATTTACTAAAAGCTATTTTAAACACAAAATTAAAAATTCGATAGCAACAGTAGACAATGAAACTTGTAAGCCTCTTAAGTAATGGTAATGTCGATGGATTGATTTTGAATCCGAATTCTGAATTAGATCTCGAAGAATCAGTTCGAATAGTTCGGAAATCGTTCGGAAGTGTTCTATTTACATTCAAAAACAAACTTTTGTAATGCCAAAGGCATCCCATGTCAAATTCTCCTGAGAGATCTCAAAGAGATAATGTGAGAACAAAATTAACGAGATTTTTTGGAGACAAAGAAGAGAAATAAATGTGAAAAAATTAAAAAATCGGAGATTCTCGTAGATGGTTATAAGATTTTTGAGAGAAAAAAAAGCTGAGAACTCAAAGAGAAATAGATGCGATATATTTGAGGAAAAAAGTCCTTTTTTTCTTTGAGATCTCTTAGAAATCTCCTTCAGAAACACTAAAAGACTTAAAATAAGATGACTTGTCGTTTTGGGAATTTAGGATTCCTATGAACAAGATATGTGTCGGCTTTGATATCTTTAAGGGGGATCATACAAGAGTGAATCACTAATATAACAGTAGTTGATTAAATAAACTTGAAAATAGTTGATTGGCTAAAAGTGTCCAATAATAACGTTAATTTGAACTTTAATTTATTATTTCTAAAAATTTGACCTTAACCTTTTATTAAATTTTATTTTTGTTATAAAAAAAAATTAATAAAAAATTGAAAAAAATTTTTGTCAGTTAGAAATTTATGATGTTAATTTTTTAGGGCCATGTCCAATATGACAGGTAATTATGTTTTCATTTTAAACTTGTAATAATAAATGGCTATTTTATTTTCATGTTTTCAAAATAAGTTTAAATACAAGAAACGCTTATTGTGCTCCTTCAAGAAACTTTGAGATTATATTTTATTTTCTCTACTCTTTTATTTTATTTAATTTACAAAAAATAAAATTGACTTAGCTGATTAAACACTTATTTGTTATTTAAAAATATCTAATGTATGTTTTATCCTTTAATTTCGAATGTTATTGAGTCCGAATTAATTTTCTTTAATATTTTTTTCTTTTAACTATCCTTGAAGATTAAATTGATTCTTGATATAAAATAAGCTAAAAATTTTGAATATGCTTGAGAAAATAAAAAAATACTTGAATCTTTCATTTGAACTTAGTTAATACTAAAGCATTTGGATAAATTCTGAATTATTCAAATTAAAACGAATTAGACGAAATAAAATATCTTTGGGAAATTTATATAATGTGATTCTTTATAGATCTAAGGATTTTCCTAGGATAATCTCATTAGATCTTGCTGTACCTCTTTAACAAAAATTCTTGAGATTCTCGAAGAGATCTATAAAGGTCTGACACTAGACTTTTTTTTCATTATCTAATGTGAAAAATGGGAGATCTTTTAGAGAAAAAGGTTACAAAGATCTCCAATGGATCTCTACAGAATCTTCTTGAGTTCTCTAATTTTCTCCGAGCTTTTCTCTTTGAGATCTCTTAGGAGACTCAGGGAAGAATTTGACATGGGATAATTATGTTTTAAGATGTGAATATTTTTTTTAAATTCTATATAATTACACTCTAAAAAATTTTAAGACGTGTAGACGCATGAAAAGCGTCTTAAATTAAGACACTCTTTTAACCAAAAATGAGACGCATCATTGATGTCTTAAATTAAGATATGTATAAAGCATCTTAAATTAAGACATAACTTTATTTCTAGATGCATAGAAGGCGTCTTAAGACTTCAAAAGACAGTCTTAAATTAGAGGATCAGGCGTCTTAAGACGTCATAAAATCTTAAACTCATGACAAGAAAAAATAAAAGTTTTTTAAAAATCAAAATTTATTCACTGGTGTGAAGTTATAACTGAGTTACTGGGTCGAGAACTCAGAAATTTTGATTTTTATTTCTGAGCAATATACTATCTCAGAATAACCAAGTTATTAACACAGAATTTATTTTTTTTTGACAAAATAAAGTAAACAAACTAGATAAAAATCGTGTTTTATCTTTAGTGGTACTGTGATACATACTCTGATAAACTGAAAACGATACTTTCAAGGTCTTTGATAGATATTCGGAAAGTAAATTCAATGGTAAATTTTTTAGTTTTTCAATTTTTTTATGGTACAGTAATCTCTTGCATAATTCCCCTTCCAAATGAAAATTATCAGCGAAAGATGGAGAAAAGTTTTTAATCCTCACAGTTAAGTTAAAACTAGTTTCTAAAAGCCTTCTTATCAAAATTGAACTTTTTCAAGAAAGCGGGGGATTACGGTAGGATTTTAATTGCGTATAGAATAGAATCAGAAACTTTGATTATCGACCTTGTGGACAATATAGAAGCTAACCAAAAGTTAAGATTACAGTTTGTACAAAATGTTGAAGTAGAAATCGACCTTGTGTTTGATTGTGTGGACAATATAGAAGCTAACCAAAAGTTAAGATTACAATTTGTCCAAAATGTTCTATTTAAGGAAAACATTCCTTAAATAGGTTATTACTATTTAAATTATAATTATAAAAATTGTCAGTGTAGAGATGGTACTACCACAAGCAAAATTATTTTTGTTATTATTCAAGATTTTAAAAATCTGATATCGAAAATAAAATCAAAATACCGTTTCATGTTTATTATTACGTTAAAAAAATTGTTTTTTCTTCAGTCGGACAATATTTGCATTTTTTTACCAAAATTTACCAAATTTTACATTAAAATATATCGTTTTTTACTTATTCTTACGTAAATTTACGTAATTTCTCATTTTTTTTATTCTGAAATGATTTGTTGTTGAAAAACTAGCTTTTTTTAAAAATTTCCTAAAAAGTACCAAAAACTCGCTTTTTTTTGGCCCTTTTAGTTTTTACCAAAACTTACGTAAAATTTCGTTATGTTAATTTACGTCATTTTACGCTAAAAAATGGTAAAATCAATGTAGCATAGCAACACTGAAAATATGTTCGTATGTGTCCTCATCACTTATATAAGCTGGATTAATAAAATATAAAAGACTCAGTAATATGAAGGCCCGGTTAGCTCAGTCGGTAGAGCGTGAGACTTTTAATCTCAAGGCCAAGGGTTCGAGCCCCTTATCGGGCGAATTTTTTTGTTCAATAAAAATTATGTTAATTTTGTATCGACAAAAAAAAGAGGTCTAGAACACCCGGTATTCCCAGGCGGTCACCCATCCAAGTACTAACCGGGCTCGACGTTGCTTAACTTCGGTGATCGGACGAGAACCGGTGCATTCAACGTGATATGGTCCTAGGCATTCATAACTTAGTTTAATCTTCATCTTGTAATTTCAATTTTAATTTAGAGTCTAAATTAAAATATTAGACTTAATTTAAATATAAGAAAATGCCGATGACCATTTGTATTAATTTTTCTGTTTTTGAAGAGAGAAATTCCTTTAGATAATTTAACTTTTTTGTTAAGAACATTCAAGAAATTACATTTTTCAACCAAATAAAATACAAAGAGATTTCCAACGTATTGGAGACAAAAGTGTTTCTGTAATGATTTATTCATTTATAAACACCATTTTCCTTTGTTGATTTGTATCTTTATAACCTAATGGAATTGTAATTAATGATGAAATTTCCCAATAAATTAAAAAAAAAGAAACACGAAGAAAAGTTAAATTCTATAGGCTTTTAGTCTATCACTTGAATGATACGCATAGAATCTAATTGTTGCATTGTTGTCGGATCCAAATTTGAAAATTTAGTCTGTAAATCTCTTTGCATTATTCAAGAAAGTTGCAATAATTTAATAACGTGGCTAAAATAATAGAGATTTACAAGCTAGATTCCCTTTTGTGGTCTAAATTTCTAGACCGCAATTTCATAAAGTAGCAAGAATATTAGAGATGTACAAACAAACCAACATGGTCAACAACAGAAACAAGACTAAGACAGAAACAAGAGTTAAATGAATGGCTGGAATAATAATTATTGATCACAAATATTGCATCCTTATCTTTTCTTAAAAGTTTAAAAAATTGAGTGGACTGTATCCATAATACCCATAAATTAAAGTAATGCTATGAACCTTGATGTACGTTCTTATATCTCTATTATAAATTTTACCTTGTAGCAAGTGTTACCAGAGGGCACGTCATTAAAGGAAAAAAAGAAATTAATTTTTTTTAAAACTTTTATTTTAATTAAAATGAAAAAAAACTAAAAAAACGCTTTAATTAAAAAATATAAAAATCAACTAAAACAATGGAGAAATGAACGTTTGAAACTAAAATGTACTAAAATGTTGGTGACTTGAATTTAGAATTGTCTGTTCAAGTGTTGGTTCAAGATTGAAACAATTTTTTCACATTCAAAGAATGATTTTGGTTCAACATCGACCAAGTGAACTGATAATTTACCAGAAACGAATTGTCTCAAACCTTGGAAGACTTTTTCGATCAATTCTTGTTCGTACAATTCTGATTCTAGTTGTTGTTTACCACCATAAAAATATGATTCGTATTGTGGAACAACAGTGGTGGTGGTGGTGGTGTTGTTTGGTCTGACGACTAAGATTTTGGTCAATCTCAATGGTTGAGTTGGTACATATCTGCATGACATGATCATTTGTTTAACAAACAAACGAGCAACTTGTTCCAATTCGAATGAATCGACTCCTTGTGGTGATTGTTCAACAATTTTACCAACAACGTATTTGACACGTTCATCGAATGTGACAAATTGAGACAAAACTTGAACAAATTGTTCATAACCAATTCTTGGTGTTGAGACAAATTGTTGATAGAATTTGTACAAAGCATCAAATTCAACTGAAACTCCACCATTCATTGATTCATAACCATAGACACCAGTGGTGGTGGTGGTGGTGGTTTTGTTTAAGAATGATTGAGTCAAACCAGAGTCCAACATGACCAATGACATGACTTGTTGTGGTCTACGTGAAGCCATTTCAAAAGCAACTGGAATACCATAAGTGTGACCGACCAAGTGGAATTTTTCCAATTGTGGGAAAACTTGTTCAATTTGTTGCCAGTAGAATTTACCTAATTGTTCGACTGTTTCGCATCTCATGCATTCTGGTGTAAAGTACAAACCATAAACTGGAACTTTGACTTGTTGAGCCCATGATTTGATCAAACCAACTTGTGATTCAATTGGCAAGACAACGAACAATGGTTGTTGACCATAAACATATTCAACTGTGTTGAGTTTTTCAACAACTCTTTGTGGTAAAACAAAAACTTGTCTTCCTCTGATTGATGATTCAACAATTGGGTATTGTTCACCAAACATTTGTTTGTATTCAATTGGTAATTGACCACGAACTGAACCGATCAATAATTGAGCCAAACGAACAAAACCTTGTTGATATTGAATACCAGTTGTTGTTGGGTATTGGATTGAACCTTCAACACCATTGAACAAGAGAGTCCAGTCAACGACTAAACCGTGTTTGCCACTTTCACGACGACGTGATTCACAGACACTTTCGACGATTGATTTCAAACCAGTCAAACCACCGAATGATCTTGTGAAGGCAACAAAGAAACCGTATTCTGGCATGATTGTTGAGCATCTTGTGTACTTGTCCAAGTGGTACAATGATCTAAGTGAGAGTGTACCAGTGGTCAATGTTGATTGTTGTTCAACGAATAAACCACCCAAGTGAAAGATTGAACCAATTCTACCTTCAAAGTGTGATGTCATACGACAAGCTTGTTTGACCAACAATAAACATTCAGTTTCATCGTTTAAGTCTAAAGTTGAGACGATTTTGATTTGACAACCAAATTCATTTTGGAGGTATCTCAATTTTTGGACTTGTTGACCAGTCAATGATGGTTCACCACCGAATACTCTTGATGTGGTCAAAACCAAATAACGAGCACCACCACATTGGACCATCCATTGGGCCAATTCCAAACCGAATTCACAATCTAAGGCACCAACAATAACGTGAGTTAATCTTGGGTTGAATAAACCACCAAATACTGGTTGTTCACCACCAGCAACGGTCCATTTACCACCATAAGTGAATGGAGTTGTTGGTTGTTCAATACCAGTCCATTCACCTTGTTGTCCTTCTAAGGTCCATTGTTGTTGACCTTCTAATGACCATTGTTGTTGACCGTATTTACCATTCCATTGTTGTTCACCGTTGTACCATTGAACTGGAAATTGTTCAACACCTTCAACACCAAAGTATTTACCACCAACGAATGGAGTGACTCCACCAGTTAAAGTGACAGTGCTTGTTGATGGTGATACACCAGTGTAACCAGTTGGGCATACAACGCTTGATGGATAGTATTGTCCTACTCTTGGTAAAACAACTTGGGTTGTTTGTAAACCAGTGATTTCAATTGAACCACATTGAGTTTTGTTTGTGTACATATCGTGAACAATTGGGAGAGTGACAAATCTATCGGCTCTTGTCAAGTGTTCAATTGGATTGATTTTTACTGAACGAATTCTTGTTGGCAAGAAAACACCGTTGGTTGAAGTGAATGGTGTTTGTTCACCAGTGGTTTGGGTCAATTGTTGAGCCAAAACATTCATTTGTAACATGGCATCCAAAAATGGAATCCATTTACCAGTCCACATTAATTCACCTTGTGTTCCCAAAACATTTGAACGAACAATTGGTTGAAATTCACCGTTGTATTCATAACCGAATTGTTTGAATTGTTTGTAAATGTCTTCTTGTGGCATGACCAAATTGCATCTAACTTCACTTTCCCATTGTTGTTTGAATGGTGTAACGAATGATTCAGTTGGTACATAGACACGTCCGTTGACAATTACATTTCTACCTTCAACGATTTCGAATAAACCAGTTGTTGGTTGAATGTTGATTTGAAACAAGACACGTTTGTTTTCTGGAACAACAACGACTTGTTGTGGTTGTTCACGTAAAACGGTGGCACGGTGGATCAAAACATTTTCAAAGCAAACTGGTGGCAATTGTTCGAATTCACATGATTGACCAAAGATTGAGTCCAAATGAATTGGTTGACCAACAAAACCACTACCAACAGTGTTTCTCAATTGTTGTTTTTGTAATTGAGCCAATGATTTCCAGACCAAATACAAATAACCAGTTGTTGGGTACAAGACACGTCCGTTAACTTGATGGTTCAACAAGTATGATTCTTTTTCCAATAATGATTCAACATCAACAGTGAATTTGTATGTTTCAACATCACTGCATCCATTTGATGAAATGGTTAAACCGTTCAAACCATTCATGATTAAATCTTCAACATTTCTCATTTGTTGTTCTTGTTTTTGAACAAAGTATGACAATGGTTCTGGTTTAATGTTCCATTGTGACATTAAACCCAAAACTTTGTGTTCAACTGGAACTGGGTAAACTGATCTTTCCAAATGGCTTGGAACTAACAATTTAACTGAATCAAAGTCAACACCTTGAACGTACAAACGACCTAATTGGATCATAAAGTGTTCTAATGGTTTTGGTACTTGAACACCATAAGTGCTTGGGTATGTTGGCAACAATGAAACAACAGTTGGAACAACTCTGACTCCTGAGAAGAGACCACCATTTTTTTGTTGTTGTTGAACAAATGATTTTCTCAACAAAGTTGAAATCAATGATTTTGGTGAGATTTCAATGACAACAGCGTTGCTTGGTACTTGTCTCAATGTTTGTTGCAACATGACTGGTGAAGTCAACAAACTCAACAAGTATTCAACATTCATTGGCATTGTCCATTTGTGTTCTGGAAGTGATGTTGATACCCATCTTGATGATCTTTGTTTTGGTTGAATGTTTAAGCTTTCCAAATATTGTCTCAATACTGGAAGGATTTCACTCAAGTGTTGTGAGTGCATCAACTCAAAGTTTTCACCAGTTGATTCAATTTCTCTTACAAAGACACCTTCGACTTGTCTCAATTGTCTCAACAATTCTCTTACTTGATGAACTGGACCAGCGACTGTGACTTGATCGACTGAATCGAAGCTGATTGGGACAACACCAGTTGGACATCTTGATCTCAATTGTTCCCATGTGTAACCACCAATAACAGCCATGATTGATTTTGGTAAACCTTTAGCTTGTTGAACACATTTGGCCAAGTAGTATGAAGTCATCAAAGCTTGTTCATGAGTCAAACATTGATCAACATAAGCACATACTAATTCACCAATTGATTGACCAATTAAACCTTCTGGTCTGACACCAATTTGACGTAAACAATCGACTAAAGCCATTTGAACAGCAGTCAAGTAAACAAATGATTCAACACCAGACATGATTTGAACTTGAGTGTTTATCAATTGCAACAAATTGACACCGTATGGTCTCATGAGTTCACATGATTTCAAGACTGAACGACGGAAAGCATCTAATTTCATCATTTCTTTCAAAGCACCACATTGCCATTGTTCAACTCCCATACCAGAGAACAAGAACCAAACTGGTCTTTGTTCCAATTGTTCGAATTGTTCGATTTGTCTCAATTTTTGTTCACCATTGACCAAAGTGAATCCTCTGAATGGATAAACTTTTGGTGTGTATGTTGAATGAGCGTTCAACAAACAGTGGACTGACAAATCACTTGGATTTTGTTCAACGTGTTGCATAATCTCTTCTAAACCTTGTCTTGTTTTAGCATAGACTGGTAAAACACGTGGTAATTTTGATAATTCGGCAACAATTTCTGGTTGTTCCCATAAACCTTGAACACCACCAACTAAACCAGTTTGACGACCACCAACTAAACCAGTTGTAAGACCAGTCATAGTTCTAACACCTTGTTCAACTGGGTATTCAACACCGGTTGGTACAACACCTTGTAATTCAACGACTTTGTAGTTTTGTCCGTACATTTTAGTATAAAAATAACAGTATAAAAATAAATAAATAAATAACGGTTTGTAAGATCTAAAATGGATAAAAAAGCTTAATTTTTAGGCTTATCAAATTTTTTTGATAATTTTAAAATTCTTTTGAATTCTTGTAAATGAGGAATAATTTTGTTGTTGTCATTTCTTTTTATATCCATTCAAACCAATGGATTATACAACATGATAGAAAATGAACATAAAACAACAACAAAAGCTTCATGAAAAACACGATCGTTTATTTGCATTAAATTTTTTTTTCACTTGATCCAGCTCTTTTTTTTCATTGTTCTTTACACGTTGAACATTTTTTTTCTCTAGCTTTTTTTTTTCTCTCTCTCTCTCTCTTTGTGTTTCTATTGTTTGCTTACATGATCTCTTTTTTATTTCAAGTTGTAAAGTTTGCTGTTTCGAATCGAAGTGAAATATTTCATTCGAAAAAAAAATGCTTTCAAAAAAAAAATATTGGCTCGTATTAAAACAGTTTTTTTTCAATTCCATAAGCTCAATACTCATAAAGCAAGCTACAAGGGTTTAATTTACTTTTGTCCAAAGCAAAATAATATTGATTAAAATTTGCTTTCCTTTTTTAATTTTGAAATATTTACTTTTAAACTCTGACCCTTAGACAAACCTTCATGTTTGTACCTTGAATTTAAAATTTTGAATTAAACTTCTTTACGATTGAAGTCTAAGCAGACATTTCTACAATCAACAATCTTGAAACAAGCTGGATGATTCACAGTTTTCACCTAATATTCATTCTAGCAGAGGAATTTTTGCTGTTGAAAATTTTTTTTAAGCTATGAAAAAAATTGCATTAAGTCTTGTAAACCCCCTAATTTGAATTTTATGAGACATAAAAACCACCTAACTGTAACAACGATTTATCAAGCGAGTTTCAAATGATTTTAAAAGATAGCAAAGTGGTATTCAAGTATATTTTAAATTGCTTTGGGATCAAGAATATTTTTGTACATTTTTAATGGTTCAATTTTATTAGATTTGTAAGCTGTAGATAATTTTTCAACCATGAAATAAAGTAAGTCTTCAAAGAGATTCTAAAGACAGAGCTTAGTTTCATGTTTTCGTTTGAATTCAAAAGTGATCACGTGTTCATTCTAGAACTTTCAAGAGAATTAATCTTTATGGAGGAGGATGATCCATTTTAAAGTTATTAAGCAAAGTCATATCAAAAAGCAAGATTCAAATGATTTAAAAGCATGTGCTTTCATATTGCATCATTCAGTGAAACCGATTGTTTGAAATTATCAAAAATTTTTATTGAAAAAAAAAATGAATGTAAATTAATGTGCGTAAAATATTTTCTAGAGTATGTGTGTTTTAGAAAAATTTTTGTATAACGCTTTTTTTTTCTCGAAGTCTCTTTTTGAAATTTAATGAAATTCAACATTAAAATGACTCGTGATTTTGCAAACAATTTCGTATCATTCGATTTTTTTCTTAGAAATTATGTCTGTTGATGATTTTATTTTTTTCCGGCCAGTTAAATAATTTACTGAATATTTTAAAATCTCCTATTAAACTCGACCAACTGGTTTTCATACATCTCAGTCCTTTAGCTCAAAAAAAATTTAATGTTTAAAAACAAGAGTCTTATGACAAAAAATTACTGGAAAAATTGAATTTGTATTGCATCGATGCGATCGAGAGATTGCTAAATATCTTAAAATGTGGCATTGTGAAGTTTAGTACAAAAAAACAGAACAATTTTGAAAAATTGAAATAATTTTTATTCTGTTGGCCTTATGATGAATCTGCTCATGTAACAAAGTGTAACAAACTTTGTTACACCATTGGACAACCTCTGCTAAATTTATGCAAAGTCTCTGCAAAATGCACACTATTTAAAAGTATTATAACTAAATGCGCAATTAGACTGCAGAGTTTTTGCAGAGTTTGCTGAATGGTGTAACAAAGTTTGTTACACTTTGTTACATGCGCAGATTCATCATAAGGCCAACAGAATAAAAATTATTTCAATTTTTCAAAATTGTTCTGTATTTTTGTACTAAACTTCACAATGCCTTAAAATGTCAGGTCCTTCTTTATCAGAGAAGACAAAAGATGCGGAAAATTTTAAAAGAGGGATTTTATTCTTTAAAGAAACATTTTTTTTTGCATTTTCAAGCTTTTTCATTTTGTTACCGACTGCATACTCTTGGAACTTGATAGTCAGTTTGAGCAAAATAATTATCAAAATCGGCAAAATATTGTGTTGCTAAAAAATGACATCAAGCGATTTTTCAGTTATTGTTCGATGTATTCTTATTGAGACATATGTACCTTAATTATTTTAAGGTATAGGGTGGGTACGGGTTAACTTAAAAATTCAGGTTTTTGTTTCGGGCAGGGTATGGGTAACCTGGTAATGTTGGATTTCAGATATTGGTGTTTTATAGATTTTTTAGTTTTTTATTCGAGAAAAAAATGGGTTTTGGGTGTATATACCCAAATTGTATGGGTTACCCAAGACATACCCATACCTGAAATCAAAAATTTCTTGGTAACCATACCCACCCAATACCTTCAAATATAGAGTACATCCCGTAAATTCTCGTTCAATGTTACATGTAACTAAAGTAGGCTTTTTATTGGCTAATTTTTTTCAACCGCTAAAAGCCGAGTATTCAGGTTTAGTTACATGCAACATTGAACGAGAATTTACGGTAGGTCTGTTATTATCGAAATTTTTTTTAGATGATTACGATATGTGTTTAAGAGTACTACCTAATTTTTTTTGTGTTCTGTCACGATGTATTAAGTTTATGAATTGTTTCTTGGGAATCTGTAGATAATGTCTTCCCAAAAAATTTCAATTGTGCTACTAAGACTTACACCAATTCAGCAGTTTAAATTATTTTGCTACCAAAAAATGTAAAATTTCAATGATGAAATCATTTCTACCGCTTTAACTAGAAATAGCTGCGGAATACTCATACATGCCATTTTAATGAAAATTCAAGGAACAATAAAATCAATTTTAAGCATATCTTGTTATTTTACAAAGTATAAATGTTTAAATTTTCATCATAGAATTCAATATTATTCTCATCATGAATAAGAATGTTAACATTGTTTGTAAAACCTTGCAAATTAATGTTATCATAAACACAAAAATCCAAATCTAGTATCAAAATTTTAGAATTTTGAGCATCTTTAGCCCATAACAAATTATCATTGTTAACTTTAATTATTTCATATTTCGAGTCCAATTCACATTTTTTTACAAATTTTAAATCTGAACTTGTCAATGTTATAATTAAACTTGCTGTTCGTATAAACAAAAACGTATCATTCGAATAAATTCGTAAAACATCCTCGGGAATTTGAACAAAAAAATTTACACTACCAGTGTCAATCATCAACATACAAAATAAATTTTTAGTTTCATAAAATTTTAATTTTTTTCCACTAAAACCAATTACGAGAAAATGTTTGTTTACACAAAAGTCACAAATTTTATCATGTAATTCAATTTGTTTTATTAAACCAAATTTATCATTGCGTTTTTGTATACTTGGCGAATAACTTAAGTAAACATAAATATTGTTGAAGTAATTTTTGATAATACAATCGTCAAAATATTCACAATTGATGCTTTTTTTAACGAGTAAATGTTTTCCTTTAAACATTTCAAGTTCAATTATTCGCTCGTTCTTGAAGTAAATCAATGTTCGATCATTTGTCATTTTTAGAATTCCATTATTTTTTGCATCCTTGGAAAAAAATGTGTCTTTTTTTAAACTCGTAAAACTAATGTCTTGGATTTTCAAGACATTTATTTGAGCATACCCATCTCCTTTTATAAATTTTAAATCAAATCCATTAAACACCAAATAATTAAAATTGTTTGTTTCAATTTTAATTTTTGACTTAAAGGTTTCAACTGTTTTGAGACGATCTAACAAGCCAATTTCTCCCGTAAGATGTTTTAATTCATACACTTTTAGGTCTTGATAAAGTAAATTGACTCTTTCGAACGTTTGTTCGAGTTTTTGTTTGTTATCATTTGCGTTTTTTAACCGTAATTTTTCGTATTCGTTAACTTGTTCGATTAATTTGTCTCGTTGAACTTGCAATTTTTGAATCTTAAACTCACAATCCAAGTCAATTTCATTTATAATCGATTTACAATGATCGGTTACAGCTAATTCTGGATGTTGACAATGACGTTTAAGTTTGACTAGAATTGAATCGATTTCATTATGATTCGTTTTAAGTTTTTTGAAATTATTTTTCAAATAAAAATAATATAGTCCCACACCTCGAGCTCATTTTAAAACTCAACGGACACGGTATTACAGGGAAATTATTGAAGTGGCTCAAGGCGTTCCTCACAGACCGTAAACAAAGAGTTGTAATCGATGGTTCTGCTTCTGACTGGAGAGAAGTTCTAAGTGGTGTTCCACAAGGTAGTGTTCTAGGCCCACTTTTATTTATCATCTTTATAAATGACCTTCCTCTCGGTATATCAGTCATATGTGAACTCTTTGCAGATGATAGTAAACTAATGAATGTCATACGAAACTCAAGCGACCGTGTAGAAATGCAAGCTAATATAAACCGTATCCTAAATTGGACAATTGATTGGAAAATGGGATTAAACCTAAGTAAATGTAAAGTGATGCATATTGGAAATCAAAAAATTCATCAAGATCATCATTACTCGTTCGAAATTAACGATTACAGCTATATTCTCCAAAATTCAAAATGTGAACGAGACTTGGGCATCTTAATTCAAGAAAACTTAAAATGGGACAAGCAAGTAGATAATGTTGTTTTAAAAGCCAACGGTATTTTGAGTAAGTTGAAGAATAGTTTTAAGAATTGGGACTTGAGAACCTTCAAAATCCTTTTCACAACTTATGTTCGTCCAATTTTAGAATACGGTGCCTCGGCCTGGTCTCCGTTCTTAAAAAAGGAGATTAAAAAATTAGAAAAAATTCAACGTAGAGCAACCAAGCTTGTTCCCTTAATTAGAAACAAAAACTACGAAGAAAGATTGAGATTGCTTGGACTCTCTAGCCTAGAGGAGCGTCGGGTAAGAGGTGACCTAATACAGTTTTACAAATTCAGCAAAAACATAAACTCTATTGATTGGTTTCACCAACTCAATCAGCCTCCTAATTCAAGCTCATCCGGTCCAGCTGGCTCAACGAGAAGTCAAAATCAACTATACAGACAATTTGTTAGATCATGTCCAGTACGTCACAATTTCTTTTCAAATAGAATCGTTCCCTTATGGAATGTCTTGCCTGAAGAAGTCAAAAACTCAAAAACTGTGAACAGTTTCAAAAATAATTTAGATAATTTTAACAATGTCAAAACAAATATTTTTTAACTTATTTTCATCTGCCATAGCCTAGCACGTTAGTACTAGACTCCGCGGGATAAAACCCGTCGCAGATTAATTATAATAATAATAATAATCTGAACAAAATGTTGAATCAATTGATTTAATGAGAGTTAGATTAAGCGGAAAACCTTTTGATATTTTGTGTGACTGACTACAAAATGAACAATTAAAAGTATTGATTGGAATACATTTAGAGCATAAACTTTCACCACATGGAAGCATACGAGGTTCTTGGAATATTTGTTTGCACACTGTACACTTGAAACAATCTTCATCAACAATCATTTTTTTCAAAATTTTTTTATTTTCAGTATAAAATTTGAAATGATATAATTAGACGTAACTTAAAATAGCTTATCAAAACTTTGTTTTAACTAAAGGAGTGCGTTTATTTAATTTTCAATTTGATCGGGACAAAGCCAAGGTGATGTATATAACATTTAAAAGTTGTTTAAATGAAAAGATTAAAAATAATTGGACCGCAATTGTAAAAATATTTTCAATAATTCTCATGCCCGAATGTAAAATAGCTTGTCATTTTATTAAAGGTAAGTTTTTTTCAGAGTTGCAGCGATCGAGTTTGAATTTTTAAGATAAAATATCGCCGTAACCATGCCGTGGTTAATCCCAAGCCCGGATGTGAAAATGAGAGGGCGGAGATGTTGCTGTCATTCTAACACCGTTCTAAATGTGCTGTATTATGGGTTCGTGGATCCAAGGATCGCGTTCGAATCTTGTCGTATTGGGGGTACCGCTGGCTTTGACCATCACTCCGTACAGTAGCCTGGGAACGGGTGCAGGAGCTTGTTTTACAAAGTTAAGTATTCTTCTTCAATGTAGAATACGCTTGGTTTGTGGTTCCAAGCTAGTCTGGATAGTCGTCGAGTTCGCAGCTTCGGCTCGGATGAGTGGCGCTGTTTATGATGAACGTCCCACAGTTACTGGAGTAAATGGCAGTAGCATAGTCGTAACCATTCCATGGCCGATCCCAAGCCCGGATGAGAAAATGGAAGGGTGACTTGTCGTTTTTATCAATTAAGACACTGTAGGGCTATTTTCTGTAATGTGAACAGGTATAATACACTTATTTCTGTTAGGTGAACATTCTTTTCGTAATTTTTTTGTATTCACCAATTTAAATGTTTTTACTCGTTTTTTTGAGTGAATTCAATTAAATGTAAGATGTTACATTGCGAACAGCTAAAAAAAAGAGAATACTTGAGCCATTATGATCAAAAAAACAAATTTCACTCTCCACCGGTCATAAAAGGGGTTTAAGATTTTTTTTGTTACTCCTGAGAAAAAAACTAAACTTGATGAGTCTAGAGATATTATGTCAAAATTCATAAATGCAGATAGAGGAGACTTTTTAGTCTTTCAAGCGGTTAGAACTGGTCTAGATCACAAGCCGGTTTTAGGTTTTAAATTTCAAACCAATCCCCAGCTCTACTTCACACTTTATTTAGACGGAATTATTATCAAGTAAATTGATATCTCCTAAATCAAAATCGTCAAAGAGAAAATACCTTTTTCATACCAAATACATTTTTTAATAATGTTAAAATTACCGATAAACACCTGTAATATGAATGGTTTTAAATTCTTTTTGGTGTCTTGTACTTTGAAATTAGGTAATCTATAAGCGTGTTTAACGTGTATAAAAAGTCACTGCCAACATGTTGTATAAATTAGCTTGTTTGATTGAAATTTAACTCTCTCTCTATCTTTAGATTGTCATTAAAATTATCTAATGTAAAAGCAATGTAATGTTTTATTTTTAATGTTATATCCCATACTTTTCTATTAGAATTAACCCCCATTTTCAATTTGAATAAAGGTTGATTTTTCGACTTTGTTCTATGAGCAGTCGTCAAGCGTTTACGGTATTTATTCTTTTGCATTTATCTCTTGATTCCTTCTTGAGAAAAATATCGTAGTTTGAAATTGCTCTGGTAATGTTAAGTTTAAAAGGGTTTGGTGTTGTGAAAAATGTAACGATTCCTTATAATATAATTCTAATAAAATTTAAAGAAGCTAATACTTTTTCTTTTTATCACACAAAATTTCCGACTTAACATACTTTTTCACAATTTAACACAAAAAAATATAAAAAAAAAAAACATGCGAAATGAAGCAATTTTGTGTTAAACATTGTCATTTTTATTTTTTAAAAAAAAAATGTGTGATGGAAATTTGTGTTGAACGCAGCCACTCTCATATTTATTTTGTGGATAGATACGTAGAAGGATCGTTCAACAAAAAGTGGAATGATTTAAATAAATTGGATTTTGATCTAGACCTTTTCTAGTGTTAGGAATAGACTTGAAAGACACTTTTCTCATATTTTTCATTAACCTTTATCACCGATTTGAAGACAAGTCATTGTTCTAACAACTTTTTTAACTAGATGTATGACAACTAAAAAAAATAATACTAATTTAAGTTTTTAAATTCTACACGGCTAGAGATAAGTTTCATATATAAAACTAAAAGTCTCAAATACGAAACCATGATAGTCTTATATGGCGACGTAATCATTTAGTTTTAAATGTGAAACTTAAAAGTGGAATTAAAAAAAATGAAACTTAAAAGTTTCAAATCAGACCGGAGCATAAATTTTCAATCATAGGAAAAAAAGTTTCATCAATTAGACCAATAATTTTTAATATTTCCTTAATTTTGGACTTATATTTGCTTAAAGTTTCAGTATCCCGAAGTAGTTATGCTAAAGGGCAGGTATTAAAAATAAAAAAAAATCTTTAAAGTAAATTTTAATTAAAGTTTTATTTTAAGGGAAGTTTTAAATCTTAAAAAATTAAAATAAACGAACAAAAAAATAGATCAAAAAAAGGGTTAACAATTTGAATAGAGATAAACGTTTATTTATCGTGATTAAGTAGGTTGTTTAGTTGTATTTTTCTCTTTGTAATCTCCGATAAGCTTTGACTAACCGTTAAAAAAAATAATTAGAGTTAAAAATCTAGAAGAAAGTAGGCAATTAACTTACGATTTCTTTTAGTTGACGCACCTCGTTCTTGAAAAATACTTGATCCAAATGGATACAACGCCGATATATCCCAGAAGTTTTGTTTTACAAACATACCATTCAACCACTCTATTGCTTTTCCAACATAAAGTTATTTTTAGATTCTAAAATAGAATGATATTCAATTAGAATTAAAAAAGGTGTAATATTGAATTGCTTAAAAAAATGAACCTGTTTGGCTGCAGCTAGACATGGTGCGAGCAATTCGAAGCAGTTAACTTAATGACGTTTTGCTAGCCATGTAGGCTAGCAAAACGTCATTAATAGAATTTTGGAAAATTTGAATTCATCAAGCTTTTTAAAAAAGAAAAAAAAATATTAAAAAAAGAAATTGAAATGAAAAATGAAACATTCGCTTAATCCAGCTTTTTTAAAAAAATTTTACTCACACGCCTATACAATTTTTTTTTCAACAGCTCTCTCTCTCTTTCTTTTGTCTTTTTCAAAGTGTAAATTTTTTTGCTAGTTATGAGTAGTGGTGTCGCCTTTATTTATATTTCCCTTTACTTTACCAATAAAGTAAAGGAAAATGCACTTTTTATTTCCTTTATTTTATTTATGCGTTTTTCTGCTTCAGAAGACTATATTTTAGTGTTTTTTGAAGGAAAAATCCATTTTCCGAGAAATAAAGGAAATAAAGGGTAAAACTTTACTTTATTGATAAAGGATAAAGGTTTGAAAAAAGCCTTTATTTTTGGCAAAACTTTAAAATACGCCTGTCAACATGATACTACGTTAAAATAAAAAAGTTTCATTGAACTTTATTTTTTCTTTACTTTATTTTAAAAAAGGACCTTTAGTCATACAAATAAAGGAAAAAATAAAGTTCAATGAAACTTTGTTATTTTAACATAGTATCATGTTGACAGGTGTATTTTAAAGTTTTGCCAAAAATAAAGGCTTTTTTCAAACCTTTATCCTTTATCAATAAAGTAAAGTTTTACCCTTTATTTCCTTTATTTCTCGGAAAATGGATTTTTCCTTCAAAAAACACTAAAATATAGTCTTCTGAAGCAGAAAAACGCATAAAAAAAATAAAGGAAATAAAGGGTCTACCTTTACTTTATTCCTAAAGTAAAGTAAAGCCGACACCCCTAGTTATGAGAATACGCTCGTTTTCAAAATCAAATTCTTTTCCTTTTAGTTTTAATTTTTTTCTTAAGGGGGACTTTCAAAATGTAGAAAGAAAAAAATATAGAAAGTGGAAAATATAGAAAAAAAATGTAGAATCAAAAATATATAGAAATTTATTGATTATAGAAAATCACTAAATATACAAGAAAAAATATCAAAACTGAAAAATATAGAAAAGATGTAATTATTTGTAATATAACATTCAAAAAACGGTGAGATTATTTAAGACCTTTCTTCAGAATCATAAAATAAAGACTTTATTTTGCAATTAATTGGATAAGTTTAAGTAAAAGTACCGGTAAGTTCTATATTATTACAAACCTGGGTGACCGGATTTATTAAGATGGTAAGCTTTTAAAATATACTCTATCAGTTTTTTGCCGATAAGGGTTTTACCAATAGCCATTTTTTTCTGTTTTGTGCGATGATTCTATATCTTTTTTCTACATTTTTTTCTACTTTTTGTATGTTTCTACATTTTTGGTTTTCTATATTTATTTTTCTATATTTTTATTTTTCTAAATTTTAATTCACCACCAAATGAATGTAATGATGGGGAGGGGATATCAAATAAGCTTATGAAATAAAACGGGTATAAAAACATTGAAAATTTTTATTTAAAACAAAATTATCGCCAAAAAAAAAACTGAACTGAAACAATAAGTAAATTAAACAGACTAAGCTGGTTTCAGAAGGATTAAACATAATGGCTGGGTTAATGGTTGTATGAGAAGCTCACCAAGGTTTTAGAGTAAATTTTGACAACCAAATAAACCTTGGGCTTAAACCAAGGGTTATGATTACATTTTGAACAAAATAGTGCTGGCCAAATAACCGTTGGGCCAACTCATGTGGAAGTGAATGTAGCTTCCCAAAGGTTAAGATTACAATTTGAACAATATAGTGCTGGCCAAATTACACTTCATTAGTTTAAATTATTTGAAAATTCGTCAAGATGTAAAAAATCATTTTAATTCATATAAATAAACATATTTCTATTTAATAATTTTAGGTTTTTAATTTTTTGTTAAAAAATTTTCTGTTTTTTTCTTTTTCTTTTAAAATTTTTTAAAAAAGTTTCTTGTTAAAAAAATATCAAATGTTCAATTTTTTCTTTAATAAATAAAATATAAAATAAAAACTTTTTCTCTGTCATTGTTTTTTGATCATTGTATTCTTAACGAGATAAATATATTCGGATTTCAATTTCATCTCCAACATTTATTTGGGAAAAATTTGTTTTCAATCCAAAAAAAATGAATTGCAAAATAAATGTTGGAGATCCAATCCGACATCACTCGCTCTAGCATATTAAGTTATCATCTAGATATTCAACCAAACATTTGAATAAATCAAAACATCAAAAACCATATTTGTCTGTTAAAATCACCTTGAGAATGTATATCAATAAAAATATCGCCTGAATGTTGTATGAAAAAAATATTGGAAAATATTCTTTAAATAGGTTTTTTTTCTGTGACAAAATATCATTTCAAAAAGAGATAATTAATGAAACAAACTGTATCAGTTCAGATTTGATTGTTACTGGTTTTTACTTGAAAAAAATTATAAACATTGTTCAAATCATTTGCTATCAATCATTCTATGGATCTAATTCATCACTTTTGAAGCATTAAACATATTCAACAAACTAATTGTACAGGCTAATTATATTTGATTAAAAAAAAATAAAGATCGAAGATTTATTAATCTATTTTTTATTTTAAATAATTTTTAATAGACCGGTTTCGTCCGAAGACTTCTTCAGTATAAAATCTAGCAAAAATAAAAATTTTTTTGAACAAATAAAAAAAAAAGAAGAAAACAAAAATTATTTTGAAACATTATTTTTACAAAATTGAATATGTTTTTAGAGAATCTAAGTTTTTTGAGAGTATACTGTTTAAACCATTAGGGTGTAATGTGTTAAAAATAAGAATATGATCAGACTTAAGACGTAAGCGAAAGTAGTTACAATTTGAAATAAAAACTTGAAAAGAGAATTCTTGTGGTAAATTATGATTAGTCATAAAATACTTATAAAGAATAAAGATTTTTTGCAATTTTAACCTAACTTTTAGATTTTTATTGGCTCAATTTCAAAAAAGTGCAATTTTCTTCGTCCAATTAAAGATCAAGTACGGCTTTACTTGCCTTTAAATCAGAAGATGGGGAAAAGGGAAGGGACACAAATAAATAAAAGAAAAATATAAATAATATAAATCTTTATTTAATCTTTATTGGCCACTTCTAGCCTTTACAAAATATATGAAAAAGAAGAAAAGAGAAAAATTATATGAAAAAATAATAATAATCTAAATTGAAACTAAAGTTTGCTGTTCTTTATACTTGAAATAAGTTTCAAGTATAAAAAGCAGCAAAACTAAATGTATTTTTAGAAAGCATGTGTAGTCACTATGAGGACTACAACATACCTCCCCCTTAGTTTTAAAGTTTGCCCGAGTCCCTTAGAAATTACAAATTTTTGAAAGACACAAAAAAATGAAAATAAATTTTAAAATTAAAGTTTTTTCTTCTTCATCACCTCACTGTGTTACTAAATGATTTTCAACATCTTCACTGTGTTTGTAACATTACAATTTGACATTGAGTTTATCTTTTTTTGTACGAATTGGATTGAATTCGATTTCTCACACGTTAAGTAAATCGATCTAAATGTCTTGTTATTGAAATCTTGATAAGAGTTGATCGAACTTGATCGATTATAGCTCTCGACACCTCCCTCCTTAGAAGCTGAGGTTTTACGGGTCACTAAAAAATTTATTTTTTGGGTTCGGTTGAAGTCATTACTCCCGACATTGCATGATGAATCACTGTGGTTGCTAATCCGCTTGGAATTCGTTCGAATTTGTTCGTTCTCAGTTCGTTTAGCTGAACTACACTCAGTCTCACTTAATGTTTGACTTAATGAGTTGCACACTGTGAATCTTGTATTTGATCCTAAGTTTTTACAACTAGGATTTATTCGATCTTTAATCTTAATCGAATTGTTTTGATTTAGAATAACATTTATCGACTTTGGTAATCTAATATTCATTTGATTGATGAGGCTTTCATCTTTTACGTTACCATCACTGTGATAATAATCAAATGAAACTTTATTTTTTAACTCGCGTTTTTTATAATTATCAAAACCATCACCGTGATTATTCGTTTTTGTTTTGAGTTTGAGAAACCGCCGTTGTTCCATTTCACGTTCGAATACGTTTAAAACACTATTTGAGAATTTTTGAAAATCATTTTGTATTTCATCGAATTTACGCTTGATTTCCGGTACACGATTAATTATATCACGACCTAGGATACATTGGAAACCAGATATATTTTTAGTTACCAACAACTCAACATTTTTTAAATTTTTTTCTTTTGAAATCAAACAGCGTTTTAGACGGACACTGCCTAAAACTTGTATCTCACTTGATACGGAATCGAGTCGACGATTATTGTGTTCTTCAAACAATGTTTTATTATCATGACGTTTAATTAATGTATAAGTCCTCTCGTCAATTATAGAAAGGTCAGCGCCACTATCACAGATAAAATTGACGAGAGTATTGTTAAACAAAGCTTGTCCTTGAATCGGTTCGTTTCGCTTAAGATTATTGTTTTGAACCTTTTGACGATAAAACATAATTTTGTTTGGTTGCTGTGTTTGCTCAGGCATCACATTTTGCTGCTGAACACTTGGCTGTTGATTAAACCCATTGTTGAACGGTTTGTTATAATTTTTTACGAAGCCATTATTTGGATCGTTTTGTTTTGAATGAGGGTGAAATTGAACGTTCTTTTTGATTGGAGGATTGTCGCTTTCACTCGATAAAAATCTTTCATCACTGTGACTCGAATCATAGCTCGAATTTTTGCACTCGGCATAGTTCATCAAGTCGTGAATTTTAAATGATTCGTCTTTTTTAATATTTTTCATCTTGAACATTTTTAGTCGAACCGCTTCTCTTAATTTTTGACTGTAGAGACCATCGACAAATAACTCTTGAATGATTTTATCAATGTCGTCTGATTCGTTTACATTTGGAAACAATTTTCTGACCAAACTAATAATTGATTCACCAAAGTCCTTGATGCTTTGTTTTGAAGTTTGTTTGTAAACCGTTAGTCGGTCGAGCTTAATTGGAATTGTCTGTTCCTTCACTGTGAACGATTCAGTTAAGTTCATTTTGAAGTCTTCATACGATTTGGTTCGATACAAGTCTTCGAGGTCCTTTATACGACGTAAGACTTTGTTCTCAATGTGGCTGATAGCGATTTCAAGCCACTCGTTTTTGTCGAAGTTTTTCAAATATATTTCGAGAAGAATGAACCATGATTTGATGTCCATGCCTTCTTTGAAAACTTCTGGTGCTTTAATTGAATGATTTTTCACCATATGACTTCGATCTTGACTTTGCACGGTTGCACTATTCCTTGATGAATCAAGTGACATGGTATTAAATACGTTGAAGTTGGTGGGGTTGGAGCTGGGATTCGGCGTGCCGTGCCTCCCTTTTTTAAAATATTTGTATATCACGATCATCACTGTGATAAAGCCAAGGATGATCGTTGTTTCGATTGGTACGTTAATTATAATCAAACGACCAAAATCGAACGTATTTGAAATCGAACGACTAATGAACGAAATGAAACGTTCGGTTAAACTTTTTTGATGTTGACCAAATATCGACAAAGCGCTCGATTGAACGATCAATGTAAAAAAATACAGTATCAACACTGTGATACGATTGATTGAACCATTTACCATTTTAGAAGAGGAAATGAAAAATAGTTTTACAAAATTAAAGATTAAAGGAAAGGATTAAATAGGATATATCAATTCTAATATTCCTAAATGTGATTAATGTAACACACGTGTCTAACCTTTGAATTCTCAAAGTAAATTATAGATCACGTGATTAGTGTGTTCGATTTTTCTTATTTTTAGAAAAAGAAACCTAGGGACGCCAATTTTAAAAATCAAGTACGGCTTTACTTGCCTTTAAATCAGAAGATGGGGAAAAGGGAAGGGACACAAATAAATAAAAGAAAAATATAAATAATATAAATCTTTATTTAATCTTTATTGGCCACTTCTAGCCTTTACAAAATAATAGAAGAGGAAAAGAAAAGAGAAAATTATATGAAAAAATAATAATAATCTAAATTGAAACTAAAGTTTGCTGTTCTTTATACTTGAAATAAGTTTCAAGTATAAAAAGCAGCAAAACTAAATGTATTTTTAGAAAGCATGTGTAGTCACTATGAGGACTACAACAGTCCAATTAAATTACCTCAGAATTTTCAATTTTTTTTTTTTGCGTTTCAATGAAAAAAAAATTGATATGGTTTAAAATTAGATATGTTTTTATCAAAAAAGTTGTAAAATTAATATTGTTCATTTTGTTACATACAATCTTATTTTTATATTGGATCAGTTCACTTCTGTCTTTGTTTGCATATGTTCGAATAATGTTCATTATGTTGTTTGATGAGTATCCTTTTTTCGAGAGGATATTGTGAAGTTTAGTTGAATGATAGTAAAAATCATTTTTACTTGAGCATATCCTTTTTATCCTTTAAATCAATCCATGTGGTATTTATGTTAGTATTGCTTTTATGTGATTTGAGTCAACATTTAAATAGTTTTGGGTGTTAGTCGGTTTAATGTACAAATCGAATTTTAGGCTGGAGTCAAAATCTTTTGAAATATACAAATTCGCCGGACCAAAAGAGACTAATAGAACGAAATCTTAAAAAAGAAATGGCAAAACAAAAACAAGACAAAATTAAAAAACGAGTCGAAGAACTGAAAAATTTTAACACAAGCAACCCTAAACACTGGAAACTAATCGGTAGTCTAAATACAAAAACCGAAAACATCCGAACTAATTTCAAAATCGACGGCAACACCTTTACCGAAGATGCCCCTGTCAGAATCCCATGTGAGATCCTCATGAGAAAAAATGAGAGACCATGAGATGAGAAAGTGACCCGAATCGGGCAAGATCCCATCGAGATTCCCACGTGAATCTTGTAAGTTCAATTTCAGCTGATCAGGTAATCAAGCTCATAATTATTAAATATAATTTTATATTCCCATGTCCTAAATCCTGACCAGGATCTGCACAGATCAAAATATTTCCAAAAATTGATGGAAAAGATTAGTTTTCTTGTAAGAATCCTTTAAAAATATCTTCGATCGGATTGAGTTCAAAATATTTAATTCAAGAAAATCTTGGAAAGCCTAAGAAAATTTGAATCATTAAGATTCTTGTACAGAACAGGCACATTTAACCTATCAGGATCCTGTTCAGGAATCAAAACCAGGGTTGTTTATGTCGTCTTTTGTTGGATTCATTTTGATTTAAAAATAAAATTTATATCCCTAATTGAATGTTTATTTTAAGTCCCTTTATTTACTAGTAAAAATATGACCGATTTAGAGCTATTCCGTTTTCGAACATCCTCCAATTCGAATTTTTCTCATTGAATCTCATAGCAATCACAAAGACAAAACTAATTTCTACACAAATATCTCATGGAAATTTCAAAAGGATTCTCATGAGATCTTGCACGAAAATGGGAACCGAGAATCACACAAGATATATCACATTTCGGTTCTAATAAGATCTCATTAGGAATCTCATGAGTTCTCAGCTGGGATCCCGCTGAGAAACTGACAGGGGTGAAGTCGAAATAGCAGAGCTATTCGAAAATGACCTAGAACAACTTTTCAAGGATAATACGAATAAATCTACACCAATTTTTGAAAAAAAAACAAACAAGTCACTCAATCGACTCGTTAATTACAGAATTGGAAATCTCAAATGCTATCAAAAATCTAAATAATAATGCGGCACCAGGCTTCGATGGACTAAACAACAAATTAATTAAAAATCTCCCAGATATCTTTATTCCAAGAATCCTCAACCTCTTCAATAAATCGATCGAACTTGGCCATATACCTCTACACTGGAAAAATCAAAGGTAATTATGATACCCATAAAAGATAGACCGCCAGACCAAACCAGTTCTTATAGACCAATCTTCTTACTCAACTGTGTTATGAAACTCCTTGAATCGATTATTAATTAAAAACTACAGCGGCATCTTGAACTAAACAACATTATTCCAACCGAACAATCAGGCTTCAGGAAATTCAAATCGACACAAGACCAAATTCTAGGCCTAACTCAATCGATCCTGCATGGATTTAATCACCAAATGATCACCGGAGAGATATTTTTCGATTTAGAAAAAGCATTTGACAAAATACCTCATTCAGGTATCATAAACAAACTAATGTCGACAGGATTAAACTCTTCTCTTATCAACTGGATCGAAAATTTTTTAACCGATAGATCTTTTGCCGTTCAATACAAAAAAGAATTATCAACTGAAAAACCAATCGAATGTGGTGTACCCCAAGGAAGCTGTTTATCACCAACCCTCTTCATTTTATACTTCAGTGACATTATCAACATCATACCAGAAACCGTGAGGGTAGGTTTATTCGCAGACGATCTATGCATTTGGTCAACACATAAAAACATCGAATGGATTCGAAAAAATCTTCAAGAAAGCATTTTTAAAATTGATAACTTCTGTAAACAATACCATTTTACAATTAACACGACGAAAACCAACTACACAATTTTTACACCTGGTAACAACAAGATCTATCCTAGACTACTGCCATATATTTGGTTGCACAGATCGCTTCGATTTTAACAACAAACTCCAAATTCTACAAAACAAAGCCCTTAAACAAATTCGTTACTTCAGATTCAAAACACAAATAACAACAATTCATCAATCACTAAAAATCGAAATGGTCAAGCCAAGACTTTTGAAACTCTTCAAAAGATTTATGGATAAAAAAAACAATCACGACACTCTAATAGCCCAAGAAAAATATAAAAATCATTCGACTATTCGAAAAACAAAACGCTAACCCCTTTTGACATAATTTAACATTTACTCCTTTTATCAATTTACAATTATTTTTATCTTTTTCTTTTTTTCTTTTTATCTTTTTTGTCTAATTATCAGACTTATTTAACTCAATTCTTTTAATCCAATGGGGACTAAAAAGAAGGCGAAAGTCGTTCGGGATAGTTCCAGGGGTTTCCCAAATATATTTTTTTAAATAAAAATATTAAGCAAAGTATATCCTCTCATAACAGTCAGACATTAAACAGTGCATTAAAAAATATTTGAAACTTTCATCGAATGTTACAAATTGAGACACTACTTGAATGAACGCATTATTCATAACCAAAGCTTTTGATGAAATTTTTTACAAAGTTTCAACTGACACACGACCAGTCATTGGTCAATAACCATAGACACCGGTGTTTTTATTTATTTAAGAATGTCGTAGTTTACCAGAAGGTTTAATTTGTTTCACATGGTCTCAATTTTATGTTCACCAAAGTATGAATGAATAGACCTTTTGTTCAACGTGTTCAAAAAAAGATTAGAGTGGACTAAGGAAAACAAATATTTTTAAATGTATAACAAAATTTTATTTTTTAAATAATCTTTGGATTACAAAAAAACTTAAAAAATAAAAATTTGAATAAAAAACGATTAAAAGTAAACTAAAATCATAATCTAAAAGTATTTGGTGATTGGTTGTTGTTGTTGTTGGTGTTGTCTTGTTTGGTATTGTGAGATTGGTTGTTGTTGTTCGTATTTACCCATAAATCCTCTTGATTTGTTCAATTCGCATTTTGGCTCAACAGTGGTGTAGGTTTGTTGTTGTTGTTGAGTTGGTTTCAAGCAAATTTTGATCAATTCTTCTTCTGGTTTGGTGTATTGGATCATTTCACCTCTAACTTGTCTTGGTTGTTGAGTTTGGTATTTTGTTGTTGGGTATTTTTCCAATAACTCAATTTGACGTTTGAATTGTTCAACTTTTTTGTCGGTTTCGTACAATTTCATTTCCAAGTCACGTTTAGCGGTTTTGATTTCGTCTAATTCTTTTCTCAATGAAACAATTTTGTCAGTTTCTTGTTGTCTTGTTGTTTGTTTACCGAAGATTTCTTCTTCATCATAGAACAATGGTAAGCTGATTAAATTGTAAAATTTGGTCAATGGTTCGTATGAGAATGTCTCTTGTTCGTGTTTACGTTCACATGTTTGTTCTGGGTATGTCAAGTAGACAATTTCTTGCAATAAACCTCTCAAACCTTTAACTTTTTCCAAAGCTTGTTGGCATTGTTCTTTGTGAATTTTCATTCTAACTTCAAAACCAGCCATTGGGTAGATGATCTCTTCAATTTGTTTGATTTGTTTGCTCAATAAACCGAACAATTTTCTCAATTTTTGTTCACATTCTTGTTCATAACCATAGACAAAGAATTGTTCTTCTAATTCAACAAATCGTTTTCTCATTTGTTCGAATAATTCTCTTTCCAAATGGAAGTGTAATTGTTCCATTCTTGGCATTTGTTGGTAGACGGTTTCGTATTGTTGTTCAATCAAAACATCTTCCAAAATTCTTGTTTGTTCAATCATTTTTTCGATCAATTGTCTTCGTTTTTCGGCAAAGACTTGTCTGCCCCATTGTTCACATTTGACTGGTTGGCATTCACCGAAAAATTCAACTGGGGTTTCCAATTGACATTGTTTGTGTTGTTGTTTCTTATCACCATAGATGATCTCTTGAATTTTGGTTGGGATTTCAGAGATTCTTCTGATTGTTTCTTCGGTTTTTTTTTCCCATTGTCTTGGCTTCTCAAAAGTCATATCTTGAATTTGAGTTTGAATTTCACGAATTTGTCTCAACAAATCTTGTTGTTCGGTTTTGACGTATTGTTCTTCGTGTCCGACCAACATACCTTGAACTTGACCAACTAAATCTTTAATTTGTCTCATCAATTGTTCTTTTTCGATTCTTGTTTCCCATTGGATTGGTTCTTGTTCTTGTTTGGTATCCATGCATGGTGAAACTGGGAATCTTTTTTGAATGTGTTCAACATTCTTTGGTACTTGATGGTGGATTTTTTCCTTGATCAAACCAAATTGGGTTGGTTGAGCGATTTCGTTGGTTTGGTTGTACATCTTTGAGTTTTAAAAGTTTTTTGCTTTAAATCTTTTTTGTTTGTAAAAAGTTCTATAAAAAAAACTGATCTATTGTCAAAGCTCTTTTTATACTGAAAGAAAAAAACAAAATAAAATCTTAAGCCAGTTGATTTTTTTGTTGTTCTTGTTGAAACAAGTGTGTAAAAGCATGATTTTTCATTTTTTCATGATTTTTTGTTTTAATCGTCTTTGTACAGTGTTTAATGTTTAAGAACAACGCTTGTTTCAAATTTTTTTTTTTCACTCTCTCTTTTTTTTGATCGTCAACTAGTCTCTCTCTCTCTTTCTCGAATCATTTTAGACTTATCTCAAAATTTTGAAAAATTTTTTTTTTTTTTTTTCAATTGAAACAATTGTTTAGACTTTGTTTAAATTTTTAAAAGGTGTGTCTTGAAGTTTTTTTTGTTGTTGAGTCTCTAACCAACATTTCCTAAAGCTTATCTCTTTAAAAGAACAAATTGAATCGCTTTGAATTACACACATTGCTCTTTATCCAAAGTCTAATGACCAAAATTGAAATTTTAAAAATTCTAAGAACACTTATGATAAGCTTAGAATCTATGACCACTTGTGTCAAATCGATTTAAGAAACAAACTAATCCAAGATTAGTCAGAGGACCGTTTATAAACTTTTTGAAAATTTTCAGTCTGTCTCTTGAATGCTAAAAATCAGTTTCGTGGCCAGACATCAATCAATGGAATGGTATTACATGTAATGGCAGTCAACTCGTCAACCAACTGGACAAATTGTAAATTAAGCTAACTAGAGGACTTCTTGATCATTTAAATATCAGTCCTTTCACAGTCTGCTTGAACTTTTAGGGTGCGGTGTACGGCCGTACTCTTTAGCTACTTGAAATAAAATTTGAAAATGGAAAATTTATTTTTAAAAAAAAGATCCGGAATTCTGGGTCATTATCACCTTTCGAAAAAAAAAGTATTCAAAAAATTATCGCCCGATAAGGGGCTCGAACCCTTGGCCTTGAGATTAAAAGTCTCACGCTCTACCGACTGAGCTAACCGGGCCGTTATAATCTTTTTCTCTAATTTTACTTTTGATTTTAAAACTGAAAATTTTGTTCAGTCAACTTTGATGAAACGACTTAGAAGCGTTAATAACCATCAACGCTTAAATTCGGAAGACCAAAGTGAAGTTCTTGGTTGTTTTACTTGGATTAAATTTCAAAGATTTTTTATAGTGAAAATTATTAATGAAATAAATATGAATTTAAAGTAAGTTATGAATGCCTAGGACCATATCACGTTGAATGCACCGGTTCTCGTCCGATCACCGAAGTTAAGCAACGTCGAGCCCGGTTAGTACTTGGATGGGTGACCGCCTGGGAATACCGGGTGTTCTAGGCCTCTTTCTTTTTTCAAAAAAAAAAATTAAACCATTATAAAGAGTAATATCTTACTTTAGACACTCTTCTCAATCTTGTCTATTGAACCCAATTGTGAATTTAGTATATCTAAACTAAGTTGAAAACCTAATTTACTTTTAAAGTAGATTTACGATAAAAATAAACACTTGCAAAATTATGTCTTTTGAAAATATAAGTTGTGAAAAAATCAAAGAACTTGTTCCAGAAAACATTATTTTTGAATAATTTTTGATTGAATTATTACTATGACTTCCAAAACTCTCAAAATTAATGATACTGATGAAATTGGTCGTTCGCAATCAAGTTTTTAGACAAATTTTACATTTTGTGTTGTTAATTTTTCTCCATCTTGTTAAGATCGATCTTGAATTAGATTGCTAATTTTTTTGAAGGAGCGTAAAACACGTGTATTCATCTCGGAATTTCACTTCTTGTTGTTTAAAAATCACATAAACCATACATATTCTGATAGAGCAAGAGATTTCCCACAAGATGTAGAACTTATATTCCTGATTATGTTGAAATAACGAAAAATTTTACGGGGTTTTCGCCTTTTACACCTAATTTTGATTTAGGCTAAATTTTGAAATTGTCCTGTTCGGATTAACGAGGGTTGACTTTATTTGTACTCACAACGATTCTCAGTTGATAACTTTAATCGAGAAAAAAATAATAGAAATCAAAGGCTTCCGTAGCCATTTCGTAATTTAGTTGAAATTCCCTAAAAAAAAGGGTGATATTTTTAAGTGATTTTTTTACCTCAAATTCGTAATTGAATCTATAAAATTTTTTTTTTTTAAGGTACAACCCTGGTCATTCAAAAATTCCAAAAATGAATGCTCACTGAACCTTCAAAAACCTTCAGTAACGTTCAATGAAGGTTTATTAAGGTTAAGTGAACGTTTATTTTTGAAAGTTTTGAATGACCAGAGTTGTATAGTGGATTTGCAATTTTTAAAAAAAATATCGCCGTAACCATGCCGTGGCAAGTCCCAAGCCTGGATGTGAAAATGGGAGGGCGACGATGCTGCTGTCATTCTAACACCGTTCTAAATGTGCTGTATTACGGGTACGTAGATCCAAGTATCGCGTTCGAATCTTGTCGTATTGGGGTGCTGCTGGATTTGACCATCACAACGTATAGGAACCTGGGAACGGGCGCAAGAGCTTGTTTTACAGCAGACCCATTTAGCAATAGGTGTAGCTCTAGTAACAAAGTAAAGTATTCTACTAGATGTACACTTGGTTTGTGGTTTCAAGCTAGTTTTTGAGTTCACAGCTTCGGCTCGGATGAGTGGCGCTGTTTATGATCAACGTCCCAAAGTTACTAGTGCTATTAAGTATTCTACTAGGTGTAGAATGAATCAAAGTCAAAAAAGATAATCTTCATAAAAAAAATTTCGCCCGATAAGGGGCTCGAACCCTTGGCCTTGAGATTAAAAGTCTCACGCTCTACCGACTGAGCTAACCGGGCCTTCATAACAAGCACACTGTATACTTTTATCTAATCTTGATCAAAAAAAAACATTTCCTTTTTTATGCTTTAATCAAATTTACATTAATGCTTAATCTCTCTTTTTTTTACGTAACAAGGACCCTAAATTTTAACTTGTATTTAATTAACCTTTTGTGTATGAATCACATTTTAATAAAATTTCAAAAAATTAAAACAATTTCTTCGCAAACCTGAACCCTAACAAAATAAAAACAAAAGTTTTTTTTTTTGAAATTTAATATTTTCAAAATATAATTTATTATTCGTTTTTTTTATAAGCTCCAAAGAGATAAAGAAAAAAAAATGGAAACTACTAATTTACAATCTTGTTTTGCGTAATCGAAACAACAACAACTTAACGAACACACAGTCCATAGAAAACTCAATTAAAAAATGAATAAATTTCTTAAATTTAACAAACCACCAACAACAATTGTTGAAACTCCTGAGTGTGAACATGATTTCAAAGACGACTTTACCATGTTCATTGAACAAGTCAATTTTTTAATCTATTTAAAAAGTCCTTGGAAACTCATAAACAATTGTCCTTCTGAAACATTCAATTGTTTAAATCGTATAAACGAGATTAGTTTCAAAAATACGGACACCTTCGGGTATTTAACGGAACAAAAAAAGTCCGATTTAATCGAAATATTAATCGATTATTTCAAGTACATACACGAAAATTTACATGAAATTTTTCAAAAGACTAAACTGACAAAAAACTCAGACAAACATGTCATACACGATGGATTACTTCAAACAAAATTCGAAATATTACATAAATTTTCGTTAATTATGTGGACATGGGCAGACAAGTCTGTTGATTTTTGCATAAAATTACACGAATGGAAGTTTGTGAGGATACTTTTTAAATTTTTGAATGATTCAAATTTGGTAGCGTGTCTTCTAGCACGGCTCAGTTCCAACGAGATCTACCTAAAACTTGCTTTGAGTTACAAATCATTCGTCGGGTTAGTCCACAACTTGAGCAAATACGAACACTTGTATCCAGAACAATGGAGGGACACGAACTATTTCAATTGTCTCATGAAGCTGACTAGTGATTTTAGTAATCTTAAGTTTTTAGAAATTCGTATGCTTGCTTACTTTGCTCTTGTTAATCTATCCGATTTAAACAGTGTTGAAAGACTTTATGAAATGAAATACGTTGTTGAGGATGTCATGTTTTTGGTTAATCAATGTTCGACAAAGATAATCCTAAACGAGCCTGATGTAAGACGAGTTTACAAAATTGAAAGTGAAGGTCTCAAAGAAATTGCGATTATAAGTTCAAAAGAGATTCTATGGCGTTTAACTGAGCTTATAAATTTTTTGATTCGACTGGTTGATTTGAATGATAAATTTAAATATGACATTTTTGAGGGTCTCAATGGTAAAGTGTTTTTATCGCGGATACTATTTCTTGGAAATGCGTTTGAAAAAGAACATGCTTTGAAACTAGTTTGGAAATTGTGTACGGACAAATTTGTGTCCGATTTAGTTCGTAATGATTTGAACATGTACTCGTTTATTTTGGGACTATCAAAAAATGAGTTTAACAAGAACAAGACGTTGCTTAAATACTCGAATTACATTTTGTTTTTGTTGTGTACCAAGAATACTGAGACGCATTCAATTAGTTTACAACCTGATAGATTCATGAGGAATAACAGTTTTTCAGTGAAGACAACTTGTGCTAATTATTATCCGAATCAAACAAGAGGAAGGCTTTTTGTTCAAGAAGATATTAAATTTTAATTTTTTTTAAGTTCTAATAAAATAAATTGAATAAATTTTTGCTCTTTTTTTTTAAATTGGTTGATGAGAATAAAAAGATAAGCGAGTTACAGTTTTATCAGAGGCCCGGTTAGCTCAGTCGGTAGAGCGTGAGACTTTTAATCTCAAGGCCAAGGGTTCGAGCCCCTTATCGGGCGATATTTTTTTTTCAATAAAAATTATGTTAATTTTGCTTAAAAAAATTTTGACAAAATAAGAGGCCTAAAACACCCGGGCGGTCACCCATCCAAATAATATGTCCGACACTCTATTTCTCAGAGTCCTGACAAAACTGTTTTCAAAAGCACCATTATTTTGAATTTTTCGGTCTTGAGATGTTAATGCACCATCAAGATATTGAAACGAAAATTTCTTGTGGTAGAACATCTGAAATTCAACTCCCAATAATGTATGCGGAATATCATCAGCATTGGTGTTTTTCAGAAGCTAGTCTTTAATGTCGGCTATAAACAGAATGAAAAGAATCGCCTTTAATAAACTTATTTGGATAACTCCAACTTCATCTTTTATTAATTCAGTTTAAATTTATTTTTTTTAGTTAAGGGGGTTATGAAGTTTATTTATATTCACTAATTTCAATTCAGATGAATTTGAATAGCTTATTTTCTAGATTAGATAAATTTATTTAGCAATAGTTACAACTTGCAGAGTAAATTTATCTCATCGAAAGAAAAAATTCGGTAGATGAACCAGGAACCAAACTCATGAATTTTATGTGTACCCGTTGTAATTAACCTTCTCTTTCTCAAGGGTTCGAGAACCTTATCGGGCGATTTTTTTGTTAACACTGGTAAAAATATGTTTAAAATTTTACACATTGTTAGCTCGCATGGAACTTACACATTTTTTTGAATGGAAATTGAATGATTCAAACTTGGTAGCGTGTCTTCTAGCCCGTCTCAGTTCCAACGAGATTAACCTAAAACTTGCTTTGAGTTACAAATCATTCGTCGGGTTAGTCCACAACTTGAGCAAATACGAACACTTGTATCCTGAACAATGGAGGGACACGAACTATTTCAATTGTCTCATGAAACTTAATAGTGATTTTAGTAATCTTATACTAAAAAATACAAATGTTTTTTTATAAATATGAACCATTCATCTCGAAAGTTTTCTCAAACCGTCATTTTGAGTATCTTGTAATTTTGAAATATGATAATCATAATTGAGATTCAAAGTTTAAAAATAAAATTAGAATAAATTATTTCAAGATATTTTTTATTTAATGTTTTTATTTAAAAAATAATAATAATAAACTTTATTGTTGTTCTAAAAAAACGATTTGATAAATGCAGCAGTGCGGATAATGACTGCAATAATATGTGCGATAACTGTAATTAAGGCGATATTTTTGTTAAATTCATCAATCTTGTTTTGTTTTCCTTGAAGAACAGTAGTTTAAAATTTTTTATAATGTTTCAAACAAAAATAAAAAAAAAAAAAACTTGTTAGAAGTAAACATTAAGGTTATGTTCGACCAAAAGGTTTCCCAAAAACTTTGATTTTCAACTAAAATTTAATTAAAATAATAAATAAAAAATATTTTAAAAAGTTGTTAGAATGTTAAAAGTTAAATTCCGAAATAAAAAAAAATGAATGGTCTTACGTTCGATTAAATTTTTGACGGTTTGGTCCAATTTTGCAAGACCTTAAATTAAATCAATTTATATTTTTAAATTTCGAAAACATTCAAAAAAATTCCAAATAATCTTTAACTTGTTACTTTTAAGTTCAAATAAGAGCTTCAAAACTATTAAAATTTTGAAGTTAACCAACCAAAATCAGTTTCATTTAACCAATTTTGATTGATTACAAAATGGAAAAAAAAAAGTTCTATTAAAAGTTATTAATTAGCTTATTTAAATAATGAAAAATAAGCAGTTCATAAGCTCTGACAAATTTGGAATTGATTTGTATTGAAATTTGAATTAAATGATACCTTCTTCGAGCTTTCTGATACCTTTTTGAGTTATTTGATTTCAATTAGGATTTGATTTTGAATGAAATTTTAATAAAAAAAATACTTTTGTCAAGATCGTGGATGGCTTTTTTCGACTCTTAAAACATTTGATTTAAATTAGAATTCGATTTTGAATCAAATTTGAATAAAAAAATACCTTTATCGAGATCGTGGATGGCTTTTTTCGACTCTTAAAACATTTGATTTAAATTAGAATTCGATTTTGAATCAAATTTGAGTAAAAAAATACCTTTATCGAGATCGTGGATGGCTTTTTTCGACTCTTAAAACATTTGAAATTAGTACCTTTCATTATTTTTTATAATTTATACCTTTTATCTCTTCAAGGATCAATTTTTCAAATTTCTCTGATTCTAAAAAAATAAAATATTTTATGAGTATAATATGAAAGCTTTCGAGAAATTTTAGACCCCCGATAGAAACGGAATATAATATTTTTTTTGAAAATCTAAACATATCAGGCTATCAAGAGCTTCCTAGCTATCATGTTTGTTTTTTAAAAAAATTTATTCTTTCCCCTTAAATTCCAATTTTTCGATTTTTTGGTACACCCTGTTGACCCCCAAATTTTACCGATTGACCCCGACCGACCCCCTATTTTCTGACGGAAAACTTCGAGCTGTTCAAAAAATAGGTCTCAACCTCTCCGCTCTTTTAGTTTTCGAGATATTTTGGTTTGAAAAAAAAGTTCCCTCAAATCCGCCAAATTTTAAAAAGCCATGGTGAACCGAATATTCAAAATCTTACTTAATAAACATGTTCCACATGCTAAGATACATTAAAAGATCTAAAAGAGTCAAAAAAGTTAAAAATTTAGCAGAATAATATATAATATAAATACAATATATAGTTAAAAATTGAGTGAGGTCTTTGCTTGCTAGCCCTCTAATGGTTTACTTAACTAAATCGTTAGTTTCAAATACTAAATTTATTATAATCCAATCATCATTATAATCACATCATTTTTATTCTTTTAAAGCATTTTGAGCTCTACAAGCTTAGGAATAAGAAAAATAGAATGTTTTATTAGACTTTATTATATTTTTTTGGACAGCAAAAGGGGGTCGGTCGGGGGTCAACAGGGTGTCATAGTACCAAAAAATCGAAAAATTGGAATTTAAGGGGAAAGAATAAATTTTTTTAGAGAACAAATATGATAGCTAGGAAGCTCTTGATGGCCTGGTATGTTTAGACTTTCAAAAAAAGATCGTTCAGAAGTTCCAAAAATTAACGTTTCGATCCTTTCTAGAAGGTTCATGAATCTTCACGGTCAAAAGTTTCCATAATGATATATTTTTAACTGCGTAGTTTCTGCAGGCTTATTGGAGAAGTAACATATAAATGTGACATGCTTTGTCAAATCCAAAATTTATCTCTGGAAAGAAGTTTCTATATTCCTTTCATTTCTATCAAATTTTAATCTGAAAAGTTATTAAAACTTTTGAACGTTCGGACGAATCTTGATGAGCACGAATCGGTATAAAAAGGGGTTTGTATGAACCGAGTCAGCAAATGGAAAAACCAAGACAAGGTAGACAAGAAACGAATTAAGCTATATACATAGCAAATCTAATGAGAACAAACTTCCCCCTGTCTGTTTAAGAGATCGAGAGGGCAGCACAAAATCGGAAAGAATAAGAAGTAATTGAAAACTTAAGGTAGCGTGTTTTACGAAGGTTGAGTGATCGACTCTCGTAAAAAAGTCCGAATGATGACGATGATGATGTACGACGAGGTTAGAACTAAGATTGAGAATTTGTAGCAAAAATCCTACTTACCGTCTGAACGTGAAATATTGTCAAGTTCTTGATTTGGCTTAACTGAACCAGTCGATAATCCTAAAAAAAATTGAAAAGTTTTAATATTTTACTATTCTAATCTATGAAGTAAAAGTAGAGTTACCATCTGCGTTCGACTCTTGAGTTATTTTTTTTTCCATTTTCTATTTGAACTATTAAATCTAAATTAAAAAAATAACAATGTTTACAATAAATAAATGCCACGCTTTCTAATAAATTTTAAGCTTTAAATTTTTTCTTGATTTTTTTTAAAAAGATGATTTGTTTAAAAAAAATGTAATTTTGAAACGAAAAAATTAGCTAGAGTGAAGCGCAATCATTAAAAAATCCTTCAAAAAATCATCTTTTTTTTTGTTTGTTTCAAGTGCAATAATCTAAACACGGGCTCTAATCGCTAATAAAAAATCTATGCTAGCAACTTTAGATTTTTTTTTATTTCACAAAATAGATGATTCGTTTATAAAAAAAAACTTTCTTTTGTATCACAAACTTAAACAGTGTTGCGCAATGAATAAAAAAAATCCTTCATAAAATCGTCTCTGATTTTTTTTTGTTTCGTTTGCTCGGGCTCTAATCGCAAATTAAAAAATAGCTTTTATAGCTTTCTTTAAATTCATAGTCAAGTCATCCATTCAAAATTCTTTAGTCAAAAATAACTAACCTATTTTAGAATTAAATATTAAGTTAAGATTTTAAATTTTACCCGGCATTTTATTTTGTTTGATGTAATGACTTTATAAAAGTAATCACAACAACAAATTTGAACACGAATTAAAATTCTAAAAGTCGTGAAGAAAATTTTATATGATTTAAAATCTGTCTTTGTCGATTGAAAAAGCACACTAGTTACTAAATTTGCGACTTATGACACAAACCTGCATCGAACCAAACCTCCCAAATGCTTAAAATGCAGATCACTTGATCACACGAACATTTAATGTAAGAGTTCTTTAGAAAACTGCATCAATTGTAATGGATCATACCGTTGTAACAGTGAGTTGTGTGATTAATTGAAAGAGTTAAGTTTTATCAAGAACAAATACATCATTGACGCCTTAATTGGCGAAGTTATAATCAAAAGTAAATACGAAATACTCAGAACACCATGTCTTGACTCGTCAAAATGTCGATCAACTGCGTTTAGAAACTTTGAAATTGAAAAAATTATAGAGGATATGTTCAACAAGAAAATCGATACAAAACTTTCGTTAAATAACTCGTTATTCTCATCAATGGCTTGTTTAGAAGAGAAGGTAACAAACAATTCAACTAACATTAGTTTAGTAAATAATTCCGGTTTGAATATTCGAATTAAATTTTTAGAAATTCGTATGCTTGCTTACTTTGCTCTTGTTAATCTATCCGATTTAAACAGTGTTGAAAGACTTTATGAAATGAAATACGTTGTCGAGGACGTCATGTTTTTGGTTAATCAATGTTCGACAAAGATAATCCTAAATGAGCCTGATATAAGACGAGTTTACAAAATTGAAAGTGAAGGTCTCAAAGAAATTGCGATTATAAGTTCAAAAGAGATTCTATGGCGTTTAACTGAGCTTATAAATTTTTTGATTCGACTGGTTGATTTGAATGATAAATTTAAATATGACATTTTTGAGGGTCTCAATGGTAAAGTGTTTTTATCGCGGATACTATGTCTTGGAAATGCGTTTGAAAAAGAACATGCTTTGAAACTAGTTTGGAAATTGTGTACGGACAAATTTGTGTCCGATTTAGTTCGTAATGATTTGAACATGTACTCGTTTATTTTGGGACTATCAAAAAATGAGTTTAACAAGAACAAGACGTTGCTTAAATACTCGAATTACATTTTGTTTTTGTTGTGTACCAAGAATACAGAGACGCATTCAACGAGTTTACAACCTGATAGATTCATGAGGAATAATAGTTTTTCAGTCAAGACAACTTGTGCTAATTATTATCCGAATCAAACAAGAGGAAGGCTTTTTGTTCAAGAAGACATTAAATTTTAATTTTAATTTTTTTTAGTTCTAATAAAATAAATTGAATAGACTTTTGTTATTTTATTTTAAATTGGTTGATGAGAATAAAAAGATAAGCGAGCTACAGTTGTATCAGAGGCCCGGTTAGCTCAGTCGGTAGAGCGTGAGACTTTTAATCTCAAGACCAAGGGTTAGAGCCCCTTATCGGGGGAATTTTTTCAATAAGAAGTGTGACACTCTATTTCTCAGAGTCTTGAGGTACTTTTGGATAAAGTTGTTCTCGTAGGCTTTGGTTCTTATTTTTGTGCTGTTTTGCCCATCTCTAAATTTATTTTCAACTTACTCGTGATAGTTGTAATACATCTAATCTGTCTGACAAAACTCTGCAAACGTATTCCAAATTTTTTAATGTTAAGGGGAACGCAACATAAACCCAAACTAATCGAAGAATTATTTTTTTAATCCAATTTAAATGTTAACTTATATTTTGAGTCACGGGCTTTCTTTAAACCTAAATTCGAGATATGTGAAAAATGAGGCTGCACAGTGGAGGGTCATATTAAGAGATATTATGGGAATTTTTATTTGATAATCCGACCAATTTGGCATTTCAAAGTCGCCTAAAAAGAATATTCGCCAATTTTCAGGCTAAAATGACGTTTTTTGGATTTTTACTCGGTAAAAAACGTCTTTTTTAGTACGGTTGTCTTTGCCGCTATATTCAGTCGAAACTAATATCGATAATAAAAAGTAAAACATGTCGGCGTGTACAGAATTAAATTTAGTACTAACTGATCCGAGCAGATTTTTATAAAAAATATTTTAAAATATGAAACAAGGAGGGGGGCATGTCTGATTCAGAAAATTTTAGTTTTGGCGTTTTCTTCACACAAATTTAAAAAAAGATGTGGAAGTCCTCTGGGTCTAATTGACATAATTAATGTCTAAATAGTAAGAAAATCTGAAAGGTACGTTTTAAAATAATTTTAAAATTTTTTTGAACGTTAATCAATTTTCCAAAAAGATCCTACAAAAGAATTAAAATCCTAAAAATTTCCTATAAAATCTAAAGAAATATTTACAAAAAAATATATATGGTATTTTCAGATACATTTGATTGTTCGACTTGAACAGAACCTTCTGTCTAAACCACAAAAAAGAGAGCACATACTTTTTTAACAGAAAAAAAGTAGTTGAATATCTTTTACTAAAACTAAAAAAGAAATGTTGGTTGGAAATGTTTATCAATATAGCTTTTTCTCTTACGTTTTTTATCAAGCGTCAAAATGACGAAGTCGGTGCTTTTAGGGATACTCTCATGTTTTTCCGAAAAACTTCCAAGTCAGAGAAATTTGAAATACGATTTTTATAGACCTCATGCAATGAAAAATTTCTACAAAGCTTTTCAGTTTTTTTTTGAGTGCGCTTAATTAATTTTTATTTGAAAATTTCAAAACACGCGCCCTTTGGTCTTGATAATTAATATTAAAATCAAATAAGCGTATAAAGGCGCCTTCTTGTCTTGACAATTTTTTGGTGCTTGACAAAATTTAAATAAATTTTTTTTATTTTGGGTGACCGAAATCGTATACCCATTTTTAGAAATTCTTAGAAATTTTTAACTAAATGATGTAAAAAAACTTGAATATGCACTAATTTTAAGAACTATAAGCAATCAGAATTTTAATCTTTTGACCTCAAATTCGTGATTTACGTACTAAAAAACCTATAAACCTAGCTCGGTTCTAGATCAAAGTTTGACTGTTGAAAAAGGTACGAACGATTGATACAACTCTAACGATGTGATTCCAAGTTCGGCTCTTGTAAAACGTTCGGTTGTTGTTCTATGAAAGACCGTTGACAAAGAACGTCTAAATGATCATCGATTAGAGGATCAGGGAAAGTTCTCAAAAGCTTTGGGATTTTATTGCTTGATTGATCTTTTGGTTTAATTTCCTTTTATGGTTAGGTTTGTCACGGGTTAGATATTCATAAATTGTGTTAAAAATATTTAATAATATTTCAATTTTTTGTGTTAACAAGTTTTAGTCCTTGTGGTCAAAAGATTTGTGTTGTGTTGAATAGTTTTTCTATTGTGCTAAATAGATAGACTCTTTTCAGACATATCGCGGCCTAAATAATCGAGTGAAAATATCTCGCCAAAGGCATCTTTCTGCTTTTTTTAGACAGAAAATATGCTTATTTCATAAATTGAAGGTTAAAAATATAATTTATGCAACACTCTAGGTAAATTAGAATTTATCCTATTATTTAAAAGCGAAAATATCGAAAATTTTCTCATCTGTCCAAAGGACATCTTTAATGTACCGGGATTATTTTAGGTTAAAAATAGTCCATAACAAGTGCCAGGTATAATTTAAAATCCGAAATCTTTCTTTTAGTTAACGTTTATTTTTAACTAAAGAATTTATATGAATGAATGACTTGACTTAGATGCAAAAATGAATATAATGAAGCAATGAAAGCTAGCAAAAAACTTTAATTTAAATTACACCCCGTGCTTAGATGATCGCATTCGAAACAAAACAAAAATATCAGAGACGATATTTATCAAGGATTTTTTTCATCGCGCAACGCTGTGTTTAAGTTTTTGCTTCAAATGAAAAAAATATTTCTTAAACGAATCATCTCTCTTGTGAAATAAAAAAAAAAAAACCTATTTTAAAGTTGCAAGCATATATTTTTATTTGCGATTAGACCCCGTGCTTAGATTATTGCATTTGAAACAAAAAAATCAAAGACGATTTTTATGAAGGATTTTTTAATGATTGCGCTTCACTCGTGTTTATTTTTTCAATTCAAATGAAAAATCTTTTCAACGAAACATCATTCTATACTAAAACTGAACAGATTTCTCATTTCAAAATTATCCTCCAATTTAGCTTTTTTTTAGATTAAAATAATCGAAAAACAAACAAAAAATGGACGAAATAATCCAAGAGACCAACATAGATGGTAAGAAAGAGTACTCTAGCTTAGTGACATGTCATAAATAAACGGAAAACAAACTTAAAAAGTCTTTAATATTCGCTTTTAATGACATCTGATATTTTGAAAATTCAGTGTTCGTTAATAATTCTATTGGTTACATGTCATTTTTATCGAGTTTTAAAAAACTTTATAAAACTTGAAATTTACAAATTAGATATATCGATTGGTTCAATTCATCCAAATCAAGACCTTAACGAGTTCAAAGTTACACTTGCAAAAGGTAAATATGATTTTCCGACATCCACAATCTTCTATTTTTCTTACTGGGTTAGTGTACCCCAAAGTCAGCAAAATATTTCGTAATTTACTAATTTTTCAAATTTTTTCTGCATTTTTTCTATGACTGTCCCTAAACTCCGGAACCGGAACAAAAAAAAACCCGAAACCCGGAACCAAAGACTAAGACACGTGACAAATTTTTAACGGAACAAACACCTAATCAACGGAACCGGATCACCTTCAGACTAAAACACGGAGACCAACTCCTTCAAAAGCTAAAAAGTTGTAATCCCTCTGGTCAAAAAATTTTTTTTCCCTCCGTTAAAGAATTCCATTCTTAGTTTTTCATATATGGAGAACAAAGTTATCAAGTCAAATTCAGATATCGTAGAAGTTTTGCATGGCGCGAACTTTACCTTACTTAAATCTTATGACTATTAATTATTAATAATTTGGGTCATGAATCATTAAAAAGACTGAATAGAGATCTTACATAAATACTTAAAAGGAATCGTTTCCAGTTTACTTAAAAAAGTTTAGGTTCCGCGTTTTTGACTAATACGGTTCCGTTTTTTAGATTGTTCCGGTTCCGAGTTTTAGAAATTACAAATTCGGTTCCGGGTTTTATCAAAAAAAAACTTAACCTTTTTTTGTTCCGGATTTTTAAAAATTTTTCCCGTGTTTAGGTCTTTGGTTTTGTGTTCCGGGTTATTGTTTTGTTCCGGTTCCTGATTTTAGGGACAACCTTTTTCTATCTCATTTTTTGCCGTCTCTGAATTTCATTTTACTAATATTTTTTTTTTCTTTTTAGAATCTGCATCCTTTGAAAGATTGAACAGAAACGAACTAAATGGTAATAATTAAAAAGATAAAATAAAATTAAAGTAAAAACTAATTCAGATTATTTATTTTTAGATTTGAGAGAATCAATTGAAAAGCTCGAAGATAGTAAGTTTTAATTTATACTAACTTAATTCCAAGACCAACAAACAATACACCGACACTTGGGGTCCCCCATAAAACACTGACCCTTCCAAAATTCATCCTTTGAAAATATATGATATGTCCAATATTAATAAAAATTGATTGCTCTATTTAGATCACTAGCTTTTTTAAGGTTACAATTATGTTTCTTTAGAAAAAGTTTGAAAACATGTTCCAGACCCAGAGTTTTTTTGTAAATAAATTACTGTATTAAAATTCCGTAAATGCAAACGGTCCACGTTTATCTTTAAATTGTTTTTCGACCTTAAAATCGTAATCTACCTGCAAGAAAACTTAATCTTTTAGACGGGGTCTAAAAGGAAAATTTTAGGACACTAGGAGTCCGAAGTGTCAAGACCCCATAAAAAAAATATTCTTTTAAACCGTTAATTTTTTTAACACCTCAACCTATATTATTTAAGCATATTATACAAGATAAAAAGTATTTTCACTGATCCTTGAGTTATTTGAAGTGTGCAAATTAAGAAAAAAAGAGTAAATTTTACCTCTTTTTTTTACTTTTTTTGATATAACTTACTTTTTGTGCAGTGTTTACAGTAATTTTAACGATTTTTTTACTTTTTTTGAAAAAACGTTCGGAAGTGTGATGCAGTAAAAGACAAAGTGTTAGAAAAGCGTGAAATTTAAAAACTAGTGTGTTAGGGCACTGTAAATTGAAGTGCGTTAGAGTGGTAAATTGAAGTGTGAAGAGTGCGATAGGATCGTAAATTGAATTGTGCAGCTTAACGAGCTGTAATTTTTGTTTTTTTGGACAAGAGAAACATTCAGTCTTTGCCAAAAACATCGTTTATAGGTAAATGAACAATACTATTTAGAATTGCATATCCGTTCAGAGTAGGGGTTAAGTCTTGCCCATTTATCTTAACAACAATTCAGTCGTAATTTAATTTATTAGTTAATCTCTCTAACACACACTTCACACTTCAATTTACCCTTAGATGATGAATTTGACAATTTTGACTTAAAATTCGTAATCTTTATGTATGAAAACCTCAAAGAAGATACAATATTTTATGAAGTGATCATTAATATTTTCAAAAAATGACCTATTTGATGCCTTTTTCAGCACGTAAAAACGACTTTTTGCAGGAACAAGCAATTAGTTTATATAAATATGTTTAGGGATTTACATACCGTAAATTCTCGAAACTTAATACATGTAACTAAATCGGATTATTTAAGTTGTTACATGTACCATCTCGTTTTTTACTATAATTTGTAAAACATTACTAATTCACAGGGCTAAAGATTAACAGAACATATAAAGTGTGAACTAAACATATAAAAAGTGAATCAAGCATAAACTTAATTTTATTTAATTAAACTGTTAACGAGCACATATATTTATTTTTCATAACTGGTAACTAAACATATATTTAATTTTTCTAAAAAGTCACCCAGATAAAAAAATAATATAATACAAAAAAGAGATAAAACATATATCTTTGAGCCAAAGTCTTTCTTTTTGATGCCATTACCATAACGGGAAATCTGGATTTTACAATTTTATATGTGTAATCGAGTCCGTTTTGAACATTTTTTCATGTGAATTTTCTAATAAATAATTTTTTTAACTAATTTTGACACAATTTAAAAAAAAAATTTTAAGATCTTTATGTTTTGTCTCTTTTCGCATAAATTTTTTGCGATTTTTATGTTTCAATCACAGTTTGCAAAACTAAATAATTAATTTTTTGGTTTTTATGTTCTGTTTTCTATTTTGAAATAATTAATTTCAACTTTATGTTTTAATTCACTTTTTCAAAAAGTCAAAATACCAAAATTTAGTTTATGTTGTGTTTTTTTGGATTCACATTTTATATGTTCTCTTAATCTCTCTTCTCTTTTATAGTTTCTCTTAATCAATTCACAGGGACGCCCAAAAGTTGCTTTTTCCAAAATAAAAGTGTTGAAATAGCTCTAGATACTTCTTGAAAAGTGCTTTATGAGCTTTCTGACAGTGATAATTAGGGTAGCGGATGATGAAAATGTTATCCAAATAGGACTGCCTAGTTTTTTGTTGTTAGGTAGTTTCACAAAATGCTCGAGCAACTTTTGGTCGTCCCTGTTAATGCACCTGTAATAGTCTAAGCAAAGACGTCTTAAGTTCTGCAACAACAGTTCAAATCGTTTTCAATTATTATTTAAGCGTTTGATTTACAAGCAAGATTATTATTATTTCAGTTTTTTATTATTTCAATTTAGTTTTTTAGTTTTTGTTTATTATTGTTTGTTTTGGACCTCGTGTCCTAATAAAGAGACTCGCAACAACAAGTCCTTGTTATTTTATTCCCTTCCCCAAGACCCGATAGGAGTAAAGACGTCTAAGTTTTAGAACTTAGAGACGTAGGATAAATCTCGAATATTACAGTGGTGCCTGATTTATTGAACAGTTTACATACGGTAAACGTTCGGAACGAACTCACGAGTAAGAAGAAAGAAATTTGTGTTGTGTTAGCAGTGCCGGTTGTAGTTAGACTGCGATTTTGATTGACTAGGGACGCGGAGACGAGACGTCAATAAAACGATTCTTTTACATTAGCGGGAGCACGTGTTAAACAAACGAATTAGTATACGTTAGTCAAGCAGGTGTAGTGTGTATTAGATTTGACTAGGGACGCAAAGACGAGACGTCTAATTAATCACGTGTTGTGCAAAACTAAGTATATGTGTTGAAATTGTATTAATAATCGACGCCAACGAATATAACAAATAAATTATCCTATTTAATCACCGAGTCATAGCGAAAGAAGACGTGATCCGAGAACTAAAATACATCGACTCAAATTATAAGATGGACTTCAAAGAAATATTTTTCAGTATTACCATCCCAGTAATCGATTATCTGATGAAAAATGAAAAAACGAAAGCAGACAATTGGGAAGACGTTAAGAAGGAATCAACGTGGTATCTTGAGTTCAAAGACGCACTTAAGAACACATTGTCAGAAGTGACCGTAATGATGATTTCGTTAATCGTAGTTACAATCGCGTTTATCTTCCTTTGGTACAACAACAAAAGACGTCACAAAATGATGGATGAGAGATTAGAACAACTCATTTCAAGCCTGAACAACAGACCAACAAATTTCGTTTGCTCAAACGTTAACTCCAGCCGAACAAACACAAACATTGGACAGACAAGCAAACCGCTCAGGGTCGAAACCACTCTACCAGAAGAGAGGAACAACACACAGCAAAGCGATAGCTTCGAGACATCAGGAGGGCCAATGTGTAGCACACCAATCAACCCAGAGACATCTACTAGCTTCGAAAGCAATCACAGACTAGCTCCATCCGCCCCAAATAGGTCAAATGACCAATCAACACTCAAGATTAATAGAAACGTGAGATTCGCATCAAGTGAATCAAGTGAAGAGGCTCAAAAAGAGAAAAGAAACATCAACAACGAAAACAACGTTGAATCAAATCGTAGACTAGAAAGGCCGATATCAGAATCTTTTATCCACCCGATGCTTTTTGTCGCTCCACCAGAGAAATACGACCCAAGGAAAAACGACGTCAACCAATGGATAAAAGAATTGGACATGTTCATTGAATCAAATGACATTAGAACAAGACGTCTGATCATCGCGAAGTCTCATCTATGTTACGAGACAAGAAATATAATAGAGAGCCACGAATTCAGCGAAGACGACGAAAGAGCTTATCGTGAGCTAAAGAAACTGTTAATTCAATTGTACGGAAGAAGTTCAATCTCAAGCTTAGAGTTGAGAAGACAGTTTACTGAGAGGACACAAAATCAATACGAAAACGTACACCTATTCGCAACACAGCTAAACGTCTTGATAAAACGTTCACACCCAGAGCTGCTCCCATACCAGAGGGATGACCTAATAAAAGAACAATTCATAAGAGGTCTCAGAGATCGAACGTTACGAATCAAACTCCAAATGGTCCGTGAAGAAGCATCTTTGGAAGAAATAGTGGAGATGGCTCATAAACACGAGAGAGCAATACAAGAGGTCCGCGAGCTCCCAGGTAACACAACGAGAAGCGAAAACGACCTAAAGAGCGAAAGACAATACCAGAACATGACCGTTCCAGCACAAGCCCAACCAGTAAAAACGGTGACATTCAGTAAAGTCCAAAAGACGTACGATACAATTACGTGCTATAATTGTAGAAAAGAAGGTCACATCAGTCGAAACTGCCCCGAAAAAACCGAAACAGTTAACAACATAATCCTATCAGCAATGCATGGACAGTGTGAAATAAACGGAACTGCTGTCAAATTTTTAGCTGACACAGGATCAAAACTTTCAATCCTAAGTGATAAAGTCTGCGAAAAGCTCAACATCACACCCCATCAAACTGGATTTGGACTTTTAAATGCCGATGGAAAGGATATAGACACTTTGGGACATGCCGAAATAGACGTCAAAATAAACAACGAATCAAACATAGTAGAAACAGTAGTCGTCAAAAACCTGGTTAACGAATTAATTCTAGGTCTCGATGCATTGGAAAAATTTCAACAACCAAAATGTTTTGTTAATGGACTAAAAGAATGGACGTCTAGTACAATCAACACCCACGAACCTGGTAAATTCGGACAACTCCCAAACATACAAATCCCAATTATGAAAACAATAACGACATTACCAGAAGAAGCTAAAAGCATATTGAAGACCGTTGATACAACTTCGTTCAAAGATAAATTTTGCCAAGACGCACTCAAGAGTTACGTAAACAACACCAATGAAAGAACGAAAAGCGACACCGAAATAAACGAAGAAAATTTAAATAAGGCCCGACAAAGAATCCATAAATTGATAGAAGATATCTCAGCCACGAACTTAAACGACTTGACACCAACAAACAACACAACGCACACGATCGAACTTACAGACGAAACACCGTTTTGTATCAGAACAAGACCGGTACCATACGCCAAAAAAGAAGAATTCAAGAAATTAATCGACGAAATGTTATCAGCTAACTTAATCAAGAGAAGCAAGTCAGCCTATACATCTCCAGTACATCTAGTCAAAAAACCCGATGGAGGAACCCGAATGACTATCGACTACAGAAAGTTAAACAAACGCACAGTCAAAGACAATTACCCGCTTCCTCGTATAGACGTCACACTTTTTAGTTTGAAAAAAGCTAAAATTTTTTCAAAGATAGATTTCCATTCTGGATATTTCCAGATCCTAATGGGACTGAGTAGTAGAAAGTATACAGCGTTTAGCTGCGAATACGGTTTATTCGAATTCAACGTCATGCCAATGGGACTCACAAATTCAGGTGCAACGTTCCAGAGATTCATGGACGACATTTTCAGAGAATTTATCGAAAAATTCTTAATGGTTTACATAGACGACATAATCGTTTACTCAGATACAATAGAAGGGCATTTCGAGCACTTGAATCAAGTATTCACGGTGATTAGAAATCATAAGTTAAAAATTAAAGCGAAAAAATGTAAATTTTTCCAGACGTCTATAGACTTTTTAGGTCACGTAATCAGCAATGGCGAAATTAGACCTTCAGAAGAAAAAGTCGAAGCAATCAAGTCACATAAAAGACCACAAAATGTTGAAGAAATACTGGCTTTTATCGGAATGGCATCACATTACAGAAAGTTTATCAAAAACTTTGCCAAAACAGCCGTTCCTCTACATGAACTTTGCGCAAAAAACGTTCCGTTCAACTGGGATCAGAGATGCCAAGACGCCTTCGAACAACTAAAAGAAGCGCTTACAAGTGAACCCGTACTCAGTATTCCAGACTTCAACAAAAGATTCTACCTAGAAACAGATGCCTCTAACAAAGGTATCGGTGCCGTGCTTTCACAAATGGATGAAAATAACAATCTCAAACCAATAGCGTATTATTCAAGGAAGTTAAGCAAAGCCGAACAAAATTATTCGACGTCGGAGAAAGAGATGCTAGCAATCGTCAACGCCATCGAACATTTCAAAGAATTTTTGTATGGTATAGAATTTCAATTGTAACTAACCACCAACCTCTGAAGTGGATTAGTACGGTTAAGAATCCAGCCCCAAGACTAATCAGGTGGATAATCAGACTTGAAAATTATGAGTTTGGAATAATGTACAGACCCGGAAACAAGAATCAAAACGCTGATGGCTTATCAAGGTGGCCAATGGACAAACCGACAGAGACGTCTCAAGATGAAGATGAAATTTTCGTTATCAATAACATAAATGAGAAGCAAGTTAAAGAGACACTAAAAACAGTCTTACTAAAGTTCACCAACGGCTTCGGTGACAAAACAAAAGACAGAGACATCAATTGGATCAAACAGATTCTGAACAACGAAATAGACATCAACACAATCGACAGCTCGGAGCTAAACGAGGAACAACTAGCGTACCTCAAAGATAAAGACAACTTAACAATAAGTGACGACACACTCTTCCGAATAATCAAAGAAGAAGACAAACAGGTCATACAATTCATAGTCCCAAAGAATGAAAGGTCGAAAATCCTCGAACTTAACCACGCGTCGATCCTTAGTGGTCATCTAAAGTTTGAAAAGACGTTAGAAAAAATAAAAGACAAATTTTATTGGCCGAAACTACGACCCTGTATTAAAGAATTCATCGAAAGATGTATAATTTGCCAGAAGACGTCCAATCCGAGAAACAAAATACGAATCCCGTTGAACCCATTAAGACCGAGTTATCCATTAGAAATAGTGACCACAGACATTTTAGGACCACTCAAGATAAGTAAAAACGGCTTCAAGTACATATTGGTAATAATTGATCATTTTACCAAATGGATTGTTTTGTACGCATAGAAGAATATCGACGCAAGAACAACCGCAAAATTTTTGTTCAAATTCATATGTAAATTTGATATTCCATTCGCGTTCCTCTCGGACCAAGGTAAAAATTATCAAGCTCAACTGCTCCAAGAATTGTTAGAGCTTCTTGACATAAGACGTCTAAGAACAAGCCCATTTCACCCAGAGTGTGACGGCTTATCCGAGAGATTAAATAGAACACTCAAACGTATGATAACATGTTTCATTAATGACAACCATGACAATTGGGACGAGTTGTTACCAGCTCTAAGTTTTGCGTATAATACCGCCACACATTCAACAACAAAGTTCATTCCATACGAGCTGATGTTTGGTCGAAAACCAAAACTCCCAATAGACCTCGTTTACAAGTCACCAAAACTCGACCTCAAGTTCGATCCAGATGGTTATGCCGAGTTTACAAAAAACAATTTCACGAAATTGTACGAAATAGTGCGTAAGAATCGAGACGTCCGTGTGGTAAAAAACAAAATAATTTATGACCTACAGGTAATGGCAGCCAAATTTAAAAAAGGCGATGCGGTATGGCTCAAAAACGAACAAACAAAAAGAGGCCAATGTAAAAAATTTAAATATAATTGGAAAGGTCCTTACATAATTGTCAAGAACATTAGAGACATCAATTACATCATCAAACCAATGGACAAAAGAAAAGGACGTCTCACTACGGTAAATAGGTCTCGATTGAAAAAACATTTCCACATTCAAGAAGTAGACGAGACAGTGGATGAGATCGAAGAAGACATTTCACAAGTTAGACAAACTCGAAAAAAAATTGGAACCGTCAAAAGCAGAATGGCCAAAGAAGCACTGGAGAAGGCTAGAAGGATTCTCAGATCAAGAAAAAGACCAGCACAAAGTCCAGTTAATAATGAGCAAGAATCGTCTACTAACAATGGACCAGACAATGAATGGGTCGGCGATCAGGAAACAAATCATCAAACTGTAAATGACCAAGGGTCAACTGAAGTGAACGAACAAGCGGAAGACGTTCAAAACATCACAATCGATCAAGAAAAAGAAATAGTCGAAGAAAAAAGTGACCCAACATTTAAGAAAAAAATAACAAAAGAAATCTTCGTACCGGACAGACCAGTGAGGAACCGGAAGAAACCGGACCGATATGGCCAAAATTAGACGTCACAATAACGAAATAATAATGTACATAAAATCAATGAATCGTAAGAATCAAAAATTGTATAAGACAAAAAATTTTCACGTCGATAGCAATTAAATTATAAATTCATAAATTATAATTAAGAATGATGAAACAAAATCGAAACAAAAAATAAACAATAAAATTATAAATTCGAAAAAGAAAAAAGAAAAGAAAAAAAAAACAAAATTTTAAATCCTTATTAAAATTCGAGACATAAGTCAAAGAACCGAACGTAAATTACAATGCCAAATCAAGTCATGGTACGCTGTTTCCCAGCGGAACTCAAAGAAGAGCAAATACTGAAACTCGTAGACGTCCTCCGATTTCACATAGGTCCAATTCGATATGCACGCTTCCTAGTAGAAGACGATAAGTCAAGACCCGACACCGTAGCCTTTGTTAGCTTCTACCGCTACTCAAATAATCAGAAGTGTATCGACGTAATGAAACATTCGTTACAATGGATGCTCCCACACGACTACCACTACGTACAATTCGTACCAAACCACGACAACAACGTGTACAAATACGACAACTGGCCTCACACTCAAATCCTCGTTTACGACTTGGAGAAAGAGCTCATTCGTTTCGCAATGGATTACGAGGATCCATAGGGAGAGTGGATTAGAGATATCGAAGAAGAACGTCCCCCAAATCAGGTAACAACAACGAAACCATCGGACGAGAGACACAGGAAAGTGAACTTTATGGAAGAGTTTTACCAAAAATATTTGGAAAAGACGTCCCAATCCAAAATAATTCGAGTATGGGAGAGCATAAAACTCAAACCAGATCGATTGGGGATTGGATACGAAGAAGAAAAAAGAGAGAGATTCGAAGCGATGCAAGTCCTAGTTGAGAGACTGGTTAGATTCGACCCAGGGTATGAGAACTACAGAGACGTCGTACACACTTGGTCAATGTGGAAACTATACGATGAGATTGATTACGCCTATAACCGTAACGAACGCCGTAAACAAAACAGCAATGGACAAGACATTGCACCACCCTTTTAAAAAAGGGGTGAATAGTGTAATAGTCTAAGCAAAGACGTCTTAAGTTCTGCAACAACAGTTCAAATCGTTTTCAATTATTATTTAAGCGTTTGATTTACAAGCAAGATTATTATTATTTCAGTTTTTTATTATTTTAATTTAGTTTTTTAGTTTTTGTTTATTATTGTTTGTTTTGGACCTCGTGTCCTAATAAAGAGACTCGCAACAACAAGTCCTTGTTATTTTATTCCCTTCCCCAAGACCCGATAGGAGTAAAGACGTCTAAGTTTTAGAACTTAGAGACGTAGGATAAATCTCGAATATTACACACCTAATCGGTTCATCATCCTAATTCGTATTCAAAATTGTCAACAAAAACTGTATTTCATTAAATTTGTGTATGACCTTGTGTTGTTTGTTGGAAATAATTTGTTTAACTTAGACTGCTTTCAATTGAACACCTAAAGAAGGTTTAGTTGATATTTTCAATTTTAAACGCACTCGAATCGGTAACTTGGGTACCAAAACTCAATTTTCAATAATTGACCTGTAACGCCTTGTTATACACAAAGATACTTAATTAGAACTTTTAAAAAATATAAAGTTGAATCAAGTTACTTAAAATGATTCAAATTTTTTTTCTAGGGACTAGTAAGTTTGAAGCCAAAATAACAGCTGAAATAGCAGGTAATTTTTTTAAAATATAATTTGTTTAATTATCTCTTTCAAAAATTGATTTTCTAGACCTAAAGACAAGTAATCAAGACCTAAAGAAAAGTAAGTTTTAATGATTTTATAACTGGTGTACTTAAAAAATTATCCAAGGTGTTAATGAATTGACTGATAGCGTCAAAAAATTGATTGAAGGTATATATTTAAAATTTTTACACATCACTGTTTAACTTCTAAAATCTCTAACTCTTTAAACTTAACATTTAAAAATTTCAAATCTTTTTTTCTCATATTTTTTTTATTTTTAGTTGAAAATCAAAGTTTTTGGGAAACCATATGGCCGGACTTAAAATTATTATTTACTTTTACCAAGTTAATATTTTTTTTTATAGTTAATAACTTTGGTTTTTTTTTGTTAATTATTTTAACAATTTTATTCTATTCTAAAGAAAAAAAAAAGAAGATTGAGAAAATTAACAAATTCATGCCACTCGTTGCAACCATTATTAGCATTTGTACAATGGCAATAAGCTTTTTTGCATTATTAAAAAAATAACTATTTTTTTAAAATAAAGTATATTCTTTTAATTTTTTTTTATTCAAATCGAAGAAAAGTTATCGGAACACTTATTCAGACAGATTGAATAAGAATCCATGAATAAAATTGCAACTAAAACATGATATCATTTGATATCATCTGACCTAATCTGGTATCAATAACCATTAGGATTCGTTGGCCCTGTTTTTATCCTTTAGTTTGATTTAAAGAATTCTACTGATATATAATATTTTGCGTCCTTTTAAACAATTCTAAAACAACTGCAAATTTACAACCTTGTTTTGCGTAATCGAAACAACAACAACTTAACGAACACAGAGTCCATAGAAAACTCAACCAAAAAATGAATAAATTTCTTAAATTTAACAAACCATCAACAAAAATTGTTGAAACTCCTGAGTTTGAACATGATTTCAAAGACGACTTTACCATGCTCATTGAACAAGTCAATTTTTTAATCTATTTAAAAAGCCCTTGGAAACCCATAAACAATTGTCCTTCTGAAACATTCAATTGTTTAAATTGTATAAACGAGATTAGTTTCAAAAATACGGACACCTTCGGGTATTTAACGGAACAAAAAAAGTCCGATTTAATCGAAATATTAATCGATTATTTCAAGTACATACACGAAAATTTAGATGAAATTTTACATGAAGTTTGTTAGGATTCTTTTAAAATTTTTGAATTTTTGAATGATTCAAATTTGGTAGCGTGTCTTCTAGCCCGACTCAGTTCCAACGTGATCTACCTAAAACTTGCCTTGAGTTTTAACTTTCTCATTTTGTTCTTTGCCTTTGAGCTTGTTGATGTAAGGAGAGGAGCCCTGTAATTAAAATGACTCAGCCCGTAGCTGTGCTGTGAGTAGCGTTTACTAATAGTTTAGTACGATATCCACAACGTTTTAAGCGTTCTGAGGGAAGATGTAATTTTTTGAACTCGGTCCTATTGTTTGTTTCAGTCGGGTGAGTTATTTAGCTCAATTCCTAAGTATTTATTAGCCTAAATATCACTAAACTAGAGTACTCTATTTTACCATATAAGTTTGTCTCTTTGATTATTTCGTCCATTTTTGTTTTTAGATTATTTAAATTTATAAGAATTGTTTATCTATATAAAGATAAACTTCCCAAACGTAAAAAAAAACGTAAAGCTAAAAATCAAGAAAGAAAGCTAAACGATAACTCGATTAACGATGCCGATCCTATCTTCGTTTCACCTAAAACTCCAGCTACAACTCAGTGAGTTTTTTTTTAGAGAATTTTTAAAGGGTCTTTAAAGATCTTTATTTTTTCTTTAAGTTTTTTAAAGGAATTTTAGAGACTAATTAAAGACAAAAAAAATTTATAAAAATTTATTAAATTTTTAAAAAATTTATAATTTTATCTTTATTTTTTCTTTAATATGTCTTAAAAAAAAAAAAAAAAATGTATTTGTCTTTTCGTTTAAAAAATTTTGGACTCTACTCTAAATTTTAGAGTCCAAAATTTTTAAAATTTTTTCTTATTTCTTAAGTTCACATTCGCCGACCGTCACAACGGAAAAAATTCAATTCAAATTGAATAATTACTAAGACAATTACTGTATTCTTCCTTTTGTTTATCCGCCTGCTCGCCTTTTTTAGATTATTGAAAATTTTTATTACTCATATCCCTTGAAATATCCCTTGAAATTTAGAATAAAAATTATTTTTTACCATCCCATTCATCTTAAAAGACTTGGTACAAATTATTAGTATTTCTAAAAGATCATTCAAGCCGAGTATGAGAAAAAATTCGCATTATAATAATACTTCGTATCATAGCTTTTTTTCACTATTATTGTTCTTCAATTAACAAACATGTGTGAAAAAGCGGATAAGATAAATCAAATAGTGAAAAAAGACGACTAATTATACGAAAAGATTTAAGCCAATCAAAGTTTTATTGAATTAATTATAATAATAAAAATTAAATTTTTAGAGAAAAAATGCAAATTATGTAAAAAAGATCAATTAGTAAATATAATTATTTAAAATAGACAACAATAAATTTTTACGGTAAAAATCCATATCCTTAGACAAAAAACCAAAAATGTTAGAACCTTTCGATAAAATCTCAGCATACTTACAAGTAAAAACCCCACAGTCGTGATTTTTGTTTTGTTCCGTATTTCTTTTGCGTAAGAAAATTTCCAATGAGATGTTAAAAAAACGTTGTAGAATTGACGATACTTGAAATTCAAAAAAGAGTACAAGTTGTCCAACAAATTTGAATATTCCGTTTGAAATGAATCATAAACTGTTCCTTCACATTTGTTGTTGTTGATTGCGCACAAAATCCAGTGATTGCCGTTTATATTTATCGGAATCAGTACTAAATCATAGCTGAATATGTTGTGTTTTTTGTATCAATTCTGTACCGAACTTGTTCCATCCTTGTGTAACCTTGAATAAAAGAACGTTTCGAAGGTAAATATATTAAGTTTAGAGTGGGTTTTAAGCAAATTAAAATAAAAATTAATAATGTTGTCATTTAACCAAACCCCGGGTTTTAGCTTTAAAATATCTGCTTGTACAAGTGTGATATCTAATCTTGTAAGCGGTATAAAGCTTTTGAAAGCATCATAAATTTTTTGTTTATTCTCATCTTGAACGTTCAACTTGGTATCTGGATAGCTGATTGATTGCATTGATTGTTGACTTGATTGCTTGTTACTATCTTCGAACTGGTATAACTTACCGATTTGAGATAAGTAATCATCTAAAACGTTATGCAAAGGCCACATATTAAATGGTGAATAAACAGTATTCGATATTTTATTATCAAATGATGACTTTATGTTGAACAGGCGTTGATCACGGGTTATGTACTCTGCGCGACGTTTGTTTATTAACCTTTTATCGATGTAATTTAGCCTTACTTCCAACTCGATAAGCTTAGCATAATCGAAAAATTGATATATATTTGGATGAGTTATTAATAACTCATTGTTGATCTTTCTGTTGTGTGCTTCGACGTGGTTGTTGGTTCTTGGACCACTGTTGGTGTAAGGATTCCAAATTTTTAAGTCGTATTTTCAAAATAGCCATGTTGTTTCGAAATATATAATAAAAGCATCGCAATGAGCTTGATTAATTTCGGCTGGTTTTATTGATTTTATAAAATTGTAGGCGATTAAAACATAATTTCGCGGTAAAAATGCCAATGCTTTAAGCTTGTTAAACCAATCTCTCGTTTCATTTTCATTTTGATATTCAGTCTTTAATTGTTTAAATCCGATGTTTTTCCATATACATTGAATGTAATGAAAATAGCAACCAAGACTAGTTCCTTCTATATGCCATCTAGTGGATTTTGATAAGATCTCGATTTGCTTGTTGGATGCAAAAGCTATAATTCTTTCGTCATCATTAGTGTCATAAAGCAGAAAGCTTTTATCGTAGCTTGTTGAGCAAAATCTATCGAATGTTAAATCGATTTAATCACTAGTTTTTGGCAATTTCGGCATATCTTCGCGGCGAGATCGGTAAAATCCATTTTTTACACTGTCATACTTCGGTATTTTCTTTGCAATCTCTTTTTGTTTTTTTTTTCAACAACAAGCTTATTAATTTCGTCTCGGTATAGTTGTCTCATTGGTGCTTGTTCTGATCGACTGCGTTCTCGCACGTTTTGAAGCATGTCTTTTATCATGTCTTTCTTCTATATATCATGAGTTTATTCTATTAGATTTCGATTTCAATGAGGATTAAAAGATAAGCTTAATTAGGTAAAGACGATATTAATTTTTTAAAATTAGAGTTCAAATGCTGCAATTCGTGCAATAGTGTAAAAAAGCAACTAATAAGTATTAAGATTCATTTTTTTTAACATTGAATTTATAATTAGTTAACACCTAAAATCATAAAAGATACGCTCGAAATTATGTGAAGGAAGAGATTGAAAATAGTGAAAAAAAGCGGGCTCACGGTTTTTTAACATTTTAGTCACACCTCACAGTTTTTCAACATTTTATTTTTCATTGATAGACCGAATCGAAAGAGGAGGAGTTTTAAAAAAAAAGATTGAACCTACATCATAAAAAAATGTTAATAAACTGTTAATTAAAATAAATTATAAAAAATTATGCAAGACTTGAAGTTGAAATTTGTAGAAAACATTTACCGTAAATCTACGATTACTTGCCCACGGGTCAGATTGGAACGATCATTTTGATCTCAATCAGATTTTGCTTTAATATGAATTCCATAAGTACATGCATTCATTTTGAGGCTGGAGTTAAGTCAAATTTTTTCGATTAAGCCTGAGATTTTTATAGATGATAAATGTGAGTCCTTAAAATCCACTGAAGACAGATGAAAAAAATACAGATGACCAAACAAGATGTTTAAAAATAAGTTTAAAAATTACGCGAGATCCAGTCAAACATTCGAAGAGACTATATATATAAAACGATCGAACAATATAATTATACATTTAGTTCTTTATAGATTGAATCTAACTCAAAAAACATCAAAGTATGTAAGATGCTTTCGATGTTAAAAAACGAGGAATATTTTCCTATTTTAGTTATTTACTTTCAATCTAAAAAAAATTATGAAAAAGTATTCGTTGAATAGGTGTTGAGTGTTATTGGTACCGAATATAGTTTCATAGCCTTGAGTCTTTTTTTCATTAAGCCTATTAAATTTTACTGTACTAATTCTGATGGAAACACTATGACTAAACACTAGGAAATCATGTTGCAAGATTTGCAATATTTTCTAAATTATGTATTGAGTCTTTTTTATTGGAGATTTTTACAGACGAATAGAATTTTGTATAATAAATTATAATTTTTAATGTCCATCCTGTGTTAAATTTTTGTTAACACCTTTTATTTGAAAATTGCCGAGCGGTTTGTTCAAATAAAAATGTTAAAAAACGGTTTATGTGTCTTTTCCCACTAACGTATTAACACCTTATCTAGAAAAGGATTAGCGTAACTTTTATGAATTCCACGCAAACCTCATTACGTATGCAGTGCTACCTCATTACGTATGAGGTATGAACTAATTAATTATTAATCTCTTTCACTAATTAATTTGAAATTTGAAACTTTTGCAAGTTGTTTTAATTGCAAAATGAGTTTCAAATCTTTTATAAACTACTTTTACAGTACATGGTTAAATGGTACATACAAAATTTCGTTATGGAATCAATTCAACAATAACGGTCCCAGAACCAACAATCATGTCGAAGGCTTTCATCGCAAAATTGACATCGAATTGGTCGAGAGTCATCCTAACATCTATTTTTTAATCGAATATCTTAAAGGATTGGAAACATGGACCATTTTGTTCTACAAAAGACGTCTTTTTGCAAACGATTTTAATACAAGACCAAGACCTGAAGATGTTTATCGAGACATTAAAATTTTCAAATACAAATGTAGATTACAGTCAGAATTAAATCGTTTACCGTCAAATGGATACTTCATCAACCATCAATCTACGATAATTTGGTCTTACTTAACACAGTTCGCTTATCTTTACCAGTACAAAACAGATAATTCAAATTCATTTCAAATGGCGCTCCCGACAATTACACCGAAAATAGAATACTATAACTCTTTGGTCAAAGAATCTTTTAATAACTTTCAACCTAAAACTAATTTCGGTATTGAAGTGACATCGACTGACATCAATCGTCTCAAACCAAAAAGCTGGCTAAATGATAATATTATTAACTATTATCTTCATTTACTCGTCTGGTATAACAAAATCAATGGTTACAATTTCGAGTCTTATTTTTATGAAAGTTTGTCGAAACGCGGTTATCAAAATGTAAGCAATTTCTTCAAAAATATCAACATATTCAACTACGATATAATTTACATTCCAATAAATCATAATGGAAATCATTGGATACTTGCAACAGTAGAAAGTTTCAAATGCAAAGTCACCGTTTACGACAGTTTTCATGTTAATCATTCGGCTGTGCTACAAAACTTAAAGAGTTATTTAGATATGAAATATTATCTATTGTATAATCAACCATTAACTGATCACTGGAATTTTTCACAAGATTTCACAATTCCTTTACAGCGTAACACAACTGATTGTGGAGTTTTTTTATGTAAAATAGCTCAACAAAAGCTCCTTGGTTCATTCTATTTCTTAGCCAGAGAGATGGACCATTATCGTAAAAATATTTTGCTTTCAATTTTATTAGATAAGATTATTTGAAATTTTCTAATTTTTTTACATAATTTCTTTAATTTTATTGGTGGATATTGTCCAATAGATTTTCTATTCATAAATTTAATACAAAAAAAATAAAAATTTTCACACCTAATTTCTATTTCACACTTAAATCTTATCACTTTTGATTTAATACAGTTGTTACAAGATCAAAGCTTGGTGGGAAAAGACACTGAGCCCTTAAAAAACAGTAGAACCAAAAAAAGCTACGTTGCCCTAAACTTTGAGGCGGTCGATTAAAAATTTAAAAAAATCAAAACGTATCATAGCTTTTTTTCACTATTATTCTTCTTCAAAGTCATGTGTGAAAAAGCGGACAAGATAAATCAAATTTTGAAAAAAGACGACTAATTAAACGAAACGATTTAAACCAATGAAATTTATTTTGAATCAATTATAATAATTTAAACAAATTTTTAGGGGAAAAATTGCAAATTATGCAAAAACTTGAATCTTGGGGAACAACTCTGATCTGAACCCTTTGATAAAATCTCAGGTTGCTTACAAGTAAAGACTCCACCTTCGTTTTCTGTACGTGAGATCTTTAGCGTATGGAAATTTCCGATGAGATTTTAAATAAACATTCTTATAAATTTTGAAGGTAGGAGATTGAGGGGTGACTTTATAACGTATAACTTGGCTAATGCTGTAGAGTTAGTTACGCTTAAAGTCTGTCACTTACTCTAAGAAGGCCAAACGACAAGAGACTTGTTAGAGAAATCAACAAAAAGAACTCATGTCGATATAATTTTTTGTCAAATAGAATAGTCTACTTGCAATATGTTATCAGCCAGTACGATGTAAGCCAAATCGATTAAAACATTCAATGCTTGTATTGATAGAGAAGTGTTTAAACTCAACTAATGCAACGACTGCAATGGCTCATAATTTGGATAATATTGCAGTTTTTTACTACTACTTCTACTCTTACTTACATTTATTAACACTGGTAATGTTAGTGTTTAAAATAATTGTTTTTACTGCTGTTCGACACTTCACTGTGGGATATTCGACACATATCCAATATATGCCATCATGAGTTTATTCAATTAGATTTCAATTTCAATGAGCATTAAGAGAATAAGCTTAATTAGGGAATGATGATCTTAATTTTTTTAAATTAGAGTTGAAATGCTGCAATTCGTGCAATAGTGTAAAAAAGCAACTAATAAGTATTAAGAGGCTGTCACTAAAATACGGACACGGAATTTTTTTTTGAAGACTAAAATACGGACAGAGGATTCCGTAAGCAAAAAGTTGTTACGAGATATCGATGGTGTAATTTTGCGTCCATCTTGTAAAATTGAGTCGAAAGTCGATGAAATAATGGCTAAAAATTTGTTAGAAAAACTTAAATATCTAGACGTATTAAAAGATCTTCCCTTATTTCTTATTCAATCTTACGCTTTATATTGAATTTTGAAGTTCTTAAGTTCACTTAAAAGAACTTTATAAGATCTTTACCGTTCTTGAATCTCTACTATACTAGGACTTATTAAGATCTTGAAGAAGAACTTTACTAAGAACCAAATCAAAATCTAATTAAGATTATTAAAAAGAACTATTATCGAATTTTTTCCTGGATCTACTCCTTCCTCTGAAACAGAAACGTTTAAGATTCCAAAAAACTAATCTTATAGTTACACCAGAACCCGTACTTCAAGGTATATTAAATATTGTATCACCACTTCTTTAAAGAAGAAGGATATTCAAGTTTGTAGTGTAATTTAAACTTTTCAGTCCAAAAAGAGATAGAAAATTAAAATTAAAAAATGGATTTTTTTTAAATGTGAATTAAATATTTTTCTGTTTTTGTGTCCTATGTTTAAAATAAATTTCGTTTTTGTAATTAAAGGTTGATATTCAACCGTTTTTGAAATTTTGTCCGTGTCCGTAATTTAGTTAAAACCGGTCCGTGTCCGTATTTTAGTTTGCTTTTGTTTTTGTCCGTGTCCGGATTTTAGATAGCTAAAATTCCGTGTCCGGCTGTCCGTGTCCGCCTGTCCGTGTCCGGATTTTAGCGACAACCGTATTAAGATTCATTTTTTTTAACATTGAATTTATAATTAGTTAACACCTAAAATCATAAAAGATACGCTAAAAATTATGTGAAGGAGGAGATTGAAAATAGTGAAAAAAAGCTATGTTGCCAATATAATGAGCATTGAAATCGTTTAACATTTCTGTTCTGATCAATTCTAATTGAGCTAATGACTCTTTTTGTCGACTGATATGCTCGATTGTTGTAATACGCCATTCAGTTGTAATGTTTTTTGATCTCATATAATTGACCCAATTTGTAAATGCGGTTGATTGATGCTCTGTGTCTTTTTTCTTTGGATCCAAATATACAAAGTCACCAGTTGAAATGTTGGCGTAAAAGCAGTTCCAATGATTTGAACTGACTAGAATCGGTCCCACTATGTGTGTGAATTTAGAAAAATTGACATCTTCGTGATAATTAAAATTACCGGTTATAGTTATCTTGTAAGCAGCTAAACTCGCAAATGTAAAAGTCTCGGTTTGTTTTATAAAAAATGAAACATAGGCTTCAATTATAACTCCAGTGAGCCAAGCTTTTTTCTTCTCAAAAATCAGTAAATCGTTTGAAGTAAAACTGAAACCATTCACCAAGTAACGCACATTTACGTTTAGTTGTTCATTGGAATGGATGTACTGTTCTATTATTGACATATAATTCCCCCTTTCTACCGCAAGAGTTTCGGTGAGTCTTGTGAAGTGGTTTTTTGTAATAGCAATTGTATATTCACTCATTTAAAATCAATATAAGTAATTTTTTGTTTAATTATTTTATTGAGTTCATTATTGAGTTAATTTATTAAAGGGAGATATGAGTCTTTTATATAAGGAGAGCTATGGTTTAAGCAATTTTTGTTACAATTAAAATGTTCTTAACATCTTTGGTTTAATTCAATTTTAAGGGATAAAGGATTATGTCTAATTTCGAAGCTTATTTTTCACCTAGGTAAAATAATTAAATTTCTAACTCAATAATGTTCTTAAAAAAATTATTTTAGTATGTATATTTCGCAGAAAATGAAATAGTGAAAAAAAATATTCAATAAAAACAAATTCATTGTTTTATTTTCTTATTGAATAAAAATTGACTTAGTATTGAATTATTATTGAATTATTTTTTAGTTAATTCAACTAACTAATTAATTCAAGTCGAAACTTCACTCCAGTTTATTTGACTGACTAACTGATGAATATTTTTAAATGATTGCAACATTTAAAAAAAACAAATTAATTATTCAAGGAGGGAGTCAGAGTTCAAAGTTTAGAGTCAGAAAGTTAACAAAAATTTTCAAAAGATTAAAAATAGCAGGAGTTTTTAAATAAATTATTGTTTGACATTTTCCTCATTGGTTTTCCAAGTAAAAATTCAAGATTTCATTTGAAATTTTTAATACAATCCCAATGCATCATATTCAAGGACAACCAAAATGTTCGTTTTTTAAAGGGTCGAAATATGCGATAAATATGCTAAAAAAATGCGAAATAAGCGGAAAACATGCGAAATATGCGATAAATATGTGAAGAGGGCTGTAAAGGTTTCAAATATAACTCTTATAACAAACGCAATATGCTGTCATGAAATCAAATAAAATATTTTGTTTATATAATTGTCTAAATTATTTTTCATTAGTTTGAATTAGTTTCAAATTATCTAAGTAAGTCAAATTAGTCAAAAGGAATTATATCATAAAAGCTATCTTCATCATCTTGTTTGGGAAAAATATGGGAGAGATGACTCCTGCGAACCTACTTTTTGGCACGTATTCTCGAATACATATTAGAAATTTGATATTATCTACGGTTAAGTTTTGTCTTAATTCGGATAAAGCAGAATTTTATCTTGAGAAAGCTCTTTAAAAATCGCAAGAGTTACTTGGCGATCTCTTACAGTCTTACGAGTTTGAATAATATCCTATTAATATCCTATCATATTTGTTTATTAACGGTACAGTCAAAATCCGTATGAAAATAGCCCCATCAAATCGTCATAAGGATTAAAATATACGATTTAAGGAGATATTTTCTATTGAAAGGAATTACAGTTAGCCTATGATATCCTTACGAAATAAAGGGTTTATGGATAAAAGTGGAAACGGATTAATGAGGATTGACTGGGTAAATGGACAATTAGTACGGTTGTACGATTGTACTGATTTTACGATTCTTCATTTTAATAAAATTTACGGAAATTATTTCAGAAATCAAATCTTAATAATTTTGTACACTTAAGTACATACTTTCTTAAGAGTTCAACATTAAAGAGATATTAAATTATCGAATCGTACAATCGTACAATAGTAAAACCGTACTAATTGTCCTGTTACCGGTTGACTGTAATGATCTTCAGATAGCCGTTACTATCTTGAATCAGGGTTTTAGGTAATTATTTAGAAAACTTGTGAATGGACGTTTTCTGAGTTTATCGATAGGAATATTTGAAGCAGAAAGCCAAAGTACAAGATCAGTTCGAAAATCGTTTTCACTTTCTATGTGGTGACTTATGTCACAATCATTGGTCCTCCCAAATGCTTAAAATGCGGATCACTTGACGAATGTAAGAGTTCTTTAGAAACCTGCATCAATTGTAATGGATCACACCGGTGTAAAACACCGGTGAGAGAACTTTCATCAAGAACAAATACATCATTGATGTCTTAATTGGCTATGTTTAGAATAACAAACAATTCAACTAACATTAGTTTACTAAATAAGAGAATTGACAAGTTCAGTGAAGATTTAATAGCAGTTCGAGGTGAAGTTAAATCGATATTAAATAATATACAACATCTCAGGGACTATCAATCCGTTAGTTTTGATAAGTTAACCGAGCTATTAATCAACCAGTGATATACAACGCTACAAAGTTAGTATCGAAAATTCTTCAATTAATTCTGTCTCAATAACAGAACTGAATTTGATCAAGTGAATGATAAACAAACAACTAGAGCTATAAAATTGAACATGAAACTAAAGCTTTTTTATTTTATATTTTATGAGCTTGAAAAATTGTGTATTTTTTTAAATTTTTTTGCGCATCTTCGATATAGTTAACGTCTGATTTTTTTTAAAAATTTAGTCTTACCGCAAGTGTTAAAAAAATCGAGGTCAGACTGTATCTTTGGCACATGTTAGCACAGTTAGTGGCACATTCTTTAAAGAGTTCTCAGGATTTGCCATATAAAGTTTAAAAAATTTAAAAAATTTTAAAATTTTTTTATTTAAAATGAAAGCTAATAGAAATTTTCCAATCAAATTTTAAGCAAACAAATTTTTTTAATTGTTTAATTTTTAGAACAATTTATAATATAATTGACAGCATCAAGCAAATGATCACATGTTACATCGGGTACATTTAATTTATTATCAAAATAAGTAATAAACGAATTCTTTCGTGTCAATGCCTCTTTTAATTCTAGGGTTTCCACATCCAAAAAATTTGAGCTCGACTCTTTTTTGGAAATCGGTTTTGGTACGGTTAGAAAAATCCCTTCGGATTCACTTGAAACATCCTCATTCATCCTAAGTGATTTTTCAAATAAATTTTTCAAATGAAACAACATATCATTTTGAGGATTGTAGACACCTGTGCACACAAGAATCGATTCGACTGGTCTTAAATTATTTGACGAATCTACTGTAGATTGACGACGTGATGTTCTTGCCGATGTTCGATTCGATCTCGAATCTGTACCCATTAAACTCTCTTTGTACATGTTTGCACCTTGAACATCAACATCTGGATTGTCTCCGATTATAAAAAATTTGTTTATCCTTTTTCCGTTTTTGGACAATTTCTGAATTTGTTCAGCAGCGTATTCATACGTTATTAAATAAGGTTTCCCCATTAAGTATTGATAGACCAATTCGTTACGAGTTACTTTCATATATAAAGTTTCTAAACATTCCAAAAACGCGCCATGACCGAATCTAGGCAAAGCAGCAGCGCCTTTAAACGTTAAATCTTTATTACAAGCAATAATTGGCAAGTGTGGATTTGGTACAAATTTGAAAGTCTTTCTCGGATCACCATTTGTCATTATAACATCTAATAAAATTTGTAAAGAACATTCCCAATTGATTGGTTCACCGAGAAGTAAAATGACTTCGATCGGACGAAATTCATCTTGTAATTTTTTTTGCTCATCTGTCAATGGTGTTTTAAGCAACATGTGTCTTCGCTCGTGATCAACAAAATCCAAGTCTGGAAATATGTTTACCAATTCAGAAATTGTAATGAAGTCTTCAAACCCGAGTCTTTAAAAAAAAAATTTCAAAATTTGCAAAACTTAAGTAAGGACTTACTCAGCGATTAAGTCATACGAGTCGTTTTGACAACAAGCTAGGACCCGTTTGTTGTGATATTCATAAAGAGCTTTACATGGTGATGGAGCTACAACACAATGGTCATTGGTAAAAGGTAGTTCGAGAATACTTGTTAGACTGTTAACAAGCGTTTTTGAGCAATAAGTTCCATTAGTCACAAAAACAAAAGGTATTTCGTTGTCCCATAAAAGCTTTAGTCAAGAATTAATTAAGGTGATGAAAAAAATTGGGTCTAATACTTTTATTGCTTTTTGTGACCATTCAAATGGTTTTCCACCTTTGAGTACAACACCGTCAATATCAATAAACACTCCAGGGTTGAGTTTTGATTTCGATTCCTGAAAATAAAAATCAATTAAGGCGTGTCTTAAGAAACAACAAAAAAAAAGCTTACGCTGTTCTCAGACATTTTGGAAATTCTTTTAAAAATTGTCTTAAAAAGAAAAAAGATAGTTGTAAAAGAAATTGAATAATATTTTTGTTATTTCAATCGTTTTTTTTAGTTCATATGAATTTGCAACATATGCTTATTATAAATTTTCATACTCTCTTCGATCTGATGGAATTTAAAAACAAAAATTCAACTAAAGGTTTTAAAAAATCATTTGGCCCAATAAACAAATGCAGATCCACAATATTTTATCAAAATAGCGAAATGAACTTTATTTTTCAATAGTTTGAATTTATCTATTTGTATTCAACTATTTAATAAATAAGAAAACTATTCGTTAAATAAACATTTTATTTATGAAGAATATAAAGTTTTATAAATTACGTTGTTGAGATTGAATGAATAAAGTCTAAACTTAAAGGCACGTTTTTGAACTTGATACTTTGAAATAATAGAAATCGATTCTATAAATACAATTTAGGGTTTGTGTAATACAAATCTATTCATAAAGATTAACTATGTTAACATTTGAAAGAGTATTTGAATTATTTTTATTGAAAATATTTTAACACAGTTTGACTTGAGTGCTAAAAGTTAATTGTAATTTGGGAGTCTATACTTGGATTTATGAGATGAAAAACTCGTGAAACATGCTACTCTTTACTTTTCGCTATTCGCAAAATATTGCTAAGTTCTTTTTATCATTTGTTATTTGTTAATTTTATCTTGGCATATTTTGTTCTCAGATTCCGAAAAGCGAGTACACGCGTGTAGTAAAAAAAATAATAATAATAAATACCGCAACCGTTTGCGTATAAAAGCGCAAAAATGCTTTTTCTTTTTTTGCATAAAATCGAACTGAATCGATTTGAATTCTTCCATAGTCGTGTGTATCTACTTATTCTGATGTTGACTTCACAGTCTAGATTACCATGACAACGTTGAGCCTAGATATGTGGGATCCTTGAAAAAGCAACACCCCCTTTTTGTCTAAATGTATACACCCGGGTGTAATATCTTTATTTCGAAAGCTAGCTTTAAACAAAATATTCTAGGATGTTTATCATCAAAAGCTCTTCAAAATGGTACCCCCATTAACCTTCTGGTCGCTTATTTTACATGATTACAATCGATTTTAAAATTTCAAGAAATAAACACCCCCCTATACACCCCCCATTTTTTTGTATAAACCCCCTATTATTTTTGCACAGGAATACATTATTTTTGATGCTTTTTCAGAATCTGCTGTCCTTTTTTCTCTATCTTTTTTCCTTTAGGCTACAGAAAACCAATTAAAAATCAGCGAAAATTAAGCAAAAAATTGCTAAAATACAAAGTAGCATAGTAAAAATGTAAAACGAAAAAAAAGGGAATTTACCACTTTTTGACTTAAAATTCGGAATTTTCGTAGAAACATATATACAACCCTATGTATTTTTATAGTAAATTAACCCCTTTAATTTTTAAAAAATCCATTCTTTTTTGCACCTATTGATTTTTTGGAGTCAATGATGCTACTTTGTATTTTAGCAATTTTTTGCTTAATTTTCGACAAGTTTCTGCATGTTTCCCTCAGCACATTTTTTTGAGTTTTGATGCATTTATTACTAGGCCAGTTGGTTCGGCTTCTATGACATGGGGTAGGGAAGAAAAATGATTTAAACACGAGGCTGTGAAGAGTCAAGGGCCAACTATCCTGAGTGACCCCTTAAACTCAGAATCTTGACATGAAAGATTTTAAAAAACACAAATCGTTTGTATTTGATTGTATCGATATGAAATTCAATAAGCAATCAATAATCGATTCTAGAGGCTGTCCCCCAGGACGGGATGGGTGGCCCTTGACTCCCCACAGCCTCGTGTAGAAAAACAATTTTTTTTCTTATCCCATGCCTAAGGTAAATATATTCAAACTTACCTCTAGTGTTTCGCTGTTAGTGTCCAGTTGCGTTATGTAGTCTGCTAACAAAGATCAGAAGCCGGGATGTCTTGAACTTCTTCTCTAATTTCAATATGGTGTCAGGGCTACGTTTGGTAGCCCTCGACATGTATAAAAGCAAGCTATTTTCATGGATTGTCGTGCTTTATACAGAGGAAAACGTATAAAGCACTAAAATATGTCTTATAATCAAGAATCTTTATAATGATATATAATTGAATTTTAACTAAAATATCTATGCCTAGGACCATATCACGTTGAATGCACCGGTTCTCGTCCGATCACCGAAGTTAAGCAACGTCAAGCCCGGTTAGTACTTGGATGGGTGACCGCCTGGGAATACCGGGTGTTCTAGGCCTCTTTTTTTATCAATACAAAATTAACATAATTTTTATTGAAAAAAAAAACTCGCCCGATAAGGGGCTCGAACCCTTGGCCTTGAGATTAAAAGTCTCACGCTCTACCGACTGAGCTAACCGGGCCTACATACAACTGTTATCTAATAATCAAACACATTTATGTACAATTTATTTTAATTTATTCTAAAATTTTAAAAAACGATTCGAAAAAAAAAAAGTATTAATAAAAAATTCTCCTAAATGAGCTCACACGCTGCTATTTTCTTTGAGTCTAAATTAAAATTATTAATACAATTTCGACTTAGTTCACTTGACCAACTCATAGCTAAATAATTATCAACTAAATCATCGTTTGAAGACGAATATTTTGCTATCTTTTCACCATCACAAAACCTTTTTTTTTATTCAAAAATTAAAAGGTCTAATTGATCCTAGAAAGTATTCTTACCATTCCGAGTTTTCACTTGGATCAATATAAACCAATTGATTGTTTGAGAATTTTTCATTGGCCAAATCTTTGACATTATTTGAACTATTTTTTGATGCTTCTAATTGAAATGTTGGATGAACCCATTCATCAAATTGTATGTTAAAGTATGCATTTATCTAGGGTCGAAATGAAATCTTATAAAAAAAAGACTGTTAAAACAGAGCGGGAAAATTTACCCAAAAATCTTCATGTCCAAGTTCATCAGTCAATGGAAATAAGACTTTTTCGTACGAGCTTTGATCAGGAGTAACAAGTTTTGACTTGATTGTTTCGCACATTGTTTTAGCTTCTTGCCAATTTAATTTTTCAGTTGATACAAAAATGCATCTTTCATTAAAATCTTTGAAATTATTTGGACATGACTTTTTAAGAGACTCGGTTGTGGTGATTAGAATTTTTTCTTCATTAATTATTGTTGTAGTCGTTGTGATAGGTTCAGTTGTAGTTGAATTTATGATTTCATCAGTTAAATCAGTACTAACATAAGTATCTAAAGTTGTTTGTACAATTGTGGTGTTGGTTTCTAATGTTGTATTTGAATTATCAACAATCTCATTTTCATTATCAAGACCACAAAATTGAATTAACTTACGAATGTAACTAATCGATTTTGGATTTTCTGTTGTTGTTTCATAACTTGGTTCTGTGTATGTTAAAGGCTCTTCTAAAGTTTCTGGTTCATCTTGGTTTTTTTCATTATTGTAGTTAATTGAATGATGACTTTGAATGGGTTGTTCGTGTATGCAGTCGTTGCAATCTAAGTCTTTTGAACTCGCGGATATAACTAAATTTAAAAGTGAATTTTTTGGAAATTCAACTTTCAAGTCTATTTTAACTTTTTCTTGACTGGTCTAAAAACAAAAAACTCAAGTTCCTAACACAAAATTCAGTCATTTTACTTTTATTTGATATAACAGCATCTCAGGACCGACTTTGATCTAAAAAAATAGTCTGTTTTTTTATCGTTTTAACCGGAGTATGCTTTTAGGAATCTTTTTTCCCCATTGATAATACTCCCAGTGTCAATGGTAGCTTTTTAGCTTTCAGAACATATCTTAACATCAATTACAGCTTCTTTTAATCATGAAAACTTAAATGTTTAAATAAAGCACATTGAGGTCTAGCTACAAAAAGTTGAGGGATAGGCCAAAAATTTTATAATTTTTACCCTTAAACTTCTGATCTTCCTAAAAAAAACCATAAAACATATTTATTTCCACAATGAGCATTTTATTTTTGGAAATCTGTTTTGTATGCAAAAAAAGGGTTAGATCTTGAATATTTTGCTGTCAAAAGCTGATTTCTTCATATTCTTCAAGTATCGTTAAATCTCGAGTTGTAAGACATGTCGCAAATAAGAGATGTTTTTTTTTTCTAAGTTCGCTATTTCCAACATGCCCTAAAATTCGAGAATTTCGGTTGTATGGTAACCAAGTCTAAATTGGTTCCTATGCTAATGTTCAGAAAATTCAAAACTTCTGTGCTATCTGAATTTGTCATTTTTGACATCGGAGCCGTATTCTACGACCTCGAAAACTCCAAAAAATCCTTTTGTTCATGGAGGCAAAAATTTTATGTCTTTTCCTTCGCCTAATGATAAGCTGCTTAACTTAAACATTTAATAACTCATGATTGGATTGATGTGGATGTACAACCTTAAAGCTAATAAGCTCCCATTGAGGCCGATACCAAAATTGACCGAAGAAAAAATTTCCAGAAAGTCACCGTCGGATGAAAACTTAAATGTTTAAGTTAAGCACCAATTCATTAGGCTGCAAAGGGCGGAGGATTAGGGGTAAAAATTTTGATTTTTTTTCCCTCTATGAACAAAATGAATTTTTTGGGTTTTAGGGGTCGTAGTTTACGGCTCTGTTGTAAAAAATGACAAATTCAGATAGCACAGAAGTTTTGGATTGAAAAATTAAAATTAAGAGATTATACAGTTTAAAGCTGAAATAAGTTAACGAAAAAACAAAAATGAATATAATAAACATTTTTAGAACAAATAACTTGTTTGAAAATTTTCAAATACGTGTTTTTAATATTTTAAAACTGTTCTATTATCTTTTTCTCAGCTTTGTACTGTCTCGGTAAAAGTAAATTAAGGCGTTTTATCCGAACACAATTTTACGCCCCCGAAAAAGTTCTGATTTAGATCTATCCCATTTTTATTTGAGCTGATTTTCTCCTCTATCCAGCTCATTGGATTTTTTGAAAAAATTGGCTTTAGGGACAGTCAAGGGCTTAAAAAATTTTTCATTAAGGATGCACGTGAGAATTTTTTAATCGACTAAAAAAAGTAAAATGACTTATTAAGACTTGACTAATTTTACTTGATCAACATTTTTGGCTGTGATTGACGCTAACAAAGTCCCAATAATTAATAAAAACTCTAATTTAACCATTCTTTTTTTTTTGTTTAACCCAAGATTTTTTTAAGGCACAGTTTCGAAAAAAAAAACAATAAAGAGAACAACAACATTGAAACATAAGAAATCATTGTTGTAACATTTAGTTATCATGGAATATTTATTTTTTTTTTTTGTAAAAATTTAATACTTTAACCTTTTATTTTGAAGAAAACTAAGAGATAACAACTTTTATTTAAAAATTTTTTTTTTCAATAAACTCTAATTTCATCGAACGAGAGTTCTTCCATTTTAAAGTTTTTTTCACTAAAAATTTTTATCAATTCTTTGTCCACCTCGTTGTCAACATTCACAATTTTAATCAATTTTAACTCACGTTCTGAGTCAAGTGAATCTTGTAAAAGCTGATCAATTGCATAAAAAAGAGCTTTACAACACAATGTTATTGGCATCTTATTCGAGCTTATTATAGGCATTGCAATTGACTCAACATCCGATTCAACCAGAATTAAAATTTTTAAAAATAAATTTTTCAAATCTTTATAACAAAGTGACTTTTCTGTGTCTTTATAACTTGACCAATCAGGGCCCAAAACATGAAAAAACTTTTTGGCATTAATATTGTAACAATTTGTCTCGACAATTTGTTTTGGTTTTATTTCACTAATTAAGTTATCTTGTAAGTACTGATTGCATTCTTCTTGAACTTTGGGACCGCAACGTTCTTGGATCGAACTTCCAATTTTTCCTAGACAAAAAAAAAGCTTAAAATATACTTAAACGTGGGTTCAATGATGACTACCTGTTAATTTAAGCTCAGGATTTGAGTCAAGCACAATAACATCAACATTTTGTGCCAAAAAGTCTGCATTTTCTAAAATAACCTTCAAGTTCTTATGTTTATAATTATGAAGCAAAAAATTTGTTTCATATTTTTTAATTAAGTCATAGTATTCGTCAAAGCTGGAATTTGTTGTTTCGGCTATTTTTTTTCTAATAAAATCTTTTGTTACAAAATCAATAAGTTCATTTTGATACGAATCAGCTGAAATAAAAGCTACTGTCTCATTTTGATTGAAATTAACATTGACAATTGGACAACCAAAATTTTCACGAGCATATTCTTGAAAATGATTGTCAAAATGAGAATTGATTGTGTCTTTTGGTTCAAAAAGTCCTCTTGAACTCTTAAAAAATAACATTAAAGTTTTGAAAAGGTCTTAGTGTCATTGTCTTACGTATCCTTGATCATCTACAGTTGTTCTTTCGATTGTTATGTTCTCGTTGATTTTAATTTTTGGCAAAAGTTGCTCAATTGTAAAACTATTTGGATCCGGTCGTTTGGAAAAATACAGCTTGTTATCATGAGTTGGATAGATTATAATTAGTCCTGATTTAATGTAAAGTGGATATTTTTTTTCAAAATGTTGTCTAATTTGTTGATATACTTCCGGTGGATCAACGTTGACATAATTTACGTTGTATACGAAATAGCTTTTGGGAATCATTTTTGTTTTTTCTATAACAAAAATTTGCTATTGATTATTTATTTGAATTTTATTTTGAAATGATGTCTAGGATACTCTAATTGATTAAAATATCTTAGTTTCTGTTTTTAATGATTGGTTGTCGGCTTTGAAAAGGGCTTTATTTATCCGAACGGTTCAGACCAGAGATTAATTTCTTGCTGTGACAAAAACACATCATTGTCTTTTTTTGACAATACAATTTTTTGGGACGCAGATTCCGAATCTGATATCGAAATTGAAAAGTTTTGATAGCGTAGAAGTTTTGAATTGCCGGAACCTTACATTTGGTGTTAGTACAACAGAGTGAAGTTAATTCGTTTCCATCTTTATCTCGTCTACGAGATACAATCTTAACCTGAGATTGGTATCCATACATAGGTTTGTTAAATAAAAAAAATCAGCTCAACATTTTGTTCAGAATTTTGTCTAGTTTTTTCGTTTCCGCGGCATTATCTTGATCAAGAATATTTTTTTCCGAAAAACCAAATACACCGTTTTGTAGCTGAGATTATGGGCTCTAAGAATTTGTGTAAATTTTTGAAATTATGCAAGTTAGTTGATAAGTATTTTGGTACAAAAGCATGAAGCTCAAAAACTTTTAGTTCAACTTTGAGAGTCGGGTACTCACAAAAACCGCTTGTTGATCAAGTTCTAAACAGAAGTCGTGTTTATCCTTTAAAATCGGGAATTTATCCTTTTCAAGCCAAAATAGATCTGGTCGAATTTAGACTAAAAAATTTAAAGTGATTGTTTGATTCTTCATTTTGAAAATAAAAACTTTAAAAAGCCTTTTTTTAAACAAAAATAAAACGGGTAAGTCAAATCTTACATTCCTTCTAATCATCAAAAAAATAAGCATAATCACAAGATCACTCCTCGACGATAATTTTAATTTTAAGGGAATAACAAAGTGAATACATTAAAAATAAATTAATTATTTACATCAAAAAAAAAATAAATTTCAAAATTTTTTAACAAAAAAAATGACGGGTTATGTTCTGTATCAAATCAAAAGCAATGAATCAAACTCGGTTTTGATAAATCATCATTTGAATCAATATTTTAAAGAGACACATAAACTCTTGCTCAATAGAGGTCTTATTTTAAAGTACCCAACCCATGATGGAAAAGTCTATGTTTGTTTAATTGACAAATCTATATCGTTGGACACGTTGCCTAAGGTCATAAATCTTAAACAAGATATTCAGCTTGAACGTTTCGATTATCAAGACAATGGATTTGTAATTTATTTATTTTTTTTTTGATACTCTGTGATAACTTTGTCTCTTTAAAGAGCTCACTGGGGTATCACGAATTGAAACCTGAAATTGATTCGGATTTTTTTGAGCTAGTCAAAAAAGAATTTGGTAAGTTTGTATCAAAGTTTTTTTTTAAATTTAAAATTTTGATTTGGTCTAACAAAAGGTGTAGAGACGCGTCAGATTAAGATTGGTCAAGATAATAAACTTGTTGTAACTGTTGATTCGTATCAAAAAAATCTAATCGATTATTACATGAGCAAAAATCGAAACGGTCTAGATAATCAACAAATCAAAAAATCAGAATTAACATATAATTATAATGGAAAAAATTTTAGTGTAAAAATACATAAAGGAGATTTATTGGATCAAAGAGTGGATGTCATTGTAAATGCTGCTAATACAGATCTTATACTTGGAGGTAAACTTATCTATATGGGGGTGGCTAAGCCTCCGACATGTTGATTTTTCTAGACCCATAAAGGTCTTACGCCTTTCATTGGTTTGGTTGAGGGGTTGCGGGGTTAGGGTGTTTCGAATCGAAACTAAATAGTTAAATGAGGATTACGCGGGTATTTGACCTTGATTTTTCGTGTTTCAGGTTCACGATTCAGATTTCGCGAGGGTAAAAAAGATTGATACTGAAAACAACAATGACAGAGGTGAGGTGGGACTCCTGCTGCCACTCTACTGACTAAATCAATGTCCCAATTTATCGGGTTTAAGTGAAGAGCTTAGTTTCGTATTGCGATCCTTGATATTCGTGAAATCCTAGAAAACCTAAAAATGTCACCCTTTATAGAACCCAAGGATCCTTATAGTAAATTTTCTCAGAATATATATAGTTTATATAGGGTTGATAGGTAATCAGAAAGTAAAGTATGTTGTCTTGACACTTAAATCCCCAGGGTCCGGAAAAATTTGGAAAAATTACTTTTTCGGAACCTTACTTAAGAAAATTGAATTCTTTTTAGGTGGAGTAGCAGGAGCTATTCTAAGAAAATGTGGTAGACGAATCGAAGACGAATGCAATGAATACAAACGTAAACGAGGTAAAAAAATGAGTATATCCGAAGTAATGCACACAAACGCGTACAATATTCATGCTAATAAGATAATCCACGCTTGTGGACCAATTTGGTATGATTATCAAGATAAAGAATTTTGCTATCAACTTTTAAAGAACACGTTCCAAAACGTACTCAAATACGCAGAAAATAGACTTAACGATGTCGAATCGATAGCTATTCCCTTATTAAGTTCTGGTATTTATGGTGTACCCAAGAGTTTGTGTTGTAAGGCTGTTTATAATGCAATTGAAGAGTACTTAAATGAATCAAACGATTCCCAGCGAAAGTTAAAACTTGTTAATTTAGTGAATATTGATGATGAGACAAATGATGAGTTAATTAAGTTTTTTGGTGAAAAAATTTCTAGAATCGATGATGTAAACGAACCCCAAGTCGTTAAATCGACACTAAACTCGATTGAAATTGATAAGAAAATCGATGAAAATAATCATATTAAATGTGTTTGTTGTCATGAAGATGCAAGAGATTTTAAAATCGCTAAATGTGGATGTAAATATTGTGATCAATGTTTTGAAAATATACAACAAGGATCAGATTGTATGAATTGTTGATGTCCGTAAAAAAACAATTTAAAAATATTTTTTTTATAAAATAAAAAAACCTTAAGACTAGTCTTTCGTTCAAACAGCTTATCCTAATTCATCAATAAAGCCTTGAATTTTCCTATTTTTGAGGGTCGAACAAATTGAACAAAACTGTTCTCGTAGGCTTTGGTCCTTATTTTCGTGCTGTTTATGTGGCTTATTGCTTTGCACTTGTCTCTAACTTTATTTAACTAAATCGTGAGCGGATGATTGTCTTCTTCGGTGATTCTCTTGAGCAGTTTGACCAACGTTTGATCGATTTTTAATCGTATCAAGATTGTATTATCCGCGAAAAGTTTGGATAGACCATATTATTTACAAAAATAAAAAAAAGAGAGCACCGAGGATTTGGACAAGTTGAAAACCGATTATAGTTTCATCAATTTTTCACATTTTGACCAAAATTTTGTGGTTTTTTTGTAAAAAAAGCCTTAAAAACATATTTATGTAAATAATTTCCAACAAATAATTCCTTTTGATCCTAATTTTAACCCTACTCTTGACGTTTATTGGCTTACAGCCCCTTTTTTAAACGTTTTGTGTAAGGTTCCAACGTCCACGCTACATGAATTTGCAAAACCCGATTCGATAATAATTTTTAGAGGGTCGAAAATAATTTCAATTTTTTTGTATAGAAAAGTCCCAAATTTAATGACAAATAAATACAAAGGTTCTTGCGAAACTGTAACTTTCTTTTCGCAGCCGTTCCAAGAGCGGAATGGGGATTTAAAAGGGTTCCGTTCCAGACTAGATTTTTTATCTATTTACATATGGGATAAAAATAAAACGCCTAAAAATACGCTGAAAATCAAAAACCTCAAAGGTGACACAAAATTTGGTTTTAGAAAGCCTGGAAGTTTTGAATTAGCGGAACCTTGCAAAAAATAATTAAATAGCTCTTGAGATTAAAACAGAATAGACTCTTTTTTAAGCTTCTGCATAAAAATAATAATGGTATGGGAGGTCCCTTTTGGAAGGAATGTGATTCAACTTTCTTTTTTGATCGTTTTTAAACGATTATTGCTTCAGAGATTTTTTTCCCCTTCAAAAATGGGTGTTAGGCATCATCGAGAGCTTATTACAATCCATATATTCATATAAATAATTGTTTTTTTCAATCACGACTTCTAAAAGTTTAAAAGATAAGTATACTTCGGAGTACGCTTGTGGTTCCAATCTAAGTCTAAATAGTTGTAAAGTTTGCAGCTTCAGCTTAACTAGTCGTAATCATACCTTTGCCGGTCCCAAGTCCGGATGAGAAAATGAGAGGGAGACGTTATTTTACACGAAATTTTTTTTTTTAAAAAATAATTTATTCCTAAAATAGATTATATAAAATTAACTAAATAAAAAATAAATGTTAAAAAATTTATTCGTCATCACTATCACTTGATTCAAATTCTGAGGTCGGTGGAATCGTAATTGGTTGTTCTTGTTGTTGACCATTAACCAACGATGTTGTCAAACGAGCTAATTTAGGAATTACATTCTCAATTACTTTCAACATCAACGGTTGTTCCAACGAACAAAAATCCTCACTTCTTGATATAACCGGAAAATTTTGTGACATTATTTCATAACATAATTTAATAACATCTTTCAACACATCGTACGCTTCACTAGCCTCTTTAAATATCCTAACCACATTTTTTTCATCAATCAATTCACTTAAATGAAACAAACACAACTTTCCCAATTCGATTAAATTCATTTTATCAGCTGCTTTCATAATCCCGATAAGTAAATTTCGTGATGTGTTATTATCATCGATTCTAACGTGACCTGTGTACAAATAACTCAAAATTTCCATAAATATTTCATGTTCTAAATCTTTAATATAAATCGGGTGTTTAGATGGGTCTAAACCTATTTGAGATTCTTTAAAATTTCCGTGAGAACTTAACATTGCTCGAAAGTACTCGCTTCGACAGACTAAAATGTTACGATGAGCTGGAACTATTTTTCCTTCGACTTCAAAATAAACGTCTGCGAATAGTTCATTTTGGATCAAAGTGTTTAAATTACGCGATAGGGAACACATTGAAGGTTTACTTGACTCTTCACCATCAACAGGCATCTTATTACCCTTGATCTCTTTACAAAAGTTTAAGGATCAAAAATTGAGGGATTTTTTTTATCAAGTTTACCGATTCCGTCGATCAAGTAGATACTCCCGCATACAGTGAATCGAATTGTGTCTGTCTTGAATGGTGTTGGTTTGATAGCAGGGGTGAATAGTTTAGGTTTAGAAGCCTCTTGAGGTCGATCAGTCTCCCATAGGAGTAACCAATTATCAGAGCTTTGTAAAGCCTCGATTTTTAACAATGAAGATCCAGGACACATTTTTTCGTAAATGTTAATTTTATTAATGAACAACTTTTCGTCTATTTTGAACACAATTTGATGCATAAAGACACCTTTGAGTTCATTTTGAATTTGTTGATTGACTTCGTCTTCTAAAATATGTGTTAACTCGGCTTCGTATGAGCCAGGTTCTTCGTCAAGTGAGTATGAGGTAAGATCAGTTTTTGGACCTAGTACTGAATTTAAATATTTTATGTTTTCATCTGATTTTGATTCGATGTTTACAATACTCGATACCCAATGGGTTATTTGATTTGAATCGTTTGTATCAGACATTTAGGGGATCCAGTTAGTTTTTGGTGTCGCTTAGTTTTTGAAAAAAAAAATTGAACAAAAATTATTATAATTATTTTTGGTTGTGTTTTTTTTTCAAAAGAAAGCGAAATAATTATGAAACTTTTAGTTGTTATTAAAAGCAGTTGCAAATAAAATTCTAATTGGCATTGTTTTTTTTTTGTTATACCTTTACAAATATGGATTTAAAATTCAAAAGTTTATTTTCTTTTTGAGCATTTTATAAAAAAATAAAAAAGAATAACTTGAACGATGAAGTTGAGCAAGTGCAAAATTAAAGGCTTGAGATATTTAGCCTTAGTATAAAATTATAGACTTAAATGTTACACTACTCATATTGGCACTGTATGTTTTTGTTCAAAATAATCCATTGCTTTGTTTTTTTTGTCATTTTAAAACGTTCAATAGAACAAGGAAAGAGAAAAAGAAATAGCTGACCGAAGAGAAAAACACTATGGATAAGAGAAACGGCTAATTATGATGATGACCATGTGGTCCCCTCCCACTCACATGGGGAGGGGATGCCTAAAACGAAATTTAAACGGATGGAATCTCCATTTTATTGGATAATTTTCAAATTTTGGCTCACAATCTGACATAGAACAAATTTAATTCATTGAAACAGCAACTCAACGACATCCGAAAAAAAATAGAATATCTAATAATTTTTCGGATTACTTAATAAATTAAAGTTTTCGAACTTAAATTTTCGCATTATTCAATAAAATAACATTAGCATCGAATACAACTCTAACGATTCTTATGCAGTCGGTGATGCCTGCTTGTATTGGTAATTTGAACATTGAACGAAATGACATTGAAGACAAGGCGACGAATTTAGGACGATTTAAACGATCCAAATAGAGTCTTTATAATCAATACTCTCAAAATCGATATTTTACGAGGAAAACGCTTCGCCAAGACAAGTGTCCTAATCGGGTTGCATGTTCCTATCATGAAATCTATTCCAAAAAATGTTGTAGACAAAAAGTAAGTTTCGAAATATAATTGAAGAGACATCATGCGATTACTGTGTGGGTTGCTAAAAACAAGCATCATATCATGATTATGTTGACATCAAGAATTCGAAAAACAAAAAGTATTCAAAAAAAATTCTGAATAAAAAAACGAAGAAAAGTCAAAAATAAAGAATTTACAAAAATGATTTACAAATATACCAATTTTACGAAAAACTCAATTTCAAAGCAAGGAAATGAGAGGAACGATGCTGGTTATCTCCTAAACGTTCGTACGTTTACTCAGCATATACCAAATTGGGGCGGCTCTTTTTTTGATCTAGACAATAGAATAAAAATTTCGTTAACAAATACGTGTACCATCGATAATTTCTTACTAGGTCTTTAGACATCCCTAAAGCTATTAAAAAATGTATCAATCTATTTAATTTTTATTTAAACAAGAATAGTCTATACGAAATGAAGTGATATCTGCTTACGAGTCAAAAGTTAAAAACAATAGCTAAGATAGAATGCAAAGATAACGAATTTGATACTAAAAGCGGTGAAGATAAATTTTTATAGAACATATAAAGCATTTACAAACTTTCAAATCAACCTTTAAATTCTTAGAATGTGACACTAAAAAATCTTCTTGATTAAAGATTTAGTATTTAACAAAATAAACGAAACTGTAATATGAAATTTCATGAGTGAGTACCAATTATTATGTTGTTAAGCCGTGAGATCTTGTGGCACTTGGGGAAGAGCTAATTCGGTTATTAACTTTTTATTTTATCTGGAGACTTTTTTTATATTAATAAAGAAAAAAAAGAAAATGTGTTTTTGCTTATAATACAATTTAAGCTGTTACATATACTTTTAGAAAAGAAAATTAAATTAAATTGACAAAATATTAAATGAATATGTTGGGGCACAATAATGTAAAAAATGCAATCGAAGCGTGGTCTTGAGTAATTGTTTTGAAGAAAATCGTGGCTATTTTTTGAAACAAGTAGTGAATTGAGTATTTATGATTTGTCGTTAGATATCTTCATTAATCAAGAATAGTATGAACTCTTGATCTGAATGAGGCTGAACCTTGGAGGTACCGATTTTTAAAATTTTTCAAAAAAAAATTGATGTCTTTTTCAGTGCCTAAAAACGAATTTTTAGGAGTCATGACACTTAAGACCTGTAGTGGCTGAAAAAATTATTCAGACATCCCCTAAAAAATTGGGTTTCCTAGGTTTTCATTTCGAAAATCAATTTAAAAATTTGCAATGAACGTTTTGCAATTTCGGAACCTTATAAACAACAATAATTTGTATAAATAAATGATTTTTTTTCACTAAATTTCATTAATGAAATTAAAATTCAATTGCTAAAGACTATTAACCCAAAATTGAGCCGGTATCTTGTTCGATTAATTTAACAAGGGAGAGTTTAAATACTGCTTAGTTATGTTGCATAATCCACAATGACAGTTTCTGAATGATATTCACCGCATATTCAAGTTTTGTACGCGTTACATTTTCGCCTAAACCACTGTACCAACAACATCAGTTAACACGTCCTTTTTAAAGGCTTTGGATCTGCACATTTTAAAGAATCTCAAAACTCAATCAGAGCCAGTTCGTAATGTGGCTATTTCCAGGAGTCTCTTTTCTCAAGAGCGATCTCAAGCCTATTTCTAATTTGAATCTCTTTAAGATCTTCACCGAGATCCAAATGAGATTTTCACCTGTGTATTCAGATACACAAAACGTAGCTATCATAAAATGTTAAGCTATGTTACAAACTCCGGTATATACGGATTTTCTGGTCCAATATGAACTGATAAATCGTACCGAAACTCTTGCTAAGTCGACGCAAAGAATCGCCTCTGTTTAAAGGTTTAGAAATTGAGGGTTCTGATGTCTATTCTTTTAAAAAATTAGGTTTTAGAGGAAGGATTGATGATGAAGGACACGTGTTTTTTAAACTTAAAAAAATCTGGATAATTTTTATTTAATAAATAATTATACAATCGAATAAATATTAAAAGTTCCACGATTGGAATCGAAAAAAAGTTAAAAAAAATTCATTCAATAATCATCATACTCAACGTCACTTTCATGAGTATCCAATTGTTCCTGAGTATTTGGTTTTGAATCTTCAATTAAATTATCAACAAGATCGTCGAGTATTTTTTTAACTTCAGTTGAAACCACAAAATCTTCAAATTGTGTGCTTACTTTTTCATTCAAAGTCACCAAATTTTGTTGTACACCTCTCATTTCACCTATTTGTCCATTTATATTTGACATATCATCTTTAAGCTCGTTCATTTTCTTGAACAATTCACCAAATGTCTGATTTATAGCTTTAAATTGTTCGTTTGCTACACGATTCATTTCGTTTGTCAACTTGGCTAAACTGTTGAGATTACTCTCTAACTGTTTTTGAGTATCGACCAACTCTTTTTTAGTATTTTTCAATTGACTATTGTAAGAGTTTTTCAAAGCTTTTATTTTATTATTTGTCGAACGATTTAAATCGTTAATACCTGCGTTAAGTTGATTTTGTGATTCAATAACTTTTTGTTGTACAACGTCTAATTGTGCACTTGAGTCCTCTTGGGTTGTTTCAAAATTGTTGGTGGTCTTTCTAGACATTTCAACCAAACAATCTTCTAATCTTTGTTGAGAATTAGTCAACTTATTCTCAACATCTGTTATTTGATTCGTTAACAATTCTCTGATAGCTTTTAAATCAGCATTAGTAGACCGTGATAGTTCATGTATATTGTCTTCTAAACGTTTAGAAGGATCTACTAATTTAATATCAGGTTCAATTGTAGCGAAACGTTTTGATAAAAATTCAAGAATTTTATCTTTTGTTTTTATAAATTTGTATTCATTGTCATAATTGAATTCTTCGTATCGTATGCTTAACCATTTGAAGCATAGTTTGTCGTTGAATCTGTTTAGGGTCTCTTGGACTTTGAGTACGAATATGATACGCATTGAAATTTGTTGGATATCGGCTTCGTCTAAAACTGTTTTTATCTCACCGACAGCGATACCTTAAAAAATGAAAGAATAGTATGAAAATTTTTTGGAAGTAAGGTTTATGCTCTGACAACTTAATGTCAGATGTCCTGATGACGTGTTCCTAATACATGAAAACACAGGATTCCCTATTTTTTAGGGAGTCGATTCAATTAAAAAAAGTCCCCTGAAATCACATGTATTTTTAATGATAAGCTTGCTGAAAATCGAAAACTTTAACACGAATGAGTTAACCTTATTTGACCCTAAATATGTTACCTTTTAATTTTACGGTATTGGGTGGGTATGGTTTACCCGAAAAATTCAGACTTTGGGTCGGGTAGGGGATGGGTTACCCAGAAATTTTTGATTTCACGTATCGTTCTGGTTTGGACACAGAAAATTTGGGTATTTTATTGGTTTTTAGTTGTTTTTTTTTCAACAAAAATTATGTTTTGGATATATGTACCCAAATTTTATGGGTAACCCAACCCAGATTCGTCCCTGAAATCCAAAATTTCTGGGTAAACAATATCCTAGCCGAACCCAAAATCTTTTTTCTTGGATCACCCATACCCACCAAATACCTTAAAAGTAATGGGTACATAGGTCTTGATTTTATAGCACATTTTAAGTCTACTTTGTCGGCTTAAGAATTTCCTCATTTTCCCTAATGAGATTTGATGTTACAGTCATATCTCACTTATATCAACGCGATATTAAATCACTATTTGTTAAAGATGACCTCCAAAAATGTTATATAACCGCTAGAGCTACTATAATTCCATTTTTTTAACATTCTAAAAGTTAGCTTAATAAATAATTTTGTATAAAATTTCCTTATGTCACTATTTTATTATATCACTATTTGAGGCTGACAAAAACGGGGTGATATAAGTGAGATACGACTGTAGCTATTCTTGCCAATATCAGAAGACTTCTAGGTCATACTTTAGCCCACTGATTCTAAGAACAAAACGAAATCTACTTGAAAGTCGTTTGAACTCGAATGGGATCGTCTTAAAAGACCGTCCTGAGCGCGTTTCAAACGGAGCATTAAATTTTCACAAGAATTGATGTACTATTTTCAGTGAAACCAACTTAGGCCTTTTTTCATCCAAACACAAGGAAGCCTTAAGACTATTTTCTTGATAATGGTCAGACATCTGTACCCATTTATTTTCGGGTATTGGGTCGGTTTGGGTAACCTGAAAAAATTGGATTTTAGGGTTTAGGTAAGGTATAGGTTACTCATAAATTTTGTGTTTTTGGGTAAAGGTTGGGTTGGGTAACCCTGAAAATAGGGTAAGTAAACCCCTAAACTCCTTTTAAAACCCCAATTTTTAACCCAAATACCCTATTTTTATGGGTTACCCAAACCGACCCAATACCCGAAAATAAATGAGTACAGATGTATTATAATAATTGATTAAAAATAAAACTAAGACTCCAATTTTGTGACTAAGAATCTTTTGAGTGTAAAATTCGATAAACACAGTGGGCCATTGGCTTACCGTAACACACAAAACTGAGTTTTTGTAACATAGATTTTAGTCACAACTTGTCACGCAATCATTTCGATGTCACAATTTCTCCTTAAAGATAAGATACAATATACCATTATAGTCACATTTAGTCATATGGATCCAATGGAACAAGATAAAGACAAAGTGTGACTCTGTGTTATATAGTCGAAACCCGTCGGTATTTTCCACCAATCACCCCTGTAGTTAAAATTAATTTTCGTGTTTTAGCTTGAATAAACACTAGTTTTAACCGAGTAAGAACCCCTATATAAAAAAAAAGTAAAACACTTACCGACGAACAAATTGAATGTAATAATGCACATAAGACCAATAAACATGAAATATATCAAATAATTTAAATACAACGCTGAATCAATATTTTCAAAATCCAAACCCATTGAATCACTATCCAATTCACCAAGAGCCATTGACAAAGTCCTAACAAGTGATAGACCTGTGGTTGCATTAAAAAACTCAACACCAAAATTAGTTCGTACTCGATACGACAAATTAAAACCAATGTAAATTAAAAAAAATATTGGAAAAAATTTTGCTGAATTTTGTATTGTACGTCTAAATGCAAGAACATATAAACCAAAAACTTTTAATTTTTGTATTAAAAACGAAAATACAATGAACGAGCATAAAACTGAAATTGAACATACATTAAGCTTAATGGCAAAGTCATCGGTTGTTATTGCGATTAAAGCAGCTAAAAACGTTCCAACTTCAGCCCAATTTTGAAGTGACACAAAAAACGAAAACTGATCAACTAAAACTACTTGCAATATCTTTTTAATCAAATTAACAACTATGACCACAATCAAAATCGATGACAAATTTGACTCAAACTTTTTTCTCAATGCCTCTTTATCGCCTAGCGGATTATTAGTTGCAAACTTTGACAATTGAGCCGAGTACACAGCGTACAAGATTAAAAACAACAAGTACAAAAATATGTTTGAATAAAACGCAAATCTTGGTATATACCTCCATTTTAGTTTTAACAATTGTTCTGTTGTCTCATGTTTTAATAAAGTCTCTTGACCTGATCTTGCCATTAACATTAACGGATGTTTTTGTAAATTTTTACAAGCTGGATCTAATTTTTTAAAATTAAATTCATTTCCATTATTACAATTATCCAAAACAATTTTTAAACTCTCCCACATTTTGTTTTCAAACATAGCCACTAATTGAGGATTCTCTTTTTTTGTTACTTTTGTAATTTGATTTTTGAATGCTAAATTCATGACATTTATTTTATGATCGTTACGTTCAGCCGAGTTTAAATTTATCAATTTTTCCCAATTTTTGTCTTTGAGTAAAACTTTGACTACTTCTCGATGACCTCGACTTATTGCAATATCGAGACAATTCTTGTTATCCTCAGTCAAAATATCAATAACAGCACCTTTGGCAAGTAACAACTCGACTAACTCATAAGCACCTTCGTAACATGCAATGTGTAATGGATACTCGCTTTTTTTTTCAAGTTCACTCGAATGAATAATCGAGTACTTCGAGATTAAAATTTTACTAATCTCAAAAAATCCCAATCGACAACTAAGTTCTAACGCAGTGTTACCATCTTTGTTCTTAGTGTTCAAATCAGCACCACATTCTAACAATAAAGCCACGATCCCTAGATGTCCATTTAAACACGCCAAATGCAACGGTGTGTTCCCAGACCCGTCCATTTGTTCAATAAAGAACCCCAAATTCAAGTCTTTAATCAAATATTCAACGATATTAAAGTAACCTTTGAAGCATGCTATGTGAAAACAAGTCTTTCCCTCTTTATTTTTTGACATCAAATAAGATTCCATAGACGAATAGCTATCGCTTAGTCTTGTGATGGCCAGTTTTATGATTTCAATATTCCCATAAGAACTTGCCGTGTGTAAAACATTGTCTTCACGGTCGTTTTTAATAAACAAGGGTTCGACAAATTTATTATCTTTTTTTGACAATAAAATTCTCATTCCTTCGAAATTGTTGTTTTCAGCGCACACGTGGTAAATTGAGTTTCCTTTTGGGTCTTTAGCGTCCAAGTCAATGTACTCGCATGTGATAAGTGCTTCGGTACACTTGACATGTCCGCTCATAAGACTCACAAACAATGGAGTGTACCCGTACTTGTTAGCTGTTTTAACACATGGTACATAATCTTTAATCTCTTCTTTTTCGATGAGATTTTTTTCGTATGATAAAAATTCGCGTATAAATTTGTAACGGTTATTGGATGCAGCGATGTGTAAAGCATTTTCTAGGTTTGAATTTTGTTTGTTTGAAAATGCGTTGTTTTTGATTAGAACTCGTAACATTTCGGCACCACAGTAACGTGCTGCAATATGAATTGGTAAATTTCCATTACGATCTTCTAAACGTATTTCATCACCTTCGTTTAGATAAAAATCTTTAAGAAGACACTCAACTGTTTGTAAATGATTCGATTCAATTGAAATTTGTAAAATATTTGTTTTATTCGAGTCAACTCGATTTAAAGTTTGTATGTAATCGATTAAAGAGTCTTGTTTTATTTTGTCAAGAATTTTTTTAATCAATTGAAAATTGTCCTTTTTTTGTTTACATGCTAAATGTATTGGTAGGGTTTCGGTTGAAGATGTTATTAATGTTTTAGCTGGTGATTTTTCGATTAATAGATCGGCTATTTCATCATGACCGTATTTAAATGCTAAATGCAATGGTGTCAATTGATTTTCATCTTCAATCTAGAATTAGAATGTAAAAATACATTTTGTTTATTCATTGTCTCCCAAGTCTTAAAAATGTACGCAAGCAGAAGGCTGAACACATTAATTTTTAGGCATTGGGTTTTTATTCCGACATTAATTGGCTTTTGGGTCTGAATCTGAAATTTCTTGCTAATCCAAATCCTACCTGAACCGAAAACCTGAATTCTTCGGGTGACCCATACCCACCTAATACCTAAAAGTGAACCCAATAATATATAATTATAGAGGTATACTTGGACGTATTCTCTGCTCTCTATTTTTTCCAATGTTAGTTTTTCCTACTGTAACACGAACCACCACTTTTCCTTTCAACTAAAGACTGACTAGCTTTCGGACACTGTTATTCTTGTTGAAAATTTTGTGCTTTTTCGTGCTGACCTGGTGGTTAAGCTTTGGGATTTTCGGTTCGGGTTACAGACTCGTTTTTATTAAAACATCTAAACTTTTCCACATCCCTTTGGGATGGTAATCGAAGTTTTAAGAAAAAAGGCAGCTAAATAGCAAGAGAGAGCACTAAAAGTTCTATCAGAAAGTCAGTTTCCTTGAACTGCACGGCTTTTAGTTCGGCGGCAAAGTGGTTGTCCGTTGAAATTTTTTATTGATTTTATATTTTTGACGCATCTGCAGCTCGAACTTAAGGCCACATAGCTTAGATCTAGTTAAAGCAAGATAGAGCATTAAAAGCAGTATCAGAAAATGTGTGTTCTGGTCAAGATGCACCTTTTTTTGGCGGAAAATAGTGGGCAGTAGTCTGATAATTTCAGGTATGTTGTATGTACTTTTTAGAGTTTGTAGCCCGAATCGAATTTCATAAAGCTTTACAAGAAAGGAAATTAAATCTTCTATCAGATAATCGGTGTCCAGAAACTGACAGACCTTGGGTCGGCGAAAAAGTTGTGGTCCGATTGTTTTTTTAGGTATTTTGCCTTGCTGGCCACCATGCCAGCAAGAAAGAGCACAAAAATTTCAACAAGAATAACAGTCTCCGAAAGCGAGTCGGTCTTTAGTTGAAAGGAAAGGTGGTCCGTGTTTTAGCAATATCCACCATTTTATGATTAAAAAATTACAAAAAAATGAAATTTCCTTTCCATAACTTTTGAATAGATTGATAAAACATTTCGGACTTCTTAAAAAAATATTCCCAAACACATCTCAGTCTCGATAGGTGAAGACTTTGTAATGACCCAGGCTAAATATTTGTTAGAGAGTTACGCCATCTTGGACTTGAAAGAATTAATTTAAAAAAATTTTAAAATTTTACATCTTTTTTGATATTTTCTAATTCTAACAAAATAACAACAGCTTCATAATTATTTTTATGTACAGCATGATGTAACGCTGTAAATTTTGATTCATCTTGTGCATTATAATCACTTTTAAACTCAATTAAAACATCAAATGTTTCAATAAACTTGAAAAAAAAATATTTTAAAAATGGAAATTTTTGCAATTTTAATTAATGGGAATTACTTTAATTTTATTTTGATCTAAAGAATTTCGACATGAAAACATCGATCCCGATACTTTTTGGAAAACATTTGATTTTATTAAAAGTTGTAATGGTGTTACTTTACTTTTCGATCGAACATCAACATCTTCAAAAAAAATTGTTATCTATATGAATCAAAAATTGGAAGGTCTAAAAATTACCGAATCCTAAATTATTGATTAGATATTTGCATAAATCGGGTCTACACTTTTTGGCCGCGTAGTGAAGCAATAGAAAATTATCATATCCAGTTTGAGCTTCCAAAAGACTCTTTTTAATCGCGAATCCAATTTGTTCAACTAAAAAATCTATTTTTCGAATTATGTTAACGTCTGTGTAATTATCATCTTCAATATCCTTTTTTTTTTAAATTAATTAAAATTTATTGAAATTAAAACTTGAATTGATTTAACGTGGAAAGTATCATAAAATGTAAGATACGGTTAACAATCATTTTGTGTCATATGACGATTAGATGATGCAATTTTTGTACTCATAAAAAAACTTCAGGTGATAAAACTTCATGTGACAGACCAAGATTGTCTATGTCTTGTCCAGATGAAGAGAGCACAGAAATATGCACAATATTAAAACATGTCAAGAAGCTCGAAAATAGATATACTTGATAATGACAAAAAATGAGCTCATATTTAGCGTCTCTTAAAGAGTTCGATAGAGTAGAGGAGTTGTATGCAAATTAGAAAGACGATTGCAGAATTTTAACTGCTACTCAGCCAACGACAAGTAAAATTACATCAATCCTGTCCTCTTTTACGACACTATCGGACTCGATAAACAAATATTTTCAAACAGATTCCAGCTGAGATTTTAAGCTCTGCATGGCGATAGGTGAATACTTGGTAATGACCCAGTCTAATTATTTTATGCATTTCCTAGTCCGAATTAAAGGTCTGATTAAAAATAAATGTGAATCCTAATGGGTAAAACTTAATTATTAGAATGCCATTTATCGGCTTTATTTGGTCTGCCCTTTTTGGCTTTATTAACGAACTGATCATTATTTTTAAACAATCCCTTCAAGGCCAAGAGGTGAGTACAATAACATGAATGTGTTTGTGCTTCGTGAATAGTGAGGATGGTATCCATACCAATGGAATAGAGTTTGTTAGGGACTCTGGCAAAACTCGCATAAAAATGTTGAGAGGGGTGTCTAGAATATATTTACAGTTACCTTTTGCTCAACTATCTTTGAGGTAATCAAGGAACAATGGAAAAATTATATTCAATAATAAACGAATTTATCTAGATGCTAAATTTTTGTGTAAAAATTTTCTATAATACAGTGGTGCTATGATCACAGGAATTTACATAATTTTACGTAAAATCTGGTAATTTTACGTAAATTTACGCAAAATGGTGTAAAAACCAAAACGGCCATTTGAAATTCTGAATTTTTTCTATTAGATTTATTGTAGCAAGTTGGGGAGTGTATCAAAACATAGAAAATGGAAAAACATAGAATTCTATTTATCTCGATAAAGCATAGAAAAAAAAATTACATAGAAAAAAATCATAGAAAATAAAAAACATAGAATTAAAAAACATAGAAAGACTTAAAACATAGAAAAATTTAAGAAGCAGATTCCAGTTTTAAATAAAAAAAGATCAATTTATAAATTTATTTATTTAAGAGTTTAGATAAAGCATGTATTTTCACTCAAGGTTTTCCTCAGTTTAACCAAAAAGGTATAGTTTATTATTTTCTATGAGATAAAAGGTTTACTTTATTACACATTCTGATGAATTTGTACTATAAAAATCGAAACTTTAGTTAAAATGAGTTTGAATAAGATTATGTTGTGTGGTAAAAGATCATAAATTGTTTTCTACGTTTCTTGGTTTTCTATGTTTCAAATCTTTCTATGTTATTAGGAATATTCTATGAATTTTATTTTTCTATGATTTGACATTCTACGTTTTTTGACTTTTCTATGTTTTTTATTTTTCTATGTTTTGATTGTTTCCCGCAAGTTGAATCATAAGTTAAAAAAAAATGTTTTTTCTTGTTCATTAGCCTGTTTACTATTATATTAAACATGATTTTGTTTTTTTTTAATTTCATTTTTTGAAACTTTTTGAAATACCAAATCAGGGTTTAATTTTTTTTGGCCGTTTTGGTTTTTACACCATTTTACGTAAATTTCCGTAAATTTACCATATTTTACGTAAAATTAGATAAATTTACTGTTTTTAACCTTAGTAAATTTACGTAAAATTACCAGATTTTACGTAAAATTATGTAAATTCCTGTGATCATAGCACCACTGTATTTCAATTTATTGTGTTAAAAATTTTTAGTCCTTGTGCTCAAAAGATTTATGCTGTGTTGAATAGAAAGTCCCTTAAACAAATCCAATTTCACTGAAACTTGCAAATAAGCAACTGATTTGGGTTGGGCACATTTTCGTCGACAGGTATTAAAAAGTGACCCTCAATCCCAATACCCAAGACCTCTTTTCAAAAAACTTGTAGCCTAAAGCCAAACTCTATGATGACTAACGTTTTTCTCGGCAACAACACATAACATAATATTCAGTTAAAAAAAGGTTTAATTTATTTTTCTATTAAGTTTGAAAAATGAAAATATCCCACATTCAGAGTGGGGTAAAGTCTGCTGATCCTTGAAAAGACTTATGTAAAATGTAAAAAGTATACAATCATTTGGCGTTTCCATTCAATCAATTCGAGTAGATTTAAACTACAATAAAATTAATACAAACTTTAATCAATGCTTTGATTTCACCTTTATAATTATTTTCATTTTCACTATGAACAGATATTTCACTAACCATCAACGGTAAATTAACAGACTCGTCTTCTTTCGATCTTTTTTTAGATCTTGTACTCGTTTTTTTGAACCAATTTATCATTTTTTCTTATTCAAATTCTAAACAAAGAAACAATTTTAATAGTTAATTTTAATAGACAAAAGATCGTTTAAACCCTTTAAAAAAATTTTGTTGTTATCCTCTTGATCAAATCTTAAGCTCTCAATCGAGCCTGTTTAAATCCCAATTACTCGAGGTTAAATAAGTAAAGATTAACTTTAAAATAAAAAAAAAATAAAATATTTTTAGTCAAACAAAAAAAAAAATATCTTATCTCTAATAAAAAAGAGTGGGTGCTTTTTTTTTTAAATAGTCTCCCAACAAAATGGAATTTATAAAAAATCTTCATATCTTCAAAAAAGACCTCTAATCAAAAAAGTAATTAAATTTTTTCGTTTTATTACTCTTTTTTTCGTACTAATTAAATATTTACATTTTAAATTATCGTTTCATTGTTATTGTGTGCTTTTGGTTTTTTTTTTTTTAAATTTACTCGTTTAAATATTTAATGTAACGTCCCCCCCTTCTAATATTTCTTAATAGATACCTTGTTGTTGTTGTTATTGAAGATTGACAAACAACAATTGTTGCTTTATTTCCTAAATACTTCTGTTAATATTTGGTTTTTAGAAGATCGGCTTGAGATAAGTTATGTAATTATGAGTTTTATTTTTCCATGAATAACTAAATCTAATCTCATTATTTGATATTACAACAATGGGACATAGAATACTTGTATGTAATCTTTCATTAAAAATAAAATGATGAATACATATAAGAATACTCTGGAGAGGAGGTAACGGTACTGAGTTCAAAAGGTTGACGTGACTTTTACCTATGTTAACAGCTATTAGGGTCACAAGTTTAATAGCGGCAATCCACGAAATATGTCAAGTAGAAGGTGAGAATGGCGTTAAAGTAAGAAAGTCACAAGCTTGGTTCAACAAGTTTAAGAGTGGTGATACTAGCTTTCAAAAAGGGGTCTGAAAGACCAGTGACCGTAACAAAATCTGTAATAAACTAACCAAAAATCCTTTTGATGAACAATTTTTCAGAAGGGTAATTACTTGCGATGAGAAATGGATCTATTTTCGAAATTCTGATGACAGAAACCAGTGGTTAGACCCATCTCAACAGTCGTACCAGTCGTTAAAATAGGACGATTCGAAAAAAAGGTAATGTTGTGCGTTTGGTGGAATTACCAAGGGGTAATACACTTTGAACTGGTTTCTGATGATCGTAAGATAAATGCTGACCTTAATTGTGAACAATTAGAACGAATGTATGCTTCAGTGCCAAGTACCTTTCTTAGATTAACCGAAAGCTTGTTTTGTTTCTTCTAGATAACGCTGCTGCTGACTTCATAGACAGCGGTTGTGGCTTGGATACGCTTTGCGCAGAAACGATAAAGAGCTCACTAAAATTATCAAGCTTAATGAACCCTCATCAAGTAAAACGCGGTTAAATCAACTAACAAGCGCATAATTTTTGAAATTTTTGACGGCTTGTAAATCATAAGCTTCAAAAACTCATCTAAAAGGCAATTTGAAGTTTCAAATCAATTTATAAAAAATCAAAAAAGTCAATTAAAATTTTAAAAGATTAAATAAAAGTAGGGATACGATTTTAGTTCTGCAGAGTTATTCCATCAAGGTAAACATTAAATGTAAAACCTTAGGGTATGTTCTGCAAACTTCTGCAAAATTATTGCGAATTTAAATCAAATTGATTAACATTGTCTGCATTCTGAACTGAAGAAGTTCTGCAAGAAGTATTTGCAGAACATACCCGAAGGTTTTACATTTAATGTTTACCTTGATGGAATAACTCTGCAGAACTAAAATCGTATCCCTACTTTTATTTAATCTTTTAAAATTTTAATTGAGTTTTTTTATATTTTATGAATTGATTTGAAACTTCAAGTCGCCTTTAAAAAACAATGGTGGGAACGACTCCAATCCTGGGGAACCTCAGAATCTCCACATGAAATATTGAAATTGGTCAGCAAAATTTTGACAATAATAATCAATTATCAATTTCATAAGGAGTCGTCCCCATCGTGAAAAAAAAATTTCTTTCCCAACCGATGACTCACACATGGAGTAAGAAAAGATGTCAAGGACTTTCCATCCCGTCATGGGTTACCCCATCTGGAATCGATTATTGATTACCTTTGAGGTAATATAATTAATGGAGTGAGGAGACCAATAGGTAAAGTATCTAAGAACACTGTGTAATGGGGCTTCTGACATCTATACAACCAGACTAAACCCAGATAAACAAATTCGATGAGCACCACCGAAAGTCGCAGACAGTATTCCTGATGTAAATGCTGTAAAAACAACGATTAAATGTCCTCATTGTGATAAACCATTCAAAGCTGGAGCGGGAATCAAAGCACACATACGTCTCTCACATGAAAAATAAACAGCAGAAAAATTTTGATTAAAACTTTATAATTTTACTACTTTTATTATCTTATCCGAAAAATTGTGTAATTTACCCTAATAAGGTACGAATCAACTTAAAAATCTTAAAAGATCGGGAAAGCAAATTATGTTCCAAAGTTGAAAGTTAGCATATTTGAAGCTACGGTAGTGTCCATACTTCTATATAGAAGTATGGACATCCTTGTTTCACAGCTGAATATTCAGCTGTGAAACAAGCTAAATAAGCTAAATAGTTTTTCTACGACATGTTATCGAATGTAGCTAGGTATAAAGGTGGGTGACCCTTGACTATTTTAAATTATCAAAGATTTTTTGAAAAAAAAATAAATAAATCTATTCATTGATTTAAAATGATAAATTACTTATCAAAAATAGATCGAATAGTTTAATAGATTTAATTACTTTGAAAAATATTTAATCATTTACCAAATCTTATCCTCCCTTTAGGGTTAGATACGCTCAAAGTTTAAATTGTTACAATTTTATTTTGACCATATGATCAATCAGAATTGAATAGTTGTTTCTTTTTCTGTTCAAAATCAGTTTTGGTATGCGTTTCGATTTTTGACCTGAATAAATCACCAGTTTTCATGTGTTAACAAGTAAAAAAATTATTCAAAGATTTTAAAAAAAATATTTTTTTTTTGTGATTCAAAGAGCCTGAAGCATCGATTCTCATAAAGTTGACCAACTTTTTGTTCTATTTTATTCAAAATTGAATCTCATTTAAAAGAATTGGTCAATTCTAACACATACAATCAATAAAAAACAAACAAACAAAAATAAAATTAATTTTTTTTTAATTTTTAAAGTCGTTAGAAAATAGCTTTAAGGTAAATACAAGTGAGTAAGTTTCGTATTTAAATTTGTATTGTTGTAACAATCAAACAATAAAAATCGATTGATTGTCATTTTTTTTTGTTTCAACTTGTCATGGTCAAAAACTTTTTGTCATAAAATATAACTTTGAGGTTTTATTGGGAAAAAAAAATATCGCCCAATAAGGGACTCGAACCTATGAGATTAAAAGTCTCACGCTCTACCGAATGTTAATCTAATTTGCTCATCTTGGAATAAATTCAAGAAAACTTAATACTCAGGGGTCTAGTTAGACTACTGTTAACACAATTTATATTTTTTTAAGCCTGTGATTCAAAGAGTGATCGTTTGAATCCAACTTAATTTGTTCCAAACTGACCTGATGTATTGGATAGACGAACCTAGAAACATTAGACCTATTGACAATGAAGAGGTCTAAATCCTTACATTTTAAAGCCTAATTTGGAGCCCAATATCGTCAGTAAATGCTCAGTTATTTTCTTTTTAAGATGCCTAACCCTCACCAATGCCTTACCCGAACCCTACCTGGAGCTTCGCCCCAGACGCCGTTCGAGTGAAGGCTGTGTTATTCTCTCTTTTGTTTCTAATAATGTTTTTTTTATGACTTCAGTATTTTAACACATGTAAAAGGACAAAAAGGATGAACAGGATATAGGGGCCCAGAAAAATCTTTAAAATGTAAAAGGATAAAAAGGACAATTCTCTTTTTTGAACATCCTGTTGTCTATTAGTGGAACATTAAAAGAATGTCTTTGCTTGCTTTGTTTCGTCACTATCTTTAACCTCAAGGTGTATGCATATCAAGTGAATGTAAATCCTTCATTTCTGATTAATCTTGAATATATTTGGGAACTGATTTAAACCTCTTTTCTTTGTTTCAAATCCTGAGTAGAAGCGTCTACTTGATTTTTAAAAACTGAGAGCACCCCTTAATTTAAGTAAACAAACAAACTAATAATTCTTAAATCATACTTTTTTGTCGAAGATAAAAAAAAAAGTATAGTTAAATGGGTACACCCGGTTCAAAAGATAAAATGTTTATTTTAAAAGATTCTGATAGAGAATTTGATGAGTAATCTAAATCATATAGCCATGTATGCAAATAATAAAATTCTTAACTTTAATTAAACAAATCTTAGAAAAAAGAAATAATTTTTAAAAAATATTTTCAAGAACCTTAATAGAAAATAATGAAATGCACTCGTCATTTCCAAGTCGGAAATTTTTTGGTCTTTAGGTCTATTACCTTTTTCATTGATAAATTAAATTTTGTATAGTTTCAGAATTTCTGTATAGAGATTTTGGGTCATTCTTCGGAATATCAAAATAAACGGATTAAGCAGCTAAAATTATTCCTTTTTTCACCTTTAAGTTCAGCTTAGCTGTAATTGAGGATAATAAAAAATTTGTACTTTGTACAAAATTTTATGCTCTTTCAGAATATGTATAAATATAAAGCCCTCTGTATGACTTTTGAAGTGTAAAAGGTTAAAACCCGCAACCACCGAGTTAGAAGGCTGGCTAAAGATCCTTGTGTCAAAGAAAAAGTTTTGACCCTACCTAATTATAGCAGTTTTCTTAGGTTTTCAAAAGCTTAGATTACGAATATGCTACCGAGCGATTCATATAATGCCGTTTTGCATGACGCACACCTTCCCATTTATACCATCTTGAATTAATTATGAAAATCCTTAATTACAGTATTGTGAAAAAGTTGGAGAGTGACGATTATTTTTTTGAGAACTTTCACTTACCAAAAAATAAAAAGAAATCAAACATACCTAAAAGAAATCCTTAAAATACATGCTTTGATTATACTTAAAGTTTTATTAAGTAGGTTCGGCAACATACACACCTAAAACTAAAACATCAAAAAAGTTGATCAAAATAAACAATTCTGAAAAATTTACCGAAAGATCCGTTTTTTTTTCGTCAATAGGAAGTCAATACTAAGTTAGAACTAACTTATTCAAGCAAAAATTTACTTCTTCAGAAAACATGCCTATTTTTTTTACACTTTCAGATACTCCTTTCTAAGTTTCTAGTTTGATACTTATCAACTGTGCAAGGAACTGAGATATTATTGGATTTTTGGATCGTCAAATTCAGCATTCGACTTTTTTTTCTAAGAAGAACTCGTTTCAATTTTGATCCTGACAAAAAGGCTTTCCAAAGCCTCCTTCAAATTCTTATGTTGTTCGGCGAAAGGGGATATTTTTTGGATCAAACTTTTCGCTTGAATATTTAAATGAAAACCTTGTTCTCACTTCAAATGAATGAGAGTGTTTATTAAAAAGATTTACACCGACCCAAGATGAAAGGTTTGAGTATTTAGTTTCCAATCGAACCCTTGTTCGTGTTTTCTCTCTATGGAATATTTTCGGTCATCAAGAAATTTGCCGGGATAGCTCCTATTATGTCTCGTTGTATCGACCAAACATGATTTTAATATTTAATTATTGTCTGTAAAAGTGTCTAACAATCGCGGAAAGCGTTTGACTCTATTGGTTTAGAAGCAATGCCTTGGTTTTATCCAGTAGACCACCTCATTACTGTCAACTGACGATACATTTATTTCACTTGGTGAAAAAAATGTATAAAATGAATAAAACAAGGGTTTACACAATTTTTCAAGATTTAATGTCAAAAAAAGAATTACAACAAAATTCGTGTCGCTTCCCAAGTAATGGAAAATATTCTGCAAAATATTATTAAGTCCTTAACTAAAAATTTTAACCGTTAACAAGCCTAGGGGCATATATTAGATTCATTTAAGTACTCAAAAGTGAAGACGATTGAAAATTCACTTCAAAGAAAAGAGTCAAGGTCTTACAAGCATACACAATAAAGCACCCACGTATTAAAATATGGAAAAAAATCGAATTATAAAATAATTGAAAAAATATCTTTTAAACAAACATCAATTTTAATCAATTTTTTTTTTTTGTGTTGAATTAAAAAAAATAAAAGACAAAGAATGTAAAATATAAATACAACATACATAACTATTAATTAATTTTAATAAAAAAATATTTGCTAATCATATCATCTAAAACTTAATATATTATCCGTCAAGTATGACTTTGTATGTTTTCAGTACGTTTTATCTAGTTTAACGTTGAGAATTGTTTTAAAACAAAGCTTAATAGATAAATTAACAAAAGTTTGTCATTTTACTTCAAGTAAAAAAAACAAAATTTTTTTTTTTAGAGTCATAAATAAAATTAATATTAGTTTCAATATTTATTCGAGATTTTTTTTATTTTCATAAAGAAAAGCAAAAATTTTCCTCAAATTTCTTATAAAGAGAGAATCAAATTAATTAAGAATGAGTTTAAGCATGTCTAATAAGAATTGAATTATTTATTGAGATTAAAAGTCTCATGTTCTACCGAAACCATTGAGTAAAAATTAATTTAGTACAGTCATCAAAAAAACAGGGTCGGGGATACAGATCTATGGAAACTATATCTAGACCCGCACTTTTTTTGAATTTTTTAAAGATTACTGCCGCAAAAGTGAACAGTGTTTTTGGCCAAAAAAATAATTCATGTTCGTACCTTGAAAGAAAAACAACTGCTCCATTCAGAAACATTAGTGTTTTCGAAAGGCTAGAAGTTTGTCTATGAATCTAAGAGAAAATTTGGTAAGAGAAACATACAGAGTGGTAGAAGCGTGGAATAAATCTGCAAGTGGGGTGAATGCAAAGACGATCAATGTTTTTAGAATGATTTAAAGAAACGACTGTCATGTCTCTTTAAGGGCAACACTAATATGTTATAGTATTCGAGATAAAACTACACAAAAAGTGTATAGAAGCATAGAAACAGGTTTTTTTAAGAATGCTGTTAAAAAATATATAGGCATAGGAAGTCCCTTAGATCTTAATTTGGCTATAGATTCGTGCCTGAAATGATTTCTTCATTAAAAAACGCTATTTTCCTTTGTCGATTTGTATCTCTAAAACCGAGGATCCCAACTGAAAATGGACTTGACATCTGTGTAGATCTCGTTGAGAGCTTTCGATTGATATATAAAAAAAAGGAGGTGTATACAACAATTATGGGGGCTTATGAGGGCCCTTTAAGGCTGAAAAGTGAAAAATCAGTTTTCTTCCACAAATAACTTCACTAGGGGTCTAAATATGGTATATTTTAGTAGCCGTTCATTTACTCTACCTTGTATGAAAATAATTTTTTGCATACCTCATTGTATGTTTCCGTCCGCAAGAAGACGGTTCAAGTTAATTTAAAATAGTTTAAACTTTCTACTGATTCAAAATATGGTCCGACTAAACCTTAAGACTCTCAATTAAGGGTTTTTAAGCTTGTAAAAAATATAATAAGAATTTTTATTAGATTATCAAGTATGTCATTGTTACTCGTCTTACTCATAAAACCCCACTGACTCAAATAGAACTTATTGAATTTCAATATATCTTTAGAGATTAATAAATGACGTATGACATCATATATAATTAATTTTACTTTTAATTTAAAATTACTCTTTTAACCAATAACAAAAAATTTTGAATTAATTACTTAATTGTATAAAATTTTTATTTTTTTAAAAAAATTTTTTTTTTTTTTTTGAAACCAATTTTCCAAATGATTGAAACTTTGTTTGTTGATACAAGTTTATTAAAGTTGTTTTTCTTGAAACAAAATAAAAAAAACTTGCTTGCGACCCAAATCAATTGGTTCTTTAATTAGCTGATATCTTTTTTCCCTTTAAAAAAAAAACAACAATAAAAGACTTGACTTATCTTATCAATCTTTATAAAAAAAAATTAGATTAAATCAAGCGAAAAATTAAAACAAATTCAAATTTTTTTATTTTGTTTTTGAAACAAAGAAACATCAAAAAAAAAAGATATTATTTAAAAGAAACCACGTTGATTTTGTCCCATGTTACCTTGTGGTTGAGCAAACTGAGCTAATTGTGGATTATTAAGGCCGTTTAATTGTGCCAAATTGAGACCACCCAATTGACCCACTTGACCATTCAGACCTAATTGATTGAGTTGTACTTGGTTAAGACCTTGCAATTGACCTACTTGTGCTTGATTTACTTGACCCAATTGACCTAATTGACCGAATTGATTTAATCCTAATTGTTGTACTCCTTGATTACCAGTGTTTAAACCCGGTATACCTTGAAGACCTATTTGACCACCTAATTGATTTCCCATTTGATTTTGTAATTGACCTAATAGTTGTCCTTGAAGTTGATTTTGTAATTGACCATTGAATTGACCGTTCAATTGACTTAGTTGATTTGCGTTTAGCGTGTTAATACCTCCGACTCCGTTTGTTAAAAATTGTTGATTTGAAGAAAATTGTGGTAACTGATGGGATAATAGTTGTTGACCGTTTACACCATTGACTAAACCCTGAGCGGCTAGTTGGGAATATGCAGCTGGTGATGAGAGACCAAGAGAACCGATTTGACCAAGTCCTTGCGAACCATTTAGTAACATTTGTTGACCACCAGCACCTAAACCGGATAAATTTTGACCACCGTTACCTGATCCTGATGAAAAGAAACGCATTTTCATTTTTTTTTTAATATTTAAGACTGAAAGTTGATAAAAAAACTTGAGTGTAGTGATTTTTAAGATACTCGTATTTAAGGTTTAAATACTCAAAATTTTTTTAATTAAATAATTATATTACAACGTGAAAAATTGATCATGCGTTTTATTATTTTGTGTGTTTAAACAGACCTATAGATAATTTCTATCTTAAATAATTAGCTGTCATTGATAAAATAACTAGACTTGAAATTAGAAGGTGTATTTGTCTTTTGTGAGTTTGTGAGTGCCTAAAGGTTTGAAATTTTTTTTGTTTTTGTTAAGAGCATTATGTGCGTGTGTTTGTGTGTTTTGTATACATGGGTTATATTTTTTGAAATTCAATTTTTTTTTTGTTAAACAAAAATAGATAATGACTTAGAAATATTTATTTGCTAAGATCAAGTTCTAATTCCAGTTGCTTTCCGTTTCATAAGTCTCAGATTTTTAACTGTTTAAACAAATTTTTTTTTGGAAAATGGCTGTCAATTAAAAAGAGATTCCAACCGAACTTACGAGGAGGTCACCTACAGCAACATTCAAAAATGGTTGCCCAACTTCCTGTCGAAAAATCTTTTTTAGTTTCAGAAAAGTACCTTCAATATTTAACAAAAAAATTATATCCGTCATTGCATGCTGCACAAGTTTTTCAGAGGAAGGAGCTTAGCAATTTTTTCGAAATATTGAGATGTTGACCGTTGCAATTTGTTTTCTGACTTCAAGATTAGAGACTCCGACCTTTAAAACAAAGAGCGTATTGGGGGTCCTATCGGTGGCACATTATCAACCTGAAACTTCTCCAACTCAAGGAACAGTCGCAGTCGACCCTTAACAACAGCTGATTCGTTTGAGTCAAGCTTGTCGCATTTGATGAAAAAATAATTAAATGATGGACAAGTAGCCAAAAACACCATGTGGCCTGTGTGTTTTTGAGCTAAAAAGAAAAAAGTTCTGTCAATCTTAGAAAAAAAAACATTGCAAACTGATTTATCAGGGCAGTTAAAATCAGCTCTCCATTTATTTAATAAAGATTAAATTTTAATTTGTTTTTTAATGAAAAAAGTCTTTCCCCAATTTATGTCAACTTTATTAAAATAACAACATGTGTTCAGTTCATCGATAGTCCCTGCTATTTCACTCACAATTGTGTCCAATTTATTGCCAGTCTTGGTAAGAGTAGTATCATCTGCAAATAGCTCAATGTAAGCTTTTAAAATACACAAAGGAAGATCGTTAATAAAGATTAAAAAAAGGAGCGGACCCAGTACTGAACCTTGAGCTTTGTTAATAAAAGACATAAATTCATGTTTTGCCGATTTACAGGAACAAACAGACTTAAAGCCATGCTGTCTGATGCCAATCCTCGGTCAAAAGATAATCAATAATTAGATCATTTCACTATTAATTTGAGCAACAAACCGAATTTTAACTCTGTTTTGAGCTGAACTTTATCAATGGTTTGTCAAAAAATTCAATTAAAATTCTTTAACTTTTGAATAAATCAGAGACTTTTCGAGCTGATGTTTGCCGATTAAGCAAAAAATTAATGATAACTCTGAAAACAAAATCAGACTCTTTTTGGCTGAAATGAATTGATTGTTTTATTAACGAGTATTCCAAAATGGTTGTCGCCTTTTTATAATTTTAAAATAACTATGAACGGATAATCGGAAATCAATGAAATTTTGTACACTTGTACCTTGTTCATTCTTGTTTTCAATAAAGTGGTAAACTTTAAAGCATAAGCTTTTCTTCGGCTGAAGTGAACCGACCCAAATATCTAGGGTATCCTCGGTAATTTTGTTTTAGAAAAATGAGTGCGACATACCATGGATAGAAAAATCTTCAAAGATTAATGGAATAAACAAATATCACCTAAATTTCTTTGGTAAGAGCGAAAAGTTTTGTGAACAAGCAAATGCGGCAAATATATTTATTTTTTATTTTTAAGACCCAAAACCTACAATTTCATTCCCGAAACCGATTTGTCTCGTAAAACTAATACATTTCCGGGTTAACTAATGATTAAGACTAATTTTTTGGTCTTAAAAATTATGGAAGATAACAAGCTTTAAAATGTTGAATTATACACTGGCACACTCAGTATTTTTTTAATGAGATTTTAAATGAATCTCTTTTTTTACATTTTAATATTTAATTGTTCATTTAAAAGTTGAATAAAAATAATTCATATCGATTCTTGAACTGAGTGTGCCAGTGTAATGTATAATACAACATTTTAAAGCTTGTTTTCTCCGCAAATTTTTAACCCCAAAAAAATTATCTTAGTCTTTTAATTTCTACCTGAAATTCGGCGGCAAAGTGATGATCCGTTTAAACTTTCTGGTGATTTTATGCTTCTAAATAAAGGTCCCAGAGCTTAGCTCTAGATACAACAAGATAAAGCTGTACCTGAAAATGTGTGTCCTGAACCGCACGGATTTTTTTTGTCGGAAAATGATGACCAAACAGTATTCTAAAAATATCAATTCTGTTTTTGCTTTTACCCCGAATCGGGTGTCTTAGATCTGACCTAATTTTGCAAGAAAGTAAATTAAATTTTCTATAATAAAATCGGTGTCCGGTAACTGGCGGACTTTTAGGTCGGTAGTTTTAGTTGTTTTCTGTATTTTGAACGAGCTTATACCCCGAACTGAAATCCAAGAGCTTAGCAACTTGGTCCGCAAGAAAGAGCACAAAAATATGCTAGTCGGTCTTTAATTGAACCCAAAAGTGGTGGTCAGTGTTTTAGCAATAACTATTTTTATTGTAAAATTTTTTCGAGCTTTTGTAGAGTTCTTTCTTTTTTCGTATTAACCCACATTTAAAAAGAAGAGGCGTTTTGTTTTTTGCAAAAAGATGAATTTAAATTGTAAGTCATTCAATTTATTCAAAACATTTAAAAAACAAAAATTTCATTAATCAATTTAATGACAGCTTTATTAAAATATTCCATATAGAAGTCTCTTATGTAAGCGTATTTACTCGTAGGAATTAACCGAAAGCATCAAATTAATCTGAACCATTTAAATTTTGATATTTTGTTCAATTTGGTCATTTTTTTTAATTTTTATTTTCAAGTTTTACCACGAGGATAAACTCTATAAGGTTTTGTTGTAACTATTTTTGTATACTCAAGTCTGCAAAAGTTCAAATTGATTTTCCAGGCATTGAAAGTGAGTCCTCAACAAGTAACTAAAAAAAAAGTATATTAAATTATTAAAACTAATTCTTAAATGAGGGGTTTTTATAGCAATTTTTTTACTAAATAAAACGTTGATTAATCGAAATTAAATCGTTTAATAGAAAAAAAGAATTTTTATAATATCTTCATTTCTGCTAAATGATTATTAAAATTTTAAATAGAATCACTTGACTGAATTATAATTCATTTTTGATCATTATCGGGTGATACATAATTGGCTCATTAAAAAAAAAAATACGAATTGCCTACATTCGCCCCTTCACATAACGTCACAAAATGTCTTTCTAATTAAATACTATTACCACATTAAACACTGTGTATGTCAATAATCACTTGAAAGAAAAAAAAAATGTTTAAACTATTAGTCAAAATTGACAATTTAGTTAAACAAACTTTCATTATTTTCAAATGATTAGACATTAATTTCAAGGGGATATATAGTTAAGAAAATTAACAAAGTGAGCACTGAAAGCTTTTTTTTTTATCGATTTTCAAATTACAAAAAAATATATATTTTTTTTTGTGTAAGACCAATTTTTGTTTCGGCACAAACTAAAATAAAAAACAGGCTTTTAAAGATTAATCAATTTTTTTCAGCTCTATAAATTTAATAGATCATTTTGATGGTATTTATTTGAGTGTGGATTTGACATAACAAAAAAACACAAGTTTTATATTTTTGGCTTCTCAAATTGCGGATTAAATATTTTTTAAAAGTTCGATTAGTGTAGGTTAAGTTATTTACGTGATGGAAGTGTTCAATTATGATTCGTGGGTTTATGTTTTACTAGTTTGGATTGGATTTCATTAAAAATTTATGATTATTAAAAAAAATTATCATTTAGGTTTTTCAGTTGAAGTTCCATTTCAATTTTCTAGTAAAAAGTAATTTTGATGACCATTTTTTGTGACTTTATTAGGACAAAGTGGTGTACCTAGACAATTTCAGATGAGGGATCAACCAAGGGGGGGGGGGCTCAAAAATAGATGAAAATTCCAAATTTTTCTTAATTATTCTTAAAGAGCCAGTTTGTTAAAAATACAATACCGGAACCCTAAACTATTAACGTAATAAACCAACCGAAGAGACTCGGATTAAATATCTTTCAAAATGTGAATGAAGGTTTTGGTCGAATAAGCATCAAAAAGACAAATATAATGAGTTGTTATTTTTTTCGAGTCCGTTTCTTGTTTCTGGTTTACTTTTAGTCCAAGAAGCTAAACTTACAGTGTCAGTCAGAACATTTTAAATTTGGAGTCGGCGTCTGAGCCTGAGCCTTTTCTCTTTGACTAAAGACTCATAACCTAGACTCCGTCCCGGGATCAGACTACGTCCCTAAGGTTAAAGAGTTCAGACTGACACTGTAGAGTGTGTAATAAAAAAGATAACATTAAGCCTTTAATGGTCTTAAAATTTTGAGTCCCCCAAATTTACAGTAGGCTAAAGCCCTGATTTACCGTATTAACGCTACGCCACAGTCAGGACACTTTGGATAAAAGTCTTGTTTATTACCGGAAAAATTCTCATTTTTTAGTTTATATTCAAAGTCTTTATCGTGTTGTAAAAAATAACCTATACTCCTATTAAGTTATTTAGTAATAATTCACTGCATTCACTTGCAGAAGTAAATCTCTATAAGCCACGGAGTTAAAGTATATCGATAAGTGTTCCGAAATTTTACTTACAGTGGTGATATGATATTTGTATTTTACGTAATTTGACGTAAAAAATGATAAATTTTTAGAATTTTTTTGGAAAATTTTTGATATATTAATATTTATATGTAACGCTTTAAGACGAGCTCAGCAAATTGAATCTTTATCTTGACCAATATAGACATTTCAGCTATTTTGTGGGGAATACTCAAAACATGAAAATAGCTTATCTGACTCTACTCTTCCGCCATCATTACGTTTAGCTTTTCAATAATTTCAAATTTCATTATGTAAGCAGCATGTCGGAGTCAAAATTTTTCGTATGTAGAAGGTTCGCGTCAAAACTTTAAGCTGAATTTTGAAAATCTGACTACATATGCGTGTCCCTCGTATATGAAAACCTAGGATTCCCAAATTTTAACTGGGTCGGAAAAATTTTAATTTTTGCCATGAGGGTTCCTAAATAGGTTATTAAAAGGCCGCTTTTGAAAATCGTTAATTTCAATTTTAAATAACAACATGTATGGTATTTATGATACAGATTCTGAAAGAGCGTAAAATTTTACAAATGCAGATTTTATTTTTAAGCTAAAAAAATGCCAATTTTTGGTAAGCATGTAAAAAATTAAAAACGAGGAACATGCATATGTGGTCAGATTCAGATTTTTCAAATTAAGATAACGTGGAAGTTTTGCATGACCGAATCTTAATACTTTACGAGACTTGAACTGACTTAAAATTATCCAGACTTGTAAAAAGAATGTCTAGTTTAATCAAAATATTTGAGGCGTAAATTTTGTCACATTTTTTTGTTAGTCTAATTTCCTATAATTATAAAAGAACCTTATCGGATATTTAAAATTAACTTTGAATAATAAAGTGGGAACATAAAGGTCGCATGTGTCACATACATAAACGTGGGTTAATGGTATTTTTTCAAAAGACGTGACATAAATACGATTTGATATGATCAAAATATCTGTGAATTCAATTTCCTATTGAGAAGTTGATTATTAAAAATAAAAAATAAAAGAATAAGAAAACTTTTATCTGTGAAATTATATCCTTTAAATTTTTCATTTATCATTAAGATTTAATCGGAAAAATATTTCTAAGATCTTCATTTAAAAGAAAAGTTTTTATTTTTGTTTTAGATTGATTCGTCTGCTAAAATTTTGGCAATTATTTACGTTATACTTGTATCAAATTTTTTTTATTTAAAGATAAGGCAGTGCTCTTGTACTTTTTGTGTACTTTTATTTTTTACATTTTTAACTTTTAAAAATCATGTCAGGTAAACAGGTCTTAAACACTGCAGGTCATAGGTTTGAGGCTTTATCGACCCTCTTTAAGAAAATCAAAGAATCAATAAAGTCAAAGTCTCAAAAGGATAAAAAATTTTTTTTAAGGTCAAAAAATACCAAAAAATTAGACCAGAGAATTTTTCCATATCTTTGTATCAATACTCCTCTCTCCTCCAAGTCCATCCTTTTTTGATTCATCTTGAGGAAATTAAAAAAAAAAATGTTTCCCCTATATTGAATTCCGCATACCATTTTCCGGAAATTTTTTTTCAAAAAAAAATTTTGCAAATTAATATACTAAAAATGGCGGAATTTCCGCGAATTGCTGATTGCGGATTCATAAATTTTTGCGGAATTTTAACTAGAAAATTCCAAACATCATTATCAAATTAGGCTTTTAAAAATTTATGGTGGAATTTAGGTTGCGGAATTCTTCTTTTCAGTTCAAAAATCAGGTAAGTTTTTTCAGTTGCCGTTCTGTATTTCAATTTTTTTCACTCAAAGTGTTTTTTTTAAACCTGAATAAAGTGAAAATTGTGTAAAATGTAAGGCAGATGCCTGATGCCGAGGCGCTTTTTATAAACATTTAAGAGCTCATGACTGGACAAAGAAATTGTTGACCTGAAGATATCCACTGAAAGCTGAAAAGCTACCATAATCAAAAAAAAAAAAATTCTTCAGTACAATCAATTCTTCTCCCAGGTGATCTGAAATATCCAATTTTTTATTCATCTGCTTAAAGTGTGAGCCTACCTTAGTATGGAAAACGCAGAACTCCCGAATATCCAAAAATGCGGAATTTATACTGTTTATTTTTATTTTTTTGCGGAATTTGCGTCGCCAAATTCCATATTCCACATGACGTTTTCCAATTTTTAGAGATAAACCAAATCATCTTTGCAAAGTGTTTTTTTTGTTAATTGATTCATATTCTTAAGCAAAATTCTGCTTAAGTTATTTATTCGTGAGACTAAGGTTTTTAGCGGACTTTGGATTGGCTTATTTTTTTTTCAACCCAAAACCTGAGTATTCAGATTTAATTACATATAGCATTGAAAGAGAATCTACGGTTTTGCTAACACCCAAAAACTCCTCAATAAGATTCGAGATACACCTAAAAACTGATGTTATTTTTGGATAATGCATGAAAAAATGGATATGTGGTAAAACCCTTTATAAATCAAAAAAACCTGTTAGAACCGGTTTTCGACCCTGAGAAAGCCAAACGAACGTTTAAAAAATTTATGCAGAGTGTATCATAGTAAAACATGGTATTTGACTATTTAATTTCCTATTTATTTCCACTTTAATTATTGTTACTCTAAAAGAATTTTTGAAACGTTCTAAAAAATATTCCAACATTAACTAGAGATTCTTATCTTTCAGCTGATATATCATAATCACATTTTACCATTCAAAAAATATGCTCCTTAATGATTTAGTAAAACACCTTTGCATTTGACTGTGGTCTCTTTTTCTAGCCAAACCAACTATCACTATCAAAAAATGACATTAGTTTTTAGGTGTATCTGGAATCTTATTGAGTTGTTTTTTGGTGTTTTATGTAAATTTTTTTTAAAGATAAGTTTAATTAGGATCGCGCCGGTCAAAACAACAGCAGTATCTTAATATATGATTTTCGACCTCAAATTCATAATCTGCATATTTAAAAACCAAAGAGAAGCCAAAAGGGTGAATCTGCATAAAAAAATGGGGGCAAGATGGTATACCAGGGACTAGATACAAAAAAAAACGAAATATGACATGATATTTTTCGTTTCCGCGGCATTATTTCGGTCAAAAACTATTTTTTCCGAGAAACCAAATTCACCCTTTTGTATCTGAGATTATGAGCTTTAAGAATATTTGTAAATTTATGCAATTATGTAAGTTAATTGAAAAATTGGCTTTTCTTAGGTTTTCAAATAAGCAGGTTATGAATTTGAGGTCGAAAATTATACATTAAGATACTGCTGTAGTTTTGACCTGAGCGAACTTTACCAGAATAATTTTTTTGTTGCCCGAAAAAAGGTGTTTTATTGGATCTAGGAATAAAGAAAAAAAATCATCATTTTAAGCAATTTTTGTGGTTTACACGTCATGTTAAATTTTTTTATCAATTTCTCTACTGCACTTCTACCGAACTTTTGGTGGACATCGAACCGTAGTGTAGCCGTACCAAAACGAAGCTTAGCAACAAGAGGGCGAAGCGTGCCGTAGCGTAATAAATTTTTTTGTCGAGTACGGTACGGTGAATACGGCATGCTTTGGTATGTTTAGCACGGGACGCTATGTTTCGGAGGAGATACGCGTCGTTACGGAGGCTCCTTGTTACACTACCGGAAGAGTATGGTACGCTTCGGTACGGCTACGCTTGCCACCAAAAGTTCGGTAGAAGTGCAGTATTTCTCTATTTTTTGCTTCTTTGCAAATGGGAAAAAATATTCGTGGATGAAAATTTTCAAAAAATGAAAATGCAGCTTTATGCAGCAAAAATTTCTGCATCCACTGGTAAAGTCTGCAAAAAATTCTGCAAAAGTTTCAAAATATTGCACAATCACATTTCATTGAAAAATGTCTTAATTTACTGCGCAATTAAAGTTGCAGATCTTTTGCAGAATTTTTTGCATACTTTAACAGTGGATGCAGCAATTTTTGCTGCATAAAGCTGCATTTTCATTTTTGAAAATTTTCATCCACGAATATTTTTTCACATTTGCAAAGAAGCAAAAAATAGAGAAATTGATAAAAAAAATTTAACATGCCGGTTTACACCCGAAGTTGTTTTCATGCATTGTTTTTACCCATCTGTTTGATACTGTAAAAAAGTTTTTTAACTTTATCGGCAAATTTAGGAAGCGTGTACGTTTCGACGACATCTTAACCCTTATCCGTCCGAAATATAAAAAATCACGTTAAAGTCTGAAATGGGTCAAAAATGACCCGGTTTTGTTTTTTTGATTTATCTCAACTTTGATGTTTTATTTTCGATATTCTGAGAACATAATAATATTCTTCTTATTCTCAGCTGTCGTTTGATGTAATTTTGGGATTGATATTTTAAATTTAACGGCATATAATACTCTCCTAAACTTTCTCAATTTTTTTTATTTTTTTTTAATTTTCAATTTTTCGGGTCATTTTTGACCCGGTTTTGGACGGATAAGGGTTAATCAAGCAAAAAAATAAACTCGTTTTTTTTTACGAAATTATTTTATTATATCAATAAAAAATATATAAAAAAAAATTTTCATATGATTTTATGAATGTGCTCAAAAAATAAGAATCAATTCTAAAAAATCGAATAAAAAAAAAAAAACAAACAATCCACTCATTAAATTTAAACGAAAAAAAAATCTCGTCAAAAAAATTTTTTTTTAATTTTTTTAAATTTCGGATGAGAACCCGAAAAATCCAAGAAACATCAATTTCGTTAATTTATCATTTACCTAAACAAAAAAAAAGAAAAGAAATAAAACCCTATCAGTTTAAATAAATATAAAAAAAAAAGTTTGGAATAATTTTTTTGTTGCTTGTAATTACACGGTTAGATAGAAGAAGTATATTAAAAATCCTCATCATTTTTTTTTAATTAAAGCCATTTGAACACAATCCAATGTATCTTTTAATAACATATCAAAAATTGAATTCGATATATGCAATTTAGCTTCGTATTCTTCAATTTCATAATTTGACCATTCATGTTCTTGTTCACGCATTTCAACATCTAATAGACCATCGACTAAATCCAATTTTTTTTGTACTCTCCATTTTGATTTAACTTTTATTTTACTATTCTCTTCTTTAACATTCAATTTTAAAAGACTCAAAATTTTACTCTTTACTAATTCTTTAACTTTATCTTTGTCATTTGGCCCTTTAAAATATGACTTAAAGTGTTTCCTTTTGAGTGGTTTTGTATACCCTGGTAGGTACTCTGAGATCATTTCGGGTTGTTCATAATTCTCGATGAACAAATCGTGGATAAACTCGCCGGTTAGATCTAACAACATTTTTTTGAAATTGTACTCGATCTCTTTTGACTCTGTCTCGGGTTTAAAATAGTCTTCAAGTTGACTATTTTTGGCCAAATTGCCACTTTCGTCTAAGAAATTACCTTCAAGTAAAGATTTTAAATCGGATAAATTTCTCCAATAGTAATCCTCAATGGCCATGTCTATTAACCCAGAAACCTTTTCTCGGGTGAATGGAACATTAAAAACAGGGGGTTTAACACCCTCATTTTTTGAATCATTTAATTTTTTAACTTTACTCTCTTCTTCGTACTCTTCGTCTAAATCGATTGGTGGAATTGGGATTTTAACCTTTTGAGTGGTTAAAAGATCGTCTAGTTCATCATCATCGGAACTCTTTTCATCATCAAGTCTATCCATAGTCTCTTTATATTGCTCAGCTAATAATTTACTTGTCTTTAAATTTCTCACTTCGATCATTTGATCGACCAAATCGTTTAAGTAAGTTTTAACAAAATTTTGAATAGCAACATCTTGTCGTCTGAATTTTTCAATCTCTTTGTGTGACTCTTTTTCAGCTTCTTTAACTTGTCGACTACTTCCAAGTATCAAAATTTGAGTGTCCGTTGACGAGTCTAAACTATTCGAATTATCGTCTTCCAAACCGTCTAATTTAATATTATTTTGACTAGCTGATTGAAGGATTAAATCCTCACTAATTTCACTAACCGTACTCTTTTCGTCTTCTTCACGAGTCACAACGACTTGTTCACTTTGGATTTTTTCTTCGGACGATGATCGGGTACTTGATTTAGTCGTAGCTGATTGAGGTTTATCAGTATCAAAGTCTTCTTCATATTTTTGTTTTGACGATTCCGATGAACTTTCCTCATCTTGAATCTCTTCTGTTTTAATTTCACTTTTAGGCTCGATTTTTTCTTGTTTTTGATTCAATGCCGTTTTAATTTTTTCCAACTTGTGGTCATATGACTCAATTTTTTTGCGCAATTGTTCCTCTTTTTCTTTCATTTTTAACTTCTCCGCTTCTTTTAGTAATTTGCCTAACTTTTCAGCCTCATTTCGTTTCTTGAGGTATTCATTTTTTAACTCTTTGACTTTGATCTCAAGCTCTTTGACACTGGTCGATGTACTCGATGAAACAGTCCCTGATGGTTCACTGATCGATGTCGATGATGATGACGAGTCTTTATTTGTATCATCAGACCCATCACTTATTGGCACAGTGTTAATAATCGATGTTTGTACAACAGACTCATCTTTAATTTTTTTTGAAATTACTGATGATTCAAATGACTCAACATAGGAATTTTCATTATTTATTGACGTTGCTATAGTTTTACTCGATAATGGAACTAATTTTGATTCTGTTTTAATATCAGTTTGAATTTCCTCATCATCATCATTATCATCATCATCGCCTAATTCATTCTCTTGTTCACATTTAACAATTGATTTATCAACCGTTTTTTTTATTTTTTCTTTCAATTTTGGTGATTGCTGTTGTTGTTTTGGTTTTTCTTTGAGTACTTGATTAGCTTGTTTTTCAATTTCTCTTACTTTAAGTTCTTCATCGTCCAATTTTTTTTTCCAAGCAATTATTTCTTCGGCATGTTTACGTCTTAGACGCAATTTTTTTTCCCTTTCAGTCAAATACCTTTAAGAAATAAAAAAATACTAGAAACCCACTCAATGGTAAACGAATAAAAATAAATATTTTTAAATAACATTTGTTTCGGAGATTCAAATCTGGTGAACATTAAGACTTTTAGAGACGACACTTATTTCTTCGATTCTTGTTTATTTCAGAGTGATCCATATCCCTAGTATTTCCTAAATCTCTGATTGACGAATGCTATCGAACACCTAGAAAGATCTGAATTAATGGACTGAGAATTCATTTAAGCTCTTTAAGACTAAAGAATTCTTTTTTAATTCTGAAAGTGTATCCGAAAAAACATCGAATAGGAACAAATTATTTTTTTGTAAATTTACTTCAGTCTCGATCAGGAATACAGAAGCATAATCTTCCATCTTTATTGGCATCATTTCAAATGATTTTTTGTAACTTTTTTTATTTTAGTCCGTGGGTTTTTTTTGTACAGTTTTGGAACATGTTTCTGGACAGGGTAGGTGTTTTTGATGGGTAAAAATAATTATTTTGGTTATCCCTAAAACATGGGGATTTTTTGGACCTAAAACACGGATCCAGATTTTTCAACTGTTTCCTATTATGCGGATTCGGATCGTAAAAAATTTAATTTTTTTCAATGCAATTTAACTATTTCCTTTTTATTGTGGTAAAACCTAAATATATGGCACTTAATTTCTTGACTACAGCCTACATGTTAACCGCATGCTGATTTGCAGGCCATGAAAGGATTCAAAAAGGAGATCGGCGCTTCACTTGCGTATAATATGCGTTCGAAATTAAGCTTATTTTAGCTTAGCTACTCTGCTTAGATTAAATTTGTAATGAAACTTGATTTTTTAAATTACGCGCCGTGTTTTAGTTGTAACAATTCCGTTTTCTTATTTTAGTAGGTATGATATGAGTCCATAATATGAGTCCGTGTTTTCTTTATTTTTTTTTTTAGATAAAACTCAGAAAAAAACAAAGTTTTTTTTTTTGTTGGGAAAAAATTTTACAATAAATTAAAAAAAAACATTAACGATTATTAAAAAAACGAAATAAATTTGAGAAGAACCTCAGGCTTCTCCAAATTAATCGAATTCCAGTCCTTCGAATTCCTTTTCTTTTGCCTTAATTTGACTGACACCCTTTTTCCTATCACGATCAAAAGGCTGGTGCCATAACTCATTAGAGCCTATCTCAACACCTTCTAATTTGCCCATTTCGAAACCTTTATTTTTAAGTCATCACCACTGGAAAGCCGGCGAGCGCATTTTAGGGACCAGAGAGCGCTTGGCTGAGTCGCGAGAGAATGGACCGAGGTATAGCATTCCCTGGAGGGGAGAAAAAATTTCGGTCATCGGATGATGTAAAATGCACAAACACAAAACACAGGGAACACGCTATATACCGTTCATTGTAACTCTAAATGGGGAGATCATTTGCCACCAAATGGGGAATGGTGGTGACTTAAAAAATGTGCCGAAATGAACAATTAAGCAGGGTGAGAAATTGAGCTTAAAGAACAAAAAATTAAAGCAAATGTATTGGATGGTCAAAGAGCAAATTCAACTAAAATTATTTGTTTTAGTTGTAATTTTTCAACTATCGGTCACCACGGCTATGTGAAGTTTAGTCTCAAAATCTCACATGGCTCCAAAATATCAAAAGTTTTTGCAACTCGTGCAACTCTAATTGCGCACTCAAAAAAAAATTTTTAAATATAAGTGATTTGAATTAAATGCGCAATTAGATTTGCCCAAGTTGCATAAATTTTTGATATTTTTGATCCATTTGAGATTTTGAGACAAAACTTCACATAGCCGTCACCACTCTGAAAATTTTATATTTCGAAATCAAATATCATCTAGTTTCTGAAATACTGTTTGCTCTCTTTTATTTTTTAATTTACTTTAGAATTGATCAATCATCACAAAAAAGGAACGATTTATTTTTTTTAAATTAGACGAATTTTGTAAAAGCTAAAATAAATTCGAATAAGTTTTCTGTTGGTCTTATAACGGATCTGCGCATGTAACAAAGTGTAACAAACTTTGTTACACCATTGAGCAAAAACTCTACAGTCTAATTGCGCATTTAGCTTCAATACTTTTTAATAGTGTCCGTTTTGCTGAAACTTTGCATAAATTTAGCAGAGGTTGCTCAATGGTGTAACAAAGTTTGTTACACTTTTTTACATGCGCAGATTCATCATAAGACCAACAGAAAAAATATCATTTAAATTTTTCAAAATTGTTCTGATTCTTTGTACTAAACTTCACAATGCTTTTTTTCACTTAAAACTTTCTGTCAAGTTAATTAATTGATTAACAAAATTAGGAGAAAAATGATAAATAAGATACTAAAATTATTTGTGACAATTAACAATTAAACCTCGAATAAGTGAAATTTAGTATTTTTATTTTACCTGTAAATTATCTTACGAAAACCGAAAAGTCACACATTTAGAGAGCGTGGGAATTTTTTTTTGTTTAATGTCTCGAAATTATCTTCATTTACTTCCTATCTTTTTGACACAATGTTAAAGTATTGTAGTAAAAAATCGCTGAAATTTTAAATAGATAGATTAAAATTGATCCGATTAAATGATTTTAATCAAACACAGAGGGGTGCATTCATCGGATATTCATTCAAGTCAGATATGTGTGTCTATTAACAATTTTAATAGGAAATTCAATTTTTTTTAATTAATTTTTTTTTTTCATTTCTTTTCTTACGAACTTTATTTCTTATTTTAAATTGGATTTTTGTTACTAATTGTTCAAGTAGTCCTCTTAGAATTTTACTTATTATGCACAAATTGCAATGTTGTTTCTTTGTCGTGTTTTGAGTATTCACAGCATGTGGTCTTAAATTTAAATAAATTTTTGCTTCCGTAATGAAACAGTGTCATTTAATTCTATCAGAACATAAAAAAATAACAAAATGTAAGCAGGTTCACCTAATCGAAAACTTTGTCGCTTTCTGAATTCGGAAAATATGATCACATAGATCAAAATTCCCTTTATACAGCCTTTTTAATGAAATAAAGCTTATTTCAAGTTTAAACTAGAAAATAAAAAAGTGACCCCTGGGACTACCGTTTTTGTCCGAGGGCGACTTTCGAGTACCATCGTCAATGGGAGACTTTTAACTTTCAAGTGGTACCTTCAGATCAAAAATATCTTTTTCCGACCATGAGTTCTAAAATGTTCAAATTAAGCAACTTATTATTAGGCAGCAAAAAGCGGAGGGTTAGGGGTTAGATTTTTGAACCCCATGAAAAAATTGATTTTTTGAAGTTTTCGGGGTCGTAGATTACGGATCCGATGTCAAAAATGACAAATTCTTAAGTTTTAATTTCCTGAACCGTATTTAATATTTTTTAACCCTTAAACGCCCGCTTGTTCAATTTTCAAGATACCGAAAATCCGATAAAAAATTTGAAATCTACATGAAAAGTTAGGTCAGAAATAGTTCAAAAATGCAAAAAAAATTCATGACATTATGTACTTTTTTTTTGTATCATATGTGATACAACGGGATGAAAGTAGGAAACTAAGTATGACTTTTGTTTTAGACTATTAAAAAACTAAAATTAATGAGAATTACGTAGAAACATTTTATTTATTTATATTTGAAGATTTAAATTCGTCTTTTTTTATTTTTGTTCCTAACATGTTTTAGTTTGAGATTATACAAGCTTGAGAATTCTGATTTAATATTTTTAACAATTCGAATTCAATACTTAATTTAAAAGATGACTTTTGTGCCTAATATCGAATATACAATTTACTATTTCCAAAATATAAAAATCATAGCGATAGTCTGCACCTAAAATTACGTAAGTTTGGCGGGAATTAGCCTTGACAACCATCGAAATCTAGGAGTACCATGAGCCGTAAATCAACTGTTAAGTTTACCGTCCAACAGGAGTTGTGACTGTTTGAAAGTTCAGCGCTTTTAACTGGAAAGTAATAAAACAAATATTGACCCTATAAATGAAAGCTTTGATCCTAAATTACAAATTAATTGTATTTTTATTTAAAAATATGTTACCTTTGGGTCAGTAACTACCGAAAATCCAAAAAAATGCGTTTTTTGTGGCCTTAGATTAGGCTTTGGTCCCTCCCTCCAAATTAAGAATCAATAGCAACCCATCATCTTGAAGCTCATTAAAAGCTCTACTAACTTACAAATTTTCAGTTGTCACTAATGTTCCTGTCAAAATTTACAGCGTTTTTCCTCAAATTTAACCAAAAAAGTTGTATTCGGTCATTTAGTCTCAGATATCACTTTGTTTAAAGAATCATTAATTCTTTTAAAAGAATAATTTTCCATAGGTTTTCGAATATGTAGAAAAAGATAATTCCCTAAAATTCAATTTAAATAAATATTTTCCTTTATTAAATGATACTTTTGAGAGTTAAATTTAAATCGTGCATAAGATCCCGTTGTATCAAATGTGATACATAACTTCAAGTGAATTTATCTCTTGAAAGAATTCTTTAATTAAATTTCTGAATACTACAGCATTTTTATCGTCCCAAAATATTCCAGAAAAATAGCTTTATACATTTTAAGTATGTTAACCGTAAGAGGATGTGTTTATAAACCAAATCAACTATTTTATTTTTTAAATTTAAAAAACAAATGAAATTAGGTGAAACATTTTAAAAGGAACCGAAATGAAAATTAATAAATGTTTATCTATGGTAGATAGGTCTTTTGAAGAGGTTTAATTTTATATATAAATCATTAGCTTTTGGTTATGATAAGACGTAATACTACGATGTTTAAAAAATGTATCATATATGATCCAACGGGCGGTTAAGGGTTAATTACGCTCTTTCAGAATCTGTATCATAAATACCACATATTTTGTTATTTGGCATACGTACTAACGATTTACTGAATTACACTCTTCCTAAAGCCACTAATTTAGGACCCCTCTGAGCAAAAATAAGAATATCTGATGATCACATGATTAGGTTAGGGTAAGCAAAAGGGGGAACGTCAAAATTTTAAAAGGTTAGTCCCTCAATCAAGGAGCCTACCGAGAATATTTTTTCAAAGTATTTATTTTCAAAGCTAACAATATTAGGTTTTAATGCATTGTTAGAACGATTAACCTCAAGACATACTAATAGCACAAAATTTTAGAGCTCTAGTTCTAAAGATACTGATAAAAAACCAAAAAGAGACTTTTTGAAGATTTTATTTTTTCTACAAAGAGAGGTGTCCCATGGGATTGATGTTGTCAAAAAAGGACAAAGTGTAGGTTGTTTTAAAATCTAAATTTGACGTCACTGTAAATTTTTTTTGTATCAAAAATTCCAAATTGACATTAATTAAAACCCTCATTTTAATGCAACGAGTTTTTTGTTTAATCTCATTATTGTCAATTTTAGAGCTTTACTTAAGTTGGAACGACATTTTCATAGGTTGAATTAAATTAATGTTTAGTTATGCCAAAAATTCGGAAAATGAGTATCATAATAAGCAGTTGATTAATTGGATAATTTGGTTACATAATCCTTAAAATAAGATTTCCCTGATATGAAGTCGACAATTTTAAATTTTTTTAAAAAGACTAAAATTTGAAAAAATTTTGTCATTTTGATTTAAATATTTTCTAAACATGTCCCTAAGTTTCAATTTTACAGTTTGTTTCACCTTTTACTCGGAGTCTAGGTGTGAATAACATTAATTTTTTACGCTCTTTAAAAACTAACGGAATGAAATCAAAATTATTTCAAAAATTATAATTTTTTGTAATCATCAAGGCTTTAAAAAAATACACCTAAAAGACTGCTTAAACCTTGTACGGATGCTTAACATAAAAATTAAATAAATAAAGTCTTAATTTTTTTAATAATTAAGTAATTATTGATTTGTAAAAATAAAAAAAAGGGAAACGAATTAACCCTCTATTATTCGATCAATAGATGAATCATAATCATTATTAAGTGAGTGTAAATAAATTTCTTTTAAAAATATAAAATTTTCATTCCTAAAAAGTGCTAAGGAAGTTAAGTTTCTTCGTTTTGAAATATAAAATTTTTCATCATGAGTGAAAAAGCACTGAAACATATGGAAAATCTTATATAAAAATATTACGATTAATTTTTAATGATCCAAGACCATATGTAAAGTAGTAAAGAAGATTAATAATCCGCGGAAAACAAAACCAAAAATGTAACACAAACTTTTTGTTAAAAAATTTGTTTAGTTTATCATCTTTAAATGGGGGCTCCCGGAAATTTACCGCGGTTTTCCGTTTTTTCTGACTTTAATCCGCGGGAAACCGCGGTAAATTTCCTTTTTTTCAGTTTAAACACTGGGTTAAAAAAATCGAAAAAATTAGTGCGACCATTAGGATTGTACGACATTTCTTGCTATATCAGAATATGTATGAATTTACCAGAAGTTAATGCTGATAATCGAAGAAGATTTCTTACATTAAAATACAGTCCCATTCCTCCCGAGAGATGTAAATAATGACCAAAGTGAATTTCTTTAAGTTTTCCGTGTCGATTTTTCACTTCTGGTTCATTTAAAATCACGTAAACAATATTAAATTCATATATAGAGCAAAAAATTAGCTACAATTCGAATGGTCGAACTTATTTTTCCGATTTTTTTTAACCCAGGTTTTAAATTGAAAAAAGGAAATTTACCGCAGTTTTTCGCGGATTAGAATCCAAAAAAAACGGAAAATTGCGGTAAATTTTCGATTTTGATCCGCGGAATGTCACGTAGCACCAATTTTAGATACAACATGCATAGGTTGATTACTAACTTTTTCTGGTACAAAAAACTCGACTGTGCTATCGATTTTCGAAATCAACTCTAAGCCTTAATCCAAAATCATTAAGAACATAATTCTCGCAGTTCTCATTATGTTTAAAGCTTAAATTAATTCTAAAGACAATAGACGTTTAAAACCTAATTAATATTGCAAGGATTATAAAAATTTAATTATTATTTAGATACTAAACAAAAAAAAACCCACAGACACCACTTAGATTTATTGTTACTAGTTCGTTTTTTTTTGACACGTAAAAAAACGATGTTATTCAATTTTGTCATGACATGGTCAAGACTTTTAATTTTACTTCTAAGTATTTTTATGCTTGGTATTGATTGTAATAAACTATATGTCGATTCATGGGATTCATACTCGTCTGAAAGTGAAACAAATGATGACTATCCTATTCGAATTGAACGACGAGATAATTTATTACGTAATAACAAAGATCCATTGGATCATGAATTTCGATCTCGTTTGGAGCAATTTTTTTCACCTGATGTAATTGAAAAAATGAGTGAATTGATCAAAATAAATAACAAAATAAAAGAAAACGAACAACACTCAAAATCCCATCATCATCAAATGCAAAATATTCCTTCATTTCTTAACTTTAAAGGAGCAAGTGACTCTTCAAAACCGCTACCATTTTTTGACTCGTCAAACACCGACCCAAGCAAAAATTCATTCGTTGAAGCATTCAAAAAAAAACATCAAAAAAGCACACATAAAACACATGCATCAGCTGCTGCAGTGACAACGCCATCGGCAACGTCTACTGAATCAAACACAATCCTAATGCATTTATATCATAGATTTGGTTAATGTGAAACAACAACATTTTAATTTTTTTTTGTAATTTACATTTATAAAATTTTTGAAAAAAAAAGAGACCTTAAAAAGCGAGCGTTTTTATATGTCAGACTACTTTTTTTTTTGGAATTTTTAGTTTTTTTTTTGTTTCAGAAAAATAAAAATAAAAGAAAACTAACTTTTCAGAGCTTAAATGTTGAAATTGTTTCATTATTTTAGACTCAATTAGACTTTGATTGTTTAAATTTAGGGATGACTCGTCTAACTGATCGCCATCTTGATGTGTAACCAAAGCAGTTGATGTGCTAACAGCAGTTGTTGTTGGAGTAGACGATGATGTGGTCGATGCAGTTGACGCAATAGTCGAAGCAGTGCTTATTTCATCGTTTTCGGCCTCTTGAGTCTTTAACGATTGACTTAAAATAGATTGTTGTTTGAGCTTATTTTGACACCATTTGACAACTTCGGAATGTTGTGAGAGAAGTTTGAGACGATTTTCAGTTGCTTTACGTTGAACTTCTTTCATTTTGTTGATGTTGTCTTGTTCTTGTTTTAATTTTTGAATGATACCTTTTTCTTTGCTTAAGATTAAAGGCATTTTTTCGTCCTCGCCTTTGTCTTGAGCTTTTTTTTTCATTTGTTCCAACCATGCCAACTCGGATTTTGTTTTTTCGATTAACGCTTTTTCGCGAATTTTGAGCAAGTCAGCTTGATGTTTTGAACGAAGTTCTTCTTCTTGCATGTATTTTTTAACGATTTCGCCAGTAAATTTTTTGAATGAATCGTCTTCGAAACTCAAACGTACTTTTAAAAAAGAAATCTCATTAGAAACATTTACTTAAAATTTAGGGGCAAAATGAAGTTTCTTGGGGGGGGGGGGAACGAAGCCGTGTTAAACCCTCGAAAAGAGTAGAGCTCCAACACTTAAAAATTTCTGCGAAATGGGACTGAGTTGCCTAAATAGCCGAAACACCGAATGTGTAAGTCTTAATTTTTGGACACCCTTGACAAACACTGGATTTGAGCTGTACTCTACAAGTCCCTGAATGACCTCCATGCAAAATCGTCACCCTGAGACGGTAGGAAAGGGGTAGGACCACCCATTCTCGCCCTTGTGGACCTCTAAAATCAGAATCTTGACATGAAAAAAATAAGAAAACACAAATCCATAAGTAATCAATTATCGATTCTAGAGGGGTTACCTTTGGATGCGATGGTACCTCTATGGAATCGAAAAGGTCTTGAAGACATAAAAAGCTAATTTTTCTTGATGAAAGTTATATTTTTAGACAGGTAAGAAGAAATTCTGCCTTATGAACTCAAAATTCAGAGAAATTGTCGTAAGAAGAGAAACTTTACGAAGAAGGTAACTTATAAAGCCCTTAGAAAACCTCTCCTAACAGCAACTGATCGACTCAAAAGTTACTGATGGTGCAAATAAACACTTGATTGGACTCCTCAACACTGGGGCAACGTCATTTTTAGTGATGCATCAAAATTTTAAGTCTTCAATCGTAAATCGAGAATCTTAGTAAAAAGATTCAGGCACAAAAAATATCATGCTAGATTTGTTGTACCAACTCTACAAAAAGTAGGTGGTTCAGCAGGCATATGGGTATACATTTCTTCATAAGGAATTGGCCCCTGCAACATTTACCAGGGTCGAAACAACCAATATAACTATCAGAGACCTTGGAAATTCATCTTATACCATCCGCTCAACAATTTTTCAACGAAGTTGACTCCTAGGTATTTCAACAAGACGGGTCTCCAGCTCACACAGTCAACTCAATAAAAGCGTGGTTTCCAGAAGGAAACATAGAAGTGTTACGGTGATGCCCGCGATCCTCTGATCTCAACCCAATCGAAAACATCTAGAATTTTATGGACGCCTTATTAGTCCATACCAAGATAACCTCAAATAAACATTTAAAGAGACATTATGCAAGGTGTCGGGTGTGCTACAAAACCAATGAGAGTCATTTAAAATACTAAAATATAAAAATGTCGATCCTTTTTTTTCTTTTGTATGTCCCAGAGAGATTGAAGATTAAGCAAAAAAAGATATTGAAAGGATTGGACGTGCATTCCTATCGAACTATTGGGGGACAACGATGTCGTATAATACCCTTCCGAAACAAATTGTAGTCGCTCCAAAGCGAAGTGAGGATATTTTGATCTACTCGAACTGTACATATCTTGCCAACCCCATTTTTTTTCGGAAAAAAGCGGAATTTTTCAAAAATTGAAATTTTTTTTAGGTTTAATAACCCTTCCTTTTTCAAGAAATTATGGAGATACATTCCTTTTTGGTGTACTGTTCTGAGACTTAGACTTACCAAAAAAGTTTAATATTCGTTTACCAGTTCGACTTAAAGACGCCAAATTTAGAAAAAAGGGTCAAATTTACCATTTGGTTCTTAAAATTATTTTTCTACACGAGCACGAGGCAATTCAAAGACCACTCACCCCAGTCTTATCCCACGAATGGGTCAAGGTGCTATGTCACAGAGAGACTGAAGATTCCGTACAGAAAACTCCAGTCTCTTTGAAAACTTGAAAGCAAAACGAAGTGTAGCCTCTCTTGACCGATGCGAACCTTAACCACCCGATGCATACGAACCTTAATTTACGGACTAGGCCGGAATTTTTTAACAATTGAACATATTTCGCTTCGATACGCTACGGCCTTTCTTTGGTGCTGTACGGTGAGAATAGGAGTCCATCCCTCCTTTGTTGTCCTCTTCTGGGACTTAGACTTGAACTTTAGTCACCAAAATAATTAAATTTTCGTTTCCCAGTTCAACTTAAAGATGCCAAATTTAGAAAAAAAGTTCAAACTTACCGTTTGGATGTGTGTCATAATTGGAACAAAACGAACTTTGACTTAAATCATACAACGATTGATCCTTTAACTCTCTATGATCTTGTCGACTTTTTTTGATATGCATTTCAGATGGCAAAACTTGTCTAAACGATTTTTCCATCTCGACTTCTTCATCATCAATTTCAGTTCGAATTCGAGTATCAGTTTTTGTGTCATTCAACTCCGAAATTGTGTTTATAATCGAAATATCCTGTTCCAACTCTTTAGCATTACCAAACGATCTGTGTTTTGGCTTCAATTGTTCACTTAACTTTTTACTTGTTACACTTGATTTAACATTTTTTGTGTCCGATTCAGTTTCATTGTAAGACGAAGACGAGACTGTAGTAGACGCTGATGATGTCGATGATGAGTTTGATGTCAACGAAGATGATCTTGATTTCCCTGGCTTTGTCTCATTCTTAACCACATTATTCTTCTCCTTGAGATAATGAGCAAGTGCAACAGTGTCTTGTTGTGCAAAACCAACACACCGGATTTTATCGAGTTCTTCAAGTTGTAACGCAGATGTATTCAACGTATCCAAGTAATTAATACCAGCGTTTAATAGGCGTTCCAGAGACGCAGGTGAATACCGTTTTGGGTCTTTTGATTCAACATAATCTTGAACCAAACGAGTTTTAGGCTTTTGAATCGGCTGTGGTTGATCACGTACAGATTTTGGTCGGGAACTTTGTTGTGCCGTTTTCGAATAACTAGATGTGATTGTTGATGTTGATGAAACACTCGCTGATGTCGAGTCCTGAGACTCATCGTGCATTGGTTGAACTTCAATTGATCTTGACGGTTTAGTAACATGTCTCGAACTCTTCGAATTCGTGATGTATTTTGACAAACTACTCGATTCAAGAGACGAACTTCCAGACGAGGACGATGATTTAATCGTACTCAACTTATCTGTCTCAGGTATTCGAGTATCATTAAAAGTCATAAAGTCTTCGGTGTAATTACCTTCATTTTTAGTCTTTACAGACACTGGTGCAACCGAACTTTGAGCCTGAGTTCCACCAAGACCCGATTTTTTTTTGTACACACTCAAAAAATTATACCCATCCTTCGGATTATTAACACTCATAATCTGCTCTGTCTTGAGACTTGGTCTAACATTTTCTTTCTTCACTCGTCTTGACGGTTTACGGACTAGATTCGCTTTGCGTCTCGCTGTATAAAGCCTATAAGCTTGTTGTATACGTCTAGCAGCCAGGTCAGGTGTTAAATTAAACTTATAATTTTTAATATTACTAACCCCTGGTCGTGATGTTTCATCATTAAAATCAAAATCATCATCGGGATAATTTGTAGTATTCTCTCGAACGTCTTGTTTAAAAACCCGATCAAAATGTATCAAATTTGACTCATCAATGAGCTCATCATCAATCTCATGTTTAGTCGATGTTATAAATGTGTTATCCGATTTTTTTGGATAATACTCCATCATGTCCTCTTCTTCATCAGTTGGATTAAACCCGAATAACTTAAGTTTTGTCTGCTGTAACTTTGTTTGTAAATCAAGGGCCATTGAGCATATCTTTTTTAAACGATCGTGTTTTTGTGTCGTTGGTTTTTGAATCTTCATAGGGGTTAGATTAATCGAATTAAGACTTGTCGATGAATTAGACGATTCATCGTTTGGTTCAATTTCATCAATTTCATCTTGATTAAAATCGACTTTTTTTTTTGGTTTTGATTTTTCGTTTAAATATTGTTTACGTTGTTTTTCAACAAGTTTATCATTATCGTTTAATAAATGACTTATCCGATCCATTAACATCTTGGACATATCTTGTTCATATAATTTTGACGAACCGGCTTTTTCAGTCGAATTATTAGCCGAGTTATTATGCGAACCATGTCGATTTTCACTTGAATTATTCAACTTTGAACTCGATTGTTGTGTCATTTGAGCCGATTTCATAGCTTGTAATCGTTGTTTTCGATACAATTCTTGTAATTTTTTTTTACGCTCCTCATCTTGTATCTTTTGTTTCTCTTTTTCTGACTTAGTCTCACTAAGTCTCTTTGTTTTTTGACTCTGAATGTATTTTTGTATGTCGTTTAAATCATACGGTTTTTGTTTGTTCTTGTTCAATTGAGGACTGCTTACATTATTCGAGATTGTTTTAGAATTTTTAGGGTTCGATTGAGCCTGGACTAGATGACATTCGGTTCGTTTAGTCTTCTTAGCTGATTGCGGTGATTGATTAAGAGGTGCACTACTACTTCTCGGGTTGTACTGTAATTGATACGGGTTTAAGTTTTTAGTATCCGGTTCAATTTGTTTGGCATGTTTTTGAGCGATTGCTTCACCAACTCGCCATGAACTTGTTGTTATAATACCGTTCGGTTTGTTAAATTGTAAAACTGATTGTTGTTCGAGATTGTGTTTGGATTTTTTTTGTGTCAATCCTAAAAGTCTATCAGCTTCTTCTTTGACGTTTAATTTACTAACGGGGTTTCTGATTAAATCCTCATTAGTTTCAACGGGATCATTTTTGGACGTAAATGCGATTTTACGACTCGGTGGTTTGACAAAATCGTGATATCGGTTCGATGTGTCGACGATGTTGTTAAACGAAGCCGAAGATAAGTGACGTTTGGTTATGCTCGATGGTTGATTCGAAGTAATTGGAAGTATGTCATTCTCACGGTGTAAAATTCGTTGTTGTTGTTGTAAAAATGAACTTGAACTTGGTTGCATAAATTCCGAGTATTTCACATCTTCACTAGTTGATCTTTTGGTCGATTCTAAACAAAAGAATTTAGGACGTTTAAATGGGGGTTGGCTAGTTAAAAAAAACTTACCTGAACTTGTTTTACGTGTTAATTTATCTTTGGATATCATCGATGGTGTTTTAGATGAAGTGTTTACCCGTGTTTTTTTATCTTTTAAAAGAACATTATTTACAATTTGTTCAATTTTTTTTGAAATTTGAAATTTATGAAACAAATAAAAATTATGCTGTAAGTCTTGCAGTTTTTGTCGTTGTTGTTTCAATTAATAGAACATGCAAAAGTAGAGTAGGGGAAAACACATGAAACACAATTGAGACACTTGTTTTTCAAATTTTTTAAAATTTCAGACCCTAAGGGTTTTTTTTATTCTAAATTTAGCATTTTTGAAATCATACTGTGATCCATGACCCATAAAACTTCAGAAAATCATCCAGGTTTTGTTTCCTGGGCAGGATAATGATAGATAAAATCTGCCTGTTCTGTACAAGAATCCTAATGATTCATATTTTCTTTGGCTTTTTTGAATAAAATATTTTGAATCTGATCGAAGATATTTTTAAAGGATTCTGACAAAAAAACTAATCTTTTTCGACAGATCTGCGCAGATCCTGGTAAAGATTTAGAACATGCGTATTTTCAATAGATTTTAAAGGTAACCTCTTGGCTTCACAGCCTAATACCAAGGTGCATTATTTAAACATTTACGAAGACCCAATGGGGATGTCTTCCTCTACAAGCTAGACATTGAAATGTGTAAAGTAATGAATTGGATGAGATTATTATGCAGTTCACTAATTAGACCTCATAAACACCCCCGAGCTTCACGACTGGTTCCAGGTTTATCAAAACTTAAGTTCAAACAAAGACCTGAAAGATTCAAAATAACAGACATAGACACTAGACGACGGAGAGATGATTTAATCCAATTTTAGAAGTCGCTCAATGGGAATAGATATCAGCTTTCAATTAGATTTTTTACGTTTTTTTCAGAAACAAGAAAGTTCCAGTTCAAAATGAAGCTCTTTCTGTTGATAACTGGAGATGGAGCTTTATTAAATACGCTATGTTTAGGGTTTCCTAGAAAAAAGAGCAAAATTAAAATTTGAGTTAGAAGGCAATTTTTAAAAATTTTATTAATAGCATTGTACCCTAATTGTCTTCTAAAATTTAATAAGATTTCGATTTTTAGCTTTTAATTGGGTGCAAAAATATGATTTTGATGAAATTCACCCCTCAAGAACCCTAAAAAAGAAATGCGATTGTTTAAACCTAGTTATAGCCATGAAATTTTTTTTCAAATGGACCTTGTGTCAAAAATTTTGCTTATTCATACCCCTCTGTCTGGGTGTATGTTTTCAGAAGTCCGAAAAATGCATAAAAAATACAGCAAAAAAGAGTCTTAATTTCAAGCTGAGATGTCAAAGTATATCGTTAAATGTAAATCGTTTCAAAAGTTTAGAACAATAGTTGATTTTATACCTTTTCAGTTTTTAAAAAAAAGTCCCTATCTGATTCTAAAATCTGATAACAAGGTCAAAAACTCTCTAAACTATATGGTTCTTAGTTAACATAAACTTTTTCGGACTTAAGTATACAAAAAATGCATCTTGATCCCCTTATTTTGTTCTTTTTCACTCAAATTTTGTTTAAGAGAATAAAAAATTCGTTCAACTTTGGTAGCTGCGTAAACTAGAGCTTTCCAGCTTCTATATTATGTTTTAAAATCCGTTATAGATTTTTCCAATCATGTTTTCAACAAGACGGCTAATTTATTAATGAAAAAAAAAAGGCTACCTGAAGGAACATGAACATCAACTTTAGTTGTCTTAAGACGTTTATTTGTTGAATTAAAATTCAAATTCGATGTATTCAAATTATTCGATGATAAATCATTCAAAAATTTAACATCCGGATTTATTTCCATTTTAGTAAAATCATTATTACTCAAGCTCGATTTGAATCCAAAACTTGGATCACACGCTTGTATCGAAGTCGATAGATACGAATTTTCCATTATTGTATTCTCGACTAGCGGGTAATTTGATGATTTTTTTAATATTGGGTGTTTTAGAGCCGAATTGAAGGATGTTGATGTGAATAATTGATTTTTTGATTCAATTGGAAGTGGTGGTGAGTGTAAACTAGTGTTAAACGAGCAATTACTTAACGATGATAGGATTTTAATATTGTCCGAGTATCGGCTAAGTTTATCCTCCAAGTCTCTCATGCCTGATTTTAAGTTTCCAATTACACGCCAAGACTCGTCGATATCTTTTTTAAATTGTTAAAAGGAATGGATAATCGAAATAAGGTAAATGGACTTACTGTTAAGGCTTCGTTGACTTAGTGTCCCATGTTCGAATTTATTATTACTCGTTTTAGAGGTTCGACTAGACCTATTTTTATTCATCATTTTCCAATTTGTTTGTCGATATTCAGGTGTGTGAAACAAAACAAAGCAAAATATTTAAATCAAGATTTTTTTTTTTTCAAAAAAATTTTTTTAGAACAAAAACAAAGCGAACAGAGGTAAATTAATCATTTAGGTGGTAGAAGCTTTTTTTTTTTTATTTGAGAACTTTATTTTTGTGTTAATTATTAAAAAACGAGAAAAAAAAAGAATTAGTAACCAAGTTTTGGCCTTAACAACGACAAATTTCAGTTGTTTAGACGAAGACAAAATTGAATGCGATCAATAAAGTTTTTTTTTGTGTGTGCGGTTTTTTCGATTCGAAAATATAATTAAAAAAAAACTTTTTGAAAACGTAATTAACTTAACACTCAATCATTTTAGGCAAGTATTTTAGCTGAAGGCTAAATGCTCATAAAACTTGTAAAATTTCAGGCTAGATTAAACAGTCCGCAACGAGTCGCCCTATCATTTTCACATCCGGGCTTGGGCATGGTTACGACTATGCTACTGCAATCTAGTAACTGTGGGACGTTCATCATAAACAGCGCCACTCATCCGAGCCGAAGCTGCGAACTCGACAACTATCCAGACTAGCTTGGAACCACAAACCAAGCGTATTCTACATCTAGTAGAATACTTAACTTTGTTATTAGAGCTACACCTATAGCTAAATGGGTCTGCTGTAAAACAAGCTCTTGCATCCGTTCCCAGGCTTCTATACGTTGTGATAGTCAAAGCCAGCGGCACTCCAATACGACAAGATTCGAACGCGATCCGTAGACTCACGTACTCGTAATAGAGCATATTTAGAACGGTGTTAGAATAACAGCAACATCGCTGTCCTCCCATTTTCACATCCAGGCTTGGGACTGGCCATGGCATGGCTACGGCGATAAATTTTTTACATACATTAAGAGGGTCTTCTTCACGTGTAAAGTCACCATCTAAGAGTCGTCTTTATTTGAGTCACTATGTGTTAGATATCAGAAGATCTTACATAAAAGTGTACAACCTTAACAAAAAAATTGGGGTGAGGAGATAGTGAACCTCGAGGAACAATTTTGAAACTTTCTCAGACCGAGTCAGTTAAGTCAGAATTAAACTTCAAATTTTATTGAATTAAGAAATTAATTACTTAAGTCAATTTCAAGTGTAGGATGTCTAATTACATCTTCATCTTCTTTTACTTTTTTATAATTAGACACATATGTAATTACATCAAAAAATATAAAAATAGAATAAAGTATAATTAATACGATTATTGCTATAGCTGATGTCGTAGTCACTACAGCTTGGACAACTTTTTTCTCAGTTGTTTCATTTTCGCACTTATCTCCATTGTAACCGATTAAACATTTACATGTAACCACATGGTCTACACTTACACAATTTCCATTTTTTGAACATGTTTCATTTTGGCATACATTTATTTCATTTTGACAATTGATACCATAATAAAATTCTGTACATTCACAAACGTAAGAATCGTTTGATGAAGAGCCAGATTCATAACAAGTTCCATTGTTTATGCATGGATTTGACGAACAAGGTTTATCATCAACTTGACATGAAGGACCACTATAACTTTCAAAACATTCACATGTGAATTTATTATCGCTTGAGGAAAAAATACACTTGCCATTATTTGTACAATTTGACATACAGTCTGTGAAATCATATGAAGCTGACATTAGCGACACAATGTCTTCAACTGCTACTGAACCAAGGTCAAATGAAGTCGTTGGATCCACTTTCAATTTTAAATCGATTATTTTAATAAAGTTTTTTATTGATTCGACTATATTTACTTAATGTTGCGAGTGAACCTGCTACTTGGATAACGCTTGAAGCACCTTGAGGTTGATGAGTTATATCTTAAAAAAACAAAGTTAAACATATTAATCACAAGGCTCAAACAAATCCAAAATATGCCAAGTTTAGTAAAAATTTGGAAGTAAATTTGGGCTCAAGCCAGTCAAGTATTTCTTAAGTCTTAGAATCTTTCCAAAAAAATCAGAAAAACTAAACGGCCAATCAAAAAAATAGACCCAATAGTAGTCAATCATCGAGAGAGATTCACACAGAAAGTGTTTTAGATCATTTAATAATTTTTTGTTCCTCCTCCATGTTCTATGAAAAAATTGATAGCCAGAGTCAGGGCTCAATCGACTCTACAAATGTAGACTTAAGAATTTTCAAACCATGTCATCAAGCTTATGAACTTTTTACAAAAAAAACAAGATATCTTAACAACCGCTTTGGTACTTTTCTGTCACAGACCATCCACTCTTTCCGGTTCCTAAATTTTATAACCCGTATAACCGGTATAGCCGAGTGGTTTGGGAGCTAGTCTTACAAGCAGAGGGTCGCAAGGGGTGAACAATTTTCTAACTGTTTATCTATCACGGGGCGATGCGTTTAATGGCGAATGGTAGCTCAGTTGGTATCTTCGGTAGATCAATGCATCACGAAAGCGTCAGTTCGAATCCCACTCGGCTCAAATTTTACCCCAACTCCTTCGCTTATTGCAGCCAACTGATAAGGTGACATAAAAAAAAAACTCTAAAGATGACGGATTTTTTAATATCTGACCAAAAAATCGAAATTCTCGTTTATGAAAACCCTAAAAAACTTACCGTAAACTCTTGCCCACTTCTGTAAGAACAAAGGCAAAATTGAGGTTTGTTCTATATGGAACTAATACCATCGTAACCATGTTACTGTTGTGGTCATGCACGTGTTCCTCTTGTGAACTTTCATTAACTAATGATTTTGAAAAGCCTTCATTGATTTATGAGTATCATCTGGAAGCTAAACAGCTCTAGTTAAAGCTTGTAAAATTAGCTTCCATTCAATACCCTGGCTTTTCAAAATTATTAGTTAATGAAAGTTCACAAGAGGAACACGTGAATGGCCACAACTGTATAACAATTTTTTTAACTCTTTTAGAATAAATCTCAACTCCTGACTTAAGACTAATGCGAAGGGGTGGGGGTAAAATTTTTGATTCTTGACCATCGTGAAAAAAATGATTTTTTGCGGTTTTCTGGGTCGTAGATTACGGTCTCGATGTCAAAAATGAAAAATTCAGATAGCACCAAAGTTTTGAATTAACAAAAAAAAAAACGAATGGCTCTAGGACAAGAATACACTAAAATCGATATTTTAAAAAGAAAATTTACTTGATATAAAAAGCAAACATCGAATTTCGACTGAATAAGTTCTTAAACTTTTAATCCAAGTATAAGTTGTCAAATTCCATAAATGCAATTTCCAATTTGAATGAGCACTCACTAATAAATCATCTCTAGCATCTAAATCAATTACTCTGTAATATTCGTTAAAAAGATTTGCTTTTTTTACATTTCCATACCATATTTGAATAGCTCCACTTTCCAGTCCACATATCCATAAATGATTAAAATAAATTACCTCTTCTATATTGTTAAAACCAAAAGATATTGAATAAATATTTCTATTAAATTCTGGATCATAAACATGTAGATATCTTATATACTGCCAATTTCGACGGACATATGCCAAATACCCACTTTCGTCTACTGCGAATGAATTTTCAGTTGGAGTTTCAGTATAAACTGTAACACTCGATGTTTCAATATTCCAGAATTTTATTTTTCTATCACACCAATCGCATCCTCTTGTGATACCTGTAATGTGAGTTCCATTTTTAAACAAACTCAAACTTTTAATATACTCATAATCATCGATTCTTTTAAATGAGTTAAAATCAAGAGTGCTCCAAAGTCTTATTGTACGATCTTCAGAACAACTTGCAAATGTTGAATCATTGATACGAATTAAATCATTGATTTTATCTAAATGAAGATTAAGAGTCTTAAAATGAGTTTTATCCAACAGTGACCAAATGCTTATAGTCCCATCACTGTGTCCAGTTGCAATGTACTCGTCATTAAGTCTAGTTATACATCTTACTCTACTGTTTGTTCTAGTTGAATTTATTTTAAAATCTTCACTCCAAATGTCAAAATATTGATAATAACTCCATGGAATGTAATAAGAGATACCAAGAACAATTTCTTCAAGTTTCATACAAAAGTTTTAGAGTTTAAGTTAGCTTAAATTTTTGTCTTACCGTATGATATGCAAGTTCGACTTAAGCTCAGTAAAATTAAAATTATTGAAAACATTTTTTTGATTTTTTGAGCTAAATAAATTTAGATTTTATAGTACCTTAAAAAAAATGAATCGCAAAAAGAATTTGTTTATTCAATAACAAAATAAATACAATTTAAATAAAATTGGTTGCTTCTCTATTTGGATAAAGCATGAAATTAAACTTCTTTTATTTTTTGAAGAATAAACAATTTCGGGTTTACATTGGAAAATCATAAATTAATTATACTATTCATAATGTCTACGTAGGAAAGAAACTAATATAGTTTTTTTTTAGCTAAGGCTTAGTAAACTTAAAATTCGGTAGGTGTCAAAGACGGAATTAATGTTCTAATGAGATCGACGATTTTAAATTTCAGTATGAATTGTTGCACTTGATGTTTCAATATTCCAATAATTAATTTTTCGGTTACAATAATCGCATTCTCTTGTAGTACCTACAAGGCGAGTTCCATGAGTTTGATTTTTTGAAAAAAAAATTCCGAGGATTTTTGAGACGTTTGGATGTGGTCACGTCTAAGGACCCTATTCTAATATTTTCACTAATTCTCTTGTAAGAAAAAATTGCATTTGTCAGCTTTCTAATTTAAATGGACGAATTTATATGGATCCATGGGACAAACATTTACAAAAATTTTAAGTCAAATGTTTAACCATCCTTGGGTTTAAAATTGCCTTTCTGCAATAAACCTCATAGACAATTTGCGAGCGTTCACGGTAAGTATTCTTTTAAGGTTTATTCATTCAAGTGTTCTAGAATACGCGCTTTTATACCGCCGAATACATCTAAGTATTCTTGGTCAATTTTTTATGCATTCTTATTCGAAAAAAACTTCACAACCTATCCAAAAAAAATTCATAGGGAAAAAAATCAAAACGACCAAAAGACTCACTGTCATTGCTCCTTAGAGCTAATTGAACCCATTTATTAGATAAACAAATAATAATAATTTTGCATGAGCTAGGGTAGTAGTGTTGCGCTCAATCAACACAAAGGACTCCATTGAATATTTTTGACGCGACCAGGATTCGATCTCACCACCTTCTTTATTTTTTTTTTGAAAACTGATCAACAACGATATCAACTGAGCTAATATACATAAAAAAATAGACGAGATGAGAGCTTGTAAATGAGGCCAGCCACTTGTGGACAGATAAGTTTAAAATTAATTATTTTTTAAATTGAATTTTCTATGGATATGACATCTCAAAAAACTTTAAATTTTTGTCGAAGACACCCTCTTTCACGGCAATTTGAATTTGTGAATCAATTTTAAAAAATCAAAACTCAATTCAAATCCTAAAAACTTTTAATAAAAATTTAAAGAAAAACATTTTACAACAACTATGAGGGGGGGGGGGGGGTATATGAGGGTCCTTTAAGACTGAAAATTGAAAAATCAGTTTTCTTTCCCAAATAACTTCACAGGGGGTCTAAATAGGATTTTGTAGCCCTTTATTTATTCTACCTTGTATGAAAATAGTTTTTTGCATACCTCACTTCGTGTAAAAGTTACACCTGGGTGTATGTTTTCTAAAATTCACCCGGGTGTAAGTTTTTCAAGGGTCCATATTATCAGCATTCTGAAATTTGCATATACTTTTTGCAGACTCTCTCCTTACTTTCTGCAATGTTTACATTGAAGAAAAAGCTCTGCAAGAGGAAAAATTAATCCTTCATTTAGTCTTAGGCAAAGCTTCTGAGCATGCTGCGCTTTGCTTAGGGTAGAGTGTCAATTTATTTTATAAATGTACTGTAGTACTAAACCCTTGAGATCTAAAGGGGAGTCGACTCTACTAGAGCATCGGAATTTTTCATCAAAAATTTTCAAGTTTGAAAAAACTCAATTTTCAGCATTTTAGGGTGCTGTGTCTTGAAAGAGATGCATCTGGTTAATGATGTAAAATTACCATTTATGCTAGCTTTATGATATCAATTCTAATAGAGAAACTAATCATTGAGCCTGAATTTTTATTGATAGTTTGTATAATTTCTTAATAGTTATTCATCCGATAATTTTTTAATAAACATAATGAATCTACCTTTTTTGAAATGACTCAAAATTCACCCAAGATTGTTTGAAAAAAAATGGAGAAATGTAAAAATACTAAATTTGAAAAATCTTACCCAGAAACCATTTGGTCAATAAAAACAATGTTATTAACTTTTACAACATCTTATCTAATTTTAATGATTACAATCGGTTCTATGTACAAAAATAAATGCACTATTGAGCCTAGAATACCAATATGGCTAGTTGTCAATGGAACTGTAACAATTTTTTATTCACTTATAAAACTTTTTCCCGTCGCATTTATATCGTAATTTTATTATTCAATTTTCATGAATTTCTTCATTAATAAATTTTTTTTTAAGTTTAAAAGCATTCGTGGGTGTTGTTTGCTGTTTAATTTTTCTAACATTTGCATACAATGTTTTTTGTTTTGCTTGGCTTATTACTGGTAAAAAAAAGCCTTTTGATTGGACCCTTGAAAAACATACATATATTCCGTAATTTAGCCGGCGTTTCGTAAAAAAAAATTCAGTAGTTTAAAAATTTTTTTTTTACGGATTCCGTATTTTAGGGTCTAATTCCGTTTCGATGTTCCGTAATCGGATTCCGTGATTTTGTAAAGTTTTACGCCTTTCAGAATCTAAGCATAAATATGATATATGTTAGTATTTTAACATGTTTATTAACGATAAACCCGGACCAACCAAAAAACATAATTTTATGTTCCTATAGATTTTAATTATGCTTAGGTGGCATGTTAAAATTTTTTACTAATTTTCTTATTCTCAATTTTTATAACAGTTATAAAAGGGTGATTTTGATCAAGACAAAAGTTCTTTCACTTGAAACAAAGTTTGTTGCATCAAATAACAAAGTCTGCAAAATCTCTGTAAATTCAAAAAAGATTGCACATCATTAAAAGTATTGTTTTCAAAATGCGCTATTTATTTGCAGAGATTTAGCAGACTTTGTTATTTGATGCAGCAAACTTTGTTTCAAGTGAAACAGCTTTTGTTTTGATTAGAATAGCCTTTTACACATCTTTTATAAGGGTTTTATACTTAAAGAATAAGAAAAATAGCAATAGAAATTAACTCTCCAGAAAATTTTTGCAATCAATTATTGGTTAAGATTAGGAAAAGACATGAACAATAATTAAACATGACTAGCGGAAAAAAATTCTTCAAATAGATTGCGCATTTCACTAAAAATAATACTTTAAATGATCTGTAACCTTTTACGTATTTGCAGAAATTTCGCAGACTTTGTTATTTTATGCATGAAACTTTGTTTCAAGTGAAACAACTATTGTTTGGATCAAATTTACCCTTAACGTAGCTTTCAAAACGATTATTAAAATCGAGAATAAGAAAATTGATAAAAAAATTTTAACTTGCCTGCTTAGGTACCCAGGTGAAAATCTCATTAGGATCTCGGTGGAGATCTCAATGAGACTCAAATTAGATTTGAAAGAGATTTTAATGAGATAGCCTTGAGATCTTGAAGAGAGACTCCTGGAGAGAGCCACATTACGATCTCGTTGAGATCTAAACTTGGATCTAATTGAGATCTGATTGAGTTTTAAGATTCTTTAAAATGAGCAGATCCAGAAGTTTTTTTAAAAGGACGTGTTAATTGATGTTGCTGGTAAGGAAATGAGTGAATTGGTGGAAATCACTGTCTTAATCTCACGTGAGAATCTCATGAAATCCTCTGTAACTTAGATCTCACTGAGACTCAATGAGACACTATGAGATCACGTGATAAATACAAAAATTGACGAGATCTCATGTCTTCTCATTGAAGCTAAGTAGGATCTACGTTACAGAAGATTTCATGAGATTCTCACGTGAGATTAAGACAGGGGAAGATTTAGGTCTTTCGTTTAAATATTCTGTTCAAACATGAACATCTAATATAAACTCTTTAAATTTTTTGCCTATTTTAAGAAGTAATTGAAGTTTTTGGGTCATATATTTTTAGCCGAGAGATATGCGAGATCAGTTAGCAAAGTTAAAGCACAGTATTAGAAGCAATCAAATGCAACAATCATCCCGTATTGCTCATTTTCTCTGAGAATATTGATAATGGAGTATTGTAACACGGAAAAAAACATAGATTAAGAAACTAAATGGAAAAAAAGAAGGAAATCTTTAAAACTAGAGTATGTGGTAAATATCATTAAGATTTCACTGCGTAATGTTATATTAAAGTTTCTACAATTTGATTATTTGTACCAAAAATATGTAGGTTTTAGATTTGAAATTGATCTTAAAAACTGAAAATGAAGGTTATGCAACACAAGTAAGCTGTATTTAAACTCTCGGTTGTCAAGTTAGTCGAACACGATACCGGCTCAATTTAGGGGTAAAAGTCTTTAGCAACGGAACTTAAACGCTAAATGAAACATGGCCATATCTACCGCATTAGGAAAACAGCTATTTAAGTCTTGATAATTGATTCGTTAAATAACAATTCAAACGATCTAAAATTTAAAAAAAGTAAAGATAAAATTATCTTTTTTTTCAATTTATAAGCTTACTCAGAGGTAAAGTCGTATGGATTGATTCCTTAAAGAAAAAATCTGTAAAAAATTAAAACCTGTTCTTAAATTAATTTAAAACTTACATAAAGGTGGGAACGATGTTGTCCGAAATTTAATACGTTAAATTTTAAATATTAGAAAAATTTTGTTTTTTTTAGAAAACATTAAATTTTATTACGGATGTTAATTTTTTTGAAAAATGAAATTTGAAATTGTTTAACCCCAATAATTATTTTAAATGGGTGGAGTTTTAATTTTTTAGAAAAAATGAAACGTTAAAAAAAATAATCTTAAGTTTTATGAGAATGTTCTTAATTTAAACAACTAATTGAAAGATTCAAATGACGAGAGTTTGATCATCCTTTCTAACGCGGTAGAATAAAAAAACTTTTATTGTTAATTTGAGAACAATCGTGTGAAATTTTCAATTCACCGCTTTGAACATTTTAAATTAATAGACAAGAAAGATTGAATCCAGCTAGAAATTTTGTATTCTTTCTCGCCACCGTCGAGGGTTTATTGAGTTAATTCAGATTATATATTCTTGTTTTTCTCAATCCGAGCTTACACTCTACCCTAGGTATCGTATGTTTATAGATGACTGCCGCCCTGCTGGCTTAGTGGTTAGAGCGTTGGATGGCGAATCTAGGGACCCTAGTTCAATTCCCCTCGACTGCTAAAAAGTTCAGGCAAAAAAAAAAAAAAAGACTGTCCCCTCTCCTTTATCGCTTCTCACGAGGTGGATCATGTTTTCCACTACACCTTACGACCACAATTGAGCTCATGACTCATGTTAAAAAAGGCTTTAAATTCTCCTTAAATCTCGCTATTCTCCAAAACAACTTGAGATTCTCAGGAGATAATTAATGTTTTTCTCATTAGAAAAACAGATTGAGATTCTCCTAAAGATCTCAATTCGATCTCTTTTAAGATTTAAATTCTCCATAAATCTCGCCTTTCATTAAAAAAACTTGAGATTCTCAGGAGATTATTAATGTTTTTCTCATGAGAAAAGGCGATTGAGATCCTGGTATGGATCTCAACTCGATCTCAATTCGATCTCTTAAGAGATCTCTTTGAGATCTCTCCAAAATTTTCTCCTGAATTCTCATTGGGATCTCAACGGAGAACCTGACCTGGGTAAAACTATAGTAGAGATAAAACTATAGTTTTATCTCAGATACAATAATATAAAAACGCTATTTTCCTTTGACGATTTGTATCTCTATAACCGAGCATCCAGACTAAATACGAACAACCCATTTAAATAGATCTCATTGAGAGCTTTCGATTGATATATAAAAATGGTGGGTGTATACAACAACTATGGAGGGTATATGAGGGTCCTTTAAGACTGAAAAGTGAAAACTCAGTTTTCTTACCCAAATAACTCCACAGGGGGTCCAAATATGGTATAATTTTTTGGCCCTTCATTTGCTCTACCTTCTATGAAAATAATTTTTTGCATACCTCACTTCGTGTAAAAGTTACATCTGGGTGTATGTTTTTCAAGGGTCCTTTTGATTTAAATTTATTTTTTATTTTTTGAAAGGGAGTATATGGTTATTTTCAAGTTATAATAAAGTGGATTTTAATGATGAACTATCAAGAAATTATTGTGATAAAACACTTTATTTATTTTCATCATGGGTCATTTTAGTTTTATTTTTAGAACATGTTTCTAAATTAATGAAAAAAGTTCGTTTAGCTGTGGTTAATTTTGGAAGAAAGGGTCAAATAGATTTGCAATTACTTGTATGTGATATTGGAAGCGCATTTCTACGCTCGGAAGAAAGCTAATTCAAGAGATCTTCGAGCTTTTGGTTAAAATAATTTTGCAATTTAGAAAAAAAAACTTAAAATAAAATTTTAATTTTAAAAAAATTTTTTGCATTTTCTTTTTTTTTAAATTCATAAATTAACAAAAAAATGGAATTTAATTTAAGCAGTGAAACAAATTTGAAACCAGTGGTTGCTGATGTAATTAAAGAATTTAAAGCAGCCGGGCATTTTGATCGTTTAAGAAAAGAATGCTTTGCCGAGATTGTTTCTCAAGTTTGTTAGATTAAAAAATGGAATAACAAAAAATTGAAAAAATTTTAACTTTTTTGTTTTGATTTAAGACGTCGTTTCAAAATTTGAACAACAATATTGAAAGTTTTGTCAAAAAGTTTTTAAATGACCAAGAACGACTTGGAACTAGTTTGAAAAAAAATGATATCCGAGAAATGCTCAAACGAAAACTCTACGAGTATTTCTTACAATATTTCTTTGAAACTGTTGTAAATAATTATAATTTAAGGAATTACTCATTCAATAACGAAATCAGTGTTATGATAAATCAAAGTATCGACTCGAAAAAAGAATGTTCTCTTAAACCCATTATAGACTCGTTAGTAGAAACAATTATTAAACAAAATGGTAAGTCTTGTAATGTAACGAAAATTTGAATCTGAATTTGTAATTTTTTACATTATAACGTGTAAGAATAAACGTAAAACTCCGCTTACTAATACATGGACCGGATTTGCACGCTCCTTTTTTATCACTCAGATTTTAGGAGGTATTGTAAATGAGGGGCTGATTTCTCAACTGGGATTCTAAAAGATCCGCTAGACTATTGATAAGCTCTAGAGGAGACGGCAAGGACTTTTTCACCCTTTGGTCTTTTAGACATTAGGCCAGAAGCATGGATGGAAATACCTTTTTGAGATCTAAGGTTCACCCAGGTCAAAACTTCCAAGCTATTTGAAACCGATAAATCTGACAACATAGGTGTGTTCTCCATATATGAAAACCTAGTTTTCTAAAATTTAAGGGGGTCGAAAACAATTTCAATTTTTGATCAGAGGGGTCCTAATTTGGTGATTTTAGAAAGAGGGTACTTCAGTTAATCATTAGTATATATACCAAATAACAACATATGTGGTATTCATGACACCAATTCTGAAAGAGCGTAAAGTTTTACACAATTTTCATGCTAAAAAAATTCAAGAGTGCTTTTTAAGGGCAAAAAATAGAAAAAAATAGCTCTTTTTTTTTATTTCTTCGTAAGGTGTCCCAAGAATATCCCAAAACATGTATTTTTTACTCATCAACGTGGAGAGCAGGAAATTTTTTGATCTATAGGTTATAAACTAAATGCCTAAAAAGGCGCTAAAATTTAAAAATTTCAAAGGATTTGCATTTTATCAGGTGATACTCAGGACGGTGAGTAGATAAACCTATGTCGACACCGGTTTTAACTATCCTGATAGATCAAAGTGTAATAGACTTTTTTCTAAGCTTAACACAGTTTCCTTCTTTGACTTCAAAACCCCCAGGTTACAGATTTACTTCAGACGAGATCTTAAATTTATCAATAAATCTGATCTTTGTCTTAAAACTCCCTTCCAAACCAAAGTTTTCCCTTAACTGTTCACCCACTAGATTTCAATCCGACTATCCGTCACAATATCTAACTTTGTTTCGCGATAGGTGACCGTTTTCCTCCGATTTTGGCAATAGGGAAATTTTTTTTATTCGATTTGGGTACCAGCGTCAACCGGAGATATTTAGCTTTTAGACCATATCTTGAAACCTATGATAGCTATTTCCAATCATTAATTCAGCGGGAGATTGGCGGCAGAAATGTCTAAAATTACATCTTTAGATAGTTTGAAAGACCGGCCAAACCTAAATTTTTAATATTGACAAGAACCTGAACCAGAAATCCGTCCACAATTAGAAACATCTTCCTTCATTCCAGAACATATCGCATTCATTCCAATTCAAGAACCAAAACCAACTCCACCTCCACCAAAACCAGCACCACCACCACCGCCTCAACTTCAGCCATTACAGCAAAAAGTTTCCGTCGAAGACTTTTTATCAATCGAATCAAAATCAACTCCACAATTAAAATCTCGAAAAGTATCCGAATCTGAAAAATCAACAACAAAACCAATCCCTAAACAAATTGAAAAAGAAGATGTCAAAAAAGGTAATCTAAGCAAACACTCAAACGTGCTTATCTTTTAAACTGTTTTTTCTTTTCGAAAAAGACGAAAAGTCAACAAAAACAACGAGTAAACCTCAAATTTCAAAGTCGACTAAAATAAAAAAACCGAACAAGCCAACCCCTAAGGAAACAGATAGCCTAACACGAAAAATAACCGTCGAGACCACGCTTGAAATCGATCCAACACACGAGTACAAGTCAGTACAAAATCAATAAAAAAAAAAAAACTTGAAAAATTTTAATTTTTTTTTGTTAAGTTTTGATTGGAAATTGGATCAGTATGATTCAAAAGTATTCGATGATATATCAGTTAGTAGTGTAAATACAAGTGATTTGAGTGATTTTAGTCAATACATAAACGATTCGGATTAAACATGTCACAAAACAAAAAGGATTTCAATTAAAAATTTAAATTAAATTCAAAAAATAAATTAGTAATCCTCTTATTATTTGATTAACCTGTTTTACTAAAAAAAAAAATTGAAACTTTTTTTTTCTATTTGAAATGAGATATGACAAAATATTTAATCAACAAATAGACATGCGTTTATGTGGAGTTGAAACTCGATTTTTTTTAATTACTATTTTTCTTCTTGTTAAAAGTTTGACAATAAAAATTTAATTATCGAAAATCTTTTTGATTTATTTATTCTAAGATATTCAAATTTTGTGTAAATTGATATGAAGTGTGGTCGTTTCTTTTTTTTTTTATCTTAAATATATTCGGCTTATGACGGTAAAGAGATTGATAGAGAGAGGACTTATTAATTTATTTTTCAATTTAAAAAAAATAAAAAGTTTAAAAACGACTCTCGAAAATTAATTTTTTAAAAAAAAAAATATAAAAATTTGACTCATTTACTCGTATAATGTTTATAATATCAGTTTATGTGTTAACACTTGTTTGCTTTACATGTAAGAGAGTTTTAATCTTAATAAAATACCCTAGGCAGAGCCTTTTATATTACGAGTATCCCTTGACTGTCCCTTTTTCCATTAGCTGAAAAAAATGTTGTATATCTCTGAAGATAGGGCATAGCCACCTCTAAACCCATAATTACTTAATTTTTACATATGTTGGGAAAATTTTCGTCACAAAAAAGTATGGAAAAAGTATACTTTGTCATCTTGTCTTGGACCTAATAGTCAAGAAGTTAAACTGGTTATCTATTTTAACCCTTAGAAGTCATTTATATGGTTCTTTCTGAGTTTTTACCTCCAGTTGACGATAGCTCCAGAGTTTAAAAAAAAGCAAATTCTGATAACCTTTTTAAAGACGCTAGAAACGAAGCATCAAGCGTAGTCCAGCATCATTAAGAATTCATACAGTTGGGCCTCATGATATTGTCCTTATCTGAAGGTCAAACAAGTTGTCTAATCAACCATTAAAAGCCTTCTATAATATTTCAAAAGGTTTCAGTTGTAAAAAAGACCTTTCATTGAGCGAGGCTGACAAAGACATACAAAAGAATGGAAGGCATTTCCGTATAGATGAGACGAAGGCATAAACTAAAATTTGGCCTTAGATTCGGTTTTTCGAAAATAATTCGGTTTTGGGTATTTTATTGGTTACCCGAACCCAAAACCTAAATTTTACGGGTATTCCATACACGCCCAACACTTTAGGTACATGTGTCTGTTACGTATATTTTTTCTTTTAAAAAGTGTCTAAAAATGGAACTAATGTTAGAACTTTGATTTGAGAAGGCTTGAATTATTCAGATTTCATACGCCTAGCTGGTCCTAATGTCTTATTTTCTTTATCATGAGGACTCATTTCAGTGTATTCGGTTTCATCAAAAAAAAAATTTTTTTCGCAAATTTTACCGTAAATTCTCGTGCAATCTTCCTTAAAAACTCAGGTTTTAGCGGAATTTTCGAGTAGTTGATTAGCAAATCAAAAAGTCCGCTAAAACGCGAGTATTCAGATTTAGGAACATTGAACGAGAATTTACGGTAGCCGTTTTTGATTCTTCAGAAATGAATTTGCCACTAAAATCAGATTAGTTGAATTTCAAAACTCGCTACTTACACCCATGGACGTAGCTTGCCCTCTCAAGGACCCGGTCTTTGGGAGGGCGAACTTTCTCATTTTGGAATAAATTCATTTTTGGTAAATTTTAAGAAAACAATTTATACACTAGGACTAAATTTTTTTTGGACTTCATGTATCGAGTCCTTCATTCATCGAGTTCTATCTTTAACTCTCAATTTCAGGAGATTGAAACCCGTTGGTATTTTCTGGCTACGTCCCTGCTACGTCCTGGCTACACCATGGGGTAGGTAAGAGATGTGATTTCTACACGAGGCTGGCTGAGATTCATGGACAATCCACCTCAGAATCTTGGCCTGAAAATATTTTGGATATACATTCTTTTTTGGCATCATTATATTCATCAATAGCATCAATAGTAATCTAAAAACGATTTCAGAGAAGGGTTGGCGGTCCTTGGCTTTCCAATAACAATTTTTTTTCCTACTCTGGGTACTCAGTTGTGACGTTGACTCAGATCATAGGAACAGGATACCAGTCATTTTATTTAACCTACTGGATTGATTTTACGATAACCATCAACTTTTATTTTTAAATTTTTTTTTCAAAAGATGGTCAATTAGAACAACAATGTCTAAACGGTGGTGTTTTAGTATCACGACCAGCTTCTAATGTTGAACAAGTTTGTTTATGTAATAAAAATTTTATTGGTCCACGATGTGAAATAAGTTTGCTAAACTTGAGACCTGAGGAAAAACTTAGGTATGGTTGCGAATTGAGACCATGTTGGATTGGTTCTACTTGTGAAGATCGAGATGGATCTTTTGTTTGCCATTGCTCAGCTGTACTAACTTTAACCAAACCCTTTTCTTAATTAAATTTTTAAAAAATCTACTATTTTTTTAGAATACTTATGGGGAGTTTTGTGAAAAATCGTCTCTTACCACAACTGACCCATGCATTAGTAAACCATGTTACAATTACGGAACTTGTATCCAACAAGACCAGAACTCTTACACTTGTGCTTGTAATGGATCGTACGGTGGTCTTGGTTGCAGACAAAATTTAGTCGGTGCATGTGCTTCAAATCCATGTCAACGAGACGGTATTTGTGTCCCAATAGGTCTAACAGGTATTCTAACAAAAAAACAAAATTTTAACCCTTCAATACACGATTACACGTTTCGTCTTTAGACTATAGATGTCAATGTCCAGAGTGGACGATTGGTAAAAATTGTGAAGTTGTGTTTAACCCATGCCAAAGAGTTAATTGTATGAACAACGGAATTTGTCTTAAACGACGTACACTTGCATTCGAATGTAACTGTACAGGAGATTACACAGGTCTTTTATGTGATCAACCGAAAAGTCAAACATGTCAAACAATACCATGTGCATTTGGTCAGTGTATATTAAACCAAAATGGTCAATATCAATGTGCTTGTATAACCCCGGGTTATGAAGGTCCATTTTGTGAAGTTGAAAAATGTAATCCAAAATGTAAATATGGCGTTTGTAATCGTGATGCAAGTGGTAATTATTATTGTCAATGTGCATCGAGTTATAGAGGACCTAGTTGTAGTGATTTAGTTTGTTTTTCGGGTGATACTGTAGTTGAAACAAGAGACCGTGGAACAATAAAAATATCTGAACTTAAACGAGGTGATTACATTAAAACTTATGAAAGGTCTACAAATGAATGGAAATTCTCTCGATTTGTGACTTATTTACACGAAAATCGAAACATACTTGGAAGTTATATTCGTTTGACAACTTCAAATAACAAATCATTGACCATATCACCACTTCATTTTATAGCTCGATTGAAACAAGGTACAGAAAAGATTGAATTTGTGTTTGCTAAACACTTGAAGTTGAATGATCTTTTAGTAACTGAGAGTAAAAATGGAAAAGATTTAGAGTTTGAACGATTGATACAAAAAGAAGAAGTAAATGAGCTTGGTGCATACGCTCCATTGACAGAGAGTGGTACTGTCTATGTTAATTCACTATTAGCATCGTGTTATGCCAATACGATAATAAACGATTTAGCTCATTATGTATTTAAACCAGTTATATTCTTGTCAAAATATATAAATATAGATTATTTTAAAGTATTCGGTGCGAATGATAGTCGGGATGTGAGTGATTCAAATGATGAACAATCAGGAATATTTTGGTATGCAAAGCTATTTCTTAATTTATTGCCATACATACCATTTTCATCATACATTGTCTCATTTTAAAAAATTCGATTAATTTGCTGTAAAATCTCAAAAATTAATGTCAACTTTTTTTTTGAATAAGTTTGTTAGAATTAGCAATTTTCAGAGATACGAACCCGGATTTTTTTCAGGTTTTGAGTTTGGGTTGGGTTCGGGTGGACCACTCAAACTCGATAACCAATTAACCACTTTTTTTGGGTAACCAACCCATAACCCATACCCATAAAACTTACCTTTTCAGGTTACGTACCTGAATCTGATACCTTTTTACTCAAAACAAACCCGAAAAAATCGAGTATGTAGTTATTGGATTCAGGTACGTAACCTGAAAAGGTAAGTTTTATGGGTATGGGTTATGGGTTGGTTACCCAAAAAAAGTGGTTAATTGGGTATCGAGTTTGAGTGGTCCATCCGAACCCAACCCAAACTCAAAACCTGAAAAAAATCCGGGTTCGTATCTCTGGCAATTTTTTAAGTTTTTTTTTTTCTAATAAAAATTTAAAAAAAAATAATATTAATCCTCATTTTGTTCAAACAAGAGCCACAACTTTTAAAAATTCATTTAAAAATGTCAGCATTGAAATATTTCATTTATTTTGGTTTAACAAAAGATCCATAGGTATTCAACATAAACTTGGCAATTTTTTAGAAAAAGGTGGTCTTAAGATTTACTTTCATTTTTTAGTTAATAAATTTAGTGATCACGGGATCTTGCTTTTGACGAGGTAAAATATTCAGGTAAATTTTAGGATCACGTGGTCGTTGATTTGACCAGCCCCCAACTTTTTTATTTTAACAAAAGTTCGACCAGCTACCGGAGTCCGAATTTCTTGTTAGTCTTTTTTGTGCTCTTTGTTGCGTACTTGGTAGTGAAAAACCGTAACTTCAAGTTACAGACTCTTGAAAACCTAATCTCTAGTCTCAAATTCATTCATTAAAAAATTAGGAAAAAAATTCAAGAAAAACTTTAGAGTGGTTCGGAGAGATTTATAGGAGATTCATTTTAATTTTTTTACCTACACGAGACCGGGGTAGGTGGGTATTTTTTAGGGGTAAAAAAGTGATTTTTTTGAATATTTTTTTAAAAATTAACCTGAAAAATATTGAAATTAAAAAAAAATGAGGATGGCGGGTCTTTTTTGAAAAAAATCATAATTTAAGAAAAAAGAATCTTTTTTTTTTAGGGTGTGCAAAAATGTAAATAAATTGAAACGTTTTGGGCTGAGTTTGGTTTGGGTTTGGTTTACCGTTCTAAATGTACTGTATTACGGGTACGTAGATCCAAGGATCGCGTTCGAATCTTGTCGTATTGAGGTGCCGCTGGCTTTGACCATCACAACGTATTTCAACCGGAAACAATTTTTTCCACTTTTTTTTTATTTTTAATTCCCGGCATTCATGTATCCCACAAACGTAGGTTTTGGCCATGTATTCTGAAATACACCGAGAATACTTCGAGAATACATATGTATGTATTCCGGAATACTTATATGTATTCCTTGTGTATTTCATGTATTCTTCAGAGGACAAAAGTATTCCGAAATACATACCTATGTATTCTCGAAGTATTCTCGATGTATTCCAGAATACATGGCCAAAACCTACGTTTGTGGGATACATGAATGCCTAATTCCCTTTACTACTAACCACAGTGATTCAGCCCAGCAAATATTTTTGACAAAAGTGGCCAATATCGATTTAAATATTATAGGCTTATAGAAAATTGCTTCCTCTATATGAATATATGTTAGTTTTTGATCCTTTATATTGTCGAACTATAAATATTTACTCCCAAAGTTGATCAAAAAATAACATAAAATGTTATGGTTAGTTTAAAATGTTTATATCTTTTTAAAGAAATTATGTAAAAACATAATTTTTTTTTTAAAATTTAAAAAAAAAGTGTGATTAAAATTTGAAATATACAGTGGTGCTATGATACCATGAATTCACCACATTTTACGTAAAATTACGTTAATTCACCAAAATTGACAATAAATTACGTGAAATGACTGATTCTAGAGAACGTCATTTAACGTAAAATATCGAAAATTAACGTTATTTTACTTTATTTTTGGTGAAATTTGGTGAAACACAAAATTTCCAAGATTTTTGAAAAAAATCCAAATCGTAAATCGGTAAAAAAAAATTTTTTTTTTCTATTTTTTTCATTGAAAGTTTCAAATATCGTATTTTTTTTGACAACAATTTACGTGAAATATTGTCATTTTTGGTTATAAAAAGTTAAAAAAGGTCAAATATAGTCAAATATTGATATTCTATTACAACTCATTAAACTTTATTTTTAAAGACGTATTCATATACCCAATTAAATTAAAACACTTAATTTTCTATAAGCGATCTTGTAAAAATTGTTCCGACTGGTTTTAATTTCCAAAAAGCTTGACACCGAGCTGAGAACTGTATAAAAAGAAAGAAAACCTAAAACTTAAATGGTGGTTTTAATTCATTTATAAATTAATTGAACTAATTAAAAATTGACTTAAGATTGGGTCAGCCTATAACCCGGAATCGCCAGAACCGAATTTACCCGCAACTCAGTGCTACAAAATCCGGAACTTTCGAAGACGGAACAATTGACTAAAATCTGGAACGTGTTCCGGAACATTGATAAAGTTAAATTTATACATAATCGATATAGAATCTTGCCTTTTATGATCTGGGCATAATGTTTTCTATCAACCTCGCAAATTAAACTTGTCTCAAATGGAGGAATTTTCAGACGATCTAGTGTGTCAAACAGATTCACTAGATGATTCTTCTTCTTCTTTATTCGACTGTTGTTTTGCAACATTCGGCGACGTATAATTTCCATAATTTGCGCCCACTGGCAAGTTTCTCAATTTCAGCTCTTGTTACCTCAGCTCGTTTCGGGAACAATAATTCAATGATGTATTTAAAGTAGCCCGTGGGCTTACGACCTCGTTTGAAAGTACCTAGTCAGGTTTCGGGTTCGTAAAATATAAAAATTTTTGCTGGCTCATTTTCCGGTCTTCTAAGCGTGAGCAGAGCTGTCTTCAAATATGCTAGGCTCGGCTTCAGTGGACTTAAGTTTCGAAACTAAATATTTAAGTCCTCAAATATATTTACCTGTTGGTCTCCAAGCGGTAAGGACTAGATGATTATTACTTCGTATTTTTTGCCAAAAAATGAAAGATAACTATTAAATCGATAAGATTATACTCATTTCTGATTTTTTATTAGAGTCTCCATTGGAGACTCTCCAATAAGAATTTTGAAATTAAGTTTCTTAAATAAATGTGCCACTATTGACTCTATAATTATGCCCTCTAAGACTTTGAAAAACACACAAGTTAAGGACACGAGGCGATAATTTTTAGGAGAAAGTCTGGAACTGCTCTTGTGTAAAGGCGTTACACTTGCTTTCTTCAAGACTTTACGTAATTCATCTAATACAAACCGCTTTTTAAAAATGTTTATCCTGATAGACCGTTTTAAAAAGGCCTAATTTTTGTAGAGAAAGGGATAATGTGATTTTAAGCAAGTGAGTGGACTTTTGAGGTTATGATTTAAAAAAAAAATGATTATCTAAAAATAATTTATTTTTAAAACAAAATATTCATTTAAAAAAGTGTAATTCGACACAATTTATTTGTTTTTTTTTTCAAAGCGGAGTCAATTTTAATGGATAAAATAAAATAATTTATATTGAAGAGTATGTTCAACACCTACTTGACACATAAGAAAATTAAAATAATATCAATCAAAAACAAAATTCATTTTTATGTAAGAATATAAAATCTAATTGTATTTTTTATCAAAATATTACCGGGACAAAATCATACCAAATCTCTTAGTGCAAAGAGCTTTTCATTTCGAGTAAACGAGTTTGCGCACATTTTCGTCTCAATTTTTCCATTTATTTTTAGCGGCGAATTGAACCAGCTAACGTTAGATCATTGCCAATAGTAAAATTGAACAGAGTCTAGTATCATTTTTATATTTAAAATCTTTTTTAAAAATCCATACCCTTCAATATCGAACACAGTTTACAAGATACCAATTGAAATGTTGCAAAAAGCAAAAAAATTTTCGCTAAAAATTTCATCTACCGAACACTCCATGTTAAAGGGATTGGAAATTCGGTATTTGTGACATTTCATAAATATCGAGCTTTTACGTTATAATCTTCAGTTTTAATTCAGGTTTTCAATTACTGAAAATAGAGTATTAAAATCGAAATCAAATTTAAATCCTTTACGTTTCAGTATATTAGAGATCAGATTTCATGTAAATGTTTTAATCAGTGCATTAAATAAGCTGAAACGGCGAGAAATGAGAACAATTGCCAAGGAATTTTCTGACTTTGAGGTATACAAGGCAATCAAAATCTAAGATTCTCACAGATTTTTGTCGTCTCTTCCAATAAGTTATTGACTTTTAAGGTTCGCACCATACAAAACTTCCATGATATCTGATTTTGCAAAATCCGACTTGATAACTTTGTTCTCCATACATGAAAACCTATGAATGGCAGATTATTGGGAAGGGTCTATAAAAAAATTTTTCCACCAGAGGACCCCATCTTTTTGGCTTTTGAAGGAGTTTGTCGTGGTTTTTCACTTAATACTATCCCAAATGACCTCATATGTATTATGTTTGATAAAGGTTCCGAAAGAGCACAAAATTTCACACACGAAAAATCCATTTTTTCATCATTTAGCTCGGACATTTTTTGACCCGAAATTCATGATTTTCGGAAAATTCTTTTTTTCAGACCCCCCAAAAAATTTTCGATTCTTAGTTTTTCATATATGGAGAACAAAGATATCGGATGTTGCAAATTCAGTGTGGAAGTTTTGCATGGTGCGAATCTTATCTTAAATTTCTTAAAGAAATTAACTGTATGAAGGAGCTCCAGTTGAAATTTTCAAAAGGTTAAGTTGCCTAATATTTCCAAGTTGAAAATTTTGCTGTTAACATTTCCTGCTGCAAAATTTCCGAGATCTAATTTCGAAAATTTTCGAGCTCCCTGAGTTAGTTAATCCAAAGAGCTGTATAAAAGCATTTTTCGACAGATGCCAAAACCGTTTTAGTTCTGAATAAAATTTGTTAATTCAACAATACTTATGAGACCAAACCTTAGTGACCTGAAGACAAGAAGTTTTAGATTTGGTGCTGGCCCAAGCTGCACTTACAATCTAAGAAGGCACTGAAAAACGATTTATAGAGTAAAAGTTAAAAATTGTACTCTCAGATTTAACTTTTTTTTTAACAGAGTTGTGGATGATTGGAATAAATTGCCGGAAGAAGTAATTGAAGCAAGAAGCCTGAACAGTTCTAAGTCGAAGCTTGGCTGGCGAGCAAATGTATAACGACTGCTATAACTCTATGAGCTCACTTGAACTGTTGTATGCAAATTGAAACCAAATCAAGTGAGTAGACTGTAGTACCTGTACTAGTAAAATTTCTATGTGCAATAAAAAAATGGTCAAAAAATCTCGAAATCGATCGAAATCAATCAACCATACCATTTCTAAAAATAAAAAGTTGGGATCCAAAGTTTTAATTTTATTGTTTGAAAAATCAAAAAATCTTAAAAATTTTTTTTTTGAGAAAAAATGCTTTTCTCATGGAAAAAATTGAGGTTTTTTTAAAGACGATATAGTTTGATTAACTCGATTTAAATACGGTTGATAATAAACAAATGGTTGATCAACAAAATTTTCTAGTTTAATATTTTTATAGTAACGACCAGCCATTCTTTCGACCATTCTTGATTCTCTTTTTTTCAATAAAACAGATTGTTGAAGTATAAATCGTTTCTCAACAGGTTTCAAATACAAATGATGATGATAACCAGGCTGGGCTTTTATCCATATACGTTTGTTCAAACGAAAGTATCTATCCATTGCTGTTTTGACACTTTTTTCTTTTCCATCGATTTTGGAACATGTTATTCTTGTTCGAATTTGATCCAAGACACATTTAACTGGATTCAATGCCAAGCTTTAAAACAGAAGAAAAAAATTATCGCCTTTTTTTGTTTAAGGAAATATTATGCATGAAAAAAATTAATATTTTATCAGGTAGGAGGAAATTTCACATTTTTTTAGTTCATAAGAAAATATTATTTTTTTTATATTTTCAAAAAAAAAATATTAAATCGATACTCAACACCTACGTTTATCTAATAGCTCTCTAAAGGAACCTCAAGAAGATGTATCGCTGTTAAAATTTAACACATTACGTCACCTTTAAAATTAAACTTTACCGAATAGGGTAACCACTTTGTGACTCATGGTGTAATTTCAAAATTTACACCCCTCATATTCGGTACGTTGACTTTCATGAATGAATGACACATACCATTTTATGTGACACACAAGTATTTATAACAAACAATATTTTTTTAAATGATCTGTTCTTCTTTTTTTTGGTAGAAAAATTCCTTAAGAAGTTCTTAAGATTAATCACGGTTTGAAAAAAATAAGCCTTTTTTTCCAAGGCGAAAAATTAACAAAAGGTAATGAAGCAGATATTATCTTTATTCAAGAGGCGTTGCTCTATTTATTTATAAGTTCAAAGATTTATACTAAAATCGATTACAGTAAATGAAAAAATTTAAAACTAAAATTAGATTTTTTTTCTCTCTCGCAGGGGCTATTGATTTATATAGAAAGGGGTTTCCCATTGTAAAGAAATAAACAGGAATTGGACCGCAATTTTCAATTAAAAACCAGAAACAAAGAGGATTTACCACTTTTTGACTAAAAATTCGGAATTTTCGCATAGAAAACCCCTAGAAAAAATATTTCGATAGTGAACATTTTATTTTTACAAATCAGTTTTGGGCGCTAAAAAGGATGCAAAAAAGACCGTGTTTTTTAAAAACTAAACGGATTAATTTAATATCAAAATATACACATTTTCTAGCGGTTTTTTATGAGAAAATTCGGAATTTTAAGTCAAAAAGTGGTATATCAAACTTCTTTGACGTTTTTCAATTTTATGACTTTTTTCGTCCAGTAGTTTCTAGTTTACAAGAATGAAAAATAAAATAGCTTCCCTAGGAGGAGACGCGGTTCGACTGAAAAATTCCCTTATTTATACCGTTTTCATCCTTGTATTGTTTTAGGGATTTTTTTTCCCAATCGACAATGGTATCTTTTTAGCTTTCAGAACATATCTTTATATCAATTATAGCTTTTTCCGATCATGTTTACTAAAATGTTTAAATAAAGCTCCTTGACGAAGTAGCGGGATGGTAGCGTCAAAATTTTCAATTTTTTACCCCCATGAAAAAATTGCTTCTAGGCCAGGACCTGGACCGGAAGAAATGGTTAGTAAAGGATCTATTCCATTATTAGAAAGCCTGTAAAAAGAAATATCCGAATTAAAATTATAAAGAACTTTTTTCGAAGATGCCAAACTCTCAATGATGTTATTGTTAAGGTATTACGGTAAAAAGTACGGTTCATTCTAAATTTTCAAAAAAATCTTAAATCTCCAACTACCGCCCCAAATCTTGACAATTTACCAAGTCTTAAGTTTCAAATGTTTATTTTTTTCACTTGTCTATGAAAAAACCCAATTATTCTAGTCCTTGAACACAAGTTAATTATGATAAATTATACCATGCGGAGTCAACATTAAATTCACCTATGATATGAGCCTTATTTCTATCTAAAACAAGTGTTGTAAAGAAAAACATAAGAGAGAGAGAAAACAAAAATACTTTCTAGTAAAAATATTTTTTTATCAAAAGAAAATAATCTATTTTATCAATCATTATAAATCGAAATAACGTAAATTGCATAATTCATAACTTTTAGTTTTTGTTTAAAACTTTAAAAACAAGTGTCAATTGTTTTTTTGTTATAATCTTACATAATTTAAAATTTCAATTCGGTTGGATTTATAATTTTTTTGTTGAAACTTACAAAACTTGTTATAAATTGTCGTATTTATGCGTAATAATTTGTCTTTATCGATCAAACAGGTGAAAAAATATTCACAATTATGACGACAGGTGTATGGTAAGACTGTAGTCTCCGTTTAATTTATTCGAGTTTATTCGCTATTGAACTATAAATTTCCAATACATCAAATCAACTGTTGTTAAAGGTTCGTGCTTCCCAGGTCTTGCTGATATATTGTAAAAAAGAGATTAATCGTAATCTTAGATAATCTGTTTTCATTTACTTTAGGGAGCCTTCAGTGTAATCTCAGGGAAAGTATAATCCCAACAATTAATCTAAATCCTGCCTCAGAGTATCTTAACGGGCTATTTTCAACAAGATAAAATAAGCTGAATCGATATATTTTTGATATCATAGAAAAATTTTAATTTTAAAATTTTGTTTAACCCCATAAGGTGCGGGACAGGATTTTGGATTTAATTGATTAAAAAGACATAAGTTTTGATTGTTTAAGCGAGAAGAGGGTGTATGTTAACTTTAATACAATTTTTCTTGTAAGCGCCTAAGCCGATTTAGACCATCTTTTTTGACCAAAAGGTGGGTTCTATGTAAACAAAAAGAAGGCTAAGTGTTCAGCTTTCAGTCGAAAAAAAATTGCACTAATTTTAAATCTATTCGATTGAAGAAATGGAGTTTCCATTGTAAAAAATAGGATTGGACCTTTTAAAAGAACCATTCATATTATACAGCTTGTATTGAAAATTTAGACTTTAGTCCACTGTAAAACAGAATCTTAAAGCGAGATTAATGTTTTTAATGGAACCACCTATGTTCTCACTTAGTCGAGTATAAATTTTTTAGAAGACCATGATCTTCTGGTTCTTACAGGCTTTCTAATAATGGAAAAGATCTTTTACTAACCATTTCTTCCAGTCCAAGTCCTGGCCTAGAAGCAATTTTTTCATGGGGATAAAAAATTGAAAATTTTGATCTTACCCTCCCGCTACTTCGTCAAGGTGCTTAATTTAAACATTTTAGTAAACATTATTGGAAAAAGCTTTAATTGATATAAAGATATGTTCTGAAAGCTAAAAAGCCATTGTCGATTGGGAAAAAAATCCCTAAAACAATACAAGGATGAAAACGGTATAAATAAGGGAATTTTTCAGTCGAGCCGCGTTTCCTCCTAGGGAATCTATTTTATTTTTCATTTTTGTATTCTAGTGGACGAAAAAAGTCATAAAAATGGAAAACGAAAAAGAAGTTTAATTTACCACTTTTTGACTTAAAATTCCGAATTTTTGCGTAGAAAAACGCATTTTTAGGACGTAGGTTAACGATTTATAGTCAATCAAATTTTTGGTTTTCAATGACACCGTACAGGTGCCGTGTCATTGAAAACTAATGAGAAGATATATAATTCATTAATGTTGCATCAAAATGGCGTTAACTGTGAATGGCCTTATACTTTCAAGTAGTGTAAAGATTCAAGTTTCTAAAAAATTAAGACTTACCCAGGCAATCTGGACGTCAAGAACTGAAGCATTTTTTCTTGTTAAATTTTCAACCGAAAAAAATTCAAATATTATTTTTTCAAAAAGAAGCAAGTAGAGAATGTAAGCAAGCATAATTAAAAAAGAGCAAGCATTTTTATGTTCATATTTTGTTCAGATTTTAAAAAAAAAAAACGAGCTTAATTTATTCAATATTAAACAACATTAATGTAAAAAAAAGCACAACAGAAACAAAAGGAGAAATTTTTTATGATAAAAAAAATTAGAGAAAACCCAATATATTTTTGCACGTAATAGAATAAAATAAAGAGAAAAAAGCATTTTTTCATTTTCTTTTTTTTTGAAAGCAAAAATGTTTTACTTTATTTTGATGATAAAATAAAGTTAGAGTGCAACATTTTGCAAACAAAAAATTTAAAAATGAAGAATTTCGACACCCAAAGCTTGATCAACAACGACATCAATTTTACGATCTTTGGGATAAACACACTCAATTAACATAATAAAATCTGATAATTAAAAAAGGATAATTTTTGTGAAACATTTTTTTTTAAAAAAAATTCAATAAATTCTCTCCTCATACTTTAAACAACAGGAAGAACATATATCTCTGTATGATTATTTATTTATTTATTTTAGGTTAATGAACACCAACATTAGTTTGTAAATTTTGTTTTTGTTTTCACTTGTTGTTTTATATTTTTTCTATTTGCGAATTGTGAAACAAAACAAAAAAAAAAATGAACCATAAAAATGGAATGGTAAATCAATCACCCAAAACCTATAATCGTTTTGTTAAACGTGAAACAAGAAAAATAAGTTTTAATCTTAATTCGACACAATCACATACGCATTCGAATTTTTTCAATTTATCCGATACGGATTTAAAATTAGATTCAAATTTACAAGAGCCAACTACGCCTATTGACAAGTTAAATACACCACGTACAGTCACTGTGCCTACTACTTTTTTTCCACCATCGCCTAATCCGATTGTTGAAAATGAATTGTCAATAACTGGTAACTCTCTCTTTATTTTTATTTTTTTTGAAATTTTTGGTCTGGGTGAACCATTTTTTTGAAAATTTTCACATCAAAGTTTTTATTGCTAAGCCGATTTAAAGATTAAGATCACATGTAGATCATACTTAAAAATCCATAAACACGTTTTTAAACAAATTACTTGAAAGGAATCTAAAGGGATTAAACCTACCGGAAATCCTACATTATCATTCTCTCATGAGATTTTGTTTTATTAAGAAAACAGTTAGGATGTCACGTTTAGATTTAACAAAAGAAAGTCAATTACTAGATTGACTCTTGGGTTTCATTATTTTTTAAAATTTTAAATGACGTGACGGATTTCTAAAAATTTTGATTTAATCTAAGGAATCTATTGGAGATTTAGAGAAATATGACGAAATGAATGCTTAATTGTTTTGAATCTATAGAACTCGGAATGAAAGCTTTATTCTTCGACATTTTGACTAGGTTAGAATTGTTTACAAAAAGTACTTACCTGTCTGATTAATCATTATTTACCTACGGCATCTGTCTTTTTAATATTTTCTAAGCTAGGAGGCTTTTTTTATGAATAATAATTGGAGTATTACATTTTGTAGCCTCCATAGCTACTAAGAATGAAAATATTGCGTAAATTCAAAATTCGATTTTCGCGGAAATTCCGCGGACAATAATTAAAAACCGCGGAAAACCTCGGAAAATTCAATTTTTCCGAATTGGACCCATAAGTGCGACCATTCAACTTGTAGCAAATTAATAGCTCTTTTAGAACTTAAATGAATATTCCATTGTTTATGTGATTTTTAATGACCAGAAGTGAAAAAGCGAGACCATGAAATTTTTGTTGGAATTAAAGTTTGAATATTGTTTCGCAGGTACCTCTATTTCAACTTAATGACCTGTTATCCACGTTTCTGGACTGCAGTTGATTATAAATTATATATTTTTGTTTTTAAAGAAAATGATTTTGCAACACCAGTAACATTAAAACCACCAATAAACGAGTTAGCAAACAATAACCATGAAGACAGATGTGTAACAAACTATGATAAAAAAGATCAAAATAATAATCGTATAATTGAGGACGATAGAGATGATGAAAGTACCACGTCATCTCCGATACCAACATTACAAAATCGAAATTTTTTGAATAATTCACATATCGACAACGACAATGATGACGAAGAGGAACAAGAAAAATCTACACAACATCATCATCATCATCAACTAGACTACAATCTACCGCATATGACTCGTAAAAAATCAAATCTAAAACAAACCGAACTGGAACCGATTGTACATCAACATCAACCAATTCCATTAATTAAAAACGAACCTATAGAAACACATTATAACGAAAGTCTTGATGATTACGATGAAGAAGACACAAAAAAACGTATCAAAACAGACCTCAAAACCGAGTACATAAATCAAAATGAATTCGATACAGGTGTCAACTCAAATGGTCAACAATTTTTACCCCTTAAGCCTCGAAAGTATCCGAATAGGCCGAGTAAGACCCCTATTAACGAACGTCCACACGCTTGCACAGTAGCTGGTTGTCCGAGACGTTTTTCACGTTCGGACGAATTGACTCGACACTTGCGTATACACACTGGTGACAAACCGTTCCGATGTGATGTATGCTCTCGAGCATTTTCACGTTCAGATCATCTAACTACACATCGTCGTACCCATACGGGTGAAAAACCATTCTCTTGTGAGATATGCAATAGACGATTTGCTCGATCTGATGAACGCAAACGACATGCCAAAGTCCATCAAAAAAACAAAAATCAACCTCAAGGATCTCTTAATGTAAGCCCGTCGACAAGTAACAATGGACAAGATTTGGGTCCAAAAAATTCCCCAGGAGGAAAATTACCAAAACCCAAACGAACTAATTCAAAAATAAAAACCGAAACAAACGAAACCGATTTTGCAATAAAACACGATCTTACCGATTTGAGTCTTTTAAATAGAAATTTTAACAACACATACCCAAATAACACATACACAACGTCTTCATCATACCAACAAACACAAAATCTATACACACCCAACGAAATACTTAATCAAGCTAATTATTTTTCTAATTTTAATCAATCACAAAATAACGGTTCAATGTCTTCATTATTAGTTAGTCAATTTAATAGCCCAGTGTTTAATAATAATAATTTTAAAGGCTCATCATCGAATGGAACTTAACTCCTTTTTTTATTTTCAAAATAGTATTGTTATGTAAATACAAGTTTATGGAAATCGGTGTTTATTTTTTTTTTCCGATTTTTGACGTTCTTAAGCAAAAATTTATCCGCCTTAACGTTTTTTTTTTCTCGGTAACCGGTTCAATAAATAAAACAAAATAATGTTTAAGATGAAAAAAATGATGAGTCAATCAATTTATGTTTTTTTTTTAGTGTTTTTATTTTATTTGTTGGGTATATATGGCCTTTTTTTTGTTAATTAAGAAGTAGAAAAGTATTTTTTTAGATAATCATCAAGCAGCAGCAGAAGCAGCAGTAAATTTATTATCGAAATGTAATTAATAGAAAGCTATTTTTTTTAAAAATAATTTAAAAAATTTTTTTTTTTGTTGTTGTTAACATTTTATCTCTATTTTAATTCTTTATTATTTTTTCTTATTTTAATTTATTCGACAAATAAAAAGTTTTAAAAGCTAATTTTATCTCATTAATTTTCAAGCAGATGACAATAAAGAGATCCAACAGACCTCTACAAAATGTTAAAAATTGAAGATAAGACATCTTAAAAAGGGTCTTATTTTGATGAGGATAACAACTTTACACCCCTCAGTCCCTTTTAAGAAGCTGAGAAGCTTTTATTGTCGCTTTAATCCATACCGGAAGGAAAATATTTAACCCTAAGGCTATTGTGGATTAAAAACTACCATAAAAAGGGAATTTTTGAGTAAAATCATCGGGTCGTGGCCGAATGGGTAAAACAACAGCTTTGTCAGCTAGTGGCACAATTTCGAATCCTGGTCGAGTCAAAAAAATTGTAACTTGGTAAAAATAATCTATAGAAATGGATGAGTGTCATTTATGTTGTGCTGCTTGGAAATGATCCAACTAGAATCATCGACTAGTCATTCTCTAGATGGCCTCATACTAGAACAACTTCGAAAATCATCGTATTGGGACTCACGAGTCGCTGTGACTTAAAATCTTATCACTGATTTTTAACATATTCTCGGGTGACAAATTTCGACATTTAATTTGTCTGTAGCTATTTTTCGCTTGATCGATGTTCATTTTAGCAATAACAAATCTGTGATCACTGAATGGACATTCAAATACCTTAGTTTCACTTATTAGATCACCATTGTGTAAAACTACATCAATGAGTGTTTTAGAAAGTGACTTCTCAAAGGTTTTCTTTGATGACTTAGAACAGACTCTTGTTGGTTCCAAGACAAATTTATAAGATTATTGTTCTCAATGAGATTAATTATGTTTTGATTTGAATCGTTTAGGCAGTTCATGTTTAAGTCTCCAATTATAAAAAGTGGGTCATTAAGATCTAGTGACTGAATAAAATCTTCTAATTTGTCAATATATGTAGTTTCATTCAGGCACGGGGAACGGTATGAATAGACAAAATTGAATTTTTGAGATTTTAATTTTATTTGAAAGTAAGTTCGATGTCATCGAGTAACTGTGTCTTTGTAATCGCTATATTATTTTTAATAAAGACTATTAGGCCTCCGCCATGCCTGTTACGATCAAGTCTAATTTTTGAATAAAAATCATATTTGTAAAATGAGTTCGGGATTGAGTCGTCCAGTTTTGATTCACAAAAACACAAAATATCAAATTTTTTGGTTTTTAGAATACGGTCAACATCAAATAGGTTCGGAAGAATTGAATTAATATTTAGATAGAGCATTCTCACGGGCGTTCGAAATATCTGATTGACTAAAATTGAAATTACTTTCGTTTGCCAGATGCTTTGCGTGCAGACAAGTAAAAACACCACAGTCAACAACAACAACATTATCTTTTTGTTTTGGATAAGAATTGTTGGAGCAAACACTCCATGTTTCAGCACCGTTGAGATTGTAAATATACTTCCCAAGGATTGTACTAACTTTTCGAATAAAATCGTAATCGTTTGAGTAAATTGAGTCTAAGTAATCTAATCTGACTTGATTTCAATTTCCATAAAATACTGAACACATTTTACGAAACCTAACAAAAAACGGAATTTTTATTGTCGGAATAGTTGCGGAAAGCTTAAAGCTGCTCTCTACATCGCGAAACTTTTTAGCACAATAATTTTAATTAGAAAAAATGCTTCAAGTTACTAGAAACAGGAGCGTAGTCAGAGGAAAATATGGATAATAAACCATATTATTTGACATATTCTAATAATAAGATCTACAGTACATTTCTGAAACAAGTTGGCCACTTGCCTAAGCAATGCGCAACGTGCTCTAAAACTTGTGTTTAACAGTCATTTATGCTGAAGAGATTGGTTTATTAATAGGGACGATATTTTCATTTTTAGCTAATATTACCATTTTTTTCAGAATTTTTAAGATCACAATCGAGGATAAGATATTTGTTTATTGGTTTATAATTAAATAACAGCATACTTTAACTGTTGGTGCAGCATATTTTACTCTTCTGCTCTCTTTTTAAGAACATTATATCTTGCATAAACCGGTATTTGACATATCGGAAGTCAAGACGAAATATATTTCATCTTTATCGATGTATGCCAGGACACTGTTTATTTTGGTCATTGTTTTATCATTCTGACTATTGACGGCTATTGATTTTTGACCTCAAACACCTTCTTGGTTTGATTTTGAATAAATACCTTGAATGTAAGCAATTATTCCGATATAAAATCTCACTTCTATAAAATAAAACCTATTAAAGTAAAATTTTGACATATTTTCTTTCAAGTGAGCTCAATGGGGCATTGTAAGTTAACCTTAAATCTCCTTGGGAAGATTCGGTCAGAGCATATACTCGTTTACAATCTTATTTTAGAGTTATTCCTCTAAATTTACCACGCAATAAACTTAAAGCATCATAATTTTAATCTGTCTACATGCTCTCTATACCAGAGGGTTAGAAACTTCCCAGCCTAAATTGAGTTAGGGTGAGGATTAAATATACATAAAAAAAGTAAATACCTAAAATTAACACATACATTTTTTTTTTAATGATTTTTAAATTTTTAGTGCAGTTTTAGAAATTAGAGAAGCTTAGGCTTTTCATGAAGGAAATCTTCAGATAAAAGTCAGAGAGCCTTCTAAAAAGGAAATTATCAATCGTGAAGTTAAAAAGACACTAAAATCTTTGAGCAATCTTTAAAATTCAAAAGTCAAATTGAAAACTTGAATTTAAGAAAGATTTTAAGTTTTAAGAATTTTGAGATTTTTTAAAAGATCGAGCGAATACCATCATGATACACAACACTAAGATTTTTACGGATCCTGATGTCTTAAGTGTCAAGACCACTCAAAAACCATACTTTACTTTTTAACTGATAACTCTGTTATTTACCCATTAACCCTTTAAAAATTGTATACATATTCTGAAAGAGGGTAAAATATACTAAAAGAAAAATATATTTTCAAAGATCCTTATGTTCTTTTAAGGGTGGAATTTTTAAAAAAAATAGCTAATTTTATCTATTATTTTACTTTTTTAAAACTCCTTGTCCTTGGGTTCATTTGACACACAGATGATTTTTAGCAATTCTGAAACTAGACGAAATTCTTAAAAATATCTTGCTTTTACTTTTTGAATACTAGAGACCGGAAATAGTCAAATTAACTAAAAATCACCAAGATGAAGGAATTCGTTGACCAGAAATTAATTTTTAAAAAGTTTCGACGTTTCTCGTTCCCGGAACCTTGACGACCTTTTAGCTAAGACCTTAGTTCATATTGCAAAATCATTCATATATTTGAGGTATCTCATAGTCTGATGGGTCGAGTCGAAGACTATCGGGAGAATGGTGGCTGATTCAAACTCTTCTGTGGTCGTAAATTTTCTGACATTGTAAAATGCTATCAAGCGTCAACATTCGACTCCAAGAGAATGCGAAATATACAGCGCATTTTGGGCTTTCGAGTCGGAGTGACTTAAAATAAGGGTTCTGAAAGAGTCGGCAACCGGTCGTGGTAAAAAAAAACAAGTTGTTTTAAAACGATTTTATTCATAAAAAAATTAAGAGATTCACATAAAGAATTAAAAAATATATGAAATTAGTTTAGATGCAGTATTTTTATAATTCTCGGCAATAACAATCATTTCTAACATTAAAAAAAATAAAAACCGAAAACAACAAAATTTACACGTTTCTTTTTAACAAAAAAATTTCGATTTTGAAAAAAATCAAAAAAAAAATCTCAAAAAACATCAGATGTAGGTGTATTAATAGAAACAAGATTTAAATTAGCACCCGTGAGTTCATTTGATGCAATACATTGACTATTTTTATTATTATAATCAGGGTTTCGTTTTTCCAATAGTTTTGGTTTAAAAAATAATTTTAAAAATCCATTTTTTGGTTTTGTTATTTTATTTGACGATGAGTCTAGATGTTTTGATTGGTCCGAATAGACTAGATCAGTCTCATTTGAATTTGGTATTAAATTATTGCTAATCGATGATTTTTTATTCGAAAACATAGATAAACATGAGAGTTTATGTTCATTGGTATTTTTTTCATTGTTTTTTTTAGTTCGAGTTTTTTTACGATTATTTGAATTTGTTTTTTTAAATTTTAAACAGTTTGAATTTTCATCCTCAGAGGGTTCTAAATTCTCATTGTTAAGAATTAAATCTGGAGTTGGTAAATTATTGTTTGCACCAAATGTGTTCAATTCATCAAAACATTCTGTTTCAATAAGCTTTGAAATAAAAAATTTAATTTTTCAAATTTTTGCTCAAAGTTCTACAACACTTGACTTTTAAAATGTCCATTTACGGAAATTTTTTTTTATTTTTTACCCTAAGAAAAACCTGGTAATCTTGAGTTTTCGAGGTATTATGTTACGGAGCATTGCTTAAGACGCTCAAATAGAGTTTCTGGGCTGCCTAAGATGCTCCGGTGAATTGCTAAAGCGCATAAAAAATTTTTTTAGTGCATTGATTGTTATGAAACATAAAAGGATAGATAGAGAGTGGACTTTGAAAACTTTACAAATAAATTTGATTCTAATTATCCTAAAGCAGGGGGGTATGAGTAAGAAAAAATTTAAAAAAAAATTTCATGGCAATACCCCCTTCCCTTTGTATGTAAATTACAGAGGGGCCGAAATTTTGGAGGCGAAGGAGCAACGCTCCGTCTAAAGCAAAGCTTCGGAGCATGCTGCGCATTGCTTAGACAGAGTGTCAACTTATTTCAGAAATTTACTGTGGGTTACAATAATTGAGTCAGAAATGGACATTTAGAAAGATCTGGATTGTAGAAGTCAATATTTTCCTATTTAAGTTGAAATAAACTTTTCTCATTGTGCCAAAGCGGAATTTTCAGATTTGTACCGGTACATCTATCGAGGGTTTACGGGAAGTCTCGAAAAAAGGTTGTTTTACAATAGACTCAAGAAAGAAGTTTTGAAAACGCGTTCAATCTAAAATGAATTTTTAAAACTGAGCGAAGCTGTTTGATTACAGGATAAAGACCTTAATTATGAACTTTATACCCTAGCTCATGAGTTAGTTAAGAAAAGTAATTTCTACATGATGCTGGGGGAAGGGAAGGACAACCCACCCCAGCTTTGGGAACCCCGTAACCCAGAGCCTTGACATTCACATTGATAGAAAATATTTAGAAGATAGAGTTAATTGTCTGTAGTTAAAAAAATATTGTAAAAAATATGGGTACGACAGTCTCTTTTGATCAGATGACTTGAAAATTTTATTTTATTTCCTCAAATTTACCATTTATTGTTTTATGGAATTATTTTTTCCTGTTTGATAGAGTTACCAGCGTATACTAGAGCTTTTTAGCTTTCAGGACATATCTCTAAATCAATTTTATCGTGTTCGAATCATGTGTACATAAATTTTAAATGTAGCACCTTAGCATTAGGCTACCAAAAGCATGTTAGGAGTTAAACAATTGATTTTTTCTTCCATGGAAAAAAATGCTTTCAATGGTTTTCAGGGTCGTATACAGTGTTGGGCGCCTCTTAATCCAACACAGAGCCTCTTCTCTTCGAGTAAAGGCCAATAACCTAGACTCCGTCTCAGACTCAGACCCCGACTCTAAGGTTAAAAAGTTCAGACTGACACTGTATTACATTAACTTGACAATCATCCCGATAAATTTATCTTCCCGAATTAAAATATAAATTTACCTTACCTCATTTTGGAATGAAATCGAAACACATCCCGTATTAAATTTAGAATAAAACATTTGATCCTCTTCATTAATAGTAACACCTTTAACAGTCGAAAATTGTTCAATATCCAAAACATCTTTGGCATAAACAGCTTTCGGCTTTAAAAAAAAACTTACAAAAAAATTCGACATGTTTTCTATTTCAAAAAATTACATCAGGAGTAAACGGTGGTTGTTCAATGGCAGCTTCAATACGTTTCCAATTAAAATTAAAACACGAATGACTCTTGACCTCTTTTGCACCCATAGGACCACAACCTAATCTTAATCCAGGATTTTTTTCCAATAATTTCGAACAAAAATCTCGTACTAAAGGTGAAAATTTGTTCGAATAAACTTCATTTGTTTCTTTAACACGTCGATCAACTTCTTCTCTTTTGACTTTTTCTTTCCTATACCGAAACGGTGATTGACCTTCGATCATTTCAAAAACAATACAACCAAGACCCCACCAGTCTGGTGAAAACGAATAATATTCTCCTTTCACAACTTCGGGCGCCATATATCCGACTGTCCCCACCCTTCCTTTAATAAACTCAGACTCAGGAACTTCGACAGCGAGACCAAGATCTGATATACGAATATGACCAGCATCGTCCAAGAGTATATTCTCAGGCTTAAGATCTCGATAAACGATACGATTTGAATGTAAATGTTCAAGACCGCATATAATTTCAGCGGCATAGAACAAAGCTCTATCCTCTGTAAAGTGACCCATGATATGATGTATTTGAAATTTTAAATCCCCTCCGTTCATTAGTGTCAATATTAAACAAAGCGAGTCTTTAGTCTCAAAAGCATAAGCCAACGAAACAATAAATCTAGAATTACATTTTTGTAGAATTTTTTTTTCGTTTAAAGCCATTTGTTCGCCTTTACGTTTTTTAATTCGTTTTTTTTCGAGTTTTTTACAAGCGTACATGCGTCCAGTCGCTCTTGATTGACACGCACACACTTCACCAAATCCACCTTTACCCAATACCCGATACATTCGAAACGTATTTTTTGTTATAGGCATTCGCTCTAGATGTTTTATTTGTAAATATCGATAAAAGTACATGCTATCGTTTAAAAATTCTTCAAACGGTGTCTTATACAAAAGGCTATTTAAATTATTAAGGATTTCAGAGAATAAATTTTTGTCCAAATGAGGACTTGTTTCGGACAAATTTTCGAATTTTTCATTTTCAATTTGTAAATTTTCAATAAAATTAATTGCACTGGGTTCGAGAAAATTATTAATTATGTCAATTGCTAATGAGTATAGAGTTGTTTTATTATCACTTTCGATAAGCTCGTATTTTTCAATTGCCTCGATAAGGTCTATATACTTTTTGTAATCTTTTCTGTTTGAACAAAATTGACGGAATAGTTTACGACCAATCGGTTGATTATCAATTATAAAATCTTTGGTCAAAGCTTAAAAAAAATTAATTTTTAACCAATTTTAACTTTAATTTTAAATCCTAAAGACTTATTGAGAAGATCTACAATCTATGACCCCGAACTGAAGCTGACATTAACGCTGGCACCAAAATTTATTGAAAAAAATATTTCCCAAAGGAAGTATTCGAGTGAAAAAGATAAAAAAAGGATATTTTTAACCGGAAATGAAGCGTCCAAACTATCTAAGAAAGTGATTTTCGACCTCAAATTCGTAATCTACACTTGTGAAAGCCTAGGAAAGACAATTTTTTAAGGGTGTGTCCAAAATATTTTTTCATACCCTAAGGGTCTAAAGTATCAACACCCCTCATGAACCATACTTAACTTTTTAACCTGGAACTTTTTTAAATAACCCATCAACCCCATATTAGTTATACATATTCGGAAAGAGCGTAAAATTTACTACAAGAATAATGTATTATCAAGGATCCTTGCGTTATTAGAAGAGTGTAAGTTGAAAAATTTCCCTTTTTTCCCAAATTTGTGCCCTTCAAATAACTCAAGGAAAATACACTTTTATAAGACATAGGTACCCAATAATTTTTAGGTATTTGGTGGGTATGGGTTACCCTGAAGCTTTGGATTTTAGGTATGGGTCTGGATTGGGTAACCCAAAAAATTTGGGTATATATACCCAAAACCAAATTTTTTTCAAAATAAAAAACTAAAAATCCATAAAATACCCATATTTTATCTAACCCTAACTCAGACCCATTCTTAAAATTCAAAATTTCTGGGTACCTATACCCTAACTCAAAACCTGAATTTTTAGGGTAACCCATACCCACCGAATACCTTAAAAAATATTGGGTACATATGTCAGACTTTTATGTATCTAAGAAATTGATTTTCTACCTCAAATTTGTAATTTAAACATGTGAAAGCTTAGGAAAGCAATATTTTTAGGGCGTGTACAAAATAATTTTTCATAACCTAGGTGTATATTTTCAAAGATCCTTGAGTTAATTCAAGGATACAAATTTTGGACAAAAGATAAAATTTTACCACTTTATTTACTTTTTTTGATATAACTCACCCCTATGATTTATTTCCTAAACGAGATAAAATTCTGAACAATTTTTTAGTTTTACTTTTTGTACATTTAAAGCCGCAAAAGGTCAAAAAAAAATAAAAAATCACTAAGATGAGGGATCACTCGATTTGAAAATCACATAATTGAGCAATTTGCTATTTTTCCCACATCTCCACCCTTCAAATAACTCACGGATCTTCGACCTCAAAATCGTAATCTACATGTAAGAAGACCAATGAATGCCAATTCATTTGGGTGGGCCAAAATTAAAATTTTAGGACCCTATTTGTCCGAAGGTTGCAGATGTGTTGAAAAAGGGAAAAACCACTTTTTTTACATTTTTTAATAAAACCTATACAGTGACTATTCCAATTCAAAACCAAGGTAAAATTCTGTACAATTTGTAAAAAGAAAATCTAAAAAGAAAAACCAACAAAAATAGGTAGAAATTGCTATTTTCCTCACATCTGCACCCTTCAAATAACTCAAGGATTCTTGATAAAACATTAATCTTGTAGTAAATTTTTCGCTCTTTCCGAATATGTATAACTAATATGGAGTTGAGGGGTTATTAAAAAAAGTTCCAGGTTAAAAAGCAAAGTATGGTTCATGAGGGGTATTGACACTTTAAACCCTTAGGGTTTGAAAAAATAATTTGGACACACCCTTAAAAAATTGTCTTTCCTAGGTTTTCATACATGAAGATTACGATTAGATACAGTTCCGGAAATTAACTTGTCACATGATATAATTTGATCCCATATTACCTCATCTGGTATCCGTTTGCATCAGTATTCGTTGGAAATTAATATCATATGTTATATAATATCAATTAATATCATAATTATTTCTTTAAGAATGCAAACAAGTGGATCTTAAAAAGGAAGGGACTAAATTTTTAAAAGCGATGAAATTTGTGGGTCAACATGTCTATAATAGAACAGTTTGCATATCAATCAGGGCTTAAGTTACTTAAAAAAATTCAATTACGTATTTCATTTTTCAAGTATAGACATTGACTAATATGAACTAATTTTAACATATGTTTCCATTTTTTACTTCGTCCTTTATTTTTGCTGCCTTCTCCTTTAAGAAAACAAAAAAAATTAGACCCGAGTTTGAACTCATAAAAATATTACAAACCAGCTCTAGCCTTAATGTAAACTGTATTAGCAACTATATTTTCCAATTCCATATTTTTTTATTTATTTGAATCCATGATTTTGTTTTAGTTGTTTTTTTTTGACGGATATTCTCTTCCTTTTGAATAAAATGAACAAAATTAATTAATTTTTTTGTGTTTATTTTTTGAATAAAAAAAAAATAGAGAGAGAAAAATTATAAATTTCAATTTTAATTTTAATTTTTTTTTCTTGTTTCTCTCTCTCTCTCTCTTTGTGTGTGTTCGTACGATTATTCATTTTAAAAATTACCTTTTTATTGTTGTTTGGTTTCAACAAAATGAAAAGATAAACGATGCGAATTTTTTCATTTTTTTTTAAATTTAAAAAAAAAAATAAAAAGGTAAACGAGACGAATTTCTAAATCAAAATTATAATTTTTTTTTTATTTTTTTTTAAATTTTATGTTTTATTTAGTTTGTGCATAATACGAAATAAAAAAGAAACAAAAAAAAAAAAAGAAAAACGAATAAGGAGATGATTAAATTGCAATATGATATGTTTTGTTGTTTCTTTATGTTGAAATATTTAAATTTTATTGTTTTTTTTTGTATATAAACTAAGGTAGTATTATACAATTCATCATCACTTTCGTACGGATAAAGATAAAAGACCTTAATGATTATTGATTTAAATTCTTAAAACATTCCGAGACGAGTTTATATCAGTACCTTAGTGTGTTCTATAAATTAAGTACACAAAATTTTTAAGTTGACTTTCGACCTCAAAATCGTAATCTAAATGTAAGAAAACCAAGAAATGCAAATTCATTTTGGTGGGTCAAAATTAAAATTTTAGGACTCTAATTGTCCGAAGATTGCAAATGTGTGAAACAATGGAAAATTTTACCACTTTTTTTACTTTTTTTGATAAAACTTATACAGTGATTATGAACTGTACCAATCCAAGATATATATGATTATATTATTTAAAAATAATCCTTACAGTTTTCCTTAAAAAGAACCTTATTTGAACCGTTTTCAGCACCCAAAAACGATTTTCAAAAATAGACTATTTTAAAAAGTATTTAAACACATATATGTTTTTAAGGGTTTTCATTAAAACCACAGTTTTGTTCTAAATTTTGTCTAGTTTCGGAATATTAATAAAAAAATGGGAGCTTTGAGTCATTCCTTCGAGCAGAATAAAAAAAAACGTAAAAAACCCAATAAATTTCTTTTTTGCACCATAAAGTGTAGCTTATAGGTACCTATTGATCATAAAAAATACTTAACCTTGTACAAAAATTTGTTCTCTTTCAGAATATGTATAAATATATGGGCTTTTGTTTGAAAATTAACTGACATCGGAAATGTTCGATTAAGATAGTGCTGTCATTTTGAATGATGCGAAACTTTTTAAAATAGTTACATGTTAAAAAGTAAAGTTTGGTTTTTGAAGGGTCTTGATTTTTTAGACCCTTAGGGTATGAAAATATTATTTTGGACACATTCTGAAAAAATGGCTTTCCTAGGTTTTCATATGAGTAGATTATAAATTTGAGGTCGAAAATCACTTTCTTAGATAATATGGACGTTTTTGGGTTTCCGGAATCCGGAATCTAGTTCCAATATTCCATTCAGAATATCCTCTTCTACACGCTGATGTGTGAAAAAATATTTTTTTTGGGCCATTACTAAATATCAAATTACATTCTGTAAGACAGAAAAGACAAATTATCAGAAGAAGTTCCCTTTGATAAATGGATTCCGTTCTATAGCCGTTCCTTAAGGGTTCCGTTCAAAAAGAGCTCGTAAATCGAGCGGGAACGGTATTGGAACAGAACGATGTTGGAACGAAACCCTTGATGAACAAGAACCTTTTGAAACGGAACCTTTAAGAAACAAAACTATTAATTAAAAATTGTTAAAAAATTTTTTCAATTGGTTTCTCCAAAATTGAACATTTGAAAATGAATCTTCCCTAAATCCTAATCCCGTCCTTCTGATATTTCCCAATAGTTTTTCATGATTCACATATTTCCCCTTTTAAAAATTAATATTGGTTTAATGCTTAAATATTTTTAATAAGTAACTAAGATTTATACAACTGTTTCAATGAAATGAAAATGAGAGTTGAAAATTTTTCAACTTAAAAATTTTCTTTCCTCGCATTTCATACACGGTGAAAGCCTGTTATATTCAACTACTCTAACAGTGTGTGAACAACAACCCAACAAAAAGAAATGTTAAGATTTTATCTCGTAAGGAAAAACTCCTACAATTATTAATCGATTAAACAAAACAAAAAACTTTCAACACATTCTTCAAAAAAAGAAAATAAATAATTTTAAGGAATTCTCGATTCAAAAAAATTATAAATTTACGTACAAATTTTACCCGTTTCAGTCCTTTAAAGCATTAAGTAAACTTACATCTAATTAATTGATTAAATTAGTTCAAATTTTAAATTCGAGATTATTTGCATTTAATTTACATAAAAAAAGTTATCTTTAATTTTACTTACAGATCTGAAAATGTATTTTTTTTATCTTGAAATGAAAAAAAAACTGGTGTTTTTTTTTATAAAACCGTCTGATCTTAATTTATTAAGCATACATAAGAGATTACATTTTAACAAGTCTTATCCTCGATAATTGAATTAGTTTTACAAAGTTTGAATACAATCCCCACCCTAAATATAAACATCTTGTCTAAACCAAGAAATACGTTTAATGTAAAAAGTAAAAAGAACCACATTTGTCTTTAATAGTCGCTCATTTCATTGTTGCCAGGTCTTTGCATTGATCCCTTTCCATTATATATTTATGTACAGAATTCGAATCGGTCGATATTTTAGGAAATTAACTACACCACGTTTTTCAGCACGATTTTTTCTCAGAAAAAGAAAAAATATTCATGACCATAAATTCAACCTTTAGGTCCAAAAAAAGACCCTTTTTTATGTTTTTTTGTCATTAAGATAGAGGCTCCCACAAGACATATTTTCGGATATGAGATATGGGTCTTAAAGTGTAGGAAATTGAATTTAGAAACTTATTAGAAACTTATTTGATAAAATGTTTGATTTTAGCTTTCAGAACATATCTTTACATCAATTACAGCTTTTTCCAATCATGTTTACTAAAATTTTTAAATAAAGCACTTTTACGTTTGGCTGCAAAAAGCGGGAGGGTAGGGTCAAAATTTTCGATTTTTTACCCCCATGAGAAAATAAATTTTTTTGGGGTTTTCGAAATCATAGATTAACGTTAAAAAGTCAAAAATGACGAATTCAGATAGTGTGGACGTTTTGCGCCGACCGAATCTTAAAACAATATTTAAACAAAAAATGTCATTTTTCGGTCGTTGTAAACTGAGTCAGTGTTAGGTCCAAGTCAATTTAGACTAAATTTTCCGAATTTTATTAAGAGTGAAAAATGATGGTATAAGGACAAAAAATCATAAAAAAGAGTCTGTTTTGGGACCTGAATGAACCCTAAGGGTTTAGTTTATGGTCCTAAATATTTTTTTTTGTTCTTGAATATTATTAGGAGAAAAAATCGTGCTAATAAACGTGGTACAGTTTATTTCCTAAAAAAAAAAAATTTTGACCGATTCGAATTCATGGTGCTGTTGTGGTCATTCACGTGTTCCTTTTGTGAACTTCCACAAACTAATAATTTGGAAAAGCCATCATTGATTTATGGGTATCAACTGAAGGCTAAAAAGCTTTAATTAAAGCTTGTAAAACTAGCTTTCACTTGATACCCATAAAACAATCATGACTTTTCCAAATCATTAGTTCATGGAAGTTCACAAAAGGAACACGTGAATGACCACAACAGTAGATTGGCCTTTATCAACTTAATCATGTATTATTCAAACAATACTTGTATTTTTGTTTTTTCTAGAAAGTATAGATAACTTGTAGCCGCGTGTACTACGATTGTTGTTTGATCACTAGGTAAATCTCAATATTCATTTTTAGAAAGGGTTGAAGTAAACTTAAGATTTTGAACGATTAACGATCTAGCAGATGGTTTAGGCAAAAAATAAAGTAAACTTTAAATATGAGAGTATTTGATTTATGAAATAAAGTTGATTTAGTACAAAAATTATCGATTTAGGCGACCATTTTGAATTAAATTTACCATTTTGGACTGTTTTTAAGATCTCAACGGGATGTATATTCTATCTGAAATGAGTTCCAGTGTCAATTAGTCAAAAAAACATTGATTTTCTGTATTTTTCTTTATCTATAAACAACTTATTTACATAAAATGAAGAGACATGTTTTGGACAAGTGTTTGTGAAATTTTCTTATTGTAAGAAAGTAGTAACGTTTAAGTAAATGATGTTAAAGTTGTTTTAAAATATTTACTTTAATAGTAAAAACAGAAATTTAAATTAAAAAAAAAATTTGTGACGCACAAACTTAAAAAAAATCGTGATTTGGTTTTGAATTACATTAAATTTTCTTTTACTTTTTAAATAACATGTTTTAAAGTTGTGTGTAGGCGACTTGAAATGTTGAACAAAATATTTTATATTAAAATAAAAAATAGAGGGGTTCTCCAAGGACTTAAAATGTTTGTTACCGTTGTAGAGGAACCTCTAGCCAAATCGAATTGGCTTAAATACCGGAAAGAAGAATGGAGAAAGCAGCATTAAGAAACAAGATTTCTACGTATTTCCTATATTAAATGTCTCCTTGTTAAAAAAATAATTAACATTTATTAATGTAACTTCCGTTTCAATTAGACCTAGTTTTTATAAATTAATAAAAATAAAGACTAAAATTCTATTAATTTTACTTGAGTGAACAAAATTTTCACACAAATTTTATTTATTCAATGGAATACAATAACAGTAAATGAAAATCTTAAAATTTCATATTTTTTTCATTAAGTAGACTGTGTCGATTTTCTTTCAATTTTAATTATTCATTTTTAAGACGAAGAAAAATGTCATTTGTTCTTTAAGTAACTTGAATTCATAAAAAAATGGCGGATTTTGTTTTATCAAAACCATAGTCCAAATTAAACAACTTGAAAAACAATTGTTTCATTAAAACTAACAAGAACCCTTAACATTTTTATTTAAATTTTGGTAATGGAATAAAAAAAAATGTGTTCAATAAAAAAGTTGTTTTGACATAGGGTGTCATTTGATAATGAACAAAAAACAAATTTCTAAAGCTTTGTTTTTTTCTTCTAATGAGCTTTCACTTAAAGCTTGTTTTTAATTTAAAATTAATTGAAACTCGAAAAATAAGAGAAACAAAAATTTGAATAGATAAACTTATTAATGCCTTTCGGAACCGAAATAACGGAATTAATATTTTATGTTTAGTCTTATGATTGCATAACTTCATAAGTTTTTGTATAAATCAAGTATCAAATTACTTATAATACTTGAATAGTTCTTATTTTTTTGGTATATAAATGATTGAAAAATGACACAAGGGAATTAATGCTATTGCATCTATATACTCATTAAAATGATTGATTGTTCGAAGAAAAAATAAAGGCATCGTCTTAAGGAATAAGAATATAAATTATGTGCTTGTTTTTTTTTAAATTCCCTAGATCATTTTTAATCTGGAATTAATTAAATAATTTTGTAAGAAATCCAAAATAAAAAAAGGGGTTTCTAAGTAAATTAAGTCTGTTTTTGACATTTTTTTTGGTTAACCTTTTGGGTTAATGTTACTTTTTAGTTTGTAATTTCAAAAAAACTGGATTGAAGTCTGTAAACTTCATTTTTTTTTGCTAAGAGACGTCATCATCAATTATTTATTTGAACTCATTTTATCTCGATTGATGAGGAAAAAAAATCAAAATTTGAATTCTGTTGGGATTAGTCTGATTTATCACATTGTTAATATGTTAGCAATGTTAAGAGAAAAAACATAGATATCTTACCGTAAACCACCACTTTTTTGTATCCAGTAGTTTTTTTTAAATATTTCGATAGACAAAGTATTGTTTCAAAATCTCATACCTTCAGTTTAAAGACTAGGTTGAGGCGGTTAGAATGAGGTATTTTCGAGCCATTGATACAAAGGAATTTAAGCATAAATCGAATGTTAAAGGCCAAATTTTCTGGGTACAAAAAGTGGGGGTTTACGGTAAAAATTAAAACATCTTACAGATAAAAATAACTTTCAAAAGGTCCTTATAATTACGTTTATACTTTTAGCTTACTCTTCAAGTCTTTAAGGAAATGAAATCGAAGGAAGTAAAATCTAAGGAAATGAGCCAAAGAGAGGAAAATATGATAATCAGAAGGGGAAGGTCTTGGTTATTTGCTTGATGAGGGAGAAGTTCAATCCCTTCCAGCTCTTCAATTTTTTCCATGGTTTTTCGAACGGTATGCGGTTTTGTATTCTCTTGAAGAAACAAACCAAGCTTTCGGTTGATCAAAGAAGGATATTTTGCCTTAAGTGAAGTATGCATTCGTTCTAATTCACAATAAAGGTCAGCATTTATCGTGCGACCACCAGGAACCAGTTCAAAGTGTATTAACATGTTTTTAGTAATTCAACCAAACGCACAACATTACCTTCTTTTCGAATCGTCCTCTTTTAACGAGTAGTGAGGCTGGTTGAGATGGGTCCAACCACTGGTTTCTGTCATCTGTATTTGGAAAATTGATCTTTTTCGCAAGTAATTACCCTCCTGAAAAATCTTTCATCAAGAGATCGGAATTTTATGAATCACCCTAATATCTCTTTAAAGATACCACCTAAGGGTATACAATTCTGAAAGTTGGTAAATGGAAAAGTTTCAATTAGGTAAGAGGCATTTTTTTGTTAAAAAGGAGATTTAAACATGCCGTAGATGAATGTATCAGTAGCTTATCATTTCCTCTTTAAATAAAAATAAATAAGGAAGTGGTATGATTGTGTATTGAGCATGGTTGTGCACTTTTACCGAACTATTAACATTTGCAAAGCGTATCGATCGATAAAATAATAATGATGCGAATAGATTTTTGGGTTCATTTGGTGTATTTCTGATAGAACTCAGTGCGCTTTATCTGAAGATCACAAAATTAAAAGTGACTGAATGTTCGTTCGTCTAGAAAAAGGGTGGTTTAAGGGGGCGCTTATCAGCAAGGAAATACGGTAAGCATAGCGTAGGTGAAAGTTCGGTACAAGTGCAGTACTTACTTATATATACATCTTGGACATGTAACAATTTTTTGATAAAAAACCTCTCACATGATTGACCCATTCACTTTGTCAGATTGTGTACCAAAAAGTTGCTTTTATTAATCTTAAAGTGCTGAAAAGGTGCTTAGCTTTGTTAATGTTATATTTAATTAAAAATAAAATTGGGTTTTAGATGATATTATAGGTTTTCCAAGAAGCCTATTGAGTTTTTTTTGATTGCTTAAGAAGTTGCTCGAGCAACTTTTCGCCGTCCCTGGGGACAAGTAAAATGAGGTAAAAAAACACATTAACAATCTTATTTATCTAGTCTCAATAATTGAGATTTAATTCAATTTATTAGAGCAAAATAATTAAGATTTTAAATTCTATTTTAATTTATTTTCTAAATATCAAAAAAAAAATGTCCAAATCATTTTCAATGCTTCCTTTATTCATTTCTATTTTATTTATAATTAAATAAATATTTGAAAATAAATCGATAAATAGACAAAAAATAACATCAAGAATTACTAAAACGAAATAAAACGGAATGTGGTTTACGTCTAATTCAATTAAATTCATTATGACTCACGGTCTTTTGTTTGTTAACAGAGTAATTTATGACTTGGAGAAGAAGGTGTTTATTATTACGCATAGCTTTAGGGTAATCCAGCGATTTTTGTTTCATCTTATTGGGGCATAATTACTCTTACAATTGAAATTATATTTACTATAATGTCTGTAACTCAAATGTCTGTCTAAGAATAGTACTTCTGTTATTGTAACCACTCCTATTGTAGCAATTTGGACTGATTTTTTTTTCAATTTAGTGTCATAAAGGACCCTCAAACGCCTCTTATAAAACAATCCGACACACATACCACTTTCTATATACCAAAAGAAAGCTCTAAGTGAGACATACAAAATGGTATTGTTTATTTTCAATGTGGATGTTTGTATAAAGAGAAATAAATCGCAAACAAAAGCGATGTTTTAAACGAAAAACTAATTTCAAACACAAAGGCAAAAGAACCAAGCTCAAGCCTTTTTTAATCATCAATAAACTATTGAAACACAAATCTAATTTGTTATTTGTTTGCTCTAGGACAGAGGCTGTTGACCGACCCTTTTATACAGTTCCCAATGAAATAGAGCGTGATGAATAAAGTAACATGTATAAAAACGGTCTGAATAAAATTTAATTAAAAAAAAAAAATCACGGGAGTAAAGGTTCCGGGAATGCACAACGTCCAAGATTTTAGAAGAAATTTTTGACCTCTAATTCGTAATCTACATAAAGTTAATTTTTGATGGTGTCCATAAAATGTAGTAGTAGTAGTAGTAGTAAAAATAATTGCTACGCTCTCGCTTTAAGTCTGGTTCTATCCAGACCATAAGCAATGTTTTAGTCTTTCAAAAGTTTGTCTAAATTAGTCTTAAAAATGTTAATTGATTTTGATTCAATAACTTCATTCGTTAGCCCGTTCCAGTCATTCACGATACGGTTTGTAAAAAAATTGAATCTTGGTGCACAGTTTTTCACAAGTTCTCGTCTTAGTTTATATCGATTACCTCTTGTATCGTATATCCGATTGACTGTTTCGTCATTATTCAATCGTTTATACCAGTTTACGTGATCTTGCTTGTTTAGGAGCTTGTACATTTGAATAAGATCACCTCGTCTTCTTCTGGTTGTAAGGTTTGTCAGTTTGAGTCTTTTGAGTCTTTCTACGTATTCAAACTTTCTAAAGCCATGTATGCTCCGAGTCGCTCTCCTTTGCACCCTCTCAAGGATGTCAATATCTTTTTTTAGGGAAGGATTCCATACCGACACCGCATACTCTAAATGGGGTCGAACAAGGCTTGTATACATTTTTTTGATAATCTCTTTGCCGTGATTTCTTAAACCGTTCAAAATTCGGCCAAGGATTCTGTATGCCCTCCCAGCCGACGTCCTCACTTGTTTACTCCATTTCATGTCTCCAGTAAGGATTACACCCAAGTCTCTTTGTTCTGTTGTTTTGGAAAGTCTGTGAAAGCGATCGTTCTTGAACATAAAATATTCACTTTCAGGGTTGTTTTTGCCGATATGGATAACCTCACACTTATCGATATTAAGATCCATTGACCATTCATTGCACCACTGTATAAGATTATCTATGTCCGATTGAAGTTGCTCTATACTACAGTCCCTGTTTTGCTCGTTAAAAATACAATAAATCTTACAGTCATCGGCATAAAGTGAACACACGTTTTTGAATCTATCGGGGAGATCGTTGATAAATAACGCGAACAGAAGTGGCCCAACGACTGAGCCCTGGGGAACGCCACTTGTTGATGTGTTAACAATTTTTCAAAAAATTTTTCAGCCCCTAATCGAGTTTTTGCAACTTGAAGTAAATATTACGCTCTTTCAGAATATGTCTAAATAATATATGGGATTGACGGGTAAAGTATGGTTTTTGAGGGGTCTTGATTCCTAGGGTCTGAAAAAATTATTTTTGACATACCCAAACAAATTGGCTTTCCTGGGTTTTCATATATTTAGATTAGATTACGAATTTGAGGTCGAAAATGCCTTTTAAAAATCGTGGACGTTTTGCATCGCCGAAACCTTAAGAAAAATGATCGTACATGAGGCCTTGGGAGTCAAGGATCATCCATACCAGCTCTAGCAATCCGTAAAAACTCGTAATAATAACAGAAGAATGACTATATTGTATTACCATTATGGTTTTCATCAACAGCAGTCAGTAATCGATTATAGAAGAGGCCCTTTAATCTCTCTAGTCTCGAGAATAAATTTACCCAACGTACGATTAGCATTTCATCAATCTTTATGTAAGTAAAACAATTGGAAAATGTCTTGGCTTGCAAGTTCAACTTTACATTTTTCTTCCCATGCGACACAACTACACAATCTGAATTTTATAAATCTTACTTCAGAAACTTACTTTCTATGTGGGAAAACTTTGGTATGTCAAGTTTTTATAGGGTCGAAAAAACTTGTAATTTTCCAGTAGAAAAGTGTAAATGCTCTCAATCGATATTTATGAAACAGATTTTAAAATGTCCAAAAATTTATGCTCAAAAAAGTTTACAAAATAACAATTTATTAAAAAAAAGTTTTAATCAAAAAAATTTTTTAAACAAAAAAAAACTCGTCTAGACCTGATACATTTTTCTAAACTTTTCTCTTTGTTGTAAATCAACCGCCATTTTATAATCGTTCATGGCATCTTCTCTCATCGCCATTTTACCACGACAATCAGCTCTAAGCTTATACAAAACACCATCGTTCGGTGATAGATTTATAGCTAAAAACAAAAATAAAAAATCAAAAATAACTTTTACAATTTTCTTTAATATTGCCTTACCTGTTGTAAAATCTTTGTGAGCAAGATTATAATTTTCCATTCTATACAATAATATACCACGATTCATAAACAAATGAGACGTGTATTTACCATACTTAATAGCTTCACATAAATCTCTAAAAGCACCTGATGTATCACCTTTTAGAGCTTTTGCAATTGCTCGATTTTGATACGTACTCTCGTCTTTCATATCACATTTTTCAATAGCTATGTCCAAATTTTTGATCGCTTGATCAAATTGTTTGTGCAAGAGTAGAATATTTGCTGAGTTATAAAACGCAAGTCCGAATGTTGTATCCATTAAAATTGCCGCTTGATAATCTCTCATTGCATTTATGTTATCAGCCATAAACTTCAAAATTTTAAAAAACTCAAAAAAAAATTTTACAATTTTTTTCTTACTTGATAAATAACACCACGGTTTACGAGCAACTCTGCACTTGGCTTAATTTTAATAGCCTGGTTAATATCCTTCATAGCGGCTAGAGTATCACTCATTTGTAAGCATACAACAGCCCGTCCTTCATACGCCGGTATACACCCTTTCAAATATTAAAATTTAAAACCTAAAGTCTAAAATCATTATGGACTTACTTGGGCTAAATTTTAAAACTGATGTAAACTGATCCCATGCTTTTTTAAATCGACCTGTAATTTGATACAAATAAGCCAAGTTTATGTGAGCATCTAAATTTTCCGATGCTAGACCAAGAACTGTTTCGTAATCTTTTTGGGCTTTATCAAACGCTTCTTCATAACCCAAATCGACATAAACGTTTGCTCTTGAGATCAAAGCGTCGTATAATCTCGGGTTTATGTGGTAAGCTTTGCTAAGTCTGTCAATTGCTTCACCGTATCGTTCCAGTCTGAAAACAAAGATTATAAACAACAAGAGATAACAATTTTAAACAGGGTTAATTTACTTGTGTAAACAAAGACCGATCATATGTTGAATATCATAATCACTAGGGGAATATTCAGCGGCCATTTTGAAATCGTTTAAAGAGTTGTAAAAATCTTTGAGATGAAAATACAAGAGACCACGGTTTATTAGGACTCTGAATTTAAGATAATCACCAAGCATTAAAACAATACTAAAATCTTTAAGTGCATTTTTATGATTTTTAATTTGTTGAAAACATAATGCTCGATTAAAGTAAGCTAGGACACATGTTTGGTCAAGATTTATGGCTTCGGTTAAATCGTGAATTGCGTATGTGAATGATCTTGATAAGTATTTAAGAGCGCCACGGTACAAATAACCACGTACTGATTTTGAATTTAACTTAACTGCTTGATTACAATTTAAGATTGCTTTTGTGTAACGTTCTTGCATGCCGTAAATGCATGCACGAGCTAAAAATGCTTCAAATAATGTTGGATCAAGTGCTAATGCTTTGTTAAAGTCTTGTATACAACGTTGATGTTTTAAGTGAACACGAGTTATGCCTCTGTAGTAATATGCCTTTTTGGTAAAAATAAAATTTTCAAAATTAATTTTTAAAATTATAAATTTCGTGGAACAGAACTCCTTTTATTCGAATCAATCACTTTTGCGGTAAACCGCAAAAATTTCCGGAAGTGAAAAACCTCTCTTATCACTGAATCAACTGTTCTTCGTCTGAATAAAAAATAAATCGAATTTCAATCGCAAATATTTTCCCAAGAAATAAACAAATTTGGTGGCCAAATAAGTTTTTGTAAATATGTTGTTTTTGTAAATACCTAATTGACAAGATTCCTGTAATATGATTTTCTAAAACGGAATCATATAGAAATTTAGGTTTTGCCTTTTAATTAGATACTCTTTTGGTTAGTTTTAACAAAATATAAGATGTTTTCCACTATTGCATGTGATATAACCCATGTTACCAAATAATCTGACTTCCGCGGTTTCTTTCGGATTTTACCGGAATAAAATTATCTAAAAGAGTAGAAATTAACATCTAAAGAAAGCTTCCATTGAGATATATAGGTTGGTATTCTAAAAGATCACTCAGATCACTTTTTCTTCAAATAATTAAAAATCGCCGGGCTTTCTAGTGTTAAAAGGCCAAACTTGCATTGAAAATAAAGGTATAGTAGTCTAAACTATTTTTTTTAAGATTCGAAAAATATCGGTGTGGCCCCTTTTACTTTCTAATCGACTCTGGGTTGTTGATATTTTGGATGTCCGGTTAGGGAACTGCGACCCTCCTCCCTTGCAATTCAGATCGCAATCATGTGATAGGAATATTAAAGGTTGTTCAATCTGTCTGCTTCTCCAATCCCTGATCTAGCTTCTCCACTGGCAACCAACTATAGCTTGCCACTCCTGTTAGATCGTATATAAGTTTTATTTCTGTATAACGAACAGTGAGCCTTTTTTCATTTAGAGGAAAAAACTGTAAATCACGCGAATTTTACTCTCTGTAACACTAAATTTCAATAAATTTTTTTATTTTTAGCTCGTTTTCGGATCTATGAAAATATAATTCCCCTTCGACACCGGTACCAACATGTATGAGAGTTTCTAAGCTATGATATCATATATTTGACTCAGCTTTATCTTATTTCAGTTATGAGTTCTTGAGTGTTTTAGGAAGGCTACTCTAGTAAGGAGTTGTTAATTTTTACCTCAACGAAAAAATGGATTTTCCGGGGTTTTCAGGATCGTACTTTACAGATACAATGTCAAAAATGACAAATTTAGATAACTTGGGCGTTTTTTTGACAAAAATGAAAAGAGGGTATTCATACCCCCGTTTAAAAAACAAATAAAAGTTACTTGAGCATTATCTGGCTTTAACTCAATAACTTTATCAAATGAATTATACGCTTCAGAATATTTAGATGTTTCAACTAAACATTGTCCTTTCATAAAATGAGCATCGATTAAATCTTTTTTGTTCGCTTTAAGACCTGTTAAACTAGCTATTTTTGAATACGAATGATTTGTAGTCGACATAGATTTGTTATGACTCTTTGTATCATCGAACTTGAAAAGAAGAAAAATTAAACTTTGAAACTCATAATCAAAGTCAAAAATTACATTTAAATCAATTGATTTTTCGAAAGCATTAACCGCATCTGTCCATCTTTTTGCTTTCATAAACACTCGTCCCAATAAATTATAAATACTTGTAGTCGCTTTAATTTTAAGCTCTTGTTCTAAAACACTTATTGCTTTTTCGTGATTTTTTAAAAACGAAAAAACCAAAGCACGTTGCGTAACCGATTGATTTTGTACATTAGTTACATTTGTCATACTTGACATGGCATTATTTGTACCATCAATAGTACTTCTAAATTTACTACTACCTGCACGTGCGATTACACTGCCAATTTCATCATCTGGTAAAGACCGTGGTTTTGCGTTATCGTTCATAAACGACGCATGTTGTACACAAAAAGCAGCTAATTTTAAGTCACCCATTTCCAAAATTGTTTGTCCCTTAAAACAAAGACTTGAAAAATTTTCAAATTTACAGGCTTAAAACATACCCTGTAAATATAAATTTGCGTATTCATTGGATCCATATGTATGGCTTTGGTGTAATCTAGATAAGCTCGTTTTAGCTTAAAAGAAAAAAGTTAAAACATTGAAATAAAGAGTTGAGAGTCTTACGTCGTGGACATAGCGGTAAGCTTGAGCACGGCAAAGGTATGCTCGAATGTAGACTGGATTTGATTTGATGGCCAAATTGAAATATTTTATGGCTCTTTGAAAAAAAATTTAAAATGTTTTAAAGAGACTTTTTAAATTTTCGTTTACTTCCAATAATTCATTGTGAGATTCATGTAAATTATACCAAGGTTTACGTAAGCTGGAGAGTATTCTTTGTCCAGTGCGAGTACACTTTCAAAGTCTTTGATTGCTTCATCATATCTTGTAGTAACAAAAAATAATAAATGAGAATTTTCATTGCAGCCTAATGCCAAGGTGCTTTATTTAAATAATCAAGAGCTCGTGATTTAAAAAAGATGGTATTGATTTTAAGTTATCAACTGAAAGCTAAAAGGCTACAATTGACGCTGGTAACAATATCAAAAGGAAAATATCTTACCCATGAACCATACATGGGTAAAACCTGTAACAAAAAGAGAACCTGTCAATCAAATTTTATTTTTTCCGAGGAGATTTCGATTTTTTTTCTACAAAGTCCCTTTAACTGGAAACGACTTTGCTAAATTTTTATTTGAAAAAAAAATTTTTCGATAGCCCTCTATTATTGTAGTCTTGGGTTCAAATATTTTTGTCGACATAACTTTTTTACAGGGGTCGTGCAATGCAGCCTAATTGCTGATTAAATCTTGTTACCAATCAATTATTTCTTACATGGAAAAAACTTGCGAACAAAAAAAAATAAATGTGAGAAAAATTTGTGATGTGATTGACTAATTGATTCGAATGTTTGGAAAAAATGATTGATTTGATTGATCAAATTGTTTGGCACAGACCTATTTTGTGTATAAATTATCTTTTTAGACATGAAAATAGACCATATTAACAAATACAAGACATAGAAAGATGCAATACGAAGAGGAATCAACATTGAGAACATTGCCATGTGATACAATCACTCAACAGGCCGATATTGAGCAATTGAAGAAAAAAAAGTTATTGGACAAGTTGAAAAAAGAGAAATTTTCGAACATGAAAGGTTCTTCATCTCTTTTGGACAAGATAAAAAAACAACGAGAGTCACACGAAAATGGGCTTGCAATAAATGATAAAGATAAAATTATACTGAAGCAACAACGTCTGGTAAAACAGTTGAATCATGAAAATGAGTCATTAATCGAAGAAAATGATCAGTTGAGAATCGAATTGAACCAAGCTAGAAACGAAATCGACATGGTCCAAAGTAAAACAAGCCAAATGAACGATCAAAATGAATGTCTCAAACAACAACTTAAAATATCCCAAACTTATTCAATCAAACTTTTAAACCAACTCAAAGAATCAAAAAAAGATTTTTTTAAATTTTCTGTATAAATTTTTCCAAATTAATAAAATCGATATTTTTAAAATGTTTTCTCTTTTTCCTTTATTTGTTGGATCTACGATATCTTCTTTAATTCCAAAACAGCTGTTTCGACGCTTCTAAACCTGACTTGCTTCTAAAGCGTACAATCCCTTATCAACATACCAAAGCGTGCTAAACAAACCAAACCTAACTGTACCTTATCAAAGCTTACCAAACCATTCCGGACCGTACCGATAATAAACAATACACTTTGCTGTTCACGTTATGTTTAGTACGGTTTCTTACATGGAAAATACGGTATGTTTAGTACGATAAGGGGTCTTGTGTTTTGTACGGTACACTTTGATGTCCACTAAAAGTTCGGTTTGTTTTGTAAAGTGCAGTAAAGACATTTTCTCCCTTTCACTCAAAGATCATCCTGAATATGGGATGGAATTTCGATTTTTTCAAGTTCAGCAATCAAGTTTCGATTTCTCAGTAATCGATCTATTAATCGTATTCCAAAAAGATTTTTGACCTATTGTGCAATAAGGTATAATGCTGGAGATTTCTACTTGATTTGGGAATCTGTACTAGAAAAATGTGTTGCCGTCGAGTATTGAACCCAAGTTCCGAGCTTCCTTGTTCTCTTAAGGCGAATACGCGATCCACTCAACCATGGCTTAACATTAATCTTGACAGCCTTTTATTCAGTGTTTCTCTTTACTACAAAGGTAAGGTGTGCGCGGAGCAAAACTTCCACATTATCTTAAGTTGTCATTTTCGACATCATAGCTGTAATCTACGACCAAAATATACCAAGAAATGAATTTTTTGATGGGGTGAAAAATCAAGAATTTTACCCCTACCCCTCCTTTTTTGGTACCAAGGTGCTATATTTAAACTGTAAAGATCTCATGAATGGTAAAAGATATTCTTGCCCTGAAGGTACAAAATTAAAGCTAAAAAGCTACCATTGATGCCAGGACCAAAATCGTTCCGGTAAAAAAATTCCGTAAATTTAAAATCGGGTAAAAACGGTAAAAAAACATCATTTCTCAGTTAAATCGTATCTTGTCCAAGGAAATCCCTTCTACCCGTATTTTCCTACAATCTAACATCAACAAGACACGATTCTGTATAAATCTTTAGGACTACTTTTGCAATTTTTTTTTCAATTATGGTATACTAAGGGGTTCAAAAAGGCATATTACCCCAGAAAACATGTTTTTAAAGTCTCTTAGCATTTTTATTCGATTTTTGAAAAAGTCATCCGATTTCACACATTTAATAGCACCCAAAACCAAGATTCTAAAATAATGATTTTAGGATCATCTGATACATTTTTTCTATTTTTTTTGTCGTAGATTACAGCTATGATGTCTAAAATGACAAATTCAGATAGTGTGGAAGTTTTGCTTCGCGCGCAACTTAACAAAAATAAAAAATATATAGACTTTACAGTGCTGCTATGACACTATGAACATGTTTTACGAAAAAAAACGAAAAATTATCCCTGATACTCCAGTCCTATCTTTAGTCTACTTCTAGACGGAATCTATGATATAATTTTTGGACTCAACCCAACCAATGTTCGTCAACTTTGGACCCCTTAAGATTAGTACAACTTTGGGTTTTCGTAGATTTTTTTTGAAGATGAAAAAATTATTTTCGAGCCTATTTTAAGGCTAAATGATGAATGTTTCAACAAGAGTCAAGTTAAGCAATGATTTTATAAAAATGAACTTACTTTTCAAGTTCCGAATACAAAATACCTCTATGTAGGTAACTCTTAAGATTATCATAACCATCTTCGATTAATAATGAAATACTAAAATCTTGTAATGATTTGAACGGATCAAGTCTAAGAATAAAAAAATAAATCTCTAGTCAACTGTTAATATAAGACCCTTACTTTCTAAGAAGACATCCGCGATGATAATAAGACTCCCAATCGTTTGGATTTAAATGCAAAGCCACACAAAAGTCATCAAATGCTGGCTGGTACTCATTCAAATTAAGATAACACTTTCCTCTATAAAGTCTCGCTTGGGCTTGATTTAACGGATTGTGTTTAATCAACTCACTAAAATCAACAATCGCATAATGCCAATTTTTGCTATTAAAATAACTCATACCATGTTTAAACCAAGCTTCGTAATTTTTCGGATTTAATTTTGTTGTTGTTAAATAATCGTCCATTGCCATTCGTAAATCGCCTCTTTGTTCGTACATTCGACCTCGTTTGAAAAAAGCTTGATGATCTTGTGGATTGTATTTGACAGCTTGAGAGTAATTAACGATCGCCATGGCTGTGTCATTACGCTCAGCGAACAAATCACCACGGGATATATAAGCACCCGAATGAGTGCGGTTAAGTTTAACAATTAAATTTAAGTCCTCAAGAGCATCTTTTTTACGGTCTTGAACCAAATAGACCAAGTGTCTTTGCCAATACGCATCGACGAATTTTGATTCCAAATTAATCGCAAGGTTAAAATCGTCCAACGCTTTTTTTATGAATCCGAGTTTACGGTACAAAGTCCCGCGACGAACAAGATCAAAAACAATTAATTTCTCCTCCAATCGTTTGTTTAAGATTTCAATTTCTTTTTCAGCTATTTTAATTTGTTGAAAATTAATTTTAGTCTCGTCTAAATCGTCAAAATTAATTTGAGAATACGCTGCGTATGGTGTTGGACTCTTAACTATTTTTCTTGTCTTTTTCTCATCGTCCTCATCGTACTCATCGCCTGCTTCTTCATCGTTTTCAATTTCAACTTTTTCTTCAATTTTAGCATCGAACACAATTTTAGGCTTTTCCTCTTGATCTTTTTTTGGTTCATTTTTAGAATCGTTAACAGCTTGACTCTCGTCTAGTTTAGGAATTACTTCATCGAACCATTCGTTCCAAATATCACGTGTCCATTCACGATTTTGATCGTAAAATGTGTCCTTTTCTTTCGACCATTTTGACTCATTGAACCCTTTTTTGGCTTTAAAATCATCAAAATCTTTGAAATCGGACACACTTGGACGTTTAATGAGTTTGACTCGTGAGGCTTCAATGAAAATGTCATCAGCAGGATGATTAAATTTTGGTTTGAATTTGATGCGATCGGTTGACTCGGATCGTACAAGTTTGCGTTTATTTTTGTCATAAATTTCGTTTTCAAGTTGGACTAATAAATCAATACCCAATGCGGAATTTCTGTATCGAACTAAATTTTTACTCATCCGTCTTTTGGTGTTTGATTTTTTAACTTTTTTAGTTGTTTCATTTAGAACGTATTTACGACCATTTTCTAGCGCTTCTTCGGCTAATGACTTAGTCTCCTCTTAAAAAAGAAAAATGTTTTAGTCTTAGAGAAAGGATAAAAATTGGATTTTGGTCTCTTCTACTGAGACTAGGGAATACGTTTAACGAAATTCAGATAGAAGTTTTGAATTAAATGGAACATTGATTAGGGCATTTTATACTTTAATGCCCTTAAAGACACATTAAAAAAATTTTCTTTGCTCTAAAAAATGCATTGTCATGTGTAGAATTTTATGCTCTTTTAGAAACTATATTATAAACTCAGCTTTTATGCTTCTTTTTATACCATACTTGTTATTTACTAAAGGCAACTCTTACAAGGGTCGGCATCCTCTACGTTAAAAATTCGATTTTTTACGAGACAAAAATTATTGATGCATTTAGAGGTTTTCATACATGGAGAACACAAAAATAAAGTCAGAATTTGAAAATTCCAATACTCTAGTTTAGTCGGCACCTTAGAGGCCTCAAGGGTTTAGATCTAGATAAAAAAAACATAAGTGGATTTTCGGATTCATCGACTCTGAAAACTCCTTTCATAAAAAAGCGAGGGTGTCTTAGTTATTACCTTAATCGTATTTATCTAAATTTTAGCTACCAGGACCAGCCCAAGACCGGCAAAAAACCAAAGACACACTCATTTTTAGATTCTCTATCAGAAAAGATAAGGTGTTTTATGGTGTCTCTGACAAAAATAATAAAAGTTTTGGAAGGTTATATTCATAAAAAAATGTCTATCTTTCCATTAAATAGTCTATTTTTGAAAATCGATTTTGGGTGCTGAAAACGGTACAAATAAGGTTCTTTTTTTGGAAAACTAAAAGGATCACTTTTAAATATAATCATATATGTTTTTTAGGGTTTTCATATACGAGAATTTCGATTTTTTGGTCAGAAAGTGAAAAATCCGTCATCTTTAGGGTTTTTGTTTTTTATGTCACTTTTCGTCTGCTTTTTTAAATGAAATATAGCTAAAAATGAAAAAAGTAAAACCATAGATTTGTTCAGAATTTTCTCTAGTTTAACCTATAAAAAGAAAAAAAGTGGGGTGAAAAGTGACCCCTGGGACTTTGTACAATTTGACAAAAAAAAACCCTTTTTTTTACCGTTTTTGTACGAGGACGACTTCCGAGAAATTTATTCCTCGGCCGATTTGGGTACTGGCGTCAATTGAAGCTTTTTAGCTTTCAGATCATACCTCGTTATCAATAATATCTTTTTCCAATTGTGAGTTCTTAAATGTTTAAATTTAGCACCTTATCAATAGGCTACAAAAGCGGAGGGGTAGGGGTAGAATTTTTGATTTTTGACCCCCATGAAAAAATTTTTTTTTTGGGGTTTTCGGGGTCGTAGATTACGGTCCCGATGTCAAAAATGACAAATTCAGATAGCACTAAAGCTTCAAATTTCGTGAACTTTATGTACCTGTAGCCCACTCAGAGGCTCTTATCGAGTTGTTGCTGTGGAGTTTTAGAACAATGGTGTAATTTTTGCTTTTGTTTGATTTAAAAATAATTTTAACGTCCATGACCTCCCCTCCGCTGTCTGAAGCTTAATGGTTCCGCTAATACAATTGTTATCAGCTTTTTAGCGCCCTAAATCGGTTTCAAAAATAATTATTTTTTTAATCATATAGTTGATTGGATTGGTAAATAAGATAGTTATATGGTAAAAATTAAAGTATTGTTTTTGAGGGGTCGCGACAATTTAGACCCGCGGGCCCAAAAAAAATAATTTTTGGAAACCCCCTAGAAAATTGTTTTTCCTTGATTTTCATATGTGTAGATTACGAATATGCGGTCAGAAACCACTTTTTTAAGGTTTGAACGCTTTTAATTCCCGGAACCCTACAGTGGAAGGTTACAGTAATCTTCAGATTCACGGTCCTCGGTCAAACGATCTCAGACTAGTCAAGGATCTTGTCTTATAAGATAAAAAATCAATCAATATGAAACTTACGCTTGGAAAAAAATCCGACTTTTTTTTGCTCTTTGGCCTGAGTTTTACTATTATCGCTCGTATTTGTTTGTAAATTACTTCCATTCGGAATTGTCATATTCTCAATTCTTTTAATTTCGTCATCAGTCTCCGAAGTTTTTTTGATTGTCCCTGAGGTGATTGTATTCGATTTTGACTTGAGCGAATAAGCCGATCCATGCGACACTCGTTTATGCGTCAAAAAATCCTGTTTTATGATTTTTTTTTGATTCATAGCCTCCTCAATGGCGTCATTATAATTCGAGTTTATTTTCAAAAATTCGTACTTGAACGGATCCTCGTCATCGTCATCGGTCTTTTCTTTTTTTGACCGGAAAACAATTGTTTCAGACAACGAACGTTGAAGATGTTTATTACCACTAAAAATAGGGTCTGTCAAGTTCTCATCTGTTTTCAACTTGCTCAAATCACTGTCCGAATTGTACTGACGATTTAACATCTTGTCCAAAATTAACTGCATTTCTAACCCACTGTCCTCTAACTCTTCCTCACTTTCCGCTTGGCTAGCATCCGAATCCGAGTCGTCCAAATCTTTGTTCGAATAAAACTTGAATTTAGCATTTTTTTTCTTCAACAAGTTCAAGTCATCCACTGGCGGTGGCATTGATTTATACTTTGGGAACAATCGTTCGCGTATCTTAGACGGTTTAACACTCATCTTAGGCGGTGCTGGTTTCAAAAAAGTCAATGAAAACTCTTTATAATCATCGAATGAAATTAAATTCATTTTTTTACCGTCTATTTCAAGACTATTTTCAGCTTGTTTACGCCATGACTCAAGCTCATTGTCAATGAACCCAGAGTCATTACTCAACGAGCTTTTGTTACTTTCGAAGTTCAATACTTCGTTCAAATTTTCAACAACTCGCTGAGCTGCTCGGTCAGTACGATTAAAAGCTATAAATTCATCATTAAATTTTGTCGATGTCTGAGTCACAAAGCTGTCACTTGGTCGACTACTCTGAGATCTTTCAACACCGAATTTACTTCGAATATGAAATTTTCGCGTGACGTCTTGAAGTTCATCGGGTAAGAGTAACGAATCGCGTCGCTCGTGTTCAAGCATGCAAAATAAATGAAGATTACGAGCGTATTTTTGATCAGTTGAGGGTTCGATTGGTTTTTTTTCAATCGATGGTTTTTTAGGCTTTTCAAATATTTTAACACTTGTGGCTGTTGTGTTAAGGACATCTTCAAAAGTGACCTCAAGAGGAAGACTCGCAAGATAATTATCAACCTCGTCTTGATAACTCAAAACAAACGATTTGACTGTTTGATTATCATTATGAATATTTTCGGATGATAACTTTTCGTCATGGAGACTCATATTTTCGGTCATGTCTCTAACCGACTGAGTGCCAAGGGATTCCCGAATCGAATTCTCGGGGTTATAAATAGCCGAGTCTGCCATACTTTGACGTTCATTTTGATCAGCCTCTTTGTCTTCATCGGCATGTTCACTGAACGACGGGTCAAATAAGCTAAGACTTGCCTTGTCCAAAACAGTCCCTAAAATCTCTTGAATTTTACGATTTGATTGTTCTTGTTCGCTTATAAGTTGACCGGATTTGATCGCTGTTATGAGGCCTTCGACACCTTTGACGACTTTTTTTTCGACTGTAATCTCTTTTTCAAGACCACCAGGGTCTTGGTTATCAGGTTTTTTAGTCTTTTTAGACTTTTTAACATTCGCTAATCGTCTTGCTTCTTCGACTAGTTCTTTAACTTGATTGTCCAATTCGAGTTGTTGTAACTCAGCTTCATTTTTAGTCGATTCAAGAGATACAGAATCGGGTTGGGATGATTTTTTGATGGGTCTTAGTAGAATTTTAGGCTTTTTTTGAGGCTTTGGTCGTTCGGTAAACTTTGCCGTTGATGATGTACCAGTTGCTGGAAGGATCGCTGGTTTAGGTTGGCTGTAAAAATATTGTAAATAATTTTGTCGGTTCATTGGAATCGGTGGTGGATTTTGAATCTCATAAAAACTGTTTGGAGTATTTTGATTCGAATGGGGGTCATAAAAATCATCATCATTTTCCGAACTATTCGGTTCGTTGATACCTTCGTCCTCATCAGGGTATAAATTATCATAGACTACTGGTTTACCTTTCATGATGAAGTTTAAATCATCGATTTCTTGGCTTTTTCGTACAGGCACAACACCAAGGGTTCCATGATGGACCCTCGAACGAAGTTCATCGATCGAAACGTACTCGTTTTTAAGCGTCGGGTATTTACGCGGCGAGCCAGTGAGATCAGAAACAGTCGAGTTACGTCGTGTGGTATTGTTTATCGTTTGAAAGTTCATGTTCAAATTGACTTTGTTTGGGAGTTTTGGCATTGTAACTTTTTCTAGTTCTTTTAGATCATTTTTTAAACGTGAATTTACTTTTTGGGTTATTGATACTTTAAAAGCGGATCGTGGTGTAGTTGATGCTGAACTCTTAGATTCCATTCTTTTTGGTTCTTGAATTCAACTTAAAATTATAAATATCACACGAAAGTTTTTTTTTTGGTTAAACACTAAAAAATTACACGGTTGTCATGGTGATTGCATTATTTTTTTTCAAATGCAGAAAAATAAAATTCACATTTTTATTTTTTTTTGAAAAAATTATCTTTTTTTTTATTATTTGACGCATTTTTGATTTGGTGGCTTGGTCAATATATACCGTCCATAAGTCTATATTTTTTGTTTCTAAGCATCCTTCGTCTTCTGGCCTTTAGAGGCACTAGTTTCTCTAGAGGTAGCAAGAGGTCGTTTAATGAGAAATTATTACTCTCAAACTCTTCCAAAATAATTATTTATTTGAAATTTTGATGAATACTTATGTTTTGCGTAATGGGCTTTCAATAAAATCTATAATCGACAAATATGAAAAATGAACCCAAGGTGCACAAAACAGTAAGGGAACAAAAAAAAAAAATTTACTCATAATTCTACCGTTTTAACATTTTTAAAGAAATTGAAAATCAATTTTTACAAATTTTCAGCGTTTAATATTTTTTTTTGGAAAACTTTTTTTTAAGTATGTTTGTCTTTAGGGTTGCGTGACCCGGAAAATTAAGCTTTTAAGTTGGTGTGGAGTATGGATTAACCTAAATTTTTGGATTTCAGGTATGGGTCTGAGTTGGGTCACTGACTGAGTCTGTGATGTGCATTGAAGGGGCGCCATCAGGGTTAAGTGATGATGGAACATAATGCACACTTAAAAATATTCATTTTTATCCAAAAAAAACAGGGTGTGTATTGTATAAAATGGGGTGAGGTGTAGAGGGGGTGTTTATTTACCGAAAATTTAGAGTTGATTATAGACATTACACCTGGGTGTATGCATTTTGATCAAAAGGGTTTAAATTTTTCAAGAATGGAAACTACGCCACTTTAACGGTAAAATAAATATTTCAGTTTTTTAAATTTCTGTTTTGTAAAAAAACATATATGAATGAGATTTAAAGGGACTAAAGGATGACATGATTGCAAACAAATATCACCCGGACCCTAGCGAAAAAAGAGTACGTGAATGTCAAAGTAAAAAAATCGGAGCCAGGGTGTTTTTTTTTTCGATTCTAAAGAGTCGATTTACAAGTGAATATACAACCCGTACCTTTTAAAAGTAATGTTAATTAGCTCTGCTAAGTTTGAAATTATTACTAATATCTTTTTAGTACTAAAAAATCACGGACTGAGGATGCCAAAAACATTAGACCAATTTTTGGGAGTCACTTGTTACAAGCGTTACAATCCCTTGACCGAAAAAACAATTTTTTTTAAATTTTATTCATTTGAACTAAAAAATATTAATGTAATTCATAAAGTGAGCAGCACCGTTATTTGTTCTGACGGCTGCATGAGATGATCATTTGTCTAACAATCAAACGAACAACGTCTTGAGCTCCTTGCTACTACTACTACTTGTGATTGTTCAACATTTTTGAAGCATTTATCGAATATTTTTTATGGAATTTATACAACTGTCCAACTTCAACAACAAACATGAACAATCACATTACTCGTTGTGGTCTACCTAAAGCCATTTCTAATGAAGCTGGAACACAAAAGTTGTACCAATTAAAGTAAACCGTGTTTTTTCGAACAAACACTTTAAAACTTTAATCTTTACGTTCTTGTGTGTGTGAGATTTGTGAAGTGATACACACAGTGAACAAGTCGATTGTTGATGTTGTGATTCTAAACCGAATAAGTTTTGACAATAATGAATGATTATTACACTAATAGCTTGTTGTTCGACTTGGTTTTCGATACGAATACGGAAACTTTTGAAAATAGCGTCTTAAGAAAAGAAAAAAAATAATTATTTTGCGAATATTGATTCTTAAGCGAGCGTTAAAGAAGGGTGATCTTCAATTTTTCTATTATTCACCTCAATTAACACTTTTATTAAAATCTAATGAAGGGGTCTTGTTGATTGATTAAAAATCTTGATTTTTGATAAAAAATTTTATTGTTTGATAAAAATAAGATAAAAAATTAAAAAAATTTCAATTTAAAAATGAACTAGAGCTTGTTTGTTGCTTAACACACAACGATGTTAGCAAGAGATTAAGTTTAAAATAATTTAGTCGCTTGAAACAAAAAATGTTCAAATAATTCAAATATAACAAAGACCCCTCTCGATTTTGATTTTACATTTTTGAATTCAAAACCCTCACACTATTTGCAAGCGTTTCAAACAAAAAGATCACGATGTGTTGAAAGAAAAAAAACTTTAGAGCTTTAAAATAAGACTATAACACACCCTGTCTTCAATGTTGTCATTGAAAACAGGGTGTGTAGAAAAATGATCATAGAATTCAAAGTTCTGAATGGATATAAAAACTGAAAAATTTTCCAAAAAAAAACAGTGTTACAAATAAAAATGAAAAGTCAACAGCAGCCATTTATTCAACAAAGAATTGGACCCCAAGTGTCAAACCAACATCTTTTTTATGGTCCGGTTCCTGAATTAATAAATGGAGTGCAGCCATTTATTCAACAAAGAATTGGACCCCAAGTGTCAAACAAACATCTTTTTTATGGACCGGTTCCTGAATTAATAAATGGAGTGCAGCCATTTATTCAACAAAGAATTGGACCCCAAGTGTCAAACCAACATCTTTTTTATGGTCCGGTTCCTGAATTAATAAATGGAGTGCAGCCATTTATTCAACAAAGAATTGGACCCCAAGTGTCAAACCAACATCTTTTTTATGGACCGGTTCCTGAATTAATAAATGGAGTGCGGCCATTTATTGAACCTAGAATTGTATGGAATATTGAGCAAAAGGCGTCTAAAAAAGACCTGTTAAAAGAGAAATTCTTTTTTAAAATCGAACTTATCCCATCATTGGGATTACGTTTCGAAAAAAAAAAAGAAATCTTATTATTTAATATTTGTCGATTTTATTCGTGTCAAGGTTAAACTTAGCCATGTCAAGGTTACAAAAAAATAAAAAAAAAAAATAATAAAAAAAATAATTGACTGATTGATAAAAGGCTAATTGAATAATTGATTGATTAAAATTGAATAACTTTTTGCTGTTTTATCATTAATTAGGACTTTTTTATTAAAATAGAACTTTAAATTATAAGATTTTATCATTTTGAGACTTTTTATTTAAAGATTAATCAATAATCTATCATTAAGATCAAAACACGATGAAATTAAATCTGATTCCAAACGTTAGTAAATCAGTTAGTTATTTTTTTAATCTGAAACATGTTCCAACTCCGTCTTTAGAGATTTTCGAATCATTTAATATTTTTTCTATTAGCAGCTTAATAAGATTTTTACAGAAAAGTTCTTCCCAAACTCATTGGATCAGTAAGTTTTTCATAAAATGACTTTGTGGCACCATCGGCTTAGGGGGAAAAAATAAATATTATTTGTCTTATTTATGTCCAATAACAGCAATATTTTGTACCAGAAGAAATGAAAATTTGAAATGACAAAAGAAATGTCAATTTTGAGATTTTACAGTATTGGCATAGACCGCCTTAGATCATTTTAGAGCGTTTAAACTTGAATTTAATTAATCTAAAATTATAAGAAGTTTAACGAAAAGAAAAAGTCTTTTTAAGTATCTTATCCTACTACTAAGATTTGACTATTTTTAAGAGATATCGATGAGAAGGTTATTATTATTATTATTATTATTATTATTATTATTATTTATTTCAGTTGAACGCCAAGTTGACGATGTTAAAATAAAAAAAAAGAAGAAAAAAAAAATATATAAAAAATTAGAAAATCAATTATTAAAAAATTATACTTATTTTTAGGTTTTAATTTAATATATATCGAACTAATTAATTAATTTGTAAAATATAACTTTTATAAGGGCTTAGAACTACTGATTTTTTGAAAACTATTTGAAATAAAAATCCTTTATAAGGAAAGTTTATCAACATAGGCAAAGATATAATGTGACTCAATGCAATATTAAACGAATCGATTTTTTTTTAAATTCTATTTTCCATCTGAACGTCAAGGATATTCCACATGAGGTAGTCCACATGAGTATTAAATAGATCCAGATAAGTTTTATATTTTATTATTCAAGTTTATAATTTCAAATAAAATTCTAAGACCATAGATAAAACACCAAATAAGCTGAATATTATTGATGATTAAAACTGGATATCGTTAAATGCTCACAATGTATTCTTATTAGGACGTAAGATTAATAGATTTCTTTTTTGTAATGTATCAAAGTATTTAATTCATTTAAACCTGAGTTGTTAGTATTAGGTCTTTGCGAAAAGCTCAATAAACATAAGCGTTTGGCGATTTATTAATTTAAGAATGCTTTTAAAAAATTTTGGTTTCAAAGCAGTTGAGAGGTGGTGTGTTTAGAGAGCTAACGATAAAAAAATCTAAAAAAGATGTTTCTTAACTTTTTACAGAGAAAACTGATTTGGTCAAGGTAAGCCACAGAGTGATGAGCTGTGTCCCTCCAAGGTTGATGACTACGATGACATGTCTTTTTCATTAATTTAAAATTCTCTTCTATTTCTAAGTATTTACCAACTTTTTGTGAATAATAAATTGAACTACTATACATTTCTCAGCATTAAGTAAAAAAAAACATATAAATTAGGATCCAGCTTATAATTTCTTCCAAGAATTCAACGGTTAGGAAGTATAATTTCAAGCTTTTCGCGAAAAAAAAACTTTGCTAATATTTCAAATTGTGATAGTTGACATAATAGATGAAAATTAAGACCATCCAAAAAACAAGAAAATGACTTTTTTCGAATAAAAAAATATATCACAGCTCTCTGGCCTTTTGCAGTGCGTTCATTGAACCTTTAAGTTATCATGATTGAAAAAATATATCGTTGATTCTAAGTTATTATCAAGAAGCACTTTTTATTGCTAATGGGGTTAATACTTGAGTGAAAATAGTCAAAAAATGTCAATTTCCAGTCGAAACCTATATCTGCACAACCTCACCTTCAATTCATAGTACTCTAATATTTAAATCCGGCAGCGAAGCAACGGGATTCGACTAGTATAGATAATTTTTTATTTTGTTTTCGTTTTTTTTGTTGTTATTTTTCCAATAATTTTTTTTTTTTAAAAATCCAAAAAATCCCCAAAAAAAATAAACTAGAAATTTTTAGAAAAAAACTTAAAATCCAAAAAAAAAATTTTTTAACTATTTTTTACAAAAAATAGTTGGGTTAAGATCTAGGGCATATTTCATTGAATTTATAGACCATGCTCATCTCAATGGTCTTTTCTTTCTGAGAATCGGGTGGGAATTTTTTAATTTTATTTTTAAAATTTTGAAATAAATTTTTTACAATTTTAATTTTTTCTCTTCCCTGATGTTTTTCGTATTTTTTTAGCAAAATTTAAAAACCCTCATTTGTGACTTTACCATTACATAGATACCAAGCGATCCAGAAGATAATATAAAAATTCTTAGTCCTCTCTTTTTTTTTAGGTATTCGTGTCATCTAAATATTATAATATCAAGATACAAAACATTCTAAGTCATTTTTTTACTTAAATCTCAAAAATATCGGTACATATGTACAAATGTCAAAAAAATTAACTCTTTAAGTACAAATTTCGTCTTTTTTTTTGGAAAGTACCAATATTATAAGTTCAAGTGTTCATTTTAGTTTAATTATATAATTGAGTCAATTTGTTCAAAATAGATTTTTAAGTATTGAACAGATAAAAATTAGACCGCTCCTAGGTAACACACACAAAACAGCATACTTTATAAGGTTTGTTTTTTGTTACTTAAACAAAAAAAGTATTTGACACCAAATTTTATTTTTCAAATAATCTTTGAATAAAAAAACAAAAATTAAAATAAACACTTACTATCTTTTTGTGTGTAGTATTGTCAGATGGATTGTGACGTCATTGTTTGAATTCAAAATTTTTGGATACAACATTGTATCAACACAGTGAGATACTTGTTTGAGACTGAACAACTATTGTCACCATGGTCTTTAGATTGAACGACGGAAAGCAGCCAATTTATTTATCTGAAAGCATCACATGTTATTTTTAAGAATCCATCTAGAATAAGAACCAAACTTCATTTTTTTTGTTTTAAGTTTTTCATCACCAAAGTAAATTATCTGAATAAAATCGATTAGACGACGTGTGGTAAGATATCTTTTAGGTCTTGACTTGAAAGGCATCTAGTAATTTCGATAAACTAATCTGATCATCACTTGTAATAATTTTAACAACTTGTAGTTGAATTCTGTTTTCAATAACTTTTTCAACGAAATGATACTTCTTAGCTTGAATAACGTGAACATTTTTTCAATTGTTTTTTTTAGTGCAGTCTTTTATAAAACAAAAAAAATCATGAAAAGCGTGGTTTGTGTTTACAATGATTATTTTCTCTTCTTTTGTCTTTACACATTGAAATAAATTTATTGATAGCTCTCTCTCATTCTTTTATTTTGTTTGAAGCTGTACATTCTGATTATCTAAGTGAAATTTACTTTGGAAATAAAATTTGATGGCTCTCAAAATCTCTTTTTAATGAAAAATCTCAAAAGAATTTTAAAAGATGATTAAAATGATTAACATGAACAAAATCAAAAAAAAGTTTTGAATCAAAAACATGATCAAAAAAAACAACATGATCGTCTAAGAAAAGAATCCGATTTGAATGAAATTGCAATTATCCGTAAACAAGCCGAATTCAAAGCAAAACTTGTTCCAAGATTTTAATTATTTCAAGTATAAGAAACTTCCAAGGAACTTACAGTTCCTATTACACCAAAAATAACCAAACAATTTATCATTCACCCATGTCTTTTTAGATCATAAACATTTTTACCTTTTCATCTTTTTTCTGTAATTATCAAAAATTCTATTTTTTTTTAAGTTAATTTGCTCAAATTTTTTTAATAAAGCACTTTTTTTACATTATCGGTTTTTTAATTAAAAAGACTCGAAAATAAAAAAATTCAAAAAGTATTTAGAACGAAATGTCATTTGCGATCCGGTATAATCGTAAAAAACCTCTAAATCCTGAACAATCAAAAGCAAATAAATTGGTTTTTCGAGTTTTAATTCAAGAATTTTTTAATAGATAGAGAAAATATCACCAAAATAAGTTCAGTAAGTGTCAACCGCCTTGTGAACAAAAAAATGCGACTGTTACTTTAAAATTTATAATTTGGAAACAAAAAACAATCCGAAACATCACACTCTTGGAAAACTCAAAAACTCCCAAGGTAACTAAGTATTGAGACAACTTTTTAGGGATTTTTATTTTTTTAGAACCTTAATTAATATCGTACAATCAGAAATGTTCCTCAAGTCTCAAGTCAAGTCCAAGTCATGACTCGACGTTTTCTAAAAAATTTTAAAATATGAAATTAATATTTTTTTTTGAAACTGCCCAGTCAAGACATTGTTGCTGAATCAACGATGATCATCGTCGAATTTTTAAAAAAATAGAACATTTGACGATGAACTTTTGGTAAATACGAAAAATCCCCACTCAATGATTGTAGAAAAATCCCCACTTGCATTTTTCCTTCTTTTTTTTTACCCACCTACAAATTTTCCCACTAAGAGTTTCATCTGTTTGTAATTTTCCCCACCAAAAAGGAGGAGCTTAAAAAAAAACTTTTATTTTTTTAATTTATTATCCAATCAAAATAATTCAAACAAAAAATTAAAATAACAAAGGTAAATTACCAACGGACCATAACCTGTTAAAATCGTTTTACCCAGTTTTATCCCTGGTAGACGATGTTTCTGAGCTGCTCGAGTGCTGTTATGTTAAGTAAGTAACATGTTGTTAATATCGAATTGAAAAAAAAAATGCCCAGTTTTAACATTGAGCGATATGTCGTTAAATTCGAAATTCGATTATAACGACATGTCGTAGAAATCGCCCCTTTACGTTATCTTTAATATCAGAAATTTTTCAAAGAAAGCTCTAAGTTTTTTCACCTATCTTTAAAGCGGTGTTTTGGTATTAACAGTATAAGAGTTTGATCAGGAAGCTAAAGAATTAAAGCAATCAAGGAAGCGGTCAAGGTATTTTAATCAGCATTGGTTTCAGTAATTAGGTTTATTTATTTATATTTTTCTCTTGTAAATTTTGATTGGTTGAATAATTTTATTATTGAGAATGGGAAATTTTCTACAAGGGCATATTATAAAAGTGTATTTTACTAAGTGGGGATTTTTCTACATAGGAAAATTTACAAACAGGAAAAAAAAAAGAGGGGAAAGTTATGATGGGGAAAAATAAAGTGGGGAATTTTCTACTAAATCGAACTTTTTTAAATTTAAATTTTTACAAAATTTTGTTCATTTTCCTCTAAATTTCATCACGATCGCCAATTAAATTTTTCTCTACATTTTTGACTCCTCCCATAAATTAAATATTTATATATTAAAAGTGAAAAGGTCATTCAAATATTAAATTACATACGTTACATGTAATACATATATACATGTATATAACAAGTTGCAATCTTAATTTATTTTATCAGTTCGAAATTTTCATAATTTCTTGTATTTTAAAACTTGTAAAAATAAAAAAAAATCTTGAGCTATCAAACTTTTAATTTATTTATTAAATAATTTGAGGTAGACCTCAGGCTACTCAGAATGGAACTAAGCCCTTCATTTTAGCCTAGCGCTTAGAAAAAATGGGAATATAAAAAAAGAGAGTAAATGAAAATCGAATAAAAGCTTTAAAAATTTAAAAAAATCAATAACTTTTAAAAGTTGCTCTTGATTTGATTGTGATATTTTGTAAAAAACGCGGTAAAAATTTTTTTCCGATTAACTCCTTTAATTAATTTATTTTTATTTTAGATCCTTTTCAAAATGAATCAAACAAAAGAGACGGCAATAAATTTTTTAATCTATTATTTTCCTGCTTACACGGAACTTGACTTTGCTTGAGTTATTTGAACCGATAAATTTACTCATTTTGTCTTCTTTACCTATCAAAGGCAAGAAGCCTATCTCCTTCTTAGTTTGTAAAGACCAGTATACGAATCATGAATCTTTCAACTACTAAGCTTCCTCCAAACACATTTATGAGATAAGAAAATATCTACACGATGCTGAGTGTATTGAAGAGTCACCCATCCCGTAATGGGGATTTTTTCTAGATTTTTGCTTAATATCTGGGCTATATTATTGGTGTTTTTAATAATGCAACTTCAAACTAGTCAAATGATCTCATAAATATTTTCATGACAAGGTTCTGATTTAAGGGACTCTCCAAGACTGGGGTGGGTTTGTCCACTCCCAGTTTCGTGTAGTAATTAATTTTCTTAACTACCTCATGTTTTACTGCAATTTTAGAGAAAAGTTACAAGTCATGTTTACTTATCCTTTTTCACAATATCGATGTTAATTAAAATCCATTTCTGAAAAAATTAAAAATCTAATTTAAATCAATTTTAAAACTTGGAACTTTTTTTTATTAATAAATATTTTTTAAAGTTTAAACACTACTTTTAGTATTATTATTACTACTAAATTAGTTTTAAAACTCAATTTAAAAAAAAGATAAAATATAGCAGTCCCAATGACACAATCGGATTTCTAATCCACTTTATTTTTTGTTTTTTTTTCGAAAATTTGTTAATTTAACAAAACAAGTCTGAATATGCTAAAGGAAAAGATAATTTCTTACTTACAAAACAAAACTGTTATTTTTTAAAGTACATCAGAATTCAAATGCTATACTGCTGACGAGGATGGGAGTGGACTTCCCATCCTTATAGGTTTTTCTTAGAAAGCTTTCAGAATCAGAGCCATGTTTAGTTAGCTAAAAGATCTTATAGGTATCGTACTCAACGATCTGATCATCAAATAACATCTATTTCTATAGCTTTATTTCAGTAATGATTTTAATTGAAAAAGAAAATTTTTTGACAAATTCAACACTTTTCATCCTAATTTCGACCTCGAAATCCGAGGAAATCGGCCCGATCGCATCGTTGAATCATCGTTTTTTTCATCACATTTTCAGCGATGCTGCATCGAAACTGTCTTGACTGGGTGATAATGATCCGAATCGGTTGTACAGCATGACTAATTCATGGAAGTCAAGAGTGAATACACCTCGATCTGATAGTTGCGGTCCTGTTGTTACTCCTCGAATACCACATCTAGCTATACCTAGTTGTAAAATATTTGGCTAACCTTTGGTAAAAGAGGAAAAAGAACATTTTTTTTTAATTTTATTTTATTTGAACTGAAAAAAACGGCTTAAATTTTGACCATAATCATGTAATTTGAGTTATTTGTTCTGACGACATGATGATTTGTCTAACAATCAAACGATTTTTACCAACACCATTTTTGAAACGTTCATCGAACGTGGCTTCAAATTCTTATAGATGTTGAGACAAATTGTTTATATAATTTGTACAACTGAAATTCCATCAGCTATTGATCCATATTGAGCCATTTCGAATGAAACTGGAACATAAAAGTTTTATCAATTAATGTAAAACTTTTTGGGTCATGACGAATGTGCTCTTGTGCCTGTAAATAATACAAAAATCCAATTGTTCCCACTGCTGACCCTAGTCAAGTCTGTTGTTAATTTCGATACCTAGGTATCGATATGATTCTACGACTTGTAGTTCTGTGTCATTTAGGCAGAGGCTAGGTGGTATGTGGTATGTTTATTACCACTAAAAATAGGGTCTGTCAAGTTCTCATCTGTTTTCAACTTGCTCAAATCACTGTCCGAATTGTACTGACGATTTAACATCTTGTCCAAAATTAACTGCATTTCTAACCCACTGTCCTCTAACTCTTCCTCACTTTCCGCTTGGCTAGCATCCGAATCCGAATCGTCCAAATCTTTGTTCGAATAAAACTTGAATTTAGCATTTTTTTTCTTCAACAAGTTCAAGTCATCCACTGGCGGTGGCATTGATTTATACTTTGGGAACAATCGTTCGCGTATCTTAGACGGTTTAACACTCATCTTAGGCGGTGCTGGTTTCAAAAAAGTCAATGAAAACTCTTTATAATCATCGAATGAAATTAAATTCATTTTTTTACCGTCTATTTCAAGACTATTTTCAGCTTGTTTACGCCATGACTCAAGCTCATTGTCAATGAACCCAGAGTCATTACTCAACGAGCTTTTGTTACTTTCGAAGTTCAATACTTCGTTCAAATTTTCAACAACTCGCTGAGCTGCTCGGTCAGTACGATTAAAAGCTATAAATTCATCATTAAATTTTGTCGATGTCTGAGTCACAAAGCTGTCACTTGGTCGACTACTCTGAGATCTTTCAACACCGAATTTACTTCGAATATGAAATTTTCGCGTGACGTCTTGAAGTTCATCGGGTAAGAGTAACGAATCGCGTCGCTCGTGTTCAAGCATGCAAAATAAATGAAGATTACGAGCGTATTTTTGATCAGTTGAGGGTTCGATTGGTTTTTTTTCAATCGATGGTTTTTTAGGCTTTTCAAATATTTTAACACTTGTGGCTGTTGTGTTAAGGACATCTTCAAAAGTGACCTCAAGAGGAAGACTCGCAAGATAATTATCAACCTCGTCTTGATAACTCAAAACAAACGATTTGACTGTTTGATTATCATTATGAATATTTTCGGATAACTTTTCGTCATGGAGACTCATATTTTCGGTCATGTCTCTAACCGACTGAGTGCCAAGGGATTCCCAATGCAATGTAACTTTTTCTAGTTCTTTTAGATCATTTTTTAAACGTGAATTTACTTTTTGGGTGATTGATACTTTAAAAGCGGATCGGGGTGTAGTTGATGCTTAACTCTTAGATTCAATTTTTTAATTTTGACGAATTCAACTTAAAATAATATCACACGAAAGTTTTTTTTTTTGGTTAAACACTAAAAAATTACACGGTTGTCATGGTGATTGCATTAATTTTTTTTTTCAAATGCAGAAAAATAAAATTCACATTTTTTTTTTTTTTGAAAAAAAAATTTTATTTTTCTAATTTTTGATCAGAATGTCGAACAATGTTGATTTATCATCGATCAATTACACCCATAAAAATGAGTGTATTAAAATGATCAAGGTCCTCGGTCACAAGTAAAAGTATTTTCATAAAATTTTGAAACTGATTAATGTTAACACGTTCTATTTAAGCTTAAAGAACCTTGAGAAGGAGCAAAGAACTATCATAAATGGTAAAAAAGGAGATAAAGAGTTTGAGGATATCTACGAAATGTACATAACTAACGATTTAAATATCAAAAAAGAAAGTAATTAAAATATCTTTTTTTTTTAGTATTTGACGCATTTTTGCTTCGGTGACTTGGTCAATAAATACCGTCCGTAAGTCTCCTCAGAAATCTCGAATTGCTATATTTTTTTTATTTCTAAGCCTCCTTATTCTTTTGGGCTTAAGAGACACTAGTTTCTCTAGAGCTAGCTTTTCGAAAATTTCTAATAAGAAATTATAAAAAACCTCCCAAACTCTTCCAAAATAAATATTTTTTTAAAATTTTGATAATACTTATGTTTTGGTTATCCAACCGAGACCGAGACCGATACCTGAAATCTTTAATTTTAGGGTAACCAATACCCACCCAATATCTTAAAATTAATGGGTACACATGTCTGTGAAAGAGGACTTAAAAATATGCATTTTTATCCATAAAACACATAGGGTGTATTTTGTAAAATGGGGAAGGGTGTAGAGGGGTGTTTATTTTCCGAAAATTTAGAGTTGATTTTAGACATTACACCTGGGTGTATGCATTTGGATCAAAAGGATTTAAATTTTTCAAGAATGGAAGCTATGCTACTTTAACAGTAAGATAAATATTTCAGTTTTTTAAATTTATGTTTTGTAAAAAAACATATACCGTAAACCCCCGATAGATGTACCGGTACAAATGTGAATATTTCGCTTTAGGACCATGGTCCAAATTTGAATGTATGGACACTTTTTGACCTAAAATTATCCCGGTACATTTTCAGACATATCCCGGAAAAAGTTGTAAAATCTCGCTGAAAATATGAAAGAAATATTTTTTTTTCTTTTTTTGCTTATTTTAGATAGAAAATATACTTATTTCATAATTTAAAGGGTAAAAAAATATAATTAATGTAACTGATTAAAATTTATCCCATGGTCCAAAATCGAAAATATCCAAAATTTTCGCATTTGTCCCAGGGACATCTTTAGAAAGTTTTAGGATAATTTATTTATGAAAACATTTAACTGAATAAAATTATTCTAAATTGCAGAATCGATTTTATTTAGTGTTATCCATCGCAAAAAAAATCTTTTCAAACCCTTTTATAAAAGTATTTATGATATATCTTCATTTTTTTCTTGAAATGTACCGGGATAATTTTAGGTCAAAAATTGTCCATAAATACGTATTTACCACATGGTACAAAAGCAAGTTTTCGCATTTGTCCCTGAGACATTTATCGGGGGTTTACGGTATGGATGAGATCTAAAGGGACTAAAGGATGACATGATTGCAAACAAATATCACCCGGCCCCTTGCGGAAAAAGAGTACGTGAATGTCAAAGTAAAAAAAATCGGAGCCAGGGTGTTATTTTTTCGATTCTAAAGAGTCGATTTACAAGTGAATATTCAACCCGTACCTTTTAAAAATAATGTTAATTAGCTCTGCTAAGTTTGAAATTATTACTAATATCTTTTTAGTACTAAAAAATCACGGACTGAGGATGCCAAAAAACACAAGACCAACTTTTGAGAGTCACTTATTACAAGCGTTACAATCCCTTGACCGGAGTCAAAACTCTTAAAAAACCTTTAAAATTCTATTTTTTTAAAAGGGACAAATTTTAATCAAAAATTAGCCTCAATAGTTCAGCTTATAAACAAATTTAAACAAGAATCAAGAATAATTAAACAAAATGAAAATTTTATTGATTCACTCAAGACCCTAATGGAAGAAATCGACTTGTCAATAACAAATCAAAAAGAAGACTATCTAATTAAATTAGAAGAATTTTCGAACGAAGAAAAACTATTGACTAAAGAAATCGATGTTTATGATAAAAAAATTCAAAATTGGTTACTCAATAAACCTGACCAAGATTCCTCAAACACAAATTCAAACAAAAAAATAAGCTCGATCACTGACAAATACACAAGCTCAGACTTGCTAAAAGAAGTCATAGACTTTGATGTAACTTTTAAAATTTTCATCAAAATATTTTAAGTTGTTAATGATTTATTTTTAAGAAATTTTTGTTAAACAACGGTGGACATAACGGTGGATGGGAAGAGATTGACCAGTCTCTTTTCATTAAAATACGTAATAAACATAAAGTAGGGATCCAAGTTTCAAATTTTATTCAAAAAACATGTTTAATTTTGTACACGGAAGGGTAAAGCAAGTTTTTTGAATGAGCTTGAAGGAATTATTGCAACTAAAACAAGAGAACAAATTGAACAACATGAAGAATGGTACAAGAATTACATAAACTTGAATGAGTTGAAAAAAGAAGCGATCAAAAAATGGAAAGAACAAAAAAGTGTAAGTTCTTATCAAACAGGTCATGGGTGTCTTTTAAGAATTTTTTTTGTTAAAGGCAAGCAAAAGTGAAGTTGTGAACTTGGTCGATGAAGAACTTCGATTGAATCAAGAAATAGAAAAAGAGCTCAAAAATCGGTTTGAAAAGAAACGTTTACAAGAAAAGGCAGAACGAAATAAACAACTCAATAAGTGGAGGGTAAGGAGTTACACTTTAAGAGTAAATTTTTTAAAATCTCATCTTAAATTTTTTAAGATCGAAAGAGAGATACAAAAATCAAAAGAAGCTGAGAAACTTAAAAAAGAGGAAGAGCTAAAAATCGAGAGAGAAATGCAACGACGAAAGGAACAGGTAAGTTCTCAACAAAAGGAATTATAAATTGGTTGATTCAAATCGTTTTTAGGATGAGTTAAGAGCTCAAGTATTGGAATACAAGCGTCAAAAAGAAGAGCTTAACGAGTACATTGAACTCGAGAGGTATTTACTCAACGAAGCTCGGGAGGAACAAAAAATCAAAAATGCTAAACAAGAAATCTCAAGATTCCAATCAAGGGTACTTTTAATTTGACTATAAATATTGTATGACTAAACTTTTTTCTAAAAAGGACTTGGCTCAATTGAAAGAGAAACAAGAGCGTTTAAAACAGAAACAAAAAGAAGCAGAGCAACGTTTAAAAGTTTTAGAAACGACTAAGGAAAGAGTTGAAATTGATTATGATCCGAATCGGTTGTACAGAATGACCAATTCATGGAAGTCAAGAGTGAATACACCTCGGTCTGATAGTTGCGGTCCTGTTGTTACTCCGAGAATACCACATCTAGCTGTACCTAGTTGGAGAAAAGGAATTTGAGTTTAAAACATTTAATTGTTGATTTTTTTTTGTAAATAAATTTTAAAAAACATTTGGAAAAGAGAGGAAAAAAATATTTTTTTTTATATTTTATTCATTTGAACTGAAAAATAATCATGTAATTCGTAAAGTAAGCAACACTGACGGCTGCATGAGATGATCATTTGTCTAACAATCAAACGAACAACTCCTTGAGCTCCTTACTAAGACTACTACTTGTGATTGTTCAACATTTTTGCCAACATCATTTTTGAATAGTTTATTGAATATTTTTTGTGGAATTTATACAACTGTCCAACTTCAACAACAAACATGAACAATCACATTACTCGTTGTGGTCTACGTAAACTCATTTCAAATGAAACCGGAACATAAAAATTAAAGTAAACCGTATTGGCTCATGACGAATGTGTTCTTGTATGTGTAAGTGATATACAAATCTTATTGAGAGCGAACCAGTTTTAGTGAACAAGCCGATTGTTGATGTTGTGATTCTAAACCGAATAAGTTTTGACAATAATGAATGATTATTACACTAATAGTTAGTTGTTTGACTTGGTTTTCGATACGAATAAGGAAACTTTTGAAGTTTACTTTTGACAATAGCGTCCTATGAAAAGAAAAATTATTATTTTGAGAATATATTTAAAAATGTGTATCATTGAATCTTAAGCGAGTGTTAAAGAAGGGTGATCTTCAATTTTCCTTTTATTCACCTCAATTAACACTTTTATTAAACTCTAATAGAGGGACCTTGTTGATTGATTAAAAATCTTTATTTTTGATAAAAAATTTTATTGTTTGAAAAAATAAGATAAAAATTTCAACTTAAAAATGAACTAGAGGTTTATGTTGCATAACACACAACGATGTTAGCAAGAGATTAAGCTTAAAATAATTTAGTCTCTTGAAACAAAAAATGCTCAAATAATTCAAAAAAAATTCAAACAAAGACTCCTCTCGATTTTGATTTTCCATTTTTGAATTCAAAACCCTCACACTATTTGCAATCGTGATTAAAACCTTTGAACAAAAAGAAATCACGATGTGTTGAAAGCAAAAAAAACTTTAGCTCTTTAAAATAATGTTGTCATTGAAAACAGGGTTTGTGTGTATGTTTGTGTATAAAAATGAAAATAGAATTCAAGGTTCTGAATTGATATAAAAACGGGAAACATTTTTCAAACAAAAAATAGTTTTACAAATAAAAAAATAAAAAGAATGAAGAGCAAACAGAAAATCTTTAGTTCGAAAATCTGAAGCTGTACCTCAGTTTATAAATGGTCCTGACCGATTGTAAAATTCAAATAGTGTACAACATTTTGCTTTTCAAGATCCAAATCAATATTTAAATGGAGCTCTACCTCAGTTTATAAATGGTCCTGACCAATTGATAAATTCAAATAGTGTACAACATTTTGCTTATCAAGATCCAAATCAATATTTAAATGGAGCTCTACCTCAGTTTATAAATGGAGCTGTACCTCAGTTTATAAATGGAGCTGTACCTCAGTTTACAAATGGAGCTGTACCTCAGTTTATAAATGGTCCTGACCAATTGATAAATTCAAATAGTGTACAACATTTTGCTTATCAAGATCCAAATCAATATTTAAATGGAGCTCTACCTCAGTTTATAAATGGAGCTGTACCTCAGTTTATAAATGGAGCTGTACCTCAGTTTATAAATGGAGCTGTACCTCAGTTTATAAATTGTCCTGACCAATTGATAAATTCAAATAGTGTACAACATTTTGCTTATCAAGATCCAAATCAATATTTAAATGGAGCTCTACCTCAGTTTATAAATGGTCCTGACCAATTGATAAATTCAAATAGAAAATGTGAAAATGACCGTATGGTTTCTAAAAAAGACTTGTTAAAAGAAAAATTCTTTTTTAAAATCGAACTTATCCCATCGTTGGGATTAGGTTTCTTTTAAAAAAAAAGAATATAAATAAATTATTATTTTGTTTTTCATTTTCTTATGTTTTTTCCAATAATTTTTATAAAAAAACTAAAAAAAAACAAAAAAAAATTTTTGAATTAACGTAAAGGCGCGATTTTTGCGACATGTCGTTATAATCGAATTTCGAATTTAACGACATGTCGCTCCAATGTTAAAAGATGGGATTTTTTTTTTCAATTCGATTTTAACGACATGTCGTAGAAATCGCGCCTTTACGTTAATTCAAAAATTTTTTTTTGTTTTTTTTTAGTTTTTTTATAAAAATTATTGGAAAAAACATAAGAAAATGAAAAACAAAATAATAATTTATTTATATTCTTTTTTTTTAAAAGAAACCTAATCCCAACGATGGGATAAGTTCAGAAAGGTCTTTAAAAACAGTTCCGTTCGAGTTCTAAACGTTTTCCAAAAGGGTTTCGTTTCAGTTCCCAAATCCTTTTCCCTCAAACGAGAAACTGTCCCGGAACCTTTTGGAAAACGTTTGGAACTCCAACGGAACTGTTTTTAAAGACCGTTCTGAACGCGTTCCAGACGGAACGTAACAGTTTCGCAAGAATCACTCTATTCGTGTCATCTAAATATTATATCAAGATAAAAAATATTTTGAGTCATTTTTTTACTTAAATCTCAAAAATATCGGTACATATGTACAAATGTCAAAAAAGCTAACTCTTTAAGTACTAATTTCGTTTTTTTTTTTTTGGAAAGTACCAATATTAAAAGTTCAAGTGTTCATTTTAGTTTAATTATTTAATTGAGTCAATTTGTTCAAAATAGATTTTTAAGTATTGAACAGATAAAAATTAGACCGCTCTTTATTTATCTGAAAGCATCACATGTTATTTTTTAGAATCCATCTAGAAAAAGAAACAAACTTCATTTTTCGTTTCAAGTTTTTCATCACCAAAGTAAATTCTCTGAATAAAATCGATTAGACGACGTGTGGTAAAATATCTTTTAGGTCTTGACTTGAAAGGCATCTAATAATTTCGATAAACTAATCTGATCATCACTTGTAATAATTTTAACAACTTGTAGTTGAATTCTGTTTTCAATAACTTTTTCAACGAACATTTTATCTAAAAAAAATGATACTTCTTAGCTTGAATAACGTGAACATTTTTTCAATTGTTTTTTTTTTAAGTGCAGTCTTTTATAAAACAAAAAAATCATGAAAAGCATGGTTTGTGTTTTCAATGAAATATTTTCTCTTCTTTTGTCTTTACACACTGATATGAATTTATTGTTACCCAGCTCTCTCTCATCCTTTTAATTTGTTTGAAGCTGTACATTTTGAAACTAATATCTAAGTGAAACTTACTTTAGAAATAAAATTTGATGGCTCTAAAAATCTCTTTTTAATGAAAATTTTCAAAAGAATTTTAAATGATGATTAAAATGATTAACATGAACAAAATTTAAAAGAAAATTTCAAAAATTACTTCAACTACTTTCCAAAAGAGTATTAAGTTTTGCTGTGTATACTTGAACACTATACAGTTAATGACTGTATAGATTTTATGCGAAAATAGTTGGGCATAAAAACTTGCAAACTTGTTCACGTCATTAAAATGATCATTTGTTTGAGCATTCTATTTCATTTTAAATTTTTTAATAGTCTTCCAAAACTCTTCTCGATTTTGATCTAATAATTTGTCAATCTTCAAACATTTTTGACGAGATATCATAAAATTTTGTTGGCGGATCTTTTTCATTTGTTCCTTAATGTTTCTCCGGTAGTCGTATTTTTTACGCTTACGTAAGACAAAATTTAAACGATTTTCATTATTAGAAATTTTCTCGTACATTCGATTATTGAAAGTTTCAGTTTCCGCCTTACGAGCACATTTTATTAACCATTTTGTTAATTTTAAAATATTTTCATCAACGAGATCTGTGAGAGTACAACTTGGATCAAATGTATACAAATCGAGATTGATTTCATTAACTTTGTTCTTAAAATTTGACACAAAATTAGTGTCCTTCCAATTAAACTTATGGAAAGACCTAGTAGGATTTTGATTTGCACCGATATCAAGTTTTCCAAGGTCATAAGTACAAGACCCAGCAACAGGTTTATGATCACTAAGATCTTCATGCAGATCAATAACATCTGAGCTAACGACTATATCAAGTCCTTTCTTAGTGACTAAAATACGATCAATAAAAGCGGTGTACTTACCTTTTTTGTACGTAAATTGGGATTGTGATTGATTTCTACCAATGACATCAAACATTTTGTTCTCGGTTGGAAAATTTTTAAGTAAGCGATCGAACCTTGTTTCGGGTAATCGATTAAATGAAGCATTAAAGTCGCCAATAATAAATTGTGGTGAACTCGAAAAATCTTTAATTTGAACTTTTAAGAGCGAAAGATTAGACTTATACTGCGAAATATTATCATTTTTTCCATTATCAAACGGTAGCCAAACACCATGAAAAACGAACTGAGAATTATTAATTTTGATTAAAGCAGTGCTTACTTCTACATCAAAGAATGTTAAGCTTTCAACTTTTATGTTCTTTCTTATACACCAACAGGTTCCACCAAAGGGGCGACCTCTTCTCTTTTTATCTTGAAACTCTGAAAAACTCGATTTAAAGAAAAAATTATGATCATTACACAGCTCTCTAAATTACTTCTTCTTCCAGAGCCAACCAGTGTTCTGAAAAAAAGCAAACATCATAGAAGAGAATAATGAAAACGGTCAATGAAAACCAATTGAACCTGAATCAAGTTCCAACTAAGTCGAATCAAGCACAAGAAGCAAAGAAACAACAAGTTATTAACAATAAACCGTTGTTTAGTAAAGTCTTAATTAAGAAACCAAAAAATCTAAATAATCGTTTGGCAATTAAAATGTGTACTAATCAAAATGGTGTCACTCGACTTTCATATGAAAAAAGAGCATAGACTCAGATGGATTCATTTTAGCTACTGGTAATAAAAGAAATAATGTTAAAAGCAAAGGTAAGATTGGTGGCACTGCTATTAGTGATATAAAAAATCTTCATGCACGATCTAGACCATTTAGTTATTATGTAGGACAATGGAGTCCAAAAGTTCACCATAAAAAAGTGTATCAACTAATCTCGTCCTTCGCAAGAGTAATTAAGCTTGAACAACTTAGCCCAAACATACCGAATAGGTACTTTAGGGCTTTTAAATTGACCGTAGAATCACACTGCGATAGTGTGATAATGAAGAGTGGTAGTTGGCCTACTGGTATCACTGTATCAAGATGGTATGAAAGAAAAAATAATCGTAAAAGGGAGACACGTGAAAACTTACCAGTTAATCATAGTGCTAGTCTATCAAACGGAAGTTCCGAAGCTGAAGTAATTGAAACTGGTAATAATCAAAGTCTTAATCAGATAAATGGTGAGGATATTGATAAAAATCAACATAATGCAAAAAATGGAATTAAAAAAAAAAGAAAAAGTTTTTAAAATTGAACAAAGAAGATAGCTGTTATGGAGAAATTAATTTTTTTGTCTTAGAGTTAGATAATAACAGGAAAAGTAAGAAAAAGTGTCTGATTGTGTTTTTTTTTTTCAATAGTAAACAATTTAATTGTTGTCGAAAAATTAATGTCATTGATAAAAGATTTTTATCAAAGATCTTTAGCCCTTTTGATTTCAAGATACACCTAGACATCGATTTAAACAATTCTCATCTTCGAAAAAAAGTAAAAATTATATATCTCTTGAGTGCAAAGGACTTAAAGTTTTTTCATTATTAATTATTTTTTTTACAGTGAGTTCGCACTTATATCAGCCATAACTTATATCACAATTCAGATATATCCCGATTTTCTTAGATACCGATTTCCTCAGGTACTTTTACATTATAAAAGTGTTGAGTTATTTCCCCTTTCGATATCACATATTTTAAATATATCTATATCGTATATCGCTCCGGACAAACGGGGTGATATATCTGCGAACTCACTGTAGTTTCATCACAATTTAGATATATCTCGTTTATTGCTCTGGACAAACGGTGTGATATATCTGCGAACTCACTGAAATATCTTTAAATTTACCCCCTATTTTAAAGATAAAATAGAGGTTTTATAAAGACAATTATCACATCTCAAATTTTAAAGAGCAATCTTCTAAAAATCTTTAAGAAGCCTTTATCAGGCAAGATTAAGGAGGATGTAAAAAACGAATTACTATCATTTTAGGATTTATTTTTTTTAGGATTTATTTTTTTCTTGGATTTTATCGAAAATTATCAAAAAAGGATTTTATCAAATTAAGATTTTTAAAAAATAATCAAAATAGGATTTTTTTTATTTATGATTCTATAAAAAATATCAAAAAGGGATTTAATTTTTAAATGATTTAACAAAATGTGATTTTTAGAAATAAAGTTTTTTGAGTCCGAGACAAAAAAAATCACAACTAGATGCATAATATTATTAAGATACGGTAAGCAGAGCTTTTGATATGCGAGGAGCGAAACGTTAGATTATCAATAAGTCTTTTAGAAAACTCAACTAAAGAACAATACAGGATAAGTATTGAGATTTTGCCGCCCCATAACTTTTCGACTGATTGACAGAATTGCTCGTTTAATGGCTCTTTTAAAAAATATTTTTTAAAATAACTGACAAGTTAAAAAGTTCAAAAAGTTCTTTTTTGCACCATAAAGTGTAGCGTAAATGCTTAACCTTGTACAAAAATTTGTTCTCTTTCAGAATATGTATAAATATATGGACTTTTGTTTGTGAAAAAGCTTAAAAACTGGAACAACGTTTTTGAAGGAAGCCTAAATTCAAGACCCCCCAGTTCAAAATTTTTTTTTTGACCCCCCTAATGAAAGCAGTTTTTCTAGGTTTTCATATACGTAGATTACGAATATGATATCGGAAATGGTCGATTTAGATAGTGCTGTCATTTTGCATGACGCAAACCTTATCTCTGTCTCCAAGCCATGCATTTATTTCTTGTGATTTTTTTTTGGTTATAAAATAAAAATAAAAATCGTAGAATGATATAATAACATTTTTAAAAATCCCAAAATGATAAAATCACATTTTGATAGAATCATTCGCAAAAAAAAATCCTAAAAAATATAAATCCTAAAATGATAATATACCGTAAAAAACATACAAGAAACAATAACGAATAAAAACAAAAGTCTATGTGGAGTCGAGGCGACAAGTTAGATCCATCTACACATAAAATATTATTATAAAGCGGGATTCATGGAGCATGATGGAAACAGTGACTCGCCATTTTGTCATTATCTCAATTTAGCAGATTATTCTGCTTATCCATTTCGACAAATATCGCATAAACCACCAGCTCCCTTACCCCGTCAGACATAGTTTATTCATTTCGAGTAAATATTTTTCGATTCTTAGTAAGTCACATATTCCGTCTTAACGTTGGTTTGAATTATTAGAATAAAATGGATCTATGAAAAAGAACGCAGCTTTACACAATGAAATTTAGCCCCAACTAAAACTTGTCAATTATTTGCTCTTAGTATGTATTGCACTGATTTCATATGTGGTTTTGGTTTAATTCTGAGGTGACTTTCTCGAAAAAAAGACTATGCTTTGAAAAATCTTTAAAGATCTTTAGAAAAAAATTGTCCGGAAACCTCTAAAAAACCTTTAGAATTCTGTTGACTGGGAAGGTAAGCGTAAGGCTCTGTCAATTACAATCGTCAATTGTAGATAATTTTAGACACGAGACTGGAGAATTTCTTAAGATACCCGATATATACAATTCAAGCATAATTATTTACAATAATTTCGGCGAACTTTTAGTTACTAAATGTCAGTCGTTTCAAGAGGTCGAAATAACAGAGCAGGATAAAAATTACAAACACATTCAAGTTAGATTCGCGCTTAAAGGAAAATTGACATTAGGTTTCCTGACTTATTTCTTTTAATTTCATCATCAGTCTCCGAAGTTTTTTTAAATTGTGATATAAGCTCGCTTCGCTCGTCTTGTGCAGCTTCGCTGCTAACGGTGAGAGTTAAAGGTGAGGTGACCGTTAGCAGCGAAGCTGCACAAGACCGCCGCTATTACGAGAGTCAAAATAATTGAATTACGATCAAACCTTAACCGAGATTTTTCCAATTAAGTCTTAATCTAGTTCATGTTAATCAATTTAATCATCTTCCTATTCAGATATGACAGTTCCTTTAAGACTGAAAAATCAATTTTCTTTGCCAAATATTCATTAGGTTGTAGTAGCAGTGGTAAAAATGCTATGGATGCTCCGAGTCGCTCTTCTTTGACGTTAGCGACTCGGAGCTTTGCTGCTCTCAATTTCGGTTTATCCATGATCTTAGAAAAAAATTTTCTGTTCCCCAAAAATCTAGATAAAGTTTCAATAACTTTGACAACGTTTCGTTTAATTGTAAAGTTAGATTTTACAATTTTTAACTTTATTTATTTTGATCATTTTAAAATAAATTCAAGAAAAAAATTTTCAAAAATTAAATCCAAACTAACTTTAATGAAATTCGAAATGAAAGAACGTACGCAAACCGATCACACTCCTACAAAAAAATCAAAACGACGTTCGATACCATTCGGAATTTTAAGAACCGAAATACGTGCGTTTAGACGTCAGCAATTCAACAAATATTTGGAACAAAAAGAAGTCTTAGCCACCTTGTTAAGAAATGAACAAGACCGTCGTAGAAAAGAATGCGATTTGAATGAAATCGCAATTATGCGCAAACAGGCCGAATTCAAAGCAAAACCTGTACCGAGGTATAAATTATTTCAAGTAAAAGAAACTTCCAAGGAACTTACAGTTCCCATTACACCAAAAGTAATCAAACGATTCATCAGTCACTCATGTATTTTTAGATCATAAACATTTTCATCATCTTTTTTTCTGTAATTATCAAAAATTTTTTTAAGTTAATTGGCTCAATTTTATATTAATAAAACATTTTTTTACATTATCGATTTTTTAATTAAATAGACTCCGAAATTTCATGAACTGGTTTTCACCCCCTAAGAGAGTATGAATTCTTTTAGCTTTTACTTGTTTTCTTACTACCTGACAAAAGCGGGTTACGGCGAGATAACCTTCTTTAAATCCGATTATATCATTTCGTAGTCATTACTCCTTTATGCCATAAAAAAGATAATTAGAGCGTGTATTAATCTTCAAATTGCCTTTAAGTTATTTGACGACTCGCAACTGTTCCATCAGACAAAACTTGTTGACAATAGTTGCTTCTCAAAAAATTCACAGATTTTTGCTTTTTCGGTACAAATGGGGATTCAAATGAATTTTGGTCCTGACTGTTTATATTAGCCTCTAGACCGACAAGTTATTGCGATCCGGTATCATTTAAACCTACCAAACCTCTAAACCCTGACCATTCAAAACTAAAAAAAATAGGTCCCTCGGTCAGCGGCGTAGCCAGGATTTTTAACATGGAGGGGCTCTGATCCAAAAGGGTCGCAAAAATTTCGAATGTATAAAATTGATTTTTTTCATTCTCAAAGTTTTTGTACACTCATTCTAAAATAGTTTGAGCGTTAAGTAATTGACGGTTCTTAAATCCGTTTTATCGGTATCCCAGTGATCTGTTTTATACGTAAGGCTTTAAGTCAGTATTTTAGAGGATTAAAGAGGTGTTGTCAAACTTTGACTCTCATGTTGTAGAAGTCCATAAGGAATTGTGTTTATAGCGAATATTAACTAAAATTGTGTTTTTCTGAAAAAAAATGATCGTGAGAATATTGGAGTGCTTTTTTTAAAAAAATTAAGCATCAGAAAAGTCTAAATTCTCTGGATTTGACTATACTCAAGGCTGACTATATTAGTCCTTTAGGAAATCCTAGAGGAATATTTTCATAAAAAATGTTCTTTTTCCGATTTTGTATTGATTTAAGTCAAGTCATTTTAATGATTTTATTAAAGACAGGCTCAACTTTTTAGAAAAAATTATTAAAAATTGACCCCCCCCCCTGGCTACGCCACTGCCTCGGTAATACGAACAGAAATAGCCCTCATTAAAAGTGGTTCGGATTAATCAGTATAAAAAATTGGGATTGTAAAATTATTTTTACAATTAGCTCTGAAAGCAGCAAGCCGTGAGCCACCTACTTTTGTTCGAATAGTCAAAAAATTTGAATAACAGCAGAGTCGGATAATCGAGGGACGACTGTATTTCGAGTTTTTATTCAATATTTATGGATAGTGAAAATATCACCAAATTTTTTATCGTTAAGAATATACCACCATGTGTACAACAAAATGGGGCTATTATATTGGGGTCTGGGAAAACCCAAAATATACCGAGGCAACAAAGGATTGAGACAAATTTTTAGGGCTAATATTAATATATCATTCTAAAATAGAATCAAGGAAATATTTTCTATAATCTAGGCTTTTAGAGATGGTTAGACTTAAGTCCCGTTGTTTGTCATTCGTCTTCGTAATGACAACATCTGTAATTAGCTGGTTTTAAGCTTTAAAATCGTGTAGAGGTTATTCATCTCCGCTCCGGTACCATTTATTGAATAAACAAATTAACTGGTAAACTGTTAACTCGGTCACAAGACGGCTTCTTTAGCAACATTACATAGATTTTAATATTTTAAGGTTCGCCCAATGCAAAACTTCCACGCTATTTAAATTTACAGAATCTGACCACATATCCATGTTCCTCATATGCGAAAACCCTAAGTTCCCAAAATCTTAGAGGGGGATCAAAAATATCAATTTTTACCCAGGGGTGTCTAAATTTAGTCACTCTTGAGTGAGTTGTCTTTAGTAAATCGTTTGTATAAATGTAAAATATACACAATTATATGGTTTATCATACATATTCTGGTAGAGAAAAAAATTTTACACAAGCCATAAAAGGTTTTTAATAAAATAACAAAAAATGTCAATTTTTTTAGTTTTTTGGGATCTAGTCAGCGGGAAGTCCCAAAACATATGCTTTTTTACCTATTGGCTTGGAGAACAGAAAATTCTCTACAAAACGTTGGGACTAGATTTTTTATTTTTTAACCTGCAGAATAGAAACAATGTGCATAAAAAGGTGCTAAAAATCAAAAACCTTAAAGATGAAGGAATTTGCATTTTCTGACCAAAAATTCGTGATTCTCGTATAAATTTACTAAAAAAAAACATATATTTTTGGTTAAAGAATAAATTATTTCTGAAATTCGGTTTTGGGAGTATTTTCAAATATATTTTAGACACTTTTTTGATAAATTGAATCCTTTATATGATAAATTATTATGTTTTCTATGACCTAAGACCTTTTTAGCTTGTGTAAAATTTTTTTCTCTACCAGAATATGTATGATAAACCATATAATTGTGTATATTTTACATTTATACAAACGATTTACTAAAGACAACTCACTCAAGAGTGGCTAAATTTAGGCACCCCTGGGTACAAATTGATATTGTTAGGAACTTAGGGTTTTCGCATATGGGGAACACGGATATGTGGTCAGATTCTGTAAATTTAGATAGCGTGGAAGTTTTTCATTGGACGAACCTTACAAAAAAATTAAAAAATTTTAAAATTCTTAATATTTTTATTGATTTTTAAAATCATTTTTTTTAAATCAATTAGTTTTTTTTGTCTGATCGTTTATTTAAAAAAAAAAAAATTAATATTTTTTTTTATAAAACTTTAAAATATTTCATTAGTTTAAACAGAAAAAAAAGAGGGGGAAGAAGAAAAGAACCAAAAAAAAAAAAGAGATTATAAGGAGATATGATTCATAAAATTAGACTCGATTTATCAAATAAAAAAAAAAAAAACGAAATTTCAAAGAGAGACAACCGCTATCCGAACAAAAATTGAGCTCTTATTTTTTATACACCCAACTAAACAAAGAAATTAGAAAAAATGAAGAAGCCACTGGACAATAACATAACAACAATAACATTATTATTTAATCAAATCGTATTAAATTATCAGGTTTTTGTCGTTCATGAAACGTACTAGCCATTTTAAATTGTTCCAACCACTCTTTACCCAAGTCAAGACTATCAAAACGGTACTTGTACATGTTACCATTATTCAAATCATTTAACTGTATATCGTACTTATCGTTAAGACTCTTATCACCATCGTCTTCATCAACTTGTTTTTCATCGAACAAATTAACGACCATCCAATTCGCAATTGGATGCATTTTACAAGGATTTTTGTGGTAAAAAACCTTTCGATTTTGGACTTGATTTTTTAACGTCTCGGTCGAGTTTATATCTTCACTTGAGATAACACTCGAACGTCTTGAGTCTTTATTAAAAATAAGACTCGTCTTAGCCGGGTAGTAGATTAACAAATTTCCACCGACCAATTGTAACCAATACGATTTCCATTGACTAAATCTCGGCTTACGAAAATTTTTAATAATACATTTTCTTTTAATAGGTGATTCAAAGAGTATAATTTGACCACCTGGGCAATGTATTGAGCTTGTCTCACTCGAATCGAGTTGATCCATGCCAAGATCAGTTGACAAATTACGACCGATTAACCCACGGTCAATTTGTACACTATTTTTAACCGGTGTCAATTCGTTTATAAACGACGAGTCATCAAGACTTGGTTCACCAAAGTCATCGTCTTCGTCTAAATCAGCTGTCGAACTCGAGTAACAATTAAACTTGTGTCTAATACTTGGTTTCGATGTAAGACTCGTGTGATGACGATGTTTTAAAAGTTCTTTGAGTAAAGTAGTCGGCGGGTCTGTTAATTTAACATTATTGAGTATTTTTTTTTGCTCTTCTTTTGAGAGCTCATTAAATTCGTTTAAATTAAGAATAAAATTTTGTTCGTTTTGAGCTACGACTAGACTATCATCTAATGGATTTAATTTATTTACATTAATCACTGGTTTTAAGTCGATGCTTAGCTTTGACGGCGATGAGGTAGATACAGGACTAGTTTTTTCGGTATTTTGTACATTTTGAGCGGGTGTTTGAGAACCTAAAGTGTCCGGTTCTGGTTCAAGTTCTAACGAATCGCGATAATTTTCGTCTTCTTTGAATTTTTGTAATTCCTCAATGTATAAAAATGAATTTAAATAGTTGTGTACGTATTTGATTTCGTTTATATAGATAGTACCATCTGAGTTAATGACACCACCAGCGTAACCATTGCCATGATGCAATGCACACTGACAGTTCGGTGTAAGACATGTCTCCGAGCTGTTTAGTTCGCAAAGACACGTCATTGATGTCAAATCTTGATAATTTGACTGTTGATATTCGCTTATAAGACGGCATATATTGTTCATTTGATTACGTCGTTGTGGATTATCGAATGAATTATGCGGATGTGCAATGTCAATATGTATTAAATCGGTTAAAAATAAGCCTAAAAATGGTATACATGGTAGTTTACAATTCATGTGCATGTCTCGTATTTTACGTTTATTGTCACTTGTGTCGAACATTAAATCGGCTAATCGTTCAAATGTGGTTAAATCACGTTTAGAAACGTGGGACCAGGTTTTTTTTAAACGATGTATAGGAGCTGATTTGAGTGCTACAATGATTGCCATGAGTGAATTAAACGAGTGTAATTCGTTTAAACGTTTGCATATTTTTATAAAATGTGTCAACATTTTAGCTCGTGTTTCGATACGTTTACAATTTAAAATTTCTTTTTGGCACCAAAATGTTGTCTAGAAAAAAAAAATTTAATTTTTTATTTTTTTTTCATACCCTAGGTCAATGAGTACATTTTTCAGAACACTTTGACCACTCAGCTTGTAGAGAATTTTGTTTACCGACTTATACATAACACCTATAGTACAGAACATCTTAAATAAATCTTGTCTAGAAAAGACTTACAAAGACATTTGAGGGTCTTTTATGTCAAATCCAGGCGTTTACATGTCTAAGATAAATACATCAGTAAGTAGCTTAGATTTTTCTCTAGAATAAAATATCAATCGCTGGCACAATATATAATTAAGAGGCTTATCTAATTGTTTTTTAAAAGTGTATTATTAAACGGCCTAATGACGGGAATGGAGCTTTCTGAACGATTATTAAGGCATAAAATAAGGCTTAAAATAGATTTTGACCTCTCAATTTGTAGAGAATTTTTTCCTCTACACGCTAGTATATTTTATATCAAAACCGCGGTTAACAAAAATTAGAAAAAATGGAAAAATTGTGTTCTGAATTTTGTTTAGCTTAAGCAGATTGCATCGAAAAAACCGCGAAGACCCTCGGAAATTTTCGTTATTTCAACAGCTATTTTTCCAGCCTTTAGCTCAAAGATCACTTTGAGATGTTCCGTAACAGAGGTGGTATGTTTTTAATTATTAAGGTGTCAAACTCTGTCAATAACGGTTCCAATAGCTACCTGAACCTCCTTCAAAGATGCAGTTATGTCACATACTTGATCGATCCAATTCTTAGTTTAGTAACAAGATCTCTTCAAGGAGTCGACCGTGTTCTCGGTCATAATCGTCAAGTCTATTCTAAACACCTTTTAATATTTAAATTCATGTCATATAACAAGAAACGATTTTATCAAGATAAAGACATGACGTCATAGACTTGATTACCCAAAATTTTGATAAGACTTTGTCTATTAAGTGCATCACGTGAGTGTCAAAAAAAAACAACAACGAGTTCCCCTACGGACTTTAAACCAAAACAAAATTTACTTGATTAAAACGACGCGTAAATTGAACTATATTCGGTGCTTTAATGAGTTTTTCTCTTGACATCCATTTACAACTAATCAACTCGTCCGGTTCAATGGCTTTAAATAATGGCAAGTCAATTAAGGTCAACTGGCCCTTCAAAAATAAAAAAATATAAATTTTGAGAGTTTGGTTTGTTTAAAAAAAAAAGTAACGTACGGCAATGTCATCGGGATCAACTTTGAGTATATCAAAAACAACATCATCAAATGCTTTATTGGCATCGCTCAAATAAGTACAAGCACCAGCTACTGCCGGTAGAACTATTTGCGGTTGTTCTTGATACGAATCCGTATTGGACGTTTGTGATAATGACATTATACTTATACTAGGTAATTGATTATGATTTAGATTAAAATAATTCGAGTTATTATTGTTATTATAAAATTGTAAATCGATTAATTGATTCATTTACATGCGGACTTTGAACAAACAACAACGAACAAATAACAAAATAATATTCAAGTGTTATAGAGCATCGTTTAGGGGTCTATAAAGTGTTCAAATCAACGGGATACTCTTTCTCTCTATCTCAGTGTTTCTCTAGCTTCTTAATTTTTTTTTTTCTTTTGTTAATTAATCAATTTAATCATTTGAAAATCTAAATAAAAATAAGAATTTTTTTTTAAACATAAATTTACAAACCCCCCTTTCTTTCTTTTTTTATTTTGTTAGTTTGTTGTTTTTCTCTTCTCGTTCAAGTTTAATAATTATTATTATTAACTATTAAATTATTATTAATGTTAAGTCGTCGAACACACACACACACACACAAAAACAAAAAAAAAAATTTTTTTTTACTTAAATTATTATAATTTATGAATTATAACGAAAGATTTTTATCTATTCGTTTAAGACCCGGTCTTGAAAAAAAAAAAATTGGAAATTTTTTTTATGATAATTTATTCGTTGATTTCTAGCCAGTTGAAAATGAGCAATCAAAAATTTTAGTTTTAGGGGTTTAAGAAAAAAATTTTTTTTTTTGAGTTCCCATGCCTAAGTCACTGGCCTTCTAGACCATTTAAAAAAAATACACGAGACATGCTCACAAGACCAAAGCTAAACCGACAAATATTGCGATGATCTACATTTTAAAATCAATCAAAGTGAGAACTAGTCTTGCAAGCAGATGGTCGAGGGTTCGATCTCCACCAGGGAAGAAAATTTTTTGACTGTTTCTAAAATTTAGTTGATATTAAAGATGCGTGGTGTTAAAGTTTAGCCTTGTTAACTTGATGGTTAGCCTCTAAAATCAGTTATCAAGGGTCGTGGCCGAGTTGGTAAAATAACAGATTAGTGGCACGAGTTCAAATCCTGGTCCAGTCAAAAAAAAATCTAATGAAAAAAATGGATGAGTGTCATTAGTTTTACTGGGAAACGATTTGAGTAGAATCATCGACTTGTCATTCTCTAGATAGCCTGATACTAGAACAACTTTGAAAATCATCGTATCGCAAGTCGATGTGACTAAAAATAAAGGCGTCAAACGTAGCCAGTTTAAAAAAAATCTGTTACGGCATACCCGGTTAAAGGAGCGGGAACACAACGGTATTACGCTAGGGAACAACGTGAATGGGTATATATGCAACTGTTGGACGGGGTTTAATTTTCAGCTTTTAATAATCAAACGACTGGTCCTGTGCATAGCCACTGGTCAGTCACTAAATCTAATCAGCTTCTACAGCTAATAAAGTCTAGGATTGTTCTACTAGATGTTAGATCTGCACATAAAAAGTACTACATACTCCTACTTCTACTAGAGCCTAAATATCGGTTAACTTCTTTCAAAAGCCATTGGTGTAAAATCCAGTAAAACACCGAAGACCTAGCTCTTAAATAATTCGATTCACAGACACTACGTATTTTCCACTAACTGTGTTTAATAAATAACTAATAACAATTTTAGGTCCCGATTAATAATATTATGTTCTCAACTCTAAATCAAAACCTTCTATATTAATAATTGTCTAAACAACTCTGTTTAGGGTTTAGTATGCATTACATTAAATTATGAAATGTCAAAAAAATAAAAGGTATGATTCACTGCTTATGTTTTTTATTTACCTTAGATTTTTACAAGAGACCTGTTAGAAGAAAATTAAAATTTTATCGAGCTCTTTCAAAATTTGTGAACAGGTCATATCGATTTTGAAACGAACAACAACAAAAAAAAATTTTCATTTGTTCAATCAGCTGTCTCTTTTTAATTCTCGCTTTGAAATATGAGAATTTTCAAGTGAATTTTCTCTCAACAACAAAAAAGGCGTTACAAAAAAAAATAACATACAAAAGAACCTCTCGGAACATATCTGGTTTTTCGTAAATTTACCTTAAAGAAATAAATAAAAAAACAATATTTGTTTTTCTTAATTATTGGAATATTCGGTAATTTTTGTTGTTGTTACGTTTTTTTTTGGCCTAAAATTTTAGGTGAAATCAAAAACTCCCCAAAAGGATTTTAGCTCCAAGAACTTATTTTTAACCAAAAAAAAATCAAGTACAATTATGTCCTCTGGACTTAAAAAATTTACTAAAAGTTACATTTTTTAAATACTAAAAATTGATGAAAAGGTTAAAATTTTAATTACTTTGAAAAAAAAAAACTTTGAGAATGTCTTTACAAACCGGTGTTTTTACAAAATATAGAGTTAAGAATAAATAGATGACATTTTAAAAAAAAGTAATAAAAGTCATTTTAAATATACATTCGTGAAAGGTCTTTTTATGCGTTCTTTGTTTAAACTTTTTTTAAAAATAAAAGTATACTAGACAGGGCGTACCAGGTGGGTATAAAAAACCCTTGATCCTTCAACAATTCAGACTCAAATTAGAACTTTTTGGTTGTTGTTAAAAGACTGCAAACAAAAAAAAAGAGGAATTTTCGATGAACTAGATAAAACTCGGGCAGGATTGTGAAGTTTCGTTCAAAAAGTTCAGTTCAAAATTAGAAATCGAATATTTTTTTGAATAAAGTGAAGATGGAGTAAAGAAAATAGTGTAACAAGATGTAACAAAAAATGTTACACAACTTGCAATAAAAAAGAATTAAAAACAAAATTTGATCAATCGATTATTGATTTTCGTAAAAAAACGGATGTTATGTTAAGTTTATTTTGACAACATGAATTAAAAATTTAAGTTTAAATCTCTAAGTTATTTGTAGCAATTCGTTTAATATTCAAAGCCTTAACCGAGTTCTATTGCGGTTTTCTTGATATATTCCTAATCAACCATTTTATCATCACTTAATGTTTTAGGTTAGAATCTTGTACAATACGAAATCTAAATGTGATCCAAATATCTCGGGTTCGATCCCCGACCAAACTTAAGAGGAGAGAGTTCAAGTATATTTAGGTTCCATGATTCGGGGGCTGAAAAAACAACAAAATTTTAATTTAATAATGGAATGGGGTTCCTTGGACATTGACTTCAAAAATTCGAACAATTCATCGCAAATAATCGATTATTTGAAGTTTTTATCTCGTAATGTCAAAATAAACTTAACATAACATCCGTTTTTTTTACGAAAATCAATAATCGATTGATCAAATTTTGTTTTTAATTCTTTTTTATTGCAAGTTGTGTAACATTTTTTGTTACATCTTGTTACACTATTTTCTTTACTCCATCTTCATTTTCATCAAAAAAGTATTCAATTTTTAAATTTTGAACTTAACTTTTTGAACGAAACTTCACAATGCTAAACTCGGCCCGTAATTTACGAGCCTTATCAATAAACAACAATAAAAAAAGAATTATAGATATATATTTCAAAACCTAAAGTGCTGATTTTTTATTGCATACTGACATATCTTTCAAGTTGTTTATTTACAAATTTGTAAAGTAAGGAAAACATAAACAACAACAAAAACAACAATAGGATTTCAACTTATCGATTGAATTAAGTGATTCGTACAAAATGATTAAAATATGTTTTTTTTTTATTTTCGTATGGAGTGATTTACAAGTATGTAAATTTTCTCTCTATTTTTTTTGAAGTGAAGCTTATTCGTCGAGTCGAATTATTGGATACTTTTAACAAATGTTAAAAATTTATGATTTTATCTGCCACTCGGTCAATTTATGTCCAACTATTAAAAAAACAAACTATTTTGACATAGAGCTTTAATCTGATTTGTAGCCTCACTCTTGAAATAGTTTTTATTAATTTGTTAAAAGCGTTTATCTTATCTTGTGAAAAATATCTTCCTCACTTAAAATGAAATTTTTATTTTAAAAAAAAACACCATTAATCTTGTAATCTAATCTTTAAATCGTTTTAATCGTTTCGCGTGGGCTTTTTTTTTCGGGTTTGAACTTGTAAAGAATCAAACACTTGAAAAACATAGCTGTTGAAACCTACTAACATTCAAATCGGAAAACAAGGCAAACTTAATTACGTAATTTATTATTAATGTCTAAATTTTTTGATTGATGAAAAATACAATAAAATATGCCAATTTACTTGATAAACTCGTGTCTTGAAAAATTTTTGATTTTTCTGTTTATAACATTTGTTCTTATGTAATATGGAGCAATAGACAATGAAATCAATGTTTAGTAAAGATTCTTTTCTGTCTTTTGTTTATTTTACTTACCCATCAACTGCCCTTTTCTATCTTTTGTGTCCTTTTCTTATAGAAGACTCATACTTGAGTCTAAATCCTAACAGAGAAATGGTTTGATAGTTTAGCAAGATGCCTAATCCTAACCTTATCCTTACCCGAACCCTACCTGGGGTTCCGCCCCAGACCCCTTCCCTGAAATGGTTTGTTATTTTATCAATTTGTTTATAGTATGCGTTTTCTATAAGAAAAGGACATAAAAGATAGAAAATAATCGATCCTTGCAAATATCTTGTATACCACAAAAGGATAGAAAAGATTAAATCTAATTATTTTGACTTGATTGTCAATCCATGAAGGAGAGATCTCATAGCCGTAGGGGCGATTGGTGACTGGTTCAAAGTCATCTGGGGTTTTAAATTTTCTAAAATTGTAAAATGTCAACTTTAATATTGTGCTTACACATAAAGTAATTATAAAAGCCATCAAGTGTCAACATTTGACTTCTCCCTGCCATGAAAATGCGAAACATACAGCGCATTTTAGCTCTAGATGGGGCACAACCATTCGCGACCAAATCAGACCGATTAAAATTAATTGGGGTAACGAGTCGGAGTGACTTAAAATAAGGGCTCTGAAAAAGGCAATGTAGTAAGTGTAGAGATCGGCTCATAATGATTTTTGACAACATTCCTTAAAAAACTACCGTAAACCCTCTCTATTTGTACCCAGAAAATTTGGCCTTTAACATAAAGTTTCTGCAAAATTATTTTTTCACTTTAAGTCGGAAATTACCTCATTCTGACCGACTGAGTCTTCTCTTTAAAATAAGGTATCAGGAACCTAACCCAATACTTCACCAATCAAAATATTTTTAAAAATTTACTGGATACAAATAGAGGGGGTTTACGGTAAAAACAAATTTTTTGGATCTCTAAAACTGGTACATGTTCTCCTTTTTTGTGATAGCTTGTTGTATTTTCAACCATCTTCCAGTCACCAATATGTCTAATAACTTGATTAATCGAATGAAAGTTACATTTTTTAGTTATTTATATTGTAAGACGGCTTAATGGGGGTAAATGAAATTTTCGGAACGATTGTAAAGAGTTAGAATAAAGCTTATTGATAGACAAAGACCCCTCAGCTTATAGATAATTCATTCTTCTACATGCCAATTCTAATCTTAAAAAAATCATTCTTCTATTATATACTTTGATTCTTCTCGTAATTGAGAATTTAATTTTATTTATGAACTCATTCATATTGGCTATGGTACAGACCATGTCAGAGTGATTTTGGTGTCAATGGATAAAAATGGGGTAATGTGAAGGACTTTTTCACTCAAAAGAGATTTTAACATGTCGAAGGCAAATATATCAGTAATAGGATTGGTCGACCGGTTTTCTTCAAAAAATTGTTTTATTTAATTTATGGCTTCATATGATGGTCGTATCCTTATAAATCACATACCAGATTGTAGTAAATTAAATTCTCTATCTTTTGGTATGTAGATTATGCATTTGTACTTCTAATTGAGTCCTATATTTGAATTTGACCGGTTTTAGAACCGTTTTTTTTACCGAATTTTTTTAAGGGAAAATTGCTTTGTAATCAATGAAAATAATTTTACTATTCAACTTTGAGGGTACCAAAATTTAGAAAATTTTATTTCCTACAACTTGTATGTTATTTATAAGGATTCTACCATTTCATGAAACCATAAATTAAAATTAACCGGTTTTACGATTAAAACCGGTCGACCAACCCTAATCAGTAAGTAGCTCATTTTGCCCTTTTTTAAATGAAGTATAAATAGTTAGCAAAATAAATAATCACTGGGTATAAGATTAAAGAATGATATACCTTTTTTTTTGTTTTTCCTGGTAAAAAAAGTATGGTCCAGAAAATATGCTAGTTAAATTTTTTCTTATAATTCATACCCTTATTTATAGTTCATTTTAAAAAGGGCAAAATGAGCTACTTACTGATATATTTACCTTTGACATTTAAATACTCTTTTGGGTGAAAAAATCCCTCACATACCCCATTTTTATCTCAAAATAAATTTGACAGTGTCTGTACCATAGCCAAATGAATACGTTTATAAACAAAATATATCGGCTGGTAGAGGACGAAATTCTCTACGATTATAAATGGTCTTCAAAATCTTTATACATTGTGATCTTGGGCCTGGTCCACAAAAAATTTCCTATATATCTTTATATTCAAATTTTTCTTTCATACGGAAATTCTAGTTCGGGACCTCATTTTACTTCCTTTTTTATTCATTAAAAAAGGAAGTTTGATTAAAATAATGAAATTTGATTTTATTTGTCATATGAAATCACACTGTCTCATGCAAAGTCACACCTTGGTACACATTTCCAGGCTATCCCGGTAAATCATGCTTAAGGAACACAAATTGTACACAACATTTTATCCCTTACAAACTGTCGAAAAGCTTTACTTGTTGTCATATTTATGTTACCGAAGCATCAATTACTATCCCTCAAATACCCCAGTAGCTAAGGTATTCTTTAAAATTGAAAACAATTGTTTTTTTTTATGTTGACTCACCAGCCGAGACAAACGATTTTCCGCAATTTTTTTTTGATCTAAGTGTTAACCCTTCAAGACCATTCAAATAGGAATTATAAATGATTCAATTATTATCATAAATGATGATTTACTTTATTCACAAGATACTAAAGGGCTGTATAGCTCATTTAAAACGACAAAAAGTTCACTTTTAAGATAAGAAAAACGGATTTCTTATTTAAATTTTGTTCTTATTTTGTCCAAAAAAAACAAACAAAATTAAACGTTTTTTTTTTGATTACTTATAAAAACAAAATTGACATTTTAAAATTTAAAAAATATCCATTAAAACTCTTGTGGCTTCTATAATCTAAAAAAAATAAGAATTTATTATCTGAAGAGTTCTTTTCGACCGCCGAATAACGACAATCAAAAGTCTTAGATAGAACGTAAAACGTTCTGTCAAAAATATCTATACAGACATTTAACAAAAAAAAGTAAAATTTTCCAATTAAAGATCAATTAAGTTTTTTATGTTATGAGGATTGGAAAAAATAGTTTAAGAAAAACGAATTAGCAAAAAAAGTAAATTGAATATTTTTCGAATAAAATGAATTGAATGGAAAATTGTATTTTAATAGCATCTTGAAATATTTTAAATTCCTATAGCAATTATAAAACATTAAAATTATTCGACATAGACTTTTATTTCGCTTTTGTTTAGGTTTGGAAAATGATTAATTGTTGGTAGATACTTTTTGTTTGTGTTTTTTTATTGTTATCTTTCAGATTGAGTTTTTTATTTTAATTTTAAGAGAAAATAAACAATTCTGAGGCAACGATCTTTTAGCTTACTTTGCTCGATGAGTTATTATAAAAAATTTAAAGCTTTTAACGTAATTTCGAAGGTAGCAAATTGAAGATTTTTGTTGAATACCGTTTAGGCTCAAGATGTCATTTTGACAGTTTTTATATTTTAAATCAGAAAATTTTAATTTTTAACTGACTTTTTTTTGGACGACTAAAAATGGCTGCTGCTAAAACACGCACAATCTAATTTTTGAAAAAAACTTGCCTATGCTTTTTTTCTCGAAGGGAATATCCAACCAGAATTCTTAATATTAAGCTGATTTTAAGTGTCAAATTCGAGAACAAAAATAGCTATAGATATGGAAAAAAGAACTCCAGATTCTAAAAGAGGACCAAAAAATATACATTTTTGTGCATAAAAAATAGGGGGTGTATCAGTATAAAAGGTGGGAGGGTGTACAGGGGGGTGTTTGTTTCCTGAAAATTAAAGCTCGTTTGAAAACATGAAAATAAATTGAGCAGATAGTTGTAAAGGGTACCATTTTAAAGATTTTTCGATGCTGAATCTACTGATAATGTTTTGATTTTAGATAGCTTTCAAAATAAAGAAAAAACATCCGTGTGTACGCTTTTAGCGGAAAAGGGGGGTGTTATTTTTTCAGGGATCCGGAACGCACCAAGAATTGTATTGGGACTCGCGAGTCGCTGTGACTTAAAATAAGGGCTTCGAAAGATGCAAATGTAGCGAGTATATTACATGGAGTCCATGTAAAAAATCTATTACAAACTTGCTGATTTGAGATCATCATGGGCGGCATATTTTCTGTTAATTTGAATTTTCGCATCGTTTTCCTACAAAAGATCTTCAACCACCCAAACAAGTAGTAGTCAGTAGTTAAACATATCTGGTCTGCAAAATTTAGCAGGAGTTTTCAGGAATAAGAACCACTTTGCGCTTTTCTTTCCAAAGCTTGATTCAAACACATTGACGGCAATGAAAAGAGGTGCGATTTTTGAAAGTGTAGTTTTTTTAAACTTAAAAATTATATACCTGTTGAGCCCTCCTTCAATAACCCCCACATACAAAGAATATTTTTCGCCATACCTCTCAACAATTCCTGGATCCGCCACTGACATGGACCTATGGTTTTCTCAAAAATTAAAAGCAAACGTTTAACCAGCCTATCAAAATCTTGTAGAGAATCGTCTAAGCTTTCGTTTGAATATGAAATTATTCATCTTGGATGTTTGGTTCACTTTAAAAATCGTTTTCAACAGAATTTTAGGCTTTTTTTAAAAATTTAATAATTTTTTAAGTTTTTAAAATTAAATGAGAAAAAGACAATAAATAGTTTTCTGAGGCAATTTGAAGTTGTATATCAATTCAAAAAGTTCAATTCGATCATTTCAAATTAAAACTTTGATAGAAATCAGAGTAATAAAGAAATGGTTTTGCAGAGATACATTTTTGGATGTTCAAAAGTTATATTAGGGGAAAAAAAATTTGGCGAGTTTGTAACAGTTCTAGAGTCCAGACTCAATGCTGGTAGTTTCATGTATATCATTTGGTAACTTTTCGTTTGTTCTCGAGTTAAAAATTGGATTTGGTCGATCGCAATTGTTTTTTGAGAAAATCGATTGGAATTTTTTGTTTAATAAATCAGCTATTTCTTTTGGATCATTAACACACCGTTCACATCTCTAAGACCCTAAATGGCTTCTCTACAACCGTTTACTGATTTAATATTGACATACTTTTAAAATTCTTTTGGATTTTGTTTAGCTCTACGAGCAATAAATTTCTCATAGCTTTTTAGTCAGCTACCTCTTTCTTAGCTGCCTTATCTGAACTGACCAACCACTTTTTTTAAAAGCTTCCCACGCCGGAAATTACCGTCTCAGACTTTATTTGATTTTCGAATTCATCCACGGTGAAAATTTTTTATTTTTTTATTTTTGTGAAAGACTGGAATGAGTCTGAAACGGAAATTTTCAGCGTGGGAAGCTTTTAAATAAAAGGGGTTGGTCTGTTCAGAAGAAAATTTTGATCAAGGCAGCTAAGAAAAAGGGGGCTGACTTAGTCGAAGCCGGAGTAAAAAGCTTTGAGAAATTTATTGCTGGTAGAGCTAAACAAAATCAAAAAGTTTTACCGAGTATTAAAATAAAGTCATTTTAGCCTGAAAATTTAGAGGTAGAATACGCTTGGTTTGTGGTTCCAAGCTAGTCTGGATAGTTGTCAATTTCGCAGCTTCGGCTCTGACAAAGGCTTCAAAAACTGAAAATTCAACAATTGATTTATTTATATTTGGTTTTATTTAAGATGACATTAAATTTCCATTTTTTTTAGAAAAGCAAACTCGAATAAAACGAAGAAGGTTTTTCTAAAATTAATTAAATCTTAGAACATTCTTTTTCAAAAAGTCAAATTATTTTCGATTTTTATATCTTAAGACTTAATAATCCAACAGAAACAAAAAAATACAAATGAGCTTAATTCAAATTTTATCATAAGACTTTAATTAGAACAAAAATTCGTGATTAATTACATAAACCATGATTCCTGTTTTATTTCATTATTCTTAATCTTAAATAAAAATCCTCGTTTCGAATTCTAAACAACAAAATCTCAAAATTATTCCATCATCATCCTCCAACACAATGCATCAAGATTTAAACAATTATACCCAAGAAGAGCCAAACACTTACATTCAACAATTTTACGAAATATCAAAATGGTCAAATGCACTCCTAATGACCCTCATTGGCCTCTTAGGTTTCTACGGAAACATAGTCTCAATATTCATATTCACAAAAGACAATACAAATTCAAGCAAAGCAGTTCGTTCTTACTTACTAGTACTCTCTTTAAGCGATCTATTCGTAATTGTGTTCCATTACATAGATTTTACGTTCCGTTCATGGATCAATTTGACCGGTTCTTATTCATCTAAATTCAATTTTGTCGATAAAATTCTTATATTTTGTAAACTAGTACCCTACTTTCGTAATGTATTTAGAACAATATCAGTTTACACTCTCTTATTAATGACAATCCAAAGACTCATTATTCTTTACTTTCCACTCGCTAGAAGAAAATGTTTTTCATTAAAATTGAACCATTTTATAATCAAATGGTTGTTTATAATATCTCTAATATTAAACTTGCACAAAATATATATGGTAAAAAAAATCAAGAAAATGATCCAAAGGCTAACCAGTAGGTCTTTTTTTTACAAGAGTAAGATTTTGATGTAGTTTACCGGCGATGAGCAGAACATGGAAATGTCAATACTTTGAGTAGACCTGTATAAGATTTTGTTGTAAGTGTAAATCACGCTATTATAATTGATAACGATTTAAAAGCTGATATCTCGGAGGATCCAATGCCTTTCATTTTATTCAATTCAGAAAATTATTACCAGGTCTAACAAAGCAATTAGCTTTTAAAATAAGAAACGTAGCAAAGAAAAATTACCGTAAACCCCCTCTATTTGTATCCAGTAGTTTTTTTAAAATATTTCGAAAGGTAAAGTAGTGTTTCAAAATCTCATACGTTTAGTTTATAGACTAGGTTGAGGGGATTAGAATGAGGTATTTTAGAGTCATTGATATAAAGATATTTAAATCTAAATCGAATGTTAAAGACCAAATTTTCTGGGTACAAATAGAGGGGGTTTACGGTACTAGTTATTAAAAATAGTAAATTTTTAGAGGTCCCCAAACGAGATTTAAGAAATGAACCGGTAGAGCAGCCACACAATTTTTGTCACTTTCAAGCTGAAGCAACTTATAAAAGAATCAAGGATATTTAGTATTGGAAAAGCATATTTAATGATGTTAAAAAGATATTAAGTTGCATGAGTTATCATATCGTATCGCCCGGCTCAGACTAGTTCGATCAGCAAAGTTTTTAAAAGAGTCATGATCGATTTAATACTGGGATACCCTCCAACTGCAATAGGATTTATTGGAATTTTGGTGATCATAGAATTCGTTACTAGTCATTCTTTTACAAACCCATGTGTTCAAAAATGACACCAGAAATAGCTAAAATTTTATTCGACCATATCGGTCCGGTGCTTGAGAAAAACAACGCTCAAAATGTTACATATGAGCAGTAATGTCAACACCAAAATTATTGGTGTAGGTGTAAGGTGTAGGTGTAGCCTATACCTACACCCTACACCTACACCAATTTCTTGAAAAAAGGACAAAAAAGGTGTAGTTGGTGTTGGTGTAAGGTGTAGATTACCAATACACCTTTTTTTTACACCCAAAAATTAGGTGTATACACCTAAAATTTTTCCTTTAAAATATCCAGATATTATCAAGTACATCAAATTTGAATTAATATTCAACTGCAGTTAGTTTTTTTCCAAGTATCATTACTAACGGAATAATTGGTTTATTATATTTGAGGAAATGCTGACATATTAGTTACATTTAAGGCTGTGAGCAGATATTTATCGGAGCAAATAAATGACACTTTTTAAACTAAACCATTGTCGGTATTAATGGATTCTATGGTTGAGTTACATGTTACATACATAAAGAGCAATTAAATTAGAATTTTTTGACTAATTGTTTTTTATACAGTCCCGGAAATTAACTTGTCACATGATATTATATGACATCAGCTGATATCAATTCGTATCAGAATTTTTGACCAAATGATATCATAACCAATTGGAATCACATGAAATCAGACGATATCATTAAGAGAATTACAAACATTATGATTTCAGCGAATTCTGATAGAAACTGATATCAGATGATACCAGATGACATCAGGTGAGGTCATCATGTGACGATATCATACGGTAATGATATCATGTGACAAGTTAATATCCGGGACTGTATCTATTCATTTTATTGAAAAATTGAAAAAAAATTTAAAAACTCTTAATATACGTCATTGAAAAAACTGTAGAGATGAAATATTTACTTATACAGTATACCTATTGGGTTTATAAACAAATTCTAATTCAAATTTGATGTACTTGATGATATCTGGATATTTTAAAGGAAAAATTTTAGGTGTATACACCTAATTTTTGGGTGTAAAAAAAAGGTGTATTGGTAATCTACACCTTACACCAACACCAACTACACCTTTTTTGTCCTTTTTTCAAGAAATTGGTGTAGGTGTAGGGTGTAGGTATAGGCTACACCTACACCTTACACCTACACCAATAATTTTGGTGTAGACATTACTGCATATGAGTAAATCCAGAATGAAAAGTCTTCTTAAAATGAAATGGCTTACTAGGTTTAAACGAACCTAAAAAGTCACTGGGTATACTAAATACTGTAACTATATCGTTCAAAATGTGCTCAACGAAACCATTAAAGATTCATATCCTAGAAGTTCCGAAAATTTTCAGATAACTTAAAATTCAAATTTCATTTTGAATTCCTGTTCAGTTTCTATTTCTGTTCAGTTCCAATTTTATTAAACCCTGAATTTTTTTGGATGGTCTCAACCCCTCATCTATTCCTAGTTTGTATTTTAAAGTATATTTTCTTAATTTTTTAAGAGCTTGTTTGTTCGCTTTAAATTTTTTAATAATCTCTTCATAAAGCCTTAATAAATCAGTTTATTTTTTATTTCCATATCCTTTTAGTGCTAATGCAGTAAGACCTTGTTCAAGTTACTTAAAGCAAACTGTGATCAATTTGGTTAGTCTGATTCGAAATAGCTATGAGTTAGAGCACTAAAAGACGGAAATAGTCTCAATTAATATTTACTAGACTAATTTATAACCTCTTCTTGTGAGTGAAAAAAAGCGATAGGCCAATTTTTGTTTTGTGAGTTTGTATTTTAATTGCAAACAAACGCAAAACTAATTATGCCTCTAGAGCTTCAAATTAAGCATAAAAGAAGAATTATTTGATTCGATTCGATTGTAACTTAAAACAAAAAAGGCAAAGCCATAAAAATTTCCGATTTAGAAAATTTTTTTTCTTTGTTGTTGTCCATAAATAAATCAATGAATTTTTTATAAAAATATAAAAATTGTATACCTTTGCAAACTAAACGATTCCTTACTTTAAAAAAAAAAAACTATTTACTTAATTACTTGAAATCGAAACCAAATAACCAAATAGAACGACAACAAAAACAACAACAAAAAAAGAACAAAAAATTTTGCTATTATTTGCATTCGAAGGATTGTTTTTTGAAACAAAAAATAATTTCGTTTTATTTTTTGAGTTGACCAAAGAGGAACAAACATTTTTTTATTAAAAAAAAAAACAGAAAAAAAAGCGATCAAAGAGAGATATGAATTTGGAAAAATATTATTTAATAATTTAAAAATAATAAAAATGAAAATTGAGCAACAAAAAGACGACGAAAATTCTCAAGTTGTTGAAGATTTTAAACCGTTGTGGTCAAAGAGCATCATTAAAAGGTAACATAAATTTTTAACATGGGGAGAAAAATAATTTCAAATTAAGTCGATTTTAGCCTTGAACCCTCAACTGTTCTTTGTAGTATATTCGATTCTTGTTTTGTTGAAACTTGGCCCGAAGTAAAATAAAGTTCTCATGTAAAATGCTGAATTATATCGATGCAAGAGCAATTTAAAAAAAAAGGATTTCCATTTTTCTTTACTCCATCTCCATTATACATCGGACTGATACAACGAAATAATTTTATGGATAAACTTAGGGAGCTTACGATGAAGCTTTGATGTGCGTTCTTTATGAACTAAAGTTTTATATAAATTCGAGTAACTACGAGCTTTTCAGCTTGGTTCGACTTTTTCAGCTAGACCTGCTCTGTCAACAGCTTTTCATCTAGACTCTGGAGGACGAGACCAGTGGGTACTGACTCGGCTTAACTCCGTTGAGAATTATAGATCAGGCTATTCAGCTAGATCCTGGTGAAATAATAATAATTTATTTATACTGCACGGCTCCTGAAAAAAAAAGGCGTACCGGACTGGATCGTACTAGTCCACCGTACCGTACCGGAAAATAAAATTTAAAAAAAACTTAGGCCCTTCATTTTTAGTTGAAAATTCCAAAAACGGTACAGTGGTACGGTACGTTTGGATGATATGCTACGGTACGCCTTTTTACCAGAGTCTTAAAATAAAATGTAAAAATCTTAGCACTAATTGAGCAAGTTAATGAACTCAAGTTTTTTTTTTAATATTAGGACACCTGAAAAACGCGCACCCAGGTGCTTTTCCGAAAACAAACACCCGTGTGCAATTTTTTACCAAAGTGATATATTAAAATTTTTTTATATTCGGTAGAGTAGACCAAGAGCTACAAGATTTTATCTGATTCGGTCTCCTTGGGAATTTTTTGGGCTCAAAACCACGTTTTTTTCATTTTCTCTCCCAATTGACCCTCAAACACCTTCCCACCACTTTAAATATACCTTTAGATAGATCCCGCTAAGATCTACCAAATGATGGTGTCGGTTTTTCTCCTTACATTACACTTCTTCGAGATATATTTCAAAGAACAAAATGAATACTGAACAAGCGGATGTTTAAGGATTAAATTCTCTACAATTTGTTAAAAATAAGATGGTATGTGCAGGGTTGCTTCAAAAAATCATGAGTTAAATAAATTTTTAACCTCTTAAAAAATATCATGTTATGCAATTTTTTTAATTAAGAAACTTGGCAATTATAGTCAGAGTCCATATTTTATTTAATTTTTATGTAAATTTTGATCCAAAATATTGTTCGATAAAGGAAAGTCACAAAAAACATAAATTCTGAACGATCAACTTTTGAACTATAATAATTTTATGGTTTAGAATTTTGGCAAAAATATTGCTGGACTGAATCACTGTACCTCGTTTTAATGATTGAAGAGACATAATAGCTAACTTTTAAACTTTTTCCATTTTTTAACTAATTAAGAAAAAATTCAATTTATTTAAGATTGGTCCAATCAAAACTAAAAATATTAGTGTTTATTGGAGTATCAAATTTATTCGTTCTCATAGTCTTAGCAATTTTTTTTACTTTACAAATCAACAAAAATTCAAAGACAAACATTCTCATACAAAAAACAATCAATCAAGACTGTTTTCAAATAAATCAAAGACATTTGACCACCAACGACTTCAAATGTCCAACTATCTATGCATACGAGCCTAAATTTTTAACTTATGAAAACTCTTTAATCAAACAAAATATAATATGCAATAACGCTCAAGTGGAATTAAAGTGTCCATCTGGTCAAACTATAACCATACTCTCAGCTTATTATGGTCTACAACTCGCGTCAACACGATCCTTGTGTACAAATTATTCATCCAACTATTCGTTGAATTGTTACAATGTTGACACTGTTGAAAAATTGGAAAAATTTTGTAATAAAAAAGAGTCTTGTTCAATAACAGCAACCACCCGACTTTTTGGAGATCCCTGTCCTGGTCTAGAAAAACAAATGCTTGTACAATATTATTGTAATAATCAAGAGAATTTGTGTCAAATAGACAAGACTCTTAAACCAATTTGTCCTCATGTGAACTCAAGTGAAGTTAATCAAAAAATTTGGTGTGAACCATCTACCATGTCAATCGAATGTCCACGTGATAAGTTTATAAAAGTATTGTGTAGTTTTTATGGTATAGACCCAAATTATAAATGTGAAGGTACGTTTCGATCTGAATCCGAACCAAGTTATTGTTACTCTCAAAATTCGACTCGTAAAATTTTTAACTCTTGTAATGGAAGACAAAAGTGTACTTTAAGAGGTGACCCGAATTTTGTAATTGGGTCTAATTTTGATAACCCATGTGCAGGGTATCCTAAAATTTTGCTAGTTCAATGGAAATGTGACGACATGTTGGATGAAATAGAACCAGAACGAGTCAAACAGGAAAAAATTATGAAGGTATGTAAACGAGATGAAGACATATCATGTCCTGGAAAGTGGGCATATTACCCTGAGTATTCAATTCAAAAGACAAAATTTGACTTGTACTATCCAGTCTATGAATACACAGCTTGTCATAACTCAAAAATAGTTCTAACATGTCCAAGTAATTACAAAATTTTTATATACTCTGCGTATTATGGTCTACAGACTGCGACTAATAGTCAAACGTGTGTCTATTCGAAGTCAAATGATGAAGGAATTTTGTCGACAGAATGTTTTTCATTGGATACTTTATCAAGAGTTAGAGATTTTTGTGAGAATCAAACGAGTTGTTTGATAAGTTCAAGTTCTCTCCAAGACCCTTGTCCGAATTTACCAAAGCAAATTTTTGTTCAATATCAATGCATGTCTGACGAGGATTTAGAAATAGCCACATCGAAATGTAAAACAAATGAGAATTCAAATTTTTCATGTCCAAGTTTAGATTCGAGCGATTCAGTGATTAAAAATTCAGCGAATACAACAAGTGTTAAAATAACTTGTGAAGATGAAAAGTTGATTGAGATACAATGTGCGTTTTATGGGTATCATCCGTCAAAAATTTCAAATGAAATTTGTTATTCGAGTAAAACTGATAACCTTGTAAAAGTTCTTTGTAATCAAAAGAAGAATTGTTCGATCGAAAATTTAGATGAAACATTTTCAAATCAGTGTTTTAATGGACCCAAAACTTTTTACTATAGTTATAAATGTATTTAATTCTTTTTTTTAAAAAATTTTTGATGTAAATTTGGTTTTTATGGAGAATAAAATTTTTCAAGTCTAAAAATTTTTTAGATTGATTTTTAAATATTGCTGGTGATCGATTAAACATAAAAAGTGAGCCTAAGATTTAAACACTATCAAGTGGTAGTCATACGAATTCATGATGAAGATCTAGTCGAATTTGGGATCAATACAGAGCATAATATCTCTGAAAATTTTAAAATCTGCAAAGCCTACTTGCTGTTAAATTAGAGACCAATTTTTTTTTAAAGGTTCTCAGTTCGATCAAAGACTAGTGTCAAAAGCTCATAAGAGCCGATCGAACTCGTTTATTACTTAAGTACTATCTTCAGATGCATACCCACCATAATTTTGCATGAGCTAGGGTAGCAGTGTTGCGCTCAACCAACACCAAGGACTCCATTGAATATTTTTTGACGCAGCCAGGATTCGATCTCACCATCTTCTAAACTTCTTTGAAAACTGATCAACGACGATACCAACTGAGCCAATCCTCTCCTATAAAACCCTATAAAATCTAAGAAAACTTCTTTCATTAGGGTGTGCCAAAAATTTTTGACACGAGGGTCTTTAATTTAGGCAGCCTTCTCACTTTGTGGTTGCGGATATTCTGAAACTAGACAAAATTTCAAAATTCTGGTTTCATTTTTTTAAATCGGAAAAGAATCTTAAGCTACCCAACTAGCTATCATGTTGATTTTTTAAACAAAGTAATTTTTTCCCAAACTCCGAACCGACCCCCGATTTTCTGAAGAGGCTTCGAGCTTTTAAAAAAAATAACGGGTCCTGACTCAGCTCTTTTAGTTTTCGACATATTTTGGTTTTGAGAAAAAGTGGCCTCAAAACGGCCGAATTTCTAAAAGCCATGGTGAACCGAATATTTAAAATCTGGTTTCATAGGCATGTTCCCCATGTTAAAAAGCATAAAATTGGTGTCAGCTTTTTGGTAGGACCCGGTAAAAGACCTTAAGACCAAGTTTTTTGACTTGGAATTGACGTAAAAAAAGTCTTATTTAAAAATTATGTTTGTTTGTTTACCTTTTAAGGTCTCAGTTTTTAAAAAGCAAGTAGACGCTTCTACCCTGTGTATGAAAAAGAATGGAGACGTAAACCAGATCCAAAATCCAAAATCTAATCCAGATTTGGAATTTTTTGTGCAATGTTGGCCAGATGATCTGAAAAAACAGATCTACATTCACATGCACCTTGAGGTTTAAGATATATAATCTTTATCATTTCGATAAATCGGAAAAATTTTGTCGTCCCGATTAGGTTGGATTAGTGGATCCGGCTGTAAAATAAATTTTTCTAATCAACAGAAAATTTTCAATATCTGGCTAAGACATGCTAAAAATAGTTTCAAATCAAACAGTACATTGACTTCATGAGAGTGTTTAGAAAATTATTATCTCAAACAAAAAACAAACACTCCAAGTTTAAACAAAATATCATTATATGATAATTATCAAAACCCAACAAACAAAAAAGGTTTGACTTACTTCAAAATAGAAAAAGTATGAAAGGAACAACTTTTTTCAAAAATTGAAAAAAATAAAATTTTTCAAACTTTAAAAATGGCGATTTGTATTCATGACGAGTATAATTATGAGCTAGAAGAAATGACTAACTTGGTCACAAGTATTGATTTTTTTACATCGTTCAGCTTGAGAGCGAATGCTTTAAATTGTAAAACGATGGAAACGTGTCAAAACTTGTTTACTTTACTTTCAAAATTAAAGAAAAACGAATTTTTCATTCTCAATTTTACCAAAAATAATGTAAGTTTGTTCGGCTTAATGCTGTCAGTCTTATCTTAACTTTTTTCGGTTTTAAGATCGTCAACTATTCCGTCTTGAACGCATTCAAGACTTTAATAAAATCTGATCACAATTTTAAAGTAAGTTAAAACATCTTGAAATATCCAGCTTTATTAAACTTTTTTGTTCTAGTTTACAAAAGAAACTCTTAAACTTCTAGTCTCGTTAATGAACGAGTTATTTCAAGATGACTTTCGTACATGTGAACCTATTAGTGAAGCAATTTGGATCCACAACAATTACAGAACAATAATAAACTTAATATATGAAGATATTTTAACATTTTTATCCCAAAAGAATCAATTAGAAGATGACATGACATTTTTAAGTGTCGAAATGGACATGTTTATTCACTTATTACGATTTGTTTCGTTCGAAAAATTAGCTTCAAACAAATCAACTCTTACCCAACTTGACAAACTCTCGAACTATTGGTCTTATCATCCGGACAAATTTTACAAAATAATAAGTCAAACCTTAAAAGATCTTTATCTATTTCAGTACATTATACCACGTGATGGTCAATTGTTATGGAAGTATTTAAAACTAGTGTACGATGGTTACAGTATGTTATGTCAACATTTTCGATCCGACAGTCAATATTTGACTTGTTGTATTCTAGATTTGATCATTTTTTTAAACGCAACACAAAAATTTACGCGTCTTATAAAACACAAACGTTTAAACGATCTTAATTATAAAATTATTGATCTATTGATTTATCTATTCAGAGAAGAACTCTATTTTGGTAATAGAACAAGTGTTAAATCAATTGGATTTTTTGATGACTGTCTTGAGTGTTTAAACAGATTTGTTACACTTAACGGATTTGATATTGAAGAGGAATACTCGAACAGAATTGATAAGATTTTAATTTTTCTAATGGATGCCATTCGTCAAGCAAATGAAACTGAAACATGTGGTCTGTTGGGATTTTCTTTGTTCAATAAATGTTTTCAAGTAATTAGAGACATAGTTAAGTACAAAAGTAAGTTAAGCTTAAATAGCATCAGACATATGTACCCATAAATTTTAAGGTAGGTATGAGTTACCTCAAAAATTCAGGTTCTGGGTTTGGATAGGATATGGGTCTGGGTTGGGTAACCCAAAAATTTGGATATTTTATAGATTTTTAGGGTTTTTTTGGTCAAAAATTGGGTTTTGGGTATAAATACGGATCCCTGAAAAAATAACACCCCCCTTTTCTGCTAAAAGCGTACACCCGGGTGTTTTTTCTTTATTTTGAAAGCTATCTAAAATCAAAACATTATCAGTAGATTCAGCATCGAAAAATCTTGATACACCCCCTATTTTTTATGCACAAAAATGTATATTTTTTGGTCCTCTTTCAAAACCTGGAGTTCTTTTTTCTATATCTATAGCTATTTTTGTTCTCGAATTTGACACTAAAAATCAGCTTTTTTCGGCCAAGCAAGAGTTTCCTTTTTTAAACACTTAAGAACTCATGATTCGAAAAAGTTGTTTTCAAAAATAGCTATAGATATTGAAAAAAGAACTCCAGATTCTGAAAGAGGACCAAAAAATATACATTTTTGTGCATAAAAAATAGGGGGTGTATCAGTATAAAAGGGGGGGGGGGGTTTACAGGGGGGGTTTTTTTCCTGAAAATTAAAGCTCGTTAACTCGGATATGTTTTCAAATTTGAAAACATGAAAATAAATTGAGCAGATAGTTGTAAAGGGTACCATTTTAAAGATTTTTCGATGCTGAATCTACTGATAATGTTTTGATTTTAGATAGCTTTCAAAAATAAAGAAAAAACACCCGGGTGTACGCTTTTAGCGGAAAAGGGGGGTGTTATTTTTTCAGGGATCCATAAATACTCAATTTTAGGGGTACATATGTCTGAATAGCATGTACAGTTTTTAAATTTAATCACAAAGGGATCAATCGAGATGATTTTTTCTCCGTCTATTGGCCAGAAATCAAAGAAATTTACTTTTCTGAGCCAATTAAAGAAGAGGTATGATTTTAAAAAATTTTAATAATCAAAATATTTTATTTGTTTGTATAAAGTATACTGGGATTTGCTTCTTAATAGAACAATTTTTTCAAGATTTTTGTAAATTTAATGTTAAACACGAACTAGAAGATTTCATGAATATTGTAATCACACTTTTGGAATCAGATGTATGTCTCTTAAAGGAGTCTATAAAAAATGTGTAATAATCATTTATTTTTAAGGCTACTCATTTAAGAGAACCATTGTTTGTGTTTGAACTTCAAAATTCAATTTTTTATTTGATCAAAATTTTGGATAAATTCAAAATGGAGGAATTATTCAATCAAAAATTTAATGTAATAATCTCATTGTATGTTTACAATTCGAATAGACTTGACTGTGCAAAGTGGCAATTGACTCTTAAGCTTTATACAAATTTACTCAAAAACAGGAACAATGATAAAAACTTTTTGAAATTAGGTAATTTTTAGATTTGGATTTTGAAACCCATATTCTAGTGACAATTTTAATTCGTAAAATAAATATCATTATAGATAATTATTCATATCTTTGTATTTAAATTCAAATTAAGCATTAAATTAATATTGGCATCATTTAATCATGAATACTTTGTGAACTTAAAGCTTAATTTTTAAATCTTTCTAGAACGGTGTTTCCGTTAGAGCAAATTTGAATTAAAAATTTATTAATTTTTTTTTTTTTGATGTATAGAAAATGTATGGAATCCAATATTCAAGTCAATAATTGCAAATTTTACACTTGAGAAATTTTCAAAATTATTAAACAACGATGATGAAACTAAAATTAATATTGGTTTAATTTTAATGTTGATTGATTTAATATTTACTTATTTTGATGGAAAAATGATCGAAAAGTTTTATGTTGAAAAAATGCTCGAGTTTTTGGAGGCTTTTTATGAAATAAAATATGCATTCAATGATTGTACAACTATGGATGAATTTTATGAAAAAATTAGTTTAAATTTTGTAATCAATAAAATTAAAGAATTAGAATAATAAAATTTTTGAAAAAATTTCATTATTTTCTCTCTAAAACAATGAGAAATAACTCTATATGCTTTTTTATTATTTTTATAATTTTACTGTGGTCTATAAGTTTAACAGTAGCGAGCAAGCCTTCGAAGGAAAAAGGGGTCTGGAAGACCAGTGAGTTTCGACCAAAACACCCATAGAGAGCAACCCCTCACAAATCATCAAGTGACCTTAGCATTTCACAGTCGACCATATTTCGCCACCTTAAGTTGATTTTTAAAGTTAATAGACGCTGCCAAGTTGTTTTACGCGATTTGAAATCTTTTGAAATTCAACGACGTATCGAAATCTGTAGAAAGCTAATTAAAAATCCTCTTGATTAACGTTTTTTCAGATAGATCTTCTTTCGAAATAATGATGACAGAAACCAGTTGTTGGACCCATCTCAACCAGCCCTACTAGTCATTAAAAGAGGACGATTCGAAAATAATGTAATGTTGCACGTTTGGTGGAATTACCAAGGGGTAAAATACTTTGAACTGGTTCCTAATGGTCGTTACGATAAATGCTGAACTTTATTGTGTGAACAATAAGAACGAATGTAAGCTAAATACCTTTCTTTGATCACCCGAAAGCTTGGTTTGTTTCGAATAACTGGAAGGACCTTCCCCCTTCTGATTATCATCTTGACACCTCTATTGCCCATTTCCTTAGAGAACTGAATTTTACTAACCAAGACCAAGTTGAAGTTGAGTGCCTTGAGTTTTTTAGCTCAAAAAGCCAGGAATGGTACAAGCGAGGAATCGAATTACTCGCTGATAGATGGGATAGAGTATAATGGTCTATATTTGAACATGTGGTACTAGCTAACAAATCTGTTGTTTTACCCACTCCGACATGAACTCTCAACTACTCAACCTAAAAATTAACTGTGTTCAAGCATTACAAGCATAAATGTTAAGGAGAGGGGTTCCGTCATGCTTTTGAAATATTTTTCATATTTGAGAAAAACATTTTTATCCCGAAAACGTCCGCATTTAAAAAAATTCCATTCATACGAATTGGTCATAAGGTCTAAAAACCATATTTTCACACCGGGATATCTAATAAGTTTTTTTTTTACCTCTTGAAAAATATAGTTACTTTTAGTTTCTGGGGTATGATGAAGATCAAAAAAAAAAATTTATATTTTTATTTAAAAAAATACTTAGACAATAAACTTAAAACATTGTGATATAATGTACACCAAATTTTGGATTATTTTAAACACTTTTTTTGAATGTCGCTTACGAAAAAGCGGACCATTCAAAAAATACAAGATAAAATTGATCGTATAATTTAGTAAAAATAAAATTTCGAACAAATTTAAAAATGCTCTAATCAAATACTTTTGACTAATCGAATCAATTTGGCTAAAAAAATTTTTACTTGAGTTCAAATGAAACACTACCCATGATATAAAATAGGGTAAATGTAACAATATAAACCATTTTGAGACAAGAACAAGCATGTACGTTGTTCGTATTGATTGATTTAAAGACTTTTTAATATTACACGCTTCACTATTTTGTCGCATTCGAACTGATTTTCGTCTAAAAGATTCCCTAAATCCTTGGTCAACTTCATCCAAGGGTAGACCACGTTCTATTTTACTCAAATCATTTATTTCAATAGTTTGAATATTTTCCAAATTCGGTAGTTGAGGGTATCTTGTATTCAAATATGTAAAATAATCATTGTACTTTACAACTTGACGATTTATTTGAGTAAAATTTCCTTGAAACGATCGTTTAGCTACACGTCTAGACTTTGACCATCCTTTTTTAACATTCAAAAATAAAACAACACTTAAAAAAAGTATAAAAATACTCGGCAATAATATTGTAATTAACACAAAGAACACGTCTATTTTAAATTGTAAATCAACGTGTTCATTTTGTACTGAACAAAACATTTCGCCTGTGTAAGGATGCTCGATTAGATCATTTATGAACAAACTGCTTATGTTTATGGCTACAGCAGTCAAAGAAAGACCTATTAGAATTTTTTGATTGAATCTTGTTTTTGACCATTTTTCTCGTTGAGACGAAAAATGAAGAAGAATAATTCTTTGTAGAGTCATTAGAACTAGAGTGTAAACCGAAATTGTTCTAAATACATTCCGAAAGTAGGGTATAAGTTTACAAAAAATTAAAATTTTGTCTACAAAATTAAATTTTGAAGTATATGAACCTGTCAAATTGACCCATTGACGAAATGTAAAGTCAACATAATGAAATATAATTACACACAAATCGCTCAATGACAGAGTTATTAAATAGAGACGTAAAGATTTAATCGAATTTTTGTTGTATGATTTACTCGAGAATATAAGAATTGACATTGAGTTGCCGTAAATACCGACTAGGGCGATTATTGTCATAAAAATAGCGTTCAACCATTTTGAAAACTCGTAAAATGATTCAATGTAAATGTTTATGTCAATGGTTTCATTAGTGGTTAAGTTATTCGAGTACATTTTGAATTGATGCTGATTTTTCAATATTTTTCATCTGAAAGAAGAAATTATTTTTCAGTCTTTTTCGACTAAAACATCATGTTGGCGTTTCGATTAATTTTAACTAATTAAAAATTTGATAAAATTAGATAAGAAAGTATGTTTTTTTTAAAAATGACAAAATCAAAGTGTAACGGTATGGTTTCTTTATTTTTAATTAAAGACAGGAAGTGTAACTCAAACTAAATGACATCAAAAAGTAAAAAAAAAAGAGGCTTTTTGAGGGAAGCAATTTGAACTAATCAGAAATTACATAATTTAAATCTTGATTTGGTTGATTTGATTTAAAAACAAAGATAATTTTGTTTTTTCGTTTGTTGAAAATTGGTTTGATTTTTGATATTTTTTTTTAATTTTCCAATAAATTTGATATTATGTCATCTTAGAATAACATTTAATTTACTTTTAATTTACATTCAAATTTCATCTGAAATGTCGCTTTAAAATTAACTTGATATTTAACTTTACCCTGTTCTAAAAATAGAACTTTTTGAACTCTGTATCTCAAGTTATTAAACACACTCACCGACTCTTTCACAATATTAGACCCTCTTGGCTTGCTATTTTTGTCCAACAGTCTCATTTTGTTGGGGCATAGTTAGAGACTTTTTCTATTGTTTGTTATCAGGCTCACGCTGAGCAAATCTTCTATCTGAATTTGAATTTTATATGGGTACCATGGACGTAGAAACGATTCGTTCTATTATGGATTATTGAATAAGACTATTGAATCAACATGGAACGCTAAATTTTAATACCAATTGTAACAATGAAAATTATAGATACTGCACTTACCGTACCGGATCGTACTAAAAGCGTACCCGAACCGTACTCATGCCATACCGTACCAGTCTATCGTACCGTACCGGTAAATAAAATTTAAAAAAAAACTTAGGTCTTTCATTTTTAGTTAAAATAAGTGTTGGGTTTTCGATCACGATCCCTTTGACATTGATCGTGATCGAAAACTTTGCTCGCCGATCCGATCGTGAGAGGAAATTTCGGCTCATAATAGCAAAAGATTGAGCTACCGCTCGGAAAAATTACTAAAATCTATTTTAAAACATTTAAAATAATACTGAATATACGCCCTGATACCTGATTATTCATTTTGAATTAAAATTTTCACAATTTTATATAATTTTAGCTTGTCTAATACCAAGTAATTAACATTTTGTACTTCTTGAGAAGATCGGTGGTCGCGCTCTGGAGTGAAATTTTAAAGAAAATCCTGCTTGATTTAGCGAAAGATCGGGCGATTTAGAATCGAGGGACCAGTATTAAGTTAAAATTTCAAAAAACGGTACGGTGGTGCTGTACGGGTACGCTTCCGTTCCCAAAGGGATCCTTCGAACTTTTTCTTACCTAATTGCCAAAAAGTTTCAACTTGTTCCCTACTGGTTTTCGAAAAACATGCAAAAGTTAGATTGCAACTACATATGTATTTGCATAACCTCACTAATTAGATATGCGTTTCAATTTTTGAAATATTGTGATTTTATCTCTACTTATATTAAAATCGTATTTCCCTTTTAGATAAATTAACAGCTTGATAATGATAACTCTGTTTTACGGAAACGTCGCGAATTGTTAATAAAGTTTATACCAAAAATTAGGACATGCTTGGCCTCCTCTAAGCTAAATCTCAAAAGGTTTCGACTGGTTGTCTACTGGTTTTTGAATTCCATGTAAAACAAAAGCAAATAGCCAGAAAAAGGGGATACCCCCTCTTAATCCAGCCTTTCTCAAATATACCTCAAACGGAGGCAAAAATACATTGGGCTGAATGGCAAAAAGAGGAACCCCCGCTCTCTCGATCCAGCCGAATTGTAAAGCCTGAGATGTTTGGTCATTCAATTCCTATTTCAATAATATTTTAATCTAAATTATAATAAGCAGCTGAAATTTAGTAGGCTCATTGACGATACCTCGAATCACTAATTCTTGATAAATCTCTGATCTGAGTGATGCTTTTATACCCTAGAATTTTTAATTAATTTTTTTTATTTAAGCACTTATGAAGTTCAAAAAAAGGAAGAATATTTTTAAGTCGAATAAACTACCCCTTTTAAAATTGCCTTAAAGAAAGTTCGCTTAAAAAATTACTCCGATTTTTTCGAGTTTTATATTTACTCGAAAATGTATTGAAAAACGGTTAACTAATACACATTAAATTATGTAGTAAATAGAGAATAGAAAGCTTCCTTTTCCGAATTTCGATGAATGTAAATAATAATAATTTAAAAGAATCAATTGAGACTAGACCAAGTTATGTAAATTTTCGTGAGTCAGCATTTTTGTGTTAGCAAAAAATTGCTTGAACCTTTTGTTGGAAAAAAAAGTTAGACCTTAGACCACTTCTGAAATACTCTTCTCTAAAAAGGTTTTTTAAACAAATTTTTTTTGATCTTGAAATTTAAACCAAAAATTGTCAAAAAAACGAAAAGACAAAATATTCATATAAACCAACGGAGTGTCAATTTATTATTCTTGATTTAATTTAAATTAATTAAAGTCAATTGCTGAAAAAAAAAAGGTTCTTTCATAAACCTTGAAATGCATCACAACAAAATTGACATTTCATAAAAATCATAATTACCTGCTTGATGGAAAAAAAAATAAATAGATCCTGGTCTCCATGGGTTAATTTTGACAAAAAGTTTAAAATTCACTTGGGAGATTTTCTACGCAAAAAAAAAATTTTTGATTCATTGATTGAATTTAAATGGGAGTTGTTTAATGAGATCGTTAAACCTTTTAAAATTACTAACCTGGTCGTTCACTTGTTCCAAAAATGTTCGTTCAATTCCTTTCATGAACATTCATGAACGTTTCATATCCTTTCATAAACTTTCAATGCTTTTCGGGACCTTTCAAAAATGTTCGGGACCTTTTCATAACTTTTCGGGGAATTTTCATAATTTTTCGGAGCCTTTCAAAATTTTTCATAAATTTTCGGATCGCGAAAGTCCGGCAATGTGAAGATTCGTATCAAAAAACATTTGGATCAAATGGATCAAAATTTAAAATTATTTTTAAGGAGTGAACAAGTTAACCAAATCTTTGCAGAGGTGTTTTACAGTGATAAGCATTAAAAAAGCCACTCTTAGAATGAGTTGTGCAAAACTCTGCAAACCTGCAAAATAAATTGCGTACTTAAAAAAACTCAAATACATGGATAATGATAGAAAATAACTACGCAATTTATTTTGCAGGTTTGCAGAGTTTTGCACAACTCATTCTAAGAGTGGCTTTTTTAATGCTTATCACTGTAAAACACCTCTGCAAAGATTTGGTTAACTTGTTCACTCCTTAAAAATAATTTTAAATTTTGATCCATTTGATCCAAATGTTTTTTGATACGAATCTTCACATTGCCGAAAGTCCACGAAAATTTTTGAAAATCTCCGAAAAATTATGAAAAGTTCCTAAAAAGTTATGAAAGGTCTCGAAAAGCCATGAAAGTTTATGAAAACTTTAGAGCATGGAAGCTTTAATCAGTCTATATTCTAGACAAGGGCACTAGCCTGTTGATTAACCTTGAACTCTACCTTAAGTTTAAATTTTTTCTCAATCTTCTTTTTTCTATTTTTTGACTTATAAAAAGTGTGCCTTTGAGGCTTTGTGAATTTTTGAACAAAAAACAATTTGTACAAAAAATAATTTTAAAAAAGTGTTAATTTTTCTTACAGATAATATTTTGAGTTAAAATTTTATGAAAATGTGATACAACTTTTGTATCTGCTGAAGGTAATTTCCTTTTAAGCGGAAGTGGAATCGTTTAAGAAAAATCCGCATTAAATGATAAAGTTGATTTGAACATGAATAGCAAAAAAATAAATAAATATCAAAACAAACTTAACCAAAACCAGATTAAAAGTAAAGCTTTTTAAGCATTTTTATGTAATCCAAATGCATGTACTAATTACAAAAGGGTTTTTTCCAAATAATTCCAAAGTCATTAGGTTTATCAGAATTTAAAAAAAGGCATCAGGTGATACAATAGTTGTACCACATTTTTATATAATTTCAACTCATAAATATGATTAGAAAGAAGATTAAAGGCTAGGATGTAATTATTTTTTGTACAATTTGTATTTTTGTCTAAACAATTCACAAAGCGGAAGAGTGAAGTTTGGAGCAATTTTTTTGGAGCAAAGCAATTTTAGAAAAGCTGTTTTTTTTAAATAAAATTAGGTACAGTGCATAAAATAAAAATGGTTTTAGATTGTAAATTTTTTGTTAATTTCAAAAATATTTAAAAAAAAGGGAAAATCAATATTTGATTATTAATGTTAGTTTCGATTTTTAACAAAATTTGAAATGCATACACTAAATTTAAATAAGACATTTTGGCGCGAACATTTAAATTGTTTGAAAATTTCAAAAAATCCCGCCAATTTTACTTTTGAAAATTTGTACTTAAATTAAAATTTAAAAAATTTAATTTGAAATTTCATTATAATGTTAACAATCTGTTTTTAAAAATTTAATTATTGATCAAAAATCGATCAATTCAAAAAATTGAAGAAAATATTTTAAATCAAGTTAAACAAATTTTGTTTAGTTATGTTAAAATTTTTAAACTAGGTTAGGTCCATCTATTTATTGAATTTTACAGTTTTAAAAAATATAATTTGCTTTGCTCCAAAAATTTGCTCCAAACTTCACCGTCGCCACAAAGCCTGCCTTTGAATGTTTTTAAAAGAAAGAAGATTGCAGCCTCATGCAGCAAAATTTTCTACATCTACTGGAGAGGTCTGCAAAAATTCTGCAAATGAAATTGTGCATTTAAAAATAAATCTTATTCAATGGCGTGCAATTTTGCAGAGTATTGCAAAAAATGCAAAGTTATGCAGAATTTCGAGCCATTGAAAAAGATTTAATCTTAAAACATTCGAAAGCACACTTTTTTATAACGATTCCAAAAGAGTCAAAAAAAAAAAAGAAGAAAATTGAGAAAAAATTTTAACTTGCCGAGCCTTAGCGTAGCCGTACCAAAGCGAACAGTCCTCAACATCGACCGCCAAAAGAAAATATTCAGAAAGAAATTGAGCTAATTATCAACATGGGTTCAATAGAACAATGAAGAGCTGACTGAATAGGGAATCATTATGAATAAGAGATATGGCTAACTTATTTTCTCACTTAGACGAAATTTTTGATGACAATGTGGACTTGTGATCACCGTATTTCTACAGAATACTCAAGAAAATACTTGTCGAATACTCGAGGAACCCAAGCAATCGTATTTTTCTTAGAAAACCCTTGAAATTACTTGGAATCAAATAAAATCACGAGTTTTATTGAAAATATATTGAAAATGCTTGAAATTATTCGTCAAATCCAAACTTGAATCGAACTAACGAAGATTTTGATATCGAAAGTAAACAACAAAATAGCGTTTCAAGCGCATATTCGAGTGATGACAGAGACGATGAGCAAACAAGATCAATTCAATATTATCAATACTTATTCGATGATTTTTCAGATGATAATTTGGTAAAAGTAAAAGATATTTTTGTTAACCAGGAAATAACCGTTGAGGAACCAGCCGCTGGTTATTTAACTGCTCCCATGTCCTAAATCCTGACCAGGATCTGCATAGATCAAAATATTTCCAAAAATTGTCGGAAAATATTACTTTTCTTGTCAGAATCCCTTAAAAATTTCTTCAATCGGATTGAGTTCAAAATACTTTATTCAGGAAAATCTTTTTAAGCCAAAGAAAATATGAATCATTAAGATTCTTGTACAGAACAGGCAGATTTTACCTATCAGGATCCTGTTCAGGAATCAAAACCTGGGCTTTTTTTTAATAGTCGTACGTCACAAAAGTCATTGTCGGATTATTGTTACGAATATAAAGTGTCGAGTAATGGATACATCTTGTTTAGCTTGTGATATTTTGATTCAAATAAAAATTGCGCTGATGATGACCCTTCTGATAGTTTACCAAAGAAAATATTAAAATTTTGAAAATTTCTTTAAAAAAAAATCCAAGAAAATTTCTATTCATCTTGAAAATATCTTGGAAATTCTAAAAAATTTTTTTTCCAAGTTCGATTCCAAGGGTTTTCCAAGAAAAATACGATTGCTTGGGAATAATTGCTGAATACTTGGTGGCAAAAATTGAAGGGTTAAAAAATGTTTAAAAAAGTTTTTGATTGTTAAACAATTTTTGCCGCCAAGTATTCTTTTGAGTATTCAGTAAAAATAATTTTTGTAGTCTCCGAGTATTATCGATGTATTCCTGGAGGATTCAGTTAATACAACTAATTGATTGACTCAAACTCCGTTATTTCAAATATCGGTGTACAAACATAGACAAAAAAGTTAAAACAGGAGCTCTTAAGATCGTCAGAGAGCACTGTTTTATCAAGTTTCTGGATACAGACAAAACTTTTTTCCATTCAATTTGGATACCAGCGTCAATAAAAACTTTTAATCTTTCAGAAAAAGTCTTCAAATCAGCTACATCTTTTTTCAATCATGAGTCCTTAAGTGTTTACACAAAAATATTGAAAAAATATTGTAATTCACAAATTTTGAAATTTGAATAATGAAACACACCCTAACATATTTCATAACGAGTTAAAGCAAGTCTCATTAGGGGAACAAATTAACAGAAAATTTAAGGTTTAATATCACCAAGAGATTAGATCAAAAATAAAAATGAATTTATTTTAAAAATAAAAGCTTAATTATTGTAATCAACAACAGCTAAAAAAGGATTGTAAAAAGAACCCATGTAAAGTTTATTATCATGAATTGCACCAGCTGTAGTACACTCGACAACTTTACCACTTGGATCATGCCAAGATCTTAACACATTTCCATGCAAGTCATACTCGACTATCAATCCATACTTTGGAAATACTCTAAACAAGTATTTCATATTCAAAATCTTGAACAATAAAAAAATAGCAATTCTCTTTAAAAGTTTTAATTAACTTACAAAGCCCAACACGTTTCTTAACCTTGGCCAGGCTCCTAGCAAATCCAAAACAGCTGCAAATCCAGCGCCTCTAACAGCTGCAATTGGTGCTAATATAGTTTGATAATCAGTCAAACGAATCGTATCACCAAACCCTGGTATTACAGCAAATACTTCTACTTGACCTTTTTTTTCCCCTGTCAAATGATACTTGATAATTCTTGACATTGTGTTCTCGTTTATCAAAATCGTGTTTTTATCCGGCATTAATTGAAGACCATTAGGAAAATAAAGATTTTCTAATAATAGTTTTAATTCGTTTGTTTTTTCGTTAAATGAAAACAAACGACCTCTAGGTCTTGCTTCACCGTGTTCTTCAATAGCTTCACTAACTGCACGTTTATAAGATGAGTCTATAAAGTAAATTATGTCCCCGTCCATGTCTAGATCGTTTACAAGCTTCATTGGTTTGTCTCCAAAACGTTTATCATCCGAGCTTACAATAATTTGCTTTGAACCTTAAAAAAAATTGAATCAAGCAGTCAAAACTGGATAAAAATGGGATAAAAACCTGTTTTTAAATCAACTTTAAAAATTCCAAAATAAGCATCAGCTACGTATAGGATTGAACTATTTTTATCTTTTAGTCTTATACCCAGTGGTCTACCACATTCAGCTTTTGCATGGGTCTTAACATTATCTTAAAAAAAAAAATTTAGAAAAAGAAAAAAAGAAACGAATTGACGTACTGCAGACTTCTTGGCTCTCTGGACCCATTTGAGTTACAACCGTATGTTTATAACCATTGTTAACATCAACTTTAACAATTTGACCGTTCAGTAGACCAGTGTATAAATACCCGTCTTTATCAAAAACAATTGTCTCTGGTCCAACAAGAACATTTTCTCCAACTCTAAACGCTTTTTCTTCAAGTAGTTTGTTCGGGCTTAGATTTCCTTCGAATTTTACAACCCCTGGGAGTCTTCGAGAATAAAATTAAGTTTTAAATTTTGACTGGAATGTGATAAAAAAATACTGAATTGGTCCACAATCGAGCAAGTTGTAAAAGTCAAATGAAAAAATTGGTGATTTTATTAAAACAAATGCTAAAAAAGCTAAAGAGATAGCTGTTATGATCGAATAGTTTTGTTTAGACTCGACTGGTTTTTTTTGTTTAGAATTCATTTTGAATAAAATTTGAAAAAAATTATAATTTTGAAAATCAAAAAATGAAAAATTTTATTTTTAGAAAAGTATTTATAATTGATGTTTACACCCACAGTTGTCAAAATTGTTGTTTAATATTTAACTACTGCAATTTTATCGCTCGTATAAGAGCCCAAGTACAATTTTTTGTCATAAAGGACAGCATTTGTAATAAATTTAACTTTTTTACCAGTTCGATCATGCCATGTTTTGAGTATATTTCCACTCATATCATACTCTATAACCAAACCATAATTAGGCCATATATTCATTATCACTGATGGATTGACAAACTTGAAAGAATTGATTAATAGAATTGTAAATGAAGATTATTGAAGTTACGAATTACATATCCAACTATTGATCTGAGTATTGGAAATTTTCCAAAGTATCCTGATAGGGATCCATGTTTTGGAAATACAGCGACAAATGGAACCAACACAGTGCCTAGTTCAGTAACACGAATAGCATCACTTAAGCCTGGTAGTTCAACAAACACTTCAGTTCTACCTTTAAATGGTCCTGACAAATAGTATCTTCAGATAAAAAAATTAAATGGTGTCGTTTGCCTTAAGGGTAATTACTTTAAAATTCTTGCATAAGAGAATTCGTTTATAAGTAAAGCCTCTTTATCAAGAGTCAATTGAACTCCATTTGGATAATACAAACGATCTAAGATCATTTCTAATTCGTCTTTTTTTTCATTGTAACGAAAGAGACGTCCACTTGGATAGGCAAATAAGACGTCTTCAATGGCTTCGTTTAAGTTGTGTTTGTCTGTACTGTCAACAAAATAAATATCATCCCCATCAATGTCAAGATCTTCAGGTGATTTTAGTGGTATGTTTTTGAACCGGGTGTCATTCGAATGTAAAATAATTTGTTTAGTTTTTTCTTTTACATCAATTTTAACAATACCGTAAAATGAATCGGCGACGTATAAATAATTTGAGTTTGGTTTCATTCGTAATCCAAATGGTCGACCACATGGTGGTACTGCAAAATTCCATTTACCTTCATCTTCTTTATTTTATATTTTCAAAATGGCGGCTAAGAGAATTTAAGAAAAAATTTAATTTACCACATATTCTATCGTCTAATTCATCTCCTGTACGAGCTATTTTTTCAACATGTCCATCTGGATCAACCCTAACGATTAGCCCATTTCTTAGACCAGTGTACAATGCGCCATTTTCATCAAACGCTATAGCTTCAGGACCTTTTAATTTAATGTCAATAAACTCTGCTTTTGTAAGAAGATCATTTTCTTGCCAGTTAATGTCAGATGGATGACCATATCTTAAAAAAAAAGTGAAGGTAGACTAAGTTTTAACAATGTAGTTAATTATGAGGTTTACTTGAAAAAAATTGTGTTGATTGGATAAATAGAAAAGTAAGAGTATGAAATAAGAATTGAAATTATAAAAAGACCAATTAAAATGTAATATCTCATTAGGAACATTTGAATTTTAATTGCCAATCCGATTTGTTCTGGAATTGTGAAGTTTAGTACAACAAAACAGAACAATTTTGAAAAATTGAAATAATTTTTATTCTGTTGACCTTATGATGAATCTGCACATGTAACAAAGTGTAACAAACTTTGTTACACCATTCAGCAAACTCTGCAAAAACTGTGCAGTCTAATTGCGCATTTAGTTATAATACTTTTTAATAGTGTGCATTTTGCAGAGACTTTGCATAAATTTAGCAGAGGTTGCTCAATTGTGTAACAAAGTTTGTTACACTTTGTTACATGCGCAGATTCATCATAAGGCCAACAGAATAAAAATTATTTCAATTTTTCAAAATTGTTCTGTTTTTTTGTACTAAACTTCACAATGCCTTTGTTCTTGACGATCAATTTTAGGTACCAGATTAGATCCATTCTTTTGAATGGTAACTTTTCTTACTCGTATGGATTCCATTTTTTTGTTCAACGTTTCGCTTCTTCTTTTTTTTTCTTTATTTGTTTCTTTGTGGGCTAACCCAGTTAAAATTTTTGATTTTAATTAAAACTTCTAGGATAGGCCAAATAGTTGCTCTTTTTTTGTATGAAAATTTTGATTATTTTTAGATCTTTTTAAGATATTTTATTTTATTTTTTTCGTTGAAATTTTTACAAGTCGAGTGTAATTTTAGTCGTTTCTGGTAGGAGGCATTTCTAAAGCCTGCTAACGATTTATTGTTTTTAATGACCAAGTGGTCTAAGTCAAGAGACCGATTTTACAATTTCTGAGTAAAAAATTACTGTGATCGTTAATCTTTATGCTCGCTTTTTGTCCTAGGGTAAGCGAAATTTTCGTTTTTGGATGTTTGGTGTTCGTTTTTGAAATTAAAATTAGCTTATTTGACAAGTTTCTACACTCTTCGTTAATCAACGAAGAGTTAACTATATTTATGTTTGAATTAGCTTTAGAAAGCAAGATTTGGCAAGATGCATTTAGTTTTTCAATTTACTTTGTTTAAAAGTAAGGTTATGTGGTAGCAAAACGTCCACACTATCTGAATTCGTCATTTTTGACTCTATAACGTTAATCTATGACCTCGAAAACCCCATAAAATCAATTTTTTCATGGAGTTAAAAAATCGAAAACTTGACCGCTTTTTACAGCTTAACGTCAAGGTGCTTTTTTTAAACATTTTAGTAAACATGATTGGAAAAAGCTATAATTGATATGTTCTGAAAGCTAAAAAGCTACCATTGAGGCTGGGACCATTGTCGATGAGTACAAAGAATTCCCTAAAGCAATAAAATGATGAAAACGTTTAAAAATAGGGCATCTCCTCCTAGGGAAGCTGCAATACCCAATTTGTTTTTGGATCTGCTTAAACAAGAGGGGATTCTCTACCAGTCTTAGGAATTCCTTTTTTTATTTTTTTATTCATTTTTGTATACAGGGGTGATTGGCTGACAGTAATCGACGGGTAGCGACTGAAGTGATAACACATCGTCACACATTGTCCTTGCCTTGACCTATTGGACTAAGTGTGACTAAAATAGTATAATGTATCCTATATTTAAGGACAACCTGTGACTAAGTGTGACATTGAATACTTGCGCGACAAGGTTGACTAAATAAGGACAGCATAAGGACAAACCGTGACATTAAAAAAATAAAAAATTGTGACTTTTCGTGATTTAATGTTACTTACAAATTTAATTCATTTTTTAAGAAAAAAAACGTTTGAGCCTATAATTTTCAAATTCTAATCAATAGAAACTTAAAGAATGCCTTTTTAAGCAAATCATCTTCAATCCTTAGTTTTATCCTTAATTAATCACACCTTGTCACGTCAGTATTCAATGTCTCATTTAGTTACAGCTTGTCCTTAAATATAGCATATATAATACTATTTTAGTCCCACTTAGTCGTAGGCCAAGACAAGGACAACGTGTGACGATGTGTTAGTTACTGTCAGCCAATCACCTCTGTAGTTGACGAAAAAATTCATAAAAAGGAAAAACGAAAAAGAAAAGGGATTTGCCACTTTTTGACTTAAAATTCTGTATTTTCTAGTAACCCTAGAAAACACTTATTTTTCGGTAGTGAACATTTTATTTTCGTCCATTAGTATACAAAAATGAAAAATAAACCTTATGTGCTAGTGCCATCATCTAGTTTTTCTATACGAGAATTCAGAATTTGAAGTCATAAAGTGGAAATTCCCTCTTCTTTTACGTTTTTCATTTTTATTCCTTTTTTCGCTAAAAACGCCATTTTCCTTTGGCGATTTGTAACTCTATAACTGAGCACCCCAGATAAATATGGATCATATATCTATGTAGATCTCGTTGAGAGCTTTCGTTTGATATATAAAAAATGGTGGGTGTATACAACAACTAAAGGGGGGGGGGGTTTATGAGGGTCCTTTAAGACTGAAAAGTGAAAACTCAGTTTTCTTCCCCAAATAGCTTCACAGGGGGTCTAAATATGGTATAATTTAGTAGCCCTTCATTTGCTCTACCTTATATAAAAATAATTTTGTGCATACCTCACTTCGTGTTAAAGTTACACCTGGGTGTATGTTTTTCAAGCTCCTCCAAATTATAGTCAAAAAAGGAAATTGAGACATTTGATCCGAATTACCGTAAATTCTCGTTCAATGTTAAATATAACTAAACTTGAATCCTCCGGTTTTAGCGGACGTTTTGATTGGATCAAAGACCAAATATCAAAAATAGAATGGTCGAAGAGACATGAAGATGATGAAAAGTTATTTAAAAATGTTTATTTTATGAAAAATTTTTTTAAAGATTATTAAGAATCAAAAATTCTTTTAATCGACGTCATTTGATTCATATACTTTTGTCTAAATAAAGGACCTACAAGTAAATAAATAAAAAAATTAATCGAATAATTAAGCAAAAATAATATTTCAAATAAATTCATTAAAGATTTTAAAAAATATTTTGTCTCAATTTCATTGAGTGATAAAAATTTTGTGTTAATATTAAAAAAAACGTGATTTAAATTTAAATAGAATAAACACCAGCATATAAAATATGGTAAATGTAATATTATACACCATTTTGATAGAACAACTAACATATAAGTTGTGCGTATTGAATTTGACGAGTTTTTTCTTTGTCCTAAGGCAAACATTTTTTTTTGATAATTTGAACCTGAACTCAATTCAGTATCCGAATTTGACAATTTAAGTCTCAGCTGTTTCTTGGAACTCACAGCAATCGCTTCTTGAAAATATGTTCGATCAAAGTTTAGACTTTGTCTGATCCTTATGTACAATGTTACAGTTATAATAGATATAAGTATACATGGGATTATAATCGTAAAAACTACAAAAATCAAATCGGATACAAATTGAAATTGGATAAAATGTTTTTTAATCGAGCAATATAGTTCTTCGGTCGATTCATGTTTGACCAAGTCATTGACAAATATATTGTACAAGTTTAATATTAGAGATATTATAAACAACCATTTGATTATAAAATGGTTCAATTTTAATGAAAAACATTTTCTTCTAGCGAGTGGAAAGTAAAGAATAATGAGTCTTTGGATTGTCATTAACAAGAGAGTGTAAACTGATATTGTTCTAAATACATTACGAAAGTAGGGTACTAGTTTACAAAATATAAGAATTTTATCGACAAAATTGAATTTAGATGAATAAGAACCGGTCAAATTGATCCATGAACGGAACGTAAAATCTATGTAATGGAACACAATTACGAATAGATCGCTTAAAGAGAGTACTAGTAAGTAAGAACGAACTGCTTTGCTTGAATTTGTATTGTCTTTTGTGAATATGAATATTGAGACTATGTTTCCGTAGAAACCTAAGAGGCCAATGAGGGTCATTAGGAGTGCATTTGACCATTTTGATATTTCGTAAAATTGTTGAATGTAAGTGTTTGGCTCTTCTTGGGTATAATTGTTTAAATCTTGATGCATTGTGTTTGAGGATGATGATGGAATAATTTTGAAATTTTGTTGTTTAGTTAAACTACTGTGAATAATGTTCATTTTGGAAAATTTTCGGATCGAGGATTTTTTTTGATTTTTTTTTTGTAAAATTTTGTCAAAGAATAGGAATAATGAAATAAAACAGGAATCATGGTTTATGTAATTAATCACGAATTTTTGTTCTAATTAAAGTCTTATGATAAAATTTGAATTAAGCTCATTTGTATTTTTTTGTTTCTGTTGGATTATAAAGTCTTAAGATATTGAAAATCGAAAATAATTTGACTTTTTGAAAAAGAATGTTCTAAGATTTAATTAATTTTAGAAAAACCTTCTTCGTTTTATTCGAGTTTGCTTTTCTAAAAAAAATGGAAATTTAATGTCATCTTAAATAAAAGCAAATATAAATAAATCAATTGTTGAAAATTGAATTTTTAAAGCCTTTTTGAAAGAGTGGTACAAAATAAAAAGTGTTGTTGAAATAAATCTTCAAAAAAAAACTTGACGAATAAGGATACCTGAAAAAAGCCCACATCTTGGATTTTTGAAAAAATCACATAGGGGTGTAAATCCTTAATTTTGAGGTCAATATTTAAACTGATAGTATAGAAATGTTCCTCTCGTCAAGAGCTTTCGTTTGGTACCCATACCATGAGAATTGAATGTGAGTTTCCTAAAGAAAAATTTAAAAATTACTTAAAAAACGTCCACACCCATATGAACAGTGGCGTAGCCAGACACTTTTTGATAGTGTGGTGAAGTTCTGTGTAGTGGGAGGGGGGTGTTTATGTCCCAACTTTTCATAAATTTACATTCGTTCCAATTAATCTTCGAAGACCCTTTAACCCTTACTCTCGTGCTGAAAAATGTATTAGGTTAAGATATTATCAAGCTGTTCATATTAAGGTTCCATTAATGGTCCTAACTAGAACATAATTACAAAAAATCTCTTTCAAGTATTCCTTCGTAAGAATCGTTATCCGTTCAAAACTTGTCTTTTGGTAATTGATTTTAGATTTAAATCGAGAGAACTATCATTAGAATGAATAAAAATTTTTCTATAGATTAGATTTATAATGAAAAAAAGTTAAAAAATATTCTCTTCATTTTTCAGTCGACAAATAATTGTGAGGATTCAACTATTCATTTGCTTAAATCGTTGCCGAAAATAATTTTTTACTGTGGCGGCGCCACAGTATATTTTAAAATAGTGTGGCGACCGCCACACTTCGCCTCAATGGAGCTACGCCACTGCATATGAAACCCACTGCACATCCCAAACACACTATTTTTTTACATATCACTAGATAGATAATTTAAATATCTACAAAATGGTAGTCTTATAATTTCAATTTCATTTTTAATTTTTGAGATATTTTAAGAAAACAAGAAGCAATTTTCAAATTTGCACACCCCTATGAAAAAATAGACGGACATATTTCCAAACGTCATTAAATGGTGTAATTTGATAAGGGGAACTCGAATTTCTGGTTTATTTTGCTTAATTTATATCCATTTTTGAGAAAAATTGAAAAAAAGGTTTTTAATTTTTCGATTTTTCTCAAAAATGGATATAAATTAAGCAAAATAAACCAGAAATCCCCTTATCAAATTACACCATTTGATGACGTTTGGAAATATGTCCGCTTATACTTTATTTTTAAAAAAAAGAAAAGCTTTTAAAATTTTTCCTATTTTTAGTATGTGGTAATGTTTTTTGGCATTTTTTTCGAAAGAAGAATTAAATTTCCGGTTGACTTTTTTTTTACAAAGTGGAAAACTTAAATAAATTACTTAAAAAACTTAAATAAATTAAATTAATTTAGAAAAATTACTGAAAACTTATCTTTTTAAAAACAACTAGTCTCCCTCCCATTTTCACATCCAGGCTTGAGACTGGCCAAGGCATGGTTACGACTATGCTACTGCCAACCACTCCAGTAACTATGGGACGTTCATCATAAACAGCGCCACTCATCCGAGCCGAAGCTGCGAACTCGACAACTATCCAGACTAGCTTGGAACCACAAACCAAGCGTATTATACATCTAGTAGAATACTTAACTTTGTTACTAGAGCTACACCTATTGCTAAATGGGTCTGCTGTAAAACAGGCTCTTGTGCCCGTTCCCAGGCTCCTATACGTTGTGATGGTCAAAGCTAGCGGCACCCCAATACGACAAAATTCGAACGCGATCCGTAGATAATAGAGCATATTTAGAACGATGTTAGAATGACAGCAAAATCGCTGCCCTCCCATTTTCACATCCAGGCTTGGGACTGGCCAAGGCATGGTTTTGACTATGCTACTGCCAACCACTCCAGTAACTGTGGGACGTTCATCATAAACAGCGCGATTATCCATCATGTCATTATGTCCACAACGACATGTCGTTTTATTCGAGTAATCAAGTGTTATGTAATGGTTCTTGTCAATCCTCAACAGGACTTACTACGAGCGAATAACGTTATTTGGTCTAACTAGTCAAGAGGTGTCAAGACTGAGCGTCTTAACTCGATTTTATTAAAATAAAAATTTAACCTAGATAAACCAATATCTTCCTGTTGACTTCTATCAACTTCAACGAGTCCGGATTTTCAAAAAAAAATCGATTAAATCATATTTCTTGAAAAATACGGTACACTGCTTTTAATTTAAAAACTCTTTCCGATTGATTTTAACATGAGATCATAAAGAACTTTATCGTGAATCTTAAAAACACGCTAATTCTAAATATTAAGAGCCAGTCATCTAAAAAAAACTTAACACTACTCACAGAGTGCATACTTTTAAACAAGGATATAATTTTACAAGAATATTAACGATTTAATTGACCACATAATACAAAAAAAGTCTACACAAACAAACGAAAACAAAAAAACAATTTTCAAGCTTTATTAAACTCTTTCTTTTGAGGATTAAAAATGAGTTGTTAAATCAGGAAATATTTTGTTTTTCAAATTATTTTTAGAATCCAATCAATCAATAGAAAAATTTAAAAAATTTTGTAAAAATCTACTTATTGTTCAAAATGTACATAATTGCGCAGTTAGCAAAAAAATTAATTTGATAGAAATTGATAAATCTAAAATCAATAACAAAATTTATTTTTTTCAACCTTTTTCTGGTTTAAAAAATTTTACAACACTTTTATCGTTTTGTTAAAATACAATACACATTTTTATTTGCCTTTTTTTAAGTTCGCATGATAAGTGATCCATAGACTGAAAATAGCCGAATTTGGTGAAAAAGCCCAAAGGGATAGTACTTCCCAGCCTAGGTCCTGAATTTGGTCTTGTCTTAAAGAGAGAGATGGTGTTAGGTACACTCTTTGTCAGTATCATCATTTTACTTAAATTCTCAGAGACATCTGAGGTATTTCATGAAAGAAAATAATCTAAGGATGTAGGGAGTCGGCATTTTTTGAGACAGACTTACCTTGGAAAGTGATGTCACCCAATGGAAGTTGAGGATTAAGAATTTATGGTCAAAAATATGAAAATCCATCATCTAAGTGATTTTTGATTTTTCTCGGCCTCGATTATTCAAAAATTTAAAATAAATTGAAAAAATTAAAACCACGTTTTTCTTCTAAATTTTGTCTAGTTTCAGAATATTAATTAAAAAATGAGGGGTTTTGAGTCATTTTTCCGAGCAGAATCAAAAAAACCGCAAAAAACCCAAAAATTTTTTTTTTGCACCATAAAGTGTAGCTTAAAGGTACCCATTGATCATAAAAAATACTTAATCTTGTACAAAAAATTGTTTTCTTTCAGAATATGTAAAAAATATATGGATTTTTGTTTGAAATTTTTAGTGAAAAATCTTAAAAATTGGAACAACGTATTTTAGAGGAACCCTAAATTCAAGACCCCCCAGTCCAAAATTTCAATACCCTACATAATCGACCAAAATCTCAAAAATCACTTATTTAATAGAGGAATGTGACCTGTTTTTTTATGCCGATTCGGACTTCTTATCACTTCTAAAACTACAATATTTTTGTCACCAAATAACCAGGATTATGTCCAACATCCCAGAAATCGAATCGAATAACTCCAAAGCTTAAAAAACACACAATTAAGTAGTTGTTTTTTAAATTAAAAAAATAAATGGATATTTGTTGTGTTTCTTTGTCAGTACTTCTTCTTGTACTTCAAAGTCATTCTTTTTTTTTCTCAAAATTTCAATGAGGATTTTTTTAGCTTGTTCTTTTTATTATAACTTTTTCAATTTGCCTTAGTTGGTTTCAATTCATTATTCAGATCTTTATAAAGCGTTTTTGTTTGATCAAAAATATTTTTTCAATCAAAAAATTTTCAAACTTACAACATTATTATTTTAGCTAAATTAGTTCTTAGAAGAATGGTTTTAAAAGTTTTAGGGAACAGCTGTAGGATCACCTGTAATAACACAATTAAGTCTAAATTTAATTTTAAAGACTTGTCAAAAACTTAAAAAAAAGGGCCCCCTCTAATGGAATTAGTTGTGAGGTAATTAGTTTACTTCAAACTTCAAAAAAAACCTAGTTCAATTATTAACACTACTGTAAGCACATCAATTTGGTCTTTAACAGTAAGAGACGGGCTTCTTACTGATCCATCTGGCAAATCTAAATCATTTCTTGATCTTAAACTATTTATACAAACTCAAGTCGCTTGAAATAATTTATTATAGGAAAGAAAGCAATTTCTTTTACAAAGAAAACTAAAACAGATGGTTCAAATAATTAGGTTCAATTAAATAGATGCAAGTTATTTTATTATTAAAAAAACTAAGGACAATTAATTTTTATTTTTGTTTTGGTTGTAGCATGATTTATTTATAAACATATAAGAGATTCTTTGATTTAGAAGATTATTAATTTTGGTGTCATTCAATTTTTGATACTTTACACTTTCCTTCCCAGTCAAGACAGTTTCGATGCAGCATCGCTGAAAATGTGATGAAAAAAACGATGATTCAACGATGCGATCGGGCCGATTTCCTCGGATTTCGACGTCGAAATTAGGATGAAAAGTGTTGAATTTGTCAAAAAATTTTCTTTTTCAATTAAAATCATTACTGAAATAAAGCTATAGAAATAGATGTTATTTGATGATCAGATCGTTGAGTACGATACCTATAAGATCTTTTAGCTAACTAAACATGGCTCTGATTCTGAAAGCTTTCTAAGAAAAACCTATAAGGATGGGAAGTCCACTCCCATCCTCGTCAGCAGTATAGCATTTGAATTCTGATGTACTTTAAAAAATAACAGTTTTGTTTTGTAAGTAAGAAATTATCTTTTCCTTTAGCATATTCAGACTTGTTTTGTTAAATTAACAAATTTTCGAAAAAAAAACAAAAAATAAAGTGGATTAGAAATCCGATTGTGTCATTGGGACTGCTATATTTTATCTTTTTTTTAAATTGAGTTTTAAAACTAATTTAGTAGTAAAAATAATACTAAAAGTAGTGTTTAAACTTTAAAAAATATTTATTAATAAAAAAAAGTTCCAAGTTTTAAAATTGATTTAAATTAGATTTTTAATTTTTTCAGAAATGGATTTTAATTAACATCGATATTGTGAAAAAGGATAAGTAAACATGACTTGTAACTTTTCTCTAAAATTGCAGTAAAACATGAGGTAGTTAAGAAAATTAATTACTACACGAAACTGGAAGTGGACAAACCCACCCCAGTCTTGGAGAGTCCCTTAAATCAGAACCTTGTCATGAAAATATTTATGAGATCATTTGACTAGTTTGAAGTTGCATTATTAAAAACACCAATAATATAGCCCAAATATTAAGCAAAAATCTAGAAAAGATCCCCATTACGGGATGGGTGACTCTTCAATACACTCAGCATCGTGTAGATATTTTCTTATCTCATAAATGTGTTTGGAGGAAGCTTAGTAGTTGAAAGATTCATGATTCGTATACTGGTCTTTACAAACTAAGAAGGAGATAGGCTTCTTGCCTTTGATAGGTAAAGAAGACAAAATGAGTAAATTTATCGGTTCAAATAACTCAAGCAAAGTCAAGTTCCGTGTAAGCAGGAAAATAATAGATTAAAAAATTTATTGCCGTCTCTTTTGTTTGATTCATTTTGAAAAGGATCTAAAATAAAAATAAATTAATTAAAGGAGTTAATCGGAAAAAAATTTTTACCGCGTTTTTTACAAAATATCACAATCAAATCAAGAGCAACTTTTAAAAGTTATTGATTTTTTTAAATTTTTAAAGCTTTTATTCGATTTTCATTTACTCTCTTTTTTTATATTCCCATTTTTTCTAAGCGCTAGGCTAAAATGAAGGGCTTAGTTCCATTCTGAGTAGCCTGAGGTCTACCTCAAATTATTTAATAAATAAATTAAAAGTTTGATAGCTCAAGATTTTTTTTTATTTTTACAAGTTTTAAAATACAAGAAATTATGAAAATTTCGAACTGATAAAATAAATTAAGATTGCAACTTGTTATATACATGTATATATGTATTACATGTAACGTATGTAATTTAATATTTGAATGACCTTTTCACTTTTAATATATAAATATTTAATTTATGGGAGGAGTCAAAAATGTAGAGAAAAATTTAATTGGCGATCGTGATGAAATTTAGAGGAAAATGAACAAAATTTTGTAAAAATTTAAATTTAAAAAAGTTCATCGTCAAATGTTCTATTTTTTTAAAAATTCGACGATGATCATCGTTGATTCAGCAACAATGTCTTGACTGGGTTATGTTTTTTTAAAAATCATTCTCAATGTTTATGAGTAACTCTGTTACCTAATTTTAGATTATTTTTTGTATCAAAATACCGAAAGACTATTCTCTACAAATCTTAGGAACTAATTCTTATTTTTTCCCTGATGTAGATTGGAAGCCCAAAGAAATAATAATATACGGGGAGCTTATAATTCTCGTGTTTCTTTGCATGAACAATTTTAATTTTGAAAATCGATTTTAGGTACTAAAAACAATATTAATTGGGTAATAAAATATCTTTTCTTTGCGGTTTATGATTTTTAATTTTTTGACTTTTTTGGGTCTCAAGTGTACAAAAAGGAAGAATAAAATTTAAAAAATAATTCATCTTTTGTTTGCGAAAATGCATTAAAAAATATGAATATAGGGTAACCTCTGGGACACAATAGGATTTGAATAGAAATGCCTATTTTTCCCCGTTTTCACCGGAATGTGACTTTATAGAAATATTTTTCAGGTGACAGCGCCATTGGTATCTTTTTAGCTTTCAGGTCATATCTTTAAATTAATTATAGCTTTTTTTCCAATCATCGGTACTAGAATGTTTAAATAAAGCAGAATGGCATTTGGCTGAAATAAAGCGGAAGGAAACCTTAAACATATAAATTTATTCATATAAACGTTTCCTTAAATTTTTCAAAAAAATGCCTAAATTAGCCTTGAAAAAACTCCCAAAATTGAAAATACGAAATAATTTATTCTTTAACAAAATATATATGGTTTCTATGGTTTTTCTATACGAGGATTACGAATTTCGGGTCAAAAATTGCAATTTCCTTCATACTTCAGGTTTTTGATTTTTAGCACCTTTTTAGGCACATTGTTTCTATTCTCCAGGCAAAAAAATCAAAAATCTAAAACCTACATTCTGTTCAGAATTTTCTGCTCTACAAGCTGGTTACTAATAAAATCTATGTTATGGGGGAATCCTGGGAGGAGATGTAAAAAAACTAGAAAAATGCGTCTTTTTTCTGCTTCTTGGCCGTGCTAAATGACAAAAAATTTTTTTTTTTATTTTTAAAAATCATTAGCGTGTGTCAAATTTTGTGCTCTTTCAGAATCTGTATCAAACATAATACATATGAGGTCATTTTGGATAGCAATAAGCGAAAAACCAAGACACACTTCTTCAAAAGCCATGAAAGTTGGGCCCCTCTGGGTCAAAATTTTTTTTTAGATCTCCCCTAAAAATTTGGCAATTCTAGGTTTTCATATATGGAGAACAAAGTTATCAAGTCAGATTTTGCAAATTCAGATGGCATGGAAGTTTTGCATGACGCGAACCTTATCTATGAGTTTTTTTTTGGCCTTCGACTAGTTCTAGGAGCTAAATTTTAGCCAAAAAAGATTTTGCTGCACCCTTGATTTTTTGGTAAAAATAAGTGTATAATGAAACATGATTTTTAGTGGTTTTCAGGGTCGACAACCCGAAAAACAACTTATTTTTGTCTAGGACTGATGCTTTGGGATTTTTAGGATATCGTCTTTAAGACGCACAGTACATTTCTGAAATAAGTTGACATGTTTCGGAGCATTGCTTAGGCAAAGTTTCTGATGTGCCTAGGACACTCCGACACATTGCTTAAGCACGCAAAAAAAAATAATTTTAATGCGCAGGAGCATGCTCGGTCATGGGGGTGGGCCTAAATTTCTAAAAAAAGAATTTTTGATTTCAATTTTTCCTCGTCACATTTTTACTCTGTCTTTACTTACTTAATGGCACTATAGGCTTTGATGATAAAGACAACATCATTTTGTAACTAATGAGGGTCCTACTAAAAAAAATGACGAAATGCAGATTTTTACGAGTTCTCTAATTATGAAATCAGTTTATTCAAAATTTCAATTTTTCGTTTTTTGGGATTTCTGACCCCTACTGGCCACTGAATTTTTACAACTGACCTCATCCGACCCCGGTTTTTTTTCCGAAAAAAGAGAATATCAGCTATCTAAAAAAGTGGTTCTTAGTTTATCAGCATATTTAGATATTGAGATATTGTTGCTTGAAGAAAAAAGCTCCTTAAGGGTTGCCAAATTTCCAGGTTATATAAATTTTTAATATGTGACTACATAGCCATGTTCTGCATGCTAAATAACTTCAAAATGATAGGTTCGAATGATTAAAATTATGCCAGGGAAGGGCCAGTTTATTCAAAACCCTCGAAAATTGAGATCACGATGTACATTTTTCGAAAAATGGGGGTCAGTATTTTAGTACGACCTACACCAGTAAAATACTTGAAATTTTTCCTTTAGTGAAAATTCCACAGTTCAATAATTTTCCTTCAGACTTTGAGACTGATTTCCGTTCCGATTTTGCGCATCAATTTTCGGAATAAAAGGATCGGTTCATTTTCATCAAGAAAATGACCAAAAATCTTTTGTTGATACAAAGAGATGAACACTGTTAGTGACCTGGACTAAATCTTAGCTGTAGTAACATTAAACTTTCCTGCTTGAATCTTCATATTTATCGAGTCAAAAGCTTTCAATAAGTTAAATTTAAAATAAAGAGATTGTTAACTGCCTTAAGCTAGATTTTCAAATCGTTTTTTTATAAACATTAGATAACAATTTAGATAATTTAAGCGACTGCTTTAACTAAATTCAAATGCCTTTGGTTATATCATTATTTCTTATCTTATTTTCAGAGTTTTAACAACAACTAAAAAACTTAAAATGCAAAATATTTTAAATTACATCTTTTGTTTTAGAATTTTAATGGAAACAAATTGTTTTTTAACGTCAAAATTTTCAAAACCAATTCAATCCTCATACATTCAATTAGTATCATCAGTATGCGGTTTTCAAAATGATATAACAGAGTTCATAAAAGACATTGAGGATCCACTTAAAAGTGATTGTGAAGCATGGTCTAAATATTCGAATAAAATTCTAAGTGATGAGTTTAAGAAAAAATTGAGAGAACATCGCATAGGACAAAATGAATATTCATTACTCCATTTGGCAGCTAAAAATTGTCGTAAAAATTTTTGTAAATTTTTTATAAAAGATGTCAAAAAAGGTAAGTTTTGAGTTGAGTCTATTTTTTTTTTGTAAACTCTGTTTGATTCACCACTGGTTTAAAAAGATAAGGATGTTAAAGATAAAACTAAAACGACACCATTACAATTTTTAATTCGATCAAATGTGTTCTGTAAAAACGAATTCGATGATGAAAAAAATGTTAAATTTTGTGCTGTAAAATTTAAATTTTAAAATTTTTTTTCTCGTTTTAGTTTTAAAATATTTTATCAAGTTTAAAGAAACGTTTGATTTTTTGATTGAAAATAATGCTTATGTTAATAATCGAGATGAGAATGGAAATTCATGTCTTCATGATGCAGTGGTTAACAATAATTATGGAGCAACCATGTTGTTAATAAACACGCCAGGAATAAATATCAATGTAAAAATATTTTTTTTTTTTTTAAATACAAAACAGCCCGTCTAAGAAACAGAAAAAAGACTAAAGACATATTTTTTACTAAAGTGACTACGAGGCTCTAAAATTTCTAAATCTTGGGATATTGTAAAACGGGCGAATGAATTTTTGGGAGCGATTGTAAAGACTTAGAATAAAGCTTATCAATGGACAAGGACCCCTCAGCTTAAAGATGATTCATTCTTCTACAAGCTAATATATATTGTTTAGATATGGTACGCATCACCTATGGTACACCTATGGTTAAAATCTTTTTGAGTGAAAATGACCCTCACATTATTGACTCATTTTCTATCCATTTACCCCGAAAATCACTTTGACAGGGTCTGTACCATAACCAATATGAAAAAGTACATAAATCAAATATATCAGCTTGTAGAGGTCAAAATTCTCTACAAGGAGAAGGGTCAAAGTATACTTAAAAAATAAATTTTACATCTAAACTATTGTTCCGAAAATTTCATTCACCCCCACTTCGAATGGTAGATAGTAAACTCTTCGAATAGATTAAAACTTTCTTTGAAGCCTAAGACGCTTTGATCTGTTCATGAGTCAAATTGTCTTTTGTAACATTAAGTAAGTTTTTCCCAATTTACATACAGACGATTATGTTTACACCATTCGTCTAAGGCTTCAAAGCACTTAATTAATTTTGATTCTAGTTTAATCAAACCCTCATCTGCCTCAATAAGAGTGGTATCAACAGCAAAAAGGTTCGAGACAACATTTGTTAAATATGTCATCTTTAAAAATTTTAGATAACAAGAGGCCTAGAATCGAACCTTGTGGGAAATCCAGACTTATATGATCACTGTTGGAGAATAAGTCACCCAATTTGACCTTTTGCTCACGATTGTTCTATAATCAGTCGCAACGAATTACTATCAAAACCATGATTGTATAGATCGACCATATCAGATGCCTTATTTAAGCCAACAAAAATTAACCCAATTTGTTTAAGTTAAGGTTCTTGAAACACTCTGAAAAAACTTCATGGAGTGCGCTCTCACACGAACCTTGGTAACCTTGATAACCAGTTCTGAACCCATGTTGGTTTGTTTCGAAGAGACCAAGGGTGTCAAAATAATCTCTTAATTGTTGAGCGAGTGGTTTCTCGACCTCTTTATTTAGAGCGGTTATTTGATAATTATTTAAATCATCAAATTATCCCTTTTTATGTAACTGAGTAACTACGAAACACTTCCATTCATCGATGTATACACCCAAATCAACAAGATCATTGAAGTTTTTTTCAAAAAAAACATTTAAATTTTCTTTTTTACTTAACAGATTAAAAAGAAACAGGGTGCAAAATTTTGTCCACCTATATCGTGAACATGATTTGTTAACATGATAGGTGAACTGGTGTTCAACTATTTGACTAGATCCGGTTTTCCAATACGAGAATCACGAATTTCGAGTCAAAAAATTTCTACATCCTTGTTTCTACCCTATCCTCTTTCTTAGGTCACTTAGTAAGGGGCCCTCAGGGGAAAAATTGAAATTTTGACCCTCTAAAAAATACGGAATCCTAAGTTTTCATATATGAGAAACACCCCTTTGTTATCTTAATAGCGTGAAAGTTTTGCATGACACGAAACTTATTTATGTTGAGAATGAAGACCCCCTAAAGCTTTGACATGTATCCATGAGTCATTTTATTGCAAATTTTGATAATTTTTATTTTTCTAAAGATTGAAGACAAAAAATCATTTACGCCATTACATTTAGCATTAAAGTTCGATCGAAACGAGATAGCCTTAGTTTTAATCGATTACATCTCACCCGAAAAGTTATCATGTTACAAAACCCCAAACTCAATCTCATCGCTACATTTAGCAGTCAAATCAAAACAAGAAAAACTCGAAATTGTTCGTAAAATATTAACAAAGTTAAAAAACGAATCAACTATTGACAAAAATTATCTCGATTATGCCTTACGCGTTGAAGACTCATCACATCAACCTTTAGTCTTCATAGCCATTGGCAATAACCACTTAAAAATATTGGAATGTCTTTACCAAGAATTTATGTGCGATCCAAATATTAGAGATAGTAAACATGGTAATATGGCAATACATGCCGCTGCTAAAAATGGTTCTGTTAAAATATTCGATATCCTTGCCAAAAATAATGCGGTCTCATTTTCTCAAAATAATGATCTTGAAAACCCCTTACACATTGCTGTTGAAAATAATTCAGTTAAATTTATAAAAGAATTTTTAGATTATGAAAGAAATTTGTTGAATGGTGTTTTAACAGATCGAAATATATTTTGTGTTTGTGATTGTGATGATTCTTGTTATCATAAATCAAGTGTACGTGTGCGTAATAAAAAATTACATACTCCATTAATGAAAGCACTTATAAGTGGTAATCACAAATGTGTTGAAGAGCTCATGTACAATTCACATGATATTGAATTAGACTTGAAAGACTCAGACGGAAACACAATTTATCATTTATGTGCTCAATATAACAATTTAGATTCTTTAAAATATTTTTTAAACAAACATTTTAATCAAACATCCGAGTTAATTTTTGTTAAAAACTCTCGGGAAAACACAGTACTACATGTGGCATGTTATCACGGAAATTTGGATATAATTAAAATGATTTTACAACGAATCAATGATAAACCAATTGATTTTTTGATGTACTCACCGAACGTAAACGGGCAAACAAGTTTTCATTTAGCGTGCATTAGAGGGTTCTATAACATTGTTGAGTACTTCTTAAGGGACAAAAAGTTGACTCAATTTTTAGAACATGTAGACTTAAACGCTGATACAGGCCTTCATTTTGCAACTAAACACGGACATTCGAGTATTGTATCTCTTTTATTAGAGTACGGTGCCGATTTTATGTCTCTTAATGAAGACAAATTGACCCCACTTGATTTGAGTTGTCGACTTGGATTTTTTGAAATAAGCAAAATATTGATTAATAAGTACTCAAAAATGAGTGAAAGTCAAACAGCATTGCACGTCGCTGCTTCTGAAGGCGCTCATGAAGTCGTTAAATTACTTCTAATGAAAGGCGCTGTGATTAATAAACTTGATGAAAATCGTCAAAATTGTCTCGGAATAGCAATCAAACACGGTCAAAATGAAGTCGTTAAGATATTGCTCAAAGACAAAAATTGGTCCAAATTAATCCGGGTTAATAATTACGAAGACTCATTTCAAGACGATTCATTGAACATTGTAACTGAAATGGGAAGTGATAAAATAGACCATAAACAAGTCAAATTTGAAGAGAATCCAGAGTTGTATGCACTTTTTAAGAACAAAATGTGGGATTGTTTTCACATAGTCCTTGATCAGTGTAACGAAAATGAAAAAGTTTATGATTTTACTAAAATGGATATGCATGTTAAAGACTTGTCTAAACATCCATTAATGTTAATCGCTCTTTCAGGTCAAGAAGATTTGATAAAACACAAGACTGTACGAAAATTATTGAGCTTAAAATGGCGGTTTATACCACGATGGACGTTTTATTTAAGCATACTTTTTTATTTGATTTTTCTAGGGCTTTTGTCGTTGTATTCATTTGAATTAGCAAGTGTTGGATCAAGCATATATAAAAATGAAATTGGAGAAAATTCAACGGATTTATACGGTCATAATTTAGATGATTTAGACAAAGAATTTGAGTACTACACAGATAACTATGTTCTTTTTTACATGTTAATAATAGCGTTGACATTTTCAATGATTAAAGAATTGGTACAACTTTTTCTACTCGATGGATTTTCATATTTTTTTTCAATTCAAAATTTATTTGAAATTTTGTGTTATATACTCGGATTTATGTCATTGTTTACGAGTAATTTTTCTCAAAAATCAGCGTACGCGTCAATCACAGTCCTACTGGCTTTTATTCTATTTCCTTTACACGTTCAAAAATTGGATCAAATAGGACTCTATGCAGTCGCTTTTGTTCGTACATTGATTAACTCAGCAAAATTTTTTCCCATTTTTATAATCATTTATTGCGGTTTTTTGTTATCGTTTAGAATACGATCAAATTTTGGAGTGTCTTATTTTGAATCAAGTGTAATCTCATTGGTAAGAACTTTGACAATGGTGAGTGGAGAATTGGATACATCTAGAATGGGATTGACTGATGAAGCAAAATCCCTACCAAATTACATCATTTATTTCATGTTTATTGGTCTTATGTGTACCATTTTAATCAATTTATTTATCGGTAAGTGTGTTTGAATTATGTTACAGTACATTTCTGAAATAAGTTGACACTCTGCCTAAGCAATGCGCAGCATGCTCCGAAGCTTTGCCTAAGACGCGCAGGAGCAATGCGCTTGCGCATTGAAAATATTTCTTTTGCGTGCTTAAGCAATGCACCGGAGCGTCTTAAGCCATGCTCCGAAACATGTCAACTTATTTCAGAAATATACTGTATTAGGGAGTCTTTAACCTTTCAACATAAAGAGAAATTAAAAAGAGATTTTTCCATGTCCAAGAATAGAAATTGGCTTACCCTGCCCTCTTTAAAATAAGCTAAAACATGACTAGTAAATTTTCACCCAGATTGTACCCTGGCTGTCTTGATAGGATCCTTCGTTAAAGTTAAAAATGGATTTAATTGCAACTGAATAATTTTTTTTTTTTAAATTGAGCAATTGTAATTTTTTTAATTTTTTTAAGACTGTGTGATGCAGAAATATACAAAGTGTTAGAACAGCGAAAATTTTGAAGACTAGTGTGTTAGGGTGTTGGAAAAAAGTGTGAGAAGTGCATTCTAACTTAATTCTTGTACGCCAACGCACCTGTCACACTTTAATTTACGACTCTAACGCATGCTATGAAATTTTACCGTTCATGTTTTAGTCCTGTTGGTTCATGAATCGACTGGCTACACTAAAAAATATAATAGAAAACTGGAGATTTACTCTTAAAGGAAAGACAAAAAATATTTTCGATACAAAAAATATACCAGCATCAATGGGACCAAAAATGTGATAGAATGATAGGTCTCTTTGGTGGGGTTACTACTAGTCTTAGTGACTTGATGATTTCTGGGTGACTTGAGTCCGAGTCAGTCAGTTTTTAATTAATGACTCACGAGTCTGAGTCCGAGTCATGGCTCATGAGTCTGACTTGAGTCATTTGACTTAAGTCAAAAAACAGCATTTTTTCCGAATATGAGTTTTTTAATTCTAATGATGATAAACATTAGTCTTAGTAAAGGGCACGTTCAAGAATATAGTTTGTAACTAGTTTTATTAAAACTAGAATACAAAAGCTTAATCTTTTTTAGATTTGATGATGCAATAGAAATGGAAGTATAAGACCTCACCACACTAGAAACGTAAAACTAAAATTTAAGAAGTGAATTCTAAGTGATGTTATAAAAAATCTATGTCTGGTTTGAGCTCATTATTAAAGATTAGCACGATTTAGCAAGGCTAAATGATCAATTTTTTGTGGAAATATCAAACCAGTTTTAAATAACAAGAATTAAATATTAACGTAAAAGCTCAATATTTATGACATGTCACCGAGCCTATACCGAGCATTATATGAAATTTTCTTCATCATTCTTTAATAATTTTCATATGATGAGACTTTTTTCAGTTAAAACGGCAAATTAAAAATGAGAGTTGAACTTTTAGACAAAGCTGAGATCTTAGTTAAAAAGTTATGAGATGTATTTGGAAAAATTAGAGTCATTTTGAGTCATTTTTTTATGACAATGACTCGACTCGAATCTGAGTCAGGAAAAAAATGACTCGACTCAAGTCACAAAAAAAAGGACTTAAGTCTGACTTGAGTCACATTTGACTCGAGTCAAATTTTTGAGTCACTATCTCTGGTTCCTATTTGAAATTTTAAATACTTGGGTTTCAAAGTCCTAAAATCGATTTTATTTTTTTGATTTTCACCAACCGAGTTTAAAGTGAATTTTCAACGGAAAATTTTGAAAATACTTTTAGTAAATAATTTGGGGTCCGAAATTAATGCCAATATATTTTTTTTAGGGTATATTTTCATTTTATGCCTTTTTATTTTTGTGCCAATTTTATTAATATGACTTTATCAAAATGAGATTTTATTAAATTAGGACTTATTAGAATAGGACTTTTTCAGTTTATGACTTATTATTTTATGACTCAAGCAAATTTGGAAAAAAAAACTTACCGTAATGCCTTGAATAGGAACGCATTGCATTTATAATTGGAAACTCGGGTTTAAATGGCGCATCCTATACGCAAAAAAAGATTTTTAAAAAATATTTATTAAAGTAGCATTAAATGCTGAAATCTTTAAGTTAATGCGGCACTTAAAGTCGAAATTTTGGTCTTAATTCTCCATTAGGTCCCAAGCATATAGATAAATTTTTTTTTTGAAATGGTTTAATAGGTTTCAAATAAAATTTGAAAATATTTTAATGCTAATTTGGCTGTTTACGGCTTTATCACAGTTTACATATTTATGTTCTTCAGCTTAACCGCTAGTCTTATTCATTTCGCTCGTGACTTAAAAATTTCAATGAGTATTCATTGGTAATTCATAGTGTTTGTAGTTCTCCCAATGATATCATTTGATATCATGTGATTTAAATTGATCGGAGCTGATATCATATTATTTCATGTGACAAGTTAATTTCCAAGACTGTATTACTCTAAAATTTTATATTTTTTATAAGTTTATTTAAAAGTCTTAAATTTATATAAGTCATAAATTGAAATAGTCACGATTTGATAAATTCTAATAAAAGTCATTTAATGATAAAGTCTTCTTTTGATAATTTTTTAAAAAGTCTTAAAAAAAAAGGCATAAATGATAACAAATCTTTTTTCTCTTAATCATATTTTTCGATACCCTCCTTTTTGTCCAAACTTGAAATTTCGAAATTATCTCTTTGAAAAGCTTTGTACCATATGTGGTATAAATAAGAAGATAAATAAAATATACTTTAAAATAAGTGGTCAGAGTCTATTGATAAACGTACAGTGGATTTTGCGAAAATGTAACGTTCCGTTCCAGGAACGTTCCAAAAAAAAGAACGGTCTAAAGGGGACCGTTCTCAAAGGGTTCCGTTCCCGTTCTTAAAGCGTTCCGTTTACGTTCTTAAAGGGTTCCGTTCCGTTCCCAGTCATTAAAGTACTTTTTTAAACACTCAGTCTCAAATTTGTCTTGAGTTCTAGCGGAACTCTTATGGAACGGAACTTTCAAAGAACGGTCCGCTTTAGACCGTTCTTTTTTTTGGAACGTTCCTGGAACGGAACGTTACATTTTCGCAAAATCCACTGTAATCTTATACCTTCAAAAAGAGGATCTTATCATCCCTTAAACAAGATTTGGAATAAAATTATTTTTTAAAGGTATCGCTGTTGGTGAGATCAAGACAGTACTTGACGAATCAGACATTCAACAATTATCAATGCGTTTAATATTTGTTCTCAAAGTTCAACTTGCTTTACAACCATTTCGCAAACTATTTCTATCAAAATATTTAAGTATGAACTTTACAAGATACGACGAGTCAAATGAAAACAATTGCGTCAAAGTATTTAACTCATTATGGTCAAGAATAACTTCAGTTGTATCTTCCAAAGAGCCCGAGATTAAACTCCTCGACCCTCAAAAAAGACTTGAAGACTCATTTATGGAAATGTCAAAAACAACAACAGAACAAATAAAATCAATTAAATCCCTATTTAACAATCAAGTAACAGACGTTGAGACTAAATTAAACCATTCACAAGTTCGAGTCGAAGATGGTATTAATGAAATGGCACGAAATACAACAACCTATTTGGAATGTCTAATCGATGAATTGAAAACAAACTCGTCTAATTTAATGAATAAAATGCAAAGTGTTGAGCTTAAATTGGAGAGTTCAATTGAAAAATTAGGAACATTGGTTGCAGATGAAATAAATTCTTCAAAATTTTTATTCGACAATAAAATAAATCTCATTGAAAATCGAATTAAAGACATGTTTCAACAATCTAAAATCGAATGGAACGAACAAATTGAAATTGTTTGTTCTAAATTAGATGAACACTGTAAAGAAATGGAAAAAGAATACACTAATTCTATGCATAACATAATTAAACAAATAGATGATTCAACTGAGTATTTACACACTGAAATTAAAGAAATAAAATACGAAACAGTTGAGGTTACAAAATTTGAAACAAATCGAATACACATTAATTTGGGACATCTTAATGATACAGTCGCTTCAATATCGACAAAATTGAGTGAAACAAGTTCGAGAAATTTTTAAAAGTTTAACTCGTTCTTTATTTAGTATTAGTATAATTTTGATTTATTTTAATAAAAAAATACATTTAGTTAATCTAAATATTTCAAATCCGCTTCTAAAACTAAGGTTTAAAATCTTGAATCCTGGCTCAGTTTATAACGATCGAAAATGACATATTTTTTTTTCGCATTGTTTTAGGAAAATTAAAAGTACCGTAAAACCTTGCAAACTACCCCATGGGCTTCTCAATAAAAAATGGTGGGGTACTAAATTAACGAAAAGTTTTTTACCACATATTTAAAAAAATAAAATGCCTAAGCTGCCTATGAAAGACATCAATCATATGTGACGTAATCCCAGCTTGGTCGAATGAATTTTGTATAATCGTTGGGTCAAAAGTTTCCCAGATTATACTGATCCATTGTATTACTTAGGGGTATCCAAAAGTTTTGACGTTTTCATTAATAATTCATTTAAAAAAATTTAAAAAAAAAAAAAAATTTGCATAACCATGTTCTCCATTTTATTAGCTTTCTAATGTGTGGTCACATCAACATATTGAATATGTATTTCAAAAGTTTCAGCTCATAATTTGAAACTCACATTTTTCAAAATTTCAAAAATGAATAAGGAGCACGTAAGAAGCTATATTTTGATCAGGTATAAGTTAAATATTAGAGCAGCAGTAATCCATTCCGAACTTATGGCATCAATGGGAGATAGTGCTCCTTCTAAACGTACTGTCGAAAGGTGGGTTGAACGTTTCAAGAGTGGTATTGGAGTCAGTCAACGATATTGATCGAATTAGGAGGCCAATTACAGCGACTAATTCTTCAAATGTTGATCGAATTCGACGACTTGTTGAAAAGAACCCGAGGATATCTATATATTATATTGAAGCTGAGACAGGCCTGAGTTATGGAACAATTGGACGGATCTTGCACGACCATTTAAGTTTACGTAAATTATCCTCGCGTTGGATCCCCCATGAATTGAATGAGAATCAACAAAAAAAAAGGGTTGAGATTTGTCGCAAAAATTTAGAACTTTTAGAGACCCAAAGATGGCGTTTATGTGATATAGTTACAGGGGATGAGTCATGGATTTACCACCGTAAAATTGGGAACAAAGCATCTAATTCGAGCTGGGCTCCAGAGGGCCAAAGTCCGCAAACTGTGGTAAAACGCAACCAATTTGAGCCGAAATCAATGGTGTGTGTTTTTATTAAAACAACAGGACCTGTTTTAGTGCATGTAGTTCCTAGGGGACAGTCTATAAATAACACCTATTATGTTGAAAATGTCTTAGGTCCTCTTATTGAGACCTTAAAATCGCAAAGTGCAACATCAGGTACCAAAATATGAAAATTTTGCATGACAATGCTCGACCTCATGTTCATGAAAACGTCAAGAACTTTCTCAATACTAATCACACGACCATCCGGCTTACTCCCCAGACTTAGCTCCATGTGATTTTTGGTTATTTAACGAAATTAAAAAACGCTTACCCGATCGTACAAGTGAAGAACTCTTGGAATCCCAAATTACAGAGATACTTAATTCGATTCCTAAAGAAGAGTTTCAAAGGACCTTTCAAAAGTTGACTGAGCGGATGAAACTTTGTATAGAAAATCAAGGCAATTACTTTGAACACCTAAAAAAATAAAATCGATAAAAAAATTTTTTTTTCGTCTTTTTTAACCCGAACGTCAAAACTTTTGGATACCCCTAAGTATTTGCGCATAACCGGGCGATCTAAGATTGTTTGCTTTAGTGTACGTTTTTTAAGAGTGAGTTTTAAGAGTGTATGTTAAAAAACAAATTTTAAGCTCATGTGGGTGTAATTTAAAAAAATTTTTAATCCCATGAGACTATACAAAATATAATTCAAAAGCACACTGGGGTTTTGCTTAAAAATAAATTAAAATATTATAGGTATTTATTAAATTATTTTGACTTGGGGTTAAAAAGATAATTTTTATTTTTCTAAAAATATGTATCAAAAATGTTACTTACCTCTCCTCTAAAGTTTGACCAGGGATTGAACCTAAGATGTTTAGTAGGGGTGTCGCCTTTACTTATTTTTCCCTTTACTTTACCAATAAAGAAAGGAAAATGCACTTTTTCCTTTATTTCCTTTATTTTTTCTTTTATGCGTTTTTCTGCTTTAGAAGACTATATTTTAGTGTTTTTTGAAGGAAAAATTTATTTTCCGAGAAATAAAGGGTAAAACTTTACTTTATTGATAAAGGAAAAAGGTTTGAAAAAAGCCTTTATTTTTGGCAAAACTTTAAAATACGCCTGTCAACATGATACTACGTTTAAATAACAAAGTTTCATTGAACTTTATTTTTTCCTTTATTTTTGTAACTAAATGTCCTTTATTTAAATAAAGTAAAGAAAAAATAAAGGAAATAAAGGAAAAAGTGCATTTTCCTTTACTTTATTGGTAAAGTAAAGGGAAAAATAAGTAAAGGCGACACCTCTAGTTAAAACTAACCATAAGAGTATCTGATTAAAAGTTAAAACTTATATTTCTATATGATTCCGTTTTAGAGAATCATATTACAGGAATCTGGTCACTTAGGTATGACATGTTTAAAAAAACTTCTTTTGCCACCCTATTTGTTTATTTCTTAGAAAAAAATTTGTGATTAAAATTCGATTTATTTCTTTATTCTGATGAAAAAACAATTGATTCAGCGATAAAAGAGATTTTTGATTTTCGGGAATTTTTGCGGTTTTCCGCCGATTTCTTGATACCAGAAGTCAAAAATGATTTAATTAATTGATAATTAAACAGCTTGCGTATAAAGCAACTGATTGATACCCTAAAAGATGACTTGGCAGATATTAATATCCATTTTTTATTGGTACGGGTCAGAAAGACCCGTCGCGTTTTCTTTTTTTAGGTATGCATCAAAAGTGGGCTTTCTAGTGTTAAAAAATATATCAAAAAAAACAATAATCGATTGATCAAATGTTGTTCTTAATTTTTTTTTAATTGCAAGTTGCCGATCGCTACCATGCTACATTGGCTCTTTTGAAACCATTATATTCAAGTCAACACGACTCGCAAGTCTGATCATTTTACAAATCAGTACCATTTCGTGGCAAATGGTGGCCCCCCCATTTAGAGTTACTATGAATTGTATGTTACGCATCCGCTTGGCTTTTGTGATATTCAAGTTGATTCTTACCCTAGCGAAAATCGTACCTTCAACCTCTCGCTCCATTCGACTCGAATCACTCAGCCATGCGCTTCTTGGATAACACACAGCAAGAGTATTTTGTGACTACCAGAGACAACACATTTTTTTTTGTTAAAAATTGTTGGAAAATTGCAGTGTTTTTACCCGTAAATTGGGGTAAAATTTTTAATTATACATTAGCCTATAACTCCTCAAAATTATGTGAAATTATTAAGGTTTGAATAATTCCGCTCTAATTTTATATCCAGTTTTTAACAAGCCTTGAATTTTGATAATAATTTCACATGTGACTCATTGGCTTAGAATAATAAACCAACTGTACTTTTTTGTTTATTTAAATTAAACTAAACAAAAATCAATAGAAATTTTATTGAAAAAAAGAAATCTTAAACATCAGGAAACAATTTTTTAAAAAAAAAAAACTTTATTTTCACATTGTGTTTGTTTAGTTCTAATGCGATTATAAATTTTTAATTATTCTAGTTTTTGAAAAAAAAAAAGTAGAAATTCCGTTTTACAAAAAATAAGCTTTTGAAACGTTTAATATTTTCCAATTTTTTTAACATTAAAAAAAATGAGTCCCAAGGTATTTTTTTCGGTCTATTTTCTGTTTAAATCATTTTTTAATAGTTAACATCTTATCCATAGCAAAGTATCCTTGACAATCCACCTCGACCTACAAACAAAACAAAATTTAAAGATTTAATTCAAAAAGCAAAAAAAATAACATTCAATGATGTGTAAGTTTTGGCAATTTTATAAAATTTATCTTAAAAAAAATATATTTTTTTAAGAATGAATGAAGTGTTTTCTTCAATTGGTTTGATAATAATGTTGGTTATAATTTTTATTTTAGGTATTATTTTAGGTTTGTTACCGATGATTAATGGAACGCATAAAAATTAAACTAATTTGTTATTTATCATGTTTTTTAAAATCAATAAAAAATTTAAACAAATAAAATTAGTTGATTTTTTTGATTGAACTGAAAAAGGGTCTCGTCAATCCAACCCAAGATTATCAAAACTCGTGACGGGAAAATTTATCATTAATTTGTTATTTTTAATAATTTCAGATACTGTGTTCTATGGCCTCGAAAACCCCAATAAAGTTATAAAAATCAAAAACGAAAAAATAGTGGGATTTACCACTTTTTGACTTTGAAATTTTTTTTTCGCCAGGGGGGTCCGAAGTTAAGCGACCCTTAACTAAGTATGTCATTTTAAAAAGTTTCGCTTGAATCGAAAATAAATCCTACATTAAAAGTAACCAACTTAAAACAACTTAAAAAATGCCCAAAAATTTGCTGTTTTTCCGGAATATTCCGCAGAATTTTACACTTTTTTCGATTGCTTTTTCTCTTAACGTACAGGAAATTTGATTCTCTATCAGAAAATTTTGATGTAGGATGTAACTTAAAGGCGCGATTTTTGCGACATGTCGTTAAAATCGAATTTCGAAAAAAGTGTAAAATTCTGCGGAATATTCCGGAAAAACAGCAAATTTTTGGGCATTTTTTAAGTTGTTTTAAGTTGGTTACTTTTAATGTAGGATTTATTTTCGATTCAAGCGAAACTTTTTAAAATGACATACTTAGTTAAGGGTCGCTTATAACGGCCAAAAAAAAATTTTTGGACCCCCCTAAAAATTTGGCTAACCCTAGGTTTTCGGCTATGGAGAATAAAAAAATTGAGTTGAAAATTTAAAATTAAGATAGTGTGATAATTTTGCATTGTGCGAACTTTAAGTCAAAAAATGATAAATCCGAATTTTCTAATTGATTTTTACCACTTTTTTCGTCCATTAGTATTCAAAAATGAAAGATAAAATAAAAAAATGTAATTCCTGTTTTCACCCTTGTAAGGCTTAAGGGAAATTTCTTTACACATCGATATTGGTCTCAGTGTCAATGGCAACTTTTCAGCTTTCAGAACATTTCATAAGGAGCCCCAAATCATAAATCTTACTAGCTTTAAATTCTATTCCTCCCCTGTGATACAATAAATCCAAGTTAAAAAGTGTCTTAAAATCTTTCTATCATAATTATCTATGGAGATAGGTGAGAGTTTGTCATAAAACAAATAGTTTTCTTTTATACAAGCGATTTTTTGAAAATTTTAGCATTTTTCCTTGAAAATTTATGATTAATGATTTGGTGCATCTTAACATCAATTACAGTCGAACCTCTCTAATCCGGGCTTCGTTAATCCGGCAATTTTTCTCCTTCCTGATTTGGCCGGATTAGTGAGGTTCGACTGTATTACTTTTTCCAATCATGTGTACTAAAATGTTGTAATAAAGCACACTTATCTGCAAAATAGCTGAGGGGTATGGATAAATTTTTTACCCCCATCAAAAAATTGATTTTCTGGGGTATTCGAGGTCGTAAAACACGGTAAAACTATCATAAATAACAAATTCAGATAGCATTGAATTTATTGAACCTTATTTGTGCGGTTTTAATTTAATGACTTAAAAGGAAAAATATATTTCATTCATGGGGATACAAGTATTAAAGAAGCAGGAAAAGTTATTAAAAAAATAATATTTATTCTAGTGTAAAATGTATAAATTAATTTTCAATATACAAAATCTTAAATTTTTATATTCTGTTACATCTCCATTGAACATGCAAAGCTTTTTTTAAACCATTACAAGGATCTGTAAAAAAAGTCGAACCCACAGCGTCTATTGAACAACTCGATTTTTCATCACATAAATTTTTAACATAATCAAACGAACTATTAAAATAACATACTGGTTTGTATGGTAGACTCGGAATTTCACAATTATCCAATGACGGATCAATACCATAAAAAGCACATAAAATTTGAATTTTTTCATTCAACGAACAACTAATATTCATTTGATCACCTTCACACCATGTTTTTTCATTTAAATCTTCAGCTTGCGGACATACTTTTGGAATTTTTAAACCCTCTTGACATTTTTCAACTATTAAAAAGTCTTCATAAAGACATTGATACTGAACAACCAGTTGTTTTGTATACCCTGAATTGAGATCAGCACCACCTATACTATTCGGCATTGCTCTCAATTGACATCTTGACTTACCTTCACATGTTGAATTTATAACTGTAAATCCATCAGCTATGTACATCATTTCGGGTATTTCATTATTTTCGCTATTAATACAAAAATCTGTTCCTGTTTGTGCTTGTATTCCAAAATATCCTGAATGTACATGAATTACCATGTCTCTGGGACATGTGATTGTGAGCAGTGATCCTTGACAAACCGTTTGTTGATGCAAAGGAAACGTTATATTCGAATTAATTAATTCTAATGGAACATGAACAGAATGTGAAGAACATGTTTCATACAAAGAACTTTTACATTCACTTTTATTCGATTTCAAAACTTCAGGTGTCTCTACATTAAATTTTTCGACACACTCCCATTGAATCAATAACATATTTTGAAAACCTTGACACGCATTTACAAACCCAGAATCAAACTCAAACGAATTTTCACCAGAAAATGAACAATTTGTTTGATTATTACAAGTACTCTTAATTTTATTCAAGGTACTTTCTGAATAACATTTTGTCGGGACTCCTTTGTACTCCGAATCGGGACACTTCTTGTCACTATCAACTCCATAGAACCCACATAAAATGTTAATTACTTTTCCTTTTGGACATTCTATGATCGCCTTGTCCGGTTCACACCAATATTTTTCGTACTTATTTTGATCGTCTAGTCTCGGACATATCGGTTCGATGTTAGACCCAATGTTACATAGATTTAACATACCAAAATTTTGATCATCAAAGCATTGATATTGAATAAACAATTGATTATTATATAAATTTTGAGTCGGGCATGGATTTCCTAAATAAGTGTCGGTTACTATTAAGTTACAAAATTTTTTATTCTCACATAGATTTTGAATAAAATTAAAAGTTGAGTTTCTGTAACATACAAGACCTTTAGGATTCGACCAACAATAATTTTTAGTTTGTTTTTGAACACCAAAATAAGCCGAGTGAATGTGTAGTTTTTGATTTTGTGGACAATTTAATTGAAGTTTTGATCCAAAACAAACGATTGATTGAAAAATTGGTTGACCCAATGAATGAAATGTTGTCGATTCCAGCTCGATTGGTTCGTAATAGCTGTGATTTAAACATGATTGAAGTTTCAATGACAATTTTCGTTTGTACTCACAGTCTGTTGTTGTTTGATCAAGGTTCACGGAAGCATTTACAGTTGTGTTAAATCGTTCGTTTGACCTATACGATTGACTTTCATAGGAGTATCGAGTATCTTGAACTAACGGTGGACCCTGGGACTCTTTAAAAAAATAATTCTTTTAATGAGATATATTGTTGCCAAGTGTCGTTAAATAGTTTTAACTCATAAAATAACAAGTCTATGTTTTTTTAAGAGTGAGACTATTATCAAGATTTCATTAAGAGCAATAAAAAAATCAAGTTTAATGGGCCATAAAAAGAAAACAACTTATCTACAATATTATTTTTAGATTTTTGAGTGTAATTTTGGCTTCTAGACCAATGTTTATTTTATAAAAAAGGGTCTTGGGAACAATTTAATGAGTGCCCGGTTAGCTCAGTTGGTTAGAGCGTCGTGCTAATAACGCGAAGGTCGTGAGTTCGATCCTCCCACTGGGCAAATTTTTTTCAATATTTTTCTTTATAAAATTTGTTTAAAAAAATTTGCCCAGTGGGAGGATCGAACTCACGACCTTCGCGTTATTAGCACGACGCTCTAACCAACTGAGCTAACCGGGCATTCGTTTCTTAGATTTCATAAGATCTCTTTTGTAAACTTTGTTGAATGAATCATTTGAAAACAAAAAAAATAATTGAAAACATACTTGAGCTTGTTATTGATATAATTAGAGCAATGACTAAACCCGTCAAAATGCTCACTAAAAATACCAAAAATAGTGCTCTAGATGTTGTTAAAAAGCTTCTCTTTCTTCAAAAAAAGAAAAATTAATTGGATTTTGAAAAGAATAAAATCTTAGTTAACTCACGTGATTGGTACAGCTTCGTTATTGTTTACGTTGTTTTCTTCATCTATTTTGTTTTGAATCTAAAAAAAAAAATTAATGAGGTCTTCGCAATCCTTAAAATTTCACGGAAATGTGTTTCTATTAGAGACTCGAATTCCCATAGACTTATTTGAAAGCCTTCTGTTATCAACATTTGGGGAACTCGAACCATTACTTGGAATCGGAATTTACAATGAAACTTTTTTACTGAAACTATTGAAATATCCTCTGGTGTAGTCACTCAAACTCACGCTCCTTACACTGACAACTTTTAGTCACAAACAAAGTTGACATAGGAACTAATGAAATATTTTATGTAATTTAAAGATTTAATGACTTAATTTTGAATGCCTCGAGTTAAAAAAAAACGTAATTTTAACCTGATTTAATTAAGAAGGCTCTAGTTTTTTCATAAAAAGATCCTTCAAAACTTTGTACACTTGTCTCTAAAATAAGTGTTAGGGATGTAAAAGGGAATGTAAATTTTGTAAAGGTTAACTTACTGGTTCAACTTTTGAGAAGTTTTTTATTTTTTCCTTGGCATCGAAATCCGGTGGATAAAATTTGAATACTTTAGTACGGAATTTCTTCCTGAAAATCTATTACAAAAATCAATTAGTTTTGGATTTGATTTTTTTTTTTGTTAATTGAAAACAAACTTTTTCATTGATGAAATTCATTTCTGAGAAAAAAAAAAAAAACAGTGAAATTTTTTTTCTCTTTTTTTTTTTACAAAATTTTGGAATAAAAATTTACTCAGCTGACTGAATGAGTAAATAAATTTATTTATTAAGTTCCTCGCTCACTTCAAGATAACTCCAACACACAAAAAAAAAAAAAACAATTTATTTTTTCAATTAAAATTGTAAACTCTTAAATTTCAACTTAAATATTTGGTCAATAATTTACGAGTCTCTTTTTGAAATTTAAAAAAAAAAAAATTGTTTTAGCAACGATTTAATTGAGGTTACTTAAAAGAAAAAAAAATAATAAAATTAAGGGTTTTAAATAATTTATTCGCAAAAAATTACAAAAATCGTTGTCAATCAAAAAAAAACTGTTTTAAAAAATTTTGAAAGTGAAAAAAAAAAGCAAACTTAAACGCATCTCCATTGAATATACAACGCTTTTTTAAGACCATTACACGGATCTAAACCAAATTCACTTGTCCCTACAACATTTATTGAACAACTCGCTAATGAATCACATTCTCGAATAATTTTTGATGTTGAACTTTCAAAATAACAAACCGGTTTGTAAGATAGAGATGGTATTTCACAACTTGTCAACGATGGATGTATACCATAAAAAGCACATAGGACTTTAATACGTCTTGTACCTGTACAACTTATTTTCATTGGATTACCATCGCATACAGTTGTTTCAAAAGTTATTTGTGTTCCATTTTCTATTTTTGGACATATCTCTGGTATTTGGGTGTTTCTCTCGCACTTGTTGATTTCGTTTTTTAGGACAATTGGATCGACACATTGATACTGTACAACTAGTTGTTTATAATAAGCTGAGTTCAAGTCAGGACCGCCCAAAGTTATGGGAAACGCTCTCAATGCACATTTATTTTTGTATTCACAAGTCGAATTTATGATCCTAAAACTATCCGCTAAATAGAACATGTACGGTGTTTCATCATCAGGATTAGCTAAACAAATAGTTGATTTTGTATACTGTTGGAGACCAAAGTACCCAGCGTAGATATGAATAGCCATATCAGCCGGACAGACTATGACCAGAGTCGAGCCTTGACAGACTATTTGTTGATAAATAGGGTAAGAAAAGTAACTCTGGGTCGAGTTTGTCAAAAGCTGTGGGACAAAATGTGAATAAGCTGTATTACAAGTTCCATTAATCGATGGTATTGTTTTACAAATTGGCAAAGTCTTGGCAGTTGTATCCTGTGATAAAGTCGTAATTGCATCAGCCACACACTCCCATTGTATCAACAACATGTTCAAATATCCAGGACATACCTCATTGAATCCAATGTCATACTTTGTGTGTGTATCATCACTAAATGTACAATTACTTTTACCATCACAATTCTCAAAAATTAGATCATAAGATTGTTTTGAATAACAAGCACTTGGTGCACCGTAATAAAATGTACCCGGACATCTTAAATTTGGGTCAAGGCCATAAAAAGCACATAATATTTTTATCTTTTTGCCTTCAGTACAACTTAATGTAAACGGATCTGAATTACAATAATAATTTTGAAATTGACCACTTTTAATCTCTGGACATATTGAACTCTTGTTTGTGTTCAAGTTACAATTACTCACTAAACTGTACTTGGTATCATCTATACATTGATACTGTACAAATAGCTGCTTATTTTTAGAGTTTATACACGGGTCACCAAAACTTCCAACATTAACCGTAATTTCACATGAACTTTTTTGTTCACACGATGTTGTAAGATTACTAAAAGTCAAATCAAAATAACATATTTCATGAAAACTTGATTTTTTATCACACGTAAACGTGTTTGTATCAGGCTGAATTCCGTAATAAGCCGAGTATATATGAAGGACTTGATTATTAGGACATTTAAGTTCTAATTTTGACTCAGGGCAAACTATGATTTGATTTATAGGATACTCAAAGCTGTAAGAATCGGTTAAGCTTAAAAATTTTGGACTGTAAATTGAACGTGTTGGACACGAGTTTAAATTGTAATCAATAGGGATTATTGATTTTGGATTTGGATCAATTTCGCACAACTTTTCGGTTGTAAGGATCATTTTTTCAGTTGTGTATTCAGTGGTAAAGACTGTTGTTTCTTGGACCGTTGTTTCGGGTATTGTTGGCGTAGTTATTGGTTGAGTTTTTTCTTCTAAAGTTGTTTGAATTGTAGTTGCCGGAGTTGTTGTAGTTGATGTTGTAGTTTCAACCGTAGTCTCAATATCTTGTGGTTGTGTGCTAGGCACAGTTGATGGCAAGGTTGTTAGAATTGTTGATAAAACAGTTGGTGATTCCGTTGAGACTAGGTTTTTGTCTCCAGTCGGAATCGGATCTTAAAAATCTTAGTTTAATTCATGTTTAAAAAATCTTTGTTAGTTATATTAAAAATACTTGTAGTGATTACTAAAATATTTGTTTTGTTTGATTTGTTTAAAAATACCGGTATGAGACCTAGAGTAATTCCAGTAATAACTATAAGAAGAAGTATAATGACTAAACCATATGTGGAAAATACAAAATTTTTACTATGAAATTAAAAAATCAAAAATTAAATATTTGTTTTTAAAGGTTTTCTAATTTGGTAAAAACTTACATTTTAGTTATGACTTTATTCTCAACACTTGAAGTGTTTAATGTGTCTGCTAAATCTTTTGCTGGTATTGAATCGATTCCATCGTTTTTCTGAAATAAATTTGAAAATGTTAAAATTGGATTCATAAACCCAAACTCGACATAATGATTATTTTTTTAAACTAATTTTGGTGACCGAAACTGCTCCAGTAAGGGTTCAAGTCTGAATATCACGTCAAAAACAAGCATATATTTTACAGGTTTTTTAACCAAATTTAAAGTCAAATAAAGTCGTTAGAGTCCAAAATAAGAAATACAGTCGACTCTCGTTAATCCGAATAGAAATCGCCCTAAGAAATCTTTGTACAGATTAAAATATTCGGATTATCAATTAATGAAAAGGTATGGGAAATAGCTTCGAGTCCGGTCAATTCTTTTCGGTTATCGAATTATTCGGATTATCGAGAGTCGAGTGTAAGTACGTTTTCAACGCTCCTGAATAGCTCTGATTTTGACAAAAAAAATACCTCATGAAGCCTTGAAAATGACCCTTAACTGTTGCAGTCTGGTTCATTTTGGGATTATTCTTCACTTATGCCGATAATATGTTTAAATTCAAGCCTGTTTCTGCAAATCTCTGTATTTTTCACACATTTAAAATGCTACTAGAAAAAAGATTATGTTTAGATGTGCAATTGATTTGCAGATTTTTTGCAGCCATGTATTTAAGGTGTTACAATTTGTAGCATTTTGCAGAATGAATTTATTTCATCCAGGAAAAAAGTTATTCAAATTTATATGAATCGATATGAGCGAATTGAAAAAAACTCTACAGTCCCAAGAAGTGAATGGTCTTCGAAGATAAATTGAAACGTGTGTACATGAATTTGTCAAAGTAATGGTATCCCATGACACGCTTTTCACCAAATTGAACTTAGAATACATAAGAATACATAGCGTCTGAATACATAAGTTATACCAACATTACAGTGGTGCATTGATCTATTGCATTCTTAAAATACCTGTTTCTATGTTCCTATACACGTTTTTTTATGCTTAGGTGGTTTTATTCTTGATTGAATAATGAATTCGTGCCTGAAATGATCAATTCTTTAAAAAACGTCATTTTTCGTTGTCGATTTATATCTCTATAACCGAGCATCTCATCGAAAATTGGACTACAAATATATGTGGATATCGTCGAGCGCTTTCAATTGATACATAAATAGTGGGTGTTTTAAACAACAACTATGGCGGTTGTATGAGTGTCTTTTAAAAATCTTAAGTCAAGTTGTGACTTGGACTTGACTTGACTTGAAACTTGAGGAACAACTCTGGATATAAGTATGGTATAATTTTGTAGCCCTTCATCTTCTCTATCAAAGTAATTTTTTCTATACCTCACTTCGTGTAAAAGTTGTATGCTTTTCAGAGGTCCAATTATTGTCTTGTAAACGCAAATTGTCCCTGGGGTTGGAAATTTGGGTCATAAACATTTTTGACAAAGACCTCAAAAACGGTATTTTTAGATCGGGGTAGTAAGCGAGCGTTTACGGTAAATTTACTTTTTTTATTATAATTACTAGCTCTCCGTTTTTTGCAGTCGAATTGTAAATATTTAGGGACTCATTTTGGAACAAAATTAATATAGACCTAAAGATATGGTCCCATTCACGCTGAGTACCCTATAACCACAAATTAGAAATGATTCTCATTTTTTATTTTTTTTTGCACTAGAGGTGGAACTTCGAATCGTAAATAAGAGAATCGTTGCTTGATGGAATATGAGATAGATGATGTAAATGGTAAAAGTGTAACCTAATGCGGTCACCACTAGTAATTTAATGAGAAGCTATTGAAAACAATTAATAAGAAGACCCACATCAACTACTTGAATTATTATCAAATCAGGTCATTTAAATAAAAAAAAAAGAAGTTTTTTTTAATGATTTATCAATATTTACTTCAAAGGGCTTTTTTTTCTAAAATTAATTTAATAAGAAGCCGTAACATGCTCCGTTTCCTGAAATCAAAATGTAATTACCTTAACAAAGGAACCATCTTTGTTGACCTTGTAAAATCTTCCTTGTTCCAAATCGGAAAGACTATTCACAAGCTAACGAAAAAAAATTAAAAAATTTTTATTCCGCAAATTTTTAGAATAAAATTTTATACTTGAAATGATTTTGCTAGTGGAGTGTCTGATATATTTTCCTCTTTTTTCATCGCCACACACACACAATAACTTTCTCGGTGAAAATTTAATAATTTTTGTAATTTTTCAGTTTTTTTTTTTATTCGTTTGTATTTAAATCATTAACAAAACAAGAACAACAACAACAAAAAAATAGAGGAAAAAAAATCTTAATGTCTTTATTTTCAAGCGAGTCCACAAAAATCTAAAAAAAAAAAAAATTACTTAGCAAACAATTTAGGCTTAAATTAGATTGATCTCAATTCGAAACAACAACAAACGCTGCTTTTTTTTTATTTTCTATCCAAGTGCTAAGGAAATTTACTTAAAACGAAAGGGGGGAAACAACTAATTTCCTCTTGATTAATTAAATTTTAATTTGCTTCAAAACTAAACAACAACAAAAAGAACTGCTGTCGCTTTTTCGTTTGTTGTATTCGTTCGACCTAAGAAAAAAACAACAGACGAATGTCTTAGAAAAACAGTTGTCTATCTCAAAAAGCAGGGACGAGACATGGACCTAATTTTATTTTATTTTTTAAATTCCATAAAATTTTTCAAAAAATTGAAAGTCTTATTTTTTGTCGAAAAAAATTCCATTCCAAAAGTCTATTAATTTAATGGATTGAGTTGTTTATTTTAATCTTTTTTTTTTTTTTTCAAGTTGAAATTTATGTAGCTTCAATTTGTGTGTGTGACCACTTGAATTCCTTTAAAAAGATTAGAAAAATCACACAAACACACTCTATCAATTTGCTTACAAATTTTTGTGTTTATATTGAATCCTGATAAGTTGTTGAAAATAAAAATATTTTTTCGGTTCTGAATTTAAAAAAAAATTTTTTTTTTTGTGTTGTTGTTGAGTATGCAACTAATTTAGTTTCAATGTACATTAAAGGTTGTGTAACACCGTTTTTGTCACCCAACAACAACAAAAATCGGTCAAACAATCAACTAATTGAGTTTACTTTTATTTTGTCAAGTGGTCATGTAAATAAACAATTTTGTTAACATCTTAGCCGCATTGCTTTTGGGTAATGGAATCTAGGTTTTAAATTCTTGAACTTTTTATAAAATTAATTCGAGTTAACTTTAGGCTTTTTTTTTATTTACTTAAAATTAGCTTTTGTGTGATTAAAATTAAAAAATGAACTCATAAAAATTGAATTTTGTGAGAATTCAGTTTTACATAAATTAACCCTGAACACTGGTACAAATTAAGATGTGGAACAACATACAGTCTAACCGTTGTACCGTATTTCCTTGTTTACAAATGCTCCCCTAATATCACCTTTTTGCAGACTTATGGAAATCAAATATGTTGCAACCTTGTGATTTTGAAGTAAACTGGGCTTAGTTATATATATATAATCCCTAGAGAACGTGAAATTCAATTTGGTTTGGCATGATTTACCCCTAAAAGATGCGATTTTTAGTCGCTTATAAGCAAGGAAATAGGGTAGTTTTGAACAAAAAAAGTTTAAAGGTCACGCTACCTTTAATGAAGATGTCATTTTTGTTACCTTCAATCCGTAAAAAATTCCTTGATGATGATAAAGGGCACTTCATTACAAACAATGATCTTACTCGCAGAGGGTGTAAACGTTGTGAATTTTATAACAAAAAAACAGAACAATTTTTGAAAAATCATCTTTCTATTGGTCTAAGAGTGGTTCTGCATATTACCCTTTTTGCAAATGTTTAAATCGAGAACGGGACTGTTTTTAAAGACCGTTCAGAACACGAATAAATATTTTAATTTTTAAAAAAATGTTATGTTTTTTGTTCTAAACTTTACAATGCCCGAGGATAAAACATTTTTTGACTGCTTCTGTTGAAAGAGTGTTCTATGAGAATGGAAGCTTTGAATTTAATTTACAATGTTTTTATTTATAATTTTCAAGAAAGCGTCCGGAAGTTCTAAATATAAATTACAATTAGTTGGAGATGGGTTAGTATTTTTAGATAGAATGTGATACCAAGATGCTAGATGAGCGCTATCCAAGCGTCAATAGACACTAACGCTAGTAATTTTTCGTAAAAAATGCTTTTTTTTAAAAATAGCCATTAACAAGAGACGCTGTATACGTCTAAGAGACTCGTAATTCAGTAAGACTTTAAGTCGTTTCTCGAAAAGGAAGAATGCATATAATAAAAATATTATACCATGATCATCTTTTTTTTAAACTTTTTCCTGCGTCATCATGGCGACAGTGTTTATAAAAAAAAAAATAAAAAGTTACATCTAAACAAATAAAGTTTTTTTTTATAAAAAATTACTTAAAAGAGAATAACATCACCAAGCAATTGTTATAAAATTACGCAAAATTATTTACAGTAATTTAATTTTTTTTCTTCCTGTTGCAAATTACATCACTACTTTAATAGCTAAAAAAAAGGTTTACTGTTTTAACTGTTTTTTTTAATGGTTAGATTCCGCCATTTTATGATTTACTAATCGATAAAAAATTAATAAGCTTAAAAATTTTTAGTTACTAATAAAAAAATTAACTTTGAAACAATAAAATTCAACTTGCTATACTTTTGGCAAACGCCTTTCTTTAAAATTAATTTGCACAAGCTTGGCTCAATAAGTTTAACAGTGGTAAAACTAGCCTTCGAAGGCAAAAGGGGTCTAGAAGACCAGTGAGTTTCGATATGGACGCCCATAGAGACCAACCTCCAGGTTAGTACTCACGAATTATCAAGTGACCTTAGGACTTCATAACCGACCATATTTCGTCACCTTAAGTTGATCCATAAAGTTAATAGACGCTGTCGAGCCACACCATTTGACACCTTTTGAAAGTCAAAGTCGTATCGAAATCTGTAGAAAACTAATTAAAAATCCTCTTGATGAACGTTTTTACAGAAGGAAAATTACTTACGACTAGAAATGGATCTTCTTTCGAAATACTGATGACAGAAACCAGTTGTTGGACCCATCGCAACCAGCCCTACCAGTCGCTAAAAGAGAACGATTCGAAAAGAAGGTAATGTTCTGTTTTTGGTGGAATTACCAAGGAGTAATAGACTTTGTACTGGTTCTTGATAGTCCTGTGTTAAATGTGAACAATTAGAACGGATTTATTCTTCACTCCAAGCAAAATACCTTACTTTGATCAACCGAAAACTTGGTTTGTTTCTTCAAGATACTTTTGAAAAAATTGAAGAGCTGGAACTTCTCCTTCATCCAGCATACAGTCAAGACACTTCTCCTCCTGATTATCATCTTTTCCGCTCTATAGCTCATTTCATTAGAGAGCGGAATTTTAATAACGAAGACCAAATTAAGTCAGGAATGGTATGAGGGAGGTATCGAATTGCTTGCTGATAGATGGCCAAATACCATAGAGCATAATGGAGTATTTTTGAAGATTAGATATTTACCTTTTTTTTTTATTTTAATAAAATAAAAAATTTCAAAAAACCGCGAAATATTGAAAAAATAAAATTTTGAAATTGGAAAAAAAAATTGTTTTCTTTTTAGACACATCGCCATTGAACATAAATAGCTTTGTCCATATTTTCACAAGGATCTTTAAAAACACTATAATCATCTATTTCACATTTTGTTTGACCTGTACATGTCGAATTAATGTATTGATGCGAACTTTCAAAATAACATACCGGTTTAAAATTTAAATTTTCTAAATTTCCACATTGTGATACAGACGGATGTAGCCCATAAAACCCACAAACTATTTCAATTTTTGTATTACCAGTACATTCAATCGTCATAATTGTATCATCACACCAAGTTGCTTCTCTCAAGTTTGGATCAGTTGTTCGATTAACCAACGGGCATATTAATGGTAGATTTGTGTTCAATGGACATTTGCTTATAGTCTTATTCAACCCGTACAAATCGACACATTGATACTGAACCAACAATTGTTTTAGATAATTTGGGCATAAATCTGCACCTCCAATCGTAATTGAATTAGCTCTTAGAGTACAAGAGTTCTTAAACTCACAAGCTTTATAAATTGTTTCGTATCCAGTGTTTACATAACACATAGCCGGTTGTTCATCTAGAACATCGTCTTCAGTAAATTTTTGACAATGGGTCTTAACTGTTTGAGACTGTATACCAAAGTAACCAGCATAAATATGAAGTACTAAATCACTTGGACAAGTTAGAACCATGATTGAATCATCGCATAATAAATACTCGCTTATGGGATACCCAAAATATGTCAAAGTCGAATTTGTAAGTTCTGTAGGTACATAAGGAGAAAATTTGTCAGAGACACAAGTTCCATTAAGATCTTGTTCAATTGTACAAAACGGTAAGGTTGAAACAGTTGAAGTAGCTAGAGTGGTAGTGGTCGCCAATGATGCCACACATTCCCATTGTATATAAAGTATATTTTGATGAGTAGCACAAATATGTAAATTTGATGTATCTGTACGAGTAATTAAACATTGTGTGAGTCCCCGACACTTTCCTTCAATAAAAGTAAATGAATCAGTTGAATAACAAGTATCCGGACTTCCAGTATAAAATCCAGAACATAAATTTTTATTGTTTGGATCTATACCATAATACGCGCATAATACTCTAATCCTTCCAGTTAAACATCGAATATTTAATGTGCCTTCACATGAAAAAGCTTCGAATTGTGAGCTAGACGTCAATGGTGGACATATTGAACTTTTATTCATGTTTTTGGGACATGTATTTATTTTATTATATCGTTCTCTATCTATACACTGGTATTGAATTAACAATTGCTGATTATTCGAATTTATACATGGATTACCAAATTTGTCTGTTGTCAACACTGTTTGACATGTTTGTTGACCTTCACAAGCATTTACTAAATTATCTGGTACCCTAAAACATGCTGTATGTTTTACTGTACCAACTTTACAATAATTTGTATTTGTATCTGATTGTATACCGTAATACAATGAATAAAAATGTATTACTTGATCGCTTGGACATTGTATAACAAATTTAGCTCCAAAACAGTAAATTATTTGTAATATTGGATATTCAAAATTATAAACTGAAGTTAAAGTTTGATTTACTGGATGAGAGAACAAGTTTGATGGACATGTATTTGTGTTGTATGAAGACGGAATTACTGATTTTATGTTTGTTTTGACAATGCATGTTTGAATAGTTGTTGTAGTAGTAGTGGTTGTGGTTGTAGTTGTTGTTGTAGTTGTTGAAGTTGTCGTAGTTGTTGTCGATGTTGTTGTAGTAGTTGTTGAAGTTGTTGTTGTAGTTGAGCTTGAAGTGGTTACTGTAGTTGATTTTGTAGTACTTGTTGATGTTGTAGTCGTTCTTGTACCAGTTGATGAACTTGGACTTGCAGTAGCTGATGATTTTGTTACACTTGTTGTTGACACAGTTGTGGCATTAGTTAAATCTTGACTTGTAACAGAAGGTTTTGGCAAGAACAAAGGAATAAATCCTAAGCATATTCCGACAACTATGATTCCAATCACAGATGCTATTATTGGCAAATTTTTACGAAACGAACTCAATGGAGCCCTAAAAATAAATATTTTTAGCAATTTAGCCTCTTCAGGACTTAGGGTTCCTGTCTTCATTAAGGGTCTATCTCAATTATTTTTTAGAAAATAATTACTTTTTTGGAGTCTCCTCCTTGTTGGTCTCAGTATTTTTTTCATCAACAATTTTTTCAGTCATTTTTCAAAAGGTTTAACAAAAGTAATGAAAAATAAGTTTTTTAGCAATTTTATTTCAAAAAAATTATAAAAAATCAATTTTGTGGCAATTAACAATAACAATTTTTCAAAAAAGATTTCCGTTCATTACTAAAATTAAATTACGAAACAAGTATTGATTTTTATTATTGTTCAATTTATATTTTGATGTAAAGCCCATTTTTCAGGTTTAGCTTTACTTAGTGACACATAAACAATAGCACCAAATAAATAGATACCAGCTGTAAGAAAAAAAACACGTTGCCATTCTTCTTGTGTTCCATTTGTAGTCATAACACCGACTATATAAGGAGCAACTATGCCCGATATTGTGGCAAAACAGTTTGAAATACCGAATAATACACCTGAATATACACCGCCAATTTCGTTTATATTTACTTGAAAACCAGCGCCCATGTTTAAACCTAAAAATCCTACACCAATTGCTAGTAGGACAACACCGGTATAGGGATGGGCACATGATACAAATGAAAGTAAAATAACTGCTGTCATTGGTATTATGAAACCTAGTCCATTGAATAATTTTCTGATCGATTCTTTTGAAATTGTTTCATTTAAAATAAGTCTATCGCTTATTATGCTTGATATTATTGTGCATAACCAACAACTAATGTAAGGTATTGATGAAAATAAACCATTCTAAACAAAAAAAAAAGAAGATAAAATTTTCAAAACCTATTTTTTGTCTCATGGAAGCGGATCAAAAGCATCTGAATTAACTAAAATGCATAAGAAGCAAAAGTGACCCTAAAATGTGGAAAATTGGAACGGAAATCAGCTTAAAATTTTAGTGACTTAACTGCAAGATTAAGTGAAACCTTAGCCATTCGGACCCTTGAAAAACATACACCCAGGTGTAACTTTTACACGAAGTGAGGCATGCAAAATTTTTTTTTTCATTCAGGATAGAGTAAATATAGACCCCTAGTGAAGTTGTATTTGGAAGAAAGCTGATTTTCCACTTTTCAGCCTTAAAGGACCCTCTAATTGTTGTATACACTCCCTTTTTTTGTATAACAATCGAAAGCTCTCAACGAGATTTATATCGATCTAGTCAATTTTTAGCTTGGATGCTCGGTTATAAAAATAGCGTTTTTTAATGAAAAATCATCTAGGCTTTCACGGACAAGCACGGGTAAAACATAATTTATGAAGGGAATCGTTATAAGGAGTGGCTTGCTAAAGCCAAATGTGACTTTATCTAAAAATAGGAGCTCATTAAAACTTAATTTAATTCTAGATAAAACTCAAAATTATCTAAGTTTTGCTAATAAAAAATGTAGGTTAAGAATTTTTAATTTGTTTTCTTTTTTTAGGTTGTGTGGCTCTTTTAGGTAATTCTAAACACGTGACTTTGAATAGTATGACAATCAATTGAAACAAAAATCTTACCGATTTGATATCAAAACGTAGAATTTCTTTCATAAAAGTAGGCAATTGCGTAAGGAACATATAAATACCCCAATTGTGACATAAATGTGCCACAAAACATGCATAACATGCTTTTGATGTGAATATCGATTTCCATGGTACTTTTAATTCGCTTTTATTTTGACTTGAATTAACTTGAACATTTTCATCTTCGTCTGTCAGATCGCTCATCGAATCCATAGAATGATACATTACAAATTGTCTCTCTTTATCGCTGATAAAACGATGCTTATCGGGTGAGTCAGCTGTTAAAAGTAAAAAAAATACTAGCCATACCAAACCAATACCACCTTTTTGGGGATACAGTCAGAATGTTTAAAATTTTTCCATTTATTAAATTTAAATTACCGAATATGTAGAACATGAGCTTCCAACAGTTGTCTAAACTGCATAGGAACCCTCCCAAAGGAAGAGCTATTACATTACCAATATTCGATCCTGATGCTGAAAAGCCGATTATCCTTGATTTTTCAAAAGGTGGTACCCATTTGACAAAAATGGCGCTCATTGACGGAAACATCAAACCCTATTTTTTTTAAATCGTAAATTTAGACAAGTCAAATAATTAAGTCTTGGAGTATTTACATGAAAAAGTCCGTTTAGGAATCTACAAGCCAACAGAGCACCATAACTCAGCTCAGCACTAGGCACTACCAGTATAGTCATTATTGAACCACCTAACATGCCGAGACCAAACACTCGTTTAGCACCGTATTTCGTTGCCAACCATCCACCTGGAATCTTAACAGAAATTTTCAAATAAATTTAAATTGAACTGAGAAATTTTTTTTTAATCACCTGGGTTAGAATGTAACCATAAAAATACGATGATAGAATGAGACCTTGAACTGACTTTGACCATACAAATTTACCATCATGTGTTGAATTTTTAGCTCCTGGGTGAAATAAACAAGTATCATTTTGATCGATTATTGGACTCGGACCGGGTTCGTCTTGTTGAATAGCAGTCGAATTTACCATAACAATTATACCTATTCCCATGTTAATACGTTGCATGTATTGAAATGCAATCCCGAAAAACATGAGAACAGCGAGCAAGAATCGTACTGAAAATATTAATGATGGTCTCGAGGATATGTCAAATGGTTCTTTCATGGTTGATTAGTACGTACTAGTAAAAAGTATTGTGAAATTTCTATCGAAAAGAATAATTTATTTTAAATTATGAAAATTATACGTAATAGAATGTCAAGAGCTTTTTTTTTATGTTTAAAATTTTTTTTGTTTTTTTTTTTTTGTTGAAATTTTCAAAAAGCATAAAACAAAAATCGAAGTAAAGATAACATGTTGACACAAAAAAAGATTAGAAACTTTAGACTTGAGCTAGCGTACAAAATTAACACCTCAATTTTGTTTTTAGACATGCTTTAAATTAAAAACAATACCATAAAATGGAAGACGTATCAATTGGGATTTACGATTTTAGAGGGTTTTTAAACAAATTTTTGCTGCTTTGTTGCAACGACTGATGTTAGGACATTGATAAGACTTTTGTTTGATGACACTCGAAATAGACTTATTAAATGAGAATTCCTTAGAGAATTTTTGGAGTCCGAATTCCATTTAAAATTTTTTCAAGTCTAAATGCTTCATTGTTTTATAACCTTTCGCTTGATCGTTTAAAATGGTATGATAATTTACACCCATCAATTGAAAACATTCGCTTATTTTTAGATGCTCTAAAACTACTCTTTTGATTATTTCTTTGATTGATTATTGTAGGCAATGTGAAGATTCGTATCAAAAACATTTGGATCAAAAGGATCAAAATTTAAAATAATTTTTTATAAATGAACAAATTGAAAAAAACTTTGCAGAGGAACAATGCAATGATAAGCATCAAAAAAGCCACTCTTAGAATGAGTTGTGCAGTGCTCTGCAATTCTGCAAAATAAATTGCGTAGTTATTTTCTATCAGTATCCATGAATTTGAATTTTTTAAATACGCATTTTTTTGCAGAGTTTTGCAGAGCTCATTCTAAGAGTGGTTTTTTTGATGCTTATCACTGCATTGTTCCTCTGCAAAGTTTATTTCAATTTGTTCATTTCTAAAAAATTATTTTAAATTTTGATCCTTTTGTTCCAAATGTTTTTTGATACGAATCTTCACATTGTCATTATTGTAAACTGAAGGAAATATGACTACTCATGTTGTCCGCTGTGTTGAAGTTTACAAAGTGACCATTTATATTGAACATTCTACGAACCAACAACAGAATCCAAATATTTTTGGTCTTTTTTATGAATTTTAGTTAAGGGTTCATAAAGCATACAATTAACTTTTCGGCTTGTCTGTATTTGACACTGACTTTTCGACGTAAAGTTTGATTTCTTCTTCTGTTTACTTTTATCATTCAGGTCCAGATGACGATGACAAACTCTTCTTTAAAATTAGTATTAATTGTTTCACTGTAAACGTATTTAAGACAAAATAGATGTATTTGAATTTATATTGTAATCCTAATGAAGTTTTACCTAGCGCAATGAGAATAAAAAGACCTGTAGATCAAAGCTCTCAGAAAGAGTGTGGTATGCTTTGGTGAAGTCTTACACGCAATACCTTAACTTTGTAACGTTATGTTATGCAGTTAATTCAAAGATTCCTTAGCCACTGTAATTAAAATAAAAGTGATTGTTTTTTTTTATACAGTGTTGGTAGACCATTTATACAAATCGTATAGTTTAGAAAAAGTTCTTTGGCACTCAAAACTTTTGATCTAAAAAATTGAAATGCATTTGACCAATCTATTTTTGGGTTGTTACGTTCGTAGGCTGATTGTCCCCAGTCAACGGTTTATTGGTTTTTAATTATTTTGGCGCTATGTAGTTTCGTGAACTGTTTTTTTTTTGTGATCTTGCTTAAAAGTTGATTTGTGATCTAAAGATCACACATTTTTTACCTGGATTTTTTTTGTGAACTAAGAAAATTAATTGAACATGTCCATTTAAAAGCTAAACTTAGTAGTGAATAAAAAATATCTTATCATTTTTTCGTTTTTCTATGAATTTTGCTATAATGAACAGTCAGATCACAAGCTGTATTAAAAATTTTAGTACAATGCTCGCAAGTAAATGAGGCTAGGTGTAACTAAAGATGTCATAGACTTAGCCGTTTCCCATCTTGTCTTCTAATCTATTTGAGACAAATAACTGTACATGCACAAGCAAATATTCAGTTTTGTTTTTGGCGAAAAGTTTTAGGTTTCTGGTTACCGTTTACACATGAGTATGATTTTAGCCAAATTTTCTTTCTAATCGATTTAGGTACGAGCGTCAAAGGCGGAAAGACAAAATTTAAAAGTGGTTCTGACTGTATAGCACCTAAAATGCACCGAAAAATTAAAGTTTTCAAATTTGAAATGTGTTAGATCACGAAAGAAAATGCGAGATTTTTTTTGTGATCTTATAATTAATTATAGACCACAAAAAACCAAGTTCACAAAATGTGTGATCTTAAGATCACGAGACATAGCGCCATTATTTTTTATTGAAATTTACTCTTTAAATTTAAAGCTTGGTAAAATAAAATAAAAATGGAAATATTTTTATCCAAAAAGTAACATAAAAATCAAAGTTAATGTTGAGCAACTTTTAAGAGTAAAATAAAGTAATAGTACTTAAGAAGTGACATCTTATTTACAACATATTTATTGTTTTAGAGAAAAAGAGAGTCTAAAAAAATAACACTCAATAAAACGAAAATTTTACAAAAATAAGATGAGCAGTCGAGTCGATTTGATATATTGATATGAAACAATAGATCTAGACTTTCATTATGAAAAAATTTACTTCCAAAATCCAATATGACTTTATCAAAATCAAGTTCATCAATTTCGAGTTTATCTAAATAGATTAAAATATTTGTAAATTTTGCATCCATCACACCAGACTTACTCAATATTGAATGAGTAAAATTTAATAAACAACCATCTCTTATAATCCCACTTGTCTTGGTGTAAAAATATCTCGTCGATTTAAGAATAAACGAATAAACACTTTCGGAATACAAAATTGTTAACACTGTTTTAGATGGCTTATGAAAGACAACAAGAGATCCACTTGAAAATTTCATAAAATTAAAGTTTGATTTTTTATCCAAAAGGAAAATTTTATAGTCATAAATAGACCCTAACTTTGATAAAGTACTTTCCAATTTAGTAGAGCAATTAACCACAAAGTATATTGTTTTTATACAATAAGAGTTTGTTGTGATAACACAAGAGTCTCTTCCATAAACTGACACTGTCTGTGGTTCAAAATCAGACACGTTGTAAGAACAGTTGAACTTAAGATTCGATTCGTCATCACAATCATCGATTAAATTAAAATCGTCACAATTTTTAAATGGCGTTTGGATTGTTATGTTATACTTTTGGGCCATTTTAATGAGCTCACACCTTACTCTCTCATAGTAGATACTTAATGTAATATTCCGTATATAAATTTGTTTCAAAGAGCACTTGTCTAGTTGTTCTAAATCATTAAACATAATTAAATAGTCTTTAAATTTATTTGAACAAAAAACTTGGGGTTCGAATGTAAAATGATTAAACATTAACCATATACTTAAAGAGACATTTGGAAGTTTATTAAAAACATTATTGTCCAAGTATTTAAATTTTTTATTTTGATTGTTCATATTGAACGTTCTCAATGAATACAAATATCTTAAATCTGGTATTGAAATTAAATAATTATTTTCTAAATACAAATGTTTTAGTTTTAAATTTTTTATAAAACTATTTGATTCAATATAATTGATGCTATTCGATGAAAGATCAATATTTGTAAGATTTACAAGTTCACTAAAATAATAAACTCTGATTACACTAAATTTGTTAAAACGCAAGACTAATTTTACAAGCCAGCTCAAATTAGGAAATTCAATTTCTTCCAAAAGATTGTATGACAAATTCAATTCACTTATATTTTCAAATCGTTTTAGATCACTTTGAGTTATGAATTTGATATAATTAGCCGTAAGATCAAGTGAAATGGTCTCTTTTTGTTTGCTCATAACAAACTCTGAAACGTTTAAAATATTAAAATCAAGATTAAGTATGTGTCCGGTTAAAGCATCAATAAATTTAATACGATTATTATTAGCTTCTAATCGTACCAAGCTAGGTAAATCTATATAAAGTGTTTCTATTTGATTGTAAGAAATGTCCAAATGTTTAAGATTAAAAGGCTTAATGAGATTTTCAACAGACGAAAATGATTTCAATAAATTTCTTGATATGAACAAATTTTGAACATTTTCAATGTCCAATTGAATTGATTCGTTTAGTAGATTAGACTCTAAATACAGACCATCAAGTTTGTTCAATAATTTAAAACTTTCATGTTCTATAAATGAAATAACATTTCCAATAAGTGTTACTTGTGTTAGTTCTATGAAATTTTGTAACATTTCTTTCGTAATTTTGTTTATTTTGTTATCATTTAAAGTCAACTCGGACAAATTTTTGAAATCACCAAAATTAATTGTCTTCAAGTCACACTCTGATACAAATAGACTTTGTAAATTTGTAATTACATTTGTGTTAAGAATAAAATTTTTCATTTTAACTCTGTACAAACTCAAGTAGTTTATTTGTTCACCAATGATTATTTGTAAATTATCCATTGAATTATAATTTAAACTTAATCGCAACATGTTCTTCATATTTGTGAGATTTAAATTTAAATTTTTTAGTTTAATATTTGTTAATTTGTATTCTTGAATACCGAGACTATCGATTCGTTCTAAAAGATGTATCACTGATGATTCTTCAACGTTTATTAGACCATTTATTTTGAACGATGTTAATTTATTATTGAGAATGTTCAAACTTGGAATATTCGAAAATTGGTCTAGATTTTTAACATTTTCTAGGGTAAGTTCTTCAATTGATTTTACTTTTTCCAAAAAATAAAGGGATTTGCTTTGAAATAAAGTGATGTCTTTAAAAATAAGCGAAGAAATTCGAATAGAACTTAAGTCTTCTTTTTCAATAAAATCAAATTGTTTTATAACTAGATGTACATTATCAAAATAATTAAATTCTTTAACTTTATTAACGAAATAGCAATATGATCCATTTTGATTTAAACTGTTGCATAAACTTACAAAATCAGCATTTGTTTTAAAAAACAAGCAAACAATAAAAATTAATAGAACTTTTTTCATACTTGATTAATTTATTTTGAGTTGTGTATGTTGATAGAAACAGAAATATTAAAAAATTCTAAACAATTTTGAGAAAATTTAAATTTTAGATGATTTGAAGATTAATGATTGATTTAAAAATTAAAAAGGATATAAAATAACACCGCTATTTGAATTCTTCGGTGACTTCAAAATAACAAACAGATTTATTATTGTTTTTCTTCAAAAACTGCTTTGATAAATATTATTAAATCAAACTATTCGACTCTGATTACGTGAATCAATACAAGTGGGAATAATCTAGTAAGAATTACACATTTAAAAAAAAACGATTTAGGAAAAAATATATTACCGTATACCCTTGCAATGAAGTACAGCTCTTAAACCTGAGTTTCGGGTTGTCTCATGTCCAAAACTCAAGTTTAAGGGAACGAACCTCATTGCAAGGGTACAGTATAAAGCTGAAATAAAGCTTTAAAAAAACAAACAAAATCTGAACAATGTTTATACATAAACAGAAAAATGTTTAAATACTACCCATTAGGATAAATTTTGATGTCACACCCAACGAACTTATTTTGATTGAAACCTTAATGCACATTCATTGAAACTTGTAAATGCATTATTTTAAATAAGGAAAACCTAATGAACTTTGTTGGTTTTTTTTTATAAATTTTAAAATTAGTTTCAATAATTTTCATTGGCTATCCAATTTTTTGAATATTTTTTTTAACATGTACATATAATAATTTTATATTAATAAGACTCTTTATGTGGGGCCTCGAAGACTAAATTTAAACTTTTGAACTTTTCTTTTTATTTAGTATAATAAAGAGAAAAAAAATTTTAAATTGATTGCATTTTTAAAATTTTAAAATTTTTTCAAAATTTAGTTTTCATTCATAATAACGTACCGTATTACCTCAAATACAAGTAACCACAAATAGAAGAAAGTTGCTATTATTTGAGTTAAAATTTTCCTTTTATTTGAGTTATTTTTTTTCTAAAAAAGTGTCTCGTTTAAAAGAAACGAAACACTTTTTTGAATGAATAAATTATGATAAAAAGCTTCAAAAACATGATTTTTTTGTTTCAAATAAAAGAAAAACTTAGAAAAAAATTTTTTTTATTTGAGTCACTTTTTTGGACTTTTAAATTTTCGAATAGAAGAAATTCTTTGATGACCGAACTGTCTTTTACTGAAATTTCTTCGGCATCTTGATGGACTCCTAAAGGGTCTCACATTTGGTTCTTAAATATTATCATTCAGCTCAAAATCGTTAGTCTTTCAAGTGTGTTTCATATAGTTGCATATTTTTTAACATTAAATGGGTAAAAAATTTACTCAAAGATAAACACGTTCTCTCAGCCAAAACCGTTAGTGACATGTCACTGTATTTATAGTGACATGTCACTAAAATCGATCAATTACGTTAGTATTTAGATATGGGAAGAGTCACTTGAAATCATAAGACATTTTACCAGCTTTTGTTTATATGGTCAAATCCAAAGTAAATTTTTTTAAGAAAGAACTTTAAGATATTAGGAAGAAATCCAAGATATTCACTTATTCCACTAGACGGCTTTAATGACAAAACTAACTTGGTGATTACAGTCAAACCTCATTAATCCGTCCTCCGATACTTGGGAAATTCCGCCTTAAATTAATCATTGGATTTATCTACGTAAACTCAAAAGACCAACCGTGTACTAGTCTCTACTTACTTTAACCTCTATCGCCGCACTACACATTAAAAAGCATCAGACTTGGCCGGACGAAGAATTTACCGTCATCTTTTATAGGTCCTTTTTCAAAATCAATGCTTAATAGCTAATACCATATCTCACTGGGCATTGACCATAAATTTTCAAAGAGAACTCGAAATTAGCTTTTACGGAGCAAACATTTTTAGATGATAACTTTTCGGGAATAGGTACATAATAAATTCAGATTTCTAATTCTCTCCTGGATTCGAATTTTAAAAAGAAAAGTTCACAAGAGGAACACGTGAATGACCACAACTGTAAAAGCACTCTGTGTTGCTAATAAAGAAGCTGAGATAACGGTTAAATTAGACGTAAAAACCCGTTGGAATTCTAACTTCGACATGTTCGATGTTGCGTTAAAAATTAGAAAATCATTAAATGATTTGATATCTAAATGAGAGTGCAATCTTAGGGTTTTAAGTTTGAGTGCAAAAGAATGGGAGAGCATAACGTAATTGCTCGAATTTAATGACATGTCATATAAGTAGAGTACTCTATTTATATGACATGTCATTAACAAACGAACACTGGTTTTTAAAAATTGAAATATTCGCTTTGTATGACATGTCGTATAAATTGAATACATAGAAAAATTGTACCGTATTACCTCAAATACAAGTAACCACAAATAGAAGAAAGTTGCTATTATTTGAGTTAAAATTTTCCTTTTATTTGAGTTATTTTTTTTCTAAAAAAGTGTCTCGTTTAAAAGAAACGAAACACTTTTTTGAATGAATAAATAATGATAAAAAGCTTCAAAAACATGATATTTTTGTTTCAAATAAAAGAAAAACTTAGAAAAAAATTTCTTTTATTTGAGTCACTTTTTTGGACTTTTAAATTTTCGAATAGAAGAAATTCTTTGATGACCGAACTGTCTTTTATTTGAGGTAATACGGTAATTTTTTGATATATATTCAGTTTATACGACATGTCATATAAAGCGAATATTTCAATTTCAAAAATAAGTGTTCGTTTGTTTATGACATGTCATTAATTTATTTAGTGATATGTCATTAAATTCGAGCAATTACGTTAAAACATTTCAAAGACATACTTGAACCTTTCAAAAAAGTAACGCTTGATTTATCAGCTCAAAATCTAACAACGAGTCACATTTTCCCAATAAAAGATCATATAAATAAACAAAGCATATAAGATATAAATATAAATAAACATATAAGATCGATGCCAAGTAAGAGAGAGTATGTTCTTTATAGTCCAACTTTTGAACAAATGCTTGCAAAATTCGAAAAGTTGGCTATTGACTATCTCTGAGCTGTACCAATTTCTGTTTAGAGTGAAAGACGAGAGTTGGAGGTTTAACTGTCATAAAACTAAGAAACAGGTTTTTACCCGAAAAAGTTAACAAACTTATGGTCTTATGGTCATGGGGTAGATTTTTAGAGAACAGTATGTTGTAAATAGCAAAATTTAAACTCGTTTATAAATTTAAGTTTTTTGATTATTAATAAAGATATCTGAATATAAAAGGTGAATCGATATTTAATCGAATTCTTTTTTGCGCATGAAGAACATGTTTTTTTTTATGTTTGATAGTAAATTTTTATAAAAAATATTTAAAATAATTAATATTTAAAAAAAATAACTTGATTTTCTTGTTTCCTTTTTGGTTAACCATAGTTAACCGGCTAAAATGACTAGGTTAACCATTTATTTCGGTTAACCAAATTCGGTTAACAATAACCAATTTAGTGGTTAACCAACAAGTTAACGCGGTTAAAGATTAACCGAGTGCATCCCTAGTCATAAACGTAGTGAGTGCAGATAATCGAAAGATTTATAGCATAAGAAATAAGTTTCTTATATTGTTAATGCTCATACGTTTTGATGATAAATCTAGTTGTTCTCAAAAAGTAGTAGTAGGAGATACAAGTTCTGTATGATTCGATAGCTGTGGGAAAAATTTATCGAGAACACTCAAACTTTTACTATACGTAGCTTGCATTTGACTGTTAATGAGCAATTACTACATAGCAAAAATCGCTGTTCGTTTATTCAATATATGTCCAACAAGTCCGATAAATTTGGATCAAATCCTGGATCTTAAACGATGTTGACACAAAATACGTTTTAAATCGCTTTCCGTCCTTTTTAAAAGAATAAACCTTCTGTAAAACTCCAAAGGTTATAATAAGTTTGTTTTCTTCTAATCAATCTTACTATTTAAAATTCACAAGTGTGAAAAAAGTTAGTTTTCACACATTCAAAATAAAAGGAAAAAAATTTTCCCACGGTCAATAAAAATCAAAAGTTTTCTTAATCATACATAAATTTTTCGCACTTATTTTGTAACAATTAAAATAGAAAACAAATAAAAATAATCTAAGCGTTTTTTTTGTAATACAAAATCGTCAAATATAAAATGAACCGGAACACACAGTAATCAATTAACCTTACAGCTAAAAAGTATTCATGTGAAGGTAATAATCCAAGACTATTGAGAGAGTGATTGAATCGTAAAGTCCATCATTTAAGTAATTTACAATGACCGTGACGTTCATTCATGTAGAAGCTCGAAGGTTCAAATCTAAGTCGATTCAAAAAAAAATTCAATTCAAGTTACCAAATTATCCTCAGAGTTATGAGCAAAACACATCATTCCTCTGCTCCTGGTCGTCAAACATCAGTTTTATAAAGCTTAACTTTACTTTGTACTTTTCTTTTCCAAATAGGAGGTTAATTCTAATTAAATAAAAATAGATCAAAACGAGTGCATCTAAAAAATGAACAAGCATCACATATGAATTACTGGAACCAGCCAATATTTGAAGGAAAACTTTAGGGTCAGTATATTTAAAAAAACATCTTAGGTATCTTTTTGAGTAAGTTATAGAAATAAAGTATAGTAGTAAAGTTGATCAACCAGAGTGCAAAAGAATTTCAAAGAAAGTTATTAATGTAGGAGTTTTCTGCAAAATGATGAAAATTTGAAGCACGAATATTCTACCTGTACCAATCAAAAGTAAGGGATACAAACAGAATATGTGATGATAATGATTAAATAAACAATAAAATCCAGGGAAACAATAATTGAAAAATAAGTTAAATTTGTGTTGCCAGTGGTGGTGACTTAAAATAAGGATACCGAAAGAGTCAATGCAGCATATATAACGATCGTCTCTAATGAGTAATGGTAATAGTCTTTTGGTCGTGGTAAGAAGAGTTAAAAGAAAAATAAGTATCAGGACTGGAATTTTATTAAATTTGGGAAGCCAGAGGTAATCCTCGAATCCGCAAATTTATCAAAAAAATCGATAACTTTAGCAAAATTTACGAGCTTATAATTTAGTTTTCTTCGAAGATTGAACTAATGGAATAAGATTTGACACTTAATTTACTATATGTTGATTTCTCAAAACATGCTCAAAAAAAGCCATGAAAAAAATTTAATATTAATTTGATTTTATTAAATATATTTTTCCTAAGCATCAACTGGCAAAGTTAGTGATGTTCAATCCTCAGAATGTCCAAAAGCAAAAATAATACCCCTCATTAAAGCAAATAGTGCTAAAAATGTAATAAAAGATCATTCGAACTGATACCAATTAAGTTTTAAAAAAAAGTAAGTTAGAGTTTCTGTATTCCTGATCGAGGCTAAAGCCCAGTTACAAAAAAATTATTTGTTCCTCTTCAATATTTTTACGTGTAACTTTTTTGGATTAATAAAAAATTCTGAATTTTCCAATTAGAGCTCGAATGAATTCTCAGTTCATAACCGAAGAACAAAATTCCTTAAGCTTAACTTAGGTCATCTTAGGTTTAGATTCATGTTTAGATAAAGTTTCAATCGTTCTACGTGCTTGATACTTTCGTAAGTTATAAATAAAGGGAATTCGGCAAGTTAAAATTTTTTACTAATTTTAACTATTTTTATAAACGTTATAAAAGCTGTGCAAAGGGTGATTTTGATAAAATAAAAAGAAATGGAATTTTAACAAATAAGATTCGTACCAAAAATTCGAATCTCCGAAATATATTTTTTGCTTTTAACTTGAATTAAATTTTTTATTCGTTTACCATTGAGTGGGTTTTCTAGTTAACTTTCAATGAAAGATGTTGATTAATCAACTTAAATCTCTATTTAAAAAATTTAGTATACATTTTATTGTTATGAAAAGGTGCCCTAACCTTTAATTAATTGAGGATAGGTGCTACTTTTTAAGGAAGCGTTAAATTTCATAGAAAATATTTGATTGATAACGAAAAACCTAATTATAATATTTTATAATTTTATTCTGCTAAAAAAAAAGTTATCCAATAGTTTAATTTAGGTTCTTTCACCCTAACCATTTCACGGTCCTGTTGGGGTGCATTAAAGTGACAACACTAATTTTTTGTTTCGAAAGACAGATATTATGACGATTTACTTTATTTTTTTAGCCGGGTTTTTTCGACCCGGCTGGTCTTTAACGGTATTAAAAATCGGGATTTTGAGTGTTAAGGGATCAAATAACAGTAAAATTTGATGTGACTTCATGATTTTTTTGATGTATAATCTTGGTGACACATCAAAGAGATAGAGCATAGCGAACCGATGTGACATCAGAAATCTCGTCAATTTTTAGACAACATCACATCTAAATTTATCCTCTTGGGTAACAGTAAAATGGTTTTTTTCGGACATGAACAATTTTTCTATATAATAAACTTAACATAACATCCGTTTTTTTTTAAATAAAACCAATAATCGATTGATCAAATTTTGTTTTAATCCTTTTTTATTGCAAGTTGTGTAACATTTTTTGTTACATCTTGTTACACTATTTTTTTTACTTCATTTTCATTCCTTATAAAAAAGTTATTCAATTTTTAAATTTTGAACTGAACTTTTTGAACGAAACTTCACAAAGCTTCGAAATAACATACAAAATGATTTTTTTCTTTTTTCAAAATTGTTTTTTTGCTGTTTAAAAAAAATGTTTGTTTATTTTCAAACACGTGTTAAAACAAACATACTGATGCTTTATTTCAGCTTTGTACTGTATACGGTAAATACATTACTGTTAATCTAAGTCGAAAAAAGGTACTATTTTCAAATATTGACGTGAATCTCGAATGTATCTCTTCTGATAAATATTTACTCGATTACAAACTCTTTTATCGTATCCGACTTGTTTTGATTAAGGAGAAAGGTTTAGTAGAGTGCGGTGGTACGCTGAAAGTACGTTACGGTAAGAGGAGAGTACGCATTTTTTTCACTAAAATAAAAATCTCTTTTGGGTGAAATTATCCCTTCCTGGTAAAAAAAAGTACGGTCCAGAAAATATGTTCATGCACTTAATTCTTTGTATTCATTACCCCTATTTATAGTTCATTTGAAAGAGGGCAAAATGAGCTACTTACTGATATATTTACCTTTGACATGTTAAAATCTCTTATAGGTGTAAAAGTCCCTCACATTATTGCTCCATTTACAGCCAAAATCACTTTGACAGGGTCTGTACCATAGGTGATGTGGCCCATATCTAAACAATATATATTGGTTTGTAGAATAATGAATTATCTATAAGTTGAGGGGTCTTTGTCTATCGATAAGCTTTGTTCTAACATTTTACAATAGCTCCCAAAAATTCATTCACCCCATTAGATAGTATTACAATAAATGTAAAAAATGTACAGTATGCACGTGTTTATAAAATTGACAGTTTTTCTTTGGCACTAACTTATTCTAGATATTAATAAAAATTTAACGAAATTCAAAGTTTATGCATACCAGTTTAAATTATAAAATATAAATACTCGGAATCAATCTAACATCAATGATGGGTCATGTATCTTTCCATTAAAAGCTATTAATTTTAGATTTAAACAAAAATTAAGAGTTTCTGTTTTCAAAATCTCAGATCACTTGCTTTTAAAAATTAAGATTCTTGTTAGTTATTTAATTGACGAGGGTGTTTGACGCATAACTTTATATGTTTCACCCAGTCTACTAATTTTCAATAGAATGGAGACTAAAACAATCTTCAATGTCTTTTGTTTAAAAAATTGAAAATTTCAAACGAATTATTTATCTCATCGAACAAATTACTTAAAAATTTTAGATCGAGGCATCATCAAGAACTCAAGGGTTCTCCTCGAAATGAATAGGAGTCTAATTTAAATTCAAAAACAAAAAAAACTACTTAAGGGCTCAAAGGGATCTTCATTTCAAAAATCCCTTTTAAATTATCAGTCAGTCAGTCTTTTCTTTAAAATAATTTTTAATTTTTTTAAGTCAATTCTGTTAATAAACAGTGGTGCTATAGTCATAGGAATTTACAAAATTTGACGTAAATTCTGGTAATTTTAAAATTTTTTATTCTTTTTTAAGTACTGTACTTGTACCGCATTTTCACCATTTGTGTAGTCGCAGCGCAGCCTCCCAAAAAACCTTAAGCGTAGCGTATCCACCGTCTTTTGAGTTTCTTATTAATTTAATTGTTAGAAACTAATGATTAAAAAAATCGTTTTATTCTTTTTTTATCTAAAACAATCAAATAAAAAAATTCTTTTTTTCTAAAGATTTTGATTGTTGTAGATAAAAAAACAATAAAAAGATTTTTTTACTTTTTGTTTTGGGTCTTGTCGACTTTGTGATCTTGGGGTTCACATAATCTGTGATCAAGGTCATCTTGCTGGTTTTGTGACTGACAATGATTAAAAAATGTTTGATCACGTGCTTTTTTATTTATTTTAAAAAAATTTTGATCACGCCTAGGTTTTTAAAGATCACACTGATAGTCCAAGTTCTTTTAAAAAAATTTTGCTTATGTTATTTCCCTCAGCGTTAACTCGTCATTAATGAAATGTCACTATTAAAATTAATGACTATGAAATCTCACTAAATTCGAGCAATTAAGTTACCATTTTTACCGTTTTTATATTAAAGGCTTTCGTCCATATTTAAGGAAAAATAAATGTTTTTTCTTGTTCATTAGCCTGTTTCCTATCAAATTAAACAAAATTACGGAAATTTACTCTTTTTACTCTTTTTAGTTATTTTACGTAGAATTTTGTAAATTCCTTTGATCATAGCACCACTGTACTTGATTTCTCAAGTAAAATTTATAAGACGGCCGTCTTATAAATTATATTATTTTTCGATTAGTCCACTTAACTCTTCGACCCAGTTATTTACTCTATTCTTATGACTTTTTTCCTGATATTATCTGTTGACATTTTATTGGAATTTTCGATTTCATAGAAAGATTCGTTTGCGAAACTAACTCTCCTTAACACAGTTAATCCCAAGCAATCGTATTTTTCTTGGAAAACCCTTGAAAACTCTTAAAATCAAACTTGGAAAAAAAAAATTGAAAAGATATTTTCAAGATGAATTGAAATTTTTTTATTTTAAGAAAAATTTAAGAAAAAAAAAAGAAAGTTATATGACTGTTGTGACGTACGACCATTAAAAAAAGCAGTTAAATAACCAGCGGCTAGTTCCTCTTTGGTTACTTCCTGGTTTCCACAAATATATTGAAGATCTTCTAACTAATTATCATCCGAAAAATCGTCCAATAAGTCTTGAATTGATCTTGTTAGCTCATCGTCACTGTCATCACACGAATATTCACTTGAAACGTTATTTTGTTGTTCAATTTCGATTGAAAAATCTTGGTTAGTTTGGGTTTGAATATAAGATCATTTGCTGCCGATTAATTAAATGAGATCGAGTCGTATATTGTGTTTGAATATGAATCGAATTTCGAATAAGACTAACGAAACTAACTTTTTTGAGATTATAGTAATAGGATGACTTGGGTACTCTTTTAGTGGGATCATTGCGATATTGCTTGTAAGGCCCTCGTAATTTTAAAATTTTAGTAGAAATTTGAATTGATAATTTAAGAATAAAGTTAAAAATGAAGTAAGATGAGATGAGAAAAAAACTAGATAACGACAATTTATTGAGAATCTTTTCTTTTTCAATAAATTCCAATATTTTTATCAAGTTTTTTTTGTAACAATTCATTTCAATAAATTTTAATGATTTTCTTGGAAAAAGTTTAGTTTTCAAAAAATATTAAATTTTTTCAATTTTTTTTTTCGATATAATTTTCCAAGACATTTCAAGAATTTTTCAAATTTAAATTTTCTTATATTGGAGGGCCAATAAGTTTCAAGAGATTTCCAAGAAATTTTATTTTCGATATTTTTAAATACAGTACCACGCTGAAATAAAGCAACAGCATGTTTGTTTTTTTTTAAACACGTGTTTGAAAATAAACAAACAAACATTTCAAACATTTCAAACATTGAACATTTTTTAAACAGCAAAAAGACAGTTTTTAAAAAAGAAAAAAAAACATGTTCTTTGTTTTTTCGAGATTTTTTTGGATTGGAGTTTTATTTTTATTTTTTTCTCACAAGCGGTTTAATTGATAATCAATTATCCCTTTAAATAAAAAAACATTTTTTGTTTATTAGATGTTTTTTTGTTCATGTCTGATAAAAAACATTTTTCTGTTTATGTTTAAACATTTTTCTGTTTATGTATAAACATTGTTCAGACTTTGTTTGTTTTTTTGTTGCTTTATTTCAGCGTTGTACTGTATTGAAGGTCCAAGAATTTCCAAGAAGAAAATTTTTTTTAAAAATAACTTCGATATTGAAATTTGTGTTTTATTCAAGCATTTCCAATATATTTTCAATAAAACTTGTGATTTTATTTGATTCCAAGTGAAGTCAAGATTTTTTCAAGAATAATTGAGAGTCCAAGTAATTTCAAGGTTTTTCTAAGATAATCACGATTGCTTGGGATGCTATTTTCTCTCATGACTTGATCAATTGATATAAAATTTTTGAATTGCAGTCAGTTTATTATTCATTTATTTTATGAAATGTTAATGTGACCCGACTAAAGACTTTCTTCTGCAAAAATAACCCTAGATATAATCAGTTCTTTTTTGTGAATTTTCAACAATGCCAACAGAATCATCTAAGTTTTTTTGTTCTCTTTCTGAACGGAACGTTACATTTTTGCAAGATCCACGGTAAATTCAAGATGCTTTTCAAACATCTTCATTTATCTTAATTTGAGATAAATTTTAAAACACCAAGAAAGCGTCTAAATTATGGTTAACGTTAACGAGTAAAAATCTTTATTTAGCAAACAGGATGAAAAAAATCTTAAGCACAGCAATTTCAATAAGTAAATCTCCGAAACATGTAAATTTATTTCAAGGTATACTTTACTTTATTTAAAAAACATACAAAAAAAAACAAAATATTAAAATGCAAAAAAATGAATTAATTGGCCGATTTGAAAAACTACTACTGGACAAAATATAACTTTGATTTATAAAAATATCATTACTCAAATGTAGAACAACGTGTTCAAAATCAAATTTATCCGTTTCTAAATTGTTTAAATAATCAAACATATTTAAAAACTGAACGTTTTTTGTTGCGGAATGACTTAGTAATGAATCATCATTATTCATCAGACAACCATCTTTTATAATCCCACTTGTCTTTGTGTAAAAATATCTCGTCGATTTAAGAATAAACGAGTAAACACTTTCGGAATACAAAATTGTTAACACTGTTTTAGATGGCTTATGAAAGACAACAAGAGATCCACTTGAAAATTTCATAAAATTAAAGTTTGATTTTTTATCCAAAAGGAAAATTTTATAGTCATATATAGACCCTAGCTTCGATAAAGCACTGTCCAATTTAGTAGAGCAATTAACCACAAAGTATATTGTTTTTATACAATAAGAGTTTGTTGTGATAACACAAGAGTCTCTTCCATAAACTGACACTGTCTGTGGTTCAAAATCAGACACGTTGTAAGAACAGTTGAACTTAAGATTATATTCGTCATCACAATCATCGATTAAATTAAAGTTACTGCAGTTTTTTTCTGTTCCAAAGATTTTAATGTGATACTTGCGCGCCATTTTAATCAATTCACATCTAACGTCATCATCGACTTGAAAAGTTACATTAATCTCATACAACTGCCTTAAAGTACACTTGTTCAATTGGTTTATGTTACTAAACAGTAACGAATAATTTTGAGCTGATGATTTATTTGAACAAAAAACTTGTGACTCAAACGAAAAGTTGTTATACATCAGTGATAAACTCATCTCATTAGGAATTTTATTAAAAATATTGTTTTCTAATATTTTAAACTGATAATTTTGATAATTAATGTTAAACATTACCAATGAATACAAATAGCTTACATCTGGAATGGAGATCAAATAATTATTATTCAAGTACAAAGTCTTCAATTTTGAGTTGTAAATGAAACTATTGGGTTCAACGTACTCGATCATGTTAGAGGTTAATACAATTTCTGTAAGGTTAACAAGTTCTTTAAAATAATCAACTTTAATCGCTTTAAACTTATTAAAAGATAAAAATAATTTCGTTAGATATTTCAAATAAGGAAACTGAATATCGACTAAAAAATTATTTGCCAAATTCAATTCAGTCACATTATCGAATAGTTCAAGATCATGTTTAGATATGTTTCTAATATTATTAAAATTTATGTTGATAAATTCAATGATACCTTGTTTTTTAAAATCAAGCTGAGGAATACTTAAACTATTAAAACCGAATTCTAATTGATAACCGGTTAGATAATCAATAATTTTAAGTCGATTAGAAATCGCTATTAAACGAATCAGACTCGGTATGTCTAGATAAAGTTTTTCAATTTGATTGTTAGAAATGTCTAAATACTTAAGATTAAACGGGTTTTTTAGATTATCAATAGACGAAAATGATTTAAACAAATTGTTTGTGATTGTTAGAACTTGAACATTGTCTATAACCAATTTAGTTGATTCATTAAGTTGATTTTCTCTTAAAAAAATACTTTCAAGCTTGTTTAAATAATTTAAACTTTCATTTTCTATAATTGAAATTAAATTTTTTCCAAGCTCGAGTTCAGTTAGCTCTGTCAAATTTTTGAACATATCATTCGTAATTTTTTTTACTTTATTTTCATTTAAAAAAACTTTTAATAAATTTTTAAAATCACACAATTTGATTGTGTCCAATTCACTTTCAGAAATTAACAGTTCTTGTAGATTTGAAATTTCATCTTGAGATTTTGTAATTTTAAAATTATTCATTTTTACTCTAAAAATGTACAAGAAAATTATGCGTTTACCAACGATTAATGTTAAATTATCAATTTTGTTAAACCTTAACGTTAACTTTGAGATACTTTTTATGTTTGTTAGGTCAAGTGTTAGACTTTTTAGTTTAATGTTTGTCAATTTGTACTCTTGAACTCCCAAGTTGTCGATTTTTTCCAATAATTTTATCACTGACGACTCTTCGACGTTGATTAAACCGTTTACTTTGAACGAAATTACCTTATTTGAGAGAGAATTTAAGCCTTCGCTATTAATAAATTCGTCTATATCTTGAACATTATCAAGATTAAGTTCGTTTATTGATTTGACTGTGTCTAAAAAGTTGAGTGATTTACTGTCAAATTTTATGTTTTTGAAAGTCAAAGACAATATTTTGAGGTCTTTTAAATCATTTGGTTTGATCGATTCAAGTTGTCTAATGACTAGTTTTACATCGGTAAAATTATCGAATATATTGACCGTTGGGTTACAACTAAAATAACAATAGGATCCGTTTTGATTCAAACTATTGCACAGACTGACGAAATCAGCATTTGCTCTTAGAACGAAAAAAAAATAGAAAAATAGCATTTTATTTTTATTAAAAAATTTTTAAATAATTTTTAACCCCCCTTGAAAATTAATTAGTTAATGTAAAATTTAATATTTTTCTATAAATATAAATTACGATGATTTAAACCTTTAAATGGGTGTCAATTATTGTGTAAGAACATCATTTTATGGGGGTTGTGAACCTCTTCAATTCCCATAAATAAATATTCTGAAGTAATAAATTGATAAATCGGACAACTTTTAACAATTTTACTACATCTTTGATCCCCTGTGAGAAGCTTTATATTGATCAGAATATTAAAAAGAAATGATTCATTGCGTCATTAGCATCCAAGGGAGATATTACTCCTTCAAAACGAACGAACGAAAGATGGGTTATTAAAAACTGTTTCAGGCCTTTTCTTAAAGTCATCAAATCGCAAAAACCAACATTAGCGACGAAAAACATGAACATTTTGCAGGAAGATGCTCGAACTCATGAGAACGTTTAGAATTTTCTCAATTCGAATAACATGACCAGACAAATAGGCTGATCTCGTTAAAAGACTGAATGAATAACGTCGTCTCAATTCTAAACCAAATTTTTGTTATGGCGATTTATAGAAAATGGTTGATCAAAATTCTCTTGTTCCTGAAAATGAACACGAAACGTTTATAATCGATTCCGTTATTGATGTTAACAGTCTTATACCGAGTGCTAGTAAAATAAAAATATCTATGTCAACAAAACTTTTATTGAATAATGCATCTAAATCGAGTCATATTTGTGCTGATTCCACTTATAAATGGACGTCAGTAAACCTTACCACAAAAATAGTAAAAATTTCACTATGATAATAAAAAAATAACTAATTCGTAAATACGTAACTAAATTAATAAAATTACCACTAAATAGATATTCTGTCAACTATTAATTAATTTCTATAATAAATTCAATCAAACTCCTACAAATTTAATAAAACCTAAACTAATTAAATAATCAATTAACTATTGATAAGTTTTAACATTAAACTACCGAACCTTCTTAAAGAAATCCGGAAGACCAAAAAAGTAACCAATGCACCTACTCTTAATGATTTAAAAACTTGGTGCGAACAAAACGACGCTATACCAGATTACGAAAATGCAGTTTTTGTTGGTAATTATGAACATGTTGGTTCAAATGAAGTCAATACCGTCAACCAGGCTACAAATTAGAGAATTGTCATCAACAATGTAAACGAGCCAACCAAGCAAACGAGTAAATGTCATCAGCCAACCAATCAATATGAACGAGGCTTTACCTTCAACTTCAAACAATATTGTCGAAAAATTTTGTGAAAATTGTGGTATCAAAATGCTTAAAAAAAATGTTTCTATTGTCCTAAAAGGACTTAATTAGTTGTATCTTAATCAAAAAGATTCTTTTTTTATTAGATTTGTGTCACTTTTCTTTTATTAGTTCTTTTTATATCAGATTAGTTATGATATACTAAATAAATTACAAATAAAATAAATTAGTTACAAAAGTAGTAAATTAATGGTAATTTTATATAAATTTGTTGATAAATTATATTAATTTGTGGTAAATTTTACTCGTTTTGTGGTTGCAAAATATTATGGCTCCTTATAAATTAACTTGGCATAATTTTCCTGTTTTTCTTACAGGTAAGTTTATTATTTAGTTAAACTAGTAGGTACCCGTTGCTTCGCTGCCGGAATTTGAGAAATATTTTCGATTATATTAATTGAATCGATATATTATTATATTTCGATTATATTGATCTCTCTTCAGGAAAGTAGTTGTTCGTAATCTATTCCTTAAAGCACATATATTACCCCATCCAAGAATAAAAATTTACAATAAAACTAAAAAAATTAACAACGACGTAATGGTCGTTGTTCCGTATACTGTGCCAACATTCTTTAATAAATAGATACAGTCCTGGAAATTAATTTGTCCCATGATATCATATGATATCAGCTGATATCAGTTGGTATCAGAATTTATGACAAATTTTGTTTCATCTACTATCAGCTCCGATCAGTTGAAATCATATGATATAAGATGATATCAGTAAGAGAATAACAAACATTAATAATTGTCAACGAATACTGATGCAAACTGATATCAGATGATACCAGATGACATCAGATGAGGTCAGCTGATATCATATGATATCATGGGACAAATTAATTTCCACCACTGTATTAAAAAACTCATATCGCTGTGACATTTGATTTCAAAAATAAACTATAATTTTAAAGAAGATTCAACGCTTAAATACCAAATAACTGTATTTGTAATTAAAACAAAATAAATATTGCAAAAATAATTTAAACAAATTGGACGGTTGGAGTAATTTTCGAACAACAAAATGCTTTCATTAATAAAAAAATGACGATTCAAATAAAAGATAACTTGTTCAAAATTAAAAATATCCGATTCTAAATTGTTTATGTACATTGATAAATTTTTAAAATTTGAATTGTTTCCTTCTATTGATCGATTATTAAAGTCAAAGAGGCAACCATCTTTTATAATCCCACTTGTCTTTGTGTAAAAATATCTCGTCGATTTAAGAATAAACGAGTAAACACTTTTGGAATACAAAATTGTTAACACTGTTTTAGATGGCTTATGAAAGACAACAAGAGATCCACTTGAAAATTTCATAAAATTAAAGTTTGATTTTTTATCCAAAAGGAAAATTTTATAGTCATAAATAGACCCTTGCTTCGAAAAAGCACTGTCCAATTTAGTAGAGCAATTAACCACAAAGTATATTGTTTTTATACAATAAGAGTTTGTTGTTACAACACAAGAGTCTCTTCCATAAACTGACACTGTCTGTGGTTCAAAATCAGACACGTTGTATGAACAGTTGAACTTAAGATTCGATTCGTCATCACAATCATCAACTAAGTTAAAACGAGTACAGTTCATTTTTGGTGAATAAACAGGAATATTATACTTTTGAGTCATCTTAATTAATTCACATCTTACTTCACCATCAATTTTTAACGATATATTACGTTCATATAATTGCCTTAAAGAACACTTGTTTAGCAACTCAACATTACTTAACATTAATGTAAAATTTTGAAAATTATTATTTGAACAAAAAACTTGTGGTTGAAATGAAAATTTATTATACATTAATGATATACTCAACGAATTATTTGGAAACATACTAAAAATCTTATTGCTTAACATTTTAAAATGTTTGTTTTGGTTATCAATTAAAAACATTTCCAACGAATATAAGTAGCTTAAATCTGGAATTGTTATCAAATTATTTTTATTCAAGACAATAAGTTTGAGTTTTTGATTGTAAATAAAACTTTTTATTTCAATAAACTCAATCATATTTGATGTTAAAAGGATCTCTTTAAGATTTACCAACTTCTTGAAGTATGTAACTTTGATAGCTTTAAAGCGATTAAATGATAAAACTAATTTGTTTAAACATTTCAAATGAGGAAATTCAATTTCATCCAAAATATTATTTGACAAATTCAGCTCAGTTACATTTTCAAATCGTTCAAGATCATTAAGAGTCATATTTTTAATTTTATTAGAACTAAGATTTATTGATTCCAACCCATCTTGTTTACGAAAATTAAGACTACTAACGTCTATAATATTACTACCTAACTCTAATTTGTGTCCTGATAGAGAATCAATTTTCTTAAGACGGTTAGATCTAGCTGATAGCTGTATAAGACTTGGTATGTCCAAATAAAGTGTTTCTATTTGATTACAAGAAATGTCTAGAATCTTGAGATTAAACGGATTAATAAGATTTTCGATTGATGAAAACGATTTAAATAAATTACTGTCCAAACTCAATTCTTGAATGTTGCTTAAAAACAATTTTGTTGATTCATTAAGAAAATTACTGTTTAAAGAGACTCTTTTGAGTCTTTGTAAAAATCTAAAACTTTCGGTTTCTATTTTAAATATTAAATTGTTCATTAGTTCTAACTTTGTAAGTTGTGTAAAATCGGTGAAATCTTCAAAATTAATTGATTTCAGCTCACATTCAGAGATTATCAACTCTTCAAGATTTGTTTTGTTATAAACTGATTTTTTGATTTTAAAGCTACTCATCTTGACTCTAAAAATAGACAAATAGCTTACTTGATTACCAACGCTTATTTGTAAATTATCAATAGTATTCAATCTTAAGTACATTGATATGATGTTTTTTAAAATTGTTAGATCTAGTGAGAGTCGTTTAAGTCTGATACCAGCTAATGTGAATTCTTTGATTCCTAAGTTATCGATTTTTAACAATAAATTGATCACTGATGATTCATACACGTTTATAAGACCGTTTATTTTGAATGACGTAATTTTATTGTACAAAAAATTTAAGCTAACGTAATTGCTCGATTTTTAAGACATGTCACAAATTTATTTATGACATGTCACTGTTTATCGAACACTGGTTGGAAAAAATGCAATATTCGCTATTTGTGACATGTCATAAATACTGAACAGTTAATGTTTTTCTTAAGAAAAAACTTTTTTTTACACACTAGAACAAAAAAAAATTTTTTACTTAGCGGCCAAATGCTTTCAAGTTGATTGGACTCTTTACGAGAAAAAACAAAACATTTTTTGGAAAAAGTTCACACTACGAGTTTCAAGGAAGGATTGAATTTGAAACTTTTTAACGATAAAACGCCCCGACTGAACGGCCCGAGATGAAATAAAAAAGAAAACGCCGACTGAACGAATGAAGAGTTTCTTGTTGTTGGTTAAATGGGAAAGTATGTATCATTTTGATTATCACACATTGATCATCCCAAACCAATTTTCTTGCTATCAGTTTTTTTTTTGTAAAGAGTCCAATCAACTTGAAAGCATTTGGCCGCTAAGTAAAAAATTTTTTTTTGTTCTAGTGTGTAAGAAAAAGTTTTTTCTTAAGAAAAACATTAACTGTTCAGTATTTATGACATGTCATTATTACGGTTACAAAAATTAAAAAAAATTAAGAAAAAATGCAATATTCGCGATTTATGACATGTCACAAATAGCGAATATTGCATTTTTTCCAACCAGTGTTCGATAAACAGTGACATGTCATAAAAATCGAGCAATTACGTTAACACTGTTCGAAAATTGTTCAATGTTTTTTACATTTTCAAGGTTTAATTCTTCTATTGATTTTACTTTTTCTAAAAAATTAAGTGATTTATTATGAAAATGAATGTCTTGAAAAGTAAGCGAAGAAATTTTTATGTTTTCAAAATCATTGTTTCCGATTGAAACTGTTTGTGTAATAACCAATTTCACATCTGTGTAATCACCAATTTTGATTAGGGGATCACAACTGAAATATATCCAACAGGTTACAACGATGCTCTATTTAGGGTTTGAACTCATTTCAGACAACAAAGACGAACACCACTTACAAAGCTGCGTAAGCAAAAAGCCAACGCAGCACTTGCCAAATTCAATCTCTTAGAAATTAACACAGACCGTCTAAACCCACACATGAAAGGTCAATTATTCAAAGTTTTTATTAGACCAGTATTATACTACGGATTAGAAAACGTCTTCGTCCAAACAACGACCCTTAACCTAATTAAAAGAATCGATGGAAACCTACTAAAACGAATCCTTGGTTTATCAACAAGATGTCACTATAAAGACTTACAAATAGCCCTGGGAATTAAACCTGTCCTGCAATTAACTACGTCATGGACATAAACTTTAAAATGAGGAAACTTGGAAACGAAAACGTTGACCGAATAAAAGATATTTTTGCAAATAAGAACATATGCAACATGACAAGTAAACTGTTCAATACTTTAAAATTTTAAGAAGCCAAATGTTTAAAATACATGATGCCACAGTCATATGGTAAATTATTGCATGCAAACTAAAGTATTTTTTTTTATCTCTGATTTTAACTGTGTGTTTTTTTTTGTTACTTTAACAATTTTGACAATTATCTAGTTTTTTTATAATAATTTATTTGTAAATAATACGCTCTTTTTATGGGTGTAATAAATTTGGTTTTGATCGCCAAGCGGTCTTTAAGTAAATGAATAAATAAATTTTCGAGGAAGTACCTTTTCATGAATTTTGCAAGATTTTTTTATAAAATTTTAGAAAAAAATTCCCTTGTCTATTTATAATAATGAGTGTTTTCTAGCTTTCTAAAAAATTATCAAATTTTTTTGGACGAACAAAGTAAAGGAATAATCCAAGAAGAGCTGGATAAGGAAATATGAAGCTAGTTTCATTTCCTTTTAAGTTCGATTATTTTGTTTTAAAATGAATTATAAAAAATTAAATTTTTATTTCTTGATCCATCAAAAAAATCTCAAATTTGGATTAAATATTTTATTTTAAATTTGAGAAATTGTTTTAATTTAAAAGAACTGTAATCTCTTTTTCTTAAATGACAACGATCCCATGAATTACATCATAGACAAGGATTGCTGGTGAAGAATTGTAAACTGATGATGATTAGTCAAGTAGACAAAAGAAAATGCGATGAAACATGTTTTTAATTTTTATTTAAAGATCAAATGCGTCCTTTTTTGCTTTTGTTCTTGACATATTTTAATGGGATTGTTGTTTTAACATACGTAAAAATCTTCACAACATACATTAAAACCTTTCAGCATACAAGGTCTTAAGGCATACATTACCCTTTTAACATACAAATTGCTGATAAACATAATTATGACTAATGAACATGCAAATTTAAGAGTACAAATTATCAAAATTTTATCAATAAAGCAGAATCTATTGTATAAGGAGCTGCAGTACATGTAGCTCCAGTAGAAGTTGTTCCAATATGACTAGCACCAGAACTTGCAACTCAGGTCCTGGAAGCACCAAAACATGTAGCTCCTATACTAGTTGCTGTGATACTTGAATCTCCATTTGAAGAAGCTCCACTAGAAGAAGCTTTTGTATAAAAAGCTCCAGTTGAACTATTTCCAGTACGAGTAGCAGCAGAACATGAAGCTCGTGTACAAGTAGCTCCGATACTGGAAGTTCCAGTAGAAGAAGTTCCAGTAAAAGTAGCTCAGGGACTAGAAGCTCTATAAGAGGAAGCATTCATTAAATGTAGTTCCAGTTCAAGAATTAAAGTATGTTTGTAAGCATTTAGTATGTTATTCAGCAAATTTATATGTTAATCAGGTATGTATGTTGTGAAAAAATTTATGTATGATAAAAAGATTTTAATGTATGTTAAGAAGATTTGCATGTATGTTAGTAATGTGGACCCATGTTTTAATTTTAGATAATAAATGCTCGAGAATTCTGACGTTTAGACGTTCGGGTTTAATATTTAATTTAATCGGATTTAATGCCGGAAATTAGCCCTGGTAACCATCAAAAAATAGGAGTCCACCTAGCGATAATTCAACCGCTAAGTTTACCGTCTAATAGAGTTGTGACTGTTTGAAAGTTCAGCCCTTTTTACTAGAAAGTGTTATAACAAATATCGAACCGAAAAATAAAAGCTTAGATCCTAAACTACAAATTAATTGCATGATAGTTTGAAATTAGGTTTTGGTAACTCCCTCCAATTTAAGTATCAAGAGCGACCTATCTTGAAGCTCATTAAAAGCTCAACTAACTGACAAATTTTCAGTTGTCCCTAATGTTCCTGTCAAAAAGAACCACGTTTTCCCCCAAATTTAATCTAAAAAGTTGTATTAAGTCATTTAGTCCCGTATATAATGAGGATTTCAAATTTTTAGTCGAAGCTTATCGATTTCCATATCTTTCCTAAATTTTAAAAATATGCCTTTTTGCACCACATGGTAAAGTGTAACGCACCATAAACCCAAATTCATCGAAATATATATTTTTTTGGACTAAATTCTATGAATACTTATGTTTTAAGATTCGGGCTTTCATTTAAACCCATAATCAACATATGTGAAAAATTAACCCTAGGTACACGAGGGTGCAGAAGTAGGGGGTCATATTTAAGGGTTAGTGATTAAAAATTTTTTTTTTTCTGAATCCGACTATTTTGGCATTTTCAGGGGTGCTGAAAACATATATTTACAAAATTTTAGCTTTCTATGACTTTTTTTGGATGAATACACGGCAAAAAACCGTTTTTTAGGTATGGTCTCCTTTGCCGCGATATTCAGCCGCACCCAACTCGTCCGGAGTTAAACCAAATATACTGGGGTGTACAGAATTAAATTTAGAACAAACTGATCGGAGCAGATTTTTAGAAAAAAAATTTAATAACGTGAAACTAAATCATTTTAAAAAAACTTCAATATGCACTTATTTCAAAACATATAAGCAATCAGAATTTTAGACTTTTGACCTCAAATTCGTGATCTACGTACTAAAAAACCTAAAATTCGATATTTTATTTTGGGGGTAAATTTATAAAAAAATGATAACGGCTTAGGGTTTGATCAGTTAAGACCATATTATACGGTTTATGGAAAATACTTTTGGGACTTACATTTTTCAACCCAAATTGTAATAAGAATACATATTCTTAAAGAGCAATTTTTTCTTTATATAGATTTTTGTAGAATGGCCTCTTGTTGATGCTCGATTTTAGAAAAATTTCTTGCACTAAAAACGATTTAACTGAAAAAATGCTGTATTTTTCACGTTTTTACCCGATTTTAAATTTACGGAATTTTTTTATCGGAACGATTTGGGTATCAATGGTGGCATTTTATCTTTTGTTTTGTACCATCGAATATCATTTACGATTCATAAGATCTTGACTGTTTAAAAATATAGCACCTTTACAATTGGTACCAAAAAGCGGAGGGGTAGGGGTTAAATTCCTGATTTTTCACCGTCATCAAAAAATTGATTTCTTGCGGGTTTTTGGGTCATAGATTACCGCTATGATGTCGAAAATGACAAATTCAGAAGTCTGGAAGTTTTGCTCCGTGCGCATCTTATTCTCAATGATCCAATGGGCGGTTAAAGGTTAAATACAGGAAAATCGAAGTCATTTCGAAATTTCAACGCTGACGCCTGAAACAAGGAACCTAAAACACTCAAATCAATTTTCATTCATTTCATTTTGCTCAAATAGTCATAAAAGAGATGAAAAATTGAAAGCGATTTTATTAATTTGATAAAAAAAATAAAAAGGGACCTTAAAGTTTCAAAAATAATTTTTCAAAAAACACAACAAGAAAATAATTTAAAAAACATACAGTTTTTTTCGATCCATGGTTTGATGGAATAGAACTTTCATTTATAAAATAAATACTTTTTAAATTTAACACTAAATTATCAAAATCAAGTTTATCGGTTTCTATTTCGTTTAAGTAAATGTTTAATTTTATAAATTTTGTGTCTTTATCACCTACTCTAGTGAATAATGGGTCTCCGTTATTCAATTGACAACCATCTTTTATAATCCCACTTGTCTTTGTGTAAAAATATCTCGTCGATTTAAGAATAAACGAGTAAACACTTTCGGAATACAAAATTGTTAACACTGTTTTAGATGGCTTATGAAAGATAACAAGAGATCCACTTGAAAATTTCATAAAATTAAAGTTTGATTTTTTATCCAAAAGGAAAATTTTATAGTCATAAATTGACTCTAGCTTCGATAAAGCACTGTCCAATTTAGTAGAGCAATTAACCACAAAGTAAATTGTTTTTATACAATAAGAGTTTGTTGTAATAACACAAGAGTCTCTTCCATAAACTGACGCTGTCTGTGGTTCAAAATCAGACACGTTGTATGAACAGTTGAACTTAAGATTCGATTCTTCATCACAATCATCAACTAAGTTAAAACGAGTACAGTTCATTTTTGGCGAATAAACAGGAATATTATACTTTTGAATCATCTTAATCAATTCACATCTTACTTCACCATCAATTTTTAACGATATATTACGTTCATATAATTGCCTTAAAGAACACTTGTTTAGCAACTCAACATTACTTAACATTAATGTAAAATTTTGAAAATTATTATTTGAACAAAAAACTTGTGGTTGAAATGAAAATTTATTATACATTAATGATATACTCAACGAAATATTTGGTAAATAATTGATAAAATTATTCTCTAAAACTTTAAGCTGATGATTTTGATTATCCATTTGAATTTTTTCCAATAAACTCAAATAACCAAGATCTGGAATTTTAATCAAATTGTTATTATTCAAGGTAATAGTTTTTAGTTTTTGATTGAACATAAAACTATTTGATTCGATGTACTCGATCATATTTGATGATAAAAAAAGATCTGTAAGATTTAATAGTTTGCCAAAATAAGTTTCTTTTATAACTTTTAAACGATTTGAAGACATAACCAGTTTTTTTATACATCTCAAATAAGGAAATTTAATTTCTTCTAAAAAATTATTTGACAAATTGAGCTCGGTTACATTATCAAATCGTTCAAGATCATTAAGAGTCATATTTTTAATTTTATTAGAACTAAGATCAAGTGATTCAATATCACCTTGTTTTCTCAAATCAAGACTTGATACAATAACAGAACCAACACTCAAGTCAAGTTTAGATCCTGATAACGAATCGATTAATTTTAAACGGTTATAGTTAGCTATTAATCGTACAAGACTTGGTATGTCAATATAAAGTGTTTCTATATCATTATAAGATATGTCTAAAATTTTAAGATTATAAGGTTTAATTAGATTAATCTTTGACGAGAATGATTTAAACCAATTGCTTGAAAGCAATAAATCTCGTACATTTTCAACATCCAATTGTATCAATTCGTTTAATAGATTAGAACTCAATACTAACCGTTCAAGCTTTGGTAAAGATTTAAAACTTTCGTTTTCTATTTTCGAAATTAAATTTCCATTAAGTTCTAATTGGGTAAGCTCGGTCAACGAATTGAACATAACATTTGTAATTTTGTTTATTTCATTATGACTTAAGGTTAATTTTGATATATTTTTAAAATCGCTTAATTTGACTGTTTCCAATTCACATTCAGATATAAAAAGATCATGAAGATTTGTAACACTATTTGATCTTGTAATTTTAAAGTTACTCATTTTTAAAGTAAAAATTACCAATGAAATAATTTTTTTACCAATTATGATTTTTAAGCTTTCAATTATATTGTATTTTAAATGAAGTATTAATATGCTATTCATATTCGTGAGGTCTAGAGTAAGACTTTTTAGTTTTATGTATGTTAATTTGTACTCTTGAACCCCTAATTTGTCGATTTTATCCAATAATTTTATAACTGATAACTCCTCAACGTTTGCTACACCGTTTAATTTGAACGATTTTATTTTATTATTGAGAAGATTTAGACTTTCACTATTCGAAAATTGGTCTAAATTGTTAACATTTTCAAGGTTAAGTTCTTCTATTGATTTTACATTTTCTAAAAAAATTAAGGATTTGTTGTCAAAATAAATGTTCCTTAAAGTGAGTGACGAAATGTTGAGATTTTCAAGATCACTTTTTTTTATCGAATCAATTTGTTTAATAATTAGTTTAACATTAGTGTAATAGTCGCTTATTTCACGATTACAACTGTAATAACAAAATGAACCGTTTTTGTTCAAGTCTTCACACAGGCTAACAAAATTAGTAGTTGCTTTTAACACAAAACATGAGGCTATGAGCAAAATCAAAATCATTTTCTGTTATTAAATTTTCTGAAAATAAAAAAATGAAAACAGTTAACTGCAAGGATCAAAATTCTATTACTGTTATTTATTTGTTGATAGGGATGTCACTCTTTGTTACGGTGTTAGAATGATGTAAGCTTAAACTGTCCTAAGAGTATTAAATTTGCACTCGAAAAAATTTAATTTTGAAACAAAACAAAAATGTTTTTTATCTTACTAACAGTAAAAAATTTGAATGTATTTTTTATTGATTGCTCTTAACTAATTTAAATTATAAAATGTGAAGAGCATATCACAAGAGAGAGTAACGATTTAAGGAATATCTTGAGTCATTTCAATCGTTTAAAGCAGCTTTCCTTAAAAAAAAGATTATGAAAAATGACAAGAAGTAATAAAAAAATATTATTACTTAGGGGTATCCAAAAGTTTTGACGTTTTCATCAATAATTCATTTAAAAAAATTTAAAAAAAAAAATTTTTGCATAACCATATTCTCCATTTTATTAGCTTTCTAATGTGAGGTCGCATCAACATATTGAATATGTATTTCAAAAGTTTCAGCTCATAATTTGAAACTTACATTTTTCAAAATTTCAAAAATGAATAAGGAGCACGTAAGAAGCTATATTTTGATCAGGTATAAGTTAAATATTAGAGCAGCAGTAATCCATTCCGAACTTATGGCATCAATTGGAGATAGTGCTCCTTCTAAACGTACTGTCGAAAGGTGGGTTGAACGTTTCAAGAGTGGCGTGGCGTCAGTCAACGATATTGATTGAATTGGGAGGCCAATTACAGCGACTAATTCTTCAAATGTTGATCGAATTTGGGGGAGGATTAGCTCAGTTGGTATCGTCGTTGATCAGTTTTCAAAAAAGTCAAGAAGGTGGTGAGATCGAATCCTGGCTGCGTCAAAAATATTCAATAGAGTCCTTGGTGTTGGGTGAGCGCAACACTGCTACCCTAGCTCATGCAAAATTATCGACACGTATGTGTCAGCAAAATTATGGTGTGTATGCATCTGAAGATAGTACTTAAGTACAAAATCGCAATATTAACTTTACTTATAATTTTCTATTTAATTAAATAAACGGGTTCGATCGGCTCTTATGAGCTTTTGACACTAGTCTTTGATCGAACTGAGAACCTTTTTTTTTTTTAAAAAAAGGCCTGAGTTATGGAACAATTGGACGGATCTTGCACGACCATTTAAATTTACGTAAATATCCTCGCGTTGGATCCCCCATGAATTGAATGAGAATCAACAAAAAAAAAGGGTTGAGATTTGTCGCAAAAATTTAGAAATTTTAGAGACCCAAAGATGGCGTTTATGTGATATAGTTATAGGGGATGAGTCATGGATTTACCACCGTAAAATTGGGAACAAAGCATCTAATTCGAGCTGGGCTCCAAAGGGCCAAAGTCCGCAAACTGTGGTAAAACGCAACCAATTTGAGCCGAAATCAATGGTGTGTGTTTTTATTAAAACAACAAGACCTGTTTTAGTGCATGTAGTTCCTAGGGGACAGTCTATAAATAACACCTATTATGTTGAAAATGTCTTAGGTCCTCTTATTGAGACCTTAAAATCGCAAAGACCAACATCAGGTACCAAAATATGAAAATTTTGCATGACAATGCTCGACCTCATGTTCATGAAAACGTCAAGAACTTTCTCAATACTAATCACATGACCATAATCGACCATCCGGCTTACTCCCCAGACTTAGCTCCATGTGATTTTTGGTTATTTATCGAAATTAAAAAACGCTTACCCGATCGTACAAGTGAAGAACTCTTGGAATCCCAAATTACAGAGATACTTAATTCGATAGCTTTGTACTGTTTAAAACTTTAACAGTAGCCAGAAAATAAGTTACAGCGGTGAAATGATCACTGGAATCACTGAGATATTTTACACAAATTTTAACAGTTTATTATCCTTTTTACGTAAAAATAGGTAAATTTTAGTATAGTCAAATACGGCTATAGATAACTCCAAATGAAAAGTTTTTCGTTAATGTCTTTCAAAACTTCATTCGTCAGTTCGTTACAGTCGTTCACTATACGGTTTGAAAAAAAATTGAATCTTGGTACCCAATTTTTCACAAGTTCTCGCTTAAGTTTGTATCGATTTCCTCTTGCCTCATATATCCGATATACCAGTTTACCTGATCTTGCTTGTTAAGGAGCTTGTAAATTTGAATTAGATTTTCCTGCATGAACTTCACCCAATCCACTCTACCATTTCTCCATGCTGCTATGATTGTTATGTTGTCGATTTACAGGAGGATCTTTGAGTACCAGTTGATTGTTGAACTGAACAACCTGAAGGTCTTCATTGACTCGTTAAAGACCTTGATAGTTGATGTGAGGATGAGCGGGCTCCTCTTTTTTCCTTTTCACGTAAAGTTGACGAAATTCAAAACTTTAGTGCTATCCTAATTTGTCATTTTTGACATCGGAACCGTAATCTACGACCCCGAAAACCTCAAAAAATCATTTTTTTTCATGGGAGTCAAAAATCAAAAATTTTACCCCTCCGCTTTTTGTAGCCTAATGATAAGGTGCTTAATTTAAACATTTAAGAACTAACGATTGGAAAAAGATATTATTGATCACGAGGTATGATCTGAAAGCCAAAAAGCTCCCATTGACGCTAGTACCCAAATCGGCCGAACAAAAAATTTCTCGGAAGTCGTCCTCGGACAAAAAACTTAAAAAGAAGGTCCCAGGGGTCACTTTTCAGCCCACTTTTTTCTATTTTTAGGTTAAACTAGAGAAAATTATGAACAAAAAGCGGAGGACTCCCATGGAAAAAATGATTTTTTGGAGCTTTCGGGGTCGTAGATTACGGTTCCGTTGTCAAAAATGACAAATTAAGATAGCACTAAAGTTTTGAATTTGGTCAACTTTAAAAATACGTAAATTTACGTAAAGTTAAATAAGGCTATAAGAAACTCCAATTTACACGGAAAAAAATTCAATAGACAGACCATTTATTTTTAGGTATTTGGTGGGTACGAATTACCCAGAAATTTTGGATTACAGATTACGGGTCTGGGTTGGGTAACCCATAAAATATCTAAATTAAATGGATTCCCCACCCTCCTCTAAAATCATAATCTGCCTTTGCAACAGCCTCTTGGCTAAACACGGTTTTTAGGAACCGAAGACGATTGAAAATTAATTCGCTCGTTGAATTGAAAACTATTAAGCTCATAGATAATCTCTGAATTTAGGGTTTCTTCTACTTCATCATCATTCTCATCAACATCCTCTTCATCTTCGTTCGAATCATCTGATCAATGTCTACCGAATCACTGTGACTGATTTCTTTAACCTCTTCCTGTCCATTTTTAGCCCTCATCGCACGATATTTTAGCTTTTTTTAAATTGAAAGCCATTAAAAATTTCTTCTGTGTATTTTTTAATGTTTTTGGTGGTTTGACGTCCAAAGATTCTCTTGAGATCAATAACAAAAGCATCAAATTTAAATTTCTGATCAAAAACATCTGCAGCAGAACAATAAATGAATTTTTTTCAAGACTCGTCCAGTAATTAGCAATTAAACAAACATAAACTTCATTTTTTAATTTTTCTCTAATGCTTGAGCGCCGAGGATATTGCTAAGAGTATCCATTTTTCAAAACCAGAAAAAAAAAAATTTTAAAAAATTTATTTACATTAATAAAATAAAAAGAAGCCATTTTGAGTGAAAAAATTTAAATTTCTCTTTTGTTCAAAAACCACCACCAATGACTTTTAGGAATTTCTTTTGGAATTTCGCAATCGGCCAAATCAAACGTACCACATTCTTTTGAACCATTTATTTTATTATCAAAATCTTTACTCAATTCATCGTTTAATTTTTTAATAACTTGATCAACATCATTATTGAAATCTTTAAATAAATCAAGCAAAAATTGATAACCAGATCTTATTTCAAGTACTTCTTTACCAATCGATTCAAACTCATAAAAATCAACACAAAAATCAAGGTACGCCGATAAATAAAAATATAACCAATCTTTATCGTCAACAATCAAGTTGCATACAATTTGAATTTTTTGTTCGAGTTCACTTTGTTCTAAGTTTTTAAACGATTTTAAATTTTCTCGATTTGCGTTGATTCCAAGTTGATAAAATTTTAGAAATAAATTCTTTCCTACTTTGAGTAAATCAACACGATGTTTTGGTGTAGCACAACTGTTCAAATTAATTTGAACTTGTTGTAAATTATCTGTTTTAATTTTTGACAGAATTTCTTCAATTTCTATCAAATCCGATTCCATTTTTTGTTTTTGTTTCAAGTCTTTAGAAATTCTTAAGTATTTAAGAAACAAAAATGAGGATTCAAAACAATTATTTTTAGACTAAAAAAATTTTGCATTTCATTCTCGTGTGGAAGAATGGGTTTTAAAAATAAATTTTTTATAAAAAATTTAGGACGATTCATTGTTACTAGGTCTAAATTTATTTAGAAAAAATTAATTTTTGTAAAAAATTTTTAATATTTTTTTCTTTTCTTTTTTTGACTTTGATTTTTCCAAAAAAATGCTTAAAAAATCGAGAAAAATAATAAAACAAGCGATGGCAGTCAAAATTAAAATTGATACAATTGAAGAAGTTCTAATAACAGTCTTTTGAATCTTTTTTACCAAAGTCTCTATTTCACATTTATCACCTTCATACATCGGAAAACACTTGCATTTTGGTAAAAAATTATAATCTCTGCAATAACCATTCATAGAACATTTTTCGTTTTCACATGGGTCTTTTTTATTTTCACAATTATTCCCAAAATAATGTGAATTACAATTACATTTAAACAAGAATTCGCCTTTTTCATTAATGTCCATGCACGTACCGTTGTTAAGACATGGACTTGACATGCATGGTCTTAGATCAAATTGACAAATGTGACCATTAAAATTTTCGTTGCATAAACATTTGAATTCGTTATTGACTAGAATACAAACACCTCGATTTGTACAGTTAGCCAAACAATTATTTAAATCAAAATTCTCTTTGAGTAAAACAACTAAAACTTCTGGTTTCATTGATAAAACATCAACAGTTATAACTTCATTTCTTCTAGTGCTCAAGTCTGAATAAGTAGAAAAATTTTGATTGTCTAAAGTTGAGACGGACAATGAATGAATTTCAGTAATTAAGTTACTAGAACGAGACGTTTGAATTTCAAAAGCTGAAACAATTAATGTTGACATTTCTGATTGATTGACAAAGGGTGTCATTAAACTTGTTAAGGGTAAGATAACTGAAGTTTCTGTTCGACTTGAAGTTTTAACTGTTTCACTTCTGAGAGCATAATTGGTCATACGAGAATGTGCTGTTTGATCTCTTTGGAATGGGTTGATTGTTGTAGGCTCAAAATCTTAAAAAATAATTCAATTAAATCTCTTGAGAGTTAATTTTAAAATTTACCATCAAACATTTGAATGCTATTTACAATATCATAATGAAAGGGTAAAATCATAGGTATGTTAATCTTTTTAATATCTGTAATATTCCAATTTATGATCAAATTATCATCTGATCCACTAAAAATAAAATTTTCAATGGTTAATAAACAATTAATAGCACCTGAATGTGCAATCAATAGGGCTTTATATGTTTTAGTTTCCAAGTTAAGCAATTGAATTTGACCATCATTGAAACCACAAGCCAAAAGTTGGTTAGTTAAGTATGACATTACTGTAATCTGCAGGTTTGGGTTTATGCTTAACATAAATGTGTTAATCACTGTAAACATAGTAATTGGTTGAAATATTATTATTTCGTTAGAAGATGTCACGACACACAGAGTAGCTTTATCAAGTTGCTCAACAGCAGTGACATTCTTCATTAAACTGAAAGTTTTTAACAAAAACCCATCAGATATCCTCCATATTTTAAGTAAGGAATTAACTGAAGAGATCGAAACTATAATTAAATCATTTTTAAAATACTCTAGAAATTTAATAGGCTGTGGGTTTGGTAGTGACCATATTGACTGGAATGATGATGTATTCCATAAAACTAAATATCCATCTGATGATCCTGTTACAAAAAGTGAGCTATTGATGTTAATAATTGAATTAACAGGCATATGATGGTGTTCAAGAAAAGCTATTGATACAAGTTGTTTAATATCCCAGATAATTATTTGACCATTCAAATGACTGGTTGCCAAAAGGTTAGTTGAAATTATTTTTGAAGTAGTTATGTTGTGTGGATAGTTTAAAATAGCCTCTGTAAAAATTGTGCCTTCAGATTTAATTATCTTATTTGGCGAAGTACTGATTAGGCCTAAGAAATTAAAAAAAATGTAATATTCGATTGCAAAGAGAGTACAATCGAGTGGCTTACTTTGAGACAAGCTTGATTTTATTAAAACTAAAATTGAAACTATTAGAACAACTCTCATTTTTTTTTCGAAAAAAAAATTAAAACTTGTAACAATGTGTACTTTCATTTATACTTATACGTTTTCAGATATATCCGAATAGAATTTCCTGTAATTTACTCTAAAATGTTATTCCAAGCTAATTGCAATTTTCAATTATCATTTTACTGAAAAAATAATGTTTTTTTTTAATAAACAAAGGGGTAGACTTGGTTTATTAAAGAGTTCTGACGCAAATCCATTTGATTAGCTGTCAATATTAACTGATGAATTATTAATGAGATCTCCAATTTTTAAAAAGCAAGAAGACGTGTCAACCATTGCTCTGAAAAATAAGGGACTAGACGAAGACTAGTGTTGAAAAACCAGATGCCCCTTGAGATTTAAAAGAAGAAAGTGGTGATGCTTTTTAACAAACAGAACAACCAAGTTGAAATTAGCCATGTATTTTCGTTTTTTTTTTGTTCCCAAGTTCTTCTGTCCCAGGCAAATTAAGTTGTTCACTTGATCATGATGTTGAGTGCTTGGGACACAGTCATTCTCATCGTCAAGATCATTTTCGAAAACTAATTACATAACGTCCATGTCACTATCATGATCTACATTGTTTATTTCAGGAGATTTTATGCTTTCTCTTTGGTTTGTGTGTTTCCAAAAGTCATATAATTGTTTTCTAATCATTTTTTTAATGTAAAGAATAGTTTTTAAGTCTTTTGGCAATTTTAGAACGCTTAGAAATGTCAATAAGAATTTTTTTTGAACTAATTCTGAATCAAATAGCTAATAGACGTCTACCAGGGTTTTAATGTCGTGAAAAACGCTGATTCAGAATTAGTCTTACGCGACATTTCAGAACAAGACGGCTGTGAGCCGTGGCAATTAAGTTTGAATACCTAATCTTTAAACTACATTAATATGTCCAAATGTCGGTTTAACTATGTTTACAAGGTAAAAAAAAATTGTCTGTATTTAATGAATCCTCATCGATCTCTAGATAGATTTATGAAAGTAATAACATCTATCTCCTTGATTTTATAGTGTCATAGGAATGAATTTCTTGCATGTCTTTAGTCTTTAGTCAGAGCCTTTAGTCGAAAAGCAACTGTGAGTTGATTAGGTTATCATAGGTATCATCAATCAAATGCCGATAAGGAGGTCATGAAATTAATCAGACAAAGAGATCGGCGCCTTGCTTACACAACCAATTGTTTGTACAAATAGGCTTTACTTCCAAGTTATTAAAAAAAAAATTCTTGTTTTAAAAATCAAATAAAAAATATTCAAAGAATTTTCACACAGATTTAGTTATTTTAAAAATTCCTATTCATAAATAGAAATAAAATTATTTTTAGCACATTTTTACTATTTAAGGTTAATCTCTCAAAATAAAAATTTTATTTTATTTTTTTTATTAAATAACCATGTCCGAATCAAATCCCCAAAATTTAAGCAAAACATGCGAGGATCAATTGAACAAATTGGTAAATTATTTGAAATTTTTCAGCGATAAATGTAACACCTTGTCGTCAATTTGCCATTTACATTTTAATGAAAAATACGGTCTTTTCGATTTTTACAAGTGGTGTGCTCAAGATTTGAACAAAATGGCGGATAATATGGTCGAATACATTAAACAAAGAGGTGGTATTGTCCATCCAGAAGAGATCATTGCGACTAAATTTAACATTGAACATGAGAAAAAAGTCGACTTAAACAAACTTCGTCCAGTTGAAATTGTTGATTATCTTCACAAAGAGGATACTTGTTATTATGATTTGCTAAACTCAATGATTAAAATTGTAGATAAAGAAGGAGATAATGAAACAAAAAATCAATTAGTCAAGCTTAAAGATGAATTGGGAGCTTGGAATAAACGGTACGATGATTGTTTGGATATTTTGCGTTCAGCTGTTAATTCAACTAAATTGAAAGAAAATGATTTGGAAAATACGTTCAGAAATCAATTTGATAAAATTAAAAATTTCAGAGAAATTTAAAATTTTATTTTATTTTTTTAAATAATAAACTTTTTCGTGTTTAAACTTTGAAAATTAAATTTAAAGTACCTTCATTGCACGCATCCTTCTCTTCATTTACGAACTCGCTTCATAGAGGCAAACTGAAGTTTTTTTCAATTCGCTCAATTCAGATAGACTTTCAAATTTGAAATTTGAAATTTTTTCAATATGTTCACTCAATAATCAAAAGTTGTATTATTTTTGTCTTTTGGATTTGAATTTAGCGAATCGAGCCAATTGAAAAAAACTTCAGTTTACCCTTCATAGATAATCCTAAAATTGGAATGTTAAACGTCTAGATTCTAGGTCTGTTCATTTTCGAGTTAGCTGATTTTCAATTTTGGTAAAAGAAGGATTGCTAGTGTTGATCAAATTCAAAAATTCTATGTTACTGTAGATCAAGTTCGCTTCGGTAAGTACGGTACGGTACGAATGGGCTCCGCTTTGGTACGAATGGCTGTATATGTTTTCGAGGGTTTTTAAATACGAGGATTGAGAATTTTAAGTCAAACAAACATGCTAAACCTTTGATAAAAATCTTAGAAAACTCTTCAAAATTATTACCCAGTTATTCACCAGTAGCAGTAGTAGTAGTAGTCGAAAAAAACTTCATAAATGATTATATTTAAAAGAGATCCTTTCAGTTTTCCTAAATAAGAACCTTATTTGTACCGTTTTCAGCACCCAAAATTGATTTTCAAAAATAGACTATTTAATGGAAAGATATTTATGTTTTTTAAGGGTTTTCATACACGATAACTTATCATGAATTTTTATCAATGATAAGATTTAATTTGAAAAAAAATTGACCAAAGATTTTTATTCATAAATTTAAAATTCATGATAAGTTATCATGGATGGACAAAATACACAAAAAAGAAAAAGGGACAAAGTATCTTGGGTTTGGGAATATATTGAATTCGACTTAGATAAAAAACATGTTCGATGTAAAAAATGTACTTTCAATAGACATACAGTCAACCCTCGATAATCCGGCCAAGGAAGTTTTCGAAAATTTAGTTCGGATAAGCTGAATTTTAAAAAATCAATAAAAAATCTCGGATTATAGAAAAATACATTTATTAATATAAAAACAATTAAAACATTTTCTATTAATTATAATTCAACTAATAAAGCTATAACATCTAACATTTAGCCTTTTGAATCATCAATTCATCACATATGGATATACCAAGGGAGACATGATTCAATACCCAAAGATAAAGAGCATTTTCAAATAATGGATGTTCGGCTTCTTTAGTAATAATTACATTGAACTCACTATTGTATTTATTTTTTAGGTCTCCTTGTTACTATTCATATACAAAAGAGTTCAATAATTGATTCACGTTTTTGGTCCAATGTCAACTCCACCTTTTTTCTTTTTTGTTTATCAGACAACGAATATACGTAATTTTTTGAAGATAAAAAGTTCGGATATTCGAATCACTAAAGTTCGAATTATCGGAAAGAAATTAAACAGGTTTTTTTTCAACAAATCAGTTCGGATAAGCGAAAAGTTTGAGTTATCGGTGGTCGGATTATCGAGGGTTGACTGTATTTGAAAAATCATTTAGCCAGTCACGGGTCTATCGTAATTATAAGAACCTAAGAAATTCTAGGAAGGTTCAAGGAGAAGGCGTGGGGTTTAAAAAGCAATTTAAGTAACGATATTTTTAGTCTAATTTTTTTTTTAAATAAATTTTTAAATCGATTTTATCTTGTTCGACACTAGTAATCGATTAGCTAATTCGATTTAGTTGTTCGATTTACATGTTCGAAAAGTCTTTAACCGATGAAGGTTATCAAGAAATTATTCGAATAAGCTAGACAAAATCCTATCGATTAAGAATTTTCTTAAACGATTTGTTATCGAACAATTTCGAATTTTACCGATAAACTTTCGGATGGATCGAACATTTTTCGACGTATCGATATCGTTTAGGCCTTAATCGATACCCATCCCTACTTTCAAGCTTGCTTGTGAAATTGGAAGATTGGATTACAGTGATAGATTCAAAGACATGAATTTAACAACACTTAAAACGAGAAGACTAAGAGGTCATTTGATACAAATGTTTAAACTTGTTAAAGTTTCGACAAGATTAATTGGTTCAAATCCCTGTTATCCAAAAATGAGTTTCCGTCAAGCACCAAAAATGCATTAATATATGGTGGAGAGACAACTGGTTAAGAATTGCGATCAATGGTACAACTATTTTACAAATAGGGTATCAAGTGTTTGGCCCAGAACTCCGACAATAGTTTATGAAATTGGACTTTAACCTTTTAAAATTTCCGATCTTGATCTCCTTATAGGGTGAGATAAATTCATTGAGATTAAAAATTTAAAAAATCTAAACTCTAAAACTATTCTAAAAATAAAGACATCGTCAAGAACAAGGTCATTTTCATTTTAAGTCAAAATTATATCTTTAATTGGTTAAGGAAAATTAAGAACTAAAATGAGATCAATCACAAATAAACGTGTCCCAGAAACCTTATTTTACATTGAGCTTAAAACAATTTACTTAAAAATTTTTAAATTTAAATTTTATTTTTAAAATGAATAAATTTCAAGACTCAGAAATAGTTGAAATAGATTTAATAAAAGTAGAGCCTTTAAAAGTTCTAAAATCGTCTAATTTTTCAAAATCATCCGCCATTTTTCATCCAGCTAAAAATTCAAAATGGAACAAATGGAAGTAAGTTTAACAACCCATTTTTAAACTTTGAAGCTCTTCGAAATTTTTTTTTCTCTTAAAGAAAAAATAAACCACTTGTCATTTGTTTGCTACCTGGCATATTTATTGCTTGTGTTGTTGTAGTCCTTGTTCTCATACCTGTGTATTTGTCAAAAAGTCAGGATAGTCTTGACTCGGATTTTGAGCTTCTTAAAAGAGTTGAGCTTAATTCTTCTACCCTTCCTGTAACGAAACCAACTACCGAAAAGCCTAAAAAAACAACAACCAGCCAAATTATATTAACTACACTTCCAAACCTTCCTGTTCAAGATTTCCAAGTAATAGATCAACCAATTGTACATGACATTGTAAATCCAGAAAAGTTGCAACAAAGTAATATGTTTCCTAAAATGAATCGACTTAGACGACCCAATAAGCTAAAAGAAAACAAAAAATTTTGATTAAAAATAATAAACTTGTTGTTTCTGGTTTGAATTGATTTTTTTTTCCAAATTAAATTAGCTTACAGCTATTTTGAGAAAAATGTCAAACTTTTTAAGTAAATAGTTAAACTTATAGATATATTTCGTTTTTTGTTTGTTTTATGTTGTTGTTGTTGCTAATTAATTAAAATAGTTGATCATGCATTATCCCAACAGAGTAAATTTTCTTTTAAAAAAAAAGACCTTATGGTGTCTTTACATTATTTTTAAGAAAAAAATATAATTTTCTATTTAAATTTAAGAAAAAATAAAAAAAATTTTGAGAACGTCGATTTTAATTTATATAATTCCTGTAGAGACTGGAAGGTGTGTTAATTCTGTAAATAATTCAATCAAAAATTCTGGATCTAATCAAGTTTTAAAAAATACAAAGAATAAATACTAGGATTTTACAATTTCTTATAATTACTCATGAATTATCAAGATATAAGACTACTCAACTTTATTATTGGCTTAAAGAATTTTTTTCATTTGATTATTGAACTCAAGCGGTCTACTCTTTAAAATTTGATTTTTGGAATGAGTTTTTATTTTTGTTGAGCTTTGAAGTCACGATATTGTTCAGTAGCCTTTTCTACGATTCAATTAGAGAATGCCAAGCCCACCTACACCAATTCAGTCAGTTTTATTAAAAAAAATTCTCAACTATCAAAAAGTAGTTCAAACTAGATAGACATTAATTAAAATATTTTCATTGTAATAAACTGTTTATTTTTTACAAAATTCAAAAAACAGATCAGTTAATAAAAGCAAAGATTTTTTTGTTAAAGGCTTTAATTATGATAACGAAAAGAAAATTTTCGACTTTGTCAGTTTGTAGAATTTTTCTATTAACTCATACAAACTCCTTAGGTGAATTAATTGAAACAATTTTTGGTTCCTGTTTCAGCTAAGGTTTTACTCTTTCTGAATTTACAAAAATCGACTCTATAAACGTGTGATACCTTTAATTTCATAATTTATAGGGGATCGAAAACAATTTCAATGTGCGTACAACAAGAGGTCGACTGCTCAACAAATATGATATTTATGATACCGATTCAGAAAGAGCGTAAAACTTTACACATGTCAACATAATTTTTTGAATAAAAAATTATGAAAAAGAACATTTTTTTAAGTCTTTGTAAATCTTGTACCAAAACGCTTCAAAACATATGTTTCATCAGCGCGTAGAGCAGAAAATTTTGAACAAAAGTATAGACTATTTTTTTATTTATTGACATATGGCATAAAAACTAAACGGATAAAAATAAGCCTGATAGATGAAAGAGTTTTCAATTTTTGACCCGAAATTTATATCTTTCATATAAGGCACAGATGGTACCGCTGTGAACGTCCATGCATAAGGTTAAAGTTTCAAATCCTAGTCGTGTCAAAAAAATTCAATTCGAGTTCCCAAATTATTCTCAGTCTTATGAGTAGAACACAGCATACCCAAGCTCCTGGTCGTCAAACATCAATAACTTTACTTTATATTTTACTTCTCCAAAAAGGAGGTTAATTCTATTAAAATAAATAAGGCCAGATTTTACCTATTTAAGACTTGAAGCAGAGCCGAAAAAGCATAATAACCTTTTCATTTATGCAAATGTTTTCTTAAGTTTTCCTACACTGGAAATTCGAATTTTCATAAATATCATTTTTGTTGTTTTTTTAACATATTTAATTACGATAGACTGAGATCAACTCTTGCTTTGTCATTAAAGTTGGACTCCCTCTATACAAAAATTGAATTTTTTTTCTTTAAAGGGTTTAACACGTTTATCGAGTTGGTTTTTGCAAATTTAGATAGGGTAGAAGTTTTGAATTAACGGGTACCGTATTCCCTCGTTCGATATTGCTGCATCGCAAGTTAAGACACGCCTTTGGACCATGCACCATAGTACATCTCGCCCATGCTATAACATTGTTAGCTTGGAGCGTATGCTCTAATAGCGTAATCACGCGTTTAGGTCCGCATCAAACACTGAAAGTCTTAGTTGAATGCGTCATCAAGACTTGATTTTAAAGAAAAAAATAAAAAATAATTTTTTTGAATTATGCATTTTGTGCAGCACCAAAAAATATTAATTTATATTTTCGAAAATTTTCGATTTTTTTCTTTAAAATCGTATCGCAATGATTAGTTGCACCTTATTATGCCTGCCTAAGTTTGCTATTAAAACCATTTATTGTTGTTTGTTGGACAACATCCCCTGGTAAATTGTTCCAATCATTTGCTACACGGTTGGTGAATTGAATATTTGGTTGCAATTTCGAACCAATTGTTTCTAAAACCCTTGTTTGTGACTTCTTGTCCGATAATGTTCTAATCTTTGGTTTAACGAAAAATGCCAATCAACCTTGTCAAAATTTTCAACTAGAGGATACCCAGGCAACCCGTTGTTGCTGAAACAACGATGCTCATCGTCGAATTTTTGAATAAACAGAACATTTCGCGATGAACTTTTTTAAATTTAAACTTTCAATAACTTTCAACAAAATTTTGTTGATTTTCCTCAAAATTTTAACGCAATTGCCAGTTAGATTTTTCTCTACGTTTTTGACTCCTCCCATAAATTAATTAAAATTAACGGTGAAAAGGTCAATTACATGCGTTACATGTAATAAATATATAACAAGTTGCAATCGACATTTTTTTTATCAGTTAGAATTTTTTGTATTTTAAAACTCATCTAAAATCTTGAGCTATCAAACTTTTAACAGTTTCTCTTGAGTTGACCGTGAATATTTGTAAAAACCCTGGTAAAAAATTTTATTCGAGATTAATTTTTATTGATTTTTTTTATTCTAGATCTTTTTCAAAAAACAGAGTCAAGCAAAAAAGACGGCTCAAAATTCTTCAATTTATCATGGCCCTGTTTACATAAGACTGGAAACTTGACTTTACTTAAGTTATTTGAACCGATTAATCTACTAATTTTTCTTATTTACCATTAGAAAGGCAAGAAGCCTGTACCCTTCTTAGCTGTCAAAGATCAGCATAGGAGTTATGAAGCTAATACATTCACAAATGTTCTTAACTTTACCCATGAGATAGGAAAAAAAATATTTCTGCATGATTCTAAGGGAGTGAAGAACCACCAATCCCGTCACTGCGACCCCTTCTGGAATCGATTATTTATTTCTGAGACTATATTATTGGTGAGTATAATAATGCAAGTCTAACAATCTCCTAAATATTTTCATGTCAAGATTCTGAGTTAAGGAAATCCCCCAAGACTGTGATGGATGGAGCATTGTGTATAAATTCATTTACCTTTCAACCTCATTTTTTACTGCAAATTAAAGTAAAGTTCCCAGTCATGTTTACTCTCTCTTTTTTCATCACTATTTTCTGTATAATAAAAATTTAATTCAAGGCTTTCATTTTTTTAACTAATAAATAAATATAACTTTTAATATCAAATACAAACTTTCTTACTTAATAATATTATTCTTAAAATAGTTTTAAAATTCATCGAAACAAAGATAACTATTTTCCTCAATTATATTCCCAATTACACAATCGGATCTCTAATGACCATCCTCATAGGTTTTCTTAAAAAGCATATTGAATCTAGTAGTAGTAGTAGTAGTAGTAGTATGAAAATGACTGCGACTAGAAGAGTAACCCTCTAGCAGAACTCAATTGAGCTTTAGCAGTCTAACGTTTTCATTTTAATCTGAACCATGTTAAGTTAACTCAAAATATCTTAGAGGTATGATACCCTCAACCTGAATCCCAAATAACAGCTATTTCTATAGCTATATTCTTCTGAGTAATGTTTTTAATTGAAAAAGGAAAAATTTTGAGAAATTCGACACTTTTCATCGAAATGTCGACGTCGATTATTCAATGAAATCGGCCCGATCGCATCGTCAATTCATCGCTTTTTACATCACTTTTACATTGATGCTGCATCGAAACTCTCTTGACTGGGTAGAAGAATGAGGGGTGACTTAACAATTTAAAAATAGCTGAAAATTTTGACAAGGTTGATTGGCATTTTCCGTTATGACACCAGCCTTGTTCGAACTATCCTAAGCTTTATTAAAAATGAAAAAGTTTGACCCACATTTGACAAATCCAGAAATTGTAAAATTTTGTCTGTAAAAATTTAAAAAAAAAATCATTTTCAAGAAACCAGAGACGTAAATAAATTTTCTCATCAAAACTCCATTATTTACTTCATTTAAACCAATTAAATTTGATAACAATAGAATATTTTATTTTTTTCTATTGTTCAAAAATGAATAATATTTTCTTTAATTTTGAACTTACTCATTTTTTAATTAAAACTCAAAGTTGATTAATAGATTACAATTCAAATTCAAAAAGAAAAAGATCTTTCAAGCGTTTTCAAGTGTTTGAAATAGTATAAAACAAGGCCTTTTTCTTTTGTTGTTTATTAAAGTTACAAAATGGAATCGAGTTCTCTTCAAATTCACGAGTATGTATATGAAAAACAAGTCGTTGAAGAAGAGCCCGATAAAGTTAAACCATTAAATATTAACAAGTAAAATTTCAAAATAACAATTTTAGAATGATTGTCTAATTATTTTTAAGTTTAATGGGACGATTGGTACACTTTTTAGTGCTTGTTTGTTCGATTCAAATTTTAATGAAAATCAGTCTTTTTATATTCCCAAATGAGCCTGATTTCGGTATTGAAGACATCTACAAAGTCAAAGAATATGAGTTGAAATTGTCCGAATTATCCAAGTATCTTGACACAAATGAAACTTTGTTTTTACCTGAGTCTACAAATCAAGATGGTCAAGTTCAACAAAGCTTCAAAATAACGTTTCATGAAACAGACGGATTAGATCAATCAATAAGCATAACCACGTCCTTGTTCTTATTCGACACAAGTTCGAATAATTCAATCGAAAAAAATTCCCATTTTTCAACCGTTAGAATAAACCTTAACAAAAACAAACAGACCCCAAGTAGTGTACAATTTGTGACAGGAGTTAAATCAAAAAATGATTAATGTTTTGAAAAATTTTATTAGATTAAAAATTAAAAATAAAAACGATGCTTTTGTTGTTGTTGTTGTTGATATTGGTTAATCTCATATGTGTTTTTATTTTTTGCCTTGTTTAACAGTAATCAACTCCCTTAGACTGTTTTCACTGTCTTTTAAACTCTTGTCCAAGTACTCTCTCGTTTTTTCGAGACTTTGAATCTTAATCTCACATGCCTTTGACTTTTCATCAAGACTTTTTAGAACTTTTGGTTTATCACTTAAAACAAACATACGTCCGATACCTTCGTACATTGGTACTTTTGTATCAAGTTGAGTCAATTCAGACTCGGTCAATTTGGCATGTTGTATTTGACGTTTAAGTTGATCAACTTGAGTTCCAATTACTTTCATTTGACTACGTGTAGTTAACATTTTAACTTGTAAATCTTCGAATGCTTTTTTGAGTTCTAAATCAACGTTCGGGTGAAGTGGTGCTGTTTGGGTCATTTTGCTTCCAAAATTAAAATCTAAAACACGAGAATTTTTAAGAGTGAATAATTTTTAAGGATAATTCAAAAATAATAAGAATTTAGTGTTGCCAAGTAAATTTTTACCTAGTTTTTTTTTTTTTTTTGTTTGAAAAAAATAGAGAAAAATTTTTTTAACATTATTTTTTCTTTGATGTACATGTATTCGATTGCAAATGAAAATTTGCAGTTTTTGTTTTTTAAATCTCCAAGTTTTCAGACTAAAACTCTTGAACTTGTAATTCCTTAGAATTTTGTTAGATTAAACTTAACGGTTGGATTTCGACTATTAAACTATTCTCATGGATTGAGTTTCATCGCAATGTCGGTCAAACAAAGACTAGTCTTACATGATTTTCTTATCTTGAAATAGATAGCCACACAAAAAGTCGACCAAAACTGTTTAACAATCACTTTCAAAGTAATTATCAATAAGTTGACTAGGATTTTTCTACATCAGATTATTGTTGAAAAAAACAGTCCGAAAATTGCATTGGCATTTCGAAAAATACCATGAATGTCGACCTATTTACCGTAAAATCTTGCTCTTAATCAGCAAAATTGCCTCTCGTTTTACAAATTAAAAGATTTAGAGCTTAAGGCTACTTTGTACTATTTTGGATGCATTCGACTACGGTCTACTTTACAATACCAAGAAATTTTTCTGAAAATTGGTACGCCACTCAGGACAGTAGCTAGAAAATTTTGTTAGGGAAATTCGAACCATTCATGACTCCCGGAGGAGGGAGCTGATTGATCTTATTAAATGTTTGTGAAATTGTGAGATAAAAAATTTTTTCTAGACCGATACTGTCTCGAAAAAGACAGATCTTAACCCAAACCTACATGATTATTGGAGTTCAACACCTGCTCTATCAGAATATAGGATAGGTATAGATAAAACTTCAGATGAATAATTAGATCAAGAGTTGAATGGCTTCAATGTATTCAGTCTGAACATGTTGTCATTTCACATTTTCAATCCTTATTTTCCTCATAGAACACAAATATTTATCCGTTTTTATATATCATGTAAGTTGAACAACAGGGAGTTTAAGGTTTAAAAAACCACGACTCCTGACTGCATTGTTAGAACTTTTCTTTGGAAGTGGTCAAAAACTTAAAATAAATAATGCCTAAGCTGTTAACTTAGTTCAAAAATTGTTAAGCAAAAATGGTCCCGAACTTTCAGAAAAGGTCATTCTGAATGACCGGTATTGAGCCTCTACAGAATTTTAACGAATATTTTTTTTTGTTTTGAGCTGTTGTTTTACCCGTTACAAGGCCTTCTTATCTAGAAAATAAGACTCAATTTTAGTTGCCAACAATCTAGACGAGTTGCTCGCGACAAAAAAATTACTATTTGAGTAGGTTGAAAATGTAGGAAAAGGATATCAGTTTGAGTAAATTTAAAATTCTCTATTTTTTATTAAATTTTTTAAGATTTGATTTAACATTTATGTTAGTACAATAACCAAATAAATCATCTCTAAACAAGCGTGCTTCCATTTCTTTAGCCATCAATTCATATTTTTCTTTTTTAGCCAAGTCATTCATTTTATCAATTGATTCTCTAAAATTCTTTAGCTAAAAACCACAAAAACTAAAAATTGAGACCTAATTTTTAAAAAAAAAATACAAAATATTACGGTGTCTGGAAAAAATTTTCCTTCAAAATCATTTTTTTTATCAAACATCTTCATATCAACAATTGACTCAATAAAATAAAATGCCTCGTCTATTTTACCAAGTCTACACAAAGCTATTGATTTCAAATTGTTTTGCAATGTTGCATTAAACTTTTCGATCATAAGTGTTGTTTCATAAGCAAACTGATTCTCATTCTAAAAATACAAAAAAAGTCCCATTAAAATCTTTCGAACAAAATTCTCTTTTTTTTGTTACTTGATTTAATGCCAACAAGAAACAGCAAGCCAAAGCAGTGTTGTTTAGTTTTGACTTAAAAGTTTCGGATTTTTTCAAAATTTCTTTCATCTTCAAAAACGAGTCTTTGGTATTCTAAATAAAAAAATCATAAGATCTTAACACTAATTCAAGGCAAAACTTACTTGGTACAGAAGAGCCTCAACAGCAAGTCTTAAATGTCCAAAAGGTATCATTTGATTTTGTTTTTTAAGCCTTGTTTTTGCATTCGGTCGTTCATTATGCTTAACTTGACTCGATATGCTTTCCAAATACTTATCAAATACGTCTAATGCCAAATCGTATTTTTTCTCTATTATTAATTTGTTCATAATAAGAAAAGATGTCAATTGACTAACAAACGATTGTTGTAATTCTTCATCTTTTAGAGCATCGGTTATTTTATCGGTTTTTTCTAACATGTAGCAAAGTTTTGTAAATCTTTCTCCGAATTGTTCGTCTTTGTCAATCAGGAGTAAGGTCTTGTACCTTTCGTATTTTATGATTTAAATATTTCATTAAGTTTTAAAAGGAATAATACTTTTTGAAACACTTGAGAAGCAAGTCAAGATCTTCATCGGACTCACTGAGTAATAAAAACATGTTTACATCTTGGGCTTCAATTTCAATTGATTTATCATCCACTGACGCTTGAAGTCTGTTTTTGATCGAATCTTAAACAATTAGTCGACTTTGAATTTTTTGAGCAAAAGATTTGAAATGTTTTAAAATACCATAAAATCCTGGCGTTGCTTTACGAGCTGTATTTTGTCTTAAATTTTGGAATTCTTTTATCCCAAAAACTGAAGCGTCATAAACAAATCTTTTTTCTTTAAAAAAAGTTTATTATATGTTTAGGGTGTTTGGCGAAGTGTAAGGGATTTACGAGTTTGAATTGATGCATGTTTGGATAAAAGCTGAAGTGGGACAGAAGAAAATTTTGGTATTTGTTTGATTAAAAACGACATTGTTATTTTTGAAAAATTAAATTTGAATTTAGCATGTAATTCAAATAGTTGTAAAGGAGTCTAATACTCAAAATTGATAAACTAACTTTAATTAATTTCAGTTAGATTTTTCAAATGCAATGTTTGTTTCTTGCATCCTAATCTAGATATTATCTATTACAAAGGCAATTTGCAATCAGTTGTTGGTGCCCTTTCCTTGAGAAAGATAAGAACGAATTGGAAAAGGTCTAAAGACGAGCAACACAACTGGTACCAGAGTTGCGTAAATACGAGTATTCCGAGCGCTCAAAAAGACTTAAATTTATCCGTACGTCGAATGCGTGGTGATCTTATTCAGATGTACAAGATTAAGCATGAGTATGAGAGACTGAATTTTGTAAACGGATTCAAATCGGTTCCAAATAAGAGGGTCGGGTTTACAACTTAAGAAGTAACAGTCATACATTAGAACGCGAGATCATTAGAAGCTGCAATTCGTGGCACTAATTTTTGACAAACAGATTGGCAACATGGTGGAGTAAACTATCAAACGAAACAATTAACTCGCCGAATGTGAATGTTTTGAAATCGAAAATAGATAAAGTGTTGTATCAAATGAAAACTTAAGACTGCTACAGCTCAATAGAGTTTTGCTAGAGGGTTACTCTTCTAGTCGCAATCATTTTTATACTACTAATATTAACTGGCTCTGGACTCAAGCTGATGATAACTTGGATCGGTGGATGTTTGATGATGCTGTTGAAATTTTTAGAAAAATCTTCTCTAGTAAAGATTGAATAATCGTTTGAAGATAAGATCGTTTGCTGCTGATTAATCAAACTTTCTTGGAAAAAGTTTAGTTCTCAAGAAACATTCAATTTATCTGTTTTATATTGCAGGTCCAAGAAATTTTTTTTCAAAAATTTTCCAATAAAATTTCATTTTTATCTTTCTAGAACTTTTTACTGAAAAAAAAAGTTAGCAGAAATAAAATTCTTTGTTTTATCATACGTTTAATCAGTTTAATTAAACTCAGATCAACCAGTATTATACTGAGGATTTGGTTGGGTATAGAGTAAAACAGAATAGTTATAGGAGTTGACGCCATTGGGAAACTCAGATTGATTCAACGGATTAGAAGTCTGTAACAGCAGTTAGCTTCGTGAAAATAAACAAAAAATTTTAGACTATTATGAGGGTGAGAAGAAGCAATTGGAAAAAGTCCTACGTAGAGCTACGAGAATGATCCCGGGTTTTAAAAAAATTGAATACGAAGAACGGTTAGCAAGGATGGATCTTATGTCACTTGCAACAAGAGGCGATTTTATTCAATTTTACAAGATCGTTAATTGGTTAGAAGCTGTCAACTTAATGAATGGTATCAGGTATATTTCAGCAAAGAATAATTATAATTTAAGGGGTCAGTCCAAAGTGGTTTCAAGAGAGCTTATCAAAAACTGTCAATGATTGGAACATTTTACCAAAGAATGTTGTGGACACAACTTGATTAAATTCATTCAAAGCGAAACTTGATGTTTGGTTTAGAACAAATGAACGGTCGAATGGTGCTAATGCAAAGAACTGCCACAGCCTCACAGCTTAACTCGACTAAGTCGGATCGCAGTTATTTTTTTACTACTACTAAGTCTTTTTTAAGATATGGCTTTGATCAACATAAGGAATACACCGTTTTTAAATTTGCCCTGTAACAAAAATTTGATTAATCGTATAGGTTCAGTAAGTGGTATAAATAATTTAACAGGAAATATTTTAAGATCCTAAAGAGAGGCAACAACGACGATTCAAAAATTAACTGCTTTTTTTTTCTTAAAAACGGATATTACATAAGAACTAATCAATTTCGTTTTAAACAATTAAAAAAAAATTATTTGTACTAATAGCTTCGTATATTTTTTTCGATTAACTCATTACTTAATTCAAAATCAAAGTCGCATTAATTAATAATTCAAAATCACTATTCATCAAGTGAATTAAGGTATTTAACAACAAAAAAGACCCAAAGCGGAAAGATTTTAGTAATATTCACGCAATAAATTAAGAAGAATTTATTTACTCATTTATTAACGAGATTAACTCGATAGATAATTTCAATTCTAATTCAAGCTAATAGAGAGAGTATCAAAGATACTTTTTTTTTCGAAATATTTACGAAAAAGATTAAGATATCACAATAAATATCGAATATCACAAAGAGCCATTCGTATTTATTCAACACCTTATGAACAAAAATTTTGTAATATTTTTTAACAAAAAAATTCTCATTCGCGGTTCTTTACGTTTCTGAGGTTTATTTAAAAGATTTCTCGGACACAAATAAAAAGGTAACTAATTTGATACATTCAATAGTCTGAATACGACAAAAAAAAATATTTAAAAACTAAAAGACCATTTTTGGCTTCTACTATAGTTTAATTACTAATAAAATATTTAAGTTAGAAAGTAAAAAAAAAAAAAACGAATCAGAGTGTCGTGTTACACCGATTCGGAAAAATTTGAAAAGAAACGATAAGAAGATTAAAGTCACAAAAAGTCATTTGATGAATTTTTTTTTGAAATCGTTAAAATGTACCTTAAAGAGAGTAAACATCATTTTTGGATAGAAGAAGAATTAAAATTTATTTTTTTTTTGTGTGTGAAAAATTAGATTTATTGAAGGATTTAAATTTCAAAAAGAATTAGAAAGTTATTCAATATTTAGTACAAATAATAAAAAAATTTTCCCCTAAATTGCTTTTTTCATTGTTGGAATTGGGTTTTTTAAGTTGGAAATTTTTTTTTTTCATTTTGTTAAAAGTTATTAACTTGTTCAAGATACTATTTTATCTTAAAGTAATTTAAAATTAGGGCTATCAAAATTGTTAGATGTCGGATAGTTTTTTTTTTGTTGGTTTTGAAGTTAAGATCTATTTTATCAGGGATATCAAACATGTCTCTTAATATTTATCTTCATCATTGAACGATGAAATGCTTTTATTTTTTGACTTTCTATTTTGTTTATCAATTTGATGGTGATTATCATCATTATTGTGTAATTAATCAACTCTCTCTTTAAGATTTCTAAAAAACAAAATTACCGGAAAACTTGGATTTTTCGTCGTTCGGGTAAGAGTAGAAATTAAACTCAGAACGAAATTTTTACACAATTTAGCCTTCAGTATAATTTTACTATATATCCAAACAATCGTTTAATACGTTCAATGGATTCTTGCGAAACATTCCATTTCAAAACTTTCGGAACGATTGGATTTCGCTCCGAGGTCTAAGATCAACTAGAATTAAACATGGATTCTTTCTTTATTCGGAGCAGACAGAAAATGTAAAAAAGATTTATATAAGGGTTTTACAAGGCTCCTCCATATTTTAAGTGAATTGTATCATCAATGTATCATCGAAATATTCAGTTTAGCCCAGACATCAACAGTAAGTGGTCATTTTTGAAGGCTGTAATATCCATGAGGGAAGAGTGAAATAAAGAATATTCTATTTCATTTAAAATAAAGCTAACTTGAATATAAGTCTGTAACTAATAAGAAAATTGATTGGAAACTAAGTAATCAATAGTTAGTTGTTAAGCTTGGATATCACAAGGGCTAGAAGGGATAACGAATTTCTTCTGAATTAAATCAAATACACTGAAAACAAGGAACTTATTCTAGCGACATCCTTGTTAATTTCAAATTTCATTTTACTTAAACATTATTATTTTATGCGCGGAACTTTCGGGCCAATTGAAAATACTTTAAGTATTAGTTTTGCTATAACTAGCTTTTTTATTTGGTGGCATGATTGTGTTATGCAATATTGATGAGTCCTAAAAAGAACGAATCCGGTCTAGTTGCTACACAGTCAGAACCACTATTGATTATACTGAAAACGAGCAATTTCTTATATTCAGCCACCAATGAAGTTTTTTGGATGTATAGACAACACAAAACGTCTTTTACCGTATGTTTGTCTTTGCCGTGGTATTTACCTAGTATTAGTAGTTTAAACTGCAACTTTGAGGTTATCCAAGCATAACTCTAAAGAGCTGTAACAGTCGATTCTTTTTGTTTCGACATCCAAACATCAAGCTTCGCTTTGAAACAATTCAGGTTATTTGCGCTTACAACATCTTCCGGAAGTTTGTTCCACCCATTCACAACTCTATTTGTAAAAAAGTTAAATCTAGGAAGACAATTTTTTACTTGTTCACGTGTTAAACAACGACTATTTCTTCTCAGTTCATATCTTCTACCTGCGGATCTTGTGTTTAGACTGTAATTAATCCCTTTGTTAAATTCAATATGCTCGTATCTATTAACCACTTTGTACATTTGAATAAGGTCACCCCTTAATCTTCTTGTGCTGAGATCAGTTAGCTGTAAACTAGTCAGACCTAAATAATAAATCAGTTTTTTTGGTAACTTAGACTACAGGGTTAATTTTTGCCTCGAATGCAGTCAAACTTCGTTAATCCGAAAAATCACGTTTATTCTGAAAATTTATTCTTCCCGGATTAACAACGGTTGACTTATTTAAGAGTCATCGGCCTTGCAAATTTTTCGAATTCAATGAATCTGTATCAAGACAAGTACATTGAAATATTTTTTTTCTAATTATTCACTCTAATTTTTTACTGGTAAGTTCTTTAATGAAAACCGTCAAAAAAAAATGATGACTTTTAATAGAAACTCTAGGTCTTTCATTTTTTAATTGATTTCATCGATTCTCCGAAAATCTAACATTCATTCATTTTCCAATTAAAACTTCTGATATTTCGATGATGTACAAAAGAGGTTTAATTACCCTTAAACACCCACAACTAATTTCAGTTAAGATCACAAAATTTTTCCTTCATGCTTTATCTAGGTAAGATTTAATAGTGTTTATTTTAATAACAAACTAAATTAAATTAAAATTATTTTGTTTTAAATTGGTCAAGTAGTTAAACAAATAGATATGCAATTAATTTTTGTTACCCCTCAAAATTTTTTCTTAAAATAAAAATTTACGTTCATTAAGATAATAACATTCGACTTAATGGAGTATATCTGAAGATAAGAAACTGTCTAAAACTAAGGCACTAGAGATATTAAAATTAGGCTAGAGATAAATCTCAAGAGAGAAAGTTCTTTTTTTTTTGTTTCTAAAAAAAATTCAAATAGAGAACAAACATCCGAAACTATGTTTGTCGGTTCTTTGTTTAATTTCCAAAGAATACTTGACTATGAAAGATTATTCCCAAGTTTATTATCTTGAAGATACAACTTGAATTTTAGAAAAAAATAAATATTTTTTTCCTATTTTAAATTATCTTTTTTGTTTCATAAATTGTCTCTTAAGTCTTTGTATCAAAAATTAAGCGTAATTCAAGTTTAAACACAAAGAGATCGAAAACGAAAGAGAGAGTAGAGTTCTTATCTCTATTTCCATTCAATCTTTTTAATTAATAAATAAATAAAGATGAGTTTAACATAGGAAAAATAATACCTAATCTATTTCGAATCTCTTCATTTTTTTTCAAAAGAAAAAAATTAAATTAGATATATATCTTACCATTTTTTTTCTAATTTTCATTTTTTCGAAAGTCCTTAAAAGTTTTTTGTTTTTTTTTGTTGTTGTTAGGTGTGTGTGTGAGGTGTATCAATAGCCTAGATTCAAATTAATTAAATTATGAGCAATCAAATGAAGGAAATTGCCCTTAAGTGTACAAAAAATTTCTCTCAAGTTTTTTTATTTTTTATTGATTTATCTTTTCGATTGTTCTCATACTAAAATTGATATTAAACTTTTAACTTACTTGAAAAATGTAATTTTCTCATTAATGATATCTTTTTTTGTTAAAGTTAAGTTTTTTTTTTTTAGATCCTTCAAAATGTTAAAATAATCCATTAGTTTTAATTAAAACGACTCACGTTGTAGGTTACATTCTAGAGGTGTTAACTTTTTGTTTTTCTAAAGTTGATATCTATTTACAATTTTTAATTTTAATTTCACTTTTAAAAAGTTGAGAAAAAAATTTTTCAAGAAGAAAACACGACTCCTGTTAATGAAAAACATCTTTAAGGCTTTTCATAGAATTTTGAGTACCCTCAAGTACAAAATTTCAACCTCTTTCAAATTTTACAACTTAGTAAGAAAATTTAAATTTTTACATGATGCAAATTTATTAGAACTACCACTCAGGACACTTTAAACAGAAAAGGACTAAGACTCCTTTCATTTTGATTTTTACAATTCAAGTAAGCAGTTGTTTCAACATTTATTTCAAAATGGAGTCCATGAAGAGTCTTTTTTCTGAAGTATTAGTCGTTTGATCTTGGATCATTGTAGTATTAGTAGCAGTAGTAATAGTGAGATTGCAGTATAGTAATCTATACCAACGACATTCGGCTTATAGCTGTTGTAGTCTTACTTCTCTTTCTTTGTACCATATCCACTTTGAACCCATTACAGTCTAACCTCGTTAATCCGACCCTCGCTAATTCGGAATCCTCTTTTAACCGACATTTCTTAAACTTCCCACTGTAATATTTTTCTATTGGATTAGACCTCAATAATCCGACATTTTCGATAAACCGACAAAAAAATTCTCAACCAAATAGGTCGGATTAATGAGGGAAGACTGTAATTTTGTTTGCTTTGATAACACTCTGCGGTAGAATATTGCACTTTGAAACCACTCTGTTCGTCAAAAAGCTATCTCTCACATGTTTCAAGCTGTACTTTAAATTGATTTTCTCATGACCATTGACTCATGACCTCTTGTTCTGCGATCTTCCAAATGCATTAACTCCAAAGGCAAAAGTCTTTTTGGTACGATTTCTCTCTTAGACAGTTGATTAGCTTCGACGCTCTTCTTTGGGCTCTTAGTTATGTTAGATTTCAGATACTTACGGCATATTCAATACGCGGTCTCACATTGTAGTAGAAGGTTTAATTTTATTTTACAACTAAACAGTCACATCTTTTGACATTTTAAATTTTAAAAAGTAAATCAGAATTTTTTTAATAATTCAATCAGACTGTTTAACTTCAAGTGTAACAAGCTTTCTATAGAACTAGAACAAATCGGATTAGATTACCTCAAAACACTCTCTCTCTTTATTTCTGTAAATACTTAACAAAATCTAGAAATTTAATCTTAAATTATCAGTTAGAAGAAGGTATGTGTTAAATCAAAATCAGATCAAAAAAGGATAGGAAAGAAACTCTTCAAGTCTTATTATCGTTCAACAACAAGATAAAGCACACGCGTCTCTTAACTTTTGACGTATGACACACACGAAACAAAAAAATTAAGAATTTTAATAATGTTTTTTTTTTAATTAAAATTTTTCTTAGACTGATAATATTTGTATTTGAAAAAACAAGATGTGTTGAAATCCTTGAAACAAAATCATCAGTCATAAATAAAAAAAATTCTAACGTTGTTTATCTAAGCCTAAGGAATTTTGTTGTTCAAAAACATTTTCAATTTAAATTCTTAAGTGGATATTTATGGAAATTTTAGTATGGTCATTTATTTGCAAAAGAGATAGTTTCTTTCAATATTTTGATAATTTCAACTCGATCGTCTCAAAAAAAAAAAAAAAACAATTTCAAATATTTAAGTTTAATTTAAATAATTTTAATCAAGGCCTCAACAAAATAAAAAAGTTAATTCTCAATTGACAATTTTTGGAATTTTTATAATTAAAATTTTTAATTGTTGAAATTCCCGATTGAATTTTTTTTTTCGTAAATCAAAATTCACATAATCTTTGATTTACCTTTTTTTTTTGTTTAAACCGTTGTGTCTCTCTCCCTCTCTGGAGATGAAAAATATTTCTCATCAATAACGAACAGTTATTTGACATTTGTTTATAGATGGCAAGTTATGTAATATAAACAATTCATGCAGTGATTGATTTGTTATTTATTTATAACAACAAAATTTCGAATGCATGATTAACTCGTTTAGTTCAAATTTAATTTATTTTTTTCATTGATTAATTTTATGGAAAATAACTTCAAGTGAAATTAAATCGTTTAATCGAACCCTTATTTTTTTTTCATTGATCAGTGTTTAAGAACCTATGTTCTTGTCCAATCGGACCCAAACAGTTTGAAAAAATGATTTTAATGATAACATTATAATCAAATCAATTAAAATTCTTTGAATATGGATTTTCGGGGATCATCTCAGTGCCCAAAAAACCTGGTGTCAGGATAAAAAATAAAAGTTTTTGGTCGAAATTCGCATTAAGTTTAAGTCAAATCCAGAACATGATATTAATTTTTTTACAGTAGGAATTTTTTTTTAAGTAGATGAGAGGCAGTACTTTTAATCCATAAAGTTTGAGTGCTCGTCTACAAAATAATATACGGTCCAGTAAGCACCGAACAAGAAGGCGAAGCGTGCCGTATCGTTATAATTTTTTTTGTTGAGTACGGTACGGTGAATACAGTACACTTTGGTATGTTAAGCACAAGACACTATGCTTCAGCGGGGATACGCTTCGATACGGAGGTTCCTTGTTACGCTACGGGGAGGGTATGGTACACTTCGGTACGGCTGCGCTTGCGACCAAAAGTTCGGTAGAAGTGCAGTAGGTATTTATTTTAATAGGAAAACCGGGTCTTTGTGAGGGTTGGTTACGCCAATGCTGTCATCGTTGTTGTAGGTTAACTTTTTCTCTTAGTTTCAAACACGCTGAAAGTGCTCAGGCCTTTGAAAAAATAATATCCATGCCTTATTACCTCGTGAGAGGTCGTGGCCGAGTGGGTAAAACAACAGCTTTGGCAGCTAGTGGCACGAGTTCAAATCCTGGTCGAGTCAAAAAAATTGTAACGTTTAGAAAAAGTAATGATGGAAATGGATGAGTGTCATTAGTGTTGTGCTGCCTGGAAACGATCCGACTAGAGTCATCGACTAGTCATTCTCTAGATGGCCTGATACTAGAACAACTTTGAAAATCATCGTATTGGGACTCGCGAGTCGCTGTGACTTAAAATAAGGGCGTCGAAAGATGCAAACGTAGCGAGTATAAAAAAATTCTGTTATGGCCTACCCGGCTAAGAAGTCTAATCAGCTTCTGCAGCTAATAAAGTCTAAGATTGTTATACTAGATGTTAGATCTGCACAGAAAAAGTACTACTACTACTACTACTACTACTACTACTACTACTATTATTGCCTTAAAAATGACAACACTAAACCACTGATTCTAAGCAGGTTAATTTTTCAGTCAATATTTTGAACCTTTTCAATTAAATCAATTCATACTGTGTTTTTTGTTTAAACCACCTACATTTGTTTATAAATTATGTAATAAGCAATAAACAAATTAAAATTTTGGAAATAAAAAAAATGTTTGTCATTGTATTAATTTTTTCGAAAAAATGAAAAATAAGTTCACATGTAATTTGAGATTCGAATGTACAAAATTGATAAGCGCTCTTAATCGTTCATATTTCTCTATCAAATCGATTAATTTGATTTTAATTTCTTGGTACTCTATTTTTTTTTTTCTATCTTAAAAAATATTTTTATATTTTCGTTCAATAATTAAGGACATTAGTGTACTAAATTGCAATCGAATTAATCTTAGAAATTAAAAAAAAGTTTGACTTTAAGATGAACGTAAGCTCAACTCGAAATAGTTTAGATATATGATAAGACAAAAACATTTAAGAATAGTTTATTCTACGTTTGAGACCTTAATGAGTTTTTTTTTTGTTAATATCTCAACAAAATGTATCCTAATAATTTATATATTTTTTAAAATAGTTTAAATGGACCATCTAGCTTTATAAAATAAAATTTTATATTGATCTTTTTAGATTTTTTATTTGAATAGTCACGCACTGTAAAATTCAAAAGAGTGTGATTCCGAAAAGTTCACGTGCAAGTCAATTTACCACCGTAACCTGATTGATTGTTAGACTGTCTAACGTGAAGACAGTCATCGTTATAGAGACCATAAACAATAACAACGGCTACCTATATTTTCTGACAGTTTATTGAAGGCATCACTCAATTTTAAACTAGACGTTTTCAATTCTTGTTTATAAACTGACAGAAATATTGACTGCACTGCTAGTCTCCAACTTACTCAAAGACAATTTTTTTGTTCTCACTTAGGCGCCATTCTCAGTAGAAAATATGGTCTAATTTTTTCAATTATTTAAAAAAAAGACCATAGCAAATAAAATATTTTTGAAACGCTTGAACATTCGATCAAGTGTTATTTTTCTCAAGCCTATTCAAATATTTTCTAGACTTAATAAGTTTCAACAAAAAAAAAAAACAACAAAAGACCCCCTCGAAAATTAGTTAAATAACCCTAATAAGATAAATTCAATGTTATTAAATTTAATTATTATTTGAAAGGGTTACTTTTTGTTGTTGTTGTTGTTTATGGTCTAGCAAACTGTAATTCGTAGATTGATTTCAATATTTGAAAAGCAGTCGTTAAAACAAAAGCATCTGATTTTGAAAAAAAAAATTTTACTTTTTTTTTTGAAAAACTCCTGTTGAGATCAGAAATATTTTGCACATGAATTCTTTCAGTCTGGGTCAATCCTAATCCACGCTTCGATACAAAAATTACGTAAATTAAATTTATGACTTACAGGTCTATTTGCAAGAAAACAGCTTTAAGTTTTTTTTTTCAATCCATTAATACTTATTGGACAAATTTGTTGCCCAATCGAGTACAAACACAACAAAATAGGACTTTAAGCTATTTTTTCTTAAATAATTCTTAAACTATAATCACTTATTTGTATTCTTAATTTGTTATTTTACCTTAGCAAAAACAAAAAAACGAAGAGAAAAACATAAACAACTTACAATTAGTTTCTAAAATTACAACTAAGAACCACTTTGGGGCAGTTTTTGAAGTTTTTTGTTTTGCAAAATTTTAAGATAGTTGAGAGGAAAAAAAAATTTGCTTGTGTTTTTGTTTACGTACGCGATATTTTTTTTTAGTTATCGACTTTTTGTTGTTGTTGACGGGCTAATTAAAAATGTTGATTTGACTCGAACAATAATAACAATAATTCCTCTAGTTCTCTAATTTCTATTTGTGTCTATGTCCGATTGATTTTATTCATCGGGTCTCTTTATTAAAAAAAAAAAACACAACATTTCAAAGGATATTAAATATCCGCTATTTATTTAATTTTGTGTATTAGATGCTGGTTTGTGTAGAGGTGTTTTCAATTTTGTTTTTTTTTCAGGTTGTCGGATTTTAGAAAAAAAAATTTTTTTCCTCAAAAAGATTGAACAATAAGTACTCTAATTTTTGAGAGGAAAATTTTTGACGCTGAGGCTATCACTTGTAATCTATTCTAATTTCCTATTTAATCCTGGTCCAGTTCTAATTTTTGAATTTTCAGTAGTGAAAATTTTTTTTTTAGTTTAAACACTTGAAACATATCATTAAAGGTAAATAGAGTGTGTATTAGACATTTGTGCTCGTAAATAATTCTCATGATATGTTCTGTATCATGCTGAGATTCAAATGGTTCGATCAAAAAAAAATTTTTTTATTGTTCAAACCATTCTGAAAACAAAGTTAGACAAATTTTAGGGTCAAGAATTTAGAACAAAAATTTATCCTTAAGCGTTTAAGGAGACGGATTTAATCGTTTTTATTTATGATAAGAAAACAATTTAAATGGTTTAATTAAAGTTAGCTAATAAATTTTTAATATTCGCTTATCAAGTCATATTAGTTGTTAATTTTTCTAAACCCTTTCAAAAGCAGAATTTTCGGTATTTTTAGTCCGGTCGACTTTGAAAAACTAGTAAGTCCTCAATAGTAGTAGTCGTAAACACTGGTATTGGTTTTTAAAACAAAAGTGATTTTCGACTATATCGAGTGATCTGCTTTCGAAACGACACTTAATTGAGTTTCAATTTTCCGTATTTTTCTATAATTTTTGGGTCAATTTTGAAGGATATTCCTAAAACGCGGATTGCGGAATTTTAGCATTTTATTCCGCAAAATGACCTACTAAAATGCGGAATTCTGCGGAATGAAAAATTTATTTTCTCAAAATCTATTGTTAGTGGGTGCTTATGCAACTGAACTGCTTACTTGGTTAAAGGTCCTTTCATACTAGTAATATAAAGTTACAGAATAAAATAATAAAGAGTTTTGTCATACACATATTATCTTTTATTCATAGGCCCGCGAGCATCTACTTTTTTACGCTAACTTTAGCACATTTAAAATGATACCAATATTTGCAGCCCAGTTTTAGACATAACCGATTTTGAAACTTTTTGTTGAAATTGGAGTTAAAAAATTAAATTTTTAGAAGTGGTCTGATGATGATGAAAAACTCCAGTGATACGATCTAAAATCCACATGACAGAGATGTTTAACCTTTGACATTTTCGGTTAGAAATGGTCTCAGCTTCTTTTTAAGACCGCTTATATTCAGATTACAACTTCTCAACTCAGAATTTTATATAATTTTCAACCCAGCCGATTGATTCTGACTGATTGCAGTCTTCAAAACAAATGCGCTGTGTTTTACGCTGTACCACTGACATTTCAATCCTTTAGACATGAACATTCCTGTAAGAGCTGAGTTTTCAATGATTGATTCCCAAAACAAAGTCTTTAAAAATCGACCATGTGGTAAAGACGATGTACTCATCAGGAGATATAGCAAGATATTCTGTAAAACCAATTAACTTTCGTGTAAGTAGTTATAGATTTATCAAATTTATTTAAGTGTATAATCTCCAAAACCTATCATTAAGAAAATTTTTTAATTGAGTTATAACTTTCTCATGACATGTAATACTCCAAGCTGTGATTTACGACAAAAAAAAACGTTCGTTAAAAAATCTACAAGGAATTTCAAACTCATATAAAAAGTAATTTGTCATTTTTTTTTGTTATAAACTTAAATAATTTCAAAATGATTAAGATGATAAGTGTCCGGTATATTTCATCATGATTGATTACACTTTTCGTTTTTTTTTTAGAGTTGACTTTGATGATCAAAAAAATTTTATGCTCGATTAAACAAGTGATTTATAAATATTTGGCACGTACTTTTTTTTTTATAAGGTGGACGACTTTATCGAATTACGGATGAGAAAAAAAAATATTTTCAAAAGAAAACATTACTGTTGGTGCCATTAATTCGAAGGCCAACATATTTTTTATTTGCTTTTAATTACTTTTTTTTTTATTAAAGTCAAATCGATTTTTTCTATTTAGTTTAGAGACACATTTTAGACATGACCGTAAACTAAAAATAACATGAATTGGAGCACAAATAAATCAACTTTTTTTTTTTTAATCCAATAATTTCTTAATAAACAGTATGAGTTCCAAAAGCCTCCAAGTTACATTTTAAGAAAGCAAACAAAATATCGGACTATAAATACACAAAAATAAAACCTTCAATTTTTGTTAGTTAAGTAATTTCAGTAGTATAAAAAAAAGGGAAACAATAAAACAAAGCCTTCATAAGGGGTCTTAAAAGCTTTTTTTGTTGCTGATGTCATAAGAGTTTCTATAGTTTTTTATTAAACAAACAGTTTTGATTGCTCAACGACTGCCCATAAATTCTGTCACTTTAGTTGACAACAAAATTTAATAAAAAAGTTAATTAATTCATAATTTTGTAAATGACTCGTATTATTTAATAAAAAAGTGATTCCATATAAAAGTCATCAAAAAGTTTATTTAATCCAATTTAAAAATCTTATAAAAACAAACAAGGTATCTTTCGTCTAGTTGATTAAGCCGTTGTCATCGAAAATTTTGTGTTTGTGTGTGTGTTACAGTTAATTAATTTTAAGCTAGATTCCACTCGAAAATTTTTAATTACTATATTTTTTTTTTATTATCGAAATCTCTGGACATCATAGCCTAGATTTATGGAATTCAAAACTGAGATTAAGTTATTGTCACAAACATCATTTTTAAGATCATCAAATTCGAATTATTGTCAAACTTTATTTTTGTTTCTATTGTTCTCAATCAATAGAAGATTAAGTTAAAACCTACATTGTAAGAATAAAACGTATTTTATACATTTTCAGAAATCTGATAAATAGATCGATAGAACTAATAATTAGTTTTTTTTTTAGTACTGTTTCTTTATTTAGGTTAGTTTGTGGTAAAATAATTATACACTACTACTCATGATAATAAGCATCTTTTTAAATTACAGGAAATTTGGATTATTTGTATGTATCGATTTAGTTTTAAACTAGTTCTGTTCGTTTACAAGACATTTTTTTTTTGGGGGTTTTGTTAATTGTCTTCGAAATGTTTCGAAACTTTTTTTTCTCAAAAGGTTAAATATATGGTCTAAATCATGAGTCATGAGTACTGAGAGATTAAGTTAAATTTCCGTAGGTAAAAGCAATTAATATGTGTTTGGATCGATTCTCTACGTTTTTTCACTTTCTTCAAGCTCTTAACAAAAATTTTAGAATCGTTTAGACGTCTTTATTGTTATTCGATTCCAGAACCTCACATGAGAAAGAAAACGAATAAAATTTTAGTATATTTTGTTGATAACTTCTTTGAAGACATGGAACCCCTATGGGGTTGTTGGTCCAATAATAATTTGCACGGTTAAAAAAAATAATTCAGAAATCAATCAAAAGTTCAAGCTGAGCTATATGAATTTGCAAAATTCGACCTGATAACTTTGTTCTCCATATATGCAAACCTATGGCAACTTTTTAGGAGGGGTCTAAAATAAAATTTTTTTGTCCAGAGGAACCCAACTTTTATGGCTTATGAAGGAGTGTATCTTGGTTTTTCGCTTGTTACTATCTCAAATGACATCATATGTATTATTTTTGATACAGATTCTGAAAGAGCACAAAATTTTACACACGCTAATGCATTTAAAAAAAAAAAATTTTGTCATCTAGGCCTAGAAGTAGTAGTAGTAAAAATAACTGCGACTCGACTAGTCGAGTTAAGCCGTAATGCTGTGGCTGTTCGTAATGCTGAACCAATTCACGCGTTAAAGAAGCAAAAAAAAGACAAGACCAATTTTTCTAGTATTTTTACATCTCCTTCCAGGATTACCCCAAAACATAGATTTTATTAATGACCAGCTTGTAGAGCAGAAAATTCTGAACAAAACGTAGATTTTAGATTTTTGATTTTTTTACCTGTAGAATAAAAACAATGTGCCTAAAAAGGTGCTAAAAATCAAAACATGAAGGATGAAGTGATTTGCAAATTTTGACCCGAAATATTGTTGATATTGTTGGGGGCTAAGTACTGTCGTACTGGTAAAAATAAAACGTGTTGTCTCTTGTCTAAAAGCTTAGTTGTTAGTTTTGATAGTAGTTATAAACAAGGAAAGGCAGTTAGCTTGCGCAATGAATCAAAGTGTTTCGATTTTTTACAATTAAAATAAGTCCATGGATAGTTAGCCATCCAAATGATTGAGTCTAGTTTCTAATAAAAATCATTCGGACAATAATATCAAAATTGTTTGTTTTTTCTATTACGGTGCTAATTACACGGAAACGTAATTTTTCATGAAACAATTAAGCTCCTTAAAAACCTACTGTCCATTTTTAGTAAATCTCGTGAGTGTAATCTCTCTCTTTTTTTTTGTTTAAGAAACATTTTTCAGCTATCGAATAAGTCGAGATTATAACTGTATTATCTACACTATTGCTAAATCCAGAACGTGTTCTAATCTTTAATTAAAATTTTTTTCTAAGATTTCCTTTAGAGAATAAAAAAAAAGAAATTTTTCATGCATGAAAAAACTGTCACTTGTAAAAACTAAGAAATATAACAGTTTTATATCTCCGCATGTAATTCCAAACAAAGGGGGTATATAAAATAAACGATAAATAAAAAAAAAAAAAACATAAATCTACTAGTTCATGTTTGTTTGTTTGAATATTGGATTTCAATGATCAATAGATCGATAATGTGTCGATTTTTAAATTAGAACTCAAACATCATGTCATTTATTTTATTTGAATATACACGATGAGTTGTTTGTTGAAGGAAATCGAAAAATTTTGTTTTATTTTGGCTTAATTAAAAATTGTAATTAAAACGGAATTATGAGCTCAACGTGAAGTTTAAACACTTAAACTTTTTTTTTTGATTACCGAAAATTTTTCCCTTGAGGAAATTTCTACATTAAAAAAACGGTAGATCACAATTGTTTCCGATACATTAATCAGTCAATTTCTTTTCCACTTGATTTCATACTAAAGAGACTAACTTTAATCTGATTTTAAAAAATATAGGACATTTACATACCTGCACGAATTTTTTGAATTTTAAAACTTTAAACTTTTTGTTTAGATCTTAATGAAATGAAATTTTTAGTTTGTCTCTTATCGGTGATTGTTCTAACATCATGCGAGTTTATTCAATTGGACACTGTTAGCATAAACGAAGAGATAGACTCGAATAATTTAATACTCAACATGACCGATACGATCCTCAATCGACTCAATCTTTTACAAAAAAAATCGAATCTAGTTCGTTTGGAATCGATAAAATTTGATCTAAACGAAAATTCATTGAACGAGTATTTTAGCATTGATTTAAAAAAGTATCGTCAATTTGATGAGCAAACTCAAAATCAATCGAGTATAGTCCTATTAAGGACAAGTTCGAAAAAAATAGATCGGGAGTATTTATGTCGCTTGGACATACCGAATTGTTCATGTGAAGCCGAATGTATGTTAAGTCTTAACTTTGTGTCGTACTTTTTGTTAGATAACAAAGACACGTTCGAAATAAGTTTAAACTTGCCTATATTAGTGAATGATTTGAACGATAATAAACCGTTTTTTTACCAACCTGAAGTCACTATTGATCTTAACCAAATTGATTTAAAAGACGAGTTGATTTACATCCCTTTAAAGTTAGCTGCTGATTTGGACTCGACTAAAGAGAACCAGGTTTTAAATTACGAGTTGGAAAAAGTTTCTTATATTGTAGACGATTATACTTCGTTGAGTTACAGAGCTGATCAATTGGACCTTGTTGTTGATCTTTCAAAAATAAACCCGGATCAGGAATATTTGAACGATAAATTTCGTCTCGCTGCTTTGGACTCTAAACACAAAGTCTACCAAACTTTGTTTATAAAATACAAAATACCGAAACGAAAAGTCGAAAAAAAGACTCAACCAACAGGTACACCCTCCCCACGTGTATCACAACAAAATTCAAATATAATCTCTTTTATTTCGGCATTAAACGATATTGAGATACAATTTAATAATAATACGAGCGATTCGTACGATATTAAGTTCAAGTCTGATGTAAAGTCTCAAATTTTTGTGTCAAACAAGACCGACTCATTGGTTACACTGGCTTATTTTATAGTCGAAAAGAACAAGTTAAGCAAAAAAATGGATCAAATTGAACTTGAAAGTGAACAATTTATCGAATTAGAAGAGCCGAATGAATATTCACGGGATTTGTTCAAAATAAAAGAAATGAGAAATGGTTTGTATTCGATTTCGATCAAATCGGATCAATATCATCAAATTGTAAAGTCTAAAAAGAGTGAAAAAAAAGTTGATTATAACTTGAGACTTCGAACAAGGGTCAATAGATTAGAAATGTACAAGACTCTATCGATTTGTATTCCAATCAGTTTGATAATGAAAAATAAAGTGGAGACTTCGAGTTTGAAACCTCTAAGCGTCGAATCAGGTCCACAAACAAAAGAGGACACGAATTTTCATAACTATTTGATCATAGTCTCAATAGCATGTGCTGTTTTAGTACTCTTTGCAATCGTTTGTGTGTCCATATCAGTTTTATGTTATTGTTGTAATCGATGTAAAACGAATAATGAAAAATTAGATAAAAAACTTTCACCATTGGAAATACATCGAAATAATACTAACATAATGGTCTATGACGTGTTACCAAATGGTCAAAAGTCTTTATCTTCATCGTCATCGTCTTCTTGTACTAGCTCTAATTTGTCGCCAGTTACAACTACGACAACATCTACATCACATGATCAAAAATCAAATAATCCTTTATTTGAGACTCATTTGAGTACTGAATGGTATCAATCACAAAATGGTGGTCAAAATTCAACACCATCAGCATCGTCTCCATTATCATCCTCATCGTCTTGTAATCTAATCAAACCAGTCGATGAAGTTGATAAATATAAAAATGATTTGTACCGAAACTCGCAAGTTTTGTACAAACAAAAACATTTATTTCAACAAAATAATCAAAATCAATCGAATTATTATTCGTTAGTAAATAATATGGGAGACACAAATTTAGGAGCAACAACAAGTAGTATATATCAAGCTAAACCAATTAATTTGTTAAATAATTCAATTGGTTCATCTTCATCGCCGTCGTATTCGCTCGTAAACGAAGTTAATTTAAACAGTATGGATAATTTAAAAGATAGTATTAAAGAAAAAATGATGAGTAGATTAAATGAAGCATTGGCAACAACGACAACAACTACAACGGCAACGAGTAATTTAGCATCGAATAGTTATGGACAAATATCATGTGTTTAATTCAAGCCTGTTTTATTTTTTTTAGGGTCTTTTGTTTAAACGTTTTTTACTGTTTTTTTTTTTAAATGTAAATTTATCAAATTTTTAACTCAGGACTCAAAATTTTTTAATGTAAATTTTTATTTCTTATTTGCATAATAAAATAATTTATCTAAAATAAAATCATTAATTAAACCATTTTTTGATCATTACTAGCCGACTTTTCCCGCAAAACTTGCGGGATTTCTTAAAATCTTTTTTATTTTATTTTATCTTGTAATTTCGAAAAAGAAATTGCTTTTTCAAGGGTTCAATAATTTTCCGTAATAATTCTCTAAAAATGAAATTCGATCAAGCTATTTAAATGTTTTTTATGAAATATTTTTGAGAAATTTTGAGAAACAATCAAGATAAAATTAAGTCTTTGCATTTTTGGGTTCATTTCTTCCTATTTCTCTTACTCAAAAAAAGCAGCTTATTTTCTCTGTTCTTAACCTTATTCTGATCTTTACTGTCGAATGCAATTTTTAAAGCCGTGTCCTTTTTTTGATAATCTTCTTCATGACACCTTTTTTTTATTCTCAGTTTACTGAATTTTGGATCTTTTTACATCAAAGAACTTTTAAAGATCCTTACTTTCTAAAGATCTTTAAAATCTTGAAGTCCAAATAAACAGAAATAAGCTTTCTAAAACACTTCTTTAAACAAAAAAAAAGTAGTTTAATTAGTGTGATTCTCAAAATTATGGTAAGAAAAAAGGCAATAAGAGAAATTCATTATTATCATCAGTTATGCCTCTCAAACGATTCTTGTTTTTGTTGTTCTTTGATATCTTCGACTCGTTCGACCTATTGTTAGGTAATATATCGATAAAACAATTTTTGTTATTACATATCTACTTTAGATTAAAAGACACAATCATTCGTGCTGGTTCGTCATAAGCAATATGAATACAGTGTCTTATAAAACTTAGCTTTTTTTTCTAATCTGCCATAATTGGTTGCTGGTTGACAAAGTTTTAAAGGTCTAAATTGCCATGTAAGTTTGAGAAGCTCAAACTTGGAGAATTATTCAAAAAGTTTTTCTGGTGATAAAAACAAATTTCGACGCAAGCTCTTCTATGAATGTTCTTGATTCACATCAATATAGAAACATGCATGACTTTACAAAATTTCCTTCTAAATTGTATTTGAAGTTTGTTTGAGGCCAACTTTTCAATAAATAAAAGTTCCAAAATGCTTGAATCGTCAACTCTATTAAGCTTTTTTCATTTCACTTTGATAATGAAATTTGATTCTTCGTTAACCACCATCTATCTGATTTTCTCCTTGCACATGAGTAACCCAACCTGTAGTTTTTTTTCACTAAAAGTAGTCAAACGTTAAGTCGATATTAGAGCTCGATCGGTTAATCATTTGACAGTCGAAACCACTTAACTTTTTGAATTTTCGTAAAATGAAAAAAAATAGTTTTGAAATGCATTTACTGAAATATTTTTCATAATTTAAACCTCTCAAAATTCTTGTTACATAAAGTTGTCGATGATAATATTTTGAGAAGGCAATTGATAGATTTACAATTTGGCCTTAATAACGTTTATTTTATTTAACCTTAATTAAGTAGACAAAAGGCTTGCTTAAACTTAGTAACTTTATTTAAGAGTTTAAATTTTACCTTATTCTAACTCTAATTTATTATACAGTGCCTTATTGTGACAATGCTTTAACTTAGTAACTTTAAAATAAAACTTTTAAACGTTAGTCTAACTTTATTTTATTAGACGATCCCCTTTTTATATATTATATAGATTCATGCCATTAACTGTCCTCTTTATATTTTGGGCAATTATAAGTTTTTAGCGATTCAGCAATTTAGCATTTCAGAAGTTCACTTCTAGACCTACAACCCTTACTTTTGAGACCGTAACATTACCTAACATTTTATATTAGAAAATGTTACGTTGTTAAAAAATTAATATTTAAAATTAATATTAGTAGTAGTAGTTTAAACTGCAACTTGGAGGTTATCCAAGCATAACTCTAAAGAGCTGTAGCAGTCGCTTCTTTTTGTTTCGACATCCAAACATCAAGCTTCGCTTTGAAACAATTCAGGTTCTTTGCGCTTACAACATCTTCCGGAAGTTTGTTCCACCCATTCACAACTCTATTTGTAAAAAAGTTAAATCTAGGAAGACAATTTTTTACTTGTTCACGTGTTAAACAACGACTATTTCTTCTCAGTTCATATCTTCTACCTGCGGATCTTGTGTTTAGACTGTAATTAATCCCTTTGTTAAATTCAATATGCTCGTATCTATTAACCACTTTGTACATTTGAATAAGGTCACCCCCCTTAATCTTCTTGTGCTGAGATCAGTTAGCTGTAAACTAGTCAGACGCTGTTGATAATCCAAATCACGTAGTTCTGGTATTAGCTTAGTTGCTCTACGTTGTACTTTCTCTAATTCATTTATGTCTTTTTCCAAATATGGGCACCAAGAGCTAAAAGCGTACTCTAAATGCGGTCTAACCATTGAACAATACAATAACTTGATAGTCTCACTACAAGGATACTTAAAAGCTTTCCTAATTATACCCAACATCCGGTTTGCCTTGGCCGTTGCATTTCTTACTTGTGTGTCCCATTTTAGATCTTTTTGGAATATTAACCCTTTGATTTTTGCCGTACAGCCGATTTTTCAAATTCCAATGTTTTTGGCTAATTCTACGAAAAAGAAAACTAAATGTTAGCCAAATAAGAATGATATCACTAGAAATAACTTTTGAAACTGTAGTTACCAAGCATATTTTTGGAACGATTTTAATTTTTTTATTCCATTTTTCCGTGTAGCCATAATAAAGTCATAATTTTCGGAAAATAAATTTTCGAATCGAAAAGTAAATAATTGGCCTTTCGGAAATATGCCCCTCTTTGACTCTAAAGAAAAATAAAAATAAATTAGAAAATCGATAAACTGGACAGTTTGTTTTAAAGAGAATCTTCTCCTGTAAAAGCGTATGGGCATGAAAAGTTAGTTATACGATCTAATGTTAGGTAATGTTACGGTCTCAAAAGTAAGGGTTGTAGGTCTAGAAGTGAACTGCTGAAATGCTAAATTGCTGAATCGCTAAAAACTTATAATTGACGACATTTTCCTCTCTTTCCTGTTGATAAACTAAAGGTTTTCTAAAAATCATCTATCAATATCTTTTTTGGTCGGTTTATGGTATAACCGATCCTTAAAATAAATGGAAAATAATCTTTTCTCAAAATGAAAGATAAATCAAGACAAGGCTCGATAAGTTTGAGTAAAAAGCAACAAATTCTAGTTTCAAAAGGTCCAAAAAATGATGTAAAACACAGGGAATTGGAGTAAAACTCAATCGTTAATGTTTTCATAAAAACAATATGAAGGCTAAAAATGAGCTTTCGAATGAGCTAAAAATGATCAACCATACCATAATAGGTCCGTGAGGGCTCGGTAGGGGTCAAAAATAGGGTCAATTCAGAGAATTTTTTATTAAATTTCAACTATTTTGGGGGTAATCAGGGGCGATAAGAATGAATATCAAAAATATTCAGACGTTTCCGACAATTTTCCGCGGAATTATGCGGAAAAAATATGCTATATTTGGGTGTTTTTGTTTTTTCAATAATAACTCAAAACCGAAAATATTTTCCCCTAGAGATGAATGCATATTCTTGTAGAGGATTAAATTTAGAAAATTTGGTTCGAGGTCGATTTTTGAAAAAAAGTTTAGTTTCTTTTTTTAAAAACTTAAAAAGATAAAAAAAAAAAAAAATAAAAGTTTTAAAGCTTTTAAATGGTCATTTTATTAGATAAGACAGAATTTAAAAAAATTAAATTAAATTCTATTAAATTTAAGGTTCGGTCGGAGCAAAACGTCCACACTATCTAAAGTCGTCATTTTTGACTTTATAACGTTAATCTACGACCTCGAAAAACCCCAAAAAATTAATTTTTTATGGGGGTAAGGTTCACCAAGTCATAAACCTTAGTATTTATAGCCGCTTTTTCAAAAAGATTCAATTGATCAAAATCTTATCGGAATTTATCCTAAAATTTTCATGCAAACAATTTGTGATATTCACTATAGAACTTGCTATAAATCGTTTTAAAATATATAAAAATATGCGAAATTAGAGGTATGTAAAGTTCGGTTTTAACGTGATTTTTCTAAAAATTTTCGGTGAAAACCCGCTTCTAAAACTTTTCATACCCTTCATTCTTAGAAATTAAAACATTTTTTAAAAAATTTATAGTAAGATTTGTAGTTAATATGGAAAAATATATACCCATAAATTTTCAATTCCCTTTGAACATAGTTGAAAGGTGCTGAAACTTTTCTTGGAAACTAAGGTTTATGACTTGGGGAACCTTAAAAAATCGAAAATTTTGACCCTATCGAAAATTTTTGCAGAAAAACGTTAAGGTGCTTTGTTTAAACCTTTTAGTAAACGTGATTGTAAAAAGCTATAATTGATATAAAGATATTTTCTGAAAGCTAAAAAGCTACCATTGATGCTTGGACCATTGTCGATGAGGAAAAAATATTCCATAAAGCAATACTCGCATGAAAACGGTAAAAATTAGGGAATTTTTCAGTCAAACCGCATCTCCTCATAGGGGAATCGCAATACCCAATTTTTTTTTGTATCTGCTTATACAAGAAGCGATTCTCTACAAATCTCAGGAATTGGTTTTTTTATTTAATTCTTCATTTTTGTAAGCTAGTGGACGAAAAAAGTCATAAAAATGAAAATCTTGCGAATTTTTATTAAATTAGCGGAACCAAAAATATTATTTCCATTTTTTTTGTGATAAAAAGATTTTGCTATGTGTTGTTTGTATAATCGATTGTGTCGAAATAATATACCCATTTTTTAACAAAACATTTTTAGCTATCGAAAGTTTGTTTGATCTTTCGATATTTTGTCTAAGGTTGGGTCCACATTACTAGCATACATGCAAATCTTCTTAATATAAATTTAAATCTTTTTACCATACATAAATTTTTTCACAGCATACATACTTGATTAACATACAAATTTGCTGAATAACATACTAAATGCTTACAAACATACGTTAATTTTTAACTGCTCCTCGTATTGGAAATATTTCTCCTGGAGCTTCCAGTATCGGAGCTTCTTGAACTGGAACTACATTTAATGAATGCTTCCTCTCACGGAGCTTCTAGTCCCTGAGCTACTTTTGCACGAGCTACATGTTCTGCTGCTACTCGTACTGGAAATACTTCAACTGGAGCTTCTTATACAAAAGCTTCTTTTAGTGGAGATTCAAGTATCGAAGCATCTAGTATAGGAGCTACATGTTTTGGTGCTTCCAGTACCTGAGTTGCAAATTTTGGTGCAGGTCGTATTGGAACAACTTCTACTACATGTAATGTTGCTCCTTATACAATAGATTCTTCTATAGTGGATCTTCATGAAGGACACAGTGGAGCTACATGTACTAGAGGTTCTTCTACGGGAGCTTCAAGTCATTAGCCATAAGTATGCTTATCAGACTTGTGTATGTTTTTCAGCAATTTGTATGTTAAAAGGGTAATGTATGCTGAGAATAAAACCTTGTATGCTAAAAAGATTTTAATGTATGATGAGAAGATTTTTATGTATGTTAAAACAACAAACCCGAAACAAGGTTTTGTGTCTTACGATCCTTGTTTGATGAGGGTCGAATTTTCCACTTTTGGTGCACTCAGTTCTAGGTTTAGTCGACGTTTTATTGGTTTTATTAAGAGTGTATTTATTAAGTGCTATATTATTGATACCAATTATTTTCAGAATTCGTTTTTGGAGATCGGTTATTTCTATTTTTTTATCTTACTTACTTGCTGTAGTGAGCACTGGACTGTTGTAATCAAGGTGGCTGACGAGTAGGCTTTTATATAATGTCGCATACTTGAGTCAAGTCTGTTGTTAATTTCAATACCAAAGTATCGATATGATTCTACGACTTGGAGAAGTGAGCCATTTAGGCTAAGACTTGGTGACTTATCTGTGTCTTTGCCAGACGAAAACACAATTTTTCATTTGTTTGTATTCAGGCGCTTTTTTGTTTTTAGGATATAATCTGCATATTTTTCATTCCCGGTCTCTTTCGGAAGGTATTGGTTAATATTTGAGATAAAAGAATGGAAAATGTCGGCCGAGTACATTCTAAATTCGTAATGATGAATTTTGATTACAACTGGTCTTGCATTGCTTTGAATCGATTCAATCCAATCGATACCCTTTAAAAATAAATTTTTTGCGAAATAAAATTCTAGCTCAATCGTTTTAATTGTTTTAAAATTTTCAAAAACTCCATTTTGAATCGAATCAATTTTGCCTTTTGTTTGAAATTATTTTTTGGTCTAAAATAACATTATGGCAATCGAGTACTACCTTTTGAATTTGAGTCGTAAAGTTGGTATTTATGAACTCAATTAGATTTTTTTTATAAAATGTGTCGGTTAAATAAAAAAATTCTAAATTATTTAACTTTAAATTTCGGAATATCAGTGGACATAATAGGTCATATTTATTTCCAAATTTAAATGTTAAAGTTTCCAATAAAGTTACACTCTTATCGTTTCCACTACTTGGATAACAAGTTAAATTGGAGGATTTGAAAATTGAATTAATAAAAGAAATGCTCAAACTAAATGTAACTTTTAGATTTATAAAAAGATCGATATCAAGACCATTTAAATATACATAATTTAATTGCACGCTTAATTCTTTTGACAAAAATTTACATGGCTCATAAGATCTGATCCCAAAATGTCTTTTTTGGTTGCTATAATATGTTTTCCAAAATTAAAGTGCGCATTTAAATGAACCTTTGAAACCAAAATTTTTTGTTTTTTTTGGTTTTTTAAGTCAGGAGTTGAGGTTTATTCTAAAAAAATTAAAAAAATTGTTATAACATGGTTTTGATGTTATTAGTTCCATATAGAACAAACCTCAATTTTGCCTTTGTTCTTAGAGAAGTGGGCAAGAGTTTACGGTATAAGTTAAAAAAGAATGGGAATTTAGGTAAAATAAAGTATTCAGCAGTGTGGAGCAGAGTTTTTGTAGACTTTGCCAGTAGATGCAGCATTATTTACTGCACACTGCTGCATACTTTATTATACCAAAATCCCCATTTGCACAGGTTATATTCCCTTTTTTTGTGATTGAAAAATAAAAAAATAAAAAATCATAAAAAAATTTTAACACGCAAAAATAAACTTTGATTGGAAAATGAAAACTCTCCTACCCGGAAAATTTATTTAACCCTTATCCGTCCAAAGTGGTCGCGTGTACTACGAAGGTCGAGTGATTGGCTCTCGTAAAAACGCCCGAATAATGATGATGATGATGATCCGTGCAAAGACCAAAGTGGGTCATTTTTGACCCAATTGAAAATTAAATTTCTTACATTATTTTTATTGTATACGTATTCTTTAGGGGTATCCAAAAGTTTTGACGTTCGGGTTAAAAAAGACGAAAAAAAAATTTTTTTATCGATTTTATTTTTCAAAGTAATTGCCTTGATTTTCTATACAAAGTTTCATCCGCTCAGTCCACTTTTGAAAGGTTTTGAAAGAAACTCTTCTTTAGGAATCGAATTAAGTATCTCTGTAATTTGGGATTCCAAGAGTTCTTCACTTGTACGATCGGGTAAGCGTTTTTTAATTTCGTTAAATAACCAAAAATCACATGGAGCTAAGTCTGGGGAGTAAGCCGGATGGTCGATTATGGTCATGTGATTAGTATTGAGAAAGTTCTTGACGTTTTCATGAACATGAGGTCGAGCATTGTCATGCAAAATTTTCATATTTTTTGTACCTGATGTTGGTCTTTGCGATTTTAAGGTCTCAATAAGAGGACCTAAGACATTTTCAACATAATAGGTGTTATTTATAGACTGTCCCCTAGGAACTACATGCACTTAAACAGGTCCTGTTGTTTTAATAAAACACACACCATTGATTTCGGCTAAAATTGGTTGCGTTTTACCACAGTTTGCGGACTTTGGTCCTTTGGAGCCCAGCTCGAATTAGATGCTTTGTTCCCAATTTTACGGTGGTAAATCCATGACTCATCCCCTGTAACTATATCACATAAACGCCATCTTTGGGTCTCTAAAAGTTATAAATTTTTGCGACAAATCTCAACCCTTTTTTTTTGTTGATTCTCATTCAATTCATGGGGGATCCAACGCGAGGATAATTTACTCCATAATTTGTTCCATAACTCAGGCCTGTCTCAGCTTCAATATAATGTATAGATATCCTCGGGTTCTTTTCAACAAGTCGTCGAATTCGATCAACATTTGAAGAATTAGTCGCTGTAATTGGCCTCCCAATTCGATCAATATCGTTGACTGACGCCACGCCACTCTTGAAACGTTCAACCAACCTTTCGACAGTACGTTTAGAAGGAGCACTATCTCCCATTGATGCCATAAGTTCGGAATGGATTACTGCTGCTCTAATATTTAACTTATACCTGATCAAAATATAGCTTCTTACGTGCTCCTTATTCATTTTTGAAATTTTGAAAAATGTGAGTTTCAAATTATGAGCTGAAACTTTTGAAATACATATTCAATATGTTGATGCGACCACACATTAGAAAGCTAATAAAATGAAGAACATGGTTATGCAAAAATTTTTTTTTTTAAATTTTTTTAAATGAATTATTGATGAAAACGTCAAAACTTTTGGATACCCCTAAGTAAAAATTGAATGGTGGGTCAAAAATGACCCACGTTGGTCTTTAATGATTGTAAATTACCTTTGGACGGATAAGAGTTAATTTAAACAAATCCTATTTTTTTAAAAAACTAAATTGACTTTAATGAAAAAGGTGAAAAACTAGATAAAAGTGTCTATCACAATGTTTTAATGTAGTAAAATATCGAAAATTCAATAACGAGATTTAAAATTAATAAAACATAGTAAGCGACATTCATTTTTGAATCCTAAATTAAAAAAAAACCTAAATTTCAGGCTGTTGTCTGCGGCTTAAGCTCTTTCAGACGACGCACGCGCGCGTTTCGCGGATTATTGTGATTGTCGAAAATCATAATTGTTTTAAAAAACTGGTGATTAGCCTGTAGTTTTAACCTGGTGCAAGAGTTTCTAATGGCAGTACTCGCTTGCACTATTGAGGAGCGACTCGTTATCAAAAGTCGGCCAGACAAAATTTCAGATTAAAATTTATTAGATATGAATCCCATTAACCAGTCCTTTATTTTTTTTGAAGGTATCTGTAGAGTATCGAATCATAAAAATGTCACAATTAAAAATTAAAAATCCCATTTTATTTTGAATTAATAATGATGAAAATTGAAAAAAAAATTTAAGAAAAAGAGAATTCATCGGATACTATGTTTTATTAGTTTTAAATCTAGTTTTTGAATTTTCGATTTTTTACTTTAAAACAAATTATATAGACGTTGTCTGTTGTGATAGACACTAAAGATCATTTTTCTTTTATTAAACACTCGAGAACCTTGTTTAACCATTTCGTTTCTTCAATACATTTTCTTTTATCAAAATATTTGTTCATATTCTCATATCTTTCTTTTAAATCAAATTCCAATAAAAGCCATAACTTTTTTAAATCAATTGGACACAGAAACATAGATTGTTTGAAATCTTCTTTTAAATGACCAGATCCATTCATACAACAATCTTTATACTTACAATGTGCAAATCCTAGAAGGTGGCATGTTTCATGAACCATTAGTTTACAACTTCGCTTAAGCCAAGTTAGTTGACAACTATTTGCTTTTGTTTCGTAATCAAACCAATCCGACTCTGAAAATTTAAGTTTCGGTTGATATCTCATTATACTAAATACTCCTACAGCCCGACTACCATCGCATAGACCAGCAACAAATAAATCAGAATCTTCAACGTAAAGATCATACTCGGTAAAACCAATAAGACAACAAGCATCTTTTGGTTTTATTTTAGCCAAAATGTAATGAAAACTATCAGTTCTAATTTGAACCTTTTTTGATTGGTAACGAAAATTAAGGTCAGTTTTTAAACCATTGTAGTGTGCTGTTACTGTAAAGTCACCATCAGATTCAATGGTTTCAATTTTAATTTCCAAAGGTAACACTTTGATTAGAGTTTTGTCAAAAAAAACTTGGCTGTATTCGACTAAATCTTGAAAATTTAAATTTTCAAAATCTCCTATTTTGACATAATATACATATCTCTTATCACCGTTGCGTTTAAATAAAATATTTGAATGATCACTATAGAAACCTGAGCATGTTTGACCTCTTTCATTGAACTGTACGAGCCAATCTAAATCGTTTGTCGGTTTTTTAATATCACCAAAATGTTTCATTATTTTTCTAAACTTAGTGTCATTTAGTTTTGTTTTTTTACCAGGTGTAATAAGTGCATGTAGAATTTGTTCGCTTGTTGGCATTTTGAAATTTTTATTAAAATTTAATTTCGATTTTTTTGGTGACATTTTTAGAAAATTTTTAGAATATTTTCGATTTTAGCTCGTTAAATACGAAAAAATTTCATTTGATTGTGAAATTAAAACAATGGACGAGTAACTATTGTTGTCTACATTTGCACTCTTAGCAACCCCGTGTTTATTTTAAAGGAAACACCGAAATCACATTACTCAAATGTTAGAAAAAATATGGCGCAAAAAGTTGAAGGACTAATTGCAAAGCCAACATTGCATTATTGATTTAAAATGGATCTATTTTTCTGTTTTCTGCCAATTTTATTTTTTATTTTCAGGATTTTCTAGATGGTAGGGCGAAACTTTTTTGATTTTGGTAACAAAAAAATAAAAACTTAATATTTTTAACCCCTAAGTCTATTACTCACTGACTAGTTTCCTAAATGGCTAATCTCATTATGGGCCATTGCAGTCTTTAAACTGAAACCAAACACTTCTCTATCAATGCACGGTTTGAATTTTTTAACAAATATGGTACATCGGCATGAGCTTCTTTTGTTGATTTCTCTCACAAATCTCTTAAAGGAAGGAAGACTTGTTTTATTTAAGGAGTTTCTTTCTTTTCTTTGTACCAGGGCTGGAGCCAAGGTGGGGCAGGGTATGGCGCTGCCCTAGTGAGACCTTAGAAATTCAGTCAAGCATTCAAAATTTTCTTTACTTTTGTCTTTTATTATAAGCAAAATTTTCTCACAGTAGGCGGATACGCTTGTACTAATCATTAGGAATTACAGTCTACGCTCGAATTTATCACGTCATAGATTTGTCACTATTCAGATTTATCCCCAGAAATTTCTAGAACCAATTTCCTCCAATAAGCATTAATGACATTCATATTTGTCACTATTCAGATTTGTCACGCTGATCTGAAGGAACGAATGGGGTGATAAAATCGAGCGTAGACTGTATAGCTATTTTAAAAAGATGGACAGCTGACACAAACCCACTTAGAATCAGAGATACGAAAAATGTATTCTAAGCAGAGATACGAACCCGTATTTTTTTCGGGTTTTGAGTTAGGGTTGGGTTCGGGTTGACCACTCAAACTCGATACTCAATTACCCACTTTTTTGGGTAACCAACCCATAACTCATTCCCACAAAACTTAACTTTTCAGGTTACGTAAATGAATCTGATACCTTTTTACTCAAAACAAAACCGATAAAATCGAGTATGTGGTTATCGGATTCAGGTACGTAGCCTGAAAAGTTAAGTTTTGTGGGAATGGGTTATGGGTTGGTTACCCAAAAAAGTGGGTAATTGAGTATCGAGTTTGAGTGGTCAACCCGAACCCAACCCAAACTCAAAACCCGAAAAAATACGGGTTCGTATCTCTGCTTAGAATACATTTTTTTATGAGAAAATGTATCCAAAAATCACATTAAACAAAAGGTCTTCGGATGTGCAACATAAAGCACATTATTAATTAAGATGGGCTCAATCTATTACTTTAGATGTAATTTGCCACCAAATGGCACTGATTTATAAAATTATCAGGCTTGCGAGTTGTGATGACTTAAATAAATGGTAGCTGTTGTAGTCCTCGTTATGACTTCAACTACTGTTAGAACCCAAATTATTTGTCTTTATAATTTGTTTCTTTGTTCCTTTCTTTCTCTGTCGAAACATGTATTTTCAACTTTCACAACTACTTTCTGCAGTTCTAGTCATATTTACTTTTAGTATAAAAAGACATTACTAACAATTACTAAACAGATTCCAATTTTAATAAAAAGTTAATCATTAATTTATCTTTGTTTTGGTCTCTCACCCATTAAGTCCACAATCACTATAAGTCGATTTGGCTTAATACTTTAATATATTTTCACAGTATATTACAAATGGTGCCCAACGGAGTTTAAATTATACATTTTAATTTAAAGACTCACACACACTTATAAAGCAAAATTAAATTCAGTTTCAATCAATTGAAACACGTTAGTAAACTTTAATTCATTCACTTATACTTCAACACGTGTAAAACAAACACGAGATTTATTATAATGATCAAATTCAACCCTCTATCGTTTATATACACAAGTCTACAATACGTTACACAATTAATCTATACGAAACAAGTGGTTCAAGAGGAGATTCAACGTATGAAAACCGTAGAAACAAAACAGAACAGGGAACCGTCAATTATGCCGTTCGTGGACATTATTTTTGACAATGTAAACAGCTACTATAGCAATGTAAAATACCTAGAATTAATTCGAGATATAACAATAACAATAATTTTATGGAGGATTATCTTAACAATCATACAGAAAATCAGTTCAAACTGGCCGTTTAAATATGAGCAAAGAAAAATGACAACACCAATAATGGTGAACATTATTCCAACAAAATTTACTATAAACCAAGACTTCAATGTATGGAAGAGGGGATATGAAAGGTACGCTAAGAACCTTCCAGACAAAGTAAACCCTCTCTTGAACCTTTTGGAAGAACGTTGTTTAGAACAATTAGAACAAAGATTACTTGCAAGGAACCCAAACGCAACCTTCGAAGAAGTGATAAGGACCTGCTCAAAACTATTTGGTCGTAACCCAATTTACAACGATCCCTTAATGGAGTTTGTCCTTCGAACACAAGTACCAAACGAGTCAATCTTTCAATTCATGTATGAATTAGAAAACCTTGCATCTAAGGCATACCTGAGACATGACGACAACTACCGGGAACATATCATAGTCGATAGATTCATAAGAGGTCTAAAAGACAATAGAATTCAAAGCGAATTATGTCAAATGGACACAATCGAATCAATCCAAGAAGTACTAGATAAAGCAAACCAACTTGAAATTGGCTTCCAAAAATGTAAACAAATAATCGAGAGTAAAGAAGCAACTCGGACCACACACCAAAATACAGATGAAAACAACCACAGAATGGGGCAGAACATGAACTATAACGGACCATCAAATTTTGGGCAAGACGCTAATGCAAACCATTTGCGTGAAAGACCTCAACACCCTCGATGGCAGAACAACAATTACAATCGTGAAGGTTATAGAAATCAGACAACCCAACAAAATATTAAAGTCGTTAAAGGAAATAAAGTGAGGTTCGTAGACAGAATGGAAACACGATCAAAAGCAACCCCCGAAACAACACTTGAGAACGTTGATAAGTACGGGTCCACACAAAACGAACCAAAAAACAGGGCCACCCGATCACAATTACAATTAGTAAGCCATGTTGAGAGACCCTCTCTCTTGGACGCTAACGATAGACAAATATCAGATTATAGCTTAGTCATCGCGGAAAAACTTGAAGGCGACTGTTTAATAAATGATACTTTCGTGCGTTTTCAAATAGATACTGGGTCAGATGTTACCGCGATTTCAGAGGAAGCATACCAAAACCTCGCCAATAAGCAAGAAATCGTACAAACCAAACACAACATCTCCGGTGCTAATGGTAACAACTTACACGTTCTAGGGCAAACATGGGTAAAATTACAGTTTGGTACATACATCACTCAAATGTTCATGTTGGTAATCAAAGACTTGGTTAACGAATGTCTCGTTGGTTTAGACTTCGTGAATAAATTTAACGGTTTTCGAATTCCCATCAGCCATTTAAAAACGACACTAAAGAATTTTACGTCCACAACTATTCAAATTCATAGACGAATGCTGGGTCAAAAACAATTAGAAATTATCGGTGACAGTGAAATAGAACAACAACTAAAAAAGAAAATTAAGGCTATTAAATTTAACAATCCACCCTCAACCGATATAAACGGAACAATAGATTACACGATCGAGGAATTTAACAATTACAAGGAAAAAATAACAGAATTAGTTTCAAGTATCGCTGCTGCTTCTCTACGCGAACTCAAGCCATCAAAAATCACTGAACACAAAATAGAATTGTTGGATCCAAAACAAGAACCGATTCGACAAAAGATGCGTAGAGTCCCCCATAGTAAGCGAGAAGAATTCGGGAAAATGGTCGATGAAATGTTGGATGCCAAACTAATTCAACCAAGCAATTCCCCATGGTCTTCACCGATTTACCTTGTTAGCAAACCCGACGGATCGATTCGAGTCACAGTCGATTATCGACTGTTGAATAATGTCACACGAAAAGATGCACACCCGTTACCAAATATCGAAGATCTATTCACCTTGCTTGCGAAATCAAAATGGTTCACAAAACTGGATTTGTTCACAGGCTACTTCCAAATCAAACTAGATCCAAACTGTAGAAAATACACCGCATTTTCCTGTGAAAAGGGTCTTTTTGAGTTTGTTGTTATGCCTATGGGTTTGACAAATGCTCCAGCTTCTTTTCAACGAGCGATGAACGAGATATTTAGAGAAGCAATAAAACTGGGCTTTGTAGTGGTTTTCCTAGACGACATTTTGATTCACTCATTTGACCTCTCTAAACATCTCGAGCATGTGAATATAGTTATTTCAATCCTTAAGAAACATGGTTTACAGGTGAAACAAAAGAAATGTGAGATAATGAAACAAGAGGTTTCCTTTCTAGGACACGTAATTGGATATGGCTACATTCGACCTGATCCGGCTAAAGTCGAAGCACTATACCGTTACCCGAGACCATATACCTTAACACAATTACAAAGTTTCCTAGGCCTGGCACAATACTACCGAAAGTTTATTGAACATTTCGCCGCCATTGCCGCTCCGCTATACAAAATCATGAGTAAAGAAAACAAAGAATTCACGTGGAACGACTTTTGTGAAAAATCTTTTAATCAATTACGTACGGAGCTCTCGTCTGATTCCGTTTTGGCATTACCAGATCCAAATGGTAGATATAGGTTAGATACGGATGCTTGTAACACTGGAGTAGGAGCCGTTTTATCTCAAAAAATAAACGAAGAAATAAGACCAATCGCCTATTTTTCGAAACAGTTGTCAAAGTCTCAACAAAACTACTCAACAACAGAAAAAGAGTTGTTTATCATGGTCTTGTCAATGGAGAACTTCCATTCTTTTCTGTTTGGACAAGAATTCGATTGTTTTGTAGATCATCAACCTCTTTCTTGGCTCTTGACTTGTAAAAATCCCAATTCGAGACTTGCCAGATGGCTCATCAGAATTAGCAATTATACATTCGTCATACACTACAAGAGTGGTAGAACACATACAAACGCGGACGCCTTATCCAGATGGCCTTTACCAATCGATAACGAACAAGTGCAAAAAGAACAATTACTTCACGTAGCCGATGAGCGAGAACCAAGATTGGTCATTAATGTCATTGATTTAGTAAATAAAGAAGATTTGGAAACAAACAAAGCCACAAAGTTTGTTTTTTCTGCTGAAGAGCAAGACAAAGACGATTGTATTAGATGGGCAAAAGAACTAATTCGTACTAATGGAGAAAACCGTCCTGAGATTAATCAGTTCCAAACTACATTCCAAAAACGTTTATACGAGCTTTATGATTGTCTAAAACTCGATAACGACATCTTATACTTCCGTCGTGAATTGAATGATGGAACCGTAATGAGACTATTAGTACTTCCAAAACATCTAGTTATGAAGACAATTGAAACAGTACATAGCTCAATCTTTGGAGGCCATTTAGGTGTAAGCAAGACGTATGACAAGTTAAGGACACGTTTTTATGCGCCGAAACTCAAAAGTAAAACAATTAAATTCATTAAAGAGTGTGTTACATGTCAAAAGATCAAACAACCTAAACAATTACAAAGAGCAAAGTTACAACCAATTCGTTCAAATAGACCTTTTCAATTAGTTACAATGGATATTGTAGGCCCTCTTCCAGTTTCAAAGAGTGGTCATCTATACATACTAGTTATATGTTGTCATTTTTCAAAATGGGTGGTTCTGTATGCTATGGTTAACACTACAAGTGACACAGTGGCTCGCCTCCTAATTCGTTTCATGCTAAAATTTGGCCTATGTATTAACATCTTAACCGATTTGGGTACAAATTTCCAATCAGAATTAATACGAAAAATATACGACCTACTGGACATTAACCAATTAAGAACCACAGCGTTTCACCCAGAATGTGACGGGTTAACGGAACGATTCAACAGAACGTTAAAGACTATGATAGCCAGTCACGTAAATGAAAATCAAAACAACTGGGACGAGTTATTACCTCATTTAGCATTCGCGTATAATACATCAACTCACGCCACTACCCATCATACCCCATATGAAATTGTTTTCGGTAGACAACCGAAAATTCCAATTGATTTGATACTCGACAAAGACGATTTAAATGAAGGGGAAGGGGAATACACAGTTCTCCCAGGAACAAGCGAAAATCTAGACGAGGTAAACAATTACAGAGAACTGTCACAAGCCGACTATTACGTAGAAGAACTAAAAAACCGAATTAAAGAAGTATATAAATGTGTTCAAACAAATACTGAGTCAAAGGTTGAAAAATCAAAATTATACTATGATCGAAACATAAAACCTTTGGAATACAAAGAAGGTGAACTAGTTATGCTTAATATCCCAAAAGTAAAAACGGGTCTGTCTAAAAAGTTAGCACCTAAATGGGAAGGTCCATTCACAATTACACAAAAGGTTGGACCGGTAAATTACAAAATTAAGAAGTCATCGAATTCGAAAACCAAAATAAAACTGGTCCATCATAACAGGTTAAAACGTTTCTTTGGAAAACTTCCAGAGGAAAACCAAATTAAGGATTCGGACAGTGAAACCGATGTCCCAGAAAAAGCACCCAAGAGATCAATCAACGATGAAAAGATTAACAAACAAAGTAAAACATCGCGCACTAAGCGTAAGAATACACCGTCGAAGAGTGGTAATAAACAATTACAAAATGAAGGAAATCAAACATTCACACAAGAAATTGATTGTCCAGTACCCGAGGTACAAACGAATGTATTAACTAATCCACTTCAAGATGAGTCATCTGAAACTGAGACGGAATCCTCAGCTGATGTTACTTTTCAACCAAATAAGTATTTAACAAACCAAACGGACAAGGGGCAAGTACCTTTGCGTAAGAGCACAAGACAGAAGAAGCCCGTTGATAGGTTAAAATACTAATCATTACATTTAATACAAATCGAATAATAATTAAATTTTTGTACATTAAAATTTGCATCGCAATCCATTCTATATGTTAAATTCAAAATTTTCTAAATTTTCTAATTCAATTTTCCAGTTTCATTTTCTATTTTTAAAATTAATTCTTAATTTAGTTATTCGTTAACAATTATAAAAAAAAAAAACAATTACAATACAAGAACCATTACAATTACAAATGGCACTCGATCAACATGACATTATGATATCAGGTATCACAAACGAAACCGATGCAGAGTTTGAGTTATGGGAACTAATACTTCCGTTTGAAAGACGATATGGGGTTGATGTAGAATGGTTAAACGTTTTCAACGCTTCGAAACGTGACGAGCAAGGACCTAAAACAACGTACGCCTTTCTTCGATTTGTCGATCCGTCGATCCATCCGCAGATTGTAGAACAACTTGATAATCGAGAACATAGAGGAAGACGACTACGCGTACGTATAAACCCCCTCCCTACTCCACAACATAGACTAGATGCTGTTTATTCACCACGAGTTCAATTCGAGTTAAACAAATTAGTCACCAAAGAGCGTGAATGGGTCCTCGAAAAGTCCCGTCTCCAATCTCAGATCGATCAACTTCAACGTCAAGTTGAACACTATTCTGAAGTTCAACGACAACTCGATGCAGAGATCAATCAATACCGAGAAAATCCCGTTGAAACAGAGATTCGAGCTATCCAGGGTAGTATTCAAACTTTACAAGCCAACATACTAACTTGGAAAGAACAACTGAATAGCCAACCACTCCATGTGGCGACCACATTAACTCGAACAATTAAAGCCGCGGAATTCGAACAATCACAATTACGGAACAAGCTGGCTCAAAACCAACAATTGTTGGTTGAAAATCGATCCGGGATCGAAAATCTCAAGCAAGAACTCCTTAGTGTTCAGGCCGTAAATGCTCAAGTATTACGCGATTTGGAGGAGTTCCGACTTGAGAATGTTCAACTACGGACGAAGAATCAAGAGTTAGAACAACAGCTTGATGATTTGAAACTCGAGTTACTCCATAAGAACAACCTTGTCGAGCAAACCCAAAATGAGAATGCGGAATTACGACAACAACAACTCCGAGATAATTCAGCGAATGTTATCAGTTGTCCAGTATGTCTCGAATCCAGTCCACAAACAGGACCTTTAATCGCACTCCATTGTGGACATATAATATGTAGAAGGTGCCGGGATAACTTACACCGGGTTCGGTTCAATGCGGTTTGCCCAACTTGTCGTCGAGGTGGTTTAGGTGCGTTTATCACCGTATATCTATAAATGGTATTCCGTGGTAACTGTGTTTAGTTTTTGTTTTTTTTGTTTTTTTGATCCACTTTTTTTTTCACAAGGGCTAAGCACTTCTCATTAGAGGGGAAGGTGTGTTAGAACCCAAATTATTTGTCTTTATAATTTGTTTCTTTGTTCCTTTCTTTCTCTGTCGAAACATGTATTTTCAACTTTCACAACTACTTTCTGCAGTTCTAGTCATATTTACTTTTAGTATAAAAAGACATTACTAACAATTACTAAACAGATTCCAATTTTAATAAAAAGTTAATCATTAATTTATCTTTGTTTTGGTCTCTCACCCATTAAGTCCACAATCACTATAAGTCGATTTGGCTTAATACTTTAATATATTTTCACAGTATATTACACTACTTTCCAAAAGAGCATTAAGTTTAGCTGTGTTTATACTTGGATATATTTCAAGTATAAAATCACAGTGTTTATAATATAATTTAGTTTTTTGAGATCTCATTTATTATTTTTTCTTTAATTTTGTATTCTCTTTTCTTTTTGTAAAGGCTAGAAGCGGCCACATTTATTAATAAACTATTATAATTTAATTTATTTTGTTTATTATTGTCCCTTTCCTTAAGTCCTTACCCCATCTTGATTTAAAGACAAGTAAGCCGATACTTGATCTTTAAAATAGCGATCGGCACTAAGCTTTTCGGCTGTGATAAAAAAAAAAATAGCCATACAAGTATAATAAAGGACCTTTTGTGAATGGTTTGTTGGGTGGGTGTTTTGTGACTGGAGAGGAGAGAGGGTGGGGTCACCTCTTGCCCTAGTGAGAAAATGGCGCTTGCCCTGCCTTGTACCCTAACAAGAATCCAACGTTCAGTTTTAAATGGAAAACACGACAGATTTACATTATATTTTAGATGAGGTCTAAAAAGTCCGGTATAACTGCATTATTTCATTCAAATCTAATATAATTCCAAGATCTCTTTTCTATTTCGTCCCATGTGGTGTGTGAAAATCATTAGGACTATTCATTTGGTACTCATGCCTGAATCTGTTACATAGAACTTAAAAATGATTATTGTGTAAGTCTTCATTCAGCACAACTCCAACCAACTATTGCTATACTAGTCTCTAGTTTTGTTGGAATAAAAACTTTAAAGTAGATAAAAAATTAATTTATTATTCGCTCATATAAAAGAAATTAAAAAATAAATATAAAATTTACAATTAAATAATTTTGTTCACAAAATAAAAAAAAAAAGAGTAAAACTTATTGATATAAATTGAACTAATATTATAAATTTATATCAAAACGACTTGGGGATCAAATTTTTTGTTTCCAAAAAAATCTTCATTTCCACTATTTTGATAATTTAAAAAGAAAAAAGAAGCGAAATTAATAACAATTTTAACAAATTTATTTATAGAGATTCTTCCATTTTAGGATTCATAAAGTATGTAACCCTTATAAGAAACAAAAAGTTTTACATTACAACAGTATAACAAGTTTTTAAGAAATGACTTTGTTATTTGTCAACCGGTTTGAGAGTTCATTTTCAATTTCGCGTATTATTTCATTTGGATCTACGCGAGTCTCTATTATTCTTAAGTTAGCCGGTTCTAAACGATTCGTATTGAACAATGTACTTTGACTACTAGTACCATTTAAATTTGTATTTACAATTGGAATTGATGAAGTTGATGACGACGAATTGACAAACGAATTTTTTCCATTATTCGAAAGAAACGATGAACTGTTTGACAATGACGCCATTTCTTGTTTTAAATTTGAGTTTAAAATTGAAAACGATGTTGATTGACCTGATATTATGAGACCAGAGTTTCCAAATGATGATGTTGACGAAGTGGTTTGCATATCCTCCATTAATTTCTTAAACAAAAAAATATAAGATTAAATCACAAAAGTTTTATTTTTAAAAATTTACATTATTTCGATTTTTTATTATAAAATCAAAACTAATGTTTGATTTAATGGAACCATTACTGCATGATCTTTAATACAAAAAAAAAGTATTATAAGTTAAATAAATATTTGTTTTATCAGTTAATGTGTGTTTTGTTTGTTCTTGCAAAAAGCTTAAAAATTTTCACGGTAAACTCTCAATGTAAAACGGAAATTAATTTTATACTAAAACTTTTATTTTTTTGATTGAACCTTAATCTAGATAATTGCTTTTTCTAATAGACAAAAAATTTGCATCAATCTTGGTGTCGGAAAAGAAATGCAATTAGATTCTAATTTAATAAAAAATTTTGATTATTTAACTGGATGATGAAAAACAGTGTAAGTATATCATTGTAACAGCAACTTCTCAAATAAATTCGTAATCTACACATATGAAAATTTTCGATGTTTCGGACACTGTGGTCTCAAGTACAAAGACTCCTTAAAAACCATACATAACTCTTTAACAGAAAACCCTAAAAAACATATATGATTATATTTAAAAGTGATCCTTTCAGTTTTCCTTAAAAAGACCCTAATTTTACCGTTTTCAGCACCCAAAATCGATTTTCAAAAATAGAGTTTTTAATGGAAAGATATATATGCTTTTTAAGGTTTTCATACACGAGAATTTCGATTTTTTGGTCAGAAAGTGAAAATGCCGTCATCTTTATGGTTTTTTTTTTTGTCACTTTTCGTCTGCTTTTTTAAATTAAATAAAGCTAAAAATGAAAAAAGTAAAACCATAGATTTGTTCAGAATTTTCTCTAGTTTAACCTGAGAAAATAAAAAAGTGGGATCAAAAGTGACCCCCTACATACAATTTGACTAAAAAAATGCCTTTTTTTACAGTTTTTGTCAGAAGGTGACTTTCGAGAAATTTTTTCTTCGGCCGACCAGCGTCAATGGGAGCTTTTGAGCTTTCAGATGGTACCTCCAGATCAAAAATATCTTTTTCCAATCGTGAGTTCTTAAGTGTTTAAATTAAGCACCCTATCATTAGGCTACAAAAAGCGGAGGGGTAGGGGTAAAATTTTTGATTTTTGACCCCTATGAAAAAAATGATTTTTCCGGGTTTCCGGGGTCGTAGATTACGGTTCCGATGTCAAAAATGACAAATTCAGATAGCACTTAAGTTTTGAATTTCAAGAGCTTTATAAATAAATATATTTTGTAAAATTTACCATAAGAAAAGTTTCAAGCATCTTGGATTTATTCGAAGGGTAAAATTAGTAATTTTACTGTAATTTTAAATTACAGTGGCGTAGCCAGAGAGAGGACAGCGTTGGTGAAGATTATTTGATGCATAAATAAGGTCTAGCCCCATTTAACTTTTCGCCTTATTTAACTTGTTTTAATACTTTCGTAATCCGCATACCCTAGAAAACGTGAAACTCTTGATGGGTAATTAAGAGAAGGCTCTGTTAAAAATTTTGTATAGACACTTAGGACTTAAAGATCCGAAGAATTAAATTTGGAAACCAAAACGAGTCCTAAGAATAAAGATCAATGGATTGAAGTTTACCGTGAAGTTAAGATAAACATTTAAGCAGTCATTTTTAATCCCGTATAAAAATTGCTCAAATCTAAAGCATATTTAAACTATGCCAAAATTAAAGAAAAACATAAAAAAAACGTGACTGTAAGTAACATTTAAACAAAATATACATTTATAGGGATATTTAATGATTAAGGGATAACTAGCTTGCTTATATAGAGAGACATTTAACATTTAAAAAAAAAATTTAAAATACAATTCGGATATATCACTAAAATTGATAAAAAAAATAAAATTTTTTTAAGATCAAAAATTTATAAAATAATGGAGAGATTTTTTTACCTATTGTGTCCATAAGGATTTTGATTTGTTACCATGTAACCGGTGTTTGAATTGGTAGACGAAAGACCTAGATTAGACGTCAATGATAAATTTCTAGTGTGTGTATGAACTGAATTTTTCGAGCTAGTGTTAGTCATTGATTGACTCTGTATGTTAAAGTTAATAGGTATTTCTTGATTAAATTTGATTAGATTCGAATCGTTTTTGTTTAATGAAGGAGACTCAGATGGTGACGACGAAGCTTCCTTATTAGCCTCAGGGTTTACTATTTTAGGTGATGTTGACCTTTGACTATTTAAACATTGATCTAGTATGCGAATTTTAATCTTTAGATATGAATTATCAAGTCGTTGTTGATTTTTTTTAGAATTAGTATCATACTCTTTGAGAATACGGTTAACACAAAATTCATTTGAATTTTGATCGATTACTTGTTGATATTTGAGAATATAATCGGATAAATTGTAGTCGACATAACCTAATTTTTGATATGATTTACCACCGCGTAGTTCTTTACGAACTGATATACGACATAAACATGGCTCGTAGCCGATAATTATTGTTTTTTGTTCTTGCTTGTCTGTAGTGTTAGTAAGACTGTAAAGTTGTACCGCTTTCACGTCAAATTGAATCGGCGAGTTATTCGACCAAAGTACTTTAGAGTTATTCACTTCTTTCCTTTTGGAAATTTTAGGTTTTTTTCCTCAAACAAAAAAAAACGAAAATAAATTTACTTTGAAGAATATGATACGTGATTACCACCATCACAAAGTCTTACTTTACAAAAGAGAACACCATTTACATACGGCACTGATAAGAGTTCTTCAATATCCAATTGAATCTTTTAAAATTTTAAAATTAGTTTTAAAAGTGCTTGTCATTTAAAGAAATTATCATTTTGACATTTCGAATATTCAAAAAAAAACATCATTCGTAAGGCAGGTATTTGGATCAATCTTAGAAAAGACAAATGAATGGATGGCTTATAATTTTGACCGATGAAAGTGTACTCAAAAATTGATTTTAATTTTGGAGAATTTCAATTTAAAAACCAGACCACAAGTTTTTATCGTCTTGAGAGCATGTAATGCACTGTGGCCTAGAATGTTTGGTTTAATAGAAGGGACATATAATGTACAATGACTGCTTCGCTTTCTTTGTGGCTCATTAATTTTTTTAACCACTGGGATGCAAGAACCTTAAAAATTTTTCATATGCACGGTCAATACTCGAATATGAATCGGTAGCTTGGTGTCTTTTTCGTAAACAATATAATAAACGACTGGAGAAAGTTCAACGATACAGCTGTTATTAACGTTATTGGGTCTAACCAGTCTAGAGAAAAAAGACTGAGAGGTGACTTAATTCTTTTTTTAAACATGAAAATTCTTTTAAAGAGCCAGAGCGGTATCATTCTGTGTTCGATTGTCCTAGATCAATTTCAACAGGTCAGGCTGGCAGCACCAGAAGACAAAACAAATACTATAGGCGATTTTACAAGTCATTTTTTTTAAATGCTTATGTATACTCATTTATACGAAGGAAGAACCTATCCAAGAGTAAATGAGTCATGTACAACCATGATCATTCAAAACTTCCAAAAATGAGCCTTCATGAACCTTCTAGGGGTTTCTTAAGGTTTAATTCACATCAAAAATTTTCAAATATTTTCATTATTTTTCTAAAATTTTCATATTTTCAAATTTGAAAAAAAATGAAAATTTTAGAAAAATAATGAAAATACATGAAGACAATTTCTTTACTAATAGAGTGATACCAATTTGGAATGATCTACCAGATGAAGTACAGTGTTGCTACGATATTTGTATTTTACTAAATTTTACGTAAATTTTGTAGATTTACTATTTTTTGCGTAAAATTACCAAAGTAAAAAGTGATAAATTGACTAATTTTGACGCAAAAAAAGATAATTTTACGTAAATTTTGGTAAATATTAAAATGTCCAAAAAAAATTAGGACTAATTTTACAACAATTGTTGATAAAAACTTAATATTTAACTCACTTAGAAAAAAATCGATATTTACTGATACATCAACCTTTATACTACCAACAAAAAAACTCATTCCTACTTCAGTGTTTTTTTTGCGATTTATGTCACTAAAAGACTAATAAAGGGTCGAAAATTTTTTTGACAAAAAAATTGTGAAATCTTTGATTAAATTTAGTTTTAAAGGTGGTAACAATGGTCTAACTGACTCAGTTAAATTTGTTATTGAAAGAATATCTTACTCTTTAGAGTTGAACAACGAATTTTTTTATTTGTATAAAATTTTAAACGATTTATTAAGGGTTGACTTTAGTATAAAGTGAAACTTATCTTTTTTTGGAACCTATTTTTAATAAATAATAATAATAATAATAATAATTTTTTACGTCAAAATTAGTCAATTTACCACTTTTTTACTTTAGTAAAATTACGTAAATTGACCTATTTTAACGGAAAAAATATTAAATTTACAAAAATTTACATAAAATTTAGTAAAATACAAACATCGTAGCACCACTGTAAGATATTTAAAATCAATTGACACCTTAATAATAGTTCTCATTTTTTTCCATTAATGGCATTTTTTGCTTTCCCTTGTAGGTAGGCTTCAGAAATTTTTAAACTGAGGCCTAACATACTTTGCTCAATTTGTCAAAAAGAGGGTTTTATAGTTTAAAGTTTTTATAATGTCTATGAAATGCTTTACTCTAGTTGTATGAAAATTTTTTTGTTTAAACCGATTAAACCAGAAGACTATTAAGGCTTGTGACTGGGTCTGTTAACGACTAAAGTTTTCTGACCAGAAATCGTTGAAACAAGTTCAGCAGACTTATTAAGCAGAGGGTCGGAAGTGTGCAAAGAGGTTTTATTTACGTAAAAAGGACTTTGAATAGTAGAGATTAAAGTTTTTCAAATGTCAAAATCAATTAGAAATTTAGAAAAATGAGCGAAACTCTCTTTGTTGTTGTTGAATACTTACAGTAAATTTAACTTTCCGCTTACGAATACTATTTACCGAAAAAGAGCATGGAACAGTCGGAACTAAATTATTATTAGAACTAGTTTGATTACCATTGAGAACACCCGAGCTCATTTGAAACGATTAATAACAAAAAAATTTAAATAAAAAAAAATTTCAATTTTATAAATTTAGATTCATTTGACGCGATTTACGAAACAAATTTGACTAGTCTCTTTTTTTTTTTAATTAAAAAAAAATAACTTTTAAATTAATTCAAAAATAAAAATTTCAATGACATGAATATTATTTTCTTAACGAGTTGGAATTCGTTCAAATTTATAATTTTTTTTTAATAACAATAAAATATTCGCTTTTGATTTTTTGTTGTTGTTTATTTTTTAGAAAAGAAAAGTAATTTTCTTTTTAGGCATAATTAATTTATTTCGTATTTTTTTCTTTTCTCGTATGAAGATTAGCAAAAAATCATGTCGAAAGCAAAATTAGTTTAACTTTAGGGCAACTATTTGGTTCAGTAAAACACATCAAAATCGAAAATGTTTATCTTAGGCTCTTTTTTAAGGTTAAAAAGGGAGCACATTAGATTTTCGATCGATTTTTAAAATGGTCTAGTTTTTTGCATAGAAAAATATGAGTCTAAGGGGTACCGCGAAGACTTATTAATGGAAAAGATAACTCAAAAAGGAAATTTAGAATCATTACAAAATTAAGAAAAGGTTAGAATCGGAGCTCTGTGTTAGGACTTAGGAAATGAAGTAGATAACGCACAAAATTTCAAAAATTTAACCGTTAACTCATTTGGGACCGACGCAAAAAATTTGTGTTCGTTAGAAGGCGTCTTTAATTTTAGGATTTTAGGTTCTATTATAATCAAATATCAAACCAAAGTTCAAGCAATGCAAAACGTAAAAGCTATCTAATTTTGTAAAAACTGACTTGTTAAACGTTTTCTCTTTGTATGAAAACCTTTATTTTTAAAATTTTTTTTGATGTGTGGGATAGTTTCTGAATGGCTATAAAGACCCAAAATGGACTTATGGTTTATGGTTCGGCGAAAAAGTGGTGGTCCGTTGAAATTTTCTAGTGATTTTATCCTTTGGGCGCGCCTGTAGCCCGAACTAAAGGTTTCAGTGCTTAGCTCTAGTTATAGTAAGATAGAGCACAAAAAACCGGTGTCTTGAACCGGGCGGACCTTTTTCTGACAAAAAATGATGGTTCATCGGTATTCTAAAAATTTCAGGTCTGTTGTTGCTTTTAAGAGTCTGTAGTCCGAATCGAATGTCCAAGAGCTTAGCTTTTAATTTTGCAAGAAAGTAAATTAAATTTTCTATCAGAAAATCGGTGTCCGGAAACTGGCGGACCTTTAGGTCGGCGGAGAAGTGGCGGTGCGTTAGTTTTTTATGTGTTTTCTTTATTTGAGCGAGTCTGTAGCCCGAACCGAAAATCCCAGAGCTTAGCCAACTAGTCCGCAAGAGAGCGCACAAAAAGATGACCAAAAAAGCTGATCGACCTTTTATTCAAAAGAAAAGTGGTGGTCCGTGTTTTAGCAATAACCAAATCTTATGCTCTTTCAGAATATTCATGTAAACATCGTATATTAAACTAACCTAACGAAGGACAACTCTTCCAAAGACAGAAAATTTGGTACTCCCCCTATTAACAAATTATTTTTTTTTTCGAACCCCTAAAAAATTGGGAAATATATTTTTTAAAACATGGAGGGCACGTTTTTCAAGTCAGTTAATGTTAACGTTTGTCGAACTTTAACAAACCACTGTAGTTTTGCTTCGTTTTAAGCATTACTGGTTAGCACGAAGTCACCTCATAACCACTATTGATTGATAAGATTATGAGTCAGTTAACCGATCATCAACATAGTTAAATTCAACGAGCAACTAGTTTTGAAAAAATAAAAAATTAGAGAAAAAAAAAATAACATTTTATTAATTTGATGAAAAAAATATTTATACATTTTAAAGACGACTTTTTTTTGGTATAATTGTTTAGAAAGCATACGGTCCAATTGAGTAATTTGAATTATGTTCTAAACGAGCATGTGGGGTAGAATACTTTGGAGCTGATTTAATAATATTTTTAAATTTATTTAAATCATAAGCACCTGGACCTGGTGTTTTCTCAACTTTAGGCCATAAAATTGTTCCTTTATTTCTAAATTGAATGCTCACTTCAGGAGCTTTATACCCAATATGATTAAAACTTTCTATTATATTAAGTTCTTCTATACTTTTTTTAACTTTTTCAGCTGATTTAGTTTTTTTCTTTAACAAATTTGTGTTTGTAAGTTCTTTTTCGATTTCATCTTCTTTTGACGATATTTCATCTTTGTCACTTTTGCTTTTAACTTCAGAATTATCATGAAATGGATTGGTTATTTTAACGCCAATTGTATGCATTGGTGCATGTGGATACACTGAATTTGTCGATTCGGTTCCGATTAGAGATTTTAATTTGTAATTATTTGGTCCTGGCCAAACGTGTTCACGATTATAGTTTGTTTTAATTGTAAATGGATTTTCGTTATTGAACCATTCTTTTTCCCATGACATTCGACCACCACCTGATTTTTCTTTAAATGTCCTCTTTCCCATTGAAATTACGGGCGCTGATTTTTCGTTCGGTGGTCGACGTGGTATATGGTATGTAAGAGGACCTGGACCATCTTCCTTGTCAACCTTATAACTCTTCCTTAATAAAATAAAAATTTAGGCTTTCATTTGAAAAAAAAGGTTTCGAATTTTTATGAACTACTCCCTATGTCCCTCGGTGGCTTACAAATAAAGATTTCCAAAAGAAACGATTCAGAAAATGCAAATATGGGCTCAAATGGTTCTTGTAAAAGTTTTGGTAGAGAGGGTTTGGCTTTTGTATTCAAAAAGAAGTTAAACAGAAAGCCACCATTTATTTTTACAGTTGTCAGCATCACCTTAAATACTTGCTTTTTAGATCTTCCATTTTTAGAGCCCTTAAAATATTGTTAAGTTTTCAATAGAAAAAAAATCATACTTGATAAAATTAGCTTTAAATTGTTTAAGCATCTTTTATAATTCCAAATTATTGATTGATCGTTTACTTAAGTCTATAAACTAATATTTACGGCACACCTATTAAATGTAAAATTTGTTTATTTAATTTGGTAAAACGGATTCAAATAAACTTAATTATGCTAAATTTTTGTTGATAAAAAAATATCCTCAATGTTTTGAATAGAATTTTTCGTTTTTGCGTGTTTTAAAGGTTTCAGACCAAACGCATTTATTTCAAATTGGATTAAACGTCTTACTCGATGATCGCATCTTAAATTTAAACAGATCAAAACCAAGTTGCTTAGCTACCTTACAAAAGGATAAAAAATAAATCAAACAAATTTTTTTCTTTCTTAATCTTTCATTCAATTTTTTCAGAAAAGAAAGAAAAATTTAGAGAAAAAAAAATAAAGAAGTTAATTTTTCTTTGGAATAAATTTTTATTTTAAATTTACCTTAAAAAACCTTAAAAATACTAAACTGTTTAAATTAGTAAAATTATGACAATATTTGAATTGTTTAATTTCCTATCACGGAATTACACAAATCATTAAAGCAAATATAATTATTCAAAGATTTTAAACATTTATAAGTTTAATATTAATGTAATACTTACTAGGAAATCTTATTTAAAATTTTAAGAACATAATTTGTTTTAATACGTTTCAACCAAAATACACTTTCCTTTGTAAATATCAAAACTTCTACGAATCCATTGTATAAAACTAATGAAATATACAACAGGCTAAAGACAAAAACTGTATCTTTTCTCGGAGAACCCTAATGATCATTGTTTTCTAATTTAAAACAGACTTTGAGTCATCCGATTTTGTAATGACTTGCGTTCTAGTAAGGGGCGCGCGGAACAAATTTTTGATATAGGAACTAGGGATGTTAGTTTTACTATACCAGCGAGTATCAAGTAAAATAAACTATACTTACAGTGGTAATTTGATAGGAGGATTTTACAAAAATTTACGTAAATTACCGTAAATTATTGAATTTTTACCAAAAATTACGTAAAATACCGTAAAATCACAAAATTAAAAAATTCGGATTTTACCATATTAAACGGTATTTCATGTAAATTTACGATCATTTTTGGAAATTTTGGTAAAAATAAAAAATGCCAGTCATTTTTTCTGCTAAATTTCGAAAGATGTCTTGTATTTGAGCGATTTTGTTAATGATGATAATATTTTCCTCTAAAACCAAAAAAGAGACGTAGATCAATTGTTTGAAACATTTAGTTTTCAAAACTCGATCTTTTGTGACCTCGTACTTAGACTCTTAAAAAATTTGCCCGAAAAATGACTGCCATTTTTTATTTTTACCAAAATTTCCAAAAATTATCGTAAATTTACATGAAATACCGTTAAATATGGTAAAGCCGAATTTTTTAATTTTGTGATTTTACGGTATTTTACGTAATTTTTTGGTAAAAATTCAATAATTTACGGTAATTTACGTAAATTTTTGTAAAATCCTCCTATCAAATCACCACTGTAAATTACTTTTTGCTATTTGGGGGAAAAAACATATAAAAATAGTTTTTTGTTGATAAATATGGTCTAACACTTTTCTTAGCCAAAGTATAGAAAGTATTTTTCCGATACTTTTTTACTTGTTGATATTTTGTTTGTGGGACCCTTATTTTGGTTCAAAATGCAAAAATTCTAGAAAAAAAATGCATTTTAGCAAAATGTTTTTTTAGTATTTTTTGATACCTGATACTGGTAAAAGTAAATTGAACAAATACTTTCGATACTTCTGATACTTTTCAAGTATTTTAAGAAAAAATCAAATTGTGATTTTCTTAGTTTGGAAAGGTTACCCCTTATCTTACCCTAAATTTTGGCTTACCCCTTACCTTAGTCAAATTTCAGTGTGCAATGTTTAAAAATTTTAGTAGAGTTCACTGCACCATAAACGTTACTCATATTTAATATATTTTTTTTGAACCAACAATACAAAATTCTTATGTTTTAAGATGTCAGCTTTCGAATGAGCTATAGATCAACCATACCTATAGTAGGTCCGGGAGGGCTCGGGAGGGGTCAAAATAGGGTCAATTTTTAGGGAATTAATGGAAGAAACTTTTTTTTTATAATTCCAACTATTTTGGGGTAATCAGGGTCGTTAAAAATGAATATCAACAAATTTTCAGGCGTTTCCGACAATTTTCCGCGGAATTATGCGGGAAAAATATGCTATTTTCGGGTGTTTTTGTTTTTTCAATAATAACTCAAAACCGAATATACTTTCCCCTAGAGATGATTGCATATTCTTGTAGAGAATTAAATTTAAAAAATTTTGTTCGAGGCCGATTTTTGAAAAAAAGTTTAGTTTTTTTTTTAAAACAGCTTTAAAAGATGAAAAAAAAACAAAATAAAAGTTATAAAGCTCTTAAATGGTCAATTTTATTAGATAAGACAAAATTTTTCATGTTAGTAAAGTTCGTAACTATACAAAAAAACAAAAAAGAAAAGAAAAATTGACCCTATTTTGACCCCTCCCGAGCCCTCCCGGACCTACTATAGGTATGGTTGATCTATAGCTCATTCGAAAGCTGACATCTTAAAACATAAGAATTTTGTATTGTTGGTTCAAAAAAAATATATTAAATATGAGTAACGTTTATGGTGCAGTGAACTCTACTCATAATTGGAAAAATCTAAAATTGATTTAAACAGTTACTATTGGTGCTGGGACCATAATCGGAGGTAAAATAAATTTCCTTTAAGTCATACTAATTTCTTTGGTTGATCGTTGATCTTAAAATGAAGATTTTTTTTTAAATAACTGTTTTTGTTTTCGAACCTTTCATCAGAAGACCAATTTTCATGATAATAGAAATGGCAATCTTAAAATTCGTATCAAAAAACATTTGTATCAAATGGATCAAATTTTAAAATTATTTTTAAGGAGTGAACAAGTTGAATAAATCTTTGCAGAGATGTTTTACAGTGATAAGCATTAAAAAGCCTCTCTTAGAATGAGATTTGCAAAACTCTGCAAATCTGCAAAATAAATTGCACAGTTATTTTTTATCCATATTCATGTATTTGAATTTTTTTAAATACGCAATTTATTTTGCAGATTTGCAGAGTTTTGCACATCTCATGAGAGGCTTTTTAATGCTTATCAACGTAAAACGCCTCTGCAAAGATTTATTCAACTTGTTCACTCCTTATTGATCCATTTGTTACAAATGTTTTTTGATACGAATCTTCAAATTGCCATAGATATTCAGTTTAAACCAAAAAATTATGAATTACCAGCCGTCTAAACCGGACGGAGTCTTTGAACTTTAAAATACAAGAAAGTTGAAACATCAATTAAGCGTATCAGCGAAAATTTATGCGACTCTTTTTTTCAGACCCCTCCCTAAACCCCTAATTTGAAACTGACACTTTATTTTCAAAAACATCATTCATAAAAATCTGATTTTCCGAGATTTGCAAAGAAGATATTCGATTGGAGAGAGAGAGAGCATATGTAAAAGATTACATACATTGGACAAAAACACGAGTTAAATCAAAGAGAACCCATTTAAAAAAAAATACAAAGAGACCAAAAATACCTTTCTATTATAACAACAGATGAAGATTTTGGTGAACGTGAAGCTCTATAAAATTTTCTTGCTTCATTTGTGTACCAACTTCGTTTTTTCATATTTTTATAATCAATAGGCATATTTTCCGGATTCAACGTACCAAAATGTAAATTACTTGTATCTTCAAAATTTTGTTGTGAATCTCCCGCTCCCAAATTATTTTCATAACCAGGATCATTTTCGGAATCAGAAGCCTCTTCGACTTCCTCAGTATAAAAAATTTCAACCGGATTAGCAAGTCTAAATTCAGTACTCAATTTTTTATTTATACTCGGAAATTCGTTTGTATAAGGACTCGTAAACGATTGTAAACCTATTGAACTACGTATATTTTTGCGTATAATTAACCTTCTATTTACAAGTTTGTTTCGATTTAGATACGCAAAATCCGAGTCTAGAACAGGATTCACTTTAGTTCTAACAAAACCATTTGATTTTTGTCTACCAAATAGATCTAATGTTACACTACGATCCATCCGTTTTTTGATACTTTTGTTTTTTTCTTCCTGTTTTTTGAGCTGATGCGGCTGATAATATGAATCCTCAAAACTTTGCATGGAACGATTCATGTAATTTTCTTCTAAAAATTTTTTATGCTGATTCTCCAATGTACTTTTACTTTCGAGTGTTTTTTCATGTACAGCATCTAAATTATGATTATCTATTTTTGATTTAACTTCGAATACAAACTCGATTGACGATTCAGGATCTATAACGGTCTTTGTGTCTACGTTCGTCATGTTTATAGGTTTCCAAGATAAAAGTACTTGAAAATTTCTTGGTGAGAATTTTTGAAAAAAAAAATTTTTATTCATAAAAAAATAATGTTCAGGTGTTGGAAAAAAAAAAATTTTTTTCTAAGTTGCTAATCGAAATTTAGCTTAAAGAGAGAGAGCGAGAGAAAAAAATAAATTAAAAAAAAAGTTAATAAACAAACATTTTAAAAAAAAAACTAAATAAAAAAACTACTATTTTGAAAACATAAAATTTTAAAGCTAATTATAAAAATAAAATAAAAAACCTCTTGAGACTAATTACTTAACATAGAGATTATTTTCAATTACTGGCAAGACTTTTTCGACAAACATTTCATAACTTATTCGATCTGAAAATTGCTCTTTTTCCGCATCGACTCCATAGAACTTGCTCAAAAATTTGAACATATTTGTTGCTTCATGACGATTTAGATAACCATTTTCCGAATGATTTATATTATGCTCATTGAGTACACTCATTAAATTTTTTCTAAATGTCCATTTATTAGAAAAAAATAGACAAAAAAAATCTACAAACTCAACATAATTTAGCACACCATCTGAATCATAGTCTATTGACTTTAAACAAGCATCCAATTTGGATTCGCTTGCAATTATTTTATCCTCACTTTCACTGAAATATCTTAGCAAACTTTTTTTCAATTCAAAAATGTTTATGTTACCGTAATAGGTCAATAAATGAACATGTTTTGACATTAATTCAGAACCGTAATCATGAATTTCAGAATTGTAACAAACCTCTGGTTTAATGTAAACGTAATCAGCTGAACCTGAGTTAAGAATCTCATAATTTTTACTACTATACGAAATTCCTGAACGTAATGTCTCGTATGGTACATTAATTATATTTCTATTATTCAAGTTCTCGTCTGATTTAATCACTGCTAAATAATCGGTAAGAGCTGACAAAATTCCTGGTAATTCAGGATACATTGTCTCAGGTGTTTCTAAATCTTCTGTATGAATTTTACGATTTAAAAAACCGTCTTTATATAATGTAATAACTTCAGTTTTTCTTATGCGTGAACCATCAGGATTTTCTACAATTGATTCGATTTTTTTTATCTCGCGATCTGCAAGTACTTCTGTTGTTACTTTATCTTCATCTTCGTGTATAGTTGAGAGTTTATTCGAAGAATCCGATTTGGAAATAGACGGTGAACTTTCTTTATCAAATTCAATTTCGCTTGTTTCTTCAACTTCTTGTGGTTTTGATGCTTCTTCCTCTGGTTGAATTGTTTCTTCACTATGGTCTGTTTTGATACGTCCATCAGGATAGGTGATGACTACTGTCGTTTTTTTAGTAATTGTACCATCCGGGTTTTTACTAGTCCTAGTCACAGTCTTGACTTCATTATCATCTATTATATCAATATTGGTCTCAAAGTAGTCATTTTTTTCTCTATGAATGTGTTTGTGGTTTTTATCAGGATCAGACTCATGGACCTCTATTTCAACATTACCACTGGGAAATTTGGTCTCAGTTGTTGTCACTGTCGAACCATCAAGTGCCTCCATTGTAACAGTTACCTTTTGTACACCATCATCGCCAATCATCTCTCCCGATTGTATGTTACCTCCATTAAGTCCCCTATTTTTTTTAGAATTTTTTTTCGAATTTCGTTTACTCTTGTTCATTTTTGTTTAGAAAAAATTAAAATGAAAAGATCTTTTTTTCTATGGTTTACACACAGTCACAATTTTACAAAATTCCAAACATACTTTTTTTTTCTTATATTTTCAATGTTTAATGAGTTTCTCATCTATTGTAAATGTTTTCTATATAAACTTAATGAAAGATGATTTGAAAGAAATGAAGATAATTTTTTTTTTCGAAAATCATTTAATTATTGTTATACCATTCATTTATATTTCAAGCTAATTAGAAAATGAAGCGGTGTTGAAGCGTGTATTCAACTTATTGTTTTACATGCTTTTTTTTATTTACAATCAACTAGAAAAAAAAACAATGTTTACAATTTAATAATTATAAAAAAATTTTTTTTTTATTAGCTTTTCGACGACCATTTTATGAACAAGTATTTTTCAATGTAAGGATAAATAAACTCGGCAAATGTTTCATAATTCATTTTTGAATCGTCGTCTAAGACTTGAACATTGCCGTAGTATCCATAGAACTTTTTGAGAAAATTGGCAAATTCTTTAGCTTCATGTTTTTGTAAATATCCTTAAAAAAATAAAATTAAAATAAAGACTTTCGATTTTGTTTCATTTCAAAATGGCTTCTAGTTAAATTTTTTTAATTTGTAAATTATTAAACAATAACAAAAAATACCTTTAGTAATCAATCTTTTAGAAAGTAAAATTAATTACGGTAATGAGACATAGTTTGTGATTGCTAAGATGAGTTCTTACATAATTTTTTTTCCTGAAATCTTGCTGATTAGGCATTGTTAAATTTAAACAAAAAAATTTTGCACTAAAAATCTCCGTTGGTGATTTAAGGTACATTGCCTACTACTTGCTTAACTGTGAAATACACAATTATCGAGAAAAAAGTTAAGTAAGAGGTCATTTTTGGGGTCTTGTCAATTTCATGACCCACTAGTCATAAAATTAACTTGAAAAAAATTTTGAGTAAAATTTATGACCCAAAAAAAAAACTCCGACACCTTACTTTAAGCTTTTGTTTAGCTTAAGTTCTTGTCATAATGATTGATTACCATCGAAATTTTTTCGATAGTAATAAAATTTTTAAAACCGTAAACCTTTGCTCACTACTCTTAGAGCTAAAGCGGAAAATTCGCTTTAATTCTAGCTCAAAAGCTAGGTTTAGTTCTAATGGAAAAGGATGCAATTTTAATATTAATTTTATTTTTAATTTAATTACCATCCTTTTCCATTAGAACTAAACCTAGCTTTTGAGCTAGAATTAAAGCGAGTTTTCCGCTTTAGCTCTAAGAGTAGTGAGCAAAGGTTTACGGTATTTACAATGATCGAAGACAGGACAAAAAATTCAATTACCAGGTGGTCACCAGATATTTTTTTGTTGGGTCATAAATTTTACTCAAAATTTTTTACAAATTAATTTTATGACCAGTGGGTCATGAAATCATCTTGAAGTTTATGATCATCTGACCATGCTCAATTCAATTTCTTCTTTAGAACTTTTTATTGAAACATTAAAAATCAGCTCTGCAAAATGCTAGGTTTTTCAAAAAACATGCAAAACCATTGATAAAGCTCTGCCAAAACTCTGCAAAAATGTTACGCAGTTATTATATATCCTTTATAATCGCGTGTATTTTCCATACAATTGCAGAGTTTTAGTATGGTTTTTGCAGAACTTAGCATTTTGTAGAACTGATTTTTAATATTTCAATTAAAAGTTCTAAAGAAGAAATTGAATTGAGCATGATCATTAACTTCAAGATTCCATAAAACGAAGGGAGTTTTTAAACTTAAAGCTTTGATTTATTGAATTATTTTGTAAAAGCTTTTCATATCATCGTAATCATGTACGTTCCAAGAGAATATTCTTCAAGTTCAGGTTGTTATTTTATGGCTTGTTTTTTTTTATAAGCCTTGCCATGGTTTTCATTCGGAAGCATTCAAATTTTCAATTAAAACGAAAATTTATAATTTCAATAAGGGAATATCTCTGATAAAATTAAGCAAGGTTTACAAATTTTATAACTCAATCATAACCAATTTGGTTTATTTTTTTTATAGTAACACACAAGTAATTAATGTTCAAGAAATTCAAATTAATTTCCAATGGTTGACAAGTAGTTTCATTTACACTTGAAACACTTGAAAACAAAGAAACGAAAAAATATTTAAAGTCAATAAAATAAGAGTTTTGTTTATAAACCTTAGAAAATCGAAATTTTAAATATTTCTGGTAAACAATAATATACACTTGATTTATGACACAATTTGCTATTAAACTATTAAACTGAAGCTTTTGATCACCTTTTTTTAACTTTAATCACTTAAAGCATCAAAATAATGCTTAAGTTGAATAACTTTTTAAGGAAGGTTGTGTTAGCTAGGACACTGATCGCTGTTTTTTTCAGGTCATCCAAAATTTGGCTTTCAAGAAATAACACTTTTAATATTCTTTATTTAAAATTCGATCAGATAATTTAGAAAATAAACACAAATTTCAAAACTATCCATAAGACTGGTCAACAGCCATTTGCTTATCGGAATTATGGAATTTTCCGGTATTTGATTCTGAATGCTCCAATCTGATGCTTTTTATCTCGAGAATAGAAACAAATTATCATATCAAAAATAACTTGAATAGATTTTTTTATGATTTTCCGACTAATTTGGGTGACAACTCTTCTGTCCGTTAGCGAATAAATAATGACCAGCACAATCATTAAGACTATTAAAATAAGACCCTTAACAACCCCCGAACCGGTTTATTTCTATGTCATAATCAACTCTAAATTTCTTGGAAATAAACACTCTCAATTCTTACCCTATTTTTGCTATGGACCCTCGTAATTTTGGAATGAAAATATTAATTGGTTCTTTGAAAACCATATTTAATTGGAAGAATGTCGTGGTTTCAATACAGCTTACTCAAAATAAGCTTGTTGAAAAGCAAAACCAATTATCATTTTAATTTAATGCATATTCTTAATTTACTAATCAAGAAATTTTTACATTTTTTATTCTAAACTTGCTTTTAGATTTATTAATTTTGACATCTCGATTTTAAATTTACATTTTTAAATTTTAGAATTAACTACGTACTTGAAAAAAGATCTTTTTAAAGTATTGAATTAAATTATCTGGATGTTAACTTTTTAAGTTTTAATGGATATTATTGGGTGTATTGCAGAAAATGATTGGGCGTATAAGATCAGAAAAGATTCTTTGATTGCAGTATTTTAGAATGTCTTAATAAAAGAATGCCGAATAAAAGAATGCCAAATAAAGGGCTTATGTGTATCATTATGTTCCAAATTCTTCAAATACATTTTTTCTTAAAGTGTATCTTGAATTATTCAATTGAAAATTAACACCTTGAAGGTAACCATATACAATGACTTAACAATGAGTCGTCTAAGTATGGCTGTTTCAGCATAATTTAAAAAATCCCTATAACTTTGATTCAACTCAGACATAAATTTTATATCTGAAATTGGGTGGGTATGGGTTACCCGAAATTTTAAAGATTTTTAGGTGTTTTTTTTTGAAAAAATTTGGGTTTTGGGTAAATATACCCAAATTTTTGTGTTATCCAACCCTGACCCATACCTGAAACCCGAAATTTCTGGGTAACCCACACCATACCCGAATCCAATACCTGATTTTTTGGGGTACATATGTTTGATTAATTTAAGTTTTCTTCATAATACTATTGGCAACGTTCTTACATTTCAGAAAGCCTTTAAAATTTAAATTCAACTTACCAGGCTCAAAATGTGAGTACGATTGTCCATTCAATACACTTACAATTTTTCGTTTAATATTGAATTTACTCGAAAAAAACAAATTCATAAATTGTATAAATTGATTAAAATCAATATAACCATCATTCGAAGCATCTATCGTATCAATAGCTCGTTCAATCTGTTTTTCACTTACTCGACATACCTTTTTTCGTTCACGTGCTTGTAAAATTATATGTTTTCTCAAATCATTTTTAAGTATATACCCATTGTTTTCGAGTTTTTTAAAAAAATTTTCCATCAAATCAAACTGATTAGCGGTCAATTTGTAAATAGTCTGATAGTTTCGTTTAGAATCAGAATTTAGGTCTATCGAATTCGTACTCGAACTGGTACACTCATCTTCAAATATAGTTTCAACATATGCTTCTTGTTTAGATTGTCCATTTGGATAATAAGTAGTTGTAATTGTTGTACGATCGATAGAACCATCTGGATTTTTGTCTCTAATAACTCTTGTCTCGACGTCCAAGTCATCATTTCTAGTCCAAAAAACTTCTTCGCTTCTATTTTCATTGATTCGTCGATAACCTGGTGAGGTTTTTGAACACAAACTTTCAGCACTGTTATGATTCGAATTATACTTGACATGTATAATAGAACTATTGTTCAAGTTTTTATGAGAATTTTGACTTGAGTCTAAATTGTTACTAGACGATGATGAGTTTACATCAATTACAGTCTTATAAATTGGTTTAGTCTCATCTGTTATTTGTATTACGGATATGTAGCTTTTATTTTTAACTTCGTTATTATCCATATTACCAAGATTTGCGCTCTATCTCTCTCTTCAAAAGGTATTTTCTTTTATAGGGTGATAAAATTTTTATTTTCAAAATAAAAATTATAGATTCTTGTTTTTCGTCTTTTCCATTACTCGTCATGCATCATGTAGTTTGTTTTTTTTCTAATTGAGACTTGGTATTTTTGTTGCTTCTTTGCTTTTTCAATTTTTTTCTCTCTTTTTTTTTCAGCGTCTTTAAAGGAAATTGTTTCTTACTTGTTTTTTTGCTCATTTATACATTATTCACATGTTTATGTTTCAAGTCTAATGTGCGATAAAAATTTCAATAAATTTAATTAAAATTTTGTTTGCTTTTAACACCAAGTATGATTGTTTGTGAATTAAGTGACGGCCATTATGATGTTTAAAAAGACTTCATTAGTTAGGCATATCAATAAAAATTTGTTTTTAACAAATTTTAGCATCGGTCACCAGCCTATAAATGATCAAACTAAAATGATCCTAAAAAACGCTTCATTATACTGAAATGATTATTTTTAAAATTTTTTGATTTACACTCGTTAACCCTGAGTTATTTTAAATATCTGAATTGGATTCTATTTTACTTTGATAAATCTGATAAAATCTTAATTTATATTGTATAGATGATTTATATAATTTATATAGATGTACTGCACTTCTAGCGAACTTTCTTCATTTGCGTAACCGTACCGTACTGTACCGTAGGGTACGGTGGGTACGGTAAGAAAGTTCGCTAGAAGTGCAGTATTAAGATATCAGGTTTAGCAACGTACTACAAGGAAATTTCTTAAAGCTTCCAAATAAATTTAATTTTTGTGAAAAGAAGGTGCTTATTAGAGTTGATTAGCAGTAATAAAACAAAATTAAAAGCTTCATTTAAATTTATTCTCCTTCTAAGAGTAAAGCCTTTGTTCCGAAAATTCGAGTTAGTAAGCTTTACGTCCAAAATATAGTACCTTGCCTACTCCCAATACAGTTTAAAAAACACAAATTCTTGAAAACCATAAGTTTATTTTATTTTGAGGTTACGGTACTGTAACCAACGGTGCTGTTAAAGGCTGAATAGCCTACTGGAATTCGATAGAATTAAGAAAAGATTTGTGTTGATTCGTAATCTTTTTAATAAAGTACAACTTTTCCAACATTTTTTAACAAAAACTAATCTTTTACACAAAATATAACTATTTTAAAAAATAACATACTAACCTGGTCGTTCACATGTTGCAAAAATGAACGTTCGCGTTCATCCGAATTTGTTCGGGTATTCATAATTTTTCGTGGACTATCGGGGTTCGAAAATTCATGAAAAATTTCCAAAGGCTCCTAAAAATCATGAAAATGGTCTGAAAAATTATGAAAAGCTCTCGAAAAGCTCTGAAATTTTATGAAAGGAAATGAAAGATTCTGAAAACTTATGAATATCCGAACGAATTCGGATGAACACGCACGTTCATAAAAGTTCATAAAATATCATGAAAGGATTTGAACGTTCATTTTTGGAACATGTGAACGACCAGCTTCGTAAATTCATTACATTACCAATTCTCCAATTAAAAAAAAAGGAAGATTTTTTTAATAACTTAATAAATTATCGTATTGCCAAAGTTGTGTGCTTCCTTAATGTCCATTTTCGATCATTTCCCTAAACACAAACGGATGAAAATTGATTCTGATTAAAAAAGGATTGTAGAGCTGGTGTGTGTTCAATAAAGACCAACAAAAAATGCTTTAATTTGAAGCAAAAATTTGAAATCTTCTAGAAGCAAAAAATTTTTACAAAACCTACATGTTTTTAAAAAGGAATTTTTCTGCCAAAGTTTTGTTGAACTCCGAACTTTAAAAAAAATTTTGGGACATTCAAATGAATTAAAAGATTCGACTAGAATTTAATCCCTTCTTTTATTTACTTTTTTCACAAGATTTTTTTGAATAAATTTATTTGTATCACAATTTAGTTAAATCACATTTTTTCGTCGAAGGGAAGGGGTGATATATCCCCGCAATTAACTGTATTTATCAAAATTAGTTTAAAAAAATAATTATTTCGCTGAGTTTGGGTTTATGGTGCGTGCTCCTTTACTTTATGTATCTTCCGTAGAGCCTGAAATTTGACCAAACTGATTTGGCTTTAAACAATTTGTTGAAAATTCAGGGGAAAAGTATATTGGCACGCTTTCAATGAGAAAAACACAATTTAAAATGAGAATTCCACACTTTATTTTTTTGGAAACAAAAAATAATGAATACAAAGACTTTCTTAAATGAGACAAACGCACTAAAGAAAGTAAAAATACGCACATTGATTTTTTTGAAAAAGAAACATGCCTATTTCAAAAGGTTTTTTAAAAAAAAAAACAAAATTGAATCATAAATTCACGAAAACTAGAGATTAATAAAGTTTCTCCATAACAAGAACATACTAATACCATGCTTGTGTGTAACTGAAAATTTTTGCTTGGAAAATGCACAAAAATTAGCCTGCTTCCCTTCAAAATAAAAAAATTAGGCTCGACAAGAATAAATAACTTGACTAGAATAATGGCTCAAATGCACAGGAGGATCTTTTTACGTTATATTTTTCTAGAGTCTTAAGCTTAAGACATGTCATAAGAGTAGAACTTAAAGTTAAAGGCGCATTAACAAGATTTAGTTATTTCACTCTCAATACTGAACAAATATATTGTTTTTTCCCGATTCGTATTATTCGCATCTATTCATTTCCTTTTGTAAAAGAATATCAAGATTAGCTCTTTTGTTTTATTTTTAAGTATAAAATTCCCTTTTGCTTTCAAATATTTTCTAAAATTTTAATTTTATGAAACAAAAGTATCGCCGTTTCAAACTTAGAAATTTGAAACGGTGATCTGTATTCCGAAACGGGATAATCAAATACTTTTGAATTTGTCTCTTTTGTATTAACAACCCTATTACGAACGATGCATAAAGCACTTTGAATGTTCTAATCTCTAAATTTTTAAATGAATTTCTAATTTTACCGAGAATAATGTTTGCCTTGAAGACAGTGTACCGTAAACCCCCGCAGGGTACCCCAGGGATAATACATGATTTTAATATTTTGACCCATGGGATAAGTTGTATTTTACCCCTGGGAATATGGTTCACTGATATCCCAGGGGCAAATCATGATTATTTTAGTTATATGGGCATTGGTTTAAATTGAATTCACTTAAAAATAAAAATCTGATGTTTAGGTAATGAATTTGTTTAAACCGGACTATCAACAATCAATCAACTAGTTGATTATTTTTCAACCGGTGGTAAATATAAAAATCCCTAAAAAGACCTCTTCAATACTCCCAGAGGTAGAAATGATATTCATTCAATTTTTAGTCATGAGGCAAAAAAACTGCATAAAATTAATTTCTGTATTCTTTGTGTATTCTTTCTGTAACCCTCTACATCATATCCAGGTGTCACAATATCAACAAAATTTTGTCTCAAATTTATTGTCATTCAAAATCCAACTTAATTTACTATTGACTTAACAAATTTACAACTAAATTTACATTCAAAATTAAGGCTAGTTTATGTTTTGCTTGCTGAGCTCGCTAGCAGTATTTTTGCCTCATGACTAAAAATTGAATGAATATCATTTTTACCCCTAGGACTAACGGATGATGCATAAGTAAATGGACAAAAGTTAAGTTAACTTACCCGATCATGCTAATGATCAGGTGATCCTCTATATATATTTTTATAAACTACTAAATATTAGCTATTAAATTACAAAAAAAAAATTTTTAAATGGGACTTTCTGTGTCTGAACGAGAGGCTTTTCGAAAAGCAGTCAAAAATATGATTTCACAAATGAAAAAATCCGATCTTGTGGCGCACTTTACAAAGCAAGGAATCGCTCGAAGCACAATATATAAGACGATCAACCGTATTCAAATTGGAGATCCGATAAGGGCAATAAGAGAACAGGTCGTCCAACCACCTGGACAGCTGCAAGGAAGACAAAACTGAAGAGATTGACCAATAACCGAACTGGAGTAAGTCAAAGGCGTCTAGCTAGGAAATTTGCTGTCCACCAGAGAACAGTTGGTAGGCAATTGACAAAAATGGATATTTCATATCGTAAACGTGCAGCATGTAAAATATAGCGTCGTGCAGCATGAGAAAGCCAAGAATTTGAGTAAAAAACTTTCAAATATGCTATATCGTTCACCATGTTCGCTAATTTTGGACGACGAAAAGTATTTTACTTTGGCGGGCGACAACATGCCGGGAAATGCTGGATGACACAAATGACAAGTCTACTTGTCCGGACAGTGTCCGATTTGCTGGAAAAGAGAAGTTTCCAAAGAAGGTGCTTGTTTGGATAGCCATATCTGATCGAGGTATGTCTAAGCCTCTTTTTCGACTATCAAAGTCGGTTGCCATCAATTCGAGCATCTATATCCAGGAATGCTTGAATAAACGCCTTCTCCCATTTATACATGAGTATCATCAAGATCTTGTCTACGTTTTTTGGCCTGACTTAGCATCTGCTCACTATTCTTTGGAAAGCACAACATGGATGAACGAAAATGTAAATTATGTGACCAAGGATATTAACCCGCCAAATGTCCCTCAAGCGCGTCCAATCGAAAATTTTTGGGGTTGTTTAAGTGAAAAAGTATACGAGAGAGGTTGGCAAGCCTCAACTGAGCAACAGCTGATTAACCGTATTAAATTGAAGTTGAAGGAATTCGACTTAAATTTTGTGAAATCCCTTATGGCGGGGTCAAATCAAAGCTCAGAAAAATCGGCCACGATGGAGTTTTTTCATTATTCAAAAATCATAATTCTATTAAAAAAAAAATCTTTACAACATTAAAAAAAAACAGAACTTAATATCATTTTTATTTTTTGAGATATTCGCTTTTAATTTTTGTCCATTTACTTATGCATCACCCGTTATTGAAGAAGTCTTTTTAGGGATTTTTATATTTTACCCCCGGTATTAAAAGAAAAGTTCGACTTAGACCACAGTGGGGTACCCTGCGGGGGTTTACGGTAGATTCATTTGTTTTTGTTGGGATACTTTTTTTGGATAATGATGAACAGAATATTTAATTAGTTACATTAAAGTTTAATTATTCTAAAAAAAATTCTAATAAATTAATTTAAAAAAATTAAAGTTGTTATTTATTTTTATATGTTTACTAAAGTTGTTTAATTAGGAGGGTAATATTTGCAACCAATAGCTTCAAATTTATGACCATTATTATCAACATACGTCGATCTTACTTCAGCATCTGTTTCTTGTTTCTCAATCAAAGTTAACTCTGGTGTTTGAATATTACTTGGAGCCTCGAATTTACATCCAATAGCCTCGAATTTTTGACCACTACTATCCACATATGTCATTCTAACTTCGGCGTCTGTTTCTACTTTATTCACTAAAGTTAAGTTTGAAGAATCGTTTTGTTCAGTCATGTTGTTTAATAAAAATTTCAAATTTTTTTTACAGTATTTATATGCTTTATTTTTGATGCATCAATTATTTTTCCAGTAATAATTAAATTAAAAACATAATAATTTGCGTTTTATAATTTACTTTATATTAGGTTTTTCAAGCACTTTATCGTTAGCATTCTTTAAATATTACTTAATGTTTTGATTGATTTTTAACAAAAAAAAATAATTTAATAGCTTGTTTTTTGTTGCCTTTAACTTTACTCCTACATCAGGTATTTTTTGAATGGCTGGGTTCTAGATTTTTGTAATAACAAAGCTGGTTGAATTTAATTTAAAAAAAAAACAAGTAAACTAAAATTTAATCAAAAAATAAACTCGTAATCAAAAAAAAGACTTTTTTTTAAATGTTGAAAAAACAAACCGAACAGGCTTGTTTCGTCGATGCTAAACCAAAGATCTAAACGATCTCAATTTAAGGTTCAACCTAAAAATTTTTGACTTTTTTTAATATAAAATTGGTATGTAGAGAATACAGGGAAGGATGTAGAGGATTTTTATTTAAGTCCTTTACCCTAAAAGGATTTAGACCAATGTCAATAGTTCATAATAAAAGATATGCTGAAATTATTTATTGTTTACCATTATGGCGATGATAATGGTGATAGTTTGAATGGAATAAAGATTTGATATCCGAGTATTTTTAAGTTTGTTAATTAGTTAAGATATGCGATGAAGATTTTTAGGTATACCGTATTCCCTCGTTCAATTACGCAGCACCACGACCCAAAATCCTAACTTTTAGGAGGTTTTTTAACGATCAGAAAAATGCTAAAACATGCTTAATACATCCATTACACTGTTGTTTTGAAAGCAGAGTATGCTTAGAATATTTTAACAAAGGCCAATTGGTAAAAAGAGATTCCTAAACTTTTTTATTACGTGTTATGATGCTGCATAATCGAACGAGGAAATACGGTACTTAAAAGATTAAGATACCCGAGGCAGAGCCTTTAATATTACCAGTGAAGAAGTTGAAAGATTTTTTTTACCATAATACTTTTTCAATGTTTTTAACAAAGACTAGGTGAACTCTAGATGGAAAATTAAAGATTTATTTAGTTAAAAGGTTCAGTTTTTTGTTTACAGACGAAAAAACCGCCTAAAAATATGAATGTGAGATTTTAGAAGGATGGTTCTATTTTAGAAGCATTAATTTCTAAATAGGCCTAGTGTTGGGAATTTTTTTAAAATTCCCCCTTGGTAAAAGCGTGGAAAAAGAAGGCTTTGCCATTTTGACTTTACCTAATAATCAAGAAGTTTAAACTGGTAATCTACTTAAACCCTTAGAAGCCTTTTATATGGTTCTTTCTAAGTTTTAACCTCTAGTCCACGATAGCTACATTTTAAGTTAAAAAAAAAGCTAATTCTTATTACCTTTTTAAAAGCGCTAGATACGAAACATCATGCGTAACCTCAGATTCATTAAGAGTTCATGGCCATACAAACGGGTGGAAGGCATGGCCGTAAAAAGGAGGATTATTAAGTATGTTAAAATATCAATCTCTTTAGCATCATTAGCCTATCTCTTTCTATTAGTCTTCCATGTTTACATCTCGAGTATAAAGCATGTCAGACTTAACGACGTAAAGCAGTCCTAGCATTGTGAAGTTTCGTTCAAAAAGTTCAGTTCAAAATTTAAAAATTGAATATTTTTTTATTGGAAATGAAGATGGAGTAAAGAATTTAGTGTAACAAGATGTAACAAAAAATGTTACACAACTTGCAATAAAAAAGGATTAAAAACAAAATTTGATCAATCGATTATTGATTTTCGTAAAAAACGGATGTTTTGTTAAGTTTTTTTTGACATCATGAGATAAAAACTTCAAATAATCGATTAATTGAGAAGAATCGTTCGAATTTTTGAAATCAGTGTCCAAGAAACCCCATTCCATAATTAAATTAAAATTAAGTTGCTTTTAAGCCCGCAAATCATGGAACTTAAATATTCTAGAACTCTCTCCTCTAAAGTTTGACCGAGGATCGAACCCGAGATGTTTTGATCACATTTAGATTTCGTTTTGTACAAGACCCTAACCACAAACATTAAGTGATAATAAAAGGATTGATTAGGAATATATCAAGAAAACCGCAATAAAACTCGGTTAAGGCTTTGAATATTAAATGAATTACTTGAAATAGCTTGGAGATTTAAACTTAAATTTTTAACTCATGATGTCAAAAAAAACTTAACATAACATCCGTTTTTTACGAAAATCAATAATCGATTGATCAAATTTTGTTTTTAATCCTTTTTTATTAAAAGTTGTGTAACATTTTTTGTTACATCTTGTTACACTAAATTCTTTACTCCATCTTCATTTCCTATAAAAAAATATTCAATTTTTAAATTTTGAACTGAACTTTTTGAACGAAACTTCACAATGCTAGCAGTCCTCAAATAAACAAGATTTCTTTCTCTTAAAGTTTTAAATTTAAAAATAAACAGTGCACGCCAATAAAAAAATGAAAATTAAATGCGCAATTCGTTTTGTAGAGATTTTGCAGACTTCACCAATGGATGGAGCAAATTTTGTTTCACCTTGCTCCATATTTTATTTCATAAAAAACACATTTGCAGACTTTTAAGCTCAATTTTTGAAATGATAAAAAATATGAAAAGAAAATTGATAAAAAATTTTAAGTTGCCAGAAAAAAAATGGATATCTAATTAAGTGATTTAAACCTTATTTGTAATTAACTTTAAAAAATTATTAATAATCTGTTTTATAAATTAATAAAATTTTAAACGTGTTTTTTTACTAACTCAAATAATTTAAATTTTATTATTATCAACATGGATTTGTTTTTTTCTTCTAACCAGCTTTCAAAAAGTAGATTGAAATCAATAATTTCAATTAGATAGAATTAGAGCGTAGACTTGTTCTTAAGCAATTAATTAGGCGTCTCAAAATTATGATAATTAATCAAAATTATATTTTAATTTTATATCGACGGTTTCTCAATTTTTTAACTTTTGACGTTGTAACTGTTATCCCGGAAAACCAATATATAGTGATCCTTGTGACTGATTATGACATTACTAGAAAAGACTTGACGATTGCATTTTTTTCTGGTTTCTAGAATAAATTATTCCAGAAAATCCAATAAGTAAATTAGACTAAAGATACTAAAGCATAACCTCTCAATTCACCATAACCTCTCAAGTCATTAAGCCAAGTCTAGATAACCGTTATTTCGAAAACTAGAAAAATAATAAATATTTTGAAAAAATTAAAATAAATTTAACCGAATAGAAAGACATGTTTTGATAGAATCTTTGTAATCTAACTGTAATATTTAGTCCCTAAAACACGGACTGCCGGACCCGAAATTTTTTGGTGTTAGAGTTAGAAAATACGGGCACTAACTAAAATTTTCGAAAAACCTAAAACAAGGACATCGGATTTTAAGGAATCGGTAAAAAAAATTTACATTTTTTGCTCACTTGACTAAATCAAGATGGGCTCAAGTTCAATAAAAAAAATTCGAGTTTTAATTTTAAGTTTTTTGGAATAATAGGTAGATTTTACAATCAAAATTACATTATTATACCCAAGCTTCCCTGAGTAAATAAAGCATAAAGTGCATAAAATCAGGGTTTGGCGCCATTTTTACATAAAGAGCCATAAAGGTTGCATAGAGATAAAGAGCATAAAATTCAAATGTGTTTTTTATATAGGAAAGAATTACTTAGGGGTATCCAAAAGTTTTGACGTTCGGGTTAAAAAAGACGAAAAAAAAATTTTTTTATCGATTTTATTTTTTTAGGTGTTCAAAGTAATTGCCTTGATTTTCTATACAAAGTTTCATCCACTCAGTCCACTTTTGAAAGGTCCTTTGAAACTCTTCTTTAGGAATCGAATTAAGTATCTCTGTAATTTGGGATTCCAAGAGTTCTTCACTTGTACGATCGGGTAAGCGTTTTTTAATTTCGTTAAATAACCAAAAATCACATGGAGCTAAATCTGGGTAGTAAGCCGGATGGTCGATTATGGTCATGTGATTAGTATTGAGAAAGTTCTTGACGTTTTCATGAACATGAGGTCGAGCATTGTCATGCAAAATTTTCATATTTTTTGTACCTGATGTTGGTCTTTGCGATTTTAAGGTCTCAATAAGAGGACCTAAGACATTTTCAACATAATAGGTGTTATTTATAGACTGTCCCCTAGGAACTACATGCACTAAAACAGGTCCTGTTGTTTTAATAAAAACACACACCATTGATTTCGGCTCAAATTGGTTGCGTTTTACCACAGTTTGCGGACTTTGGTCCTTTGGAGCCCAGCTCGAATTAGATGCTTTGTTCCCAATTTTACGGTGGTAAATCCATGACTCATCCGCTGTAACTATATCACATAAACGCCATCTTTGGGTCTCTAAAAGTTCTAAATTTTTGCGACAAATCTCAACCCTTTTTTTTTGTTGATTCTCATTCAATTCATGGGGGATCCAACGCGAGGATAATTTACGTAAATTTAAATGGTTGTGCAAGATCCGTCCAATTGTTCCATAACTCAGGCCTGTCTCAGCTTCAATATAATGTATAGATATCCTCGGGTTCTTTTCAACAAGTCGTCGAATTCGATCAACATTTGAAGAATTAGTCGCTGTAATTGGCCTCCCAATTCGATCAATATCGTTGACTGACTCCACGCTACTCTTGAAACGTTCAACCCACCTTTCGACAGTACGTTTAGAAGGAGCACTATCTCCCATTGATGCCATAAGTTCGGAATGGATTACTGCTGCTCTAATATTTAACTTATACCTGATCAAAATATAGCTTCTTACGTGCTCCTTATTCATTTTTGAAATTTTGAAAAATGTGAGTTTCAAATTATGAGCTGAAACTTTTGAAATACATATTCAATATGTTGATGCGACCACACATTAGAAAGCTAATAAAATGGAGAACATGGATATGCAAAAAATTTTTTTTTTTAAATTTTTTTAAATGAATTATTGATGAAAACGTAAAAAATTTGGATACCCCTAAGTAACATAAAGTTAAAAGAGGTTCCATAAGTGATTTTTATGCAGTCATTGGCAATAGATGAAGTATATCGATTTAAAATAAAAAAAAATACATTTTTAAAATTTTTATTAAAATCTATTTGAAAAAAAAAAGTAATATTTTAAAAAAATATAAACCCATTTAAAAAAAATCCAAACCAAAAAAATAAATAGTTCATTTTGATAAAGCAAAAGGTTAGGTTTCAAACAAAACCAAAAAAAAAGAAGGGGAAAAAGGTCCTTTACTATTCGAGAAAAGAAACAAGCGGAAAATATTCTAGAAAAATAAACAAAGCTTTATACTAAAATTAACAAATTCCTCAATAAGATTATTAAAAATACAAACTAATCGTAGCATGCATTGTAAAGGATATCGTTAAATCTGATTATTAATATTCCCTCTTTTTTTTTTTAAATTCGTTCATGCTCTTTTGCTTTAGGTTAATGATAGGTCAAAAAAGTTTTTTTTTGTTAAATTTTTCTTTTTTTTCTTGTTTGGTTAAATGTTATTTATAGTCCACAACCGCATAGGTTTTTTTGCAAAATGAGAATTCAATCTCATTTTTTTTATTTTTAAATTGATTAATTTGATAAAAGAAAAAAGCATAACTACTCCTAAAAAATAAAAAAAAAAGGGAAAAATTTAATTCTCAGCTTGTTTTTCTGACTCTTTGGTCTCATCCTCAGGTTGAACAAACGCCAATTGTCCTAAACTTGGTAACAAGTTTTTCAAAAAATCAGTTACATTCAAACCGTCTTTAAACTCATCGCTATTCTCTTTTCGACCGTAAAATTTGCTCAAAAAATTAGCAAATTCGAATGCATCGTTAGCACTTAGGGTTTCTGAACTCAATTTAGCTTGTAGTACATTGCTTACACGATTTTCAACATTGTTTTTACTCGAAAAAAATAATAACAATAATTGAACAAATTCGTCAAATGTTATTTTATCGTCTTTATTTTCGTCAATTGCTTCCAATGCTCTGTCTACATCCTCTTCGCTTGCTTTTACTTGAGCACGTGATTTAACGGCTTCTTTCATTAATACTCTTAATATACGATTGTTTAATAAAGAATCTTCTTTTTTTTCATTAAAAAATTCACGACATAAATCGAATTGTTCATCGGTTAATTTGTATTTGTTTAAAATTTCTTCTTTTCTAAACAATACATCATCGGGTTTAAATAATTTACAACCAATTGCTTCGAATTTTTGACCATCAGCATCTTGGTAAGTTAGTCTTACTTCAGCGTCTGATATTTCTTTGTTGACTAAGACTAAATCTGGTTTTTGTTCTGTTTTTGGTTCGACTAAATTTTGAGCTAATTTAGTTAGAGCGTCTGAGATTCTTTCAATTGCATCTGGAACTTCAACTTCCAATTCTTTTGGTTGTTCAGATGATACTTGTTGAGATTCGACTTTTGAATCATCCGACGATTTATCTGAAACTTCGCTTGAAATTGATTCGTTATGTTCCGCGGGAGCGAATGAAGATGCTAATTCATTGACTGATTCAATAACTTCTGGCTCGTCAGTTGTAGTGTTTAACGATTCATTATGGTCTTCTTTAAGATCAGCAGGAGCGAATGAAGATGCTAATTCTTTGACACATTTAATAACTTCTGGCTCGTCAGTTGTAGTGTTTAACGATTCACTGTGGTCTTCTTTGAGATCAGCAGGAGCGAATGAAGATGCTAATTCTTTAACAATTTCAGATTTTACCATTTCAATTTCGTCTTTTTTCAAAGATTCGTTTTGATCTTCTGCTGGCTCAGATGGAGCTAATGCAGACACTAATTCTTTAATTGGTTCACATTTAATAATATCTGGTTCTTGATTAGAAGCGTCCTCCGAAATAGATTCATTATGTTCTTCTTCAGTAGATTGTCTGCGTGGTGGACATACAGCAATTACAGGCTCTTCGCTTGACGCATTCAACTCTTCTGAGACTGATTCGTTAAGTTCGTCTTTTTTTTCAGCAGGTTGTCTTGGTGGTGGGCAATTAGCGATTACAGGCTCTTCGCTTGAAACATTCAATTCTTGTGAGACTGATTCGTTAAGTTCGTCTTTTTGTTCACTCGAAGCCCATACTTTAACTGGTTCTAATTTAACAATTTCTAGATCATCAGTTGTAGTGTTTAAAGAATTTGATTCGCTTTGGTCATCTGCTGGCTCTGATTCTTTAAATGGTGCACATCTAGCAATCTCTGGTTCTTCAACGGAAGCGTTAAGATCCTCTGATTCTTTTGATTCATTGGCTTCTTGTTTAGCATCTTTTGCAGGTTGAGGTTTATTCAAATATTCAAACGAAGCATCGTATTGAGCCTTAGGATCAACATATTGCCATTCTTCTTTACTATCATCATGAATTTGATCATCTTCGGGATCAAGGTTTTCATCGGATAGTCTGGTCATTCCAGTGACCAATTGCATAATTTGTGCCAATGCACTTGGTGGCTCATCATCTACAGGTTGAGGAGTTTCTGGCTTAGCTTCAGTTTTTGCAAAAATTTCACCTACAATCTCAGTCAAAGTGTCCGATGTAGCTGAAATTCTTGACGATAAACCTTCACCAAGTTTTGCAATCAAGTCTTTACCCTCTTCTTGTTCTTTTTGTTGAGCCAAATTGTCTTCTACATCATTTAAACTATCATTCAAAGCAGCTTCTAAATTTTTGGCCACTTGTTTCATTTCAGAATCATTCTCGGACTCGGCAACACTTTCATTAAGTTGACTATTATCCAAATTATCAGCCACTTTTTTCAAATCAGCCTCAGATTTTTCCGATTCGTTTAAACTCTCGTCCAATTTTGGTTTCGTATCGGACGATGAGCTGTCTGTCTCTTGCAATGATTCGATAATTTCATTAACTTTTTCTTTCAAACTTTCATCCAATTTTAAACTATCCGTCTTTTCCATTGATTTAATCAACTCTTGTAAACTGTCGGTATCGTCCGATTTATTGGATAAAATCGATGTTTCAACTTTAACTTCTTTTTTAGTGAATGAAACATCACTAGCCGAACTTGCGAGTGATACGCTATCCTCGTCATCGCTTTGATTGTAGTACTTTTTGTGTATTTCTTCAAAATTCATGATGATGAATTCGAGTAAGTTTTATAAAGTGTTTTTTTTTTCTAAAAGAAAAAAAAAGAAAATAATTAAGATACTTTTTTTGTTGTGTTAGGTATTTACCTTTAAATAACAACAAAAAATACTTTTGAGTAGTATTAATCATAAAAGGGACTAACAGATTTTAAAATAGAAACATTTTCAAAAAGCCTACGTGTGTCTATGGATGTTCGAGAAACAACAACTAATTACATAAAAAATTTAATTAATCATTTTGCCAAAAAAAAACATCAAAAATTTTTTTTTAATATTTTAATAGCTTCTGGTATTTAAGTTACGTTTTAATTTAAAAAAATTAACAAAAAATTTCCATTTATGGAATTCAAATTAATTTTGTTTATTACTTTTATATAAAAAAAAACACCTGATTTTACTATTAGAAAAATATTATCTTTGTATTTTTAAATGAGTTTTTACATTTTGTTGTTACAAAGATCAGCGAGTTTGATGGTATGAGGACATTTTTTGTTGACGTTTAAAAAGGTAAATTTTTGAGGGATTTCAACAACTCTAGAAAAATATTTGCGTCTATAGAAAAATGGTTGTAAACTACTCTTCTTATACTTGATTTAATTGTAAACTTATTTCTGCAATCTACTGTAAGGATTCCGGTTTGTCTAAAAATTTAACATTACTCTGTCGGATACTTGAACTCATTTAAATGATTATTTACTATACCAGATTATAATTTTGGAATAAATATTCATTCAGCTTTTCAAGACAACTTAATCAGGTTATTTATCCTGTAGTGAATACCAGATACATAATTTTAATTAGAAAAACAAAAAATTGAGCTCACAAATAAAACGAAACTGTCCAAGATGAAGATTGTCTTCCGAAGAAGCGATAATTGAGAAAATGGGTTAAAATTTTAGCCTAATCTTTTATTTATCTAAATAATTATAAATCTTCAACTTGAATATTGTAAATGATATTTATAACAAAAATAAGAAAAGTTATATTTCGTAGTTTTCTTATAAAATGTAAAATTACGTACTTGATTTTTAATTCTAATCGGGTAGAGTCACATGTAGACAATAAAATTAATTCCACCCATTTGATGAAAATTATATTCTATTTTTATTCTGTGGGTTTGATTATTTTTGCTAATGTTTTCCTCTATTGATATGACGCCTGTTTATGATAAAATAAAGATGGCTCAACAATTTATGATAAAAAACTTGTAAATAAATTGATTAATTGGACGTCTTTAATTCACTTACCCTAATCCCCCAATACACCTTATTATCGATAAGATGGAAAAAAAGTTTTTAGTGCTCACAGTTAAGCCAAAACTAGTTGCTACTATCTTTTTTCAAAACTGAGGGTCTAAACCTCAATTTCCCTATGGACAGCCTTGTAGGGGATTAAGATAAGAAACTGTTTTATTTTGAAGTAATGACTTGTCAATGAAATTCACACAACGAGGTATCCGCAGCTATTTAGTGGTAGCCTGTTAAGTATTTTTTTTTAGAAATTTTAAGATCTTAAGCTCGATTTATCGAAGTTAAAATGAAAAATGAAACATAAAAAGCATAAATTTATGTATTATTTGACATTGTATGAAATTTGATCCCGTAAGAAAATTGAAACTCCCCAATTAGTTATCGTTAATTTGCATCAATTTAAAAAAGAGAGTTTACAGTTTTTTTTTTAAAAAAATAAAGATACTGAAAGCAATATATTTATCGATAAAGAAAAAAAAATTTTTGCACTGAAAAAAAAAACTTACATTTTTAAATAAACTTTTTAAATACCAAAATTTATCTTTATTTAATCCTTCATAATTTTGTTAATCTACCCGAAACTACTTTTAAAGATTTAATTAATGAACATTAAAACAAGGCTTACAACGACAACAAAACATTTAGGATACAAGATTAGAACAAGATTTGGACTAATAAACTTTGTAATACGAGAATTTTGAACCCTACAAAAAAATAAACTCTTAATTAAAACACGGATATGGGATGAGAAAATTTTTTTTTTCTTTTTTGGAAGCTATAAATTCGACACCAAGTGTATCTTGTTCCATTTTAGAATTTTAAAAAATATTTTTAGGATAAAGATCGAAGCGACTTTTAAAGCTGAAAAGTTCAACATTTAGGGTTAACTATTCAAAGTGAGATTCTAAATGTAAAAATTTTAATTCTTAAAGGATAAAACACGAGTCCGGATTCAAATTTAAAAAAAGAGACTTAGACCAACTCTACCTAACGTCTCTCAAACACTTAACCTGTTTCTGGGAGAGATGAAAGCCATTTCCGGCTCAGAAGTGTCACATCGACGAGAAAAGAGAAAAAGAAGAAGACCTCGAACAGTACTGAAAGCTTTGATTTTTGGTTAAACCATTATTTTGTACCAATATCAAGTCAAGCGACTAAAAAATCGTAATCCTCTCAATTTAGAGAAGCTAAAGCTAAGACTTCAAAAAGAAATTACTAAAATTATGATGCTAAAAAAACTTACTCTTTGTGATTTTGTGAAAAAATTGTCTCACAAATTTTTTCTAATTTTTTTTAAATTATGATCCTGATCCGTGTTTTAGGGACAGACAGAAAAAAATTGATTTTTAAACCACTTCAATTGCTTTCTGTGAATAAAACCCTTGCTGCAGTATCTAACTACTTAGCTCAAAGTTATCATTGCAACCTTTAAAGACCTAGGAGAACACATTCAGGGTTTAATATACTGGTATCTTTCAAAATGTCGACTTCTAAAAGTTCATGAATTAGGACTGCAGGGGTTAAGGGAAATATATTATTTTTTCTACTCCAGAAAAAACGTGGTAATATTTGGTTTTAGGGGTCGTAGATTCGACAGTTGGCAAAATTTGATCTTATCAAGTAAGACAAAAGAGTAATAAAAATATTAAAGATCGAGAACAGCTTTAAAGAAAATATAAAAAAATATTAGTTTTAAAAAAGCATCAAGATAAAAATCTTAAGCTTTAAACAATCGATGTAATTTTCTCTTAACTATTTCACATAAGAAACAATTTTTTTTTTATGGATTAAATTTTTAAAATAAATCATAAGGTAATATGAGATACTTTGATTTTGAGAATTATTTTTTGTTTCCGCTTTTTTTTTGAAACCTACTCAATGTAAAAAACAACAAAAAAAATTTTTTTTTTTTTTTTTTTCATCATGACTCATTACAATTAAATTAAACTTTAATGTTATACCGTTTGATCGTTTCCTGTGTACACGAAAATGTGACTAGTAAACAAAAATAAAAATTAATTTTTTTTCTAATTACTAAAAAAGCTTTAGGGTTTTATGCTTGTTTTTTTTTTTTTAAAAAACTCAACTGCTACCTCTCTCTTAAAATTGAATTATTGTTTTTAATATTGAACACATATTGAAATTTTAGAAAATAATTTTAATAATTTCTAGCAACAAATAACAAAAATTCCGAGATTTATTTTTGATTAGATTTTTTCTGTCTTTATGTTCAAACAAATTTTTTACAATCGTCATAAAATTTTATAAAATGTAAAAAAACGGAATAATTTCTTTTTTTTTTAAAAAATTCAAATCAATAAATTCTATAAAAATCTTAAATTTCCTGATCTTGGAAACACATTTTGTGCGCATGTGTTTATGTGTGTGTGTTAATGTAAACAAAATTATCATTTTCTTTTATTGACTGTTTTTTTTTTCTTAACTACTGGTTACAGACTTGGTTGAGCTTTCAAAATGAAAATCTTAATTTATTTAAATTTTAATTATTATTTGTTGTTGTTGATGTTGTATGATTTGACTGAACCCTGAAGACGATGAGATGAATTTTTTTTTTTTCATCTTATTGTATGTCATGTTTAGAAGAATGTTTATTTAATTAGAAACTGATTTTATTTTTTTTTTTGGTTGGTGTTCAAGCGGGAATTAATAATTTTATTTCTTCTCTTTCTTTCTTTATTTGTTTTCAGTTAAAAATAAATGGATCACCCGCTGGCAGAAACAAGTTAAATTAACTACAAACTTTACTTATTCAGATACAAAAACTCAAGACACTTTTAGACCGCAAGAAAATGAGGCCCATGAAAACGAACGATTGAACCAGACTCCATTTTGAAACACTCTTAAATTGAAATTGAAAAAAACTATTGAAACAAGATCTACGGCTGGATTGACTAAATCAAGTGGAAAATAAGAAAAAAACTAAGTTAAAAAGACTATAAATTAAACCAATTTTGATAAAAAACAAAGGAAGTCTTAAGTACTGACGCCATTTTTCACATATTAGGCTGTATTTGATTAAAATAAGTTTCATTTTCTAGATTATTCCATAAATATAAAATTTAACAACAACAAAAAAATCACTCTTATTTAAAGCTTACACAGCAAAAAGAGAAACAATTAAATAAAAGAGAGAGAGAGCTCTTTAGGAAGTGAAAATTAATTTCAGGATAATTTATGAACAATCAGCTGATTTCGAATGCATAATTAATGTCATTTTGATGGTTAGAAATTAATTACTCTAATTTTTTTTTTATTAACAACAAAAAAAATTTTTCTAGAATTTACAGAGTTTTTATACTGCTGGTAGGTAAATGATTTTGCGAAGTTGATTAGATAAAAGAAAACATTTTAAGCTTTATTGTTTTAATTACGTTTTTAAGAAAATTAAGATTTGTATGACTGTATTTACCAAATATAAAGGTGCATTTTACATACATACTGACATTAAAAAAAGAGAGTTTTTCGAATTCTTACGTACTACAAATCAAATATTAATCTTAATTATCAACATGCCAAAACTTAAAGCGTAATTTCTTTCAAAAAATACATGACTTAAAAATGTTTTATCTACTTGATTTAGACGAACAAGAAGAAGAAGAAGCGAAAATTTCAATTATAATTTTTTTAATATTTGCATTAAACGAAGAAGAAAAATTTGTTGCCACATCGAAACAACAACAACAACAACAACAACTAAAAAGCACTATCATGTTTGCATTAATTTTTAAGTTGAGACTTGTTTTTTTTTTTTAAGAAACGAAATAAAAAAGCTCAAAAAATTTTCTGACACTAATGGGAAAATATACACCTAATATATAAATTGAATGAAATTTAATCTGAAAAAAAAAATTGATGATAAATAAATTTGTTATTTTTGGTTGTTGTAACTTAGGGAAAACCAACGAAACAAAAAATCAATATCAAAGACCTTAATAATCAAAACTTATTTTCTTAAATGTTGATTTACTACGTTGTTATTATAAATATTTGTAAATATTCAAAAATGGCAATTATTTGTTTATTTGTTTCGATGCTGGGAAAATTAGTCAAATTTACTCTTATGCTAAAAAATTAAGATTATCTAATCTTTAAATGAAAACCTAGAGTTTTACAATATTTTTTGTTGTTGTTATAAACAAATATTTGATATAGTTTTTTTATATAAAATTAATTTAATAATAAGCCGTTTTAAAGATTAAAAACAAGGTCTTCAATTGAAATAATGGATTATCCTTACCAAATTTTCTGGAAATAACTCGTCTCTTTTTTAAATATTTTGTAATGAAATATACCATTTAATTCAGAAATATACACTTTATGACCAGAAATTCGCAATCTTCCTGTGGGAATCCACAGAAAACATTTAAGTTCTTTGTTTCTGAAGAGATTCCTTCAATTCTTTAAAAAATGACCTAATAAAAATTAGTAAAATTTCAACTTACAGTGGTGATTTGATAGGAGGATTTTACTAAAATTTACGTAAATTACCGTAAATTATTGAATTTTTACCAATAACTACATAAAATCCCGTAAAATCACAAAATTAAAAAATTCGGATTTTACCATATTTAACGGTAATTCAGGTAAATTTACGATAATTTTTGGAAAAAAAAGCAAGTCATTGTTTGAAATATTTAGTTTCCAAAACTCGATCTTTTGAGGCCTCGTACTTAGACTCCTAAAAGATTTGCCTAAAAAATGACTGGCGTTTTTTACTTTTACCAAAATTTCAAAAAATTATCGTAAATTTACCTAAAATACTGGTAAAAATTCAATAATTTGCGGTAATTTACGTAAATTTTAGTAAAATCCTCCTATCAAATGACCACTGTATATATCACATATCACCTCAAAAACGATTGGTAACGCTTTCTGCTAATTATTATCTATTCCCGTTCGACTTTGAGTGAGATCATAGACCCGGTTTTAATTTTCTAAAAAACCCTAAATTAAGATTTGGATTTTTAATTTGTAAAACTTTTTTTGACCGTGTGTATTGAAGATGTAGTTAGTTGAGCGGCAAGCATACTACACTATTTGTATACCGTGATTTAAATACAAAAAATTTAAAAGCCGTGCCAAAACAGTCCAAATGATGATGATTTTTCTCCTCCTGATCAGTCATTGAGACTCTTATTGAGATATAGAGGACTTGTCAGTTGACAGTCAATCCTCGGAAAAAAATGAATCCCTTACAGAGAATAAACTGCACATGAAAATTAAGGTGTTTTATACGGATTATCGAACTTCAAATTTATTCAGATTTGGACGTGATTTTAATTGAAATCGGTAAGCTAGACAAATAAAAATGACCCATATTGTGACACCTGAAAAGGGTTTGGAGGCAACCTGAAGATTAGTACTGTTGTACGATTAGTATTGTTGAATATTTCTTCAATAAATACCTCTTAAACACAATATGTACTTTAGTGTAAAAAATTTTTATGCATTAGTTATGATGGCATTTCATTAAAATTGATAAAATTCACGAATAGTACACACAGTACAATTGTACAACCGTACAAATCTTCAGGTTGCCGGTTTACAATATGTGTTTAAATTTTTCACGGAAATAAATAAATTTTGACTGATTTTGCTTGTTTAAAAAAAAGACCGAAATGTAATTCTTACAATTATTAAGTTTGAATCTTCGTCTCAATAATCTTTAGTTGTTTTCCAAGTTGATAAATAAAGCAGCTACACTTTTTACATGTATTCTTTTGTTACAAAAGGATTGTTAGACTGTTTGCTGAGAGATTACGAAAATTCATAAAATGAAAATTAATTAAGACATTTTCAATCAAGGTTGAAATTTAAATGAGGCAAATCTTTTGATGTAACATAATTTGATAAGAATTTCATATGTCTCAAAACAGAAGAATAACTCTTAAGAATCCTTAAAAGCCAAGAGAAAAAAACTTTTCTGATGTATGTTTGATTAAAAAAACTTTTTTTTAAAAAAATTAAATATTTTTTTTTCTGTTAAGTTTATGAAATTAAACTAAAGCAAAGAAACTTAATACATTTTATTCAAGATTGAGAAACGCTTTTAATTAAAATAAAGAGAACTTAAGATTTTAAATATTTAATCTTAAATTAACAAAAAACAACATCGTAAAAAATGTACGACATCAACAAAACAACGCTCATGAAGAACAAAAAAAGAAAGAAAGAAAGAAATACACCTGAATCTATGAAATAATTTGGCATTTTGAGAGTCTTGCTGTTTATAGAAAAAGTTTATCTTTTGAGATTATCAAATAAAAAACGAGTTTTTTTTGCATAAATCTCTAGTTTGTTGAAATAATTCAATTAGGTCTGCTTCGACAAAAAAAATAGAAAAATCAACGCTAATGAGCCAATATCTATACGTTTTCCAAAATTAGATTCCTAATTATTCTTAAAGCTAAACGAGTATTCATTTTCTCTAGTCATTATTTTAATGACTTTTTAATTTCTTTCGATTCATCCTAAGCTTATTACAACAATAACAACATTAAAACGAAATATGAAACGAATCAGACTCTTCCCTTAAATATACACCAAGTTAATTTATTATTCTGTTTTACATTAAAAAAAATTTACATTTATCAAGCTATACTCCTCTTATTTTTTTTATGATATTTAATTTATTTTCGTTTGAAATTAACTGTTTTCTTCTTTAAAAAATAATTTTTATTACTTAAACTTGTAATTTGAGTCTAAATGACAATAAATCATTAGATAAATTTTACTTTTTTTGTTGTTGTTACAGCACAGCCTACATCTTTACTTAATGTAGGTAAGGTTTATCTACACATTTATCGAGTTTCTTTTAATTGAATTTTAGATTTAAATCGTTTGCCAAAGTTTGTTTAAAATTGAAAAATCTAATCAAAAATTAGTTGTTCTTGGTAACCTACTATTTCGAATACTGAAGCGCTCTAATGTCATCTTAAATCAGGTTAGACATTTATGGGCTCTTTTTTAGAAGATTAGATGGTTTGATACTGAAATTTTTTTCTGAAAAAAGTAGCCTTTGAAATAAAATCTTGGATCTGACAAGAAAAAAAACTTAATTACCTGTTACACAGTTATAGTTTTTGATCAAAAATAAAGCAGACCCATGAAAGAATCTGATAAAATTACCGTATTTCCTTGCTTGTAAGCGACTAAAAATCTCATCTTTAAGAGATAAAATAATGCCAAAGCGAATTGAATTTGAGGTTCTTTTGGAACGTTTTATATAAATCTCCGTCCAATCTACTTCAAAATCACAAAATTAGAATTTATCTGATGTCCATTGGTCTATAAAAAGGGAGTATTAGAAGGGCACTTGTTAGCAAGGAAATACGGTACCGTAATCCCTCATTTTTTGTACCACGGAGAGAAAAAATCTTCTGCATCTTTGTTGCTTATCAACATTTTTGATGAAGGGTTATTTTTTTCTCTTAGTTTTAATACGACTACATTATGTTGTTACTTAGCAGATTTTTGATTTTTTAAAATAAAAAATTCAATTGCTACAAACACACTCAAAATTTTTGTCCATGGTACAAAAAATGAGGGATTACGGTACCGAAAATTGTTTGTTGAAGAACATAAACTTTAAAATGGTTGTAAAGAATATTGAGGGCCTCATGTTAAGCTCTTCGACTCGCCAATCTTGATAAAGTTTTTTCAATATTTCCAAGATATGTTGAATAATGTAGACGAATTTATGTTGAACATACTGTTAAAATTTTGACTTCAATTAGCAATAATTAGAACTAAAAAAATCGTGATTTAAAATAAAGCTGACTGGTAGAAAAGAAGAAATTATTTTTGAAAATAATGATTCCCTAATTATTTCAAAATTATAATCCAATTCCGTAACATTAAAAAAATGCCGAATTTAAACACGTGATCATTGACGTTCTTTTTCATAAACACACGTCTACTCAAATTCAGACCAAAAGCTTGCTGAAACAAGTACAGATGTTTTGAACAAAATTGAACACAGTTATTTTATACCTAAAATTTTCTTTTTCTAATCGTACAAATAAATTTTGATTCTCTTTGTTGTTGTTCTCTCAAAATAACAAGCCAATATGTTTGTTTTTTTATTTAAAATTGCTTACTATATCTTAAGGGGTCTTATTTTATAAACAATGTTTTTTTTTCCTCTATTCAAAATAAAGAAAAAAAGTGAAGCTTTCAGGTTATGGCAAATTAATACAATTATTAAAATAATAATAAAAAAATTAAAAAAAAAAACTCTCAAATTAAAGACTTTTGAAACACACAAACGAAAGCTCTTTTATTGTTGTTTCTTTTTTGTTGTGATTTTCAGATTTATGTAATTACAAGATTTAAAAAAAAAATTTAAATTGAGACTCTTTTATTTTTTTTGTTGAAAAAATAAAAGTTTTTCCATAAAAAAAAATTAATTTTTCAATTAATAACTTTTTTATTTAAAGAATTAAATTTTACCCTAAAGAGTTGAAATTCATACTTTAGAACATAAATACGATCAAACCATTTACTTACGAGTCCTTAAAGTAAAATTTCTACACACCGAAAATGATTAAGTCTGAAATAGTTTTGATGAACAATGATTTTTTTAAATTCTCCAGCTTTGAAAGCACAGGGATGCAAGGGTTTTTACGGACAATTTTCTGAAAAGAGTGTGCTTGGGTCCAACCAGGAAGCTTAAAGTAAGATGTAAACTTTACAGTGATTCTTTCGAAAATCTAATGTTTTAAGGGTAGGGTTAGGTCATTTGGTATCGTCGTTGATCAGTTTTCAAAGAAGTTAAAAAGGCTGTGAGATCGAATTCTGACTGCGTCAAAATTATTCATTAACTAATTTTAGAACAGAATTCTAGGCATAAAGGAACCGGGATCATTATAAAGTTTTGTTACACTTCCGTATTTATCAATACAAATTGTTCTACAGACGACTTTGGGTGTTTTTATGCAATCGATTTTTTGTCAATGGTCATGGTCGACTATCAATGGTGACAAAACCGGTTATCCGGCATTGTGAAGTTTAGTACAAAAAAACAGAACAATTTTGAAAAATTGAAATAATTTTTATTCTGTTGGCCTTATGATGAATCTGCGCATGTAACAAAGTGTAACAAACTTTTTTACACCATTCAGCAAACTCTGCAAAAACTCTGCAGTCTAATTGCGCATTTAGTTATAATACTTTTTAATAGTGTGCAATTTGCAGAGACTTTGCATAAATTTAGCAGAGGTTGCTCAATGGTGTAACAAAGTTTGTTACACTTTGTTACATGCGCAGATTCATCATAAGGCCAACAGAATAAAAATTATTTCAATTTTTCAAAATTGTTCTGTTTTTTGTACTAAACTTCACAATGCCGGTTATCCCATATCTTATCAGTTAGATACTAGACCAAATTCAGTTAAAATAAAAATGATGAATTAAAGAATCGTTATTTCTAGAAAAAATTGGATGATTCATCGAGCGTCATTGTTAGAGTGATTTTAAACTCAAGGTGACAAAAATTAAACATGACAAAAAAAAATTTAAAACAGAAAATGTTTTTTTAAATTTCATGCCAAAAAATAATAATTTTTTAATTTAACACAAAATTTGGTCTAGAAATAAATAAACACACACGAATTTCCTTTAGTTTATAAATCTATACAGGTGTTTACATGATTGAGTGTCAAAAACATTCAGTTATTTGGTCTTAATGTAGATCAATGAGTCTATAAAGAGTCTTCAATCGTCCATTAAAAAAGAATACATTTAAAAAAGGAAGTGTGATTGATGTTGTTGTTTTATTGTTGCTCGGAAGAAAAAAAAAAGAAATTAAAACCCCAATTACGTAAGTAACAAAATTTAAAAACATGAAATTTTTATTTTTTTGTTGAAAGTCTGACTAAAAACAAATTTTTAAACAGAAATAAATAGTAACTCTAAAATAAAAAAAAAAAATTGAAGGAAATTTCAAGAAAGGAAAATTCCACAAATCAATTAGATTTTTAATTTAGCGTGCGAATACGTACACAAATACATACATACATAGCTTGTTTCTTTTGTTTGTCGAAACTAAATCTTTAAAAATTGCTACCTGGAAACAGAAGCAAAAAAAAAAAAAAATTTTTCTCGATTATTGATTAAAATTTTATTGGGTATTAGTGAAATGGAAAATCATGGCTCATTAACAGTTGCCAATAAAATTAATTTCTTTTATAAAATTAAAAAAGAACATCAAATAAACTTGAAACAATAAAAAAGAATATTAATTTTTTCAAATTAATTACAAAAATTTAAAAATTTCTACAAAATTTTCGTTTCGGAAATGTTACAGTACATTTCTGGAATAAGTCAACATTATTCTTAAAGAATTTCTTATTTGAATCTGAGTCTATCCGACACTGTTTTCAAGAGTTCACCAAAAGTGTTATCATCATGACCCGGATATGTGAACATCTCGGTCACATCAATGTTCGTTAAAATTTTAAAAATAGTCTGATAACACTTTTTCATGCTCACAAAATATGTTACCAAGAATTTCACATACCCGGGAGGGGTCACGGTGATAACACTTTTGGTAAAAAGGTAGACCTTTGAATCTTTGCGTAGTATGCATAAGTTACTGAAAGTGCTTAGAGAACTTAAATTTTCTTCATCTTTGAAAATAAATTTGGTAAACTTTTGAAAATTATAATAACAAAACAATTTTGAGTTTTCAGATGGGTTTTAACTCGTTAATCGAATTATTTTTTATAGTCGCTAAGCTCATATTGCTAAAATGAAGACGCTAGTTGTTGATTTTTGTTTTAGTTGCTTGGTGTCTTTGACTCTGTTCCATTCATTAATTGTTATGATGATGGTTTCAGAGTTCGAAAATGTAAGTGGAAAATGTCTTTCATGTTAAAAAAGGTTCCATACACTAACTCCATAGTCTAAACGAGGTTTCACCAGGTATTGATAGAGCAAAAGGAAAGCTTGAAAGTCATCTAAATGATTTCTAGCATACGATTTGCCTTATTTACTGAACAATTAACATGATTCGACCATTTGAGATCCTCTGAAAAATTCCAGCAAGATCTTTCCCGCCTTCAATAATCGCTAGCAGTTGAGTCGACCCAATTCGATTTTTTATATTTAAAAGTTCGGTTCTTGTGTAGCTTTACCATAGCAAAATACTAAAAAAACTTCCCAGATTTCATACTATAACATTATTCTTGTTCAGCTTTTAATTGACATTGGCTCTTTTGATAAATCATTTATCACGATTAAAATACTGGCTGAGGGGTCGGTAATCAAAATTTTCATTTTTTGTTAACTTTGACAAGAACTGATCGAAACGTCAGGAATTTTGACTTAAATTCATTCGATATTTAAATCAAAATTCAAGTTATTGTGCAAGAGGTTACTGTATATCAAAGTAAGGATTTTCTGTATAAGTTTTTCAAATTAATTTAGTCAAGGTAAAAATTGTCAATATCAAGCCAATCAGAAATAGATGGTTGTCCCTAAAACCAGGAACCGGAACCAGAGACTAAAACCCAAAACTGTTTAGACACGGAACTTGAAACTAAAATCCAGAATAGCACCAAACTATCCTATAATCCGGAAATGAACCAATAAAGAACCAATAAAATAAAAGGCAACTTTAAAAAAGTTTATTTTACGTAAAAAAAAAAGCTTATTTTGAATTTCAAAGGTGGTCGAGCCTTATAAACTTTCCAGGCTTTCTTCTTTGGCTCTAGTGCTGTCGAAATAAAACGATTTGGAATTGAGTGATTGAGTCTAGGGATGTTTTTTAAGTATAACCACCAACTGAATTAACCTCAATTATTTTGACTTTCTCAAAATTATATTGCTGAGTATTAAAGTCAAATATCTTCATCTTTTTGTATTTTTTCTTTGAAATCAGTATTGATACACTTTTTTTTTCTCAAATAAAAAAAATTTGATGAAAAGTAATTTTTTTTAATGTTAACTAATATTTTTCGATTTAAAAAAAATAAACAGAAGATAAGTTACCGTAAATTCTCGAAACTTAGTACATGTAATTAAATCTGATATTTTAAGTTGTTACATGTAACACGTACCATCTCGCCCATGTTATAACTCCTTCGAATTTAGTTACCTGTAATTAGTTCATACAACCAGAAATAAACCTCTGTAATAAAATCCGAAATTCAAGTTTTGTTACATGGAATTTAAGTCAAATTTCCCTTTTGAATACGTATCTTAAATTTAGAAAAAAAATTAAATTAAAAAAATTGATTTTAAAATTTTTAAAATTTCTAATTTTAAGAGACGTACCAATAATTAAAAAAAAGAAATCAATTTTTTTAATTTAATTTTTTTTCTAAATTTAAGATAACGTAAAGGCGCGATTTCTACGACATGTCGTTAAAATCGAATTGAAAAAAAAATCCCATCTTTTAACATTGATTTCTACGACATGTCGTTAAATTCGAAATTCGATTATAACGACATGTCGCAAAAATCGCGCCTTTACGTTACGTATTCAAAAGGGAAATTTGACTTAAATTCCATGTAACAAAACTTGAATTTCGGATTTTATTACAGAGGTTTATTTCTGGTTGTTTGAACTAATTACAGGTAACTAAATTCGAAGGAGTTATAACATGGGCGAGATGGTACGTGTTACATGTAACAACTTAAAATATCAGATTTAATTACATGTACTAAGTTTCGAGAATTTACGGTAATAATTTTGAGCAGCAAACTAATGAAAAAGATTTTTTGCGTATGTCACAAATAAGACAACTTAGTTTTAGACATAAAATAACATTTTTGGACAAAAAAATTAATTTTTGAATATGCACGTAAGTAATTGCCATGGTATGAAAACCATTGTATCAATTAAAACAGAAATTTTAAGTTTTTTTTTTTTTTAATTGCATCTCTATAAATTTTTCCTTTAATCAAACCGGGAGAAAAAAATACTTTCAGATGCTTAAAGACCTAAAAAAACTAATTTATTAGATGACTATAATTTTTTTTATTTTTCTGTAAACATTTCAAGAAATTTAAAAATAAAAAAAATTATTTTAGTCAATCTTAAAAATGTTTCTTTCAACATTGATCATTTTGCTTAAAATATTTCCAATTTTTCATTCGAATTCCGATTTTTTCAACTGTCTAAATAGCAAACAAGTCTCGCATTCTGATCCAACAATAATCTTGAAAACTTTTGAATCATTAAACAGAATTAAATGCTTCGCTAAGTGTTTAAAAACAACGAACTGCGAATATGTTTTTCATAATAGCTCCCATTGTATTATTTATTCATATTATGCTCGTTACTTCTTATATTTTTCAGTATCGAGTAATTTGTTCACGATCAATTCAAAAAAAAGGTTTTAATTTTTGTTCCTAAATTTTTTTTTACATTCACCTTATTACAGTCTTATTTTTTAGCTTAATGTTGCTCCATTATTGGCCAATAATGAACAGTCAAACAAATGAAGTAATAAACTCACACGATTTGTACGAAGCAACAAATGTTACATTCATTCCAGATCGATTTGGCAATACCAACGCGGCTCTTAGATTCGATTCAGGATATCTAAGAGCTCCAACTGGATTTTATTTTTCATCAGAGTTTTCAGTTCTCGTTTGGGTTAAATTGATCAACTATTTTACTTATATTATTTTACTTGATTTTGGACAAGGATCAAATCAGGATAACGTTATCCTTTCGCCGTCACGGAATCAGATTCTTTCAATTCGCTCATATTTTTTAACATCGCAGAATCAGCTAACTTCAACAAGTGCAATGCCACTTAATGTCTGGAATCATGTTGCGTATGTAGTTAAAGGATCATGGATGAACATTTATTTAAATGGTACTTTAATTGCTAGTCAAGATAAAGGAATAGCCAATTTAGCAACAAATACAAGCAGAAGCATTAATTATGTTGGTAAAAGTTTTTTTGGTGGTGATATAGGTAAATTTGATATGGACGATTTGAAATTTTTTAACAAGGGTTTGGATGGTTCTGAAGTACACGCTGAATTTAAGCTAAGTCAATTTTAAATAAAACAAAAAGCCTAAAACAGCTTAAATTAATTATCTTCTTAATTTCATTTTTTTAGACTTTTTTAATTTTTATTTTTTAAATAACAAAAATAAGTTAAAAATATTCAAATTTTTTGTCAGTCAAAAATTGTTGAAATTAAACTTGACGTAATTGCTCGAATTTAATGACATGTCATTAACAAACGAACAATGGTTTTTAAAAATCGAAATATTCGCTTTATATGACATGTCATATAAATTGAATACATAAATAAATTGTAATTTTTTGAAATATATTCAGTTTATATGACATGTCATATAAAGCGAATATTTCAATTTTTAAAAATCAGTGTTCGTTTGTTAATGACATGTCAATAAATTCAAGCAATTACGTTAGTCTATTTTAAATAAAAATTTCCTAAAAAAATAATTATGATTTTTTTTATATAATTCAATGGAGAAAGTAGCATGTCAAAGCTAAGAATGCTTTTGTATATCTTGTAACCGCAGATTCCGACAAAAAGACCGTGTCAAAAAATGAAAACGTCGGAAAGTCCGTGACATCGTAAATTTGATTTTAAAATTTTTACGGACATTAAGAAAAAAGATCAAATCAAAGACTTAATCAAATAAAAATACAGATACAAAATATTATATTTTTCTTTAATTTTAAGCATACGACCATGCGCTATTTGCGAGTATATTCTAGAAATAAAATTCAAGACAATTTTAACTGCCCAATCAAATTGCAGAGCAGAGATTTCAAATATCTAATTAATTTGGAATTCTGCAGTGCAATCTAATCGCGCAGTTAAGAATGAATTTCAATTTTAACTATTTTGTATCAGTATTTTTATTTAATTAAGACTTTGATCTGATTTTTTTTCGTAATGTCCGTATTTTTCCGATTCTTTCCGGATATTTCTCCACATGTCCGGTCTTTTCCGGGTCTATAAAAATTTTAAAATCAAATTTACGATGTCACGGACTTCCTGACGTCTTCATTTTTTGACACGGTCTTTTTGCCGGATTCTGCGGTTACAAGATATACAAAAGCAAGAAAACACCGGAAATGACTCCCAACCACGTGAATTACTTTTTCGAGTCCACCACTGTAAATTGAATATAAAAATATATTTTTCAAAAATAAAAAATTAAAATTTAATTTATTAAAAATTTCTGTTGCTTCTACATAAATAAGATTGATGTTTTTGAATATTGACAGCTTAAATGTAGTATATTTTAGGACCAATCAATTAACTTGTAAGCTATTTTTGAATACACATACCCAAATGTATTCTCACCGTTCTTCGTTAAAAACCAAAAGTTATCTTGATTCCTTCAAAACTTTGAACGTTCATGAAGTTTCGTGGAAGAGTGAAGTTTGGAGCAATTTTTTTTTGGAGCAAAGCAATTTTAGAAAAGCTGTTCTTTTTTAAATTAAATTAGGTACAGTGCATAAAATAAAAATGGTTTTAGATTGTAAAAAAAAGGGAAAATCAATATTTGATTATTAATGTTAGTTTCGATTTTTAACAAAATTTGAAATGCATACACTAAATTTAAATAAGACATTTTGGCGCGAACATTTAAATTTTTTGAAAATTTCAAAAAATCCCGCCAATTTTACTTTTGAAAATTTGTACTTAAATTAAAATTTAAAAAATTTAAATTGAAATTTCATTATAATGTTAACAATCTGTTTTTAAAAATTTAATTATTGATCAAAAATCGATCAATTCAAAAAATTGAAGAAAATATTTTTTATCAAGTTTCGTGAATGCTGTTGAGTGTTAAAATTTTCTTGACTGAAAAAGGAATCCGAAAGCTCAAATCTCATAGATAGAGCAAAATAAAGTGTCTCACCAAAAAAAATTATCTGAGACGGCAAAACTATTTGAAAAAAATGCGGAATAATGCAGTCTGAATACCATTTAAATTTTAGTTTCCTTTAAATTTTCTTAGTTTTTTTCTTATTATTTAACGTTCTTGTGCGTTAACTATATGAAACCCTAATGTTGAAGAGCTCATAAATGTAGAAAAGGTTAGGTTTCTTAAAAAATGACGTTTATTGTGTTAATTTTACTACAAAATGACACATTTTAAGATTTTTTTGTACAGTACTGTCACGCTATAGTGTTCTTACTAAAATTCACGTGATTTTACGTAATTTTACGGAAATTTACGTAAAATCCGGTAATATTACGTAAAATTACCAAAGTGAAAAATTGTGAATTTACCGGATTTTACGAGATTTTACGTAATTTTACTGGAATTTACGTAAATTTTAGTAAAAAGTAAAAATGCCAAAAATACTCGGATTTTTCGAGAATTTCGTGATTTTCCCAAATTTTCCAAATTTTAAATCATAAAAAACTAAAAAATAAATTAACTTTTTTTTATTTAAATTTACGTAATTTTTCGTAAAAAAACAAGGAATTTTCGTTAAATGACGTAAAAAATAAATTGGAATATAAGAGCTTGGAATTTATTTCCAAAATGATTTAAAATGGTCTAATCGAGTAAGATTCTGTTCAAGTCGACGAAAGATGCACTTATAATTCATTTTATGCGCCTAAAGATACTCTGAATAGCTTAAATTTTGAAACATTGGAGTTATTTTATCCCTCGCTTGCCAGGCTTCATCTTGAGTATGCTTTCAGTCATTGGTGTTCGTAATTTGAACTTTTTCTATGAGTTGGAAAAAGTTTAGAGCTACGAGACTTATACCGTTTATCAGGAACAGGGATTACAACACCAGATTTAAATGCTTGTAAAAGAGACGATCTTGTTCAAATGTTCAATAAATTTAGTAGTTTCAAAGTGGTTAACTTCCGTAAAATGTATGCTTTAAGAGGACATGATCTGGAAAAAAAATATAAGAATTAGTATGCAACGTTATTATTTTTAAAAAAATAGAGTCGCGAACATAAGGATCTCCTTGCCGCAATCGGTTGTCCATTCAAAGTCTGTTGTTAGTTTCAAAGCTTGATGGATGAATGGATATTAAAAAAATGTTAATAAAATGATTAAATTACTCACACAGCTCAATTTTTGTGTTAAATTATAAACATAGTGCATATATTGAGAACAAATAAGAGGTGACCAGTTATAAAAAATTGAAAATGATCGTAGAAATTATTTTTTACGTCATTTAACGAAAATTCCTTGTTTTTTTACGAAAAATTACGTAACTTTAAGTAAAAAAAAGTAAATTTATTTTTTAGTATTTTATGATTTAAAATTTGGAAAATTTGGAAAAATCACGAAATTCTCGAAAAATCAGAGTTTTTTTGGCATTTTTACTTTTTACTAAAATTTACGTAAATTCCGGTAAAATTACGTAAAATCTCGTAAAATCCGGTAAATTCACAATTTTTCACTTTGCTAATTTTACGTAATATTACCGGATTTTACGTAAATTTCCGTAAAATTACGTAAAATCACGTGAATTTTAGTAAGAACACTATAGCGTGGCAGTACTGTATCTTGTTCACAATATAAAATTATTCTGTCCATCAAATCAATGTTAAAAAAAGGCTTGACACAAAGATTGTTTCAAAATTCTATACAATTTGTGCATGTGAAAAAATGACACATTTGTTGTGTTCTATACGACACTATTTTTTCCGTGTGTAAAATCCGGAAATGAACCAAAAAAATCCAGGCACTAGAAAAAACATTTATTAAAATTTTAAATTGAAATTGATAAAACTTTAAATGAAAAACAAAATCACAAAATTATATTTTAGTTCTATTTCTAGTTGGTCTAGGAGCTTTTGTACAATATTTACAAGCCAAAGTTTTTTAATCAGCAGCGATTATCAAGCTTGGGATTAACTGATTTGAGAACGAGAAGAAAACCTGGTGACCTGAAACTCAAAAATGTAATGATGTGAAGAAAAATCTCAAATTCTTTAAATCTTAAAATATTTTGACATTAAAAGTAAAGTTAATTCACAAATTTTTTTAATTTAAGAAACGATGAGAAATCTTAAGAAAACTTGAGAAATTTTGAGAATACTTGAGATTTATTTTATCCCGCAAACATTTTAAGATTTAAATTCAAAGACTAAAATTTTTATGTTTTAGACAGAACTATTATCTTACGATAAAAAGACTGTTTGTGAACAATGAGAAATTTTTCGAAATCTTAATTATTTTTTCTTAAGCTTTGCAGCCAAAAAGACAATGACTTAAAACTCTAAATTTTAGACAGATCTAATATCTTATGAAAAAGAAAAGAGAGTTAAAAAATAATCCATGGAAGTTGAAAAAGAAGTTCAATCAAATGATCACTTCAACCCAAGCGTCGTTGAATTTTTTATGGAAAACATGCTATTTTGTTTCATTTGGGGTGAATTTACACTCAAAGATTTAGACAAGGACAACAAGACTACCAGAATTACTAACGGCGCAATAGAAAATTTTAATGGTTTTTTAAAAAGCAATTCATCTCCACAGCTCCCCCACATTTATATCGATAACAACTACAAAACACTAAAATGTGCATGCTCAAGATACGTTTTGAACTTCAATCAAAAAGAAGGATCGAACAAATAAAAAAAAAGGGAAGGATTTGGCAAACGAAGATGTAAGCGATGAAGATCTTTTAAAAGAGAGTAACGACTTTCGTTTATGTGAAGAAAACTACCAAAAAAAGCTCAAAATGAATATGCCCGTGGGACAAAAACAATTCGGATATCAAAAATCAACTACTTTAATTGTGAAAATTGTGAAAAATGTCCTCGTTTTATTCAACGATCATGTTTAAAAAAGATTAAAAAAATATTAAAAAAATGAAAATTTGTGTAAATTTTTGCGAATAATTTTTTGTTCCTTAAGTTAATTTTTTGATAATAAATTACTTTTAAACAATATTATAATTTTTATCTTTTTCATTAACTTAAAAAAAAAACTCTCCGACCAGTAAAAAAGTCGCAAACATGAAATTCTCTTAAGAACTAGCTTAAAATGTTTAAGCTTATTTCTCTTTTAAAACGTAATTTAAGTTGTAGTAGTAGTAAAATCTGCGACTTGGACAAAGTCCAAGCAGAACCCTAGAGTGCTATAGCAGTTGTTTCCGAGTTCGTTTCAAGCCAGGCATCCAATTTCGCTTTGAAACTGTATATATTACGCGCACTGACAACATCTTCTGGGAGTTTATTTCTGTGTCATATTATTTCAGGGAGTTACCAAGCTCACGTTCTCTAAATTATTAACAATTTTAAAAATTTGAATAAGGTCACCTCTTTTTCTTCTTGCTGCTAAATCTGTAAGATTCATTTTTGCAAGTCTTTGAGAGTAACTGAGGCTCTTAAGACCCGTTACCAGCTTCGTAGCTCTTCTTTGTATTTTTTCCAATTCATTGATATCCTTCTTCAAATAAGGGCGCCAGGCACTTTAAAGAAAAAAAAATTTAAGATTTTGATAATTTTCTCATTGTTCTCAATCAGTTTTTATCGTAAGACCATAGATAAAACATAAAAATTTAATCTTTGAATTTTAATCTTAAAATGTTTGCGGGATAAAATAAATCTTTGGATAAAATAAGTTTTCTCAAAATTTCTCAAGATTTCTCATCTTTTCTTTAATTAGAAAATTTTGATAATTAACTTTACTTAGGTCCACATTCTTAACATATATGCAAATCTACTTAACATACATACCTTACTTTACGGTAATAATCTTTTTCCCATACATAAATTTTTTCACAATATACAAACCTCATTAACATATAAATTTTCTGAATAACATACTAAATGCTTGCAAACACACGTAAATTTTTAACAGCTTCTCGTACTGGAAATCTCGTAATGAAAATCTCGTACTGGATCTTCCAGTATCGGGGCTAAATGTTCTACTGGAGATACAATGACCAGTCAGTTAAATTTGTTACAGTCGACTCGCAATAATCCGTATACAAAAAGACCTAGAAAATTGTTGTACGGATTAAAATCTACGGATAATCAAATACATGTAATAGTATCGGAAAGGGCTCCGAGCCCGGGTATTTCTGTTCGGATGTCAAATTATTCGGATTAAACTGTATACGGATTATCGCGAGTTGACTGTATTAAAAGAATTGCATCCTCTTTGGAATCAAATCATGAATTTTTCTACTTTTTTAGAATTTTAAACGATCTCTTAAAAGTTAACGTTACTCAAAACTGAAGTTCTTAAACTTTATTTTATATATTTTTTGAAAATCTAATTCAGAATGTTAGAAAACGTTTAAACTTTTTTTTCTGTTTTTTTATTCATTTTTTTAATTTTCTTTTTATAATTCAATTGTCAATGTGACTTTAAATTAAATAAAACAAGTTAGCTTTCGCTCTGCTCAATCATTAAAGCGACATTACAAGTGAATTGATTTATTTAATTCATTCGACTCCAGAGAATAAAATATGTAAGGGTCAGATCATAATTTCTTTTGAGTTTTCTTAAGCTTCGATCAATATAATTTAAGAAATGAAAATTTGTGATTTCAACGATAATTAAGATCGAAATATTTTTCCAACTTTTGATGTCAGTAAAAGAAATTTTGTTTCGGCTAAGACAAGTTTTATTTAGGCAATAGCACCTCTAGAACAATTTTTATAACGATTTTGCACAATTTCTATTGCTTTATTGTTATGAACTTCACAGCGCCAAAAATCTGGGAACTGAAAAAAACTGTTTAAAACCTTATTCTTATCATTTCTTGACATTTTCTTGAATAAGATTTTTCCAAAATTCCAAAATTTTGATGTAATCATATAAGGTCTGTTACTGAACTTGGAAAAATCGTGTCACGAGATTTTAATTAGGATCTTTGCGGCACTATACTTATTACTATAAATATGTAGTTGCCTAAGTATAAGAATTTTTTTAAATTGTTGGCATTAAATTTTAGGATATTTGCGTTGTTCGTTTTAACTAAATTGTTTCTTGGTTTTTAATTTTCTTTGGTATGGGTTTTTTATGTTTTATTAGTTATTTTAAGTTTCTTCAAAAGTTCGTAAAAAAACCAGTGCAGATTTACAAAGCTTCGCTTTGAATAATAATTATGATAATTATGTATTAATCTAAAACGAAGCAATGACATTAAAAAATGGGTTATTTTGTTCTTTTTGTTCATGTAATTTTCAGGTCATAATTTTTTTTAGATTTATATTTTATCCCAATTTTATAATATCCCCATACTAGTTGAGAACCGATTAGGGGATACAATTTTTTATTTAGAAGCCCATTGAGTTGTTTGGTTTAACGGTTAAGATGTTTATCAGACGTGTTACTTAGTATCGTGTATGATTTTCAGAAATATGTATGTTAAAAGGGTAATGTATGCAGAGAACTCAAAGTTTATAATGGTCATCAACATAAACCTGGATCAAAAGATCTTCTTACCCTCAGTGATGTTCAAAAACTAAACGATCTCATGGTAAATTTTTATCTTGTTCTTATATCTGTTTCTTTGAAGTATAAATGTAAATACATTGATTTTCTTTTGTCATCTAGCTTCGATTATTCCAACAAAAAAATTAACTCGAACCAAAAAAAACAATTAAATTTCCTCAATGAATACTTCTATATCCTTTTTGTTCCCATTCTAATAAATAAAAACCATTGGTCTCTTGTTGTTTTCAACTGAGAAAACAACACTGTTATAAATTTCGACTCAATTTACAAAGCTGACGAATCATTCTGTTTCAAGACGGTATCATGGCTTGCTTAAGCAATAAAAAAATTGAATCGTTAAAAATCATGGAACTCAGATCATACTATCAAATGCCCAAAGCAAACGGGGAATACTAATGACTTGGTGTTTTTATTTGCCAGTATGCTAAACACATCGCAATTGAAAAAAACTTGAGCTATAATCAAACCGACATTCAGTTGATTTGTAAAGAAATGCACGATAAGATTTTTAATTATAGCCGTCATTCGAATGACTTTGACTAAATACTCAAGTAAAAAATTCAAATTTTAATGTCCCATTACAATTCCCTTTAGGCTCAATTTCATTAAACAAGTTCCAAGTTTTACACCTCAATAATAACTCGTAATTGCCAAACCTTTACGAGATTGATTCGATTCTTTACTCGAATATATTTGACATATTAATGTTAACCGAAACAAAGCTCAATGACTCAATATCTAATTCATTTTATAATAATAATCGATACTATAAAATATCACTCGATAGAAACTCTCGTTGTGGTTGACTATTGATATTCATAATAAATAACATAAAGTTAACGAAATGAAAGCTATTCAATAACATGGAGTTAATCTACTTTCAGGTCAAAATATACTCCCAAATATATAATTTAGTTTACTGCTAAAGACCAACGAATGACAGTGAGAAAGTATATATCGAAAGTTTGAAGAGTTTTATTCATACCCTAGACCTAATCGTCCTCTTGTTCATTGTTAGCGGGTGCTCATGTGTTCATGAGCCGGACAACTTCCTTGGTTAAAAGTCTTTTCATACTAGTAATATAATGTTGCTAGTCAGTTGCATAGTTTCATAAACTTAACTAAATTGTTTACATGTTTTATTAATTGTTCTTAATATATATTTGGTTGAGAAGTACTAAATTAAGTTATAACAAGTCTTTACACAAATAAAGTATCTTTCTCATCTTCAGTTATTACTTCATTCCATATGCCACCCAAACGTAAAGTTACAATAACTCCACGCCAACGTTCATAATCGGAGATCTAAATATGGACTCTATGTCAAAATAGCAATGATTAAAATAGAAGTGTCAAAAAAAACTTTTCAAAATAGCCGGGTTAAAAAATAGCACGATTAAAATAGACTAAGCGAAATAAAAGTGTCAAAATAGATTCAAACAAAATCGCACATTGATTAAAGCATCTTAAAATTATCTAAAACGAAAAAGCTTAATTCTTTTTTTTTATTGGATATTTTTTGATTTACATTCTAATCAAATTAACTTATTTACTAATGGATAATAACTTCTTTAACTCACTTGCGGATTGTATCCTTGGTAGATTTTGTTAAACCATAGTGTCTTTGCTTAAATACTTGCTATAATACATTATATTTCTAAAGTTACAAGGTGCTTGTTCGAGACACTAGAGATTATTTCAAAAAGCATACATAACTCTCATTTTATGAGATGACCTCTTTTGATATAATGTACAGTTTTAGAGATTTAATTTTGGATATATCATCTGTTGTTGCTCGATTAGAAAACGATCAAGCTCTTGATCGTATAAAAGAGCATTTAAAAATTACCGTATTTCCGTGCTTAAGAAGGCGTGCGTTAATACCCAAAGAAACGTGTGTTGTGCATGCAGAGACAAAGCCTTCAGCCATGTTTAAAAAAAATTTTTATAAGTCCGACGCACATGAGCCGGAACTTTGGGTTTTAACAAGGCGTTATAACATGAAAATTAAATTCAAATGATGGGTTCATAGTCAAAAATCTTAGACTGATGCAACATTAAAACTTGAAAATAAAAATTAAAATAAATTAATAATTTCTCTCTTTTCGGGTATTGGAGCTGCTGCAAAACTTGAAATAAACGAAATTTATTTTTAAATTAAAAATTTTTTTTTGATTTTTCCTGGTTAGTGGGGGTCCTACTAAAACGATGACCCCCATTTTTCGTCAAATCTTTGAATTTAATTTTCATGTTATAACGCCTTGTTAAAACCCAGAGTTGCGGTTCATGTGCGTCGGACTTATAAACATTTTTTTTAAACATGGCTGTAGTCTATGTCTCTGCATGCACAACACACGTTTCTTTGGGTATTAATGCACGCGTCCCAATACACGGAAATACGGTAAAGGGAAGAGATTCCTGAATTTTGAAAAAAAGTAAACAGAAGATAAGTTAATAATTTTGAGCAGCAAACTAATTAAATAATTTTTTTGCGTATGTAACAAATAAGAAAAATTAGTTTTAGACAAAAAATAACATTTTTTGACAAAAAAATAAATTTTTGAATATGCACGTTAGTAATTGCCCATGGTATTAATTAAAACAACAATTTTAAGTTTGTTTGTTTCTTTTAATTACATTTCTATAACTTTTTGTCCTTATTCAAACTGGGAGAAAAAAAATACTTTCAAATGCTAGAAGGCTCAAAAAGGAATTTATTATATGACTGTATTTTGTTTTTTTTTCTCTAAACATTTCAAGAAATTTAAAAATAAAAAAAATTATTTAAGTCAATCTTAAAAATGTTTCTTTCAACATTGATCATTTTGCTTAAAATATTTCCAATTTTTCATTCGAATTCCGATTTTTTCAACTGTCTAAATAGCAAACAAGTCTCGCATTCTGATCCAACAATAATCTTGAAAACTTTTGAATCATTAAACAGAATTAAATGCTTCGCTAAGTGTTTAAAAACAACGAACTGCGAATATGTTTTTCATAATAGCTCCCATTGTATTATTTATTCATATTATGCTCGTTACTTCTTATATTTTTCAGTATCGAGTAATTTGTTCACGATAAATTCAAAAAAAAGGTTTTAATTTTTATCCCTGAATTTTTTTTTACATTCACCTTATTACAGTCTTATTTTTTAGCTTAATGTTGCTCCATTATTGGCCAATAATGAACAGTCAAACAAATGAAGTTATAAACTCACACGATTTGTACGAAGCAACAAATGTTACATTCATTCCAGATCGATTTGGCAATACCAACGCGGCTCTTAGATTCGATTCAGGATATCTAAGAGCTCCAACTGGATTTTATTTTTCATCCGAGTTTTCAGTTCTCGTTTGGGTTAAATTGATCAACTATTTTACTTATATTATTTTACTTAATTTTGGACAAGGATCAAATCAAGATAACGTTATCCTTTCGCCGTCACGGAATCAGAATCTTTCAATTCGCTCATATTTTTTAACATCGCAGAATCAGCTAACTTCAACAAGTGCAATGCCACTTAATGTCTGGAATCATGTTGCGTATGTAGTTAAAGGATCATGGATGAACATTTATTTAAATGGTACTTTAATTGCTAGTCAAGATAAAGGAATAGCCAATTTAGCAACAAATACAAGCAGAAGCATTAATTATGTTGGTAAAAGTTTTTTTGGTGGTGATATAGGTAAATTTGATATGGACGATTTGAAATTTTTTAACAAGGGTTTGGATGGTTCTGAAGTACACGCTGAATTTAAGCTAAGTCAATTTTAAATAAAACAAAAAGCCTAAAACAGCTTAAATTAATTATCTTCTTAATTTCATTTTTTTAGACTTTTTTAATTTTTATTTTTTAAATAACAAAAATAAGTTAAAAATATTCAAATTTTTTGTCAGTCAAAAATTGTTGAAATTAAACTTGACGTAATTGCTCGAATTTAATGACATGTCATACAAGTAGAGTACTCTATTTTAATGACATGTTATTAACAAACGAACACTGGTTTTTAAAAATCGAAATATTCGCTTTATATGACATGTCATATAAATTGAATACATAGAAAAATTGTAATTTTTTGAAATATATTCAGTTTATATGACATGTCATATAAAGCGAATATTTCAATTTTTAAAAACCAGTGTTCGTTTGTTAATGACATGTCATTAATTTATTTAGTGACATGTCATTAAATTCGAGCAATTACGTTAGTATATTTTAAATAAAAATTTCCAAAAAATTAATTATGATTTTTTTTATATAATTCAATGGAGAAAGTAGCATGTCAAAGCTAAGAATGCTTTTGTATATCTTGTAACCGCAGATTCCGACAAAAAGACCGTGTCAAAAAATGAAAACGTCGGAAAGTCCGTGACATCGTAAATTTGATTTTAAAATTTTTACCGACATTAAGAAAAAAGATCAAATCAAAGACTTAATTAAATGAAAATACAGATACAAAATCATATATTTTTCTTTAATTTTAAGCATACGACCATCCGCTATTTGCGAGTATATTCTAGAAATAAAATTCTATTCAATTTTAACTGCCCAATCAAATTGCAGAGCAGAGATTTCAAATATCTAATTAATTTGGAATTCTGCAGTGCAATCTAATCGCGCAGTTAAGAATGAATTTCAATTTTAACTATTTTGTATCAGTATTTTTATTTAATTAAGTCTTTGATCTGATTTTTTTTCGTAATTTCCGTATTTATCCGATTCCGGATATTTCTCCACATGTCCGGTCTTTTCCGGATCTATAAAAATTTTAAAATCAAATTTACGATGTCACGGACTTTCTGACGTCTGTCTGACGAATGTAATAACAGCTCTTAAAACTAATTTTGAATAGCACTCCAATATAAATACAATGGACTTAACATTAAAAATCGCTGAGTTCCAAAACCGGGGCAATACCATTGGATAGAAAAAATCTACATTGAAAATTTACATAGAAATAAAATACAATTTACCTAGAAAAAATTTACATCGAAAAGTTAACATTGAAATATTTTCCATAGAAAAGTTTACTTAGGAAAACTACATATAAAAATTAAATCGAAAATTAAAGGAATCACCATATAAATTGCCAGAGATAGGGACTCCCAAAATGAGACTCGAGTCTTTATGGACTCGAGTCCGACTCAAGTCCTAGGAGTGGGACTCAAGTCCAAGTCTTTATCTTGTTGTAAAATCGACTCGGATTCTAAGTCTGAGTCTTTTAAAAAATTAGCGACTCAGACTCGAGTCCGAGTCTCAGAGATATAGTAAAAGACTTGAGTCTTTGAATTGAGTTGCATTAGGCCAGTTTGAAAATAATTATGACAAATGAGCCTCACTCCCCACTAAAATATCAAAGACTTATTATTTTTGGGATGGAGATTTATTAAATTTCTTTTTCACACAAGCGGTTTTACAAAATCAATTAATCAATTAAAATAAAAAAGAAGAAAACGATATATTTTTTTTCTCATAACAGTTTTCTAATTCTTGTCGGCTGTTCTTTTTGAAAAATTTATCGTTAAATATTAAGTCAAGAATCTTTAGAGTTCAATGTCTCCACCGCTTTATGACTAAATACTTTCTTTCTTTAAGCTTTTCTTCATTTAGACATTCATCATTATCTTTTTAGTACTATTCCACGGTCTTTGTCGCCATGCTGACTTAGCGGTTAGAGCGTAGAATGGCTAATATAGGGACACTAGTTCGGTCAAAAAAAAATTCTTAACAAAATTTTCGACTCGAGTCTTAAGGACTCTGAGTCGCACTTCTGAGTCCGACTCGGACTTGGACTCATGAGTCTCTGAAAATTTTTCATAGACTCAGACTTGAGTCCGAGTCTTTAGAGTTGGAATGACTCGGACTCGAGTCTGAGTCTTATGAAAAATAACGAGTCCCTATGTCTGTAAATTGCCACAAGTTCTTCTTCTGAATAAGTTGGAACTATTGACCCGATGGCGTGAGTTGAGTCTTTTGTAGCAGAACGAACGAACGATGAAATTTCTATAAGATCAGAAAATTTAAAGCCCAATTTAAGAAGACGAATCCTAATGAGACAAGTTAATAAAATAATCAGGCTTGTGACACGTGGTTGCTTAAAAAAAGGGGTATGCAATGTAGCTAGTGTTCCTTTCAGCTCAATGAGGTTTTATCTTTCAGTCAGGGAAAATAATTCAAATGCTATGTTGATGAAAATTTCGGATTATCGAACTTGGGATTCAAGTTCAAGGTTAATCGGTTAAAGTTCAAGGTTTGGCTGTACTAGCTTAATCTGTCTATTTTAAGAATTTTCTATCTATTTCGAAATGATTTTCTATGTAAAGGATTTTCTATGTAATTTTTCTATCTAAAATATTTCTATGTTATTTTTCGATATACATTTGGAATTTTCTCTATCTAAAGGTATAGAGCCCCAAAACCTATAAAGTCTTGAGGTGAGAGATAACAAAGACACTATAAGACAAACCCAAGCAGTTCTAATTATCAAAATCAACAAAATCAAAATGTTTCTCAAATAAACTTAGAAAAACTCTGCTCGCAATCTTTGTATGACCCTTCTCTCTATCACTCCCCTTTCTCTCACATGTCTAATTTAGACCCTGAACCAGAACCAGACTCCTCTCTACATATTCATAGAACGTTGCGTGGCAACATGAATTCAAACAAGTTGATGGAAGTGCTTGCTAAAATTTTCGGAAGGAATTTAAACAATTGTTTAGACACTGAGGCTAGTAATAATCTTCGTTTTTAGACTCAATTGAATTCGAGTTTGATATTCCATAGGAAAATCCATTACAGATTCAGATCGGGAATGAACTAATAGTTACCGTAGAAGAGACTGTCCAGGTTTCTTTGGAAATCAATCAGGATACCTACATGGTAAATTTTCATGTAATATAGAAACTCCCTTATGACTAAATTTTAGGCATGGAATTATCCTCAAGTTTGACCTTCTTCTAAAACAATCGAAATAGATCCTGAGTACCACTTATGATCCTCAACAATATGAACCCTCACAGTTTTATCTTTACGCTGAAAGGGACATCTATCTCCCTTCCTTTTTCCATTACACTGCCAATAGGTGGTTTAGGGGAAAAGCATTAGTTCAAAGTAATGCTTACCTAGCTGACAAATTCTCCCTTTTAGTAGTTAAAGGGTTAGTCGAATCGGGTTCCGAATTAAGGGTGGACGTAGCAAACTTTTCTAAAAGACAAGTTTTTGTGCCAAAGGGTACAATCCTTGCTCACCTGAGTAACATTGAGGAAAAGCTTGTACAACTTTTAAGCTTAAAGGATTTCGTACTGACCCAAACGTAAAGTTACAATAACTCCACGCCAACGTTCATAATCGGAGATCTAAATATGGACTCTATGTCAAAATAGCAATGATTAAAATAGAAGTGTCAAAAAAAACTTTTCAAAATAGCCGGGTTAAAAAATAGCACGATTAAAATAGACTAAGCGAAATAAAAGTGTCAAAATAGATTCAAACAAAATCGCACATTGATTAAAGCATCTTAAAATTATCTAAAACGAAAAAGCTTAATTCTTTTTTTTTATTGGATATTTTTTGATTTACATTCTAATCAAATTAACTTATTTACTAATGGATAATAACTTCTTTAACTCACTTGCGGATTGTATCCTTGGTAGATTTTGTTAAACCATAGTGTCTTTGCTTAAATACTTGCTATAATACATTATATTTCTAAAGTTACAAGGTGCTTGTTCGAGACACTAGAGATTATTTCAAAAAGCATACATAACTCTCATTTTATGAGATGACCTCTTTTGATATAATGTACAGTTTTAGAGATTTAATTTTGGATATATCATCTGTTGTTGCTCGATTAGAAAACGATCAAGCTCTTGATCGTATAAAAGAGCATTTAAAAATTACCGTATTTCCGTGCTTAAGAAGGCGTGCGTTAATACCCAAAGAAACGTGTGTTGTGCATGCAGAGACAAAGCCTTCAGCCATGTTTAAAAAAAATTTTTATAAGTCCGACGCACATGAGCCGGAACTTTGGGTTTTAACAAGGCGTTATAACATGAAAATTAAATTCAAATGATGGGTTCATAGTCAAAAATCTTAGACTGATGCAACATTAAAACTTGAAAATAAAAATTAAAATAAATTAATAATTTCTCTCTTTTCGGGTATTGGAGCTGCTGCAAAACTTGAAATAAACGAAATTTATTTTTAAATTAAAAATTTTTTTTTGATTTTTCCTGGTTAGTGGGGGTCCTACTAAAACGATGACCCCCATTTTTCGTCAAATCTTTGAATTTAATTTTCATGTTATAACGCCTTGTTAAAACCCAGAGTTCCGGTTCATGTGCGTCGGACTTATAAACATTTTTTTTAAACATGGCTGTAGTCTATGTCTCTGCATGCACAACACACGTTTCTTTGGGTATTAATGCACGCGTCCCAATACACGGAAATACGGTAAAGGGAAGAGATTCCTGAATTTTGAAAAAAAGTAAACAGAAGATAAGTTAATAATTTTGAGCAGCAAACTAATTAAATAATTTTTTTGCGTATGTAACAAATAAGAAAAATTAGTTTTAGACAAAAAATAACATTTTTTGACAAAAAAATAAATTTTTGAATATGCACGTTAGTAATTGCCCATGGTATTAATTAAAACAACAATTTTAAGTTTGTTTGTTTCTTTTAATTACATTTCTATAACTTTTTGTCCTTATTCAAACTGGGAGAAAAAAAATACTTTCAAATGCTAGAAGGCTCAAAAAGGAATTTATTATATGACTGTATTTTGTTTTTTTTTCTCTAAACATTTCAAGAAATTTAAAAATAAAAAAAATTATTTAAGTCAATCTTAAAAATGTTTCTTTCAACATTGATCATTTTGCTTAAAATATTTCCAATTTTTCATTCGAATTCCGATTTTTTCAACTGTCTAAATAGCAAACAAGTCTCGCATTCTGATCCAACAATAATCTTGAAAACTTTTGAATCATTAAACAGAATTAAATGCTTCGCTAAGTGTTTAAAAACAACGAACTGCGAATATGTTTTTCATAATAGCTCCCATTGTATTATTTATTCATATTATGCTCGTTACTTCTTATATTTTTCAGTATCGAGTAATTTGTTCACGATAAATTCAAAAAAAAGGTTTTAATTTTTATCCCTGAATTTTTTTTTACATTCACCTTATTACAGTCTTATTTTTTAGCTTAATGTTGCTCCATTATTGGCCAATAATGAACAGTCAAACAAATGAAGTAATAAACTCACACGATTTGTACGAAGCAACAAATGTAACATTCATTCCAGATCGATTTGGCAATACCAACGCGGCTCTTAGATTCGATTCAGGATATCTTAGAGCTCCAACTGGATTTTATTTTTCATCCGAGTTTTCAGTTCTCGTTTGGGTTAAATTGGTCGACTATTTTACTTATATTATTTTACTTAATTTTGGACAAGGATCAAATCAAGATAACGTTATCCTTTCGCCGTCACGGAATCAGAATCTTTCAATTCGCTCATATTTTTTAACATCGCAGAATCAGCTAACTTCAACAAGTGCAATGCCACTTAATGTCTGGAATCATGTTGCGTATGTAGTTAAAGGATCATGGATGAACATTTATTTAAATGGTACTTTAATTGCTAGTCAAGATAAAGGAATAGCCAATTTAGCAACAAATACAAGCAGAAGCATTAATTATGTTGGTAAAAGTTTTTTTGGTGGTGATATAGGTAAATTTGATATGGACGATTTGAAATTTTTTAACAAGGGTTTGGATGGTTCTGAAGTACACGCTGAATTTAAGCTAAGTCAATTTTAAATAAAACAAAAAGCCTAAAACAGCTTAAATTAATTATCTTCTTAATTTCATTTTTTTAGACTTTTTTAATTTTTATTTTTTAAATAACAAAAATAAGTTAAAAATATTCAAATTTTTTGTCAGTCAAAAATTGTTGAAATTAAACTTGACGTAATTGCTCGAATTTAATGACATGTCATACAAGTAGAGTACTCTATTTTAATGACATGTTATTAACAAACGAACACTGGTTTTTAAAAATCGAAATATTCGCTTTATATGACATGTCATATAAATTGAATACATAGAAAAATTGTAATTTTTTGAAATATATTCAGTTTATATGACATGTCATATAAAGCGAATATTTCAATTTTTAAAAACCAGTGTTCGTTTGTTAATGACATGTCATTAATTTATTTAGTGACATGTCATTAAATTCGAGCAATTACGTTAGTATATTTTAAATAAAAATTTCCTAAAAAATTAATTATGATTTTTTTTATATAATTCAATGGAGAAAGTAGCATGTCAAAGCTAAGAATGCTTTTGTATATCTTGTAACCGCAGATTCCGACAAAAAGACCGTGTCAAAAAATGAAAACGTCGGAAAGTCCGTGACATCGTAAATTTGATTTTAAAATTTTTACCGACATTAAGAAAAAAGATCAAATCAAAGACTTAATTAAATGAAAATACAGATACAAAATCATATATTTTTCTTTAATTTTAAGCATACGACCATCCGCTATTTGCGAGTATATTCTAGAAATAAAATTCTATTCAATTTTAACTGCCCAATCAAATTGCAGAGCAGAGATTTCAAATATCTAATTAATTTGGAATTCTGCAGTGCAATCTAATCGCGCAGTTAAGAATGAATTTCAATTTTAACTATTTTGTATCAGTATTTTTATTTAATTAAGTCTTTGATCTGATTTTTTTTCGTAATTTCCGTATTTATCCGATTCCGGATATTTCTCCACATGTCCGGTCTTTTCCGGATCTATAAAAATTTTAAAATCAAATTTACGATGTCACGGACTTTCTGACGTCTGTCTGACGAATGTAATAACAGCTCTTAAAACTAATTTTGAATAGCACTCCAATATAAATACAATGGACTTAACATTAAAAATCGCTGAGTTCCAAAACCGGGGCAATACCATTGGATAGAAAAAATCTACATTGAAAATTTACATAGAAATAAAATACAATTTACCTAGAAAAAATTTACATCGAAAAGTTAACATTGAAATATTTTCCATAGAAAAGTTTACTTAGGAAAACTACATATAAAAATTAAATCGAAAATTAAAGGAATCACCATATAAATTGCCAGAGATAGGGACTCCCAAAATGAGACTCGAGTCTTTATGGACTCGAGTCCGACTCAAGTCCTAGGAGTGGGACTCAAGTCCAAGTCTTTATCTTGTTGTAAAATCGACTCGGATTCTAAGTCTGAGTCTTTTAAAAAATTAGCGACTCAGACTCGAGTCCGAGTCTCAGAGATATAGTAAAAGACTTGAGTCTTTGAATTGAGTTGCATTAGGCCAGTTTGAAAATAATTATGACAAATGAGCCTCACTCCCCACTAAAATATCAAAGACTTATTATTTTTGGGATGGAGATTTATTAAATTTCTTTTTCACACAAGCGGTTTTACAAAATCAATTAATCAATTAAAATAAAAAAGAAGAAAACGATATATTTTTTTTCTCATAACAGTTTTCTAATTCTTGTCGGCTGTTCTTTTTGAAAAATTTATCGTTAAATATTAAGTCAAGAATCTTTAGAGTTCAATGTCTCCACCGCTTTATGACTAAATACTTTCTTTCTTTAAGCTTTTCTTCATTTAGACATTCATCATTATCTTTTTAGTACTATTCCACGGTCTTTGTCGCCATGCTGACTTAGCGGTTAGAGCGTAGAATGGCTAATATAGGGACACTAGTTCGGTCAAAAAAAAATTCTTAACAAAATTTTCGACTCGAGTCTTAAGGACTCTGAGTCGCACTTCTGAGTCCGACTCGGACTTGGACTCATGAGTCTCTGAAAATTTTTCATAGACTCAGACTTGAGTCCGAGTCTTTAGAGTTGGAATGACTCGGACTCGAGTCTGAGTCTTATGAAAAATAACGAGTCCCTATGTCTGTAAATTGCCACAAGTTCTTCTTCTGAATAAGTTGGAACTATTGACCCGATGGCGTGAGTTGAGTCTTTTGTAGCAGAACGAACGAACGATGAAATTTCTATAAGATCAGAAAATTTAAAGCCCAATTTAAGAAGACGAATCCTAATGAGACAAGTTAATAAAATAATCAGGCTTGTGACACGTGGTTGCTTAAAAAAAGGGGTATGCAATGTAGCTAGTGTTCCTTTCAGCTCAATGAGGTTTTATCTTTCAGTCAGGGAAAATAATTCAAATGCTATGTTGATGAAAATTTCGGATTATCGAACTTGGGATTCAAGTTCAAGGTTAATCGGTTAAAGTTCAAGGTTTGGCTGTACTAGCTTAATCTGTCTATTTTAAGAATTTTCTATCTATTTCGAAATGATTTTCTATGTAAAGGATTTTCTATGTAATTTTTCTATCTAAAATATTTCTATGTTATTTTTCGATATACATTTGGAATTTTCTCTATCTAAAGGTATAGAGCCCCAAAACCTATAAAGTCTTGAGGTGAGAGATAACAAAGACACTATAAGACAAACCCAAGCAGTTCTAATTATCAAAATCAACAAAATCAAAATGTTTCTCAAATAAACTTAGAAAAACTCTGCTCGCAATCTTTGTATGACCCTTCTCTCTATCACTCCCCTTTCTCTCACATGTCTAATTTAGACCCTGAACCAGAACCAGACTCCTCTCTACATATTCATAGAACGTTGCGTGGCAACATGAATTCAAACAAGTTGATGGAAGTGCTTGCTAAAATTTTCGGAAGGAATTTAAACAATTGTTTAGACACTGAGGCTAGTAATAATCTTCGTTTTTAGACTCAATTGAATTCGAGTTTGATATTCCATAGGAAAATCCATTACAGATTCAGATCGGGAATGAACTAATAGTTACCGTAGAAGAGACTGTCCAGGTTTCTTTGGAAATCAATCAGGATACCTACATGGTAAATTTTCATGTAATATAGAAACTCCCTTATGACTAAATTTTAGGCATGGAATTATCCTCAAGTTTGACCTTCTTCTAAAACAATCGAAATAGATCCTGAGTACCACTTATGATCCTCAACAATATGAACCCTCACAGTTTTATCTTTACGCTGAAAGGGACATCTATCTCCCTTCCTTTTTCCATTACACTGCCAATAGGTGGTTTAGGGGAAAAGCATTAGTTCAAAGTAATGCTTACCTAGCTGACAAATTCTCCCTTTTAGTAGTTAAAGGGTTAGTCGAATCGGGTTCCGAATTAAGGGTGGACGTAGCAAACTTTTCTAAAAGACAAGTTTTTGTGCCAAAGGGTACAATCCTTGCTCACCTGAGTAACATTGAGGAAAAGCTTGTACAACTTTTAAGCTTAAAGGATTTCGTACTGACCCAAACGTAAAGTTACAATAACTCCACGCCAACGTTCATAATCGGAGATCTAAATATGGACTCTATGTCAAAATAGCAATGATTAAAATAGAAGTGTCAAAAAAAACTTTTCAAAATAGCCGGGTTAAAAAATAGCACGATTAAAATAGACTAAGCGAAATAAAAGTGTCAAAATAGATTCAAACAAAATCGCACATTGATTAAAGCATCTTAAAATTATCTAAAACGAAAAAGCTTAATTCTTTTTTTTTATTGGATATTTTTTGATTTACATTCTAATCAAATTAACTTATTTACTAATGGATAATAACTTCTTTAACTCACTTGCGGATTGTATCCTTGGTAGATTTTGTTAAACCATAGTGTCTTTGCTTAAATACTTGCTATAATACATTATATTTCTAAAGTTACAAGGTGCTTGTTCGAGACACTAGAGATTATTTCAAAAAGCATACATAACTCTCATTTTATGAGATGACCTCTTTTGATATAATGTACAGTTTTAGAGATTTAATTTTGGATATATCATCTGTTGTTGCTCGATTAGAAAACGATCAAGCTCTTGATCGTATAAAAGAGCATTTAAAAATTACCGTATTTCCGTGCTTAAGAAGGCGTGCGTTAATACCCAAAGAAACGTGTGTTGTGCATGCAGAGACAAAGCCTTCAGCCATGTTTAAAAAAAATTTTTATAAGTCCGACGCACATGAGCCGGAACTTTGGGTTTTAACAAGGCGTTATAACATGAAAATTAAATTCAAATGATGGGTTCATAGTCAAAAATCTTAGACTGATGCAACATTAAAACTTGAAAATAAAAATTAAAATAAATTAATAATTTCTCTCTTTTCGGGTATTGGAGCTGCTGCAAAACTTGAAATAAACGAAATTTATTTTTAAATTAAAAATTTTTTTTTGATTTTTCCTGGTTAGTGGGGGTCCTACTAAAACGATGACCCCCATTTTTCGTCAAATCTTTGAATTTAATTTTCATGTTATAACGCCTTGTTAAAACCCAGAGTTCCGGTTCATGTGCGTCGGACTTATAAACATTTTTTTTAAACATGGCTGTAGTCTATGTCTCTGCATGCACAACACACGTTTCTTTGGGTATTAATGCACGCGTCCCAATACACGGAAATACGGTAAAGGGAAGAGATTCCTGAATTTTGAAAAAAAGTAAACAGAAGATAAGTTAATAATTTTGAGCAGCAAACTAATTAAATAATTTTTTTGCGTATGTAACAAATAAGAAAAATTAGTTTTAGACAAAAAATAACATTTTTTGACAAAAAAATAAATTTTTGAATATGCACGTTAGTAATTGCCCATGGTATTAATTAAAACAACAATTTTAAGTTTGTTTGTTTCTTTTAATTACATTTCTATAACTTTTTGTCCTTATTCAAACTGGGAGAAAAAAAATACTTTCAAATGCTAGAAGGCTCAAAAAGGAATTTATTATATGACTGTATTTTGTTTTTTTTTCTCTAAACATTTCAAGAAATTTAAAAATAAAAAAAATTATTTAAGTCAATCTTAAAAATGTTTCTTTCAACATTGATCATTTTGCTTAAAATATTTCCAATTTTTCATTCGAATTCCGATTTTTTCAACTGTCTAAATAGCAAACAAGTCTCGCATTCTGATCCAACAATAATCTTGAAAACTTTTGAATCATTAAACAGAATTAAATGCTTCGCTAAGTGTTTAAAAACAACGAACTGCGAATATGTTTTTCATAATAGCTCCCATTGTATTATTTATTCATATTATGCTCGTTACTTCTTATATTTTTCAGTATCGAGTAATTTGTTCACGATCAATTCAAAAAAAAGGTTTTAATTTTTGTCCCTAAATTTTTTTTTACATTCACCTTATTACAGTCTTATTTTTTAGCTTAATGTTGCTCCATTATTGGCCAATAATGAACAGTCAAACAAATGAAGTAATAAACTCACACGATTTGTACGAAGCAACAAATGTAACATTCATTCCAGATCGATTTGGCAATACCAACGCGGCTCTTAGATTCGATTCAGGATATCTTAGAGCTCCAACTGGATTTTATTTTTCATCCGAGTTTTCAGTTCTCGTTTGGGTTAAATTGGTCGACTATTTTACTTATATTATTTTACTTGATTTTGGACAAGGATCAAATCAGGATAACGTTATCCTTTCGCCGTCACGGAATCAGAATCTTTCAATTCGCTCATATTTTTTAACATCGCAGAATCAGCTAACTTCAACAAGTGCAATGCCACTTAATGTCTGGAATCATGTTGCGTATGTAGTTAAAGGATCATGGATGAACATTTATTTAAATGGTACTTTAATTGCTAGTCAAGATAAAGGAATAGCCAATTTAGCAACAAATACAAGCAGAAGCATTAATTATGTTGGTAAAAGTTTTTTTGGTGGTGATATAGGTAAATTTGATATGGACGATTTGAAATTTTTTAACAAGGGTTTGGATGGTTCTGAAGTACACGCTGAATTTAAGCTAAGTCAATTTTAAATAAAACAAAAAGCCTAAAACAGCTTAAATTAATTATCTTCTTAATTTCATTTTTTTAGACTTTTTTAATTTTTATTTTTTAAATAACAAAAATAAGTTAAAAATATTCAAATTTTTTGTCAGTCAAAAATTGTTGAAATTAAACTTGACGTAATTGCTCGAATTTAATGACATGTCATACAAGTAGAGTACTCTATTTTAATGACATGTTATTAACAAACGAACACTGGTTTTTAAAAATCGAAATATTCGCTTTATATGACATGTCATATAAATTGAATACATAGAAAAATTGTAATTTTTTGAAATATATTCAGTTTATATGACATGTCATATAAAGCGAATATTTCAATTTTTAAAAACCAGTGTTCGTTTGTTAATGACATGTCATTAATTTATTTAGTGACATGTCATTAAATTCGAGCAATTACGTTAGTATATTTTAAATAAAAATTTCCTAAAAAATTAATTATGATTTTTTTTATATAATTCAATGGAGAAAGTAGCATGTCAAAGCTAAGAATGCTTTTGTATATCTTGTAACCGCAGATTCCGACAAAAAGACCGTGTCAAAAAATGAAAACGTCGGAAAGTCCGTGACATCGTAAATTTGATTTTAAAATTTTTACCGACATTAAGAAAAAAGATCAAATCAAAGACTTAATTAAATGAAAATACAGATACAAAATCATATATTTTTCTTTAATTTTAAGCATACGACCATCCGCTATTTGCGAGTATATTCTAGAAATAAAATTCTATTCAATTTTAACTGCCCAATCAAATTGCAGAGCAGAGATTTCAAATATCTAATTAATTTGGAATTCTGCAGTGCAATCTAATCGCGCAGTTAAGAATGAATTTCAATTTTAACTATTTTGTATCAGTATTTTTATTTAATTAAGTCTTTGATCTGATTTTTTTTCGTAATTTCCGTATTTATCCGATTCCGGATATTTCTCCACATGTCCGGTCTTTTCCGGATCTATAAAAATTTTAAAATCAAATTTACGATGTCACGGACTTTCTGACGTCTGTCTGACGAATGTAATAACAGCTCTTAAAACTAATTTTGAATAGCACTCCAATATAAATACAATGGACTTAACATTAAAAATCGCTGAGTTCCAAAACCGGGGCAATACCATTGGATAGAAAAAATCTACATTGAAAATTTACATAGAAATAAAATACAATTTACCTAGAAAAAATTTACATCGAAAAGTTAACATTGAAATATTTTCCATAGAAAAGTTTACTTAGGAAAACTACATATAAAAATTAAATCGAAAATTAAAGGAATCACCATATAAATTGCCAGAGATAGGGACTCCCAAAATGAGACTCGAGTCTTTATGGACTCGAGTCCGACTCAAGTCCTAGGAGTGGGACTCAAGTCCAAGTCTTTATCTTGTTGTAAAATCGACTCGGATTCTAAGTCTGAGTCTTTTAAAAAATTAGCGACTCAGACTCGAGTCCGAGTCTCAGAGATATAGTAAAAGACTTGAGTCTTTGAATTGAGTTGCATTAGGCCAGTTTGAAAATAATTATGACAAATGAGCCTCACTCCCCACTAAAATATCAAAGACTTATTATTTTTGGGATGGAGATTTATTAAATTTCTTTTTCACACAAGCGGTTTTACAAAATCAATTAATCAATTAAAATAAAAAAGAAGAAAACGATATATTTTTTTTCTCATAACAGTTTTCTAATTCTTGTCGGCTGTTCTTTTTGAAAAATTTATCGTTAAATATTAAGTCAAGAATCTTTAGAGTTCAATGTCTCCACCGCTTTATGACTAAATACTTTCTTTCTTTAAGCTTTTCTTCATTTAGACATTCATCATTATCTTTTTAGTACTATTCCACGGTCTTTGTCGCCATGCTGACTTAGCGGTTAGAGCGTAGAATGGCTAATATAGGGACACTAGTTCGGTCAAAAAAAAATTCTTAACAAAATTTTCGACTCGAGTCTTAAGGACTCTGAGTCGCACTTCTGAGTCCGACTCGGACTTGGACTCATGAGTCTCTGAAAATTTTTCATAGACTCAGACTTGAGTCCGAGTCTTTAGAGTTGGAATGACTCGGACTCGAGTCTGAGTCTTATGAAAAATAACGAGTCCCTATGTCTGTAAATTGCCACAAGTTCTTCTTCTGAATAAGTTGGAACTATTGACCCGATGGCGTGAGTTGAGTCTTTTGTAGCAGAACGAACGAACGATGAAATTTCTATAAGATCAGAAAATTTAAAGCCCAATTTAAGAAGACGAATCCTAATGAGACAAGTTAATAAAATAATCAGGCTTGTGACACGTGGTTGCTTAAAAAAAGGGGTATGCAATGTAGCTAGTGTTCCTTTCAGCTCAATGAGGTTTTATCTTTCAGTCAGGGAAAATAATTCAAATGCTATGTTGATGAAAATTTCGGATTATCGAACTTGGGATTCAAGTTCAAGGTTAATCGGTTAAAGTTCAAGGTTTGGCTGTACTAGCTTAATCTGTCTATTTTAAGAATTTTCTATCTATTTCGAAATGATTTTCTATGTAAAGGATTTTCTATGTAATTTTTCTATCTAAAATATTTCTATGTTATTTTTCGATATACATTTGGAATTTTCTCTATCTAAAGGTATAGAGCCCCAAAACCTATAAAGTCTTGAGGTGAGAGATAACAAAGACACTATAAGACAAACCCAAGCAGTTCTAATTATCAAAATCAACAAAATCAAAATGTTTCTCAAATAAACTTAGAAAAACTCTGCTCGCAATCTTTGTATGACCCTTCTCTCTATCACTCCCCTTTCTCTCACATGTCTAATTTAGACCCTGAACCAGAACCAGACTCCTCTCTACATATTCATAGAACGTTGCGTGGCAACATGAATTCAAACAAGTTGATGGAAGTGCTTGCTAAAATTTTCGGAAGGAATTTAAACAATTGTTTAGACACTGAGGCTAGTAATAATCTTCGTTTTTAGACTCAATTGAATTCGAGTTTGATATTCCATAGGAAAATCCATTACAGATTCAGATCGGGAATGAACTAATAGTTACCGTAGAAGAGACTGTCCAGGTTTCTTTGGAAATCAATCAGGATACCTACATGGTAAATTTTCATGTAATATAGAAACTCCCTTATGACTAAATTTTAGGCATGGAATTATCCTCAAGTTTGACCTTCTTCTAAAACAATCGAAATAGATCCTGAGTACCACTTATGATCCTCAACAATATGAACCCTCACAGTTTTATCTTTACGCTGAAAGGGACATCTATCTCCCTTCCTTTTTCCATTACACTGCCAATAGGTGGTTTAGGGGAAAAGCATTAGTTCAAAGTAATGCTTACCTAGCTGACAAATTCTCCCTTTTAGTAGTTAAAGGGTTAGTCGAATCGGGTTCCGAATTAAGGGTGGACGTAGCAAACTTTTCTAAAAGACAAGTTTTTGTGCCAAAGGGTACAATCCTTGCTCACCTGAGTAACATTGAGGAAAAGCTTGTACAACTTTTAAGCTTAAAGGATTTCGTACTGACCCAAACGTAAAGTTACAATAACTCCACGCCAACGTTCATAATCGGAGATCTAAATATGGACTCTATGTCAAAATAGCAATGATTAAAATAGAAGTGTCAAAAAAAACTTTTCAAAATAGCCGGGTTAAAAAATAGCACGATTAAAATAGACTAAGCGAAATAAAAGTGTCAAAATAGATTCAAACAAAATCGCACATTGATTAAAGCATCTTAAAATTATCTAAAACGAAAAAGCTTAATTCTTTTTTTTTATTGGATATTTTTTGATTTACATTCTAATCAAATTAACTTATTTACTAATGGATAATAACTTCTTTAACTCACTTGCGGATTGTATCCTTGGTAGATTTTGTTAAACCATAGTGTCTTTGCTTAAATACTTGCTATAATACATTATATTTCTAAAGTTACAAGGTGCTTGTTCGAGACACTAGAGATTATTTCAAAAAGCATACATAACTCTCATTTTATGAGATGACCTCTTTTGATATAATGTACAGTTTTAGAGATTTAATTTTGGATATATCATCTGTTGTTGCTCGATTAGAAAACGATCAAGCTCTTGATCGTATAAAAGAGCATTTAAAAATTACCGTATTTCCGTGCTTAAGAAGGCGTGCGTTAATACCCAAAGAAACGTGTGTTGTGCATGCAGAGACAAAGCCTTCAGCCATGTTTAAAAAAAATTTTTATAAGTCCGACGCACATGAGCCGGAACTTTGGGTTTTAACAAGGCGTTATAACATGAAAATTAAATTCAAATGATGGGTTCATAGTCAAAAATCTTAGACTGATGCAACATTAAAACTTGAAAATAAAAATTAAAATAAATTAATAATTTCTCTCTTTTCGGGTATTGGAGCTGCTGCAAAAACTTGAAATAAACGAAATTTATTTTTAAATTAAAAATTTTTTTTTGATTTTTCCTGGTTAGTGGGGGTCCTACTAAAACGATGACCCCCATTTTTCGTCAAATCTTTGAATTTAATTTTCATGTTATAACGCCTTGTTAAAACCCAGAGTTCCGGTTCATGTGCGTCGGACTTATAAACATTTTTTTTAAACATGGCTGTAGTCTATGTCTCTGCATGCACAACACACGTTTCTTTGGGTATTAATGCACGCGTCCCAATACACGGAAATACGGTAAAGGGAAGAGATTCCTGAATTTTGAAAAAAAGTAAACAGAAGATAAGTTAATAATTTTGAGCAGCAAACTAATTAAATAATTTTTTTGCGTATGTAACAAATAAGAAAAATTAGTTTTAGACAAAAAATAACATTTTTTGACAAAAAAAATAAATTTTTGAATATGCACGTTAGTAATTGCCCATGGTATTAATTAAAACAACAATTTTAAGTTTGTTTGTTTCTTTTAATTACATTTCTATAACTTTTTGTCCTTATTCAAACTGGGAGAAAAAAAATACTTTCAAATGCTAGAAGGCTCAAAAAGGAATTTATTATATGACTGTATTTTGTTTTTTTTTCTCTAAACATTTCAAGAAATTTAAAAATAAAAAAAATTATTTAAGTCAATCTTAAAAATGTTTCTTTCAACATTGATCATTTTGCTTAAAATATTTCCAATTTTTCATTCGAATTCCGATTTTTTCAACTGTCTAAATAGCAAACAAGTCTCGCATTCTGATCCAACAATAATCTTGAAAACTTTTGAATCATTAAACAGAATTAAATGCTTCGCTAAGTGTTTAAAAACAACGAACTGCGAATATGTTTTTCATAATAGCTCCCATTGTATTATTTATTCATATTATGCTCGTTACTTCTTATATTTTTCAGTATCGAGTAATTTGTTCACGATAAATTCAAAAAAAAGGTTTTAATTTTTATCCCTGAATTTTTTTTTACATTCACCTTATTACAGTCTTATTTTTTAGCTTAATGTTGCTCCATTATTGGCCAATAATGAACAGTCAAACAAATGAAGTTATAAACTCACACGATTTGTACGAAGCAACAAATGTTACATTCATTCCAGATCGATTTGGCAATACCAACGCGGCTCTTAGATTCGATTCAGGATATCTAAGAGCTCCAACTGGATTTTATTTTTCATCCGAGTTTTCAGTTCTCGTTTGGGTTAAATTGATCAACTATTTTACTTATATTATTTTACTTAATTTTGGACAAGGATCAAATCAAGATAACGTTATCCTTTCGCCGTCACGGAATCAGAATCTTTCAATTCGCTCATATTTTTTAACATCGCAGAATCAGCTAACTTCAACAAGTGCAATGCCACTTAATGTCTGGAATCATGTTGCGTATGTAGTTAAAGGATCATGGATGAACATTTATTTAAATGGTACTTTAATTGCTAGTCAAGATAAAGGAATAGCCAATTTAGCAACAAATACAAGCAGAAGCATTAATTATGTTGGTAAAAGTTTTTTTGGTGGTGATATAGGTAAATTTGATATGGACGATTTGAAATTTTTTAACAAGGGTTTGGATGGTTCTGAAGTACACGCTGAATTTAAGCTAAGTCAATTTTAAATAAAACAAAAAGCCTAAAACAGCTTAAATTAATTATCTTCTTAATTTCATTTTTTTAGACTTTTTTAATTTTTATTTTTTAAATAACAAAAATAAGTTAAAAATATTCAAATTTTTTGTCAGTCAAAAATTGTTGAAATTAAACTTGACGTAATTGCTCGAATTTAATGACATGTCATACAAGTAGAGTACTCTATTTTAATGACATGTTATTAACAAACGAACACTGGTTTTTAAAAATCGAAATATTCGCTTTATATGACATGTCATATAAATTGAATACATAGAAAAATTGTAATTTTTTGAAATATATTCAGTTTATATGACATGTCATATAAAGCGAATATTTCAATTTTTAAAAACCAGTGTTCGTTTGTTAATGACATGTCATTAATTTATTTAGTGACATGTCATTAAATTCGAGCAATTACGTTAGTATATTTTAAATAAAAATTTCCTAAAAAATTAATTATGATTTTTTTTATATAATTCAATGGAGAAAGTAGCATGTCAAAGCTAAGAATGCTTTTAATATTCTTGTAACCGCAGATTCCGACAAAAAGACCGTGTCAAAAAATGAAAACGTCGGAAAGTCCGTGACATCGTAAATTTGATTTTAAAATTTTTACCGACATTAAGAAAAAAGATCAAATCAAAGACTTAATTAAATGAAAATACAGATACAAAATCATATATTTTTCTTTAATTTTAAGCATACGACCATCCGCTATTTGCGAGTATATTCTAGAAATAAAATTCTATTCAATTTTAACTGCCCAATCAAATTGCAGAGCAGAGATTTCAAATATCTAATTAATTTGGAATTCTGCAGTGCAATCTAATCGCGCAGTTAAGAATGAATTTCAATTTTAACTATTTTGTATCAGTATTTTTATTTAATTAAGTCTTTGATCTGATTTTTTTCGTAATTTCCGTATTTATCCGATTCCGGATATTTCTCCACATGTCCGGTCTTTTCCGGATCTATAAAAATTTTAAAATCAAATTTACGATGTCACGGACTTTCTGACGTCTGTCTGACGAATGTAATAACAGCTCTTAAAACTAATTTTGAATAGCACTCCAATATAAATACAATGGACTTAACATTAAAAATCGCTGAGTTCCAAAACCGGGGCAATACCATTGGATAGAAAAAATCTACATTGAAAATTTACATAGAAATAAAATACAATTTACCTAGAAAAAATTTACATCGAAAAGTTAACATTGAAATATTTTCCATAGAAAAGTTTACTTAGGAAAACTACATATAAAAATTAAATCGAAAATTAAAGGAATCACCATATAAATTGCCAGAGATAGGGACTCCCAAAATGAGACTCGAGTCTTTATGGACTCGAGTCCGACTCAAGTCCTAGGAGTGGGACTCAAGTCCAAGTCTTTATCTTGTTGTAAAATCGACTCGGATTCTAAGTCTGAGTCTTTTAAAAAATTAGCGACTCAGACTCGAGTCCGAGTCTCAGAGATATAGTAAAAGACTTGAGTCTTTGAATTGAGTTGCATTAGGCCAGTTTGAAAATAATTATGACAAATGAGCCTCACTCCCCACTAAAATATCAAAGACTTATTATTTTTGGGATGGAGATTTATTAAATTTCTTTTTCACACAAGCGGTTTTACAAAATCAATTAATCAATTAAAATAAAAAAGAAGAAAACGATATATTTTTTTTCTCATAACAGTTTTCTAATTCTTGTCGGCTGTTCTTTTTGAAAAATTTATCGTTAAATATTAAGTCAAGAATCTTTAGAGTTCAATGTCTCCACCGCTTTATGACTAAATACTTTCTTTCTTTAAGCTTTTCTTCATTTAGACATTCATCATTATCTTTTTAGTACTATTCCACGGTCTTTGTCGCCATGCTGACTTAGCGGTTAGAGCGTAGAATGGCTAATATAGGGACACTAGTTCGGTCAAAAAAAAATTCTTAACAAAATTTTCGACTCGAGTCTTAAGGACTCTGAGTCGCACTTCTGAGTCCGACTCGGACTTGGACTCATGAGTCTCTGAAAATTTTTCATAGACTCAGACTTGAGTCCGAGTCTTTAGAGTTGGAATGACTCGGACTCGAGTCTGAGTCTTATGAAAAATAACGAGTCCCTATGTCTGTAAATTGCCACAAGTTCTTCTTCTGAATAAGTTGGAACTATTGACCCGATGGCGTGAGTTGAGTCTTTTGTAGCAGAACGAACGAACGATGAAATTTCTATAAGATCAGAAAATTTAAAGCCCAATTTAAGAAGACGAATCCTAATGAGACAAGTTAATAAAATAATCAGGCTTGTGACACGTGGTTGCTTAAAAAAAGGGGTATGCAATGTAGCTAGTGTTCCTTTCAGCTCAATGAGGTTTTATCTTTCAGTCAGGGAAAATAATTCAAATGCTATGTTGATGAAAATTTCGGATTATCGAACTTGGGATTCAAGTTCAAGGTTAATCGGTTAAAGTTCAAGGTTTGGCTGTACTAGCTTAATCTGTCTATTTTAAGAATTTTCTATCTATTTCGAAATGATTTTCTATGTAAAGGATTTTCTATGTAATTTTTCTATCTAAAATATTTCTATGTTATTTTTCGATATACATTTGGAATTTTCTCTATCTAAAGGTATAGAGCCCCAAAACCTATAAAGTCTTGAGGTGAGAGATAACAAAGACACTATAAGACAAACCCAAGCAGTTCTAATTATCAAAATCAACAAAATCAAAATGTTTCTCAAATAAACTTAGAAAAACTCTGCTCGCAATCTTTGTATGACCCTTCTCTCTATCACTCCCCTTTCTCTCACATGTCTAATTTAGACCCTGAACCAGAACCAGACTCCTCTCTACATATTCATAGAACGTTGCGTGGCAACATGAATTCAAACAAGTTGATGGAAGTGCTTGCTAAAATTTTCGGAAGGAATTTAAACAATTGTTTAGACACTGAGGCTAGTAATAATCTTCGTTTTTAGACTCAATTGAATTCGAGTTTGATATTCCATAGGAAAATCCATTACAGATTCAGATCGGGAATGAACTAATAGTTACCGTAGAAGAGACTGTCCAGGTTTCTTTGGAAATCAATCAGGATACCTACATGGTAAATTTTCATGTAATATAGAAACTCCCTTATGACTAAATTTTAGGCATGGAATTATCCTCAAGTTTGACCTTCTTCTAAAACAATCGAAATAGATCCTGAGTACCACTTATGATCCTCAACAATATGAACCCTCACAGTTTTATCTTTACGCTGAAAGGGACATCTATCTCCCTTCCTTTTTCCATTACACTGCCAATAGGTGGTTTAGGGGAAAAGCATTAGTTCAAAGTAATGCTTACCTAGCTGACAAATTCTCCCTTTTAGTAGTTAAAGGGTTAGTCGAATCGGGTTCCGAATTAAGGGTGGACGTAGCAAACTTTTCTAAAAGACAAGTTTTTGTGCCAAAGGGTACAATCCTTGCTCACCTGAGTAACATTGAGGAAAAGCTTGTACAACTTTTAAGCTTAAAGGATTTCGTACTGACCCAAACGTAAAGTTACAATAACTCCACGCCAACGTTCATAATCGGAGATCTAAATATGGACTCTATGTCAAAATAGCAATGATTAAAATAGAAGTGTCAAAAAAAACTTTTCAAAATAGCCGGGTTAAAAAATAGCACGATTAAAATAGACTAAGCGAAATAAAAGTGTCAAAATAGATTCAAACAAAATCGCACATTGATTAAAGCATCTTAAAATTATCTAAAACGAAAAAGCTTAATTCTTTTTTTTTATTGGATATTTTTTGATTTACATTCTAATCAAATTAACTTATTTACTAATGGATAATAACTTCTTTAACTCACTTGCGGATTGTATCCTTGGTAGATTTTGTTAAACCATAGTGTCTTTGCTTAAATACTTGCTATAATACATTATATTTCTAAAGTTACAAGGTGCTTGTTCGAGACACTAGAGATTATTTCAAAAAGCATACATAACTCTCATTTTATGAGATGACCTCTTTTGATATAATGTACAGTTTTAGAGATTTAATTTTGGATATATCATCTGTTGTTGCTCGATTAGAAAACGATCAAGCTCTTGATCGTATAAAAGAGCATTTAAAAATTACCGTATTTCCGTGCTTAAGAAGGCGTGCGTTAATACCTAAAGAAACGTGTGTTGTGCATGCAGAGACAAAGCCTTCAGCCATGTTAAAAAAAAATTTTTATAAGTCCGACGCACATGAGCCGGAACTTTGGGTTTTAACAAGGCGTTATAACATGAAAATTAAATTCAAATGATGGGTTCATAGTCAAAAATCTTAGACTGATGCAACATTAAAACTTGAAAATAAAAATTAAAATAAATTAATAATTTCTCTCTTTTCGGGTATTGGAGCTGCTGCAAAACTTGAAATAAACGAAATTTATTTTTAAATTAAAATTTTTTTTTTGATTTTTCCTGGTTAGTGGGGGTCCTACTAAAACGATGACCCCCATTTTTCGTCAAATCTTTGAATTTAATTTTCATGTTATAACGCCTTGTTAAAACCCAGAGTTCCGGTTCATGTGCGTCGGACTTATAAACATTTTTTTTAAACATGGCTGTAGTCTATGTCTCTGCATGCACAACACACGTTTCTTTGGGTATTAATGCACGCGTCCCAATACACGGAAATACGGTAAAGGGAAGAGATTCCTGAATTTTGAAAAAAAGTAAACAGAAGATAAGTTAATAATTTTGAGCAGCAAACTAATTAAATAATTTTTTTGCGTATGTAACAAATAAGAAAAATTAGTTTTAGACAAAAAATAACATTTTTTGACAAAAAAATAAATTTTTGAATATGCACGTTAGTAATTGCCCATGGTATTAATTAAAACAACAATTTTAAGTTTGTTTGTTTCTTTTAATTACATTTCTATAACTTTTTGTCCTTATTCAAACTGGGAGAAAAAAAATACTTTCAAATGCTAGAAGGCTCAAAAAGGAATTTATTATATGACTGTATTTTGTTTTTTTTTCTCTAAACATTTCAAGAAATTTAAAAATAAAAAAAATTATTTAAGTCAATCTTAAAAATGTTTCTTTCAACATTGATCATTTTGCTTAAAATATTTCCAATTTTTCATTCGAATTCCGATTTTTTCAACTGTCTAAATAGCAAACAAGTCTCGCATTCTGATCCAACAATAATCTTGAAAACTTTTGAATCATTAAACAGAATTAAATGCTTCGCTAAGTGTTTAAAAACAACGAACTGCGAATATGTTTTTCATAATAGCTCCCATTGTATTATTTATTCATATTATGCTCGTTACTTCTTATATTTTTCAGTATCGAGTAATTTGTTCACGATAAATTCAAAAAAAAGGTTTTAATTTTTATCCCTGATTTTTTTTTTACATTCACCTTATTACAGTCTTATTTTTTAGCTTAATGTTGCTCCATTATTGGCCAATAATGAACAGTCAAACAAATGAAGTTATAAACTCACACGATTTGTACGAAGCAACAAATGTTACATTCATTCCAGATCGATTTGGCAATACCAACGCGGCTCTTAGATTCGATTCAGGATATCTAAGAGCTCCAACTGGATTTTATTTTTCATCCGAGTTTTCAGTTCTCGTTTGGGTTAAATTGATCAACTATTTTACTTATATTATTTTACTTAATTTTGGACAAGGATCAAATCAGGATAACGTTATCCTTTCGCCGTAACGGAATCAGAATCTTTCAATTCGCTCATATTTTTTAACATCGCAGAATCAGCTAACTTCAACAAGTGCAATGCCACTTAATGTCTGGAATCATGTTGCGTATGTAGTTAAAGGTAGGGTTGTTAATCGATCCATTTTTTTTTTAAAGAAAAAAATAAAAAAAATCGATTATAAAAAAAATTATATCGATTAAACCTTTTTTGAAAAAATCGATTTTTTTTTCTTTGAATTAATCGAAGATAATTTTTTTTTAATCGAATAAAAATTAAAAGTTCGAAATATAAAAAAAAACTTTGATAAATTAAAAATTATTAAAAAAAATTTTTTTTAAATACTAAATTTACTGCTGAAGAAAGAAAAAAGTGTATTGCGACAGCCATAAAATTTCTTAAAAAATTTTATTTGGAAACATTTGGAAGTACAACTCCCGAAACAAGACATGTTGAGAGAGAAACAATAAATAACACGACAGGCTTTCTAAAAAATCTGATGGATTCAAAAAGTCAAACATATACTCACTTAGACCAAGAAATAGATAGTTATTCAAAATTTTCAATTAATGAATATTACGAAGATCCTTTAGAATTTTATCGGGTCAATAAACACTTGTTTTCTGAATTGTGTAAAGTTGTAAGGTATTTTTTTTGTATTACAGCATCGTCAGTTCCGAGTGAATGTCTTTTTAGCCATGCTGGCCAAATTTCTACTGATTTAAGAAATAGACTTGATACGGATAATTTAGAAATGTTACTTTTAATTCGAGACAACCTAAAAATTCTTCAAAAATAATTTTAATTGTTTATAATTTTTTTTTAAATCGAATTCTATTAGCTCATTTTTTTATGTAACGATTTACCACATTCGAATTTTTTTAATTGGAATTGTTTTTTTCGAAAAAAATCGAAATTTTTAAATCGATTTTTTGTTTTCGGTTTTTTTTTTAAATCGATTTTTTAAATTTTTTTCGAATCGAAATTTTTTAATTGGATTTTTATTTTTTTAATCGAATAAAAAAAAAGCGATTTTCAATCGATCTTCGATCTTCGATTAACAACCCTAGTTAAAGGATCATGGATGAACATTTATTTAAATGGTACTTTAATTGCTAGTCAAGATAAAGGAATAGCCAATTTAGCAACAAATACAAGCAGAAGCATTAATTATGTTGGTAAAAGTTTTTTTGGTGGTGATATAGGTAAATTTGATATGGACGATTTGAAATTTTTTAACAAGGGTTTGGATGGTTCTGAAGTACACGCTGAATTTAAGCTAAGTCAATTTTAAATAAAACAAAATGCCTAAAACAGCTTAAATTAATTATCTTCTTAATTTCATTTTTTTAGACTTTTTTAATTTTTATTTTTTAAATAACAAAAATAAGTTAAAAATATTCAAATTTTTTGTCAGTCAAAAATTGTTGAAATTAAACTTGACGTAATTGCTCGAATTTAATGACATGTCATACAAGTAGAGTACTCTATTTTAATGACATGTTATTAACAAACGAACACTGGTTTTTAAAAATCGAAATATTCGCTTTATATGACATGTCATATAAATTGAATACATAGAAAAATTGTAATTTTTTGAAATATATTCAGTTTATATGACATGTCATATAAAGCGAATATTTCAATTTTTAAAAACCAGTGTTCGTTTGTTAATGACATGTCATTAATTTATTTAGTGACATGTCATTAAATTCGAGCAATTACGTTAGTATATTTTAAATAAAAATTTCCTAAAAAATTAATTATGATTTTTTTTATATAATTCAATGGAGAAAGTAGCATGTCAAAGCTAAGAATGCTTTTGTATATCTTGTAACCGCAGATTCCGACAAAAAGACCGTGTCAAAAAATGAAAACGTCGGAAAGTCCGTGACATCGTAAATTTGATTTTAAAATTTTTACCGACATTAAGAAAAAAGATCAAATCAAAGACTTAATTAAATGAAAATACAGATACAAAATCATATATTTTTCTTTAATTTTAAGCATACGACCATCCGCTATTTGCGAGTATATTCTAGAAATAAAATTCTATTCAATTTTAACTGCCCAATCAAATTGCAGAGCAGAGATTTCAAATATCTAATTAATTTGGAATTCTGCAGTGCAATCTAATCGCGCAGTTAAGAATGAATTTCAATTTTAACTATTTTGTATCAGTATTTTTATTTAATTAAGTCTTTGATCTGATTTTTTTTCGTAATTTCCGTATTTATCCGATTCCGGATATTTCTCCACATGTCCGGTCTTTTCCGGATCTATAAAAATTTTAAAATCAAATTTACGATGTCACGGACTTTCTGACGTCTGTCTGACGAATGTAATAACAGCTCTTAAAACTAATTTTGAATAGCACTCCAATATAAATACAATGGACTTAACATTAAAAATCGCTGAGTTCCAAAACCGGGGCAATACCATTGGATAGAAAAAATCTACATTGAAAATTTACATAGAAATAAAATACAATTTACCTAGAAAAAATTTACATCGAAAAGTTAACATTGAAATATTTTCCATAGAAAAGTTTACTTAGGAAAACTACATATAAAAATTAAATCGAAAATTAAAGGAATCACCATATAAATTGCCAGAGATAGGGACTCCCAAAATGAGACTCGAGTCTTTATGGACTCGAGTCCGACTCAAGTCCTAGGAGTGGGACTCAAGTCCAAGTCTTTATCTTGTTGTAAAATCGACTCGGATTCTAAGTCTGAGTCTTTTAAAAAATTAGCGACTCAGACTCGAGTCCGAGTCTCAGAGATATAGTAAAAGACTTGAGTCTTTGAATTGAGTTGCATTAGGCCAGTTTGAAAATAATTATGACAAATGAGCCTCACTCCCCACTAAAATATCAAAGACTTATTATTTTTGGGATGGAGATTTATTAAATTTCTTTTTCACACAAGCGGTTTTACAAAATCAATTAATCAATTAAAATAAAAAAGAAGAAAACGATATATTTTTTTTCTCATAACAGTTTTCTAATTCTTGTCGGCTGTTCTTTTTGAAAAATTTATCGTTAAATATTAAGTCAAGAATCTTTAGAGTTCAATGTCTCCACCGCTTTATGACTAAATACTTTCTTTCTTTAAGCTTTTCTTCATTTAGACATTCATCATTATCTTTTTAGTACTATTCCACGGTCTTTGTCGCCATGCTGACTTAGCGGTTAGAGCGTAGAATGGCTAATATAGGGACACTAGTTCGGTCAAAAAAAAATTCTTAACAAAATTTTCGACTCGAGTCTTAAGGACTCTGAGTCGCACTTCTGAGTCCGACTCGGACTTGGACTCATGAGTCTCTGAAAATTTTTCATAGACTCAGACTTGAGTCCGAGTCTTTAGAGTTGGAATGACTCGGACTCGAGTCTGAGTCTTATGAAAAATAACGAGTCCCTATGTCTGTAAATTGCCACAAGTTCTTCTTCTGAATAAGTTGGAACTATTGACCCGATGGCGTGAGTTGAGTCTTTTGTAGCAGAACGAACGAACGATGAAATTTCTATAAGATCAGAAAATTTAAAGCCCAATTTAAGAAGACGAATCCTAATGAGACAAGTTAATAAAATAATCAGGCTTGTGACACGTGGTTGCTTAAAAAAAGGGGTATGCAATGTAGCTAGTGTTCCTTTCAGCTCAATGAGGTTTTATCTTTCAGTCAGGGAAAATAATTCAAATGCTATGTTGATGAAAATTTCGGATTATCGAACTTGGGATTCAAGTTCAAGGTTAATCGGTTAAAGTTCAAGGTTTGGCTGTACTAGCTTAATCTGTCTATTTTAAGAATTTTCTATCTATTTCGAAATGATTTTCTATGTAAAGGATTTTCTATGTAATTTTTCTATCTAAAATATTTCTATGTTATTTTTCGATATACATTTGGAATTTTCTCTATCTAAAGGTATAGAGCCCCAAAACCTATAAAGTCTTGAGGTGAGAGATAACAAAGACACTATAAGACAAACCCAAGCAGTTCTAATTATCAAAATCAACAAAATCAAAATGTTTCTCAAATAAACTTAGAAAAACTCTGCTCGCAATCTTTGTATGACCCTTCTCTCTATCACTCCCCTTTCTCTCACATGTCTAATTTAGACCCTGAACCAGAACCAGACTCCTCTCTACATATTCATAGAACGTTGCGTGGCAACATGAATTCAAACAAGTTGATGGAAGTTCTTGCTAAAATTTTCGGAAGGAATTTAAACAATTGTTTAGACACTGAGGCTAGTAATAATCTTCGTTTTTAGACTCAATTGAATTCGAGTTTGATATTCCATAGGAAAATCCATTACAGATTCAGATCGGGAATGAACTAATAGTTACCGTAGAAGAGACTGTCCAGGTTTCTTTGGAAATCAATCAGGATACCTACATGGTAAATTTTCATGTAATATAGAAACTCCCTTATGACTAAATTTTAGGCATGGAATTATCCTCAAGTTTGACCTTCTTCTAAAACAATCGAAATAGATCCTGAGTACCACTTATGATCCTCAACAATATGAACCCTCACAGTTTTATCTTTACGCTGAAAGGGACATCTATCTCCCTTCCTTTTTCCATTACACTGCCAATAGGTGGTTTAGGGGAAAAGCATTAGTTCAAAGTAATGCTTACCTAGCTGACAAATTCTCCCTTTTAGTAGTTAAAGGGTTAGTCGAATCTGGTTCCGAATTAAGGGTGGACGTAGCAAACTTTTCTAAAAGACAAGTTTTTGTGCCAAAGGGTACAATCCTTGCTCACCTGAGTAACATTGAGGAAAAGCTTGTACAACTTTTAAGCTTAAAGGATTTCGTACTGACCCAAACGTAAAGTTACAATAACTCCACGCCAACGTTCATAATCGGAGATCTAAATATGGACTCTATGTCAAAATAGCAATGATTAAAATAGAAGTGTCAAAAAAAACTTTTCAAAATAGCCGGGTTAAAAAATAGCACGATTAAAATAGACTAAGCGAAATAAAAGTGTCAAAATAGATTCAAACAAAATCGCACATTGATTAAAGCATCTTCAAATTATCTAAAACGAAAAAGCTTAATTCTTTTTTTTTATTGGATATTTTTTGATTTACATTCTAATCAAATTAACTTATTTACTAATGGATAATAACTTCTTTAACTCACTTGCGGATTGTATCCTTGGTAGATTTTGTTAAACCATAGTGTCTTTGCTTAAATACTTGCTATAATACATTATATTTCTAAAGTTACAAGGTGCTTGTTCGAGACACTAGAGATTATTTCAAAAAGCATACATAACTCTCATTTTATGAGATGACCTCTTTTGATATAATGTACAGTTTTAGAGATTTAATTTTGGATATATCATCTGTTGTTGCTCGATTAGAAAACGATCAAGCTCTTGATCGTATAAAAGAGCATTTAAAAATTACCGTATTTCCGTGCTTAAGAAGGCGTGCGTTAATACCTAAAGAAACGTGTGTTGTGCATGCAGAGACAAAGCCTTCAGCCATGTTAAAAAAAAATTTTTATAAGTCCGACGCACATGAGCCGGAACTTTGGGTTTTAACAAGGCGTTATAACATGAAAATTAAATTCAAATGATGGGTTCATAGTCAAAAATCTTAGACTGATGCAACATTAAAACTTGAAAATAAAAATTAAAATAAATTAATAATTTCTCTCTTTTCGGGTATTGGAGCTGCTGCAAAACTTGAAATAAACGAAATTTATTTTTAAATTAAAATTTTTTTTTTGATTTTTCCTGGTTAGTGGGGGTCCTACTAAAACGATGACCCCCATTTTTCGTCAAATCTTTGAATTTAATTTTCATGTTATAACGCCTTGTTAAAACCCAGAGTTCCGGTTCATGTGCGTCGGACTTATAAACATTTTTTTTAAACATGGCTGTAGTCTATGTCTCTGCATGCACAACACACGTTTCTTTGGGTATTAATGCACGCGTCCCAATACACGGAAATACGGTAAAGGGAAGAGATTCCTGAATTTTGAAAAAAAGTAAACAGAAGATAAGTTAATAATTTTGAGCAGCAAACTAATTAAATAATTTTTTTGCGTATGTAACAAATAAGAAAAATTAGTTTTAGACAAAAAATAACATTTTTTGACAAAAAAATAAATTTTTGAATATGCACGTTAGTAATTGCCCATGGTATTAATTAAAACAACAATTTTAAGTTTGTTTGTTTCTTTTAATTACATTTCTATAACTTTTTGTCCTTATTCAAACTGGGAGAAAAAAAATACTTTCAAATGCTAGAAGGCTCAAAAAGGAATTTATTATATGACTGTATTTTGTTTTTTTTTCTCTAAACATTTCAAGAAATTTAAAAATAAAAAAAATTATTTAAGTCAATCTTAAAAATGTTTCTTTCAACATTGATCATTTTGCTTAAAATATTTCCAATTTTTCATTCGAATTCCGATTTTTTCAACTGTCTAAATAGCAAACAAGTCTCGCATTCTGATCCAACAATAATCTTGAAAACTTTTGAATCATTAAACAGAATTAAATGCTTCGCTAAGTGTTTAAAAACAACGAACTGCGAATATGTTTTTCATAATAGCTCCCATTGTATTATTTATTCATATTATGCTCGTTACTTCTTATATTTTTCAGTATCGAGTAATTTGTTCACGATAAATTCAAAAAAAAGGTTTTAATTTTTATCCCTGATTTTTTTTTTACATTCACCTTATTACAGTCTTATTTTTTAGCTTAATGTTGCTCCATTATTGGCCAATAATGAACAGTCAAACAAATGAAGTTATAAACTCACACGATTTGTACGAAGCAACAAATGTTACATTCATTCCAGATCGATTTGGCAATACCAACGCGGCTCTTAGATTCGATTCAGGATATCTAAGAGCTCCAACTGGATTTTATTTTTCATCCGAGTTTTCAGTTCTCGTTTGGGTTAAATTGATCAACTATTTTACTTATATTATTTTACTTAATTTTGGACAAGGATCAAATCAGGATAACGTTATCCTTTCGCCGTAACGGAATCAGAATCTTTCAATTCGCTCATATTTTTTAACATCGCAGAATCAGCTAACTTCAACAAGTGCAATGCCACTTAATGTCTGGAATCATGTTGCGTATGTAGTTAAAGGATCATGGATGAACATTTATTTAAATGGTACTTTAATTGCTAGTCAAGATAAAGGAATAGCCAATTTAGCAACAAATACAAGCAGAAGCATTAATTATGTTGGTAAAAGTTTTTTTGGTGGTGATATAGGTAAATTTGATATGGACGATTTGAAATTTTTTAACAAGGGTTTGGATGGTTCTGAAGTACACGCTGAATTTAAGCTAAGTCAATTTTAAATAAAACAAAATGCCTAAAACAGCTTAAATTAATTATCTTCTTAATTTCATTTTTTTAGACTTTTTTAATTTTTATTTTTTAAATAACAAAAATAAGTTAAAAATATTCAAATTTTTTGTCAGTCAAAAATTGTTGAAATTAAACTTGACGTAATTGCTCGAATTTAATGACATGTCATACAAGTAGAGTACTCTATTTTAATGACATGTTATTAACAAACGAACACTGGTTTTTAAAAATCGAAATATTCGCTTTATATGACATGTCATATAAATTGAATACATAGAAAAATTGTAATTTTTTGAAATATATTCAGTTTATATGACATGTCATATAAAGCGAATATTTCAATTTTTAAAAACCAGTGTTCGTTTGTTAATGACATGTCATTAATTTATTTAGTGACATGTCATTAAATTCGAGCAATTACGTTAGTATATTTTAAATAAAAATTTCCTAAAAAATTAATTATGATTTTTTTTAAATAATTCAATGGAGAAAGTAGCATGTCAAAGCTAAGAATGCTTTTGTATATCTTGTAACCGCAGATTCCGACAAAAAGACCGTGTCAAAAAATGAAAACGTCGGAAAGTCCGTGACATCGTAAATTTGATTTTAAAATTTTTACCGACATTAAGAAAAAAGATCAAATCAAAGACTTAATTAAATGAAAATACAGATACAAAATCATATATTTTTCTTTAATTTTAAGCATACGACCATCCGCTATTTGCGAGTATATTCTAGAAATAAAATTCAAGAAAATTTTAACTGCCCAATCAAATTGCAGAGCAGAGATTTCAAATATCTAATTAATTTGGAATTCTGCAGTGCAATCTAATCGCGCAGTTAAGAATGAATTTCAATTTTAACTATTTTGTATCAGTATTTTTATTTAATTAAGACTTTGATCTGATTTTTTTTCGTAATGTCCGTATTTTTCCGATTCTTTCCGGATATTTCTCCACATGTCCGGTCTTTTCCGGGTCTATAAAAATTTTAAAATCAAATTTACGATGTAACGGACTTTCTGACGTCTTCATTTTTTGACACGGTCTTTTTGCCGGAATCTACGGTTTTAAGATATACAAAAGCAAAAAAACACCGGAAATGACTCCCAACCACGTGAATTACTTTTTCGAGTCCACCACTGTAAATTGAATATAAAAATATATTTTTCAAAAATAAAAAATTTAAATTTAATTTATAAAAAATTTCTGTTGCTTCTACATAAATAAGATTGATGTTTTTGAATATTGACAGCTTAAATGTAGTATATTTTAGGACCAATCAATTAACTTCTAAGCTTTTTTTGAATACACATACCCAAAAGTATTCTCACCGTTCTTCGTTAAAAGCCAAAAGTTATCTTGATTCCTTCAAAACTTTGAACGTTCATGAAGTTTCGTGAATGCTGTTGAGTGTTAAAATTTTGAAACCCAAATGTTGAAGAGCTCATAAATATAGAAAAGGTTAGGTTTCTTAAAAAATGACGTTTATTGTGTTAATTTTACTACAAAATGACACATTTTAAGATTTTTTTGTATCTTGTTCACAATACAAAATTATTCTGTCCATCAAATCATTGTTAAAAAAAGGCTTGACACAAAGATTGTTTCAAAATTCTATACAATTTGTGCATGTGAAAAAATGACACATTTGTTGTGTTCTATACGACACTATTTTTTCCTTGTGTAAAATACGGAAATGAACCAAAAAAATCCAGGCACTAGAAAAAACATTTATTAAAATTTTAAATTGAAATTGATAAAACTTTAAATGAAAAACAAAATCACAAAATTATATTTTAGTTCTTTTTCTAGTTGGTCTAGGAGCTTTTGTACAATATTTACAATCCAAAGTTTTTTAATCAGCAGCGATTATCAAGCTTGGGATTAACTGATTTGAGAACGAGAAGAAAACGTGGTGACCTGAAACTCAAAAATGTAATGATTTGAAGAAAAATCTCAAATTCTTTAAATCTTAAAATATTTTGACATTAAAAGTAAAGTTAATTCACAAATTTTTTTAATTTAAGAAACGATGAGAAATCTTAAGAAAACTTGAGAAATTTTGAGAATACTTGAGATTTATTTTATCCCGCAAACATTTTAAGATTAAAATTCAAAGACTAAATTTTTTAAGTTTTAGACAGAACTATTATCTTACGATAAAAAGACTGTTTGAGAACAATGAGAAATTTTTCAAAATCTTAATTTTTCTAAAGCTTTGGAGCCAAAAAGACTGGGACTTAAAACTCTAAATTTTAGACAGATCTGATATCTTAGGAAAAGGAAAAGAGAGTTAAAAAATAATCCATGGAAGTTGAAAAAGAAGTTCAATCAAATGATCACCTCAACCCAAGCGTCGTTGAATTTTTTATGGATTACATGCTATTTTGTTTCATTTGGGGTGAATTTACACTCAAAGATTTAGACAATGACAGCAAGACTACCAGAATTAATAACGGCGCAGTAGAAAATTTTAATGGTTTTTTAAAAAGCAATTCATCTCCACAGCTACCCCACATTTATATCGATAACAACTACAAAACACTAAAATGTGCATGCTCAAAATACGTTTTGAACTTCAATCAAAAAGAAGGATCGAACAAATCAAAAAAATGATTTGGCAAACAAAGATGTAAGCGATGAAGATCTTTTAAAAGAGAGTGACGACTTTCGTTTATGTGAAGAAAACTACCAAAAAAAGCTCAAAATGAATATGCCCATGGGACAAAAACAATTCGGATATCAAAAATCAACTAACTGGCTAATAGTGAAAATTGTGAAAAATGTCCTCGTTTTATTCAACGATCATGTTTAAAAAAGATTAAAAAAATATTAAAAAATGAAAATTTGTGTATATTATTGCGAATAATTTTTTGTTCCTTAAGTTAATTTTTTGATACTAAATTACTTTTAAACAATAATATAATTTTTATCTTTTTCATTAACTTAAAAAAAAAAACTCTCCGACCAGTAAAAAAGTCGCAAACATGAAATTCTCTTAAGAACTAGCTTAAAATGTTTAAGCTTATTTCTCTTTTAAAACGAAATTTAAGTAGTAGTAGTAGTAGTAGTAAAAACTGCGACTTGGAAAAAGTCCAAGCAGAACCCTAGAGTGCTATAGCAGTTGTTTCCGAATTCGTTTCAAGCCAGGCATCCAATTTCGCTATGAAACTGTTTATATTACGCGCACTGACAACATCTTCTGTGAGTTTATTCCATAATTTGGTTTCTCTATTGGTCAAAAAGTTGAAACGAGCCCAAAATGACAATTTTTTCTCGGTGAATAACTTTGCTGTGGCATCTCAAGTTATACCTTCGACTTTCGCCCCTGGCATTTGGTCCGAAATTCAATCCATTTACCAAGCTCACGTTCTCTAAATTATTAACAATTTTAAAAATTTGAATAAGGTCACCTCTGTTTCTTCTTGCTTCTAAATCTTTAAGATTCATTTTTTGCAAGTCTTTCAGAGTAACTGAGGCTCTTAAGACCCGTTTCCAGCTTCGTAGCTCTTCTTTGTATCTAAAAATCTCTTATTTTAATCTTAAAATGTTTGCGGGATAAAATAAATCTTTCGATAAAATAAGTTTTCTCAAAATTTCTCAAGATTTCTCATCTTTTCTTTAATTAGAAAATTTTGATAATTAACTTTACTTAGGTCCACATTCTTAACATATATGCAAATCTACTTAACATACATACCTTACTTTACGGTAATAATCTTTTTCCCATACATAAATTTTTTCACAATATACAAACCTCATTAACATATAAATTTTCTGAATAACATACTAAATGCTTGCAAACACACGTAAATTTTTAACAGCTTCTCGTACTGGAAATCTCGTAATGAAAATCTCGTACTGGATCTTCCAGTATCGGGGCTAAATGTTCTACTGGAGATACAATGACCAGTCAGTTAAATTTGTTACAGTCGACTCGCGATAATCCGTATACAAAAAGACCTAGAAAATTGTTGTACGGATTAAAGTCTACGGATAATCAAATACATGTAATAGTATCGGAAAGGGCTCCGAGCCCGGGTATTTCTGTTCGGATGTCAAATTATTCGGATTAAACTGTATACGGATTATCGCGAGTTGACTGTATTAATAGAATTGCATCCTCTTTGGAATCAAATCATGAATTTTTCTACTTTTTTAAAATTTTAAACGATCTCTTAAAAGTTAACGTTACTCAAAACTGAAGTTCTTAAACTTTATTTTATATATTTTTTGAAAATCTAATTCAGAATGTTAGAAAACGTTTAAACTTTTTTTTCTCTTTTTTTATTTATTTTTTTAATTTTCTTTTTATAATTCAATTGTCAATGTGACTTTAAATTAAATAAAACAAGTTAGCTTTCGCTCTGCTCAATCATCAAAGCGACATTACAAGTGAATTGATTTGATTGATTTAATTCATTCGACGTCAGAGAATAAAATATGTAAGGGTCAAAAAGATCATTATTTCTTTTGAGTTTTCTTAAGCTTCGATCAATATAATTTAAGAAATTTTTTGATATCAACGTGATTTCATCGATTATTAAGAACGAAATATTTTTCCAACTTTTGATGTCAGTAAAAGAAGCAATTGAGGAATCTTTCTCTTTTCGTTTATACTTAAATGTACCAAAAATTAAATTGGCAGCAGTTCCAGTAAATGCAGTTAATTCGGAGCCGAAGGCTCAGTATATAGATTACATAAATACTTAGATAGATTAATAGATTATTCGCTTTTTCCAGCAAATGCAAAACTCATATTGCAAGAGTCTACCTTAAACATTTTATAGAGTTACATTTTTAAATAACTTAAAAGAAGTAGTGTAAGCTTTTACTCCTTCATTTATATCAACGTCATCATATATGTTATTAGCCTAAAATCTAGATTTATACGAGATTTCGCAAATAAGTGTTATGCCTTATTTCGAAAAATTAAAGGATGCCATTTCAAAAGTAGACAGTCTAAATTTTTCATAGTTTTAATTTAACAAAGAAAATTAAAATATTTCTTAGATTCAAAACAAATTAATATTTAAGCCATAGTAGAATAAATTTTAAGATTTTTTTCTTTTTTTGTACAAATTCTTTATTATTATTAATTGAGAGACAGTTTTGAGCCCAAGTCTCAGTATTCATTAATGGCTTTTTCAAGTCCTTTTAAAATTCATATTTTATTTTACTTTCCATTATTATAAGCTAGGCTTTATAATATATTTTTCAGAAACATGGCTTCATTTTAGCATTTAAATTTAGTTTCCAAATAAACTTAGTAAAAATGATTCAAAATTCCCTAGCATTTATTTACTGTTAGCATTCTAAAACCAAGCAATTTATTTAATGGATTACTATAAACTATAAAAACACTATAAAAATTAAGTTCAATGATTTTTTAAGGAATTTAAACAATCCAAAAAAAAATTAATGAAATTAAATGATTCATTGATATTTCTTAATTAATCTTTTTATTTTATGTCATTAAGAACTTAAAATAAATGACTCTTTGAGTCTTTAAAAACTAAAAATACACACTTCTTTTTATTTCCAAAAGCCTTTATAGTTACTTCTCGTTTACAACTGGCTTTTCATTGATTAGTAAGCATGTGGCCAATTTTTACCATAAATGAGGGAGCACTTAAAATTTGAAAAAAACTCAAATCTGCAAATTAATTACGCAGTTAATTCAAATCTTTTTTAATGGAGTCAGTTATCAGAGAATTTGAAGAGTTTTTGCAGACGCTTAGTTTAGATTAGACAAATTTTGTTTCGGCTAAGACAAGTTTTATTTAGGCTATAGTACCTCTAGAACAATTTTTATAACGATTCTGCACAATTTCTATTGCTTTATTGCTATGAACTTCACAGCGCCAAAAATCTGGAAACTGCAAAAAACTATTTAAAACCTTATTCTTATCATTTCTTGACATTTTCTTGAATAAGATTTTTCCAAAATTCCAAAATTTTGATGTAATCATATACGGTCTGTTACTGAACTTGAAAAAATCGTATCACGAGCTTTTAATTAGGATCTTTGCGGCACTATACTTATTACTATAAATATGAAGTTGCCTAAGTACAGTACATACTAAAACTAACTTGTACGTTTTCTTTCCTTTCCTCTTCCTTTCCCCTTCCTTGCCCCTTCCTTTCCCCTTCCTTGACTCTTCCTTTCCCCTTCCTTTCCTCTTCCTCTTCCTCAACCTTTTCCTTTCCTTTCCTCACTTGTTTTCTTTTCCTTTCCTGAGTTTTCCTCACGAATAAATTATCTAAATTATTCCAGAGACTTCTACACCTACACCAACCTACACCCAACTACACCTTACACCTACACCTACACCAACCTACACTGATAGATACACCAACTTTTTTTTTCAAAATTTTTATTTTTAAATAAAATAGAGCAAAATATTGAATATTTGCAAGTAAAGTTTACACAATTAGCTGATGAAAACTAACTCCTTGTTTCAAACAAACACAGATGCAAAACTTTTTGTTTTCATTTTTTATATTTTTATACACGCTGTTTTTTTTTAAAATAAAAATTTCTAAAAATAATTCTAGGATCAGTTGATAAAAAAAAATTTGAGTTTTTGAATGAATCCAAATGCTAGACAGATTGTCTCTCCTTTTGCAAAATAAAATAAATCTCTCAAAAAAAAAATTGTGTGTTGTCTCGATTATTAGAATTTTGTACTTTTTTTACTTTTAGAAGAATTTTTAACAAAATTTAAATGAGTCAAATACAAACGAGATCTCAAACAAAAAATTCTAAAGAGTCCAATGTTGGAAATTTCAATAGAAAAAAAAACTCAAGAGTTTCAGTAATACGTTCGTCTAGTAAAGAATCAGTTTTTCCAAGTTCTGACTCGGAAACCGATAATCCTAAAAGAAAAAAATTATCAGAATCTCAATCGAAAAAATCGAAACCAGTCAAATTTCAACTTAATCATAAGACAAGTCGAAGAGTTAGCCGAGTAAAAATAAATTTAAAAAAGATTTTTCTTTCTTTTGTTTAGTTTTTTTTTAGGTTTTCAGTGTATTAAATGAAAATTCGTCACAAAATCGTGACCCAAGTCCAAATACATCTTTACAAAATCTATCAATAGTGGATGAAGAATACGTAGATGGTGCACCCGAAAACAATGAAACGAATATAAACAATGACAATAAATAACAATATTGTCAATTCTGAACGTGAACATGAAAGAATAACTGAGAATAACCGTAGTCAGTTTATAGAAAATGGTCCTCAAAATAATTCTGCTCCAAGCAGAGAAAATCCTACACTTTCGAAGCAAGATAGGATTAAAAAATTATTGGACGATTCTACAAGAGGTGTTTTTACACCAAAAAAATTTTATTTGTATAAAATTGACGAAAAAGATGTAGATGAAGTTGAATACACGCCAATTTACAATTGGTTTGATTCGATTACAAAGTTAAGTTATTCGACAAAAGAAAATCAGAAAATTAAGTTCGAATGTATTGTATGCGATTATCATGGAGATCATTTTTTAGGTAAGTCTTTTTTAAAAATTAGATAGGATAAAACAAACAACTATTCAATCTCTTTTTCGCAACTTTTAGGAAAGCCTGGTAATTTGCTCAAACATTTACGCAAACATCAAGATAATGCTGATCTTTGGATACGCGAATACAAACAGTACCAAGGAGAAGACAATTCCAGCATTGAAAAAATGGATCAAACTCTTTTAAGACTAGTCAAATTTTTTATTCGTAGGAATATTGCAGTCGAAGCTTTGAAGGATGAAGATCTTAGACAGGTGTTTGACAAAAAAATAGGCAAATACTCGTTCACTGAAAAAATTTTACCCAATCTCATTATATTTTTACGAAAAAATATATCGTTTATTCTTCAAAAAGCTCTCTTCATTACTTTAATCGTCGACTCGTGGTCAAACGATTTACAAGAAGATTTTCTAGCAGTTTGTGCCGCCATGATATTTAAAAATATGTCTAAAAAAATGTTAGTAATTGGTTTAGTAAAACATAAAGATCGACAGCGAGCTGAAGACATAAAGGTGGCTGTTGAGGAAATCGTAAACGAATTCGACTTTAATAAGGCTAAAATAATTGGTACAGTTGTCGATGAGGGTTCAAACCTCCTTCGTCTTTTTAAACCGATCGATAGCAACGACTTCTTTTATATCGAAGAATCAGACCAAGAAAGTGACGAAGAAAATGACTTGGACGAAGAAGTAGAACATGAGCCTGAAATAAATCAGGAAGAGGTTGAAAACTTTCAATTTGAGACACCGGTTGTTTATGAACCCAAGACGACAAACATCTACCCACCAGATGAAAATTTCATCGACGAAACCGAATATGATTTTAATCGAGGGGAAATAATTAACGAACTTGATATACGTTTAGGAACGAATCATATTCCTCGTTTCAACTGTACTGCCCATAAGCTAAATATTGTTGTAAGAAAGGCTATAAATTCAAATGATTATGTGTCAGAGATATTAACAAAATTATCCCGATTTGCGAGCCAAATAAAAAAAAGCCGAACTTTGATGGCCGCTCACAGAAAGAAACAATCCAAAATTTATAGACAGAATCTAACACGTTGGAGTTCAACATTTACTATGTTATTTACGTATCTAAAATCGTATAAAAGAGGAGTATTTAACGAGCAACATGTTTGTCCAGTAGAGCAAGAGGAATTAGAGTGTTACATACAGATTCTATTGCCGATTTTTGTTGTCACCAATGACCTCCAATTGGCTGATTCAAATATTACGGTCGTTGTTCCAACAATTCTTGCCTTAATATATGGTAATTTGGACCGAATGGTTTTGGAAAGTGATGAAGATAGATTTCGAAAATCGCTAATTCGAAACTTAGTTACAAAATTCGATTTTGAGTTGAAATCTCCAATTTACTTGGTAGCCGCTGTTTTAAACGTTGGTTCTTTGGGTGAATGGTCTACTAGATCTTTTGGTAAACCCTATTTCGAAAAGGGTTTAAGCCTTATTTTAGAAGTACTTAAAAAGTTTAACATTAATTCAAAAAGTAATACCCAAGCTAGCTTTACCACAACTCTAGTTTCAACTGTGGCCACGTCAGGATCACAGGTTAATTCTCAATCACAAAATTATGCGGATGGAATTACTTTGTTATCAAAAATTGCTCGACCTAATTTAAGATCTGTATCCGACGAAGACAACGATGAAAAACAAATTGCAGATTTTAAATTAGAAATCGATCGATTTAAAACATTGATTCGTGAGTGCAACTTTCCTACTCATCTTTTTTGGAAAAAATACTCGAATGATTTGCCTTATTTATTTGACTTAGCTTTACGACTATTTTGCATTCCTTCAACAAGCAGTTATGTCGAAGAATTTTTCAGCTTAACTAAAATTGTAAACAATCGAAAACCGAACATGTCAAATGAGCTTTTGATTAATAGAGCATTGTTAAAAGCTAATATAAAATTTTTAGAAGAATTAGCCGATAAATAGTTAATTTTTTAATAGAGATTATTATAATAAAGATGATTTGTCTAAAACAAAATTTTTTATTTCTTTTTAGTGAGTTGGTACTGTGAAAAAAGTTGGTGTATCTATCAGTGTAGGTTGGTGTAGGTGTAGGTGTAAGGTGTAGTTGGGTGTAGTTTGGTGTAGGTGTAGATGTAGGTGTAGGCTACACCTACACCCTACACCTACACCTTTATTTTAGGTGTAGAAGTCTCTGAATTATTCATGCAATAAAACGCAATTTTCAAATTTTTATTTAGTACAAGCTAAAAAAAAAAAATTGATGGACATTTTTGAACTTTTATGAACTTTTTAACGTATTATTTTAAAAATTATTTTCTTCACAGGAAATGAGAGGAAAGGAAGAGTTGAAGAAGAGGAAAGGAAAGGAAGAGGTAAGGAAGAAGTGAGGAAGAAGAAAGAAAGGGGAAAGGAATAAATCGCGTACAAGTTAGTTTTAGTATGTACTGTATTAGATTTTTTTTAATTTTTGGCATTAAATTTTAGGATATTTGCGTTGTTCGTTTTAACTAAATTGTTTCTTGGTTTTTAATTTTCTTTGGTATGGGTTTTTTATGTTTTATTAGTTATTTTAAGTTTCTTCAAAAGTTCGTAAAAAAACCAGTGCAGATTTACAAAGCTTCGCTTTGAATAATAATTATGATAATTATGTATTAATCTAAAACGAAGCAATGACATTAAAAAATGGGTTATTTTGTTCTTATTGTTCATGTAATTTTCAGGTCATAATTTTTTTTAGATTTATATTTTATCCCAATTTTATAATATCCCCATACTAGTTGAGAACCGATTAGGGGATACAATTTTTTATTTAGAAGCCCATTGAGTTGTTTGGTATAACGGTAAAGATGTTTATCAGACGTGTTACTTAGTAGCGTGTATGATTTTCAGAAATATGTATGTTAAAAGGGTAATGAATGCAGAGAACTCAAAGTTTAGTAATGGTCATCAACATAAACCTGGATCAAAAGATCTTCTTACCCTCAGTGATGTTCAAAAACTAAAAGACCTCATGGTAAATTTTTATCTTGTTCTTATATCTGTTTATTTGAAGATTAAATGTAAATACATTGATTTTCTTTTGTCATCTAGCTTCGATTATTCCAACAAAAAAATTAATTCGAACCAAAAAAAACAATTAAATTTCCTCAATGAATACTTCTATATCCTTTTTGTTCCCATTCTAATAAATAAAAACCATTGGTCTCTTGTTGTTTTCAACTGCAGAAACAACACTGTTACAAATTTGGACTCAATTTACAAAGCTGACGAATCATTCTGTTTCAAGACGGTTTCATGGCTTGCTTCACCATTAAAAAAATTTGAATCGTTAAAAATCATGGAACTCAGTTCATACTATCAAATGCCCTAAGCAAACGTGGAATATTAATGACTTGGTGTTTTTATTTGCCAGTATGCTAAAACCATCATACTTGAAAAAAACTTGAGCTATAATCAAACCGACATTCAGTTGATTCGTAAAGAAATGCACGATGAGATTTTTAATTACAGCCTTCATTCGAATGACTTTGACTAAATACTCAAGTAAAAAATACAAAAAAATTCAAATTTTAATGTCCCATTACAATTCCCTTTAGGCTCAATTTCATTAAACAAGTTCCAAGTTTTACACCTCAATAATAACTCGTAATTGCCAAACCTTTACGAGATTTATTCGATTCTTTACTCGAATAGATTTGACATATTAATGTTAACCGAAACAAAGCTCAATGACTCAATATCTAATTCATTTTATAATAATAATCGATACTATAAAATATGACTCGATAGAAACTCTCGTTGTGGTTGACTATTGATATTCATAATAAATAACATAAAGTTAACGAAATGAAAGCTATTCAATAACATGGAGTTAATCTACTTTCAGGTCAAAATATACTTCCAATTATATAATTTCGTTTACTGCTAAAGACCAACGAATGACAGTGAGAAAGTATATATCCAAAGTTTGGAGAGTTTTATTCATACCCTAGACCTAAACGTCCTCTTGTTCATTTTTAGCGGGTGCTCATTTGTTCATGAGCCGGACAACTTCTTTGGTTAAAAGTCCTTTCATACTAGTAATATAATGTTGCTAGTCAGTTGCACAGTTTCATAAACTTAACTAAATTGTTTACATGTTTTATTAATTGTTCTTAATATATATTTGGTTGAAAAGTACTAAATTAAGTTATAACAAGTCTTTACACAAATAAAGTATCTTTCTCATCTTCAGTTATTACTTCATTCCATATGCCACCCAAACGTAAAGTTACAATAACTCCACGCCAACGTTCATAATCGGAGATCTAAATATGGACTCTATGTCAAAATAGCAATGATTAAAATAGAAGTGTCAAAAAAAACTTTTCATAATAGCCGGGTTAAAAAATAGCACGATTAAAATAGACTAAGCGAAATAAAAGTGTCAAAATAGATTCAAACAAAATCGCACATTGATTAAAGCATCTTCAAATTATCTAAAACGAAAAAGCTTAATTCTTTTTTTTTATTGGATATTTTTTGATTTACATTCTAATTAAATTAACTTATTTAATAATAGATAATAACTTCTTTAACTCACTTGCGGATTGTGTCCTTAGTAAATTTTGTTAAACCATAGTGTCTTAGCTTAAATACTTGCTATAATACATTTTATTTCTAAAGTTACAAGGTGCTTGTTCGAGACACTAGAGATTATTTCAAAAAGCATACATAACTCTCATTTTATGAGATGACCTCTTTTTACATAATGTTCAGTTATAGAGATTTAATTTTGGATATATCATAGGTTGTTGCTCGATTAGAAAACGATCAAGCTCTTGATCGTATAAAAGAGCATTTCAAAATTAAAGGGAAGAGATTCCTGAATTTTGAAAAAAAGTAAACAGAAGATAAGTTAATAATTTAGAGCAGCAAACTAATGAAATAATTTTTTTTCGTATGTAACAAATAAGAAAAATTAGTTTTAGACAAAAAATAACATTTTTTGACAAAAAAATAAATTTTTGAATATGCACGTTAGTAATTGCCCATGGTATTAATTAAAACAACAATTTTAAGTTTGTTTGTTTCTTTTAATTACATTTCTATAACTTTTTGTCCTTATTCAAACTGGGAGAAAAAAAATACTTTCAAATGCTAGAAGGCTCAAAAAGGAATTTATTATATGACTGTATTTTGTTTTTTTTTCTCTAAACATTTCAAGAAATTTAAAAATAAAAAAAATTATTTAAGTCAATCTTAAAAATGTTTCTTTCAACATTGATCATTTTGCTTAAAATATTTCCAATTTTTCATTCGAATTCCGATTTTTTCAACTGTCTAAATAGCAAACAAGTCTCGCATTCTGATCCAACAATAATCTTGAAAACTTTTGAATCATTAAACAGAATTAAATGCTTCGCTAAGTGTTTAAAAACAACGAACTGCGAATATGTTTTTCATAATAGCTCCCATTGTATTATTTATTCATATTATGCTCGTTACTTCTTATATTTTTCAGTATCGAGTAATTTGTTCACGATCAATTCAAAAAAAAGGTTTTAATTTTTGTTCCTTAAATTTTTTTTTACATTCACCTTATTACAGTCTTATTTTTTAGCTTAATGTTGCTCCATTATTGGCCAATAATGAACAGTCAAACAAATGAAGTTATAAACTCACACGATTTGTACGAAGCAACAAATGTTACATTCATTCCAGATCGATTTGGCAATACCAACGCGGCTCTTAGATTCGATTCAGGATATCTTAGAGCTCCAACTGGATTTTATTTTTCATCCGAGTTTTCAGTTCTCGTTTGGGTTAAATTGATCAACTATTTTACTTATATTATTTTACTTAATTTTGGACAAGGATCAAATCAGGATAACGTTATCCTTTCGCCGTCACGGAATCAGAATCTTTCAATTCGCTCATATTTTTTAACATCGCAGAATCAGCTAACTTCAACAAGTGCAATGCCACTTAATGTCTGGAATCATGTTGCGTATGTAGTTAAAGGATCATGGATGAACATTTATTTAAATGGTACTTTAATTGCTAGTCAAGATAAAGGAATAGCCAATTTAGCAACAAATACAAGCAGAAGCATTAATTATGTTGGTAAAAGTTTTTTTGGTGGTGATATAGGTAAATTTGATATGGACGATTTGAAATTTTTTAACAAGGGTTTGGATGGTTCTGAAGTACACGCTGAATTTAAGCTAAGTCAATTTTAAATAAAACAAAATGCCTAAAACAGCTTAAATTAATTATCTTCTTAATTTCATTTTTTTAGACTTTTTTAATTTTTATTTTTTAAATAACAAAAATAAGTTAAAAATATTCAAATTTTTTGTCAGTCAAAAATTGTTGAAATTAAACTTGACGTAATTGCTCGAATTTAATGACATGTCATACAAGTAGAGTACTCTATTTTAATGACATGTTATTAACAAACGAACACTGGTTTTTAAAAATTGAAATATTCGCTTTATATGACATGTCATATAAATTGAATACATAAATAAATTGTAATTTTTTGAAATATATTCAGTTTATATGACATGTCATATAAAGCGAATATTTCAATTTTTAAAAACCAGTGTTCGTTTGTTAATGACATGTCATTAATTTATTTAGTGACATGTCATTAAATTCGAGCAATTACGTTAGTATATTTTAAATAAAAATTTCCTAAAAAATTAATTATGATTTTTTTTATATAATTCAATGGAGAAAGTAGCATGTCAAAGCTAAGAATGCTTTTGTATATCTTGTAACCGCAGATTCCGACAAAAAGACCGTGTCAAAAAATGAAAACGTCGGAAAGTCCGTGACATCGTAAATTTGATTTTAAAATTTTTACGGACATTAAGAAAAAAGATCAAATCAAAGACTTAATTAAATAAAAATACAGATACAAAATCTTATATTTTTCTTTAATTTTAAGCATACGACCATCCGCTATTTGCGAGTATATTCTAGAAATAAAATTCAATTCAATTTTAACTACCCAATCAAATTGCAGAGAAGAGATTTCAAATATCTAATTAATTTGGAATTCTGCAGTGCAATCTAATCGCGCAGTTAAGAATGAATTTCAATTTTAACTATTTTGTATCAGTATTTTTATTTAATTAAGACTTTGATCTGATTTTTTTTCGTAATGTCCGTATTTTTCCGATTCTTTCCGGATATTTCTCCACATGTCCGGTCTTTTCCGGGTTTATAAAAATTTTAAAATCAAATTTACGATGTAACGGACTTTCTGACGTCTTCATTTTTTGACACGGTCTTTTTGCCGGAATCTACGGTTTTAAGATATACAAAAGCAAAAAAACACCGGAAATGACTCCCAACCACGTGAATTACTTTTTCGAGTCCACCACTGTAAATTGAATATAAAAATATATTTTTCAAAAATAAAAAATTAAAATTTAATTTATTAAAAATTTCTGTTGCTTCTACATAAATAAGATTGATGTTTTTGAATATTGACAGCTTAAATGTAGTATATTTTAGGACCAATCAATTAACTTCTAAGCTTTTTTTGAATACACATACCCAAAAGTATTCTCACCGTTCTTCGTTAAAAGCCAAAAGTTATCTTGATTCCTTCAAAACTTTGAACGTTCATGAAGTTTCGTGAATGCTGTTGAGTGTTAAAATTTTCTTGACTGAAAAAGGAATCCGAAAGCTCAAATCTCATAGAAAGAGCAAAATAAAGTGTCTCACCAAAAAACATTATCTGAGACGGCAAAACTATTTGAAAAAAATGCGGAATAATGCAGTCTGAATACCATTTAAATTTTAGTTTCCTTTAAATTTTCTTAGTTTTTTTCTTATTATTTAACGTTCTTGTGCGTTAACTATATGAAACCCAAATGTTGAAGAGCTCATAAATATAGAAAAGGTTAGGTTTCTTAAAAAATGACGTTTATTGTGTTAATTTTACTACAAAATGACACATTTTAAGATTTTTTTGTATCTTGTTCACAATACAAAATTATTCTGTCCATCAAATCAATGTTAAAAAAAGGCTTGACACAAAGATTGTTTCAAAATTCTATACAATTTGTGCATGTGAAAAAATGACACATTTGTTGTGTTCTATACGACACTATTTTTTCCTTGTGTAAAATCCGGAAATGAACCAAAAAAATCCAGGCACTAGAAAAAACATTTATTAAAATTTTAAATTGAAATTGATAAAACTTTAAATGAAAAACAAAATCACAAAATTATATTTTAGTTCTATTTCTAGTTGGTCTAGGAGCTTTTGTTCAATATTTACAATCCAAAGTTTTTTAATCAGCAGCGATTATCAAGCTTGGGATTAACTGATATGAGAACCAGAAGATAACGTGATGACCTGAAACTCAAAAATGTAATGATGTGAAGAAAAATCTCAAATTCTTTAAATCTTAAAATATTTTGACATTAAAAGTAAAGTTAATTCTCAAATTTTTTTAATTTAAGAAACGATGAGAAATCTTAAGAAAACTTGAGATTTATTTTATCCCGCAAACATTTTAAGATTAAAATTCAAAGACTAAATTTTTTAAGTTTTAGACAGAACTATTATCTTACGATAAAAAGACTGTTTGAGAACAATGAGAAATTTTTCGAAATCTTAATTTTTCTTAAGCTTTTGAGCCAAAAAGACAAGGACTTAAAACTCTAAATTTTAGACAGATCTGATATCTTAGGAAAAGGAAAAGAGAGTAAAAAAATAATCCATGGAAGTTGAAAAAGAAGTTCAATCAAATGATCACTTCAACCCAAGCGTCGTCGAATTTTTTATGGATTACATGCTATTTTGTTTCATTTGGGGTGAATTTACACTCAAAGATTTAGACAATGACAACAAGACTACCAGAATTAATAACGGCGCAGTAGAAAATTTTAATGGTTTTTTAAAAAGCAATTCATCTCCACAGCTCCCCCACATTTATATCGATAACAACTACAAAACACTAAAATGTGCATGCTCAAAATACGTTTTGAACTTCAATCAAAAAGAAGGATCGAACAAATAAAAAAAAAGGGAAGGATTTGGCAAACGAAGATGTAAGCGATGAAGATCTTTTAAAAGAGAGTAACGACTTTCGTTTATGTGAAGAAAACTACCAAAAAATGCTCAAAATGACAATATGCCCGTGGGACAAAAACAATTCGGATATCAAAAATCAACTACTTTAATTGTGAAAATTGTGAAAAATGTCCTCGTTTTATTAAACGATCATGTTTAAAAAAGATTAAAAAAATATTAAAAAATGAAAATTTGTGTATATTATTGCGAATAATTTTTTGTTCCTTAGGTTAATTTTTTGATAATAAATTACTTTTAAACAATAATATAATTTTTATCTTTTTCATTAACTGAAAAAAAAACTCTCCGACCAGTAAAAAAGTCGCAAACATGAAATTCTCTTAAGAACTAGCTTAAAATTGTTAGCGGCTGAATAGACTTTGTTAGTATCTGGGAGAGCTAACTTAAGTTGTTGCTAACACTTCACTTCTTGAACCTTAGTTATAATTTATACTCTAAAATAAACTCTAATTGGTGACTTGGTGATGAATAAGAATTTATATTATTGTTATTTTTTGGTGTATAAGATTAGTTTTTATAAATTAAAATATGTTAGAAATGTTGTACTTTATGACAAAGTTAGGATAAATGATTCCGAACCAACACACTTCTTTTATTGATTCTATCAAATTTCAGTGGCAAGTTAGCCTACAACATATGGCGCTGCGACTCAAAGAACCGAAAGGGGAAGTGTGTTGTTTGTACGATTTCAACGAGTTTAAATATGAGAAATCAGATAATTTAATTTTTATTGAGAGTAATGATCTTTAGAGAGCGTATGTTTAAACTCGAGTATTTGAAAAGTTAGTAACGAATGTGAACGTTCCAGACATAGGATTGATGTGTATTAGCTGCTTTACAGATATTGGAGATTTGTCTTTGTTTTTTTTTGTTGATAATATATTTTTTCGACAAATAATCGAGTTACTCAAGATTTCATGATTTTGACGCACAATGGATTTAGAACGAATCCAAGTTAAAGATAAAAAAAAAAAAAAGAAAAGATTTCTATTAAAAAATGTTTATTTCGTCGATCGAGTTTAATCGTGTAGAATTAGAGTAATATTTTGAGAATTCGGACGTATAGACCAATTCCATTCGAAGATATAATTCAATACAGGGAAGTGATTTTTAATTATTTTACACTGGTGTTTAAGTCCTGTTTTGTTTCTTGTCTTAGTCCCTCCGTAGACGTCTACATCCCTGAGTCCTGACCTGACTGTTTATTATTTTAGTCCTATTTTATCCATGATTAGCTGAGGAACAACTTTATATATTTGGCAGGTTCTTGTTTTATTGATAATTGAACCTGACTTCAGTAATGCTTAAAAAGAAAAGATAAAAAGTTATTAGAGGTATTAGAAGAGAATGTACTTTTGAATTAGATTTTGGAATAAGAGTTAGTTTGTTAGCAAACTGAAACCGTTTTTAAGGAAATATATTAGAAACTTATTATTAGCGGCTGTAAGTAAAGTTTTTGGAAAAAAGACTCTATAACAAGTAGTTGTAACAACATAAGAGTATGGTTGTAGTCGGTTTATCGAATCAAACGCCTAATAATATTTGACAAAGCGTTGTTTACCTGATCATCTTGAGGTTGATAAAGAATATTTGTAATGATGCAGTGAAAGTTGGAAGATGAATTTAAGTATTTTTCAATCAGTGATGATGCGGGAAAAAAAAAATTGTTGTAAGTAAGTGATTGTTGAGAATTAATCGATATTCGTAGATTCGTATTTTTTAATGGAATTGATAGTCGTAAATAGTGAATTAAGGGCTTCGTATTAGACTGGAGCCGTCTGAAGAACGTAATTAGAAGTTTTACAATTATTAACATAAAGAACTGACTCAAAAGTGATTTTATATTTGCCGAAACTTAGTAAAGTCTCATTGCATTAAGATACTCGAAGATGGTGAATAGAAATGTTTGGAGAAATGGAGAAATTAAGTGTCCAACCGATGATTAAGATATTGAGATGATAAACTGATAAACTGAATGAGTAATGTTTTTTTTTGTGAAGTAGTGATGAGAAAGAGTAAATGTTGAAGCGAATCTTCCTGATAAACAGTCAAGTCTAGAAATAGTTATGATTCTGTTTATACAACGAACAATGTTTTTAAATAAGAGTGAGTTTATGTTCATTTATCTTGTTTTTATAAATGATTGGTAGACACGGAACTTTACAGAAGTGAATTTGAACTGGTTCCGATTGGAATAACTCGGAGCATTATAAAATGGTCGATCGATATCCGATGGTTTAAAAAGATGGATAAAGAAACATGAATCAGAAATAGGAACTTAGAAGTTAATACCAGTGATTTTCAAATTTTGATTGATAAATTATTGCTCGAAATGTGTATGTGTATGTGTTAAACGCACAGCTTCATAGAGTGGATAAGGGTTTGAGAAAAAGATGAATTGACGATTTTGGTAAAAATTAAACTGCCAGACAATGATTCCGTATTAGGTTCCGTTAATGATTCTTGATCTTTGTTAGAGAAATTGGTTTGAATAAGATTGTGGATTTAAGGAAAATGATAATGGATTATTTATTAGATGCTTAGGAAATTGTAGAGTATAGAACAATGCAAGGAAACCCTGATCAAAATAACGATGATGACCCGAAGTTAACGATGTGTTTTTCTAAGAATAGAAATATTTTTTGAGATCTTTGCTTTGACTTATTTGCTTGGTTAGTTAAAAAGAAAAGAATTTAATTTGTTTCTTTGAATTTTTAGTTCTGTAGGGTTTAGCGTCCGGATTTAATGGACATGTGAATGACTTTGAGATATTATTAGTTTTTGGATTGCTTGAGTTAAAATTTTATTACCGACTTAAACCATTAAATAAGTTAGGAAATCGTCTAAATTGTAGATTAGTTGGATTTCGTAATTCGGAAAAAATAACCCAGTGTTTTCAAAGTTCTTGAAAATTAAAGAGGGAGAGGTTTGAAAGATGGTTTATAGCTAATATTGGGAAATTCTGAATTAATTTTGTGAATCCTGATCTAAAAATCGGTTAGATTCTCCGGTTAAGGGTTGAAGGGAGTTTTTATATATTTTAAGGAGATAATTCTATGAATGGAGTTCAATTCAAGTAACTGTAGAAATGAATGAGCTTTGATTATGTAGTCAATTGGTTTAGTGAAGTTATTTGTGAAGAATGACTGTACAGATTCCTAAGTTTGTGTCCAATTATTTCGGAAGATCTTAAAAGATTGTTTGGTTATTCTATTTTGTGAATGGTATCGTGTCAAGATGTTTCAAATAATAATAAAGAATTCGAGTCAATAAAAGTTTCAATCTTGATTTAAGATGTTGAGGTTAAGCTTTTCGAATTCGTAATGTGAATTTTTTTAAAGATCGGTAAATGGACAAAAGATAAAAACTTAATTAGCTTGTTGAAACGACAGGAAGGAAACCAATCGTTTTCTTTTGAACTGCTCAGACTGTTCAAGATAGCCAAAACAAAATTTAATGATTTACAGTTATTCTTGTAATTAATTAAAGATTTTATTCTTACTTGTAAAAAAAATATTTCTAACGAAGTTATCAATTAGAGTAAGTTAGGTTTTAATTCCAATAATACTCTGCGGCTCCTATAGAGCGAGGGTAAGCGCCTCCGGTAGTGGCAAACGAACAGCTACTATTCCGAAGAGGGATCGTCAGGCGTCCCACAAGATGCCGGGGACGGTGTGTAATACCCCAGCCCCAGAGGTTGGCCTGCCACCGTAATAGACGCTGGATAAATGACGCGTTAATACAACTGGTTCTGTTATCGGATCAGACGTGTCAGCAATAAGGGCGATGTCCTTATTGCTGACACGTCTTAACAGGAGGGAGTATGTTAGCGGCTGAATAGACTTTGTTGGTATCTGGGAGAGCTAACTTAAGTTGTTGCTAACACTTCACTTCTTGAACCTTAGTTATAATTTATACTCTAAAATAAACTCTAATTGGTGACTTGGTGATGAATAAGAATTTATATTATTGTTATTTTTTGGTGTATAAGATTAGTTTTTATAAATTAAAATATGTTAGAAATGTTGTACTTTATGACAAAGTTAGGATAAATGATTCCGAACCAACACACTTCTTTTATTGATTCTATCAAATTTCAGTGGCAAGTCAGCCTACAACAAAATGTTTAAGCTTATTTCTCTTTTAAAACGAAATTTAAGTAGCAGTAATAGTAGTAGTAAAAACTGCGACTTGGAAAAAGTCCAAGCAGAATCCTAGAGTGCTATAGCAGTTGTTTCCGAGTTCGTTTCAAGCCAGGCATCCAATTTAGCTATGAAACTGTATATATTACGCGCACTGACAACATCTTCTGGGAGTTTATTCCATAATTTGGTTTCTCTATTGGTCAAAAAGTTGAAACGAGCCCAAAATGACAATTTTTTCTCGGTGAATAACTTTGCTGTGGCATCTCAAGTTATACCTTCGACTTTCGCCCCTGGCATTTGGTCCGAAATTCAATCCATTTACCAAGCTCACGTTCTCTAAATTATTAACAATTTTAAAAATTTGAATAAGGTCACCTCTTTTTCTTCTTGCTGCTAAATCTGTAAGATTCATTTTTGCAAGTCTTTGAGAGTAACTGAGGCTCTTAAGACCCGTTACCAGCTTCGTAGCTCTTCTTTGTATTTTTTCCAATTCATTGATATCCTTCTTCAAATAAGGGCGCCAGGCACTTTAAAGAAAAAAAAATTTAAGATTTTGATAATTTTCTCATTGTTCTCAATCAGTTTTTATCGTAAGACCATAGATAAAACATAAAAATTTAATCTTTGAATTTTAATCTTAAAATGTTTGCGGGATAAAATAAATCTTTGGATAAAATAAGTTTTCTCAAAATTTCTCAAGATTTCTCATCTTTTCTTTAATTAGAAAATTTTGATAATTAACTTTACTTAGGTCCACATTCTTAACATATATGCAAATCTACTTAACATACATACCTTACTTTACGGTAATAATCTTTTTCCCATACATAAATTTTTTCACAATATACAAACCTCATTAACATATAAATTTTCTGAATAACATACTAAATGCTTGCAAACACACGTTAATTTTTAACAGCTTCTCGTACTGGAAATCTCGTAATGAAAATCTCGTACTGGATCTTCCAGTATCGGAGCTAAATGTTCTACTGGAGATACAATGACCAGTCAGTCAAATTTGTTACAGTCGACTCGCGATAATCCGTATACAAAAAGACCTAGAAAATTGTTGTACGGATTGAAATCTACGGATAATCAAATACATGTAATAGTATCGGATAGGGCTCCGAGCCCGGGTATATCTGTTCGGATGTCAAATTATTCGGATTAAACTGTATACGGATTATCGCGAGTTGACTGTATTAATAGAATTGCATCCTCTTTGGAATCAAATCATGAATTTTTCTACTTTTTTAAAATTTTAAACGATCTCTTAAAAGTTAACGTTACTCAAAACTGAAGTTCTTAAACTTTATTTTATATATTTTTTGAAAATCTAATTCAGAATGTTAGAAAACGTTTAAACTTTTTTTTCCCTTTTTTTATTTATTTTTTTAATTTTTTTTTTATAATTCAATTGTCAATGTTACTTTAAATTAAATAAAACAAATTAGCTTTCGCTCTGCTCAATCATTAAAGCGACATTACAAGTGAATTGATTTATTTAATTCATTCGACTCCAGAGAATAAAATATGTAAGTGTCAAAAAGATCATTATTTCTTTTGAGTTTTCTTAAGTTTCGATAAATATAATTTAAGAAATTTTTTGATATCAACGCGATTTCATCGATAATTAAGAAAGAAATATTTTTCCAACTTTTGATGTCAGTAAAAGAAATTTTGTTTCGGCTAAGACAAATTTTATTTAGGCAATAGCACCTCTAGAACAATTTTTATAACGATTTTGCACAATTTCTATTGCTTTATTGTTATGAACTTCACAGCGCCAAAAATCTGGAAACTGAAAAAAACTGTTTAAAACCTTATTCTTATCATTTCTTGACATTTTCTTGAATAAGATTTTTCCAAAATTCCAAAATTTTGATGTAATCATATAAGGTCTATTACTGAACTTGAAAAAATCGTGTCACGAGCTTTTAATTAGGATCTTTGCGGCACTATACTTATTACTATAAATATGTAGTTGCCTAAGTATAAGAATTTTTTTGATTTTTGGCATTAAATTTTAGGATATTTGCGTTGTTCGTTTTAACTAAATTGTTTCTTGGTTTTTAATTTTCTTTGGTATGGGTTTTTTATGTTTTATTAGTTATTTTAAGTTTCTTCAAAAGTTCGTAAAAAACCCAGTGCATATTTACAAAGCTTCGCTTTGAATAATAATAATAATAATTATGTATTAATCTAAAACGAATCAATGACATTAAAAATGGGTTATTTTGTTCTTATTGTTCATGTAATTTTCAGGTCATAATTTTTTTTAGATTTATATTTTTTCCCAATTTTATAATGTCCCCATACTAGTTGAGAACCGATTAGGCGATACAATTTTTTATTTTGAAGCCCATTGAGTTGTTTGGTTTAATGGTAAAGATGTTTATCTGACGTGTAACTTAGTATCGTGTATGATTTTCAGAAATATGTATGTTAAAAGGGTAATGAATGCAGAGAACTCAAAGTTTAGTAATGGTCATCAACATAAACCTGGATCAAAAGATCTTCTTACCCTCAGTGATAAACGACCTCATGGTAAATTTTTATCTTGTTCTTATATCTGTTTATTTGAAGATTAAATGTAAATACATTGATTTTTCTTTTGTCATCTAGCTTCGATTATTCCAACAAAAAAATTAATTCGAACCAAAAAAAACAATTAAATTTCCTCAATGAATACTTCCATATCCTTTTTGTTCCCATTCTAATAAATAAAAACCATTGGTCTCTTGTTGTTTTCAGCTGAGAAAACAACACTGTTACAAATTTTGACTCAATATACAAAGCTGACGAATCATTCTGTTTCAAGACGGTATCATGGCTTGCTTAAGCAATAAAAAAATTTGAATCGTTAAAAATCATGGAACTCAGATCATACTATCAAATCTCCTAAGCAAACGGGGAATATTAATGACTTTGGTGTTCTTATTTGCCAGTATGCTAAACACATCGCACTTGAAAAAAACTTGAGCTATTATCAAACCGACATTCAGTTGATTCGTAAAGAAATGCACGATGAGATTTTTAATTACAGCCTTCATTCGAATGACTTTGACTAAATACTCAAGTAAAAAATACAAAAAAATTCAAATTTTAATGTCCCATTACAATTCCCTTTAGGCTCAATTTCATTAAACAAGTTCCAAGTTTTACACCTCAATAATAACTCGTAATTGCCAAACCTTTACGAGATTTATTCGATTCTTTACTCGAATAGATTTGACATATTAATGTTAACCGAAACAAAGCTCAATGACTCAATATCTAATTCATTTTATAATAATAATCGATACTATAAAATATGACTCGATAGAAACTCTCGTTGTGGTTGACTATTGATATTCATAATAAATAACATAAAGTTAACGAAATGAAAGCTATTCAATAACATGGAGTTAATCTACTTTCAGGTCAAAATATACTTCCAATTATATAATTTCGTTTACTGCTAAAGACCAACGAATGACAGTGAGAAAGTATATATCCAAAGTTTGGAGAGTTTTATTCATACCCTAGACCTAAACGTCCTCTTGTTCATTTTTAGCGGGTGCTCATTTGTTCATGAGCCGGACAACTTCTTTGGTTAAAAGTCCTTTCATACTAGTAATATAATGTTGCTAGTCAGTTGCATAGTTTCATAAACTTAACTAAATTGTTTACATGTTTTATTAATTGTTCTTAATATATATTTGGTTGAGAAGTACTAAATTAAGTTATAACAAGTCTTTACACAAATAAAGTATCTTTCTCATCTTCAGTTATTACTTCATTCCATATGCCACCCAAACGTAAAGTTACAATAACTCCACGCCAACGTTCATAATCGGAGATCTAAATATGGACTCTATGTCAAAATAGCAATGATTAAAATAGAAGTGTCAAAAAAAACTTTTCAAAATAGCCGGGTTAAAAAATAGCACGATTAAAATAGACTAAGCGAAATAAAAGTGTCAAAATAGATTCAAACAAAATCGCACATTGATTAAAGCATCTTCAAATTATCTAAAACGAAAAAGCTTAATTCTTTTTTTTTATTGGATATTTTTTGATTTACATTCTAACTAGTTGACCCGGTCCGCAATAATTGCGGACATAAAAAATTTAATTTTAAGATGTGTTTTTATTTGTAATAATTAAAATAGTTTATAGTTTATTTAATTCATATAAAATGGCACAATAATTGATACACACTCAGAGTGTTGTATCTGTGAATTACTTTATATTAAGTTTTTAAATTGAATTGTTTAAAAAATTCTAATGTTTAAAATTGATTTTGAGACAAAAAAAGATTATTTTTTAAAAATTTGTTTAAAAACCACATTTCTTGTCAAACGTTTTTCATTAACCGCAATTTTAATATTATTGACATCGGTGACTCTTGACATTGCTACATACAATTGACCGTGGGTAAAAACGTTTTCTTGTAAGTAAATACCCACATGTCGTATTGTTTGTCCTTGAGACTTGTTAATAGTGAACGCGAAAGCTGGTCGAATAGGAAATTGGACTCTTTTAAAATTAAATGGAATAGAATTTTCAGTAGGATTAAGTGCCATTTTGGGTATAAGAACGGTTTTACCAAGATCTTTGCCAATAGCTATTTCGGCTTTAATTGTGTGTTTATAAAGCCCTTTGACAATCAATCTTGTTCCATTGCAAAGCGACCGTTGAGTACATATGTTCCGTAGAAGCATTATAGGTTGGTTTATTTTCAAATTCAATTGATGGGGTGGCAGTCCAGATAAATTTAATGAATTTAAATATTCGACGGGTATATTAAAGTTATCCGATTCTTTTATACAGCTATCGATAGATCGATATGTTTCTGATTGTCCTGGGAATCGATCGGTTATCAATTTGTTAATCATGTCAACGTCATTATTAGTTGGGGCTAATATTGCTATGTCTAAAATGTAATTTTTATCTATGTATTTATCATTAAGCTGTGGAAAAATGGCGTCGATTAAGATGTTTGGGTCAGGTTTTACGCAAAATTTTGGATCGATTTGGATTAAATCATCGTATAATTCATTTTTGTGATATAACACTTCTCCTTGGCCCAATTTAAGAAGATACTTTGCATATTCTTCATTTTCAGGACTGTTGGAAACTCGCATATTTTGAGTTAGTTTACATGATTTAACAAACGGCCAAATTGGGGATTCTTTTAAAGAAACAGACAAAATTTCTAATTTACCACCATTGACAATTACAGGTAAAATTTGTCTAAAATCTCCTCCCATTACAATTTTTTTGCCGCCAAAAATTTTGGTTGATTTCATAATATCTTTAAAGAGGCGGTCAATACATTCATAAACATATCTGTTCATCATAGGAGCCTCATCCCATATAATAATTTTGGAATCTCTAATTAACTTGGCTTCATCTGAGTGAACAGATATATGAGATACTGATGATTCATTTATTATTATGGGTATTTTGAATCTTGAGTGGGCAGTTTGCCCGCCATCTAATAATAAGGATGCTATTCCAGAGCTTGCAACGGGTAATGCAATTTCGTTTTTTGACCGATAGAATGATAGGATTGTATTATACAAAAATGTTTTACCGGTTCCTCCTGGTCCATCAATAAAGAAAACATTCGATTCTGATTCATCATTAGTGATAGTTTCAAATGCATAACGCTGTTCAGTGTTCAATTTTGAAATATTTTGATTAAGTAATTCAATGTCAACATGTTGATTGAGAAGCTGGTCTTGATCAATTGTTTGTTGATTAATAATGTGAATATATTCTTCGTTTATTTCTGGTAACTGTTTCATCAGTTCAGCTGAGGCTCTAAAATCTTTCAATGTTTTATAAAAACGACTTAAAGCGATATTAAAAATTTCTTCGGTAAATTGAAAGTCGGCGAAATCAAATTTTATCCGATACTCATACAAAACGTCCTCGGAGAGCTCTTTTTTAAAATGATGCCATATATTGATTATGTCAGTCACTTGTCCATTGATGTATAATTGAGCAACAAATTCTCGTAAATTTTTACAGTTACCAAAAATCGAATAAGCCTCGTTTATACATTCAATCAAATTTTTTTCGTCATCAATTAACCCCATGGCTTTAGCGGCAGATTTATAATTATTATAGATTATACCATCTACTGTTTTTAAGTCCTGGAAAGATTTGGGTGCTTTTTTGACATTTAGAATCAAACGTAAACAGTATCGCTCAACATCAGTGGGGCTTACAAAGTACATTCTCCCAATAACATTTTTGATTCTTTTTTTTGTTATTCTCCATTGTTTTAGCTTCCTATCCCAGGTACAAATTTGGACTATTTGTATGTAAGTCAAGTCTTCACCTTCTTTATGTGATGCATTGAATTCAAACCAAGCAGTCAAAGTACTGCGTTCGTTTTTTTCTAATTGTGCGCTTAATTCTTGTCCAGTATTAAAAACGACGTTTTGCTGTCCTTCTAAATGAACAGCAAGTCTTGTAACAGCTGGTGTGTGTTCATGAAGAGAAAAATGAAAAATTCTCCAACAGGCCTCGCTGGCTGAGACAAACCTTAAGTCCTTAAATTCAGCACATTCATCTCGATTTTTATTTGGAACTTGTATATCAGCTTCAACTCGATCATGTCCTTTAAAAATATAATTATAAAATAAGTTTTATTTTTTCCTTTTTTTTAAATACCCTTATGCACATATTTACATAAATATTTAACAGCCTTAATTGTTGAACAAATCTCTACGTTTATGTGGGCATTGTATTTTGTTACCAAAAATAAATTATAAGGGACAACCATGGAGTTATCAACTTCCACATTATTGACTTTAACTTTTAGTGAGTTTTTGGACCTTTTATAAACCGGATATCCGTCACTTTTGAAAATAGTTGACTCGGCAAAAGGTTTTGGATATCTCTTACTACATTTCCCATTTTTCATGCAGGGTGAATTAGGGTTAGAGTCTCCACATGGGCCATGAATCATCGAATTTATAACAGTTTGATAGGCCTGTGGGTACTTAACTGGATCAGGTATTTCAGCTTTTACAACTCTGTCAACATCTTCAGCTGTTCGAATTTTATTATTCTTTGATAATATTATCAAAATATGAGCATGCGGTAGTCCTCTCTTTTGAAATTCTATTACATACATAAAAGCGTCTACTTTGCCGAAAATCTCTTTTTCTTTTATATCTTTTATTAGCTCCTTTAATTTTAGCTTAAAAACTCGGGTAACAATCTCAGGACGATCGTTTGCTTTTTGATTAGGTTCAAGCTCTTGTTGTATATCAGGCCAGTTGGGGTTACACGTGAAGGTTATAAAAAGGTCAGGTTTTCCAAAGTGGCGAACAATCGACATTGCATCCTGAAACAATTCTTGCATGTGTCTTGGACTTCCTTGGAAAGATGATGGGAGAATAACAGATTTTCCGATATTGTCTAAATCGTGGTCATAATTGTTTACTAAATCTTTTAGACCTTGATACAGCTCACTGCGAAGATTATCTTGATGTGTTTTTATGAAATTGATTCTTGAATTTTCAATTTTAACATACATATCTACGATGTATTGGTGAAAAAGGCGTCCGAATAAATGTAATTTTGAATCTGGACGTTGTTGAAGTTTGTACGAATAAAATTCCATTGGGGTAACATGTGTGCGTCCTTTACGGCTTGTGTCTTGATTAAGGAACTCATCTAATTGGTCTTCAAATTCGCCTGATTCAATTTGATCATTTTTTGACAACATAAACTTTTTCGGCGCCCAACCGAAATCTCCATGCGGAAACATTAGGACATAGTGTAAAGGGTCATATGCATGATGGGTGTCATAAATTGTTTTTATTTCATTTGTAATTTTTGTCTTTAAAACTACTTGCTTTTTACATTCTTCATTACTAAGCTCATTTCCATCAAAAATTACAGCGAATTCAGATGATGCTGGTTTATTATATCGTCGATCATCCTTTGTATTGTGATCTTTTATGACTATGTTTAATTCTAAAGACGGATTTTCTTTCAAAGTTCTTAGAGCATAGTTGAACTGGTGAATATACGGATTTATTTCGAATAAAACACTTTGAATATTCATAATTAAGTCTCGTTCCAAATGATTTGATATATTCATTCTAATGTTAATTTGATCTTGTGGGTCATAAAAATAGATTTGACAGAATTTAGGCTTATTGTTCGGATCCACTCCAAGGTCTGAATATTGATGATAAATAGAACCATTTAATCGAAAGGTGTAAACCCCTAAATTTGCTGACAAAAGTGACTGATCAAACTTTAAATAAATAAATAAAGAGCTGAAAATTTAAAATATAAATTTGTGGGTCTCTTACATTTCCTCTGAAGGATGCAAAAGCGAAGACATTATTGTAGAGTCGGATTTTATTACAAAAGTGTTTTGATAAAATATGTTGACCTGTAATGAGCTCGTCAATTAATCGAGGTAGTGGTTTATCTGGAGGTAGTTTTACTTTTCCTTTCATGCAACATAGTCCAAACAATGGTTTTAAAATTGTACCTGCACTTTTTTCATTGATCCACATTAGTGCGTTACAGTTAGAACAATAAAGATCTCTTTTTGGTAAGATGTAACGTAAGTAATTGGGTGAATTGGTGTCAGATATTACATTAGTAGAAATAAGACGATTGACAGATAAATCGTTTCTTGCTGCCATAAAGAATAAGTTTTCAATTATCTTAAAAAAAAAATTGAAAGAATTAGAACAGAAGCTTATTTTTTTGTATTACTTCATTTGGATTTAAAGGACAGTCACGATGGCTTATTCGGAAATGTGTTGTTGAACCGCATTTACACTGATTGTTTTTATTATTCACTGCGTTCTTTTAAATCAAAAAATTTAATTTGTTTAATTAATGCACCCATTGAAGAAAAAAAAATATGGGTGTTTTTTTTAAATCTAAAGCATGATTCAAATGAAAAAGGTTATAAAAAAGGGTTCATGTTCCTGTAAGTGTTGACTGAGTTAATTATTAAAGCAATATGTGTTACAAATTTTATTATATTAAATAAGGATAAGTACAAAAATTTAGAATTTATTAAAATTAAGGACTGAATTTAAATTTAAAAAGTTATAATTTAGTAATTACTCTATTATTTTCGTCAATATATGTATCATCTTGAATTCTATGCTGATTGATCAATAAGTTAGAATGGTTAATTATATTATTGGTATTTGAGAATGAATTTAGAATAGATGTACTGGTATCATTTTGATGTATTTGTTGGGTCTCATGATTTCGAACCCCTTGAATAGATATGGATGATTGATTTCGGTTATTCATGTCGCTCGAAAACGAATTCATATGTTGGGGAAAATTAGTTGATTGATTATAATTTGGATACGGTAAATAATTCGGCCAATGTTGATGATTATAGTATGGAAAATACGGGTAGTTACAATTGTATTGTAGATTTTGAAAGGGCAATCTAACATTATTTGGAAATGTCAAGTTTTGATATGGTTCTTGAGAATTATCTTCAGTTGTCAATGGTTGCTTTGTAAAATATTTTTTTTATAAGTAATTATTTTATAAGCTAAGATATTTTTACTTGATCCTGTGGTTTGCTTTGCATATAAGTGTGTGTCTCAGATATCAAGTCTTTTTGATTTGACATATTGTTTTGAACAGTGTTCAATGGTTTTCGCTGTTTGTGCTAAATTTTTTTTGATAGATTTGTTTAAAATATTGCCTAAGACTAAGTGCAATTTGCATAAAGTTGATATACCTTGGTCTTATTCAATGTACATTTTGAACTTGAAGTTCTAAAATGGTCATGAGCTCCACATTTGCAAGATTTGATTTTTTTAGGAGGCGAAACATTTTCTTTGTCATCGTCGTTTGCCTTTCTTTTTGAGTGAGGCAGATGAGTGCTATCGACATAACTTGTTTCAGAACTCATAATTTTCTTGAATTGAGAATTTTAGGTAATTTACAGAGTTTATTTTAAAAAGATTTTTACAAATGAAAACAGAGTTTATTTAAAAAGATTTTAAAGTCTTTTTCGTTAAAAATAAAGTTTAAATTGGATAATAAAAAAATTTTATTAAAAAAAAAGATCGATAAATTAAAATTAGTTTAATTGGAACTGTGGTATTGAAAATTTAATGGAATTGAAAAATTAATTTCAGAGAAAGATGAACATAAGATGTGTTGTCTTCGATTTACGAAGAATTTTGTAAATCTAATTTTTTTACAAATGAAAACTTCCTCTTTTTTTTGGGTTCAACATCTCTTTCTACAGATTGAATCATACTTTGCATCAAATCAGTAATGACGTCAATACCATCCGATTTAAGGTGGAACCAAATGGTGCCTGTATTGTTAAATTCTGTTTCGTCAATTATTCTTCTCTTTGGACTAATTCCTTCTTCTTTTTCATTATTTTGTGAATTTTTGCTCGGCTTGATATCAATAAGTTGATTTTGTGTCGAAAGAAGTTGATTCTTTTGGAATATGGCTCTCTCGACATAAAAAATTTGTAGTTGGTTATGAATTAACCAATTGGCGTGGTAGTTTACTGAACGTTTTCTCTTATTTAGACATCGAGTAAGGTTCTCAATTGCTCTCTTTGTTTGGTCAATAGAATTTTGACTCATCTAAAGTATTAGAATAGTTTGGATTTTATTTTGAAGAAAATTTTGAAAACTTTTTATTTCAAATTTATTGAGTCAGTAAGAGTGTTTTATAGTAGAAGAAGTGTTTTCAATTTCATCGTAGATGCAAGTTTTATGTGTATATTTGCTATGTGCATGTTAGTTTTGTATAATTTTTTTTTTAAAATTTCAACAATGTAAATATAGATTGAATAACATAGTGATGATTTTGGTAGATTTGGATTAAGTTTGTTAACATTTAAGCATATTATTAGCTAAAGTTAACTTTCTTAATTTCGCGTGGTTCAATTGGTCCAAAAACAATTAAAATTACGTATAGTTTAATATTATTAATATGAGGATTCTTATTGGTTCCCTAACTTTAGCTAACTTTAATTTTATTAGCGGACTCTCCTTTAATATATATAGATTAAATTAACTTATTTAATAATAGATAATAACTTCTTTAACTCACTTGCGGATTGTGTCCTTAGTAAATTTTGTTAAACCATAGTGTCTTAGCTTAAATACTTGCTATAATACATTATATTTCTAAAGTTACAAGGTGCTTGTTCGAGACACTAGAGATTATTTCAAAAAGCATACATAACTCTCATTTTATGAGATGACCTCTTTTTACATAATGTTCAGTTATAGAGATTTAATTTTGGATATATCATCGGTTGTTGCTCGATTAGAAAACGATCAAGCTCTTGATCGTATAAAAGAGCATTTCAAAATTAAAGGGAAGAGATTCCTGAATTTTGAAAAAAAGTAAACAGAAGATAAGTTAATAATTTAGAGCAGCAAACTAATGAAATAATTTTTTTGCGTATGTAACAAATAAGAAAAATTAGTTTTAGACAAAAAATAACATTTTTTGACAAAAAAATAAATTTTTGAATATGCACGTTAGTAATTGCCCATGGTATTAATTAAAACAACAATTTTAAGTTTGTTTGTTTCTTTTAATTACATTTCTATAACTTTTTGTCCTTATTCAAACTGGGAGAAAAAAAATACTTTCAAATGCTAGAAGGCTCAAAAAGGAATTTATTATATGACTGTATTTTGTTTTTTTTTCTCTAAACATTTCAAGAAATTTAAAAATAAAAAAAATTATTTAAGTCAATCTTAAAAATGTTTCTTTCAACATTGATCATTTTGCTTAAAATATTTCCAATTTTTCATTCGAATTCCGATTTTTTCAACTGTCTAAATAGCAAACAAGTCTCGCATTCTGATCCAACAATAATCTTGAAAACTTTTGAATCATTAAACAGAATTAAATGCTTCGCTAAGTGTTTAAAAACAACGAACTGCGAATATGTTTTTCATAATAGCTCCCATTGTATTATTTATTCATATTATGCTCGTTACTTCTTATATTTTTCAGTATCGAGTAATTTGTTCACGATCAATTCAAAAAAAAGGTTTTAATTTTTGTCCCTAAATTTTTTTTTACATTCACCTTATTACAGTCTTATTTTTTAGCTTAATGTTGCTCCATTATTGGCCAATAATGAACAGTCAAACAAATGAAGTAATAAACTCACACGATTTGTACGAAGCAACAAATGTAACATTCATTCCAGATCGATTTGGCAATACCAACGCGGCTCTTAGATTCGATTCAGGATATCTTAGAGCTCCAACTGGATTTTATTTTTCATCCGAGTTTTCAGTTCTCGTTTGGGTTAAATTGGTCGACTATTTTACTTATATTATTTTACTTGATTTTGGACAAGGATCAAATCAGGATAACGTTATCCTTTCGCCGTCACGGAATCAGAATCTTTCAATTCGCTCATATTTTTTAACATCGCAGAATCAGCTAACTTCAACAAGTGCAATGCCACTTAATGTCTGGAATCATGTTGCGTATGTAGTTAAAGGATCATGGATGAACATTTATTTAAATGGTACTTTAATTGCTAGTCAAGATAAAGGAATAGCCAATTTAGCAACAAATACAAGCAGAAGCATTAATTATGTTGGTAAAAGTTTTTTTGGTGGTGATATAGGTAAATTTGATATGGACGATTTGAAATTTTTTAACAAGGGTTTGGATGGTTCTGAAGTACACGCTGAATTTAAGCTAAGTCAATTTTAAATAAAACAAAAAGCCTAAAACAGCTTAAATTAATTATTTTCTTAATTTCATTATTTTAGACTTTTTTAATTTTTATTTTTTAATAACAAAAACAAGTTAAAAATATTCAAATTTTTTGTCAGTCAAAATTTGTTAAAATTAAACTAAGTATATTTTAAATAAAAATTTCCTAAAAAAATTTATTATGATTTTTTATGTAATTCAATCTAGCATGCCGAAGCGAAGAATGTTTTCGATACTGAATCTCTCAAGTTAAAGGATCAAAAAAATTTGATTTCTTTGATTACTCAAAAAGAAAATTTCGAACTGATTATGGACGTTTAAAAATATATTTTAACTCGGCGTGTAAAATACATAAAATGGAGTCATAAAGTAATAAAACCAATTTAGTACCAAAAGTTATCTTGACTCCTTTTTCAAGTTTTTTAAGTTCAAGATTAATCAACAGGCTAGTGCCATTGCCTAATTAAAGACTGATTAACTCTTAATTTATTTAATAAAAATCAATGTTTACAGCAGTGGACCCAAAAAAGAAATCCTTGCTTTTGAGGACATATTTCGGTGTTTTCCGGCTTTTGTATATCTTGTAACTGCAGAATCCGGCAAAAAGACCGTGTCAAAAAATGAAAACGTCGGAAAGTCCGTGACATCGTAAATTTGATTTTAAAATTTTTACCGACATTAAGAAAAAAGATCAAATCAAAGACTGAATTAAATAAAAATACAGATACAAAATCTTATATTTTTCTATAATTTTAAGCATTCGACCATCCGCTATTTGCGAGTATATTCTAGAAATAAAATTCAATTCAATTTTAACTGCCCATTCAAATTGCAGAGCCGAGATTTCAAAAATCTAATTAATTTGGAATTCTGCAGTGCAATCTAATTGCGCAGTTAAAAATGAATTTCAATTTTAATTATTTTGTATCAGTATTTTTATTTAATTAAGTCTTTGATCTGATTTTTTTTCGTAATTTCCGTATTTTTCCGATTCCGGATATTTCTACACATGTCCGGTCTTTTCCGGGTCTATAAAAATTTTAAAATCAAATTTACGATGTCACCGACTTTCTGACGTCTGTCTGACGAATGTCATAACAGCTCTTAAAACTAATTTTGAATAGCACCCCAATATAAATACCATGGACTTAACATTAAAAATCGCTGAGTTCCAAAACCGGGGCAATTGGATAGAAAAAATCTACATTGAAAATTTACATAGAAAAAACATACAATTTACCTAGAAAAAATTTACATCGAAAAGTTAACATTGAAAAATTTTACATAGAAAAGTTTACATAGGAAAACTACATATAAAAATTAAATCGAAAATTGACGGAATTACCATATAAATTGCCACAAGTTCTTCTTGTGAATAAGTTGGAACTATTGACCCGATGGCGTGAGTTGAGTCTTTTGTAGCGGAACGAACGAACGATGAAATTTCTGTAAGAACAGAAAATTTTAAGCCCAATTTAAGAAGACGAATCCTAATGAGAGAAGTTAATAAAATAATCAGTCTTGTGACACGTGGTTGCTTAAAATAAGGGGTCTGCAATGTAGCTAGTGTTGCTTTCTGCTCAATGAGGTTTTATCTTTCAGTCAGGGAAAATAATTCAAATGCAATGTTGATGAAAATTTCGGATTATCGAACTTGGGATTTACGAGGTTTGGCTTTACTAGTTTAATCTGTCTATTTTAAGAATTTTCTATCTATTTCGAAATGATTTTCTATGTAAAGGATTTTTTATGTAATTTTTCTATCTAAAATATTTCTATGTTATTTTTCGATAAACATTTGGAATTTTTTCTATCTAAAGGTATAGAGCCCCAAAACCTAAATAGTCTTGAAGTGAGAGATAAAAAAAAGACACTATAAGAAAAATTCAATTGAAAAAAAAAATTCAAACGTATGTTGCTATAAGAAAACCCCTATTGACATTTAAAGACAGACTAAAAATGCTCAAATGGTGTAGAGAACGACAAGATTGGACAATTCATAAGATCTAAAGTGATTTTCAGCGATGAGTCGAATTTCGAGGTCCTTAACCGAAAATAAAGAGTATTTGTCAAAATTAAATCAAAATAAAACGAATAATTTCTTTTTGGTATACTTTATTAACAATTTGCGACGTTTCGGTAAAACGAAGTTACCATTATCAAGCTGTTTATTGATCTAAAAGGGAAATACGATTAAAATTTCAAGGAATACTTTTTTTTTGAAGTTTGAAATAAAATTTTAATATTTCAAAATCCAACTAATAAAATATGCGTTTCAATTTTGAAATATTAAAATTTTAGGGCTAGGGTTATTGTTAGGATTATAAATATTAGAATTTTTGCCATCAGCCGAGCTTTTTTTCGAAAAGGGCAAGATTGGATTTTCCAACAAGACGGGGCAAGCGCTCATACCGCACACTACATTCGAAACTGGTTTGAAGAGAAAAAAAACTGTACTTCCCTGGTGTCCTAGATCACCAGATCTCAATCCTATGGAAAACTTGTGGTCATATATTGACCTTAAATTTGATAATGTCAATTGGGCACTTAAACACGGTTCTGTTTAACGAATGGTTGAAAATAAAGACTGAAATCGTAAAAAATTTGATTGAATCTATGCCAAAACGTATCGTGGCATGTATCAAAGCTAAAAGCGGTCATTTTAAATGTTAAAAAGTACAATTTCTAAACTTTATCGACATGTATTTTTTATTAAAAAATGTTTGTTCGTTTTTTGTCGGATTTTTTTATTTTCATTTTTTTTTAAAGGAGAGCCATCTTGCTTTCGTCATCTCTTAGGATTCGGATAGTTTTTTGTACTATACTATCGTTGTATGTGTTCGTTTTAGCCGGTTTTGTTTTGTAGCAAAAATCAGAGTTAGATCTGTCGGTGTTTCGATATTTTATGGACACTTCGTTATTCGGGTCGACGAGGAGCTTTGATACTTTTTTAAGGCTCATTGTTTTGATTCGTTCAACAGCATCAACTAGATTGTATTTTTCAAGTCAATTTTTAAGTAATTTTCCTGTAAAAAGTTGAGACTGCCTTAAAAAATCAAAGAAATGAATTTACTTAAAACATTACAAAATCGAAAAAAAAGAGTATTTTTTAAGAAAATATTCCTCTAGGAATTCTTAAAGGACTAATATAGTGCGCTTTGAGTATAGTCAAGTCAGAGAACCGATGCTAAATTTTCCTAAACGAAGAGATTTAAAAAAATCATTTTTATTTCAGAAAGAGACAATTTTGGTTAATAATCGCTTATAAACACGATTCCTTATGGGCTTCTGCAACATGAAAGTCAAAGTTTGACAGCATCTGTTTAATACTCTAAAAAACTGATTTAGAGCCTTAGAACGCATAAAAAAGATTGTAGTTTTTTTGTTTTCCTGTCAAAATATTCGAATATACTGCGTGTTATACAGACGCTCAATTTAGACATACATCTGTACTCATTTGCCTTCGGTATTGGGTCGGTTCGGGGACCCTGAAAAAATTTGGTTTTAGGGTTTAGGAAGGATATAGATTACCTTTAAATTTTGGGGTTTTGGGTAAAGGTTAGGTTGGGTAACCACAAAAATAAGGTACTCGGGTTAGAAATTGGGTTTTTAAAAGAAGTTAAGGGGTTTATTTACCCTATTTTTATGGGTTACCCAACCCAACTTTCGCCCAAACCCAAAATTTATGGGTAACCTATACCCTACCTTAACCCTAAAACCCAATTTTTTCAGGTTGCCCATACCGACCCAATACCCGAAAATAAATGGGTACAGATGTCTGAATTTAGATTAGAAAAATTTTGTTTCTGTTAAGACAAGTTGTATTTACACTATATCAACTCTAGAACAATTTAAATAACGATTCTGTACAATTGCTTTATTGCTATGAACTTCACATCCCTTGTCAAACTTTTATTTTAAAAATTTACTTATTTTTTATTTTTAATTAGTAGTAGTTGTAGTAGTTTTAACTGCGACTCGATAAATCGAGTAGAGCCTTACGGCTATAGCAGTTTTTTTGCAAGCCCATGTGACTTGCCCTTCCACCATTCATCTAATTTTGCCTTGAGATTTTCAGTTAAAGTTGCTTCGATTACTCTTTAAGGCAAATTATTCCAGCTGTTAACAATTCGATTTGTTAAAAAAATAAAACGAACTGCACAGTTCTTAACCAATTCTCTATTAATGCCCTTCTGTGACCCCTTAAATTGTATGACTCTTGACCAACTCTTGATGGAATTCCATTAATAAAATCGACCTTAAAATTAAAATTATTAACTATTTTAAAGAACTGGATTAAATCACCTCTTCGTCGTCTAGTGTCCAAATCTGTCATGTTGAATCTCATAAGTCTTTCATCGTACGTTAGTTTTGAATAACCTGGAACCAATCTCGTTGCCCGGCGCTGCACCTTTTCAATTTCTTGTTTATCTTTCTCCAGAAATGGACTCCACACACTAACACCGTAGTCCAAATGAGGTCTTACAAGTGAACCGTATAACAATCTCATAACGTTTAGATCTAGGTATTTGAAATTATTTCGAATAACCCCAAGGATTCTATTAGCACGTCCACAGCAGTGTCTTATGTGTGTTTCCCATTTTAAATCCTTGCTGAAGAATACACCAAGGTCCTTCTCTAAAATTGTCTTTTCCATTACTTGCGTGCCTTCTTTGTTAAAAATTGTATATTCGAAATTTGGATTTTGCAACCCAATATGCATCACTTTACACTTTTCTATGTTTAAGTCACATGACCAAGTCATCGCCCAGCTGGATATTGTATCGATATCTGACTGTAAACTAAGGTTATCGACGATAACTGCCAATACTTTTGTATCGTCTGCGTACTTCTTTGGTTCATTGATTAAACAATCCACTAGATCGTTAATAAAAATTATGAAAAGAATCGGGCCAAGTACCGATCCCTGTGGAACTCCACTGGTAACATCAAGCCATTCCGAGACCACACAATCCAATATGACTCTTTGTTTTCTGTTTATTTTTAATCTTTCAATTTATTTTTAATTTTATTTTTAAATTTCCCTGAAGGAGCTCAGGTTCGAACATGTTTACAAAAAAAATAAATAAAATTTTACAGAAACTATGGTTACAAAAATTTGAACTTGAAATTCTTCTAACTTAAAGGAGCTGTTTTAGTAAAAAGACTGCATAATAAGGTACACAACTTTCTATTATTTATTGAATGTAAAATAAATAATTAATTGATACAAAAATTTCTTAAGAATATAAATAGTTGTTTTTATAGTCAAAAAACTCGAAATTGTTTTCATCGTTCATAAAAATTTGGACATGTTCTGGAAAATCAATTAATTCATGTTTATCACATACATTACCATCATAATCAATTATAAGAATAGTTGATTTAGACTTGTCATAGCAACACAAAACATTTTCAGCAGTTACTTGAAATATTTCATAATTCGAATCAAAATCAATTGTTTTCACCAATTTACCAGTCAATTGGCTCACTATAGATAGAGAGTCTTCACATTTAAAATAATAATAAACATTATTCGATTGTATTTGCATCACTTTTTTTGGTACAGTACATACTAAAACTAACTTGTACGTTTTCTTTCCTTTCCCCTTCCTTGCCCCTTCCTTTCCCCTTCCTTTCCTCTTCCTCAACCTTTTCCTTTCCTTTCCTCACTTGTTTTCTTTTCCTTTCCTGAGTTTTCCTCACGAATAAATTATCTAAATTATTCATGCAATAAAACGCAATTTTCAAATTTTTATTTAGTACATGCATTAAAAAAAAAAAATTGATGGACATTTTTGAACTTTTATGAACTTTTTAACGTATTATTTTAAAAATTTTTTTCTTCACAGGAAATGAGAGGAAAGGAAGAGTTGAAGAAGAGGAAAGGAAAGGAAGAGGAAAGGAAGAAGTGAGGAAGAGGAAAGGAAGGGGAAAGGAATAAATCGCGTACAAGTTAGTTTTAGTATGTACTGTACATAAATATTCGGATCTTTTCTTGTGCTATAAATTCTATACGAGTTATTACAAATAGTCATAAGACAAACTAAATTTGAATCATACAAATTCACAAGGCTTGTATGATTATTTTCGTTCAACAGACAAAATAAATATTTCTTTGTCGCATGTAAACCGCTAATCGAATCTTTTGCTTCGATTTCTTTAATTAATTTTAAACTTGAGTTTACTTTAATCAAATAATTTTGTTGATTTGAAATCGACCAACAAAAATTATTCGAACTTCCAAGCGTTTTTATGCAAACATAAATTGAATTTCCATAACTAGTTACGTTTATACATGTTGGCTCAATTTTTAATTTCAATTTTTTGCTTGTTAAATGTCGTCCATTTTGATAAATATCAAAATTTAAGCTGTGTTGGTTATTTTCCAAGCCAATGTGAGTAAATAAGAATTTTTTTCGGTTGAGTTTACACATAGAATTGAGACTATTTTTGGCTAACACTTGGATCCCCAACTCATTTGCATTAATCTCTTTCAAATTTTTAAGCTCTATAACCCCAAAAATGTTTTCGTCAACTAAACTGTGACCCTTTTGGTATTGAAAATACTTGTCGCCACTTAGAATATTATAGAATCGATTCATTTCAATCGATAGTCTCGACTTAAGACTCATGTACTCTTCGTCTTTGCTCTCTTTAATGTTTTCAACAAGTTTTGTTACACTTTCGAAGCAAGACCCAAGATCGTTTGATTGCAAACTGTTGATACATCCTTGTTTAAATGTGACCACTTTTTGAATTAAATCATCACGTATATTTTCCATTTGTTTCAACTTTTCGTCAAAGTCTAAATTGATTTCATCGATTATTGATTGAGTAAATTGTTCTATTTTAAATTCATGTTGGTCATATAAATTTTTGAGATCGTTATATTGAGCTTCAATTTGATTTTTTCTTTTTTCGTTTAAAATTGTAATTCTATGGGTTTTGAGAATTTCGACTAAAATTTTGTTCGTTTGAAAACCGTCTTCCGGAATTGTGTGAATTTTATTGCAAAAAAAACATTCGAATTGATCAATTGGAACACACTTGTAACAAATTGATTCACCACATGGTAGAATTATGGGAGTATCAAAATCTTGATTGCAAATTTGACAAATTAATATATTTTTTTCTAAACTCATTTTGATTTCACAATGGATTTTCTTATAAAATGAATTTACCTTTTTTTTTTGAAATAATTTTGATTATTACTCAAAATTTAGTCTAGAAGAAGAAATTACTCTTTTTTTTTTCATTTTTCTAAAGCTATTTCGTAACAACAAAGTTTTGAAATTTTTACATTTTAATCGATTTGAGCTAGGAGGTTGAATTTATAACAAAATAAAATTTACATTAAAATGAAACTACCAAAGGTTTACAGTCGATATTCGACTGTAACTGAAATCTATAATCAAAACTGAAAATTCAGAAATTTGAGTTACGCAGCTTAAGACACTGCATACTTACCGTACAGCTGTGTAGACAAATGCGGCATAATAATTAACAATTTCGTTCTAAAAAAAGAGGTTTGAATTTTTTCTTTCATTTAGGGCCATATAAAAAATTTCGCGTAGTACTTGTGCTGATTAAGCTAGCAGTGGATTAGCTTATAGGACTACGAATGTAAGATGATTACAGCATAATTTAAAACTGCATTCCCATCAAAATATTCAATTGAAAAATTTTCCAAAACAATTTCTTTTCAAAGATCGCTTGTAATATGAATGTTGATTAGTTTAAAATTTTTTTTGACAGTATAATCTACGACATGGTTAACGGCAACATTTTTTTAAATGTTTAAATTTTCGAAAAATATTTTTTTGCCCCCCTCTCCCTTAGTTTTATAGAACTAGAGTAAGTTAGTCACCATTTCTGGCCGAAATCTCAGCTATTTGATCATTTATCATATCATTTTGTAGGGTTTTCATGCATAAGGATTGCGAATTTTTGGTCACAAATTCCAAATTCCCTCAACTTAGTGATTTTTGTGAATTTTTTCGGCCTTTACTGTACAAAAAGTAAAACGAAAACGAATAAACTAATCCCAACATTTTGTTCGGAATTTTGTCTAATTTCAGAATGTGTAGTAAAAATTGGGGATATTTGGTATTTTGAAGGACGAGATTCAATTTAACTGGAATTATGCACATTTTTCCGCTTTTTTCCAAAAATAAAATCACACATTATTTTTTTTCCACAACATTAATACATTATCTTGTAGATTAGAATATGCGCTTTCAGAATATATGTCCATTATACATGATAAATGATCAAATAGCTGAGATTTCGGCCAGAAATGGTGACCAACTTACTCTAGTTCTATAAAACTTTGGGGAGGGGGTGCTCAAAAAAATTTTTTTTTTCGAAAAACAAAAAAATACATTTTTTGAGGTTTTTAGGGACGCAGATTCCGAATCCGATATCGAAATAGCAAAGTTTTGAATGGCCGGAACCTTATAGCTTGTTTTATTCAATTGAGCAACTTACAGAACTTAAAGAAATTGATCCAAAATCGATAACAAATTAAATTTTTTATTTAGATTTTAAATTAAAGTCTTTTAGAAAGTGGCGGTTTGTTTAACGTTACCCAAAAAAAAATATATTTAAACAAAAAAATGAAAGCGGTTTTTTTAAAGCATTAGAAAAAAAGAGTCAAAAATATTAAACAACAAAATTATTTCCATTCGATGCACATTTTTTGCCAAAATGAGTAAAAACAATTCATTTTGATTGGAATTTCTTGGTCTTTAAACATTTCCAAATTATCCGGGACTCTGTAATTATCCAACAAAATAATATGCTCTAACAAGTCTAAGGATTCAAACATGTCTTTAATCCTTTAAAAAAAAAATAAGAGATTTATTTCATTAATGTTGTGAAGAATAATCTAGAGAAAACTTACGGAATTGTAGGGTATGATTGTAAATCATCTTGTTTCATTGATGATAGAACAAAGTTTATAATTTGAAAGCTCAAAACAGTCATTGAAATCAAATGAGTTCGGTCATAATTGAATTCAAGTTTCATACCCAATTCATTTTTGAAACTAGAATCCAAATTTTCAAACGGATCCTGGTCGTACAGAGTATACAAAACAGACCTCTTTGTCATCAACAAAATCCAAATCAACTTTAAATGTTTAAGTCTACAATATTCCATTATTTTAGTCTTTAGACTCGATTCACTTTGTTTTAACAATTGATCGGTGTAAATTTTTTTCAAAAAATCAAAAATAGGTTGATTTGGATTAGCTGATGTAGCTATTGCGTAATTTATCATAATTCTAAGGGTGTTCAAAGCCTCTGAAAGTTCACTTATATTCTTAAATTGATCCATAATCTCAGCTTGTTTGTTAAGTTCTAAACTTTCTTGTTTTAATTGTTCATTTAATCGTTTAAAAATGTTAAAATTGTTAATTTCGTCACAGTATTCGAATACTTGAATCGATGTTAGGTCAATAAGTGGCTTTGAACGTAAATATTTGTCGACTATTTGATTTTCAATGCTCTCGTAACGAAATACAAATTTTAAATTTTTTGAATCATATGAAAAATTAGACAAAATTATGTGTAAAAGATCAGAATTTTTGTCAAATGTAATCAAATAGTTTATGTTATCGAATAAATAACATGGTTTCTCTTGAATGTGGTTTATCTTTTTTAAAGCTTGTTTGAGCATTTTGTTTTGATTACGACTAAGGTAATGAATGAGAACAAATGAAAGTAAACCATCACCGCTAAATGTTGGAAGGAAATAGGACAAACTCGTGTTTTTGTCAAATTTATGCTGACCTGGAACGGATAAACGAAGATTGTTTGATATCTGATTTCGTACTTTAAAAAATAAAAATTTTAAAGCTATTGTCTGAAAGCTAGTAAGCTCCAGTTGATACGAGTACACATTTTGAATAGAAAAAATATTTTCTTAGAGACAAAATGAAATGAAAAAGTTAACAAAAAGACATTTTCAGTCAGATCCTAATTCCAAGATAACCCTAAAACTATTTTAACGTATTTTATTTTGTTTCGACTTTCCACTTAAACTAAAGACGACTCTCTTAAACGAGCTGCTTAAGGTGCGGTCTGAGCAAACTTTCAATTTATTTTTTTATGACTTTTTTGATCTTCTAGTGTACAAATTTGAAAGAAAAAAGCTTGTAAAGCTGAAAATTCTCTACAAGAATCAATATCATGATTTGATTAGAATATATTTAGTGATTGAAACTAACGATTTAGTTGAGTTAGCCTATTAGAGGTCTACCTAACAAAAACCACCACTCTGACTCATTTTGACTCCTGTTTTTTTTCTACTAATTTTATGTTTCTTAGCATGGGGAACATGCCTGTGAAGTGAGATTTTGAATATTCGGTTCACCATGGCTTTTTGGCCGCTTTGAGACCACTTTTTTTTCAAACCAAAATATCTCGAAAACTAAAAGAGCTGAGAGGTCCAGACCTATTTTTTTTGGACAGCTTGAAGTCTCTTCTATCAGAAAATCGGGGGTCGGTTGGGGGTCAATCCGTAAAATTTGGGGGTCAACAGGGGGTCAAAGCTCCAAAAAATCGAAAAATTGAAACTTAAGTGGAAAAAATAATTTTTTTTTAAAAAACCAATATGATAGCTAGAAAGCTCTTGAAGTTTTGTATCGCCTAGAAGGTTTAGATTTCCAAAAAAAATTATATTTTCCGATTTTTGGTCAAAAATTTCACGAAAAATGGGGGTCAACTTTTTAGTAGGACCTAATTAAGATCTCCACGTGAGCAATAGCTTTATAATTTTCAAGTTATATATTCAGTTAAATAATATCCCTTTCCAATCACGTACTTAAATGTTTAAATATAGCAACTTTGTATTAGGCTACAAAAAAAGGAGGGGTAGGGTCAAATTTTTTGATTTTTTGATCCCATGAAAAAAATGTTCTTCCAAGTTTTTTGGGTCGGAGTACACAGTTCAAATTCCGAGATTATGAAAATTTCACTTTGAGCCTATTTTAATATGATAAATTGAACGATATATGAAAAGTTCGCAAACCATTATAAAAATCTCCCTATGATTTTTAAATTTTAATACCACTAAAGGCTAAATGTGATCTTTTTTGTTACACATTCTTCTCTGGTTAAAATAGGTTTAGAAGTTAACCAGGAAAAGGATACAGGCTCGAATAAACTAACAATTCATTATTTTCTTAAAGTTACAAACCAGAAAATCATTAAGCTGGTTATTTTGTCCAGCTACCGGGATTAAACTCTACCTGGCTGGCAACTTTATTTTTAAGACAACTTATCCCGTGACAATTTTTTCAAAAAGCACATTTTGAAAGATATTTAATCGGAGTGTCGTCGGCTGGTAACGATACTAGTTTAGGGTTCCGGTATTTTGGGGTATGAATATTTTAGCAAACACCATTACCAATCTGGCGATTTTCTTTTTAAGAGTGTTTAAGAATAATTTGGAATTTTCATTTATTTTTGAGAACCCTTTGGTTGAGCCCCCCCCCCCCAATCTGATATTGTCTAGCTACGCCACTGGTTCGGAAGTTTTGCTGAACCTTATTAAATATTTTTCATTAGAGGCTGAAAAATCCTGCTGAAATGTGCATAATCTTTTCTTGTTTAAGCAGCTATAATCAAAAATTGGAGTATGGATTCAATGGTCAGACTCAGAGAAATCAAAGTCTAGTCGTAAGAACTTTTCAGTTTATAAAAAAAATACTTACTGTATTCGTCTATTTTTGGTTGAACAAAACACCAAGTATTTTGAAAAGCCTGAATACATTTATCAATATTATCATTAGACCATTCTTTTGGAAGACTAACAGTCGATATAAAACTTTCAATACTTGTCTTACGAGCTTTATCTTTAAAAATAGTCTTGTTAAATTTCGATCTCAATAGATTAACAAGTTTCATCATTTCGCTTAGATTAACCAACAATTTCAATTGATTATTACTCTCATTAAATTTGCTTAAAACCCCAAATTTTTGTTTATTTTCGCTCGATTTGTTGTACTCTTTTACCATTAACTCGTACGATACATTCGGTCTATATTTCCAAAATGTCTCATTCTCGTACAAATATTGAGCATTCTCAGGATTAAAACTCACCAATTCGTAAGCCATAAAATACAACTTTGATTGATTCTCATCACTATTCGCAAATTTATTATTTTCTTCTTGAATTTTTTGATTCGACTCATTCAATTTATCACTTGAATGTTCAACTATGAACTTAAAATAATGCTTATAAAAATCATGTTCCCAATCTTGTCGATTTGATTTTGTGTTAAAATTCCATGTTTTGCTATCATCTGTGAGTTTAGTTGAAAAGTTTTTAAAGCTTAAATGTAACAGTAAAAAGACCTCATCGACATTCAAGTTCAACTCACGAGCGAACAATTTCAAATCATGTTTCATTTGTGAAATAAAAAATCCTTTTGGATCTTTTTCATTATGAGACATTGAATTCAAAACATGTTGATAATTTTCATCATTGTCACCAAGTGCAAGGTACATGAGTGCGTTTACAATGAACCGTTCGTAATAAAAACTAGTCGGATTTAGCAAACGTATGTTCTCAGTTTGTTCACTTAGATCCTGAACACAATAACCTCGTAAGGTTTTGTCTTGAATTTCTTCATCGACCATTTTATTTTTATCAACTGACTTGTGACTTTCACCTCCAATTTCTTCACCACATTCTTTACAAGTACTACGAACCCACGGTCGACCACAATCACCAATAACATAAATATGACCATTGGGACAAGCATAAAATTTATTAGTACCCGAGTGATTATTTTGTAACGCTATTTTAATATCGTACAAATTATCCTGTGGCATTGTAGGAACATACATTTCTTTAATACTCTTTGGATCGGTCAACATACTCTTCAAAGGTTCCACAATTTTTGAGTTCGAGAATTGGATTGAGTATTTTAAATGGGCTAGAATCAATGTCAAGTCAATTTCTTTCCAATTGTCATCGTTTATTTTAAAAATATTTGAAAATTTGTTTTCCAACAAACAATCAATCAAGTCCTTGTCATTTTGGTAAACAGTGTTTGAAAGTGGTTTAAATATGTCTGCTATATTTGATGTTAGAGTTGTTAAATTTTTGAATAACAAAGTCACGTTTTGATAGAGACCGAGACAAACATAAACTTGCAAGTCTTTTTTATTTTCACTCGTAATTAAACTCTCAAGTGGTTCGAAACTTTTAACAGAAAAACATTCGAGTATCGCTTTTTTAATATTAATGTAATCCTCTCCCAACAAGACATAACGATCAGTGATTGTATCATCCGATCCAACGAGTTCTTTTGGAGTGATCCAATTGACAACTGGATTCGATAGGACATACTTTATACTCGACGAACCGTACTTACGAATCAACTCTTTAATCAAATAATTAATTATTGTAATTGTCTTTGAATTTGAGTCTTTGTAACTAAACTCGATAACTTGTTTCATGTTTTGATTCAATTCGATGAAATTCAAGTTGTCTTTAACCCCATCGAAAACATCCGAGTTGTGTATATATCGACTAAAGATGTTAACACAAAATTTTAATTTTGATATTCTGATCAAATTTTTGACATCAAATGATTTATGAGTTGACTTTTTGTCCCTCAAAAATCGATCCAAGAGACCTCTTTCAGACCATATTTCTTGACATAATTTATTTGCTTCGGACAACTGTTTTGACACTGTGTAGTCCAAGTACTCGTTTATGTATTGGTCAATAATACAATTTTGGAATAACAGTGCAGTCTCTTCAGCCGAACGGAACAAATCACTTCCAACATAGGACACATTAAACCATGACTCTAAATGTTGTATAACATTTTCATCATAATTTTTGAATATTATTTGAATTATCAACGATCGATAGTTGAACTTAATCGAGTAAAACTTGTCTCCACACACGACTTGTTTGTCTGTAATCACTTTGAGGATTGTTTTGATCATTTCGATGTCTGGACGTCGACCAGATTTCGTCTCGAAACACAAATTCTCTATTATGTCGACATAAAAATTGTTGAGATACTCATCGATTACGCTTAGTTCTCTTTCTGTTACCAAGTTTTTAAAATCGAAGTAGGATTTTATCATAAACTTGTGAAGGCTGTCAATCGAATTTTTATGTTTAAAGTTAATGTTTTCATTAAAATAGACCGTGTTTAACTCTATTACTTGTTGGCCGAACAATCCAAGAATGCGTTGGAGTAACATTGGATTCGTGTCTTTCAAGTCTTCGAAGTCATTCATAAATTTTCGTATCAAATCACTGTAAAATCTTAACACGATCAAAGACTGGTACTGTTCGAATATTATATTCATTTTTTTGATCCGTTTGGCATCACCAATTCTTTGTTCTTTGGTCAAGAGTTCTCCAATTAGTTGGATTAAGTCGTATACTCGGTCGACCCTGTCCACATTTGAAATAATATCGAGGTTTGTTTTAAGAATTTTAGTGCACAAAATAGCCGCATCCAAGTCCAAGTTTAAAAAATCCTCTTTGGTTTCGTAAACTTGAAAATTTTCATTGGAACAAACTCGAGGCTCAAAATAACAAAATTTACAAAACAATTCGAATTTTTGTCTTATTGAATCGAATAGACAGTGTACAATAGCAAGACCATTTTCTAAATTGTGACCATGATCGTTTATGATTAGAGAAAAGCCCCGACCCAACATGTTTAAACAATTTTCGTTAGTGATCTGACAATTTATCAACAAAAAGTCTCTTATGTAATATTCTAAAATTTGAAGACTAAATTTTGATTCATCACCAAACGCCTTTGCCAAATCATCAAGCAACAAGTAGAGTGAATTTCTTTGAAAAAATTTCGGTATTGACGCAATTTTGATCGAAACATCCGAGTCAATAGGTAAATTATTGTACAAACTGTTCAATTGATTGATTAATAACCAAAAAAATGGAAGACTTGGTCGTAAATTTTCGATACCTTTTTCGTAAAGGTCTTTTTTTACAAAGTCGGATTGACACAAAAATGTTGTCAACTCTTTAGCTTGTTGACTGACCTCATCGACTGATCTCATATCAGTGTAATCAATCTTTAACAATGACTCGTCTTCGAATATTTTCAACCAAAGTCCTGCACGCCAATCCATATTCTCATTTAACGAATCGTACAACACATTCAAGTTCAAGTACAAATCAATTTTAGAGATTATAAAACCCAAAAGAGGGCTCAATTTAGTGTTCAAATAAGTCTGAGATGATTTTCTAAGTGTCGAAAAATTGTTCATTTCTTTAGTCAAAAGAATCTCACTTAACCAATTAAAATTTGCTCTCATAAATTTACTCTCTTTTTCGCGTTGTAAATTTATTAAACGTTTAACAAGTCGATGCACAAACGGTTTGTAATCGCATAACTTCATAAACAAATCGATACGATTTATAGTTCGTGTTAAGTTCGTATCGATTATTAATGAACACGCTGTGTGACTTAACTTTTTGAGTAACGAGCTTAATGAGAATATACGGTGTTCTTCGACGTCCATTTTATCATCGGTCTCAAAGTCATGTTCCAATGCTTGTTCTAAAATTTGACTCAGCGGTTTTGATTTAAGGTCTTCGAGTTCAGGGACATCGTCTGTGTGATTCTCGATCTCGTCTAAATGGTAACAAGACCAATCGTTAAGTTGAAAACCAACAAAGTTTTTGACCTCTTTTTCCATTAACACTACCAAACAGACATAGAAATTTTTTACTAAATTTTTTTTGTAAATTTCATTGATATGATGTCGGGCACATGCGATTAGATCAAAATTAGCCGAGTTCAAATCGGCTTGGACTAAGAGAACACTCTTACCCGATGTGTTTGAATAAAATTGTTTGAGTTTGGTCACAAATTGATGTTGAGTATCGAAGGATTGTAAGAGACAAACGTCCATTTGGTCAACGCCTAAATCGTTTTGAAGGATTTTGAGGTCCAAGTTGAGGACTGTGGATTTACAGAATGATGTTATTTGGATCAAGTTTGAACGATCAATGACGTTGACAGTGTTCAAGTGATAGTCCAATAACTCTTTCAAGCTCAAGTGTTTTTGTACATTGAAATACTCGTTCCATAAAAAATCGTCTTTTTTACGCACAATTGAATCGGGAGTGGCACAATTGATCAACAACTGTTTGGCTTTAAGGGTCAAATGTTCTCTGGTTAAATTACGTCTTGACAAGTGTAGGACAATACCAGCGACAGCATCTGAATGATAACCCACAAATTTGAGATTAGACTTACAAACCCAATCGTTTATATCATCGACTGTAATTTTTTGGTCTTCGTTTAAAATTGTCGATGCGTTAAGAAAATGTTTTTCTAATCGATTAATTAACGGAATGGGAAATTTTTTCGAATCATAAACAGCCTCACGTTCAGCAATTATTACAAGTCGAAAATTTTCGTGTACTGAACATTTGATTCTGTGCGTACCAAGACCCAAGTCTACATACTTTTGTCCAGCGAATTCGTAATAATATTGATTCAAGGCATCGTATAAACTTTCGTACAAGTTGTACGAGTTGAGTAAGATTATGGTCTTTCCGATTTCCATGCTGTGTTTGATCAAACTTATGTTACGACAGACCTCTGTGTATTGTTGATCGAGACGGAAACTTGAACCAAAAATAACTGATAAGTTACTTGGGGCGACCCCGACGGTTTGGGTTAAATAATTGAAAACAATGTCAATGGCGGTGTTGTTCTCAGTCAAAAATAATAAATACCGCGAGTTCGACTCAACGTATTCTTCTTTTAGAGCTGATTCAACCAATGACATTGGGTTACATTTAGGGTCATTTTCGCTGGTCTTATGACCCAAGATCGGGTACAAAAGTCGCTTAAAAGGTTCCAAGTTATCGATTTCTAGACCTCCAAAATTTCTTCTAATAGCGTGTTCGAGCTTAGCCCAAGTCAAAACTTGATCTCTTGAACAAAAGTAATAAATCATTTTAATGAGGGAATAGTAATCCCTGAGACCAAAAAATTCACGTTTAAAATTCCTTGCCATTTGACATAAATCCAAATAACCACGAGCTATATTTTCAATAAAAGGTTCGATACACTCTAAAATATTTTTGTCATAACCACAAATTCCTCTTGTTGTTGACATGAGCTCTTGAATGTCTGGTTCACCACGGGATACGAAGAGACCTCTGTTCATCTTAGCTGGGTCCAAGGCCCAATTACTGATACCAATCACAGCTACTTTGTTTTGAGTCGAAGGCGCTTCTGAGTCGTGTAAATCAGTTCCACTTTCTAACAGAGGGTGTAGGACTTTAAGAGGCATTGATTCAGAACCTTCGGCTAGACCGATTTCATCTAAATTAACAACTGCAACTGATCGATTCGTGTCAACTGATTCTTGAAATTTAGCAGCTTCTTTAAAAGCTTGTAAAATCATTTCTGATGTTGTTAAAGGTGAACATTGAAAATTTACAAAATAAGTTTCTTTTAAATTTTGAAAAAGTTCTGATTTGGAATTACGACCTTCCATTGCTCGGCTAACAATTGTCTTAGCCAATGATTTTGAACTACCTGGTTTACCTACGATAAACAACGGGATACGAAGTTCTATACACACAATCATCATGAACACGTTCTCCAACAAGGCCAAGTTGCAAGCAATATTTTTTTTGTTAAGTTCAATTTCATCAAAAAACACATTTTGACATTTTAACATTTCCATAAAGACCCAATCGTGTTCGACTTGAATTTTAATTTTTTCATCTTGAAGCTGAGCAAAGGTATCGATTATAATTTGACGATAACGTCGTCGAGTTTCGTTGCTATACAAAGCCGAGTGATAGCAAACAATTAGACCGAGAACAAATGAACGTATCAATGGACTCAATTTAAGCTCATAGGAATAATCGATGACATGGTCAAATTTTTTATTTGTCATCCGAGGGAAGAGCAGACTTTGCAGAGAGTTGAACCATTTAGTAACTTTGATGATCCTTTCGATATCACGTATACTCACAAAACTGCATTCATCGTTCGAATGTCTCATGAACGATTGGCTTTTGTCCAACAAGTCAAGGATTAAAATGTAATCTGGATTTTTGTCTAGTCCGTACATTTGACTTGGACTTAAAAGACTAGTGATCAATTGGGATATGTAAGTACGCTCGACGTTTGTGTCTAGCTGACCAAAGTCCCATACAAGTGGTGCTAGACTTGTTGGTAAAGGTTGTACTCTGTATACAAGTTGTCTCATTGGTATATGTCCAATTTTTTCTTTGGTATCACTTGCTGAGATGTAAAATCCGAGACCAGCTGATTCGAGTTTGTTTATCATCTCGTCTGAATGTTTTCTGTAAGGGTTTACAGCAGCAATTATTTTAAGACCATGTGATAAATCAACAGGACGACCATGACATGTCAAATCGCACATGATCTCTTTAATTAGACCAATGTCTTCGGTTGTATTTGCTTCGTCAAAGAATAAAATTGTTGTAATTAAATGATTAGGGGATTGTTTTAATGAAGAATCATCGTTGATTGAATTGAAATTATCACGTGCCAATTGTTCGGCTTTGTTAAGGTATTCTTCAATTTCTTTTGATGTTGTTCCACCATGAATTTTCATGTGTATTAGATTTCTTTCGAACGAATGTTTGTGAAGTTTACTGAAAAATTGTATCAAACTTGTTTTACCTTTTAAAGTCAATAAAATTATTGTTAATAAAGTTTTTTAAAGCTTTTAGACTGAGAACTGAGCTAACCAAAGGGTTTAACCACTTAAGTAAATCAGATATCCTAATTGTTTAGAAGAATATTGTTTAAAAGCTTAAAAACTCTAGGACTTAATTTGTACCGTTTTCACCAAAGTATGGTTTTAGAGAAATTTTATACCCATCGATGTAAGTACTAGCGTCAATAGTAGCTTTTCAGCGTCGGATTGACACAACGACGTACGTCCAAAAAAAAGTCTGAGACCAAAAACAATTAATCTAAACTAAAAATATTTTATTCTACTTTAACAAAATGATTGACATAGAAAGCGATGAACCTTTCTCAGATGATGAAGATGTTGTTGTTCCTTCGCGTTTGACATCCCAAGAAATAGCCTTAGAGTTAGACAAAGAGCTTAACCAAGAAAACCGTAAAAGAAAAAGAGTTTAATGGGGCCTTGAAGAGATTTTCAACAATTACGATGATGAAGGCGATGAAAGACAAATGAGGTTATTCAAAAACACAAAAACCGGACACAAGAAATATTATAACTGCTCTTTAAATGATAAATGTTCAGCTCGGATACATTTACATATATTAAACGATAGGCAAGACGTAAACTTGTATCGTGACCAAGAAGAACACAAGCACGATATTATTTCGAACAATGGTAATAGACTCAGAAAAGAGGTCAAAACAAAAATTTTAGAGTTGTACGATTTAAGAGTTACACAACCGTTAAATATCATTTATATTTTGCGTAAACATGGTTTAACGAGCCTACCAACACAAAGACAAATAACAAACTTTTTAGCGAGAACGAAAAAAAAACTTTTGGGTCCAGCATCAATCAATTACAAACAATTTTATGATTATTGTCAACATCATACAAATATACCAAGCGATCCTAATCAAGCCTAATCAAGAATAAAAAAGACTATGCCTTTTTTATTTCATATATTCAGGGGGTATCAGTAAGAAAAATTTTTCAACCCAAGGTCCATTTAAAAAAATGAAGCGAATAAATCGAATGAAAACGACGATGAAGCGAATAAATCGAATGATTCAGACAACCCTTCAGACGATAAGTTTGAAGAGGCTTTAGAACCTGAGAATAGTCCTGATTTTAAAGAAATTCTAAAAACACTCAGTAAATCAATAACTCAAAGTAAACAATTAAGAATTGAGACACACAAATCTCCCTCTCAAAATATTGGTTTGAGCGTTTCGAGCCACTGACTACAAGATGGTCAAATGAAGAGAGAGGTTACGAGGTTGCGGCTTACTTTGAAGACACTGCAATCCAAAAGTATCAACTTCTGAACACAAATAAGTTCAATTATTGTAAAATTAAAGAACACATGATAAATGCTCTTAGACCAAATTTTTCCACGTGCAACCTTATAGTCGACTTCTTCAGTGCCAAAAAAAATCCTGAAGAAGACATTGACACTTTTGCACATAGACTCTAAAGTTACATACGAGAAGCAAAATCGGACCAACGTACTCTTTTCAAACAAAACGTTTGCTCAGTGTTCCGAAGAGGCTGTGACAAAGGGATCTAAAATTATCAGATAAAACCAGCGATTTTAACACCCTTTGGCAACTAGGTGAAACTATCGAAAAAAATAGTAAGGATCAGTAAAAATCACTGTTAAACAAGATAAGCTCATACTCAGCGCCAAATAAAATTAAAAAACTTCCATTTCAAAATCGATTATAGGGTAACTTAGTTTTGGGTAAGTCTTAGCGTAAAAAATATTAAAAATTAATTACCGCATCCAGTTTCTCCCATAATAACAACCGGTATATTACAAACAAATCTTAAATAAATTGCAGTCATTTTGAGACAATTGTCCAATGCCAACTCATAACTTTCATCAGGATCGCATTCCAAAAGTTGATCACTATCAATATTCATAATACTAGCCAAACGTTTAAACTGATTATCTCGAATAAGCTCATTGAAATTATCAAACATTCTATAACCCTGTCTCAATAGCTCTATAAAAAACTCATGCGGCACTCTTGGGATATAATACTTGGTCAAATCAGTCAATGGTTGACGTGTATTTGGATTGATAAAGACCTTCGTAGCACGATCACAATGTGTTCCAATAAAAGTTGCCTTTTCACCTTGTGAGTTTAAAACCATGAACGGGTAAATTAACTTTTCCCATTTACGGTCTTCGCTTAGAGTGTAACTGTCCAAGTTTATCTCAGAGCCTTCGGTCTCGGTACATTTCAAACTAGGCAGGCCAAAGTTAGCTGCAACTATGAACAACAAACTCAAACAAAACACTCTCAAGCCTTTAATTTGATCCAACACTTTGGAATTTTCGTATATTTGAAGTTGTGAGTCGGAAAATTTTATAAAATTTCTAATCTCATGCCAATTTGGGTCAACATCATCGAAAACTTTTAGCAAAATTTCTAAACATTCCAACTCGTTCATTTTAGCATCTGTCTCTGGGTTAAACAAACGATTGGCGTCTTTTTCAGTTTCTTCATCACGGACAGTTTGTTGTGAAATAAGACTGTTATGACCAGGAGTGATGTACTTCTCAGTCTTAGCTCTGTAAACATTCAAAAGCCTTATGTAAAAGCAAACACGTTGAAAATCGACACGTCTATGCAAATCTGTGAATATCCTATCAAGTGTAATGACACGTTTGTCCAATTTTAAGCTATGCTCATTGTGAAGTTCGTACAAGTATTGTTTTGGTGTTAACAATTCGATTCGGGGTAAGAGGTCAATCATTGAATGAACACATTGTTTATTTTTAAACATTGGCGGTGTTATTTCAATCAAAAAATAATCTTTTGTTTCATCACGTCTCCATACCATTCCGTTTGAATGTCTCATAAACGAGCCCAATACAAGACTAAACAAGTAACTGTCTACATTTTTAAATACCTCAAAAGCGATGTCAATGTGATAAATAGTGGGTCTATCAAGACTATTTTCATCGTCTAATTGTTTTTTATGAGCTAAAAATTTTTCAATTTCACCATCCAAATCGATCGTATTCGTTTTAATTCTTATTACTTTATAATTAAAACTTCCCATGTATCGTTCAGTTACTCTGTCTATTAGGTGTTTGACATAAGTCGATTTTCCATTGCCTGATTTTCGACTCATTACCACACGAACAGTAGAGTTAGTCGGATCAAAATTACCATGACTTAACAACTCATGTTTTCTAACACAAAGGGATCGATTAACATAGGATTTTATGTTTTGTTCATGATCTAACAAAACGTATCGTACTCGATTTTTAAGATAGACCGAAGCTAAAATCGATTCGGACTCTTTACCGGCATCGCATGTAAATATTAAATTAAATTGAGACGATTTGTTCAAAAAATTTTTTATAAATTTTTCGATTTTATTCGACACAGTGTACGTTAAATTATGAATATTTACCAATGTGAATATTTTACCACACGGTGCATTGAATGCAAGTCTCAAAAAGCTTTCAATTTCTTCATCACTTGTTTCGAGTTGACAAAAAAATACTTCATCATTTGTCGGTACAGGTTGGTCAGGTGTCAAGGCATACACTGATAAAATAACTGACATTAATTCATTTTTAGGGCATGTTATAAGATTCGGTTCATCCGAATAAGTAAGATAACCAGGTAGGGTTCGATTAACAATCATTGACGAGTCACTGAGGTCTTGTAACATCAAAGCCAAATGGGTCAACGTAATTTGTTTCGAGTTGACCGAATTTTGGATCGATAGAAATTCTTGCCATTCTTGTTTGAACAATAAATCTAGACCTTCACCAGCGCATTCAGTGGTACCTTCGTCTTCGGCCATAAAATCCAAATTATTCTCATAAGACTTTTGTATCTTCCCAATGGTTACGCCGTGGTTTAAGTTGTAAAGAATTGATTTTACCATTTCAAAATCTGATTTACGTAGTGACTGATTTCGAACGATTATTTCGAACGCTTTGACCAAAAAATTGAGTTGTTTCAACGTAAAAAAGTTTAAAGATAAAAACGAGTCTCTTTTTTTTGACACAAAATTTGACCATTGCTCATCAGTCTCATTAATAAGCGCACATATTTTAACAAGAGTATCCAAAGAGTTAAGATCCGGGTGGGTATATTTTAAAGATCTTGAACGTGTCAATATTTCAAGTGATGGAAACGTTGGATTCTTCAATCGATTCGAATAAATCTTGACAATCAAGTTATCAAAAAAAGGACACGAGTGGTCTTTAAGACTCATATAAGACTCGGCTAAACGTATCACACCGCTAAAAAATTCGATAAAATGCTCTAAGGTTTCGGACTCTTCGTCGTCTATTGAGCCTGTCTTCTTAGGGGCTATTAACATCAAAATGTTCTCGAGTTCTTTTAATTCGAGATAAGACATTTGACGGTTATCGACTTCGACTTTAATAATGTCACTTAGGTTTATCTTCTTGTCAAAATTGACCAAAAAATCTGATTTTAAATCCTCTTTGATGAGACCAATTTGGTAAACACCGATTTCATTAATTTTTTTTGCCTGTTTTAACGAGTTTAATTCAACGTTTCCTTTCATTCTTTTGATCTCTTCCAATAATTCGACTTTGTCTTTGACTTCTAATAACTTAACTGCAATGTTCTTGTCACTCTCTAAATGAGAACAAACTTTTTCACACAGGCCCATAAATTCAAAAAAATTGACTTTTGAAGTGAGGCCATAGATTAAACTAGCGTAAGCATTACCAGCCTCTTTGAGAGCTTTGGCAAAGAGTGTACGGTCATATGAAGAATTATCGTTTGAGCTACTCATCGATGCCAAGTCGACAAGAAATTTTAATTTTGATAAATCACTTGTGTTTGCTCTCAACCAAGTAACTAAATTCAACGATTGGGCAAACGCGGTGAGACATTTTAGTTTCTCAGTCTCGTTTATACGTGTCAAAACATTGATTGTTCGTTCAGCAGTCGAGTCCATTTTTAACAAATCCCATTCTAAATAAGACTCTTTTGTTATGCTCAAGATGTCATCGAGTTCGGAGAATTTATTCTCAAGGGCAAGTTGAACACGAATTCGATCGATCTCAATCGCAGCTGCGTAACTTCGTTTAAATTGAACATAAAGATAAATTTGTTTATTCCGAAGTGACTGGTCTTTGATACCAAAATACTGTGTCAAGTATTTGGACTCAGTGATAAGTTGATCCGAGTTGTTCTTGTAAACGTTTTCGCTTAACCAGTCCATGTCGACAAGTTTAATGAGACCACTCTCGATTTTCATAAAAATTTGTCTCACTTTTTCAAAAGTTAAATTCGACGAGTGACCAATTAATTGACTCAAACTCATTTGAGAACTATCAAAACTTTCAGTTGATTCTTTAAAAAAGTAGTCAAAGAGAACACAGTTTTTACGGTCTAAGCTTATAATCTTAACGATTTCGTGCATAAAATTTTTTTCAATATCTTTAAAAAACGACACTGTTGGTTCATAGACACTCAATTTTCGAACCAACTCAAAATTTAAAGTCTCACATACTTTGTTTAACAAAATTTCTTTCACCGAAAGTTTGTCCAATTCGAATAGCTCTTGTTTTAAATTTTGTAATTTTGGGACAATTCGATCAAATTTTGATGCAAACTTTACAAATTTTTGTAAATTATCCCTATAGCTTTCGAATTGTTTTTTCTCTTTTAAACGAACATCGACCAAAAACTTGAACAAATCAAACGTTTGAATGCTAAGACTAAAATTAACTTGAAAATATTGAACCATCAATCTATTCAATAAAATCACACGTTCCATATTCGAACTGATCAACTCGATCGAGTACAAACTCACATCTGAACTTATCAAGCTATTAATTAGAGTCTTGTACTCGTCTATAAGGTGACTGAATCTTTCACTGACTTGAGGTAAATTAAACGGATTGCTCAGACCTTTTGTTTTATTGTTAACATAAATGTTTAAAAAGACCAAAAAAAATCTTTTTTGGACGCCAAACTCGAGTAGACCATGTTCTTTAGGCCATATATTGTTGACTATTAGACCCACAAAATGGTCCAAATAGGTCTGGTATGAAGTTGATTGTAAGGTTTGACATAAAATTTCGATCTCGTGTTCATCATTTGAGGCAACAAGGTGCTTTGAGATAAGATCAACAGTCAATTCTTGAAAATTTTTTTGGTATTCGGACAACTTTGAGAAGTTAAATCGGACCAGAAAGTGTAAACATTCGGTCAAACTTTTGTTCGAAAGTTTAGAGTTAATGTGGTCCCGAAAGACCTTAAAGACTTTTTCATCAACCACTTTGAGTTGTAAGAGTTTGAGTAGAATTTCATGTTGATTTTGTAGGCCAAAATAATTGATAAATGATTTGACTTCTTGAACACTTTCGAATTTTTCTTTGCGAAATTTTGGAGGTTTATAATTGTACGGATTGTGATAGTAATCGGAAAAATTTCGATAAATTCGTATCAATTCATGTCGTTCTTCAAAGTCTTCTTGTGAAATTTTTTCAATTCCGTAACTTATTAAAAGACTTTGATTGAACTCAGACCGGAATAGTCTTGAAAGAGAGGTTTCAATAAGCGATTCATAGTCTCTCATAATGAAATTTGAGTCTGGATCATTGTTTGAAGAAGTTAAGCTAACACGTACATTTGAAATCAAATCGATCAAGTTAATGATTGTTTCGTATTCTTTGGTGTAAAGAGTTAGGACTAAATTGAGCAGACTTGAGCATGAGTTGTAAATTTTTATGAGTTCTTGACTCTTGTTATTTTGGAATTCTTGATTATTTGTTTGAAATTGGCGTGTTATTAATCGAAATTGATGCTTAAAAGAGATAAATTCACATAAATTAGGGAATGAGCTGTCCCATATTTTCGGTTGGAAAACCAAATGAGAAAAATTGACTTAGTTGCAACTAAAAATCATTTTTAGATTCAATTAAGTCCACAATCTACAATTTGCATGTATGTACCTGGTGTGAAAATTTACCGTTCTTGTTTTAGTCCATCGACAAAAGACTCAAGGAAATTAAAGCTAACAACAAGATATTTGAAGGTATATCCAATTTAATTGGTTGGTGACCCTAGTCAACTACTCCTAGTCTGAGGATCACCATTATATTTAACCCTCAACAACCAGGCGTAGTAATATAGCTATAGCAATTATGCATTAACGCTATTAAAAATTGTTCTAAACGTCCTGTTGAAAAAAGAAAACTTGTCAAAGCCTTGCGACGGTTACAAAGCTTATGGACAATTTAAGAATGTTGCAATTTTGGAAAAATCTGAATGACAACAAAACTTTAAACAATGATTTAAGACAATAAGAGTTTTTATAACTTCTTCCACGAGCAAAAATCGAGATAATACATTCGAAGACTGGGAACTTTTACTCAAAAAAAGAATTAACCCAAACCGACTTGGATTATTTAAAGTACCAAAATAAAACATAATCCTAATTGATTTTTGATTTTTTTGACTTTTTCCGCCTCAAAGTATACCAAAGGCTAAACAAAAATCAAAAGAGTAAAACAAACAAATTGTTCAGATTTTTATCTGTTTCAGCATTTGTTTTTATCTTAGAGGTGAGATGAACACTGTAGAAGTTATATCAAAAAAAGGAAAAAAATTGGTAAAATTTTCCTTTTTTTCCAAATTTGCACCCTTCGAAAAACTCAAGGATCATTGAAAATACTTTTAAATTGTAGGAAAATTTACGCCTTTTCAGAATATGTATAAATAATATAGGGTTCTGGAATTAAAAAAAAGTAACTGGTTAAAAAGTAAAGTTTAGTTTTTGAGGGGTCTTCACACTTTACACCCCTGGGGTCTGAAAAAATTATTTTGGACACCCCCTAAAAAATTGTCTTTCCTCAGTTTTCATACATGTAGATTACGATTTTGATGTCGAAAATCAATTTAAAAATTAGTGTGGACGTTTTGTATTCCCGGAACCTTGCAAGTCCATATCAATTAATTTATAGTTAAGAACAATGGTATAACAGTGATCCTTAGCCGTAAGGTATCAGATAATGAAGAATATTCTTTAGTTTAAGTCAAAAAGTGTTAAAAAGTGTCACGCTTTGATGCCTGCACCTGCTTTGAATGATTTTTGTCAGTAAGGAGTTGTCCTTACATCTTTTACATCGGGAATTTAAGAGGTCATCTCTTGGGGTATCCCAAAAATTACCTTTTTTAGGATTTATTTTCAAAAAGATGATTATTTTTCAAGATATCATTATGATATAATCCTGACTCAGTTTACAACAGTTTGGTTTAGAAAACTTTTTTGCTAAAAAGTGCCTCCATAATAAGATTCTATACGAAAATATGTCTTGTGGAAGATCATTAACCGAGTTTGGTTTTTTGAGATTTTAGGGGTAGTAGATTAAATACTAAGTTGAAGGGTAAATCAAATATTTACTTGTATATTCGGACTGAAGAATCGTCTCTCAAATTCATCATACTTGTCATTTAGAATTTTAAAACCAATAAAATAAATGTAACATTCAAATGGTATTGAGTCGCTTTTGAATAATTGTTCCAATTCAACATCATTTGGTTGAAAATAATTCAACAACAAAGCCCCTATGATCGGATCATTTTGAATCATATTCTCAAAATGTAACGAATACGAAGCTATAATTTGAACTAAATCATTTGTTTTGTTCTTATTCACAAGTCTAAGAATATTTTCATTTCTCATATTAAGCAAATTTTCTTCTAATCTATTCTCGTTCAATTGATACAAAACAACAAGGGCATTGAACCCAACATCAAAGTTACAAGTCTCCAAGAACTCTTTCAAATCGTTCTCAAGTCTTTCATCGTCCTGATCAAACTTGAAATAATCGTTTAAACTCATAAAATAATTTGAACGATTTATGTTATGAAGGGTAAATATTTCTCGCATACGATCCGAGTTTTTGCTCAACTTGAATCTTGAGGATAAATAAAATATAGCTAGGACACACAAATACATCGAGTCATTCATCTGATTAACCCTCATTTGTCTTAGAATCCGATCGAATACTTGACTCAAAAATGTATCAAACAAATCCGCGTAGTCTTTGTCATTTTTTCCCAAACACTTGTAACAAGTAACATAAAATTTGATAAGACCTTTAAAGTGTTGTTTATCGGTTAAAACATTTTCACTATTTAACAAATCAATTGGTAACAAACGTTCGACCAAGTTACTTTTAACTCGTTTCAAGTATTCACTGTTAGTGACTGATGCAAAGAGTAAAAGACCATCGATTTCGTCAAGAACTTGATTTGGAACGGTTATAGTCTTTGAATTTTTTGATGTTAACAACCGACTGAGAGGGTAGAAGAACCGAATTTGATCATGATCTGTGAGTAGACTCTCTATTTTGTAATCATTATGAGAATTTTCATAAGTCTCTAGTCTGTATGTGTAATAGATCTTTATTTCTTCGTGCAGGTTATAAGGGAGATCGGCTTCAACTGTGACCATGTACATGACATCTCCATTTGAACATACAGTTTTGGTTTGTCTTAACAAAAAAAATGTTAAAAGTTAAAAAAAAAAGGGTTGTTTAGGTAAAACGTACTCAATGTGATGTTGAATTAGAACAGGACGTTCGAAATCATTGACAAAAAAAACAGGTCTAATATGACAACCGGGTGTATGAAACTCTTTTGGAAAAAAACAATGGAATTTAACTTTAACAATTAGGTCAACACCAATTCCTAAATTGGCTGGTTGTTGGTTTAAAGCAGCTAACACGTTTGCTTTATTTGCATTAGGTAAGTCTCTTAAGAGCACTGTTTTAATTTCTCTATATTTTTCAGCTTGGACAATTGGATTAAAACGTTGATTTTCATTTTGTTCGACTAGGTCTCTACGTCGTTTACCATGATCGGGTACGAATAAGTCATAGTCCGATAAGGGTCGATTACGACGATTTAAAGAACGATTGTAATTACTCATCTAATTTTGAAATAAATTTTAAACTTAGAAAATCTAAAGCAATTAAAATTTAAAAAAAAAGAGAAAAATTTCACAACTAAAAGCTTTTTTTTTTCAAATATAAAAAAAAAAAGCATTGTGTCTACTTTAAGATTGTCTTTATTATAAATTATGGGTTTTTATATTATGAGAGAGAAAAAAAAGAGGAATTTTATTAACGTGCTTTAATTTAAACTCATTTTAAGGCTTGCTTTAAACCAATTTTGAAAAAATTCAATTTTTGCTTTGTTGAAAGTTGAAATTTTTTGTTTTTGGTCACGTGATTATAGTGATAACACTCTATCTTCTATCGAAAAAAAATATTAATGTTACCCACATTTGAATAGAAGTCTTCAAATAGAAGATAGAGTGTTATCACTATAATCACGTGACCAAAAACAAAAAATTTCAACTTTCAACAAAGCAAAAATTGAATTTTTTCAAAATTGGTTTAAAGCAAGCCTTAAAATGAGTTTAAATTAAAGCACGTTAATAAAATTCCTCTTTTTTTTCTCTCTCATAATGTTTTAAAAGTCTTATTTTTGGTCAAGGAATAGACTGGGCTTAACTTCAAACTCTCGAATTTTGACTTCGAAATTTCAAACTACCCGAATTCACTTCATTTAACAACCCTAGTATTGCTCAACAGGTATATAATTTTTGAGTTAAAAAACTACACTTTCAAATATCGCACCTCTTTTTATTGCCGTCAATGTGTTTGAATCAAGCTTTGGAAAGAAAAGCGCAAAGTGGTTCTTATTCCTTAAAACTCCTGCTAAATTTAGCAGACCAGATATGTTTAACTACTGACTACTACTTGTTTGGGTGGTTGAAGATCTCTTGTAGGAAAAAGATGCGAAAATTCAGATTAACAGAAAATATGCCGCCCATGATGATCTCAAATCAGCAAGTTTGTAATAGATAGGTAGTAGTAGGAGTAGTAAAAAATAACTGCGACCCGACTTGGTCGAGTTAAGCCGTGAGGCTGTGGCAGTTCTTTGCCTTAGTACCATTTTCCCGTTCATTTGTTCTAAACCAGACCTCAAGTTTCGCTTTGAATGAAATTAATCAAGTTGTATCCACAAAATTCATCAAGAAACTGTTCTAATCATCTTTGTTTGTAATGTAATTGTATCGTATCGGGCAGTTTTCGGATACTCAAAAGCGTTCTTAATGGTGAATATGACTACTCTCAATTTTTTATTGGTTTATATCTTAAAGATGTCAACTATTTTACGGCTTTTTGACGGTTTACACATTTCTGGTCTTAACCGGTGCCCTATTCATTTCGCTCAGATAACTTAAAATTTGAAAGTGAAAATCTTTAAACTCAAAATTGTTGACAGAATTATTTTATAACTTAGTTACTAGAAATATGCTTTAGACTTAATGTAGATTACCAATCTTTCATCATAGGACTTGTCTTATATTGATTTTACATATCCTAGTACTGGATCGAGATGCACAATAGAATTTTAATATTTTCCAAAATTCACTTTGCTTTTTCAGCAGTATTTTTGTATTATTTATTCCGTTTAAAATTGTTTATTCTCATAATTCCAAGATTCACAGCCCTCGTTCAACCCAATCAGAAATTAGAAATCTAAAAAAATTAAAATTTTTTAATAAAACATAGTCATAGTCTAACATCAAAGTTTTATAAAGGGCTAAGCGAAAAATTAATAATGGGAAACGAAGAAGAAATTTAGACTGACGAAAAGCCGAATCGTGCAATTGAAGAATCGATTTTCAATTTTTTTTTTCTACAATTTCTTATTCAAAAACCAATTTTTTCCAGTTATCTAATAATTTAAATTTTTTTGTCAAATCCTCATATAGGAAATCATAAAATTCTTCCCAAAGAACATGTTTTTTAAAATATTCGATTTTGGGTGCTTAAAATGGTTCAAATAAGCTTAAAGGTACTTATTGATCATAAAAAATGCTTAACCTTGTACAAAAATGTGTTTTCTTTCAGAATATGTATAAGTATATGGACTTTTGTTTGTAAATTTTAGTGAAAAAGCTTAAAAACTGGAACAACGTTTTTGAAGGAACCCTAAATTCAAGACCCCCCAGTCCAAAATTTTTTTTTTTTGACCCCCCTAATGAAAGCATTTTTCCTAGGTTTTCATATACGTAGATTACGAATATGATATCGGAAATGGTCGATTTAGATAGTGCTGTCATTTTGCATGACGCGAACCTTATAGATAATATTTTGAGTTAAAATTTTATGAAAATGTGATACAACTTTTGTATCATCTGAAGGTAATTTCCTTTTAGGCGTAAGTGGAATCGTTTAAGAAATATCCGTATTAAAAGATAAAGTTGATTAGTACACGAATAGAAAAAAAAATTAAATGTCAAAATAAACATAACCAAAACCAGATTAAATGTTAAGCTTTTTAAGCATTTTTATGTAATGCAAATGCATGTAGTAATTAGAAAAGGATTTTTTCCAAATAATTCCAAAGCCATTAGGTTTATCAGAATTTTAAAAAAGTCATCAGGTGATACAATAGTTGTACCATAGTATTATAAAATTTCAACTCTTAAATATGATCAGAAAGAAGATTAAAGGCTAGGATGTAATTATTTTTTGTACAAATTGTATTTTTGTCTAAAAAATTCACAAAGCCCGTTTCGATGTCGTTCTTGTGCAGCTGTTTCTCATTAACCTTTCGTAAAAGTCACATTTTAATGTCCTTAGACGAATATGAGTTGGTTATATTTTTAGGGCTGGGAATAAAACTGTTTATTTGCATCTTCTTGGAATTCCGAGTATGTTCTTTATGGTGTTCCCTTCAATCATTTTAATTATGAGTTTCTCCTATGAGTTCAATATAAAATTCTCTAACCCATAAAACAAGATTGGTTTCAAGTACGTCTTATATAGACAGTAATGTCTAAACCAAAATTATGGGTGTAGGTGTAAGGTGTAGGTGAAGCCTATACCTACACCATACACCTACACTAATTTCTTGAAAAAAGGACAAAAAAGGTGTAGTTGGTGTAAGTGTAAGGTGTCGATTACCAATACACCTTTTTTTTACACCCAAAAATTAGGTGTATACATAAATGAATAAACATAAAAAAAATAAATGTCACTTTTTAAACTAAACCATTGTCGGTATTAATGGATTCTATGGTTGAGTTACATGTAAATATAAAGAGCAATTAAATTAGAATTTTTTGACTAATTGTTTTTTATACAGTCCCGGAAATTAACTTGTCACATGATATCATATGACATCAGCTGATATCAATTCGTATCAGAATTTTTGACCAAATGATATCATCTCCTATCAGCTCGGATTAATGACCAAATGATATCTTAACCAATTGGAATCACATGAAATCAGACGATATCATTAAGAGAATTACAAACATTATGATTTCAGCGAATTCTGATAGAAACTGATATCAGATGATACGAGATGACATCAGATGAAGTCATCATGTGACGATATCATACGGTAATGATATCATGTGACAAGCTAATATCCGGGACTATATCTATTCATTTTATTGAAAAATTTGAAAAAAATTTAAAAACTCTTAATATACGTAATGGAAAAAACTGTAGTATATGAAATATTAACTTATACAGTATACCTTTTGAGTTTATAAACAAATTCAAATTCAAATTTGATGAACTTGATGATATCTGGATATTATAAAGGAAAAATTTTAGGTGTATACACCTAATTTTTGGGTGTAAAAAAAAGGTGTATTGGTAATCTACACCTAACAACTACACCTTTTTTGTCCTTTTTTCAAGAAATTGGTGTAGGTGTATGGTGTAGGTATAGGCTACACCTACACCTTACACCTACACCCATAATTTTGGTGTATACATTACTGTATATAGATGACCCTTCATATTCGGGTGGATAAGGTCCGTTACGATACCTAAGACTTTTAACTTTGCTAAAGATGCAAATACCACTTACTTTCGATTAGTTATGTGCTCCGAGTTTTTGTCATCATCTATTTTACTCAATTGTCATTTCTATAATTTTATTCGAACTCAATTAAGAAATCTGATCGTGTTCCGAAATAAAGATTTATTACAAAAAACTTTAAAACTTTGAAAGAAGTTCCAGGCTTTTGTCTTGGGTTTATCTTTTAACTAAAAGCAATTTCAAACACGTGTTGACACATTATGTTTTCAGATGAGCATCGTGGGTACATGAAGAAAATATCCAATGGTCTCTATTGTTATAAATTCCATAAGTCTCAGAATTAAATCCCCCACCAGTTCACAACCTTCGTCACAGTTTAAAAATTCCAAAATCTGCGGATTGATCAAGTTTTTCGGGGTCGTATTGTAAATAAAATCCCGAGTGGGAAAAAAAAATACCTTGAGTCAAATTCTATCAAGCTCTAAGAGACCCTCAATACCCATGCACTTAATCTAGAGATGATTCTAAAAATTTCAGGAGCTTTTCATTCTTTAACTACTTAGGGGTATCCAAAAGTTTTGATGTTTTCATCAATAATTCATTTAAAAAAATTTTAAAAAAAAAACCATGTTCTCCATTTTATTAGCTTTCTAATGTGTGGTCGCATCAACATATTGAATATGTATTTCAAAAGTTTCAGCTCATAATTTGAAACTCACATTTTTCAAAATTTCAAAAATGAATAAGGAGCACGTAAGAAGCTATATTTTGATCAGGTATAAGTTAAATATTAGAGCAGCAGTAATCCATTCCGAACTTATGGCATCAATGGGAGATAGTGCTCCTTCTAAACGTACTGTCGAAAGGTGGGTTGAACGTTTCAAGAGTGGCGTGGAGTCAGTCAACGATATTGATCGAATTGGGAGGCCAATTACAGCGACTAATTCTTCAAATGCTGATCGAATTCGACGACTTGTTGAAAAGAACCCGAGGATATCTATACATTATATTGAAGCTGAGACAGGCCTGAGTTATGGAACAATTGGACGGATCTTGCACGACCATTTAAATTTATGTAAATTATCCTCGCGTTGGATCCCCCATGAATTGAATGAGAATCAACAAAAAAAAGGGTTGAGATCTGTCGAAAAAATTTAGAACTTTTAGAGACCCAAAGATGGCGTTTATGTGATATAGTTACAGGGGATGAGTCATGGATTTACCACCGTAAAATTGGGAACAAAGCATCTAATTCGAGCTGGGCTCCAAAGGGCCAAAGTCCGCAAACTGTGGTAAAACGCAACCAATTTGAGCCGAAATCAATGGTGTGTGTTTTTATTAAAACAACAGGACCTGTTTTAGTGCATGTAGTTCCTAGGGGACAGTCTATAAATATCGCCTATTATGTTGAAAATGTCTTAGGTCCTCTTATTGAGACCTTAAAATCGCAAAGACCAACATCAGGTACAAAAAATATGAAAATTTTGCATGACAATGCTCGACCTCATGTTCATGAAAACGTCAAGAACTTTCTCAATACTAATCACATGACCATAGTCGACCATCCGGCTTACTCCCCAGACTTAGCTCCATGTGATTTTTGGTGATTTAACGAAATTAAAAAACGCTTACCCGATCGTACAAGTGAAGAACTCTTGGAACCCCAAATTACAGAGATACTTAATTCGATTCCTAAAGAAGAGTTTCAAAGGACCTTTCAAAAGTGGACTGAGCGGATGAAACTTTGTATAGAAAATCAATTACTTTGAACACCTAAAAAAATAAAATCGATAAAAAAATTTTTTTTTCGTCTTTTTTAACCCGAACGTCAAAACTTTTGGATACCCCTAAGTAATTTATAAAAAACGAAGTTCTTTTCAAAAAACAATTTATTATTTTACGTTCAACGTTTCGCCAAAAGAAGCTGCCATCATCAGTAAAATAATCTAAATAATTTTAAGGTTAAATTTTGACACAGTTAGAAATTAAAAATTGAAACAACAAAAATTGCATAATTCTGAGTTTTATAAATTGCAATCAATGACTAATAGGAGTGGGGTTCTTTGCATTTACTTAAAATTAGTGTTGTGAGTCGACTGGGAAAAAGTCGACTTTTTTTTCGACTAGTCGACTTTTCGACAGTCGAATAGAAAATCCTGAAAGTCGACTCTAGTCGACTAGTTTTTCTCAAAAGTCGACTAAAATCGACTTAGTCGAACAAAACACAGAATTATTTTTTTAATCATTGACTTGACAATTCCAAAAAACTTCTTTTTTTGACATAACATTTATTGAAACAAACCAAAGGAACAAAAAAGCGCTTTATTTTATTACCCAGGCTTGATTCTTAAAAAATGTCTTATCAAGTTCTTGACACGATTTTTGCAAGTTCAGGAATCGATCTTGAAAGATTCCAGTTAAAAATGAGAAATTTGAAAGATTCTTAAGTAAGAAGATGTCATGAAAAAATAAGAAGTAAGATTCTTTAAGCTTCTTTAATATATTTAAATTTTTTTACTGACCAATTTGGAATGCACCGGAAGCTTAAAGAATCTTACTTCTTATTTTTTCATGACATCTTCTTACTTAAGAATCTTTCAAATTTATCATTTTTAACTGGAATCTTTCAAGATCGATTCCTGAACTTGCAAAAATCGTGTAAAGAACTTGATAAGACATTTTTTAAGAATCAAATCCTGGGTAAAAAGGATTTATTGTTTAATTAAAATAAGGGATAGGCTAAAAACTTAAATCAAAGAGATGTTAAAGTTTTTTTTCAAAAATGTTTTAAGAACAAGCCTGTTTGCATTTTATTGATCGAACGGCTTCTTTATCTTAATTTTTTGTTTTTAAATGAAAAAATCAGACTTTTACAATCCTATAATGTTTAAATTTCTTACTCTTTCAGCTTTTCGATTGATCAAAATAATTATGATAAAAAAATTTTATTTTTTTAAATTTTCAAAATGATAGTGGTTCTATTAAACTATTGAGCTTTTACCTTGCAATGTAGCAATGAACATAATGTTAAACACAATCGACCTAGTTTCGAATTAAGAATATTTGAAAGTAGGTTCGATTGTTTTTGAAAGTCGAAAAAAAGTCGACTTTAATCGACTTTAGTCGACTCGAAATTTTTAAAAGTCGATTTAGTCGACTGTAAAAAAAAAATAGTCGATTACAGTCGACTTGATGATTTACTAGTCGACTCACAACACTACTTAAAATATCATATCAACCCCACAACTTTTTTTCACGAAAATTTTGATTTGCTTTTACGATGATCGTTTTTATATTGAAGTTAGATTGTGAATTTAACTGTTTGTTTAAAGATGGCTGACTGAGTATGTGAAGAAGTTCTTTGACTAGGAGTTTTGTGTTGTTGTCTGCCTTATCAACTTCTAAATTCTCATAATCGAATTCATGGCCCTAATACAAGAGGTTTTTTTTTTTTATTCTTTTAAAGGCTCATATAGCCGAGTGGTTAGCAAGCTGGCCATGCTACCAGAGTGCTGAAGACTAGGATGTTTAATAATTAAAGTAACTGTGAATCAAAAATTAAAAATTAAGATAGTTCAGGATATATATCAATACAAGAAGGATTAAATTAAATTCGTATTTTATTTACAAAATTTTTTAAATTAAAAAAAAAAAATCGAAAAAATTAAATTTTTTCTCCTTTAACTTTTAGTAACAAATTTATAGTGAAAAAAAAAAAAAAAAATTTTTTTTCAAAAAGGCAAACAAAAAAAAAATTTGTCATTTTGTTTTTTTTTTTTTGAAAAAAAACATCTGGTCTCTTAAATAAACTTTATACCTAAAATTTATAAAAATTCAATAATAAAACAGTACCTAACAATAATCGTATTTAAAATTTAAATCATTCTCATTTTAGCATACATCCCCTTTTTGTGTGTGTGTTCAAATACAACCGTACTCAAGCCAAAACTCTTCGGTTTTACTTGGTCCTTGATTCAATTGTCCTTGACTTGTTTGTTGTTGTTGTTGCTTACTAAACTCTTCATCACTAAACAAATTCTCATCATCTTCATCATCACAATCATCGTCTCTTATCTCACATGCCGCTACTTTGTCCAAATCAGACGACAATCGAAATTGTTTCAACGAATCGGCTATTTTACTAGTTATTTTAGTTCGACCGCTTTGAATCAATTGTATCGAATTAGGTTTTTTAGTAATCACACCTATTGGCGACTTGACAATCTTAAGCGGTGTTTTAACAGATGACGTGGACGAACAAGACGATGTTGAAGACGACGAAGGACTTTGATGATTTTGAACATACTTGGGCGATGATGTTAACAAATTACGTTTAAAATCATGTGGTTTTATTGTGACTATACTTGGTGAGCTTATAATTGATTGAGTTTGTGACACAGGTGATGAGCAAGTAGACGAACATATTGACTGTGGTCGACCGCCTAGTTTTAAACTTTTAGGGTCTAATTTAACCGGGGTCTTGACCTCTAGTTGTTTTTCATAATTCGAACTAGTCGATGAAGCAGACGACGATGAGGACAAACATTTAATAACCCCATTTTCTTTGGGTTTAATATTCAAATAATTTATGTCATCAGCCGAATATTTGTGACAAAACGATTGACGATCAGACTCATCCTGAGTCAAATCGACCAAATTACTTGTCGAGTCTAAATTCGATTTATTTCGAACTTTTTGAACAAATTGACGTGTCTTTGAAAACATTTCCATTATACCAGGGGAGTTTGTGTTTGCACACTTTTTACTTTTTTGCTTCTGAGACGGACATTGCTTGTACTGTTCCATTATTTTTTGTTCCAATATTTCTTTTTGACGTTTAATGTTATTCAATTGTTGTAAGTAAGCCTTTGTCTCTTCATGATACATGTCTTTACTATTTAATAATTGGACTAGGATGTCTTGATTTTGTTGTGTGAGAAGATGTAATTGTTCGTATAGTTGAATTTTTTCTTCTTCTAGTTTTGTGTTTAACCCTTCGTAGACTCTTAATTTATCACCGACTTGTCCGAGTTGGACTTGTAAAAGGCTATTTTGATCGTTCAATTTTGTAAGATCGGTTTTAATCGAGGAATTTTCAGTGTTCAATTCGTTGAGTGATGATTTGAGATGGTTCATTTCTTGTTCAATGAGATTTTTATTTTGGTTAAGTACCGATATGTCTTGATTCAATTTGTTTATATTGAATTCATATGCTTGTTTTTCAGTATCGATTAAGTCTTCGGTTGATAGAGACTTGTCATTGTATGTACGACTTGTGTATTTGTTTAATTTATCATTGGTCTCATCCAAATCGGCTTGTAAATTTTGTATAATTGAATGTTTACGTGCTAATTTTGAATATAATTCTTGATATTCAAGTTGTAAATGCTCGTGTACTTTTTGTAGACCTTCGTGTTCAATTAACAAAATTTTGTATGATTGATTCAATTGTTCGTGAGAATCGAGAAGTTTTTTGAGATTTTCTTTTGTCTCGTTTTCTTTGAGATCGTTCGATTCAGCTGCGGCTTTTATTGATAAACCCTTTAAAAAAATTGAAAAAAATCTATTAAAAATTAAATCGATGATGAATAAAAATGTCTATGAGAGTGGACACATCAAAGATCAGACTTAAAAAGGAAGTGACAAATCGAAAGTCGAAAATGAGGGTAATAATCAAGTGAATGAAACTTTTGAAGCGATTGTAAAGGAATTAAAAAATGTTTAATGGTGTACTTTGACCTATCAGGTAATAGAGAATTTATTCCTTTACAAGTCAATATGTTTCTTGCATCTACTTATACATATCAACTAGGGTAAAGGGCCAACCAAAGTAATGTTTGGGGGTAAATGGCTTTTTTTATCAAAAAAAGTCCATAATATGTCAAAGTTTAATATATCACTAAATAGCTTATCCTATCCTCTTTAAAATGTATTTTAAATAAGGAAGTTATATTGAAATAAATAATGACTAAAAACACAGTTTTCAACCTTACTTATTTTAATCTATTAGTTAAATCCCTTAAAATTTATTTTGATAATTGTTTATAGTGTATTTGAAAGAGGACAGGATAAGCTACTTAGTGATATATTCAGCTTTGACATATTATGGACTATTTTTGACAAAAAAGCCCTTAACATCACCTACCAATTTTTATCAATTTACCACCAAACATTACTTTGGTAGATCCCTTACCCTAGATGATATGTATAAGTAGATACAAAAAATATATTGGCTTGTAGAGGAAAAAAGTCTCTATTAGCTGATAGGTCAAAGTGTACCATTAAAAATAATTTAATTACTCTACAATCGCTTCAAAATTTTCATACCCCATTAGGTCTTATTACAATAAATAAATGGTGGCATCCTTTAGATATACCGATCGGTCAGATAGGTCCAGAACTAGACCATCATAAATGAATTCACAGAAACAGGTTTCTTCCTTCCCCACTTTTTCTCTATTATCGTCCTTATGGCTCTGTTGAACGGTTACTATTCACTACGTTCCTTCTGTCCTTAATTCGGAAGACGCCCCCTCCCGGGAGCACAGCGGTAATACGCTAGGGAACAACGTGAACGGGTTCGACTGTTAAACGGAGATAAAAATGACTGGTCCTGTGCATGATCATCATAAATGTTATAAAATTCAAAAGAAGTGGTGGAAACAGCAACATGATTTTAATAGGACTAGTCATTAGTAAAGATAAACCGAACTGGCTTAGAGAGCTTAACTATAGCTTGCAAACCCTCGACTAAAATTATACGGTGCATATCTACTTTCCCGCCGTTTATACGAGACAACAAACCTTTAAATAGCCCGTATAGCCGAATGGTCAGCAGAGGGTCCGAGCTTCGATCCCCGCATAAAAGTGAAAAACTTTTGACTATTTCTGAAGTATGTAGCGATGATATTTAACCGTTCATTTCTACAAATATGGTACGACTTTGATCCGAAAGCGATTGTAAATCGACTCTAAAATGCATAAGTCTATCTGCATATGTCACGTGTTCCATTCGGAAGTTTAAATTTTTAATTTAGCAAAGACAATGAGACTCCTCTCATTCCAGAAACTTGCTAGCTAAACCTTACGAAAATATTAAAACAAACATAAAATTTTTACCATTTTAAATCATTTAAATAAACTCTCATAAAATAAGACTATCTTTCTTAACCAAGGATACTAAACCCTCAAGATTAATAAGAAAAAAATAAGAAGACCTTTACTTAAATCTCACATAAATATAACAAAATTTTGTACTCACAAGTTTTTTAGTTTCTCTAAAACAATCATCAAGTTTCAATTGTAAATCTTTAATTTCATTTTTATGTTGTTCAATATTTTTTTCGCCCTTCATTCTCAAGTCTTGTTCAATTTGTAGCTCTTTATTTAAGACTTTAATTTTAGCCATGTACTCTTCGCATGCTATTTCTTTTTGTCTAAGTGACTCTTTTAACCTTGCTAGTTCTTGATCACGTTGTAACATTTGTTGTTTAAGTTCTTTAACAGCATGTTCCAATTCATTTTGTTTGAGTTTAGATGACTCAATTATTTGTGTATGTTGTTGTTGAACTACTTGTTGACTTTGATCCAAAAGTGTTTTTTTTTTGTTCAATTCTAATGTTAAAAAAGTTAATTCTTCTTTGTGTTGACTAAGTTCCTTGTCCAAAACAACATTTTGATTTAACATATTTTTCATATCAAGTTCAAGTTTGGCATTTTTTTCGCACAAATCACAAAGTCTTTTTTTGTCCAATTCTCTTTGATTTAACAAATCATCAATTTCGAGCTTGTACTTGTTCATATCGACATCGGCTCTTTGTAACCCTAACAATTTAACTTGATAATCGTTTAATTGTTTTTCCATGATCGTACGAGTCTCGCATAGGATTAAATTTTCCTCTTTCAATTCGTCAATACGAATTCGATTCGATTGCATTTCGTCTAATTTTTCTTTTAATTTATTCATTTCAATTTCGTAAATGTCAACTTTAAGAGATTTTTCGCGTAATAACTCGAGTTCATCCGAATAAACTTGAGCTAACGAAGCCTTTTGTTGTAATTCAACGTTTTCATTACGTAATTTGTTGATTTGTTTTTTAACATCATCGATTTCGTCTTTTAATGACTCGATTTGTTCACATTTTTCTTCACTTTAAAATTAAAAAAGTTTAAAATAAATTTTTTTTCGAGACCGACTTTATATGGGGCTATATCTTGTGTGGCAACCTTAAAACATAAACCTTCAGAAGCATCATTAACTAAGTTAATCGAAGTACCTGTGGGATGGGAGCAATGAATACATGAGTTTGACCATAGACCTATCAATTAAGACCCTCTACAATACCATACTATTTTAAAATATAATCATGCATATTTTTTAGGGTTTTCATACATGAGAATTTCGATTTTTTTGGTCAGAAAGTGAAAAATCTGTCATCTTCAGGGTTTTTGTTTTTTATGTCGATTTTTGTCTGCCTTTTCAAATGAAACAAAACTTAAAATGAAAAAAGTAAAACCACCGTTTTGTTCTAAATTTTGTCTAGTTTAAGAATATTATTATAAAAATGGGGTCTTTTGATTGATACCTCCGAGTAGAATCAAAAAAAACGTAAAAAAACACAAAAAATTTCTTTTTTGCACCATAAAGTGTAACTTAAAGGTACCCATTGATCATAAAAAATACTAAAAATTGTACAAAAATTTGTTCTCTTTCAGAATATGTATAAATATATGGACTTTTGTTTGTAAATTTTAGTAAAAAACCTTAAAAACTGGAACAAGGTATTTTAAAGGAACCCTTAATTCAAGACCTCCCAGTCCAAATTTTATTTTTTGACCCTCACCTTATGAAAGAAGTTTTCCTAGGTTTTCATATATGTAGATTACGAATATGATATCGAAAATGGTCGATTACCGTATTACTTTGCTTATAAACGACTAAAAATCGCAACTTCTAGGGGTAAAATCATACCAACAAGAATTAAATTTGAGATTCTTTAGGAGTTAGTTATATACAACTCAATCCGGTCTACTTCAAAATCACTAGGTTAGAACAGATCTGATTAGTCTACAAAAAGGGGTGTTAGGGGGGCACTTGTAAGCAAGTAAACACGATAAGATAGTGCTATCATTTTGCATGACGCGAACCTTAACTATTTTAAGAAGATGAACAGACGACAGAAAATAAATTTTTTCATGAGAAAATGTATTCTGAGGGGGTGAGGTCGTAGGGTCATATCTTGCCCTAGTCATTGATCACTAAAGACCGTCGGAAGTTTCCTTCTTAACCTATTCATATACGTTCAATTTATGACCTGACCCTCATTTTCGTCCTCTAATTTAAAAGAGGTTCTCATAATAGGGGTCGAAGTCTGACTCAGAGACGAATTCCAGGGTACACAAGAGGCTGGATGTAGTTAGACACAAGGTAAAAATTGAATCAAAAATAGTTCACTTACATTTCATTGATAAGTTGTTTAAGTTTAATTTTACACTCAACAAGTTCAATGGCAATTTTTTGATTCCAATTATTATTAAAAACAATTTTAGCCGAATTTTTAATAAACTCATCTTTATCATCCGATGATGTGTCATTTTTAATCATCATATCATTAATCTTATTAAACTCATTCTTATTACCAGTATTATTAATTTCTTTATAAATTGATTCGAATAACATAAAAAGTGTTTGTGTATCACTTAAATTTATTAACGAGGACGAATTTGAATTTGTATCATTTTTTAACGAGTCTATATTCAAATTATTCGAATCAACATCAAGATTTTCATTTGATTGTTGAGTTACATTCGAATCAAGCGTACATTGTAATTTATAATTTAAATAATCTTTATCTTGTTCTAATTCAATAATCGATTCTAAATATGAATCACGTTCGTCTACAATACGTTGCAAATTGGCCATTAATTTATGTGACAAAAATTGATTTAAATCGTCTATATTTTTATAAGTTATCGAATCGGTTATTGTTTTGTCAACCAAAGAATTTGAATCTTCATCCAAATCGAGTTTAATCGATTTTGATATTGAAAAACTTATGTCATCGTTTACTAGTTTTAAATAAGGTACAAGTTCAAGTTGTATTTGTGTGTCTAAATTATTTTGAATTTGTTCTATAAATTTCTCTTTATTATCACCATTTATGGCTATGCCGAGTAATAATAACAATATTTTTTCCATTTCACGGAATGTCTCCTCTTTAATGAGAAAGATGAAAAAAAGATGAAAAAAAAATCCTAAAATTTTAAACATACCTGACTCTGGATGCTTTGCAATTTGATAAATATCAGGTAATTTAATCAACAGTACATGGTTAAGCATGTGCTAGAAGAAAAAAAATTATTTTTTTTAAGAAAATTTTTTAACGAAAAAATGACTATTACTTGATAAAACGATCTAATATTACGTAAAATAAAATCTAAATTAAGAAGTCTCGATCGTGTTGTATCGTACAATTCACCTTCATTTGGTAGCATTAAATTTTGTAGTCTAGGATCGGCATTTTTAAGTATTAAATAAAAGTATTCGCCATTTGGAAAACGATCGAATGTTACACCATCATCATTCAATAAACATTTAGCCCATACGACCAATGGTGATTCTAAATAGTCATTTGTTGTTTTCATTAACATTTTTTCTACTTTTTTTTTGTTCAACGAAACAAACAAGTTTTATTCATTTATCTAAAAAATTTGAAAACATGTTGTGTCCGTTTATACTGAATTTGTACATGAATGGAATTACAAACAGAAAAATTTGTCGTTGAAAAAAAATTTTGATTGAAATTTTTGTTGGTAGTTAACTTAAAATTTTTCAATTAAATAAATTTTTTTTATCTTATCTAATAACCCCCCTCATGATCAAGAAATCGTTAAAAATTAGACCTAAATCTGATTGTTTATCTGAAATTATCTATGTAATTTACTATATTAGCATACTATTCAAATATGGTCGAGATTTTAACGGTCGAATATTTTTAAAATTCGAATGTTAACTTTGTTTTGTGTTTAAATAAATTTCCGCTCAATAACAAAAAAAAAAAATTTTTTAGTCTTATATTAACGTACGGTTCCACTTTATTTGTTTGACTCTTCAAAGAAAGTGTAGACTTTTTCTGTCCACCCGTGCTTAATTTCACTTGTAGGCGTACTCTGAATGAAAAAAAATTAAACATTTTGTTAACGATAGAAGCTTCTTCTTAATTAATGTTCAAATGAACTAGTCTTCCAGATGCACTCAGAGGCAAATGAGCTTGTTTTCAATGTAAAAATTAATTAATTATTGCATGTGTGTTTTGATTACATGATTATTTACATGTTTTTTAATTATCTTATTCAGTTACTCTTTTCGGTAGGAAAGTATTACTAAACGAATATTTCATACATGTTGGTAAAAGATCAAAAATTTACCCCTCAACTCTTTACAGTCAAATGACGAGGTGCTCCTAAATTCGATTTAACGAGGCGGCAGCATCATTAGAGGCTGGCCACCTGAACAGAACATCCACCTCTATATTGATATTACTGCTGCCATCGCTCAATCGAAACAGACTTCTTCCTTCCCCATTTCTTTTATTCAATCGTTCTTATAACCCTATTTAGCAGTTACTATACAATAACTGTTTACTACGTTCCTTCTGCCCTTAACCCGACAGACGCGGTAATATGCTTGGGAACAACGTGAACGGGTTTATATACGACTGTTAAACGGGGTTTTATTTTCAGCTGTTAAATAAAATAATAAAAGAGACTGGTCCTGTGCATAGCCACAAATTTAATCCCTCGTTAATAGCCAATAGGGAAAAAGTTATCAGTGATTTGGATATATGAGCTAAAAGCTAAAAACTTCCTTTTTACGCTCGGACCAGAATCGACTGGAAAAAAAACTTGCTTAAGACCATATTCGGGTAAAAACGGTAAATAATAGGACATTTCTCAGGAAAATCTCATCTACTCCTAGTGGACCAGCAATATTCATATTTTTTTATTCATCTCATCATTATTTCTTATTTTTATTACCTTTTTGTATACAGTGCTGGCCAATCACGAGCTAACTATTTTACCTTCATGAACGTTTATGTAAGCTCGCCGAATCGAAAAGAAAATTCAAGAATGAAGATCCAAAAATGAGCTTTCACCATCAAAACCCTTTCTGCGAACGTTCGCTCATTTAATTCGTGAATGACCAGCACGGTACAAGAAGAAAGTCATAAAAAAACACAAATGAAAACGAAGAGAAGTTTGCGGTAACACTTTTTGATTTAAAATTCTGAATCCTCGAACAAGAAAAGACCACTGTATTTAGATATAAAAAACGGCAAGTTAAAATTTTTTTTTTTTTTTTTTTTTGACTCTTGTGCAATCGTTATAAAAAGTGTGCTTATAAATATTTCAAGGAAAGGAAGGTGCAGCCACATGCAGCAAAATTTGCTGCATCTACTGGAGAGGTCTGCAAAAATTCTGCAAATAAAATTGCGCATTTAAAAATAAATCTTTTTCAATGGCGTGCAATTTTGCATAACTTTGCATTTTTTGTAATTCTCTGCAAAATTGCACGCCATTGAAAAAGATTTATTTTTAAATGCGCAATTTTATTTGCAGAATTTTTGCAGACCTCTCCAGTAGATGCAGCAAATTTTGCTGCATGTGGCTGCACCTTCCTTTCCTTGAAATATTTATAAGCACACTTTTTATAACGATTATACAAGAGTCAAAAAATAGAAAAAAGAAAATTGAGAAAAAATTTTAACTTGCCATAAAAAACAGCCATTTTTGGTACCCTGAAACTTATCTCTTTTTCAAGTCCAATGAACTCTGAGCCTAGTAACAAGCTAATTACCAGATTTTTAAACAGAAAACTAATTACTTACGGTATCGTAAACTCCCTCAATTTGTATCCATTAATTTTTTAAAAATATTTTGATTGGTGAAGTATTGAGTTAAATTGCTGATACCTTATTTTAAAGTGAAAGAATGTTATGTTAAAGGTCAAATTTTCTGGGTACAAATAGAGACTATAGTTTTAGACTTGTATAAGAACAACGGGGTTTAACTTAAGCATATAATATTACATTAATGATTGACTATCCTTTTAAAAATTCAATAGAATTTTTCTCAGACCATCGGCTATCGATCCGAGTAAATATTTGCTTTTGCCAAAAAATACCGCCTAATTAATTTTATTTAATTTTAATTAACTTAAATAAATAGTCTAAAAAATAAAATTAAGAAATTAATTTTTTGTAATTCTAAACTTGTCTCAAAGGCACTTATTTTTTTTTTGTTAAAGCCCTTACTATGTTTGACTTAAAAATGAGAAAAAAATAAAAACGTTTTAATTATTTATTCAACCTATTTTTTATCTAACTCTATATGAGAGAGATTAAATAGTCTAACAAACTTAATACAGTACAGTTTTTCAGACTTAAAATTTCCTAGACTTTGAAATAAGTTTAATACTCGACATGGAGGATTATATCAATCAGTATTTTTGCCTTTCGGGCGAATAGATACGAATCTTGAGTTGAAAAAATGTTAGCCACGAGCGCATCTATCATTTTCCTCTAAATTTTTTTTAAAAAAACTTGACGAACAACAACAATAAAAGCCACCTTGATTTTACAATAACTAGAATTCAATTAGATTCTCAGCAAAAACAAAGAGACAAGTTTTTGTTCCTTAAAAAATCAGTTAGATTCGATTTTAGCCTAGATTTTAAGAATGATGCTTCTGATTGATCTACTGTTAATTAAACACTCAAAAATTTTCTTTCAAAAAAAAAAAAAAACAAACATTTCGTATCAAATAACGCAGAGATCGTAACGCCAACAAAAAGAAAAAAAAAACATTTGGTTTTATGATCATTAAATTGAATTTCGATTTATCGACTGTAAAAAATGTAGTTTTTTTGTTGTGCGATGCGATATATTCGTAAATTTACCATCAAATTCCAATAATCATAAAATAAATTTTTTTTTTTATAGTTTTTTTCTTTATCGTTTGGATCGAAAGGTCATTGATTATTAATTCGATTAACTTTTCTCTTAAAAGAATATCAAATAAAGAAATTCCTCGAATTCTTTCAACACTAAATAAGTTGTTTGAGATTGACTAATTCATGAAAAATAAAAATTTCGTTTTTGTTGTTGTTTATCTCTTCTATATGATTTGAATTAATTAAACAATCTTGATAAAAAAAAACAAAAATTTGCTTTATTGAATTTCTAATTCGTTTGAATTATTTTTAAGAATTCAGCATTCTTTTAAATAATGCGTAGTTTCTTTTGATTGGGCGTAAGCGACCACGTCATTCTAAAACATAAGACGTCTTAATTATTTTTTAACATTTCCGTCATAAATTTAAGACCATCTTGAAAGCTCCAGACACACAATTGTATTTTAAGAGGCTCACACTGTAAGATAAAATTTTCCAATCACCAGTGGAGTAGTCAGACATACGGCGCCACCCCTCCTCTGCCAATCCCTCTAACCCTACCAACATTTTAGTGCTTGAAGATGGTTCATTGGGCACGAGAACGAAATGTATATTAACAGGGACTTAAAGAGCTCATAGCACAGTGGGTCGAGTCGAAGACAATCGGGCGACTGGTCGCTGGTTCAAAACCCTCTGAGGTCATAAATTTTTTGAAATTGTAAATGTCAACAGTTGACATTTACATGTTGTACTTGCACATAAAGTAATTGTAAAAGCGTGACTTCCCGTGAGAATGCGATACATACAGCGCATTTTAACTCTAGATAGGCGCCACCATTCGCTACCAAATGGGAATAATCAGACTTGCGAGTCGTAGTGACTTAGAATAAGAGTAAGGTTCGCCCAATGCAAAACTTCCACGCTATCTAAATTTACAGAATCTGACCACATATCCGTGTTCCCCATATATGAAAACCCCAAGTTCCCAAAATCTTAGGGGTGGGTCAAAAATTTCAATTTTTACCGAGGGGTGCCTAAATTTAGCTACTCTTGACTGAGTTGTCTTTAGTAAATCGTTAGTATCAAAGTAAAATATACAAAATTATATGGTTTATCATACATATTCTGATAGAGAAAAAATTTTTACACAAGTTTGTATGTTTTACATTGATACTAACGATTTACTAAAGACAACTCAGTCAAGAGTAGCTAAATTTAGGCACCCCTCGGTAAAAATTGAAATTTTTGACCCCGCCCCTAAGATTTTGGGAACTTGGGGTTTTCATATATGGGGAACACGGACATGTGGTCAGATTCTGTAAATTTAGATAGCGTGGAAGTTTTGCATTGGGCGAACCTTACCGAAAGGGCCAAAAGTAGCAAGTGTAACGATCGGGTCATTCAAGTTTCGCGTAACTCGTGGAGAAAAAAAAATCAGATTTTTCGGATAGTTAATGCTCTCTTTTCATTACAAGAACCGTTTAGAACTATTTAAAATCTAGAACAAGGTGAGTCAATGACCCAGAGAAACGTGAGAGGATTTGACAATTAAAAAGCTAAATATTTAAATTTTTAAAACTTCAACAAGTTTCGACAAAAAATAGGTTAAATTTAACCGCAAAAACGTCAAAAAAAGAAGAGGATTATATAATGGTCAATTTATGAAGATAACGTTGATGAGATCGAAACGTAAAAAAAAATCCTCATTAAAGTAAGTCCGAAAAACAACAAAAAGTCATTTTAATTTTAAATCTGAAATAAGATATTTTTTTTTAAGATTTCAATTAGACTAGACTCGTAAAAGAGAAGACCCATAATTTAAGACAATAACTTAAGCCCGATTAATTTTCAAAAAAAAAAAAATTGAAACTTTATGATATTAAAATTTAAATTTTTAATGACATTTTATCATTTGAATAAAAGTTATCCGATTTAAAGATCTCATATAAATGCTCTTCGAAAATAAAACTCGCTTTAGAAACCTTAATAAATTTACGAGAACATATGTTATTTTGATGATGTGTTGAAAATTCTTGTATCATCATAAACTAAATAAAATTTTCTATTTGAATAGCCAAAGGAAAGACATTTTTTTTTTTTTCGATTATCAATGTGAAATGTATCAACAACATCCTTCTTAGGAACTGGTACAGACTTGACAAATATTTTAATTAAGATTATCCACGCCGCCTCGTTTGCCTATTTGTTTTTAACTTACTGTTATTAAGTCTGAATAGGTTTAATAACAGTTGAAATATCTCTTGACACAAAAAAAAAAGACTTTTTTTTTAAAAAATAAGGTTAAGTATAAAGTCAAAACTCAAATATAAACGTCCACGTCTCACTATGATTTATATGAACAATTATTTAAATATGAAATCTTTTTTATTTGATTTTGGATTTTACGAAAAACAATTGCTAAAAGGAAACTTAATTAATTGAATAGATTTAAAAACAAATTTCCCTTCTACTTCTTCTTCTTCTTCGACTCCTTTCCTTCTTCTTTTTTTTTTTTGAATTGATCTCCCTTGTGTTACAAAAAAGTAAAACAACAATAAAATTGCGTTTTAATGAGCTTGAAATGAAAAATTTTTTGAAAATCCTCCCCTTTTGTATGATTTTACGTAAACTAATTGACACCTTGAATGAAAGATTTAAATCTGTCACTTTAGAAAAAAGAAATTTAATTTGAAATCTAATCCTCATTTGTATTTTTTTTTTGTTGAATAAGAATTATTTAACAATTTTGACAATACTTGTTTTTTGAAATTATCCTTAGCCACTAGAACAACAACGAATATTAAATTGATTTTTTATCTTGGATGGATTATGAAAATACTTGTGAAACACAAAAAGAGATTGATGCAAAGTGAAAATTTCGGTATTATTTGTACTTTGGATATCTTTAAAATACTCTATAAAGAGGGCTTTGGAGACTTGATCCTACTACTTTAAACTTAAATTAAGATTCATATTGGTCTAAATTTGCTATCCAGGCTTTCTATTGTGACCTAGTGTTCAAGCCTTTCGAGTGACACATGAACCTTCACCAACACCAAGTATTGACTTTTCGAGGTTGATTTCACTTCTTAAGAGGTTTTAAAATGGATAAAATTAATTCAGTACAAAATAAGTTCTAATCAATCTTCACTTCAGACTAGTGTTGGTATTGGACTAATGAGCTTACTGGTCTAAAAAATGAACTGTAAATTTTCACACCGGGTGAATATATATCAATTGTACGTCTTTAAGTATGGTTCAAAATGGTACCCTGATTGTCCTTAATGAGAAAAATGGTCTTAATTGAATTTTCAGTTTCAACTAAATGCACTTTTCTCCATAAGCAATGGCCCTATCAAGACACCCAGTGTACAATTTTGAAGCAGGCTTAACGATCTACAATGTACCTGGTGTGAAAATTTACCGTTCATGTTTTAGACCACTGAAAAGACTACTTCAGATTCTGTTCATTAACCGGGCAGTAGCAATGGTAAAGCCAAGTAGTCTCTTGTTCAAAACTCATTATAAATGAATAAATTCCAATTAATATTGTAAGGTTCCGCTAATTCAAATTTTCAAAAACAGACTCAATAAACGTGTTGTCCATACATGAAAACCTATGATTTCATAGTTTTTAGGGGGTCAAAAAAAATTTAATTTGGAGTTGCTATTGGTAAATCGTTAGGAAATATGTCGAATAACAGTAAAAACAGCGTCAGTCTGAACTTTTTAATCTTGGATTCGGGGTCTGATCCCGAGACGGAGTCTAAGTTATGGGCCTTTACTCGAAGAGAAGAAGCTCTGATTGGAGTCAGACCCCGACTCCAAAGTTAAAAAGTTCGGACTGACACTGTATGATACTTATAAACTAAACGCTATACAAAGTAAACCTAAGCTCTCTAAATTTTACTTTTATTGTAATCTTCAGTCTTGGTAAAAATAAAGAAAAAACAAAATTATCTAATTCATCTTTTTTTTTTTGAAACTTTGTATTATCTGTTTATTTATGTTCAATTGTTTTAGATTTAGACGGACGTAATTGTTTTGTTGTTGTTGTTGTTGCAAATAGGTCAATACATAAAAGATTAGAATATCTAAAATGTTTTTTACAAAAAAAAAGAAAAAGGAAACCTGTGAAATTTAATTGAGAAATATTTTCTCTAATACAACGCAAAAAAAAAGAAAAATTTAAAATTCCGTGTAGTATTGTAAATTAGGTCAAAAATTTGATGTGACGTTGGCCTCGCTTTAACAAAAAATCCTTTAAGACCATCGATAAAAAACAAAAATAATTTAGATATAAAGGCACGTATGTGAAAATAAAAAACTAGGTTTTAAATTGTTTCAAGTCACAAAATCAAGAAACGTTAAAAAATTTTTTTTTTTTTTTTTGGTTAAGGTTAGACGATTAAATCTCTAAAAATGTCAATAAAAAAGTTTAAAATTATTGAACTCGTAAAATCGAATTACGTGACAAATCGATCAAACAATAAAACGTTAATCTACCATTGATTTTTAATTACACACTTGAAATGAATAGGCAACAAAAAAAAAATAATTATTTATTTGATAAGTATCAATATTTATTTCGATCGGTTTCGAATCAAACAAAATTTTTAATAAAACAAAAATTTGCATTTTATTACAACTTTATCTATTTTTTGGGTTGTTGTCCAATTTTTTGTGCTTGAATACTTAAATCTAGATTAACCTGTTTGTTTAGAATTTAAACATTACAAATTTTGAATATTTACCAGACTACTTACATGGGGTTTGATTCTTATGTTTTGTTACATTTAAGACATCATGTACATATACCTTTTAGTAGGGTAACTAATCTGATTAGTCATCAAAGTGTCACATAGTCTCTTTATAAATAACATTTTCACTTAAGTTGTTAACATTTAACAACAAAAAAATTGGTGATTACCATAAAATTAAGTTTACACTAGTTCTTATGTTATTAATAAAACTAGTTTATGAAAAGACAATAAGATCAACAAACCAAAAGTTTATTTTTCGTTAATCCTTAAGTGAATAAAATTGGGAAGTTATCGAACAATCATTATTCTAGGATCCTTTAAGTTTATGTTAAGTTGGTTTTGTCAAATTTCTGATCCAGGAAACGATAAAAATTGATTAGTCCGTCAGATCCTTAAACACATGATTATCATCAGGTTTACAAGCGTTCACAATTTTCTGTCTCCATTTTGATCTTGAACTTAATGTTTTTCTTATCTCGTCGACTAATGGTGGTGTGTCGGTATTTATCAGTTATCCAAAATATTCGTGGAATGTCATAGGCTATCAGTCTGGTCTTGTTGTTTATGCTATATATTCTTATTGTGCTCAGCATCACTCTTTAACAGTTTGTTGCAAAACTGTCCAGTGCTTGTTCAAGTTGGCTTGTTATTACCAAGCTCTCACAACCGTACAAGAGAATTGATAGGCATGGCGCGTTATATATGTCAATTTTTATTCGTAATGGCAATGTTCTTGATTGAAAAAGTGCTTTCATTTTCCAGAAAGCACCCCATGCTTGGGCTTTTCGGTTTCACTTGAGAGAACCATGGATCCAAGATACTTAAAATCCACTCTCATTACAGTTGTTCTTGCGAAAATGTAACGTTTCGTTCGGAAAGCGTCCAGAACGGTCTTAAAAAAACGGTCCAAAGTTTTTAAGACTTTCAATAAGGTCTCGTTCTGTACTTAGAGTATTCTTTAGGACGAGTCCAGTCTCAGAACGGGTACTGAACCCTGAATTGAAAGTCTAATATATTCGAAAGAGGCTGTTTTTCTGAACGCGTTTCAAACGTACCGTTACATTTTCGCAAGTGCAACTATAAACAAGCATGATGATTGAAACACCCTCTTACTTTTAAGGCACACCACATTTAGGAAGACCAAGATTAACATTCGATACTTTCACCCTTCGTTAGGCACGGTTCGGTTCGTGCAGTCAATTTAAATAAAAACAGAAAAATAAAAGTCTAGACTTGATTCCGGTCAATGAAAGACCCAAAATGATCATCAGTATGAGATTTTTTTTCGATTAAAATCCAAAGTCCAAAGAGAACGCCGAACTCAACTAAAAGTCTTAAAAAATTTTAAACCTCCTCAACTATAACAAAAAACATCCTTTTTTTGCACGCAATGTTTGAGGCATAATTTTGAATACAGAGACACTCACTAGGGATTAAGAGAGAGAGAACAAATAAACGAACTAAAATTAATGTATGATTTTAATAAATCAGGTAGTTCGAAAAACTTTCATATACAACAATAATTTATTGATTAAAATAAATTTTTTTCCCAACTGATTAAATTAAATCAAAAAAAAAAAGAGAAATGCCCCCTAGTCAGTTAAAACTCCACTTACGAACTGAACAACAACATAAAATTAATAAAAAAAAAAAAGTTTGATTTGATCTTACGTAACCTTTTCAATTTTTCGATCGATAAAAATTGATAAATTGTTTTAATTTATAAAAATCGATGATTTCTTTGTTTACTGCTCTCTAAAAAAAAGAAAAAAAAAAAAAAACTTGCTTGTTTACAATTTATAAAGAACAATAACATAAATCCGTTTTCAATGTTTATAAAATTTCTAATCCTTTGGGTATTTTTTCGGTTGTAAATTGCATAAATCTTAAGTGCTCATGTAACTTAGAAGTTTTCTATATTTTGTGCTAACAAGACCTTTACTTGGAGAAAAAAAATAAAATTGTTTCCTAAAAAATTACTTTTTAATTTGTCTTGAATTTGTTAAATAAACATTTTATTGTAAACTTACACAATTTTTGTTTTTTTCCGCAATAAATCAACTTAGATTTTGTTTAATTTCACTTCGCTAGTGGCTAATTTGAGCACGTATTAAGTAACAATTTATTGACGTCAGTGTATATAATTTAAAAAATTTGAATTTTAATTCATTCCATAAGTTGAAAATTTAAACTAAGTTTTATCAGTTGGAAAGTTCCGTTTTTAAATTTTCGAAATAATTATTTTTGTTTGAACTTACTTTTCGGAGACTAGATTTAGTTTAAAACTGCAATCACATCTTTTTACTTGAGGTTTTAGGACGTAACGTAACTTTACAATCTAAATCGAGCTTTAATCCTTCAAGATTTTCCAATCGAATGGCGGGTCAAACTTATTCTACTGAAACCGAAGCACCTAAGGGGTTTGAGATATTACTCCAAAAGAAAAAAGTTATCTGACCCTTTTTTTAACTAGAAAGGACAACGTGTTCATAGTATTTTTTTTTGTTTTAAAATGGCGACAGTCATTTTTGAACTACTACGTACGAATCCGAAGATCATCATCATCATTCGGGTTTTTTACGAGAGGCGATCACCCAACCTTAGTAGTAAACGCGACTACAAGATTTCTACACCTTTTCCGATTTTGTGCTGCCCTCTCGATCTTTTCAACAGACACGGTGATGTCTTTACTTATTAAATTTATGTATCTGGCATAATTCGTTGCTTGTCTTCCTTGTCATGGTTTTCCCATTTGCTGTCTCGGTAAATACAGATTACAGTCTAACCTCTCTATTCCGGCCTTCTTTAATCCGGCAAATTCGATTGCCGATCTCCATTTTAACATTATTGAATCTATAATCCGGCAATTTTGATAAACCGGCAAATTTTTTCTTTCCCGATTTGGCCGGATTAGAGAGGTTCGGCTGTATATGTTCTAATTGGTTCATCTGTTTGTTAAGGAAGCATATGTCCAACCCAAGGTAGCGGTCTTGTTACAGTACAGTCGCGTTAATCCGAACTTCTTGAGACTGTAAAAATTGAGTTCGGATAAAATTGTTCGGATTAAACGCCTTAATTTACTAGTAATGCATTGAGGCCTAAATGGGGGACAAATTTTAAACGAAATTCTTAAAAATTCAGATTAACCGGGTTCGGATTAAAGCGACTCGACAGTATTGATGACATCTGAAGGTCAGGTTTGAAGATCCCTGAGTTGTAAGCTTGTCTGTATTAATCCTGGGCTCAGACAACCGATTTTTTGATTTGCACTAAGACCATTAGAATAATGAAAAAGAGCTAACTGTTAGCTAAAGCTATTAAATCGCTAAGAAAACCCTAATAATTTAAATTCTATTCCTCCCGTCTGATACAATACCAAGTAATAAAGTGTCTTAGCATCTTTCTCTCAAAAATCTCTCTAGAGTTAGGTGAGGGTTTGTCATTAAACAAATAAGTTGCTTGAAAATTTACGAAAATTGATACTTCAGGCATACTGTAGTATCAAAAATTACTTATCGTTTGAAAAACCCTCACCTAATTTTGTAGATAAAGACTTAATCTTCAAAGCTGATGGGTTATGTAGATATAAATTGAAGAGAAATTAGCTTTCAAAAACCACGAAAAACTAAGTAACGTTTATGATTTGGGACATCTTAAATTCCAGCTTAGTTTCTCTTGAAGAAAATTTATCCAAATTTTTGCCTTATTGCCTAAGTCTCAACTGAAAATTCTTATTAATCATTTAATTAAATCTTGAATAAAAACAAAATCGAATTGAATCTGCAAAAATAGAAAAAAAGAAATTAATTTTAAAGATTTCATGCTGACTGAAAATAAAAACAACTAATCAGGTATCAGTTTAGTCTAGTAATCTCTCTCTCTCTCTCGGCAACCCATAATTGCTTACAAAAAAGAAATCTTTTACAAATTTTATTTTTTTTCGAAATAACAAATATTTTATCCTGATTGTGTCGATTCAATTAGAAAGAGAAGAAGCAATTAGAGGGCTAGAAAAGAGTATCCATTTCATTAGATTACTCTAATGAAGGTTGAACACTCAAAATTTGAAAAAAAAAAATTTCTTTTCAAAAATTTTTTTTTAAAAAAAAAGACGCTTTTAAATTTTACAATTAGATGCAATTTTATGTTTGTAATTAAATAAAATGATTCATTAATTAATTGTCCATTGTTCCATTTTGTTAGAAGAGATCTTTGAAACAAGAAACAAAAAAATTCAAAAAATTTAATTTTCAAAAATTATGGGTTCGACGAAAATATATACGTATTCGACGACTGATTCGGTATAAAATTAAAACGAATCGAGATTTATTTTTTTGTAAGAAACCATTGTGTGGTCAAGAAAAAATCAACCCTTAGTCTAATAATTGTAATGTTTATACAACAAAAATAAAATGTAAATAAACATTTAAATTAAATGGCTTCGATAATTTTACGTAATGAAATCTTACACAAAAAATATGACTATGATATTTATACTCCTATTAACTTTGTACCTGATTATTTTCTTTATTTTAAAGGACTTCTTTAAACAAACCATATATTCTCGTAGACAAGTAAGAATAATAAAAATATTTAATTTATTTATTAGTTTGGTTCTTTAAATTGCATTACAATAATTCATCAAAATTGAAAAATAGAATGAGATTGTTACAAAAAATAATTTGAATTTGAAGTTTGACCTGATGCTGTGTGTCTTGGTCAAAAAATTGTCACCTTTATTTACAAAGGATCCTTGAAACCTTTCTTCTTAAGACTTATTTTAAAAATAACTGAAAAATAAACTTATTAATATTTTGGAATGAAGCTTTTGCAATGAGTCTAATAAGCTTGTTTTTGAGTTAATGCTTCCCTTAAAAGAGAGAAAATAGAACGTTTGGAAGAGGTTCTGGTATAGAAATTGCTTTAAAGAACGCTATTTTGATGAATTTGTAAATTTTCATTGGGCACCATTTTGAAGCAGACTAATTGATCTAAAATTTGTGTGATTACAATCTTATCATCTGATTTCGATTGTTCCTTGGGTCCACATTACTAACATACAAACAAATCTTCTTAACATACATTAAAATCTTTTTACAATACATAAATTTTTTCAAAACATACATACTTGATTAACTTACAAATTCGCTGAATAACATACTAAATGCTTACAAACATATGTTAATTTATAACTGCTCCTCGTACTGGAAATTCTTCTCCTGGAGCTTCCAGTATGGGAGCTTCTTGAACTGGAACTACATTTAATGAAGCTCCCTCTCATGGAGCTTCTAGTCTCTGAACTACTTTTACTGGAGCTTCCAGTATCGGAGCTACTTGTACACGAGCTACATATTCGGCTGCTCCTCGTACTGGAAATACTACTAGTGGAGCTTCTTCTACTGGTGATTCAAGCATCGGAGCAACTAATACAGGAGCTACATGTTTTTGTGCTTCCAGTACCTGAGTTGCAAGTTCTTTTGTTAGTCGTATTGTAGCTCGAGTACTAGAATCTTCAGGAGAAGAAGATCCATCGGAAGAATCTAACAACAATCCCTTGTTTCTTTTTATGATTAAAAAAAAATCTCGGTTCCTAAAATCCAAACATGAAATTTTGGGATACTAAAGTACGGTTACGGAGTATTTTGAGTCATACAGACACAACATAAATTTTAAGGATCGTGAAATGATGTATTCTCTCATAGTAGTTTTTTTTTTCTAGTTGTTTAACTGGAGCCCTTCCATACGTCTCATACTGTCTGGAATTTTTTCAAAGTTCTTCAATTAATCGAACAATTTAACAGTCATTTGTAATTTTGATACATTAACCTTAATTCCTTTGATTATTGATTTAAGTGAAATTTTTTTATTTAGGTTAAAAACTTTCTTTTAAACTCTTATTTTTTTGAAAAAAAGTCGAATGAAAACCAGAAAACAAAATTCATTAAGCACTGATTTTAATCTTAACAGCAATATTAACAGTTAAAGTACCAGTGTTTTTTTTTGAACCCCACTCTTTTTTATATATTATGTATCAAATTTACTTTTAACTTTCAAATTTAGCTCTTCAAAAATTAAAAACCCATTAAAAAAAAATCTCGCTCAAATAGGAGATGCTTTAGAGACTCTTTAATAAGTTGTATCAATACAACTACTTATCATTAATTCATTTTTTTGAAGTGAATTTAAGCCGAAATTTAATTTTTGGCTGAAAAAAAGACGATTCGAGAGGTCTTTTAAACAAGGTACTAGTAAACCCATAGCGGGGGTATTACTTAAGTAAGTTGCATCTCAAGTAAAGGTTTATTAATCTTAAAATAAAAAATCACTATAATTGATATTCTAAGCACTAAAATATCCATTTTCAGTCAATTTTTAAGTAATCTTTCTGTAAAAAGTTGAGCCTGCCTTAATAAATCAAAGAATCGACTTGACTTAAAACAATACAAAATCGAAAAAAGAGTATTCCTCTAGGAATTCTTAAAGGACTAAAATAGACCGCTTGGAGTATAGTCAATTCAGTGAACTTAGACTTTTCCGGTGTCAAATTTTCCTAAACGAAGAGATTTAAAAAAAAGCACTCCAACATTCTCGCGATCATTTTTATTTCAGAAAAAGACAATTTTGGTTAATAATCGCTTACAAAAACGATTCCTCATGGGCTTCTACAACATGAAAGTTAAAGTTTGACAGCTCCTCTTTAATCCTCTAAAATACTGACTTGGAGACTTAGAACGTATACAACAGATCACTGAGATACCGATATTACGGATTTAAGAACCGTTAATTACTTAACGCTCAAGCTATTTTAGAATGAGTGTACCAAAACTTTGAGAATGAAAAAAATCAATTTTATACACTGTAAATTTTTGCGACCCTTTTTGATCAGAAAAATGGTTGAAAGTAAGAGCAATTTTAAGCCAACCACACGATAACAAATATGGATTTAAGTATTACTGAAAATTTCAGTTCCGGTGATCTGAAAGTTGTTGAGTTTTAGAAAGTCTAAAAATTTGAAAAATCCGAAAATTAAATCTGTTTTTTAGGCACAAAAACTTGTTAAAACATTACTCTAAAAACCCACGAACAGAAACAGAAACATCACTGTTTAAGTAATTTTTAATTAACTTTGGATAGAATGGGAGTGTTGGATGATACACTTTTAATTGAAGAAACCGGTAAGGTCATTCAAGAGTATTCGGATGGTATGATGATAATTTTGAAAAAAAAAAAAATTTTTTCAAAAAAAGATGTTTTTAAAACGAAAGACGAAAAAAAGTCTTAAATCTTAACTTTAAATGGAATGTAAATGAACAACAACAAAAAATTTAAATTAACTTTTTTTTTTTTTTTAAATTAGTTTGAAAATTTTACGTAACAACAATTACACGACTGAACATAACAAAAAAATTGAACTATCCTCGAATAAATCTTTAATTACCCATTATTAATTTTTATTTTTTATTCAAAAAAATTTAAAGAAACAATAAAAATACACGAGTGCTAAATCCAAAATGAGAATAAATTGACCACATAAAAATAAAAAAAAAAAAAGGGATTTGTGCAACAACAAAAAAAAAGTTCGTTCATTAAACCATAGCTTATAAAAAAGAACAAAAAAAAAATGGGCAATAAAAAATCTCGTTTAAAGTAAATATTACAAAAATTTATCAAAAATTAGCTTATCGCACGAAAAATGATTTATTAAATTTTATAAGAAAAAAAAAAAACTTATTTGTTAAAGTTATTAAATACGTAACTAATTATAATCCACCTTACCTCAAAAGTATAGAAAGAGAGAGAGGGAGAGGGCACTTGTAAATCTCGGAAATCGATCGAAAAATATTGGTTTAACCTTTTCGTAGAAGAATAAAAAAAAGAGCTACCTTTTTTTTTTCTAATTTTTAATTAAACGATTCCAATTTAATTTGTTTTTAAATAGAAATTAAATAGTTCTGTTGAGTGACCGATTTTTTCGATGCAAAAGTATGATAGATTAGCCTGTCATTCTCTTAAGAAATTCAAGTGATTCGAAAAAAAAAAGGTCACTTTTTTTTTTTCAAAAATTCATTTATAACCAAGCAACAACAAGAAAATGATTTTTTGTTTTGTTCGGGCCAACAAAAACCAATATTTGATTTTTGTAATAGAATTTAGTTTAATTTTATGATGAAACTATTAAATAATTAAAAATTTTTCTCTGATCGAATAGGGCTAACGTTAAATGGGTACTTTTTTGATTTTTGAATTTCCTTCTTATTTAGACACAAATATTTGAAGTGAATATGGAAATAGAATTTGTTGTGTTGAATTTCCGTTTTTTATTGCTTTTACTTAAACAAAAAAACAAAAAATTTTAATTAACTTATAGCTTGACTTGAACAAATTTTGAGTGGCTAAAAAACAAAACCGTAGCCTTTTCTGGCAACTACAGTAATTAACTCTCCGTTTTCTGCAGCCTAATACCCTATTTAAACTACAGGAAATTTGAATTTTCAATAGCCATACTCCCATGAAAATGGTACAAAACAATGGAATATTTCAGTCAATTGATCCTTAATATGCATATTTACTTAAAGTAGAGACGATTCTCTATTAATCTTATTGAAAGATAGAATTTGAACTGACTTTTTGAAATTTTTGAAAATAGAATTAATGGTAATCTGGAAAACATACATGTGTTTTGTAGGGTTTTCAGCCAATTTTAATTTACAGTAAACCCACTGTAATTGGAGCTCAACCAACAAATATTGACGTAATCTTACTGTCTGTTGGTTAAGTTCCAATTAAATGGAAATTGACTCGGCTTACCGCACACGGATTACAATTTTTGTTACTTTGTTCGATCTGTAGTTCAAAATTTTAGAATTAAAAGTCCTTTTAACGGATGTTTATTTTATATTACAAACTTTCACTATCATTATAAAAAATTACTGTACTTCATAAATTTGAACAATGAATGCAATCTCACAAGAACCAAGATGGCATGTCAATATTTTCTCTGAGTGAATAATACAACGATAGTGTTTTTAGGCGACTCAACTTGGGCCACTTGGTACTTATAGGTGACCAAAAGAGTAAAAGTCTTTATACAATCAATTAGACATTGTCCTCATCATGAGTTAAACCTTCAGTCGATGTTTATTTTAACACGTTAATCATATCCAATCCTAAATATGCTTTTATAAAAGTCGTACTTTAACCTAAACTGAGCCATGGCAATCGAAAAAAATGAAAATTAACCTGTATACATTAACATGCTCATTAGCCACGAGATACGCCATGAATGTTTGAAATTGATGAAGATGATGGATAGACCCTTTAAGAGTCGCGATATCATCAAATCACTAGACGCTATTTTGAATTCAAAATTAACTTTGAACTGTCAACCAACTGTTGATGCAATAAGTGATAAACAGTTTATATGCAGACAAAATCACACTCATATTTTATGAAGGATTAAGAAAAAGTCATTAAATCATATAGTTCGAATGATAGAACATTCCTCAAACCCTGAAACTTTAGTAACGATGCATGTACCGATAACTTCCAAGTGCTTTCAATAACTCAAATTAAATCTAAGAAACCTAAAAGCAGTCGATAAAGTATTTCGAATACTTTTTTTTGTTAAAAAAAACTAAACTATAATAAAAATTAATTTTTTCAACACTTGATTCAAATAAGAATTAAAAAATCATTTTTAAGATAGTAGAATAGTACAGTATGGACTATAAACATAGCTTAATTGAGCTATGTGAGACTGTTAATTCAAAAGAAATGCGTCTCTGTTTTGACTTTTCACTGGTTTAGGTTGGCTCGAAGTTAATTAAGATGGCCAAAGTTTGGATTTAGCGAAAACAAGATTCTCGAGAGGTGTCATTTACGAATTTTTAAAAAAATCTCGATGTCTTAGCAACAGTCAGATTCATAGAGAAAAAATTCAAATGTCAATTCAAATATTGCATAAGATTGAAGTAGTCTCAAGTGTTGTTGTTGTTATTTTTTTTATCAAAAACTTCAAGTTATAGTTCACATTTCGTGTTTTATTACAATTATAAAAAAGTTTATTAGAGTCACTTGTCACGGGATTCTTGATTTAATGATTTTTTATTGTTTGAAAATTGTAATTAATTATTATCAAAAAATTCAAATTTTCTTAAAGTGCAATTAATCATAAAAAAAAAAAACGAAGAGCCAACCAACAACAAAAAAAAATGAAAAATTTGTTTCTGATTGATTTCAATTTTCTCCAACAAACAACAACAACAACAAAAGCGTGCATTCCTTTTGTGATTTTTTTTTCTTTCTAAAGACCCCTTGATTCTCCACGTTTTAAAATGAACTTGAACAAAAAAAAATCATGTTTTTTTTTCACTCTTTCTCTCTCTCGTTGTGTGCGATTAGACCCCCTTTTTTAATCAAACTAAAGACTCTAACAAAATCCTGTATAAATACAATTGGTTTTTTGATGGCTTGAAATCATCAAACAACAACAAAAAAGAAAAAGAAAAAAAGTTTCTTAAATCTTAAGTAAATTGTTTCAAAATGCGTTTTATGTTAGTCGCTCTTTTAGCTTCAATTGCTATCGCTCAAGTAGCTGGTACGTATTCGTTAACATAAAATACTTGTGTTTCTTTGATAATTTTTGTTTCTGTTAAGCTCAATACGATGGTTATGAAAAGCATGATGGATACAGAAGATCAAACAAAGCTTATCCAGAGTCAAAATCCTATCATGACAAAGGCTACCCGGACAAGAAGAGCTACAAAATGTACCAAGACTTTTTGGAAAAAATCTGGATTCAAAATGTAAACAACAACAAAAACAAAAATCAAGATGAAACAAAATTAGAAAATGAATCAGCCAATGATAATTTAAACTTGAACGAGCTACTTTTAATTAAAAAAATGGTCGAACAAGAATTGTACGAAAAACATAACAATAACAAACATTATGGTTATGGTCATGGTCATGGTTATTAAAATATGTTGTTAAATCCATCGTTTTTAGTCGTTATTGTTTTTAGTTATTTTTTTAATAAAATAAGTTAACAAAAATTTTATCTTTTTTTTATCTCATTAAAACTTGTGAAACAACAGTTGGTAACATGTTGATCCTTAGTCTAATGATTGTAATACCTTATCTCGTTTCACTTTCACCTCATGAATTTTCTAATCATTTTATCTGATTTTCTTAGAGTAAATGAGAGTGCTTATCAACAAAAAAATCTCTTAGACTTTAGTTCTTCTGGTCACAGATTGACCATCAACATTATCTTGTGTTCACACCCTTCTCAATTAGAGAATAAGAGCAAGTATATTGTAATTTGAGTCAAAAATTAAATTTTTTTCAAAATAAACACTTGAAATTTTTTATTTTCAAATATTCTAAGATTTCTTTAGATAAAATTTCAAATTTTTTTTTCAAAGAACAAAGGTGAAAAATTTAGAGTTTACTAAATAGACATGATTCATGGACTTGAATATACTTATCAATCATTTTATTTGCTTTCTAACATCATTCAACACTAACACAAAAAAAGACATCTTGTAATTCACCGGTATAAGTTGCTTTTTAATGTGAAATTAATGTATTTCTCATTTGACGATGTTTTTTAATGGAAATTTATAGCTAAGAATTATTTTTGAAAGTGTTTTAGTTTGATTGAAATTAGTGATTTTAAGCACTTCGGATATGTTATCTGAAGAACAAGGCTCTATGATAAAAATTTCAACAAATAATATTTTCCTCTTGATCCCACACAAGCGGGTCAAAGATTAGCTTTTTTTTCTGTTCAAAAGATTGGATTCAAAATTTGCAATTTGTGTTGCAGAGATTTTGCAGACTTTACCAATGAATGGAACAAATTCTATTTCACCTTGTTTCATAATTATTTTATTATGAACATACCTTTGCAGACATTTTAACTGAAAACTAATGAAATTTAAAGTTCGCGCAATGCAAAATTACAACACTATCTTAATTTTGGATTTCCGACTCGATTTTCTTATTCTCCATACCCGAAAGCCTAGGGTTTGCCAAAATTCTAGGGGGGTCCAACATTATTTTTGCCAGGGGGTCCGAAGTTAAGTGACCCTTAAAGAAGTATGTCATTTTAAAACGTATCGCTTGAACCGAAAATAAATTCTATATTAAAATTAACCATATTTTCTGAAAGAGAACCGAATTTCCTTCACGTTAAGAGATAACAAAGTCAAAAAAAAATAAAAATCCTGCGGTAAATTTCGGAAAAACAGCAAAACTGAAAAAATTCCTAAAAAGCTGCTGTTTTGCTGATTTTGACTCTGGATAAGCTTTGTTTATAGGATTTCTTTTCGATTCAAGCGAAACGTTTTAAAACGACATGCTTCTTTAAGGGTTGCTTAACTACGGACCCCCCTGGATAAAAAAATTTCCCTACCCTAAAATTCAGGCAAACCCTAAGTTTTCGGGTATGGAGAATAAGAAAATCGAGTCGTAAATCCAAAATTAAGATAGTGTTGTAATTTTGCATTGCGCGAACTTAGATTATTTTAACTAATTTTAAGTGTGTCTTTGAACACTTAGTAAATTCAGTCAATTGCATTTCGTTTGCCAAGTTTATGGAAAACGGACTTTCAATAACAAAAACATTTTTTCCAAGAATTGTTTTCGTTCGACCCCAACGGGTCGGTTCCATTCGACACCTACAAGCGATGATTTGGCCTGAAAATACTAAGCATGAGACATGTCGCATGTCTTGCATCACTTTCTCAATATTTTCAGCTACAGTCTCGAAAATCCGGGATCATGAACATTATGACATCCTCTACTAAACTGATATCAGATAATGTCAGATGATATCGTACGACCTCGAATGGAAGGCCAAAAGCAACGTTAATCAAGATCTTAAATGCTTCAAAGACGAGACACGATAGTTTTTTTTTAGACAAAAAACATAAAGCTTACTATTAGATAATTAAAAGAACACCTTGAAGATAAAAATTTAAAATTCAGATTAAGCGCAAACCAACAAAAAAAAAACGATTCATTAGCAAAAAAATGAAAAAACTTTTTCAACTAACTCCCCGTTTTTTTTTTAATAGGACAATTCAAAAAAAATTCTAAAAAATTTAAATTTTATTATTAACTTATCCCATAATAATAATACAATTAAAGATTACTAATCATTATTTTTTTCGTTTAGCTAGCTCAACTATAAAAAAAAGCGAATTTTATTATCTTTATTTCAAAATTTTGAACAAAAAAAAAAGTGTAATTGAATTTTATACTAACAGTACACCTTATGTTACACTGGTTTCTTGCTTTGAGTTTATGAGAGTTACATCATCATAAAAAAAAATGATTAATTATTGTTGAATTAACATTATATAACAAGAAAAGGACACAGCGTATATACCTTTTTGTAATCATTGTATAGGTAGGTCGGAAAACTAAACTTTTTTTTTTTATCACTAGATTTTTAAATTGGATTATTAATCAACTTCGTATAAATAAAATAATAATTTCATTTCAAGTGCCTTTTTACTTTCGTTTTTTTTTTTTAATTTTAAAAAAATGACAATTTCTTTCTTCAACGTGAAACAACTGGAATATTAATTCAATTGCATCTGATTATATTTTCTTTCTTTTTTTTATAAAAAAGATATGTTTAATGAAATAAATTTGTCCATAAGAAACACTACTAGTAACATAAACAACTTTTAAATCAAAAACAAACACTAAACGAAAAAAGAAAAAAAAAATTTTTTATTACATAACACTGAATCTCAAAAAAATAATGGTAAGTTTTTGTAACAAAAAAAAAAAAAATTTTTGATGATTTTTTGTTAAAGGGGTGTAATGTGTCAAAAGGTCAACGTGGATTGGACAATCGTAAATTTGTACGCGATGCTTTAAATCAACACAACAAGTATCGTAAATTTCATGGTTCAACTAAACTCAAAATGAACAAAGAATTGAATAAAATAGCTCAATTATGGGCGGAACGAATCGCTGGTACGGGTATATTCGAACATAGTACGAGTAGTTTCAGGGGTCAAAGTCTAGGTGAGAACATAGCTATGAGATTTACATCGACTGGTGAAGAGTTAACAGGAACACAAATGACCGATCAATGGTACGAAGAAGCCAATAATTATCATTATAATGAAGATTTTCAACAAGGTAAAGGACATTTTGCTCAAATTGTTTGGCGTGATACAAGACAAGTTGGATTTGGTCGAGCCAAAGCACCCGATGGTAAATGGTATGCAGTCGCCAATTACTTTCCAGCGGGAAATTATGTTGGACAATTTAGACAAAATGTTCATCCACCAAAATTTGATAGAATTTAAAATTTTTTTTTTGTTTTAGATGTAAAATTTTTATCTCTAGTTTTTTTTTGTTTCAAAATTTTTTCAAGGATCCTCTTTTATTTTTTTTTGAATAAAGCGTTTCAACACACAAACTCTCTCTCTCTGTAACCTCTTTGTAAAAATGAAGATTCAAGTTTTGCTTTTTGTTGTTGTAAGATCTTGACGGGCGTCAAAATTGTATTCAAAAACACCTCTTTTTGATAAGAGTATTTACTTTGAGAGATTTTCGGATTGACTTGCATAAAAAAAAGAAGAGATTCCAACGAGCTTGCTCATAAATATTTAAATTTTTAATTTTAAAAACTGTTGGATAAAATAATCATTAAAATTAAATTTTGAAACAACATTTTTTTGTTATTGTTGAAGATTTGTTATGTAACCGTTTTTGATTTAGAAATTTTTGACAACAAAAATAAAATCGAAAATTTTAATGTGTGTTTTAATTTAAAGTACCCCAATGAGACTCTTTTTTTTATGAACATGCCTGTTTGAGGTACCTTAATTAGAGATTGAACTTAAACACTACACTAGATATGAAACAATTTAGAACGAACTATCGTCTCTTAGTATCTGATAAAAGACTAATGAAAAAATGTTTAATGGAAATTTTTTTCGATAACCAAAAAAACTTGATCCCAAGGTGAGGTAATAATTAGAAAAGCCACTCAAGTTTATATTGATGGATAAGTTCGGGACACGGAAAAAATAAAAAGAACATTTTTTTTAAACTAAATTTTATTCAAAGACTAAAACAAGCTTTAACAAATAAAACTGAAAAAACAAGCAACAACCTAGTAATGATTATATTCTTTGGTGTATTCTCTAGATTTCGTTTGTTCAATCAAAGCCAACAATTCATTCAAATTGATGTTCTCGTTTTTGGATTCGTTTTCACTCTTTGTCTCAGCTTTGTTGTCATTTCTGTTTCCATTAATGTTTTGTACCCAAACACGATCGTTACCATAATTTGTGTAACTTTTGCTATGCTTCTTCAAATCGTAGTCATGTTTGTAACCATCACGGTTGCCATACGATCTCTTGGGATGAACATACTTGTCATTTTCATATTTATCATTGTCATAACCTTTGTCGTTGTAGCGTCTTCCACTAGCCACTACGAATTGAATTAAGCTTACAGCTAACACGAAACCAACAAGTTTGAAATTCATTTTTTTGTGTTTGTTGAAATTGTTTTTTTTTTTTTTCTTGATAATCTTTATGTAAATTTCAACTTCTTTTTATACTAAAACGAAATGAACTTGAAACAAAAAAAAGAGAGAGAGAGAGATTCACGAGAAATTTTTTATTTCAAAAAAAAACAAAGACAAGACTAAAACAATAGAAACTAACAAAAAAATTTTTGAATCAGCGTGTTTTTTCCTTAAAAATTATTTTCAATAGTCTTCATATTCTAAGCCTGTGTAGTACTGAGCCACTAAAGGTGGGGAATTGAGCTCTAGATAATCGTAATAACCATCATCAAGGTACATTGCTTGAAAATTTTGACTTGGAAAAAACGACAACTTTTTCACTTGAGAATCTCTTTGGCTTATAACTTGTTTACCAACTTTCTTGAAGTCACTGACAGACGCTGACACTTTTAAAATATGAAAATAATTTTTGAACTAAGCTTAAACTGGACCTACTTGATACAAAAGCTAAACAAGCAACTAAAAATGCAATGACTAAAAATTTCATTCTTTTTTGAATTTTTGATTTAATGTTGAAATTTTTGATTGACTTGGTCGATTATTTATAGTCAACAGTGTCTTAAGAACTAAAAAAGTTATTTGGCTATGTGTCATATAACAGCAGGAGTTTTACAATTGAGGGAGTGGGTATTTTGAGACCAAAGTTTTAAGAAGAAAAAAATATGTTTTGTTAACTAAAATTTTATTTCATAACTAAAACAAGATAAAACAAAAAAAATTCTAAAAAAAAGCTTAATAATAATTTCCATGATCGTAACCCTTGGCTTTAAGCTTTTCGATCAAAGCCAACAATTCATTCAAATTGATGTTTTCGTTTTTGGATTCGTTTTCACTTGTTGTTTCGTCTTCATTTTCATTTTTGTTTTCGTTGATGTTTTGTACCCAGACTCTTTCTTGTCCATAACCACGTTTACCATATTTGTTATTTTTGCCGTACACATCAGCGTGTTTGTAATTTGACTTATCTCTGCCATAATCATTGTCATAACCATAACCTTTGTCATAAACATCGTTGCCATAACCTTTGGCACGTTTACCATACCAGTCATTGGCCATGACAAATTGGATTAAGCTTACAGCCAACACTAAACCAACAAGTTTGAAATTCATTTTTGGATTTTTGTTTTCGTTTTTTTTTTTTTTTGATGATGTTTCAAGTGAAAACTGTACCCCTGTTTTATAGTGAAAGAATGTTTAAAAAATCCATCGACATTGAATAAAAATATTTTGAATTTTTTTTTTCATCTCGTGAATCACGATGTTTTTGAAACAAAAGAAAAGAGGGTTTTTGAATTTTTTTTCAATTTACACAAAAATCGTATTTCTCTGTTTAAAGTGATTGAAAAGACTTACACTCGTATAAATAAAGGCTTTGGCTTTCGAAATGAAGCATCAAAAAAAAATTTTCTAAAAAAAAAAATGAAACTTTTAGTGTTTTTAGTGTTGGCTGTGTGTATAGTACAACTAACGTGTAAGTTTCTTAGCTAAGCTTAAGTAACAAACTTGAATAAACTTGAATTTTTTTTTCAAGTGTCTGCACCTGTCAAAAGCCGTAAACCATCGAAAGTCGTGGAGAGTAAACCTGTTAAAAAACAACCAGCAGTCAAACAACCGAGACGTTCAAAGACAAGAAAATTAACCTATGAACCAGCTCAAATACAAGATAAACAATACAACCCCATAAAATACGACAAAAAAAATGATTATCAAACCCCTATGTACAAACCCGCACCATTAAAATCTTACAACTCAAGATATGGTCGAGTTGACGATTACAAAGAAGCTGACAAATACGATAAACCAAAGTATCCAATCAAAAAAGACAAGTACGATGATAAAGATGATTACGAAAAGCCAAGATCATATGGATATGATCGTAAAGATGAATATGGTCCAAGCAAGTATGATAATGATGATAAGTATGATAGATACGACTCAGAGCCATACCATCAGCAAAACCAATACGAAGAATACCACAGAAGTTCATATGAAGAAGACGATGAGTACGAAGAAGATGATGACATTAGTTATTATCACGATGAATATGATCATGGCTATGGTGATGAAAGAATATGGGTACAAAATACAAATGATAATCAAAATGATAATGAAGATGATACATCGATGGAGAATGAACAAAAGAACGAGAATGTTAACCTCAGTGATTTGGTTGAATTGATTAGAGAATTTCAAGAATACAAAAATGGTCATGATGCATACTAGATGAATTTTAATTGTTTTTATTTTAAAAGTTTTAGTTGAAATAAAAATTGTTTGAAACAAAAAAAAAAAATTTTTCTTATTGTATTTTGTTCCTCACCTACCCCACACTTGTCAAATAGACATGTTTGTCAATAATATTTTTAATTGAATCCTAAAACAAGTTGAAATTTAAGCCAAACAATTTGTTTTCTTGTCTCTCGGTTGCTTTAAAACAACAAAGTTTTTTTCAATTATGTGTTTGATTAATAATTTATGAAGGTTTACATGATACCCTGAAGTTGTTGTTGTTGTTATTGATCAAATTTTCCAGATTTAGGTTAATGAAGAATATTTTTCAGATTCAGAATGAAGCTAGGGCAATCTAGGTGTAATCTTCGACCTCGAAAACCCGGGAAAAACTTTTTTTTAAGGTGGTAAAATAATTAAAAAATGAGACCCTTCCGTTTCATGCAGCCAAATGTCGTGGTGCTTGATTTAGACATTTAAGAACTCATGATTGGAAAAATCCATAACCGAATTTAAAACATAATCTGAAAGCCAAAAAGCTCTTATTCTTATTGGTACCCAAATCGAAGGGAAATAATTTTTTCTTTGAACTGTAAAAGGACATAAACGAGCAAAAAAATGGAAATTTTCATCCAAATCACGTTCATAGTCCCAAAGGACCCTCAAAATCCATTTTTATATTAAGCTGTATCAGCTAGAGACGATTCTCTATTAGTCTCAGGATTTAATTTTTAAATTTTTTTCATTATTTTTTGTTCACTACAGGTCAAAAAGACAATGTTCGTGGCGGATTATTACAGTGACAAAATTGATAAAGGATTACTCAATAACTTTATTTAGAAAAAAAAGAAAGAAACAAAAAACACATTTAAAGAGATTTTTTTTTGTTAAAATAAAATTTGGAATTCAAAGTTTGTCAGCTAAAAATGGCTTAAAACAAACGCAAAATAAAATAGACAAGAAAAAATTTTGTGTAAAAAAAAAATAAAAATTCAATCCCTATTCTTCTCTTTTTCCCATAATGTAACCATCAACTGGAAAAAAACTTCTCTTACCATAATTCAATGAATCAAACGGCAATGCTCGTTTACCATACAAAACAGCTTCGTATGGTAAACTTCTTTTATTTGAACAATCACAATTATTTTGACCCATTGTACTGCGTTTACCATAATTTAAAACTTCAAATGGTAAACTTCTGCGTTTGCGTCCATAATTAAGAGCCTCAAATGGTAAGCTACGTTTAGCTTCTAGTAATCTCAAAAATGGATTTGTAACTTGTTCAACTTCTGCTTGATTTAAACTCTCAATACTTTGTTGATCTAAATTGGTTTGATATAAATCATTCAATGCCGTTTGAAATGGTTGTATGTTTTTGATAAGAATTTTTTGACAATCTCCTGATTTTTTGGTCATGTGTTGACATGCAAATATGTGCTTATCCGAAAATAGGAGAGACTCTTTACAATCTGAATCGACGCATATTATATGCTTTGGTTTAAGTTCACCATCCTTTAAAAAAGACTAAAAATTTTAAAACCCAAAAGAGACATAGACATAAAGAGAGTCAAGTTTACTTCTTTTGATGAAAGAGTACACGACTTGTCAAGTTCACTCAAACATTCCAATTTGAATAGACTCTCCGATTTGGTCATGTAAATACTTGAAATAAAAAACAACAATGCTAGAACTTTTGATTCCATTTTTTTTAGCTGTTAGAAAAATTTGAAAGTAAGTTCGTGATTTTAACAAATTCTTTTATAAATGACAAAAAAACAAATTTTTTGTGTTAATAAATTTTTTAAATTAAAAAAACTTTTTTCTATTTTTTTTATATTTTTTTTTCTAAGCAATCAAAATAAAAAATAAACTTGTAGGAGTTGGTAAAGGAACAAAAAATAAAAATATTAGTTTTAAAAAAAAATTTGGGATATTTATAGATTTATTTTTAAAAGAGTCAATTAGGAAAAAAAAAATTTTTCCTGATGATCAATATTTAATGGACATGTTATTTATGCAATTAAAACAAAAAATAACTTTAATCCTGGTTTAATTTTGTCCGAAATTAACCTAAAGAGGTTTTTTTTTTATTTTTAATTAAAACAAGAGGGTTTTTGTTGTTGTTGTTGTTCGTGCTCTAATGACTTGGGTCATCGTAAATTGCATAATTTAAACAAAAAATTGATCTGATTATGGATTTAAAAAATTGATTTTGTGTTTTTCGTTTGGCCTAAGCTTAAAATTATTAAAAAATACTTTGAACCATGAGATGCCTAAAAGATTAAAATTATGAAAGTAAATAACCTCGTTTAAAGGATTATAAGCGATGCAAGACAAATTTTGTTTTTTGAAAAATTTAAGTTAGGTTGAACTTAATTTATTCAAAAAACCTGGTTGCTGACATTCGCTTGAAGACTATTCCAATAAAATCTATTTTTAAAGACTATTTCATAGTGAAAACGTTTTATATCCAAATAAAGTTTTGATAGTCACGGCATTTTTATATGTGTAATCCGAATGAAATTTGCCTGTTTCTCGAATTAACGAGGCTTGACTGTATTTTGCTGAATTAAATTGTTAAAACTTTACGTAGTATGGTGTAACGTTTAACAGCCTCGAAAACTGAGGGTTGAGGTTTGAATCTTGCAGAGGCATAAAATTTAAGAGATCACAAATGTTACAGAACTTGATTTTTGCGATAAAAGGATCAAAATGGAGTAACACTGTAAAGAGCTTATTTGCCATTAAGGGAGCCTTAAATACCCACATTAATCATCAAATAAAAAGACTTTTTAAGACACTACATTGTAAAGACTTTATTTTAAAAAGAACAGGAAAAGTTATTGTGTGTATTTACGAGTCCCTTAATGGCAAATAAGCTCTTTACAGTGTTACTCCATTTTGATCCTTTTATCGCAAAAATAAAGTTCTGTACCATTAGTGATCTTAACTACTTGGATTAACTAAATTCACCATAAGATTAGTAGTGGTACTATATTCTGCACAAGCCTGAAAATCCTAACATTTTCTTTTACTCGCTATCTTACAGTGTCATTTTCAAATATGTTCCTCCTTTATGCGTAGTTGTATCCTCTAACAATCGTTGCGAAAATGTAATTATCGTTACAAATAGTCTTCACTTTACAACACTTTAGGGGTAAGATGAAGTTAAGATTTTATTGGCAATGTTATCAAGCGAATGTTACCAATCAGGTTTATTGAATAAATCAAGTTGTGGGTCGACAAAAATGTCGTAGCTGGCTAGTTAGATAAAGGTTTGTAAAGGAGTCAGATCCTCATAGAAGTCTTAATCAAATGCTCAGAAATAAGAAGAGTACTCAATCACAATATATAGTAATTTCACTTAAACTCACAACAAATTTTTCAAATAAAAAAAGTTTGAATCAACGACAAGCTTAAATAAATAAAGTGTTTAATAAGACATGATTCCTTTGCTTTATAAGTCTTAACAATGTTTTATGGTGCATTGATGTTTGCTTCCAATTTTTATTTTCACCTTTTTTTATTTTCCAACTCAAACGAATTTAAAACTCAATTTTTCATCACTTTAAATAAAAAGTAACCAGGAAACGCCACATTGTGATCAATCAAATCAAATTGTTTGAAAAATGAATGTCTTCAAGGAGACAAAGATAAATTTAAAAAAAGAAAAATATGCTTCCTTTAAAAACAAACAAAAAAAATTATTAATTAAAATTTTTTTCTCTTTGAGGTAAATATTTATATGGAAACGAATAAAAGAGCCCACTTAAAAAAAAAAAAAAAAAAGTTATTGTCGTTCAGAAAATTCTCTTTCAAGCCATTAACCAAAAACAGTGATAAATTTCAATTCGTGTTTCAACTCTCTTTATCCTTAATGGGTTTTAAGAGACTTATTATTGTTTGTTGTTGAAGGAAATTAACCAGAATTAATTACATTTCTTTTTGATTTAGGTAGCGCGCTTGATTAAATTAAAGCTTTATTTTTAAGATGTTTGTGTAATATTAAAATAGTACGAGTTAATTTAAGTTTAAACCCTAATTGTAATTTAAAACTCCTATCCAGTGGATTTTTTTGTTCTAAAAATTTGAACCGTACTTTTAAAAGATCAAAAAATTAATCAAACTTGAAAACAAAATGGCGTATTTCAGCTCAAAATGTAGGGCTAACCTTCGCTGTTTTTATTTTTATTTACCCTTGAGGCTATCATCTCCCGATTGCGCACGAATCGAGACGATATTGTAATTTTTTTTCAACTGGGATGAAGAGATTTTAGTCTATTTTTTAAAAGCAATTTTTGATCAACGAGATTAACTAGTTCTATCATCTAATCTTCTAATTTCTTGACATTTAAAAGTTAATTTTTAATTGTTTTTTAAGACCGAGTCTAAATTTTTTGAAAACCCTTTGAGATTTAAAAGAATTTTTTTTAAATTTTCTGCTAGGTATGATAAGAAAAATGAAAATTTTCTGAAATTTTAAAAAGTCAACTTTTATTTCAAGACAATTGATGAAGAAAATTTTGACTTTTTCATCTAAAAGTCAATTTTGATCGAGTTGTCAAATTAATTAGAGCAATTTTTTTCATTATTAAAATTTAAAAATTAAATTATTTCCTTTAAAATCCATGAAAATGTTTACATAAATGAAATAAAATCGAAAAAAAAAACAATTGAAGAGGTGTTGTTACTATTTTTAGTTGTTGAGGATTGACGCGTGACTTCTCTTGATTCACAACCATTTGAAACATACATTTTCATTTAAACAAAAGTTCTTATAAGCCATGTCAGACTTTTGGTTGAGGAACTTAAGCTCCTACAAAAAATTTATCCGCTTTATTTCCTCTATTTTGATTAAGTTGTAATGTTTATTTTTTAATTGAAAAAGTTGGTCCAAATGCCTAATTATTTTTGAAGATTTTTTTCTATTTATACGGAACCGGAACCAACTAAATTAAGGAACAAGGGATACGGAATTAAAAAAAATTACAACGAAAAAATAAAACTTTCCTATTTATGAGAATATTAATATATTGTTGAAACCATCGATTTATTAGGCTCAACCGTTTTGATGATTTTGCAGACACATACATGCTTCTTTGACACAATTGACACACTATGTTACAATCGTTAAGACTATTGACACACTTAGTTTTGCTAGATGATTTTATTGAATATTTCAATAATAATTGGCACAATTGTCAAGAGTTGTGGGTCCTGTACCATCGTTGAAAATTACCAACTCTTGGAATACATACAAATAGCAACTTAAAAATATCTTATTAACCTAAACAGCACCCCAGAGCAGAAATATCGTAAGTTGAAAAATCTACTATGTGGGCTGCCAGGGAGCAGAAGTTTGTTGACCAAGAAAATACGTTGAAAAATTTTTTTAATGCAATTCAAAAATTAAAATCAATCGTAGTAGTAGATCGTGTTGGAAGACCGAAAAAAAGTTGTAAAAAATTCTGTTTCTTTGATATAAATAAACCAAAGGGAGTGCTAGAAAGAAAGATGGATGCACAAAGGCATGTTTCAAAGCATACGCGATCCAAAAAATAAATTATTATTGGATACTTGTTTTGTTTTGACTTAAAAAATTTATAAATTTTAATTAAAAATCGCCTTTGCTTTTTATATAATAAAAAATTCATATCATGTGTCAATAAACACTCTGTTTGGTTAACTATACCTCTCAGTTATTTCAATAATTCTTGATTGTTTTGTATGCTGAATACACTTAGGTTGTCAGATTTTGCAAATTTAAATTACCTTGACTTTTGGCATATGTTCAACCTTAAGGAGACTTTTAGTAATGTTGGTTAACCAAGCTTTGGTTAGCCAGGTTAGCCAATTTTGGTTAATCAGATTTGGTCGACCAGGTCTTGGTTAAATATTTTTAATGGTTTTTCTAAACGAGATTAATGTTTTGGATTAGGTTTATGATATTTAGCACCATTTTAGGCACATTATACAGGTAAATAAATAAAAAATCTACTCCCAACATATTGTAGAGAATTATCTGTTCTTTTCAAAAAATAAAGAGTCTCAGTTCGATCAAACACTAGCGTCTAGTGTATTTAATTATATAGAAAATTATAAGTAAAGCTTTTATTGCGATTTATACTTAAGTACTATTTTCAGATGCATATACACCATAATTTTGCTGACACATGCATGTCGATAATTTTGCATGAGCTAGGGTAGCAGTGTTGGGCTCAATCAACACCAAGGACTTTGTTAGGTCATTAAGGGAAGATAGAAATATGTATCATTTTATTAAAACAAAGATCTAAAGCTTAGTAAACAATTAATAGCTAAAATACTTGTTCGTAACTATCAATCAATATTAAACTAAATTAGAATTAGAATAGAAACTTAGGGATAAAATATAAATGATTAAACAAGGATGTTACAGACTCCATTGAATATTTTTGAATCGGTCAGGATTCGATCTCATCACTTTTAAAACTGATCAACGACGATACCAACTGAGCAAATCCTCCTCAAAATCATTTCGGGTCAGAAAATGCAACTTTCCTCATCTTTTAGGTTTTTGATTTTTAGGACCATTTTAGGCACATTCTACAGGTAAATAAATTAAAAATCTAGTCAAAACATTTTGTATAGAATATTCTGTTCTACAGCATTGTGAAAAAATTAGAAAACGCTTTTGATTTTTTTCTTTCATTTTTATTCAATGGCCGATAGTTCGTCAAAGGATCGGAATTTCGTTTTGGTTTTTTTTTAAGTCAAATATATACATTTTTTTCTATCGAACGAGATCTCATTCATTGGATGGCGACTTAAATCAGTCTGGACATTAAAATTATAAAAAAACCTTTTTTTTGTAGAAAAAATTTTTGTGAAAAATTTAGAGAACGACCTGAATTTCGACCTCGTACTCAGCGAAAACTCGACCGATCTTTATGAAATCTTTTATTTGAGCACAGAAACCTTCATTCAAGCCGAGGGAAAAATATCAGACTTTTCGGTAAACGGGTTTTCAAGAAAATGTCTCCGGAGTATAATAAGCACCCGATGGGAACCCTTGTGGACAGTATGAATAATTTAAGGTCAAGATAACTTCTTTTCACCGAGAATAAAGTTATTCGAAGAAATATTCTGTCGATAGGTAATGATAAAAGAACCGATCCACTACCTATATTTTATCAAAGTTTTAGTTTTAGAATTCGGTCTTTTCGAACGTTATCTTGATTTATCATCATGTAAAAACAAGAAAAAATTCTTATTTGGATTTCTAACATCACTTTACCGCCAGATTTCTAGCCTTTAAATGATTCAACAAGATACTTGGTTTAGTGACAGTAACTATTCACTTAAGGAGTTTTCCGAAATACCATTTTCTTGCTAAAGAGGGTTATAACCCTCTTTAGCAAGAAAATGGTATTTTATTGAAATATTATTGAAAGACTGTATATATACAGTCTTTCAATAAGATCATTTCCTTTAATTTGATATGGCATGAGATGGTTTGGAACCTTTTTGTTTGACTGAATTTGCTTACTTTTAAGGATAGACTCAAGCAGCTGCCTAGTACAGAGACGTTTTGGAATGGAATTTGTATAAAATCAGAATCAGTATCATAAAGCATCTATATATGTGTACCTTCATTAACTTTATTAAGTTACTAGCGACATACTAAAGACAAGTCATTAAAGATTGACTATACTTCGGAACCCTCTGGGTAAAAATTGAAATTTTTGACCCCCCCCTAAGAATTTTCAAACTAAAGGTTTTCGTATATGGGGAACACGGATATCTGGTCAGATTTTGTAAATTTAGATTGCGTGGAAGTTTGCATTGGGCGAATTTTAACCTGAAATTTTAGTTCTTCTTTGTTCATCTTTCAAATTTACTTTTTAAACCTTGAGTTAAATCTATTTAATACTCAACTATTAAAAAAAAACACGTCTGATCATGTGATCAAATTATTTTCATAATTTACACATGTTTGTAACATCGAATTTAAATTTAACTCTTACATAAAATATAAACTATAAAAACATAAAAATAACCTCAATAAAAAAAAACTAAAATTAAAAATAAAAATGGAGCTTCAATTTCTAAATTTATTCACTGATCCTTTGTTTAGCTATTTTTTGATAGCTTACTCAATTATAGCACTAACCGTATGGATTTTAACACTGATTACCGATAATCATTCCATAATGGACAAGCTATGGCCTCTTTTACCCATGTTCTATTCGTTTGGTTTCTTATACACAGCATACCAAAATCCATTCGCTAAATTAACACGATTAAAATTAATGAGTTTTTTAATAACAACATGGGGTTTGAGACTAGCTTATGTATTTTATCGTCGTGGATATTATAAACTTGATTTTGAAGATCATCGATGGGTACAAGTTAAAAAACGTTTTGAGTATCCTCAAAAACAACTTGGTTTTCAAATTTATAATTTTGTATTCATGGCTATAACACAAAATTTGATTCTAATTGGTTACGCATTGCCAATGTGGTACATTCAAACAAACCCTCAAGATGATTTGAATTATTTAGATTTTTTAATAACTGTTTGGTATTTGATTTTTTATACTATTGAAGCTGTTGCTGATGAACAGCAATGGAGTTTTCAAACCAAAAAATACGATTGGTTAGACGAACAAAAGAGCGGTGTTAAAAAGTCAAAGTATACGTCAGAAGAAATTCAAGATTTTAAACGAGGTTTCATGGTAAAAGGTCTATTTCAATATTCAAGACACCCGAATTATTTTGGGGATATATTTTTATGGTGGTGTATCTATGCTTACACAATATCAGCTCAATTGACAAGACTTAGCTTTGGATCATTGTTTAATTACTCGATGTTATCAGCTTTGTTAATGAGTATTTTATTTCAATTGTCAGTTAAGGTTACTGAAAGAGCATCGGCTAAAAAGTACCCGGAGTATAGTTATTATCAAACTAAAATTGGACGTATATTTCCATCTTTGAATCCTTATATACCTAAAAGTGATTAGCTTTTTTTTTGGTGTTGTTTTTTTAATTTTGAAATAAAAGTTTTTTGTGTTGTAAATCATTTATATTTCCTACCAGAGGGTCTTATGTTTGTGTTAGTTAGAAAGCCGATTGGTTTGTGTCTTATCAAGATACAAAATTTTATAGAACTTGGCTCTCAGAAACCACGAAAAACCTTTATGCGTAAATGTCAGAATAATCAATTTTGTTTCTCTCGATTGCTGTTAGTCTGGTAGCTAACGTACACTTGATCGTAGCGTGACCTTTCAAGCCACAGCTATCACAGTTGAGGTCTTTAATCAGGCATTTTACAAAAGTATGAGACTAGTCCATGCAATGAAAACAACTTTGTTTTAGACCAACAACACTAATGTTAGTCCTGAGACCAAAAAGTTTTGTTGGAGCTGCTAATTTGTTAATCTGATTTTCAATATCAACTGGGTACAAAATTTCAACTTTTTTAACACCATTAAGCACATGAGACCAAGATTTCTCTTAAAAACGTTCGTTCGAAATACTTTTTACTTAGAGATCTTTGAAGTTCAAACTGTACAGGAATCGTTTAGAATCATTGATGTTACATGGCCGCATTCTTAAAGTTCCACTTTTGGTCGGAAAGTGTACGTATACAGTACTATTAAAATGCAAAACCACATTTTTTCTTAGTACTTTAACTATTTAAACCAATTACCATCGAAAATTAAGCAAAATTTAAAATTTTTGAATCGTGCAAATTTTACTATTCCTTTTTGGACCACTGAATTATATATTTTTTATCAAAATTATTTCTGTACAAGCTGTACAAAGTTTAGATAAGCCAAAAAAAACAATCGTACTAAAAAAATTCGATAATTTTTTAGTCATGATAAGTTGATATAGGTACTGACCTTTCGTACTTATGGCGACATGCTTGAAATTTTATCCATGCGTTTTTTAAAGAATGTACACCATGTACATAATTTTGTACATCGACTGCAGAAATTATCTCTCTTTCTTTAGCCAAAAGCAATCGTTCAATCGTACAATAGTAAAATCGTACTAATTGTCCTGTAGCCCCTTAAATTATAGTTATTTTTTGCTTAATAATACCTAATACCATTTAACAAATTCACAGTCTAAACCATTGACGATCTTAAAAAATGGATCAAATCACCCCTTCTTCTTTTGTCTAGTGACATAATATTCATTTTTAAAAATCGTTCATCATATAAAGAAAAAATATTGGTATTGTGCCACTAGTTGGGAATCCGGCTTGATATCAAAACGTGGTAAAAAAGCATAAAAATAAATAAGAAAAATTCCATGTAAATGCCGTATTTTAGATGTTGCATCTAGCTAAAACAGCTAACGCTGAGGCATTAAATAAAATAACTTAATCAAAAAAACAAAACGTACAATCGCGCAATATTTTTATAACATTTGATCGAAAATTATCTTTCAAATACCAAGTGGAAAAAATCGTGGTTACTAAATAATAAAACCCTTACAAATATAAAAAAGTCATTAATACGTTCCATTCTCGACTAGTAGTAGTAGTAGTACTACATTCTCGACTATATTGACTTCATGCTTCCAAGACTAACACGGTTAAGAATCAAAAAACTTCAAATAATTTCAGTCTAAGTATTTCAAGTATTAGCTTTAAGTTCAATAAACCAAGTTTCAACGAAATAAATTTTATTTTATTTATTCAAATTGGAACCTATTCGAACCAACACTATTGTCGCTAAAAAGTTATTTAGCGCTCACAAAAATGCTAAAACACGGACCACCCCTTTTCCACCGATCTAAAGGTCCGCCTGTTTTCAGACACAAATTTTCTGGTAAAAAATTTAGTGTTCTTTCCTGCTGACCACTTGGCTAAACTCTGCGATTTTCATTTCGGGCTACAGACACGTCCAAAGTGAGAAGACTCTAAAAAATACTAATGAAAAACCACTTTTCCGCTGATCTAAAGGTCCGCCGATCTCCGGACGACGTTTTTCCAAATTTCTTTTGTCTTCTCTCTTCCAAAGTTAAAATCTAAGTCCTTCGGTTCGGTCTACAGACTGGTCAAAATAATTAAAACCTACATACAAACCGACGGACTACTCATTTTCTAACAAACTGAAGGTAAACTTGCTTCCAGGAAACTATTTGAGGTTCAAGAAATTCCAAGAAAATTTTTTAAAAATAACTTCGATATGGAAATTTGCGTTTTTATCAAGCATTTCCAACATAATTTCGATTAATTAATTTTATTAATTAAAATTGGCACCAGCGTGAGCCGTTTTAGCCAAAATCTAAAGGAATAAACATAAAATTCTTAATGACAAAAATAATAAAAATTAATTAGTCCGATTTAAAAAAAAACTACACAAAAAAGTTTCATAATTTTTCGTTGTATGTTCACCACTAGTAATGTACTCATCCATTAGCTTGTTAATGAGAGGGTTGTTGTTTATGATACAATTATTGAAATAAGCTTTATTTAATTCTTGAAATCTTGTTTGTATGGTACTAAGACCCGAAATTTCTTGTAACTTGATCGTTTTCTCGTCGTATTTTTGCTTGAAAATTACCCGTATTGCAGTATTTTGTAACGCTTGAAGTTTTTTGATTCTTGTTTTTGATAATCTTGGAAGCATGAATGAAGAGTAGTCCAGGATTGATCGAATTAATGACTTGTAAATGTTCGTTAAAGTTTTATAAGCATTTCCAACATAATTTCGATAAAACTAATGATTTTATGAGAAGCATTTATGAATATTAGAGTGTTAGGTTGAAAGAAGATTTTAGGATTGAAATTTAAATGTTCCTATTAGACTGTAAACCTGTTAAATGTTTGAAAATATCAAAAAGCTAGCTGCATAATTAATTAGAATTTGATAAGAACTGATGATAATTGAAAAATTTGAACTCAAGAAGATCATCAATCATTATTATAATTTGTGATTAAGAGTCGTGTCAAAAAGTCTGGAGTTCACAAGATTCGAATCTCCGAAACATGTGTTTTGTTTTTTATTTGAAATTATTTTTTTATTTGGGTTTTCTAGTCATTATTATAATTTGTTCTTTAAAAGGACAAAAAAAGACAAAAACAATAAAAATGGAATAAACGAAAAAAATTGGTTAATAGGATGATATATAATAAAAAAAAGTATATATACAAAATTTATTTTTAACAATATTGATCACAAAGTAATTGAATTTTAAGTATTTTTGGAAAAAAAAAAGTTTATAATGTAAGTTTAAAAAAAAACAATTTAAAACAGAAAATTACAAAATATTGAATATATTCAAATATAGGAAATTACCACTCAAAACCAAATTTTGAGTTTGTACATTATTACCATTTAAACTACCAACAACAACATAACTTCGATATGGAAATATTATGTAATTATTTCTAGTGTCGACACTTTGACCATTGGTACCATCACCATTAAAATTAATGAAATTATTTCTAGTGTCGACACTTTGACCATTGGTACCATCACCAGCAAAATTTATGTAATTATTTCTAGTGTCGACACTTTGACCATTGGTACCATCACCAGCAAAATTTATGTAATTATTTCTAGTGTCGACACTTTAACCATTGGTACCATCACCAGCAAAATTTATGTAATTATTTCTAGTGTCGACACTTTAACCATTGGTACCATCACCAGCAAAATTTATGTAATTATTTCTAGTGTCGACACTTTGACCATTGGTACCATCACCAGCAAAATTTATGTAATTATTTCTAGTGTCGACACTTTGACCATTGGTACCATCACCAGCAAAATTTATGTAATTATTTCTAGTGTCGACACTTTGACCATTGGTACCATCACCAGCAAAATTTATGTAATTATTTCTAGTGTCGACACTTTGACCATTGGTACCTTCACCAGCAAAATTTCCATAATTCTCTCATTTTTTACATCAATCGCTAATTTTTTTTAAAAATTGCATGCTTTTTAGCACAAAGATTTTTAAGACTACATATCTCGTTTTCTAATTTTTTTTAAAAGACCAACCACAAAGTTTACACTAAATCTAGCTTGATTATTTTTAATCAAAGAATTGAATAGAAAAATTCACGAGTGTTTATTATTTTGTTTCAAGTGATTTTTCAAAGAGACCCTCATTTAAAAATATCATTCGCTTTTCAATTTCAACGTCATTTTTCTAAATTTTGATTTGCCAAATAAAATATTTCCTTATTTAGAATTAAAGACAGGGTTTTATTTGTTATCTGTTTGTTTTATTTTTAAATAAACGGGCAACATGGTCGGTAATGTTTGCTCAAACACCAACAATCTATTATATCTATGATTTCAAGTCTTCAAATGTTGGCCATCAAACTGGTTCTCAAAAAGGTATATGGGATCAACCAGGTATTGGTATATTTCAATTTCAAAACATACGAATTATTCTGTGGATATATGGTGTTTTTGTTATGCTTACACTATATCGGCTAAATTAACAAGACTTGGTTTCAATTAATCGATTTTTTTCAGCTTTGTTGCTGAGTAATTTTTCAATTGTAAGTTTAGCTTACTGAAAGAATATCGGCTAAAAGTTACACGGAGTACAGTTGTTATCAAACTAAAATTGGACCTATATTTCTATCGTTTAATTTTTATATGTATCTTTTAATTATGCAATAAATTTTTTGTCACTGCCTTTTTTTTTTAATTTAAATTCAATCATCAGATTTATAAGTAGCTCTGAACCCAAAGCTTCAAAAGCAGAAACGAAGCGTTTTTCTTCGAGTGTTTTTTTTCTTAATTAAAAAGTTGATATTTTGAGTCTAAAAATTAAATAGAGTGTATCAAATCCAACTGATAATTGATATGAATTTTGAACATTTATTATGGACCATACCAAAGTGTTTCTGTTCACTTATATCATGGGTTCTGGTTAAGATAAACATCAAGAAATTATTAATATTTTACTTCAATTGATGGAACAAGAACGAGAATAATTAAAGTCTATAAGGTGTTCTAAATAGCATGTTTGAAAATTTTTTTGTTTATCATTCATCTTGGGCATGAATGTTTGGTCTCTTCATTTAAATTAACCTCACCTTTGAAACCCCCATTCCAAATATGAATTTTAAAGTAAAACACTGTTAATGTTCAACTTTTTGCAAAAAATTTAAGTTTTTGATGCTTTCATTCCATGAAAAGGAATAAGATAGTGTAACCAAGTGACTAAAATCATATAGTACATGAATTCGACTACTTAGACAATCGTCTTTGAATTTTGGCAAAAAAAATTTCATGGTTGGTTTTCAAATAAAAAAATTTTTTGTTGATAAAATTTAAATCTAAGCCGAATAAAATAATTTCAAAAATTATGAAATGACTAAAATAACTCTCGAGGGATGTTGAAGCCATGTGTGTGAATAGTTCATTTCAAATATTTTACAACAAGCCACTGTTAAGAGAAACACTGTAAGAAGGAACACGAGATTCAAACAAACAAAAAAAATCTCTCTCTATCTTTTGTTTCTTTCAATTTTCAAGTTCAAACAAAAAAAACGAGAAAAAAAATTTCAATTGAATTTTTTTCTCTCTTTCTCTCTCTGTTGAAACAGTGTTTATCTGTCGATTCAAGTCCCACTATAAAAGGGTGATGAATTTGAGAGATTAAAATCATCAAAAAAAAAACAAACATTAATTGCAATCAAACCAAAAACAAAAAATGAATTTGAAATTAGTTGGCTTAGTCTTGGCTGTTAGCTTAATCCAATTTGTTGCTGCTAGCGGTTGGGGTAGAGACGGTAAAGAAGACTATGGTAGAGACCATGGAAGACGTTACGGCAAAGACAATTACAGAGATGCTAAAGGTTACGATGTTGACTATGGAAAAGACAAAGACTACGGTAACCGTCGTGCCAACTACAAAGATGCTGATGTTTATGACAAAAATGATGGATACAGAACTGGCTATGCTGTTCACCGTGGTACCAAAAGATACGGTCATTCTCATGGCGATGAAAAAGTCTGGGTACAAAACATAAACGAAAACAAAAACGAAAATGAAGACGAAACTAAAACTGAAAACGAGTCAAAGAACGAAAACATCAATTTGAACGAATTGTTGGCTTTGATTGAAAAACTTAAAGCTAAAGGCTATGATCATCAAAATTATTATTAAGCTTTTTTGTTGTTACCAGTTGTTTTAGACTTTTTTTAGTTTTTTTCAATAAAAAGTTTTAGTCAAAAAAAAATGTTTTCAAATTTTTTTCCCTTCAAAGAACCTCGAGTCGTTTTAAATATCACATATTTAAATCTGATTAAACCACTTCTAGATGTTCTATAGTCCAATACAGGTCATGTATGATTTCAACATTCAAGTTAAATGTCTTCAGTTTGGTTACTGTGATTAAAGTAAAATTACTTTTTTTGAAGTTTTCTTTAATCTTTAATGAATAATAACGACTAAAAAGGTAGTTCAAGCTATTTAACATTATTAATATAATTCAGTGTTGAATTGAATTAATCATGCTGAATTAATCTGTCAAGAGTCAATGATAAGCCAAGATACTTTTTTAGACCAAACAAAAGATCAGATTTCAGTTCATCAAGCAAACTTTGGGTATGTTCTATTCCAAAAGAGGGTTTGATCTTTTCAGAAGACAAACGAATAAAAAACGAATCACATGTAAAAAAAAACACTCTGTCAAATCTGTACAATCAAATTTTTAGAAGTGACGAAATTTGGCTGACTCACGGTCGATTACTCATGATTAATGACAGACGGTCTTTTTTCTTAAATTTTGTCGGTGATAAAACGTTTTTCTTCGAATTTTTAAGACAAAACTGTAGACAAAGTTTCGTTTCAACTATCTGTGTAAAGGAACACGAGATTGAAACAAACCAACAAAAAAAGCTCTCTCATTCTTTTTTTTCTTTCAATTTTTCAAGTTCAAAACAAAAAAAAAACGAGAAAAAAAAATTTCAATTGAATTTTTTTTCTCTCTCTCTCGTGTTTAGCTGTCAATTCAAGTCCCACAATAATTGGGTGTTTAATTTAAGAGATTATCATAAAAAAACATTCACTGAAAAGATGTTTTAGTTATGGACCATGGTTTACAATGACTATTGCAAAAATGGGAAAGGTTACGATTCGGAACTAAAATAACTAAAGACCATGAAAGACGTCCTCGATGTTCTCATCACAATATAATATATAATAATAATATATATACATTCTCATGGTACTAACGAACTAACTAAAATTAACTTCCGATAACTTTTTCTAAATCTTTTTCTGATGGTTTATGCTTATGAAAATTGGTCTTCAGTGTTCAGAGTAAAAATCGCATAGGGTTTGAGCTTCGAGACATATTCCAAGTCTCTTCTTCGGGCGTTTTTACAAGAAATCTAGTTTTTATTAAGAGAGTAGCGGGTCATTTCTTCGTTTGGGTCCAAAAGGAAAAAATCAAAAAATATTTTTTTTAAATAAAGGTTTATTTTTTTAAAACAATTAAAAATTATAACAAAAATGTTTAATAATGGTGATCATAACCTTTAGCTTTAAGTTTTTCAATCAAAGCCAACAATTCGTTCAAATTGATGTTCTCGTTCTTTGACTCGTTTTCGCTATTTGTTTCGGATTCGTTTTCGTTTTTGTTTTCGTTTATGTTTTGTACCCAGACTTTTTCATCGCCATGAGAATGACCGTATCTTTTGGTACCACGGTGACCAGCATAGCCAGTTCTGTATCCATCATTTTTGTCATAAACATCAGCATCTTTGTAGTTGGGACGACGGTTACCGTAGTCTTTGTCTTTTCCATAGTCAACATCGTAACCTTTAGGATCTCTGTAATTGTCTTTGCCGTAACGTCTTCCATGGTCTCTACCATAGTCTTCTTTACCGTCTCTACCCCAACCGCTAGCAGCGACAAATTGGATTAAGCTAACAGCCAAGACTAAGCCAACTAATTTCAAATTCATTTTTTGTTTTTGGTTTGATTGCAATTAATGTTTGTTTTTTTTTTGATGATTTTAATCTCTCAAATTCATCACCCTTTTATAGTGGGACTTGAATCGACAGATAAACACTGTTTCAACAGAGAGAGAAAGAGAGAAAAAAATTCAATTGAAATTTTTTTTCTCGTTTTTTTTTTTTGTTTTCGAACTTGAAAAATTGAAAGAAACAAAAGATTGAGAGAGATTTTTTTGTTTGTTTGAATCTCGTGTTCCTTCTTACAGTGTTTCTCTTAACAGTGGCTTGTTGTAAAATATTTGAAATGAACTATTCACACACATAGCGTCAACACCCCTCGAAAGAAATTTTAGTCATTTCATAATTTTTGAAATTATTTTATTCGGCTTAGTTTTAAATTTTATCAAAATAAAATTTTTTAGTTAAAAAAACCAACAATGAAATTTTTTTTCCAAACTTCAAAGACGATTGTCTAAATAATCGAATTCATGTCCTATATGAGTTTAGTCCCTTCGTCTAAAATTCTAACAGAAGCGTCCTTGGACCTTCAAAATTTAGCTTACTTGAATTAAACATTAAACCGATTATCATCAAATCGTCACTTCAAATTTAGGCCTTACGTTCTGCTTTGATTTATTTTCTTACTAGAGAACTGTAATATAACAGTTATCTCCTTCGATTATCTACTTAATTTCTTTTTGTTTTTCCTTGAAATGAAAGAACCAGAACTCAATTTTTTTGCAAAAAGTTGAACATTCACAGTGTTTTTCTTTTCAATCAGCGATCCAAATTTGTAAAAGGGGTTTGTTAAAAGTTCCAAAAGCAAGGTTAATTTAAGTGGATAGACTAAAAGTACATGTCCCAATGTAAAATTATTGAAAACTTAAATGATAAACATAAAAATATCAGTCTTTCAAAAACATTTTATTTTTCAAAACAAAATAATTAACAATAAACTTAAGGAATTGCATACAATTTTTTCATACTTGTTTTTGTAAAATATAAATAATTTTTTGATGCTTATCTAAACCAGAACCCATCATACAACCGAACAGAAACACTTTGAAATGGACCATAATTAAATGTTAAAAATTCATAACCATTAGGATTTAAAAAATCATTTCAATTATGATTGGATTTGATACACTCTAATTAAACTTTAGATTCAAAATACTAACTTTTAAATAAAGAAAAAAAAAGACACTTAGAAAACTTATCCTGAAAACTTTAAAAAAAGCGTTTGCTGTCTACCAAAAGTTCGGTAACAGTTGAGTAACTTAATGATAATTTTTTAAGTTGTTACATGTAACAAGTACCATCTCGCCCATGTTATAACTTCCTCTCATTTAGTTACCTGTAACTAAACCCAAAACTCGAAGATAAACACAATGTTTAAATTAAATGGTACTTGTTACATGTAACAACTTAAAAAATCGTCTTTAGTTACATGTACTAATTTTCGAAAATTTACGGTAAAACGATTTGAAATGGGAATAATTTTCGATGAATAGCAAATGATTTTCAAAAAAACAAATGCAATATTTTTTGAAATGATTTTTTGACTAAATTTTTTGTTGGAAACCCCTAAAAAAATTTTGAAGTGGGACTTTGAACAAAGAGGGTGTGATTGATTGTTTGTAAAGACAATCGCTTAACCCAATAGAAGAGAAAATCATGGGATTCTTTTTGAAGAATAAACAAAAGACTAATGACTTAGAGAATGATATAAATACAGCTAAAAAAATAAAATTCATACAGCAAGAAAAAAAGTAAAATGAGCCAAAAAATAAAAAAAATAAAATTAGAAGACGATGGTAAATTGGCAAAGCAAAGCAGAAAATCTCTGTCAAGATTTGGTCGGAATGATGAAAATGGTGGTCATGGAAGTTTTTCACTGGTAAACGGAGTTGATAATGCTAAAACCAACTCCGATGAAAATGGTAAAAATGTTCTTCGCTCAAGTTTTTCACTGGTAAACGGAGTTGATAATGCTAAAATTAACTCCGATGAAAATGGTAAAAATGTTCTTCGCTCAAGTTTTTCACTGGTAAACGGAGTTGATAATGCTAAAACCAACTCCGATGAAAATGGTAAAAATGTTCTTCGCTCAAGTTTTTCACTGGTAAACGGAGTTGGTAATGCTAAAACCAACTCCGATGAAAATGGTAAAAATGTTCTTCGCTCAAGTTTTTCACTGGTAAACGGAGTTGATAATGCTAAAACCAACTCCGATGAAAATGGTAAAAATGTTCTTCACTCAAGTTTTTCACTGGTAAACGGAGTTGATAATGCTAAAACCAACTCCGATGAAAATGGTAAAAATGTTCTTCGCTCAAGTTTTTCACTGGTAAACGGAGTTGATAATGCTAAAACCAACTCCGATGAAAATGGTAAAAATGTTCTTCGCTCAAGTTTTTCACTGGTAAACGGAGTTGATAATGCTAAAATTAACTCCGATGAAAATGGTAAAAATGTTCTTCGCTCAAGTTTTTCACTGGTAAACGGAGTTGATAATGCTAAAACCAACTCCGATGAAAATGGTAAAAATGTTCTTCGCTCAAGTTTTTCACTGGTAAACGGAGTTGATAATGCTAAAACCAACTCCGATGAAAATGGTAAAAATGTTCTTCGCTCAAGTTTTTCACTGGTAAACGGAGTTGGTAATGCTAAAACCAACTCCGATGAAAATGGTAAAAATGTTCTTCGCTCAAGTTTTTCACTGGTAAACGGAGTTGATAATGCTAAAACCAACTCCGATGAAAATGGTAAAAATGTTCTTCGCTCAAGTTTTTCACTGGTAAACGGAGTTGATAATGCTAAAACCAACTCCGATGAAAATGGTAAAAATGTTCTTCGCTCAAGTTTTTCACTGGTAAACGGAGTTGATAATGCTAAAACCAACTCCGATGAAAATGGTAAAAATGTTCTTCGCTCAAGTTTTTCACTGGTAAACGGAGTTGGTAATGCTAAAACCAACTCCGATGAAAATGGTAAAAATGTTCTTCGCTCAAGTTTTTCACTGGTAAACGGAGTTGATAATGCTAAAACCAACTCCGATGAAAATGGTAAAAATGTTCTTCGCTCAAGTTTTTCACTGGTAAACGGAGTTGGTAATGCTAAAACCAACTCCGATGAAAATGGTAAAAATGTTCTTCGCTCAAGTTTTTCACTGGTAAACGGAGTTGGTAATGCTAAAACCAACTCCGATGAAAATGGTAAAAATGTTCTTCGCTCAAGTTTTTCACTGGTAAACGGAGTTGATAATGCTAAAACCAACTCCGATGAAAATGGTAAAAATGTTCTTCGCTCAAGTTTTTCACTGGTAAACGGAGTTGGTAATGCTAAAACCAACTCCGATGAAAATGGTAAAAATGTTCTTCGCTCAAGTTTTTCACTGGTAAACGGAGTTGATAATGCTAAAACCAACTCCGATGAAAATGGTAAAAATGTTCTTCGCTCAAGTTTTTCACTGGTAAACGGAGTTGATAATGCTAAAACCAACTCCGATGAATATGGTCTAAATGGTAATCCTGGAAGTTATTCAATGGTAAATGAACCTAACACTGGAGTGATGAATGTTTTTTTTAATCAAAATGCAAATTTTTTAAATGATTTTTTAACATTTTTTTTTGAATATCTCAGATTACTTATGTTACAACCTTGTAAATAAGTAGTTAAACTTTGGACTTTGTTGTTTAAAAAATTTAAAAAAAATTAATAATTAAAAGAAAATTTTTTGTTAAATAATAAACTTTTTTAAAATTTAATTCTTATTTTTTAATATTTAATATAATTTGCTTTGGGTCTTTCTTCTATTAATACTTAGAATAAGCCAAAATAACAACAAAGCTGTTCACATTTTCTAAAGTTTAATTAATCTTTAAAAAATCTTTTTTAGTTATTTGGAATAATACTTGATTTTGTTTTGGTCACATTTTTTAAATAACTGACTTTTATACAGAAATATTCTCTGAGTTAGTTACAATGTGAGGAAATAAAAGTCCAAAAAAATAATCTGTTAAAATTGGACTGTATCAGTTCAAATTTTTAAGACATCTTAAATTTTTAGTAACGCAACACTTTGTTAAGGATTTGATTAAGATTGATCGTATAGTTAAAAGTTTAATTTTATAATCGAATACGATGTCATTTATGTAATTAGTGGTAAAATGACAGCGCTATTAACCAATTAAATTAAAAACAGGTCTTTATTTAGAACAAGATCAACAATTTTACGACCTAAATATTTATTAAAGACATGAACTTGTGGTTGACTTTGCTTAAAGATTGACTTGACCGAGATTGATTGATATTGATTGATTAATAAATGAGATTGATTACCTTGAGATTGACCTTGATTGAGATTGATTGATTAATAAATTTGACCATCCTTGTCTGGAATTGGTCCAAAAAAAAAAAAAAAAAGACTTTGCTTAAAGATTGACCAATTGCATATTTTTCAAGAAATTTTCAAGATAAGATGCCATATTTGAAAATACCAATGAAACAAAACATGTTTTCGAAATATATAGATAAAGAATATTGTCATGATGACATTGTGCTTTATCCCTTTTAGACAAACTTACTGAGATATTCTGTTTAGATAAACGAGTATTTTGGCTTAACTTATACCGAAAATATTTGTTTTTTAACGCGGAACTAAAATCCCGGAAACTCGGTTTTACTGCCTCAAAAACGATTAATTTTTCCACCGAAAACTACATTTTCATTTTCGAATTATTTTTCCAATAGCTGTTCGAGACTGTGTTCAAAATATCCTACTGGCTTAGTGGTTAGAGCGTTGGATGGCGAATATAGGGATCCTAGTTCAATTCCTCTCGACTGCTAAAAAGTTCGGCAAAAAAAAGGCTGGGTTCAAACTATTTGCAGGTGTGTCGTTGAAAAAGAAAAATTTATGAAAAATTTTCCCTAGTTTGGACTAGAAGCAAATAGCGAAAACGAGTTTCTTCTTTCAGTGTTTGTTTTTTTTTCACAGTGGTTTGTTGTAAAATATCTGAAATGAACTATTCACACACATGGTGTCAACACCCCTCGATAGATATTTTAGTCATTTCATAATTTTTGAAATTATTTTATTCCACTTGGTTTTAAATTTTATCACCAAAAAAAAATTCTAAAATCATTAAATTTTTTGCTTATGAATACTTGAATATCTCTTAAGGAGACGCCTAAGATCGTCCGTCGTGTGAGAATCATTCTCAATCTCACAAAATTCATCAACACAACTTTTTAGACATTACAAATCATTAAAATTTTATTGACTTGAAACTTAACGTAGCTTAAAACGTTTTTTTCCTAAAACAACTTGGTGACTTTACATAAATTTTTTATTACCCTTGACCACATTTATATAAATCATAAAATCTCTTTTTATTTTCCAAAAAACCCAATAGACAAACAAAAAAATGATTCTTTTAATTCTTAATTTTTTGATCTTGAGAGCATGGACATTGCCAACATCAGACGAGTCCTTAAAACTCGACTCATCTACTCGTATTTCACAACACACCGATTTTAGACACACAGGCTTCGAGTTTAACGAATCAAAAGTAATAGTATGGGAAAAGTGTGGTGTATCAGCACGGACTAAAATATCCCCAATATTCAAATCAACTCTTGATGATCGGTCCAAACTCTCTCTTTTTTATAATCCAATTCTAAACAGTCTTGTCTTTGAAAAAGAAAATCCAGACGGACAATACAACACAAGCGTGGTCAAAGTTCCTGAAGAAAATTTAAACACTCTTTTTTTTAGTTTCAGAGATCCGAATAAAGTTCATATAACTGTCGACTGTCCGGGTACAAGTCGTCATAAATTTTCATGGGAGTCTGAAAATTTAGGTAGAATGACCCATGTTGAGTTGTTCACAAACGCTGAGGGTTTTGACAGTATTGAAAAAGCGTTGAGTACATTTCAATGTAGAAGTTTATTAAGCATACGACCAGGCTCAATTGTTCAATTTAACAATGGACAGCAACAAAAACCATCTCCTATTCAAACCATCGATACAAGAGATCCGTCTATCATTTACTCATTCAACAACGATGGTGTAACATACTCGTTTAACTATTTAAACGGTATGTTTCAAATTATATCATCAAATGGAAGTGAAATATTGATAAATACAAGTCGACCTGTGCCACCAAACGGGTTCTATTTAGTATTTTCGAACAATGGTCTACACATTTATGACCGATGTCCATATCACAATAACCAAATTGGTTTTTGGCCAACTGATATGTTCAAAAATAAGTTTAACATCGAGACATCAAGGGTCTATTCAATGGGCAACGGTGCATCTGATCAACTACTTGAAAGCTATTGTTCTATTAACAGTATTTTGAACATTAACAAAACAGTATCAGAGTTGACATGTCTTCCAGCTGATCAAATTCAAAACGAGCTCAAAATAATCGGAAAGACAATGGGATTTTCGAATTTGTTCTTACCAAATAATGAGCAAATGATAAGATTGAATGTTGTTAAAAGTTTTGAAGCGAACAGTTTTTCGTATTTGGTGAGTTCAGTGCACAGGATATTGTTTGCGTCGCGTAGAAATGCGCCAACACGATTTTTTAATAGACCAATGTCTGATTATGTTGAAGGCTTTTCAGATGGACAAAAAAATTTTTGGCTCGGTTTGGACACGTTAAGTAAAATAACAAATGAACAAGATTTTGGAATGAGAATTGAAATGAAAGTAGGGGATATAATGTATTCGGAAGAGTACTCTTTGTTTAGAGTAATGGGCGGTGTTGATAAGTATAGACTTATAATTGGAGGTTTAAAGACACCAGGATTTGGTAATTTATGGGAACATAATGAAACTGAATTTTCAACGTTTGATCATGGACCGAATACGGTTGTTGCTAAGAGGTTACTTGGTGGCTTTTGGCATACTTTTGATGATGCTTCATCGGATGTGTATTACTGTTTTTCGTGTGAGACTGGTGATGATGACAAAGGTAGCTTTTATGATCAACCTGATTTGAGATTCAAAGAGATAAGAGAAACAAATATGTTTTTGATTCTTTAAAAAAAAAAGTCAAATTTGAATAAATTTATTTTTAAAAATAATTTTTTTGAAATTTTGTTTTCTAACACCTATTGACAAAAAAGTGTCTTTGCATTTAGATATTTTGGTAAACATGATCTTAAATCCGCGAAAAAGCGTCAATGGGAGCTTTTCAGCTTTCAGAGCATATCCACATATCAATAAAAGTTTTTCTCTATCATAAGCAGTGACGCCTCAAATTTTCGCAAACATCTTCTGAAACGATCGAAAACAACCAAACATTCCCTTTTGTGGGTACTCCACCTTAAAAGATAAACTGAAAGTTTTTGAGCTTCATGCTTTTGTACCAATATACTTATCAACTAACTTACATAATTGCATAAATTTACACATATTCTTAAAGCTCATAATCTCAGCTACAAAACGGTGTATTTGGTTTCTAGGAAAAAATAATTTTTATCCGAGATAACGGAAAATTTCATTCCTTTTTTCAATTTTTTTGTATCTAGTCCCTGGTTTACCCCCTAGACCCCATTTTTCTATACAGATTCGAAAACTAGACAAAATTCGGAATAAAATGTTGAACTAGATTTTCATATATGCAGATTATGAATTTGAGGTCGAAAATTCTATAAGCTTTAGTTGGCCCTGAAATCCTTTGAAGGTCGATCTTTAGGTGATTAAAATGGTATTAATTAGGCTATCTAACACTAGAACGCCCGTATTAGGTGGGTGCGGGTTACTCGAAAAATTCGAGCTTTAGGCTCGTGTCTCAAATATGAGCGGACGCGTTTACAACACTGAGTCAATGATTATCGGTACCATGTTGGTCATTAATGGACCGGACCTAATTGTACAAAGTATTTCCAGCTCTGTAAAAAGTCTGCAGATTGAGACTTATAGGGAATCGTCTCTAGTTTAAGCAGATACATAAAAAAATACGGGTATAAGGTATTCTCTTGAATTAGAAACCATTCGACAGTAAAATTCGCTTTTTTTAATCGTTTCCAACCGAGTATGGCTTTAGAAAAAAAAAGTTTCCGATCGATTATGGCCACAGCATTAATCGCAACTTTTTAGCTTTCAAATCATATCTCTGAATCAATGATAGCTTTTTCTGATCATTAGTTCTTTATGTTTTAATGCAGCACCTTGATGTTTGGCTGCAAAAAAAGCGGAGGCACGAAATTCTTAGTTTTTCACTCTCAAGAAGAAAATTAGTTTTTTGGTGTTTTCGAGGTCGTAGATTACATAAATGGTGTCAAAAATCACAAATTCAGGTAATGAAGGCGTTTTACTCCGACGGCATGTTTGGGCTAGACCGAAATACGAACCAGTCATGCCATCGCTTTTTTTAAATGAAAACTTTTTTAATCAGAGAAACTTTTTATTAACAAAAAGAACTTGAAAAATAAAAAAGAGAGATAACAAAATTTTCTTGAAAATTCAAATATTTTTTTAATTTTTCAAAATAATTTTCTTCTTTTATTTTTGTTATTGTCAAAACAAAAAATATTAAAACAAAAAAAAAAAAAACACCTAAAAAAATTGAAGAAAAAAAAAAACTTTTTGATCTAAATCAAATATTCGGAAAGGAATTGCTTCTTTTTTTGTGTTAAAATTTGTAACGTTTATCCGACAAGTCTTTTTCACACCAAGGTACACGAAAAAATTCACCTGGTAGCTGTTGACAATGAGACGATTCAAAATTAATCAAATATTTGTCTGCTAAATAAACAGCTAGTGTTAATTTTAAATCTTTACTCAACACATTATCCGTATCCTTTGTCTCTTTACCCAAATCGATTGGGTACTTTTTAATACCTAAACTATTTACATGACCCAATAGAATCGACTCGCCTAAATGTAAATTATCCATTGTGTACGAACTTAAAATTCGAGTTCTATCCAAATCTGTGCGAGCGCTCAACCATGTTCGAATGTACGGGGTTGTGTCTTCGTTTACAATGTGAGGGTATCTTGCTCTTAGGGTGTTGATTAATAAATCGTTGCCTCTATTCGCTGCCGCTATTCTTGGACTAAAAAAAAATTAATTAAAAAAATTTTTAAAAAGTCTTTAGGGGTCAAGTTACATTGTTGATATAATTTCGTCTTGGGTTCTTCTAATGAACAACACTGGACCGTGGTATTTGCTTACGAGATCGGCTATGTTTAGATTTAAATTATGCTCGATTGCATATTGAACAAATTTACTCGCAAATTTAGGCATTTGTTGTTGAGCCAATGGAATGATGTTATCGAAACAAGCGTCTAGGATAATCGCTCTAACTTCGGGGTATTGTGTTGCTAACCACGAGACTGCAAATCCACCAATACTCCACGAGAACAAAATTATGTTCTCTTGTTTAAAACCGAGCTCAAATGCGTATTGCATGACTGCATCAGCTGCGGCTGTCACTTGTTTCGGATAAGGCAAACCCTTGAAAAAAAAAGTCTTAGAACTCGTTTAATGAGAACAGGATTTTTAAAATCTTACAGTGCTCTGTCCAAAACCAGGGTAATTCCATCCGAGAGCTGAGTAGCCTTTTTCAATTGGAATCTGAAAGCAACCAACTTCATAAAAAGAAGCGTTACCATCACAACAAATAACCAAATAATTTCCATTTGTGTTCGATTGACCATTTAAAGTATGAACATTACTTGTATCCTTGTTACGTTGATCAACAAATAACGTGTCTATTTTATTTCTATAACTATCAGTTGTTTGAACATAAGCCCGTTTGGCTTTTTTATCTTCGATTAATTTAGCTCTACCTTCACGTAAAGCATTGCCTATTAAATTTTGGATTATAACCCCTGGGTACATCATTCTTAATCCAAATGTATCCACACAGATAATACTTAAAACCCTCCATATTGAGTATTTTACAGTGTCCAATGGGTTCAAATGTAACAGTCGATGCGGTTTGTTTTTACTTAAAGGAAATTTTTTGTTTAAAAAAAGCGGAAATAAGGGTAAGAGTGGACTTACAATAGAGGGGGTTTAGAGTTGGACACGTAGTCTGGGTTCCAATTTTTCATCTCAAAGTCATAAGTCGAAAGGAATTTTTGTCTCTCAGCAGATCTTTTTAAGCGATTTTTTTGTAAATATTGTTGAATGAACTCAATGTAGTCTGGATTTCGGCATCGACCTAAACTACGGGATATGTACACTGAAATGACCACGAAACCAAATAGACAAGCTAATTTTGCGATTGAGTAGAACCCGCCTAGAGAAAAATAATTGTTTCTATAAGCGTACAAGAGTATGATCGGTGACGTCCATTTACACAATACATAAAACCCTCGGAACTTCGGAACTAAAGGTCTTGAATGAGTCAAAAAAATTTTTTTTTTTTCAAAAACTTACGAAAGAAAGAATCGAATTTGAGTAGTACTCAAGGTTGTTTGGATAGTAGTTTCGACCATAAGAACTTGTTTCTTGTTTATAAATGCGATAAAGTTCAGGACCAAAAACACTTTTGATCAAGTAGACAAGCATTTTGTTTGTTCTTTGTAAGGGTTTAAATAAGAAAAAAAGTATTTATTCGAAAATATTTTTTTTTGAGTTATAATGAGTCAAAAATTATAATAAAAAAAAAAGAATTTTCTTTTTGTTTCCCTCCAATTTCGTTTCTAATCTTAATTTATTTTGCATGCAACAAAAATAAAAATTTTTAAAAGCTAACAAAAATGCTCATTTTGTTTTTGAAAAATAAACTAGTCTTAAACTTTGTTCGTCTTAACCTCTTCAGGAAAAAGAGATAAAAATCTTCATTTTTTGAGAGTCTTGTGATAAAAATATCGTACAGTTTTAAAACTAGTACAGTCAAGTCAGTCTAATCCGAACTTTTTGGGACTAAATATCAAAATCGGAAAAAATTTGAACATGCGATTTTGTTGAGGGGAAAAGTTACACTGTGGAAAATTTTCGGAAAGGGGTCAATCTGCGATCTGATACGTCTCGGAATTTCAATTTTGGATTATGAATGATCACTTAAATCATGTGATATTCAGAAGAATTATGAAAGAGAAGAAGACTTTCTGCAAGCTGCATTCTAGCACTTATTTTTCCGCTTATGTGAACCTATTTTTTAAACTGAAAAAAATCGAAAATAGTCCGAGTTTATGCCCAAAATCACTCATATTTGATGTAAGTTAAAGAATCTTCTCAAATAACAACATCTAATATACCCATTTCAAAAAAATTTTACACATAAGAGTGTAAAACCTTTATTTTGAATTTTCACTTTCAGAATCAATAACTCAAAACAATTTAAGACCTTTTTTTACGATTATTGGTTGAAATTCAGCAAAATAAACCAGAAATTCAAGTTCCCAGTATCGAATTACAAGGTGTTTGCTTTTTTCGGGTATCCTTTTTGTCAACCGATTTTTATTAAATAATAATTTAGATTTTCAAATATTTATTTAATTAACTAACAAATGGGTTAATGGATCAACTCAAGATCATATCCTAAGATTATCTCAATCCGTTTGCCACGGCTTCAACGAAAAAGAACTGTCTGGAGCAATCTTCTTTGACTATGAAAAAGCCTTTGATTTAACCTCGCATTCAGGTATCACAAAAAAACTATCGGAATAAAAGCTTAGACTAATTCTTTTCAATTGGATCCAAGAATTCCTTAAGAACCGGTCATTCAACGTATGCATTAATAAATCGACCTCTTCAGCAAAGACAATTAATTGTGGAGTATCGAGCTGCCTATCTCCAACGATTTTAATCATCTATTTTAGTGACATTGTGAATAACATACCAAAAAATATTCGGATTGCTTTATTCGCTGATGACTTATGCATTTGGTTTACTTTTAAATCGATTAAACAGTTAGAACAACAGCTTCAAATGGCTATTGATAAAATAGTTGAATTCTGCAACGAATGGGGTTTTATTATCAACAAAATTAAAACATTATATACCGTCTTTACAACAGCAGGAGCAAGAACAAACTACGCAATCAACTACAAATCAAACGTTAAAATAGGCTTTCAGTACATCCCACTACAACCAAATCCAACCTTCCTTGGTATTAAATTGGACCCAAACACACCTTCAAGAGATAGAGAAAAGCTTGTTTCAAGAACAAATTTAATAAGACCTATTAAAGGTTTCAAATGGTCTAACTCAACTTCTATTAACATTGAAGAAAAAAAACAATTTATAAATCGCTTATAAATTCGCTTTTCGACTATAGTTTTATTAAGCATTGTGAAGTTTAGTTCAAAAAGTTTAGTATTTCAGAAAAGTTTAGTTTAGTTTATTTTTTGTACAAACTTTGTTGCACCATTGGGCGACTTCTGCAAAAAACTCTGCAAACTAATTGCGCATTTATTTAAATACTTTCTAATGGTGTGTATTTTGCAGAGAATATGCACACATTTTGCAAAGGTCACTCAATGGTGTAACAAAGTTTGTTACACTTTGTTACATATGCAGAGCCAGCATAAGACCTTTGTGAAAAAATTTATTTCGATTTTTCAAAATTGAACTAAACTTCACAATGCTGTTTTATTATACTAAACGTTGGTACTGAAAAAATCAAGTCGTCTCTTCAAATAATTCAAAATAAAGTATTAAGAATAATCAAATATTTACCAACCAAAACGTCAATCTATTCGATGCATAAGGTACTGAAACTAGATACAATTGATGAAAGAGCTAACCCTCTTTTTGTAAATTTTTTAACAAACAAATCCAAACAGATCTTGATTGCCAATAAGATAATGGGACTTCATTGAAAGCGAAAACTACAACTCAAATAGGTTTAAAACTCCTTTACAAAACTTTTCAAATATTTTAAATCAGCCTTAAATTTTTTTTCAATGTCTCGTTTCGTTTTTTTTCAATTTTTTATATTTTTATTTTTTTATTCGTTTCTACTCTAGTCAATTTTTTGTGTTAATCTTATCAATTTTATTCAACTTATAAACTCAATAATGAGGGTTTAAGCGAATGCGTAAGCACTTGGGACGGACCCGGGGCTTCCCAAATTATATTTTAAATAAATAAAAATATTGGCCAAGTGTTTTTTTTTTAAAATTAAAAAAAATTCTAAAATATTTAAAAACCTCAATAAGTTTTCTTGAAATTTTTTTTGTTGTTGGAGCATTATTAAATTTTTTGCTTAGCCTCTATGAACAAAATTAAAGTTGTGATAATTGGAATTGTTAAACCTAAATTCAGCGTCTGAAAAAACTATGCAAACAAATTCGGAATTTCGGTTTGATTGAGTAAATTATTTAATTAAAACTAAAAAAAAACAACAGAATTTTACGGATAAAAGCGTTCCGATTAAAAGCAAGTCGACTGTATATATTTTGATAAAAAATTCAAAACATTCAAAACAAAAAATAAATAAATAAAATTATTAAATTTTTTATTACTAGATAATTAATTTTGCTAAAGACATTTGCTTTAACATGAACTTAAGGGTTCATAATCTAATGTTTAATAGAATAAATTAATCTGAGTTTCATTTAGTAAAAGTTCAAACCAAATTGTGAACCGCATCCACCGAAAAATGGTAATGGTTGGTATGGTGGAAGAACTGGAGCTGAAGCAAACAAGGATGAAGCAAATGGAGCAGTTAAAGGATAGGCCAATGGTGGTAAATATGATTGAGTAAATGGTTGAGAAAATGGGAATGAAATTGGTACAGCTGGTGCTGATAATGGTACTACTGGAGCGCCAACTACTGGTCTAAGTTGAGCTACAACGTGTGAGAAAGCATTTTGAACTTTGTTTTGTGGGTTTTCATCCCATTTTTTTTGTAATTCGGTTTCAATTTCTCTGATCCATACTTCAGCATTGAATTGTGAAGCAAAGTTCAATTCACGTTCATATGTTGTTGATGTTGGAAGAGTTTGTTGTCTTGCAAATTGAGAAAAGGTTTGTTGTGGAGCAGCTCGTGATAGTCTTGGACCAGATGGAGCTGGAGCAGCTGATGGTCTTGGGCTACTAATTGAAGCGGCAACTTGTGAAACTGAAGGTTGTAAAGCGACAGATAAAGCGGCAGCAGCTGATACTCTGGGTCCACTTGGAGCTGGGGCAGTTGACAATACTGGGGCAACTGAAGCTCTTGGTCCTGACAAAACTGGAGCAGCTGAAGCTCTTGGTCCACTTTGAGCTAGGGCAGCTGAAAATACTGGGGCAGCTGACAATACTGGATCGGCTGAAGCTCTTGATCCTGACAAAACTGGAGTAGCTGAAGGTTTTGGTCCACTTGGAGCTGGGGCAGCTGACAATACTGGGACAACTGAAGCTCTTGGTCCTGACAAAACTGGAGCAGCTGAAGCTCTTGGTCCACTTTGAGCTAGGGCAGCTGAAAATACTGGGGCAGCTGACAATACTGGATCGGCTGAAGCTCTTGGTCCTGACAATACTTGAGTAGTTGAAGGTTTTGGTCCACTTGGAGCTGGGGCAGCTGACAATACTGGAGCGGCTGAAGCTCTTGGTCCTGACAAAACTGGAGTAGCTGAAGGTTTTGGTCCACTTTGAGCTGGGGCAGCTGACAATACTGGATCGGCTGAAGCTCTTGATCCTGACAAAACTGGAGTAGTTGAAGGTTTTGGTCCACTTTGAGCTGGGGCAGCTGACAATACTGGAGCGGCTGAAGCTCTTGGTCCACTTGAAGCTGGGGCAGCTGATAATACTGGGGCAGCTGACAATACTGGATCGGCTGAAGCTCTTGGTCCACTTGAAGCTGGGGCAGCTGACAATACTGGAGCGGCTGAAGCTCTTGGTCCACTTGAAGCTGGGGCAGCTGAAGCTCTTAGTCCACTTGGAGCTGGAGCAGCTGATAATACTGGAGCGGCTGACAATACTGGGACAGCCGAAGCTCTTGGTCCACTTGGAGCTGGAGCAGCTGACAATACTGGATCGGCTGAAGCTCTTGGTCCACTTGGAGCTGGGGCAGCTGAGAATACTGGAGCGGCTGAAGCTCTTGGTCCACTTTGAGCTGGGGCAGCTGAAGCTCTTGGTCCACTTTGAGCTGGGGCAGCTGATAATACTGGAGCGGCTGACAATACTGGGGCAGCCGAAGCTCTTGGTCCACTTGGAGCTGGGGCAGCTGACAATACTGGAGCAGCTGAAGCTCTTGGTCCACTTGGAGCTGGGGCAGCTGATAATACTGGAGCGGCTGAAGCTCTTGGTCCACTTTGAGCTGGGGCAGCTGACAATACTGGAGCAGCTGAAGCTCTTGGTCCACTTTGAGCTGGGGCAGCTGATAATACTGGAGCGGCTGATAATACTGGAGTAGCTGAAGCTCTTGGTCCACTTTGAGCTGGGGCAGCTGACAATACTGGAGCGGCTGAAGCTCTTGGTCCACTTGAAGCTGGGGCAGCTGAAAATACTGGGGCAGCTGACAATACTGGATCGGCTGAAGCTCTTGGTCCACTTGGAGCTGGGGCAGCTGAAGCTCTTGGTCCACTTGGAGCTGGGGCAGCTGACAATACTGGAGCGGCTGAAGCTCTTGGTCCACTTGAAGCTGGGGCAGCTGATAATACTGGGGCAGCTGACAATACTGGATCGGCTGAAGCTCTTGGTCCACTTGAAGCTGGGGCAGCTGACAATACTGGAGCGGCTGAAGCTCTTGGTCCACTTGAAGCTGGGGCAGCTGAAGCTCTTAGTCCACTTGGAGCTGGAGCAGCTGATAATACTGGAGCGGCTGACAATACTGGGACAGCCGAAGCTCTTGGTCCACTTGGAGCTGGAGCAGCTGACAATACTGGAGCAGCTGAAGCTCTTGGTCCACTTGGAGCTGGGGCAGCTGATAATACTGGAGCGGCTGAAGCTCTTGGTCCACTTTGAGCTGGGGCAGCTGACAATACTGGAGCAGCTGAAGCTCTTGGTCCACTTTGAGCTGGGGCAGCTGATAATACTGGAGCGGCTGATAATACTGGAGTAGCTGAAGCTCTTGGTCCACTTTGAGCTGGGGCAGCTGACAATACTGGAGCGGCTGAAGCTCTTGGTCCACTTGAAGCTGGGGCAGCTGAAAATACTGGGGCAGCTGACAATACTGGATCGGCTGAAGCTCTTGGTCCACTTGGAGCTGGGGCAGCTGAAGCTCTTGGTCCACTTGGAGCTGGGGCAGCAGACAATACTGGAGCAGCTGAAGCTCTTGGTCCACTTTGAGCTGGGGCAGCTGATAATACTGGAGCGGCTGATAATACTGGAGTAGCTGAAGCTCTTGGTCCTGACAATACTTGAGTAGCTGAAGGTTTTAGTCCACTTGGAGCTGGGGCAGCTGAAGCGCTTGGTGCAGTTGGAGCTGGGATTGGAAGATCTGTTAAAACTACATTAGCTGATAAGGTTTGTGGAACAGCTGACATTTTTTTAATTTTATGAAAATTTTTTAAATAAAATAAGATTTAATTTTTTATTCGATTGATCAATATAGAAAATAATTTTTTCCAATGTTTATTTATAAGCAAAAAACTTGGTAATGCTTGAAATATTTTTATTTATTCAAAATTAACATCTCTGGAAATCCTTTCCAAGAATTAAGGAATAATATTCATATTGATATTTCTCTTTTTTGTTATGCTCAAATCTATTCACAAATATTTTTTCTTATCTCTTTAAGTTTTTTTAAAAGAGAAAAGAGAATCTTTAAGAATAGTAAACAAAATTTCGAATTCATAATGGCTTCAATTGTCTTTTACTTTCACCATTCTTAGGAAAAAAAATTTAATTTACTTATTTTATTTTCAATTCATTTATGTTTCAATAACCGACTTGGTTAATAAAATTTTTCGCAATTCTTTACTATTATTTTATTGACCATACTTTATTACACACAAAAATTGTGCAACCATTTTCATAAACCTTAGTTATAATAAAGTACTCTTTCAGAACCAAAATAAAAGAACAATTAAATTCAATAGCTGCCAATCAAAAGAGAATTTTTTTCATTTATTTTTTAAGGAATTGTGGTTCTATTCATCATCGTAAATTAAAAGGTAAAAAACAAAAATAAACACAATAAACATTTTTTGGAACAAAAAGCGTGTTAACACGTGTTCATACAATTTAAAACATGCTGTAACTAATTTCGGCTTTGTACTGTAATCGTCTCAGATTTTTTGAAGGGCAACATACATGCCTTTTTTGCAGCGTTCAATATCGAGTCAGTGATAGACAATGCAGACAGAGTGTTCGAACATAGCAAAGGCGAAATAATGGCATCTCATTCCGTAATTCCTTGCTGAAGAACGTGTGCATTAATACCCAAAGTCTAACAAGAAGTGCATGCACAGGCATAGACCTCTTCCATGTTAAAATAATACTATTAAAGGAACTTTGGGTACTAATCCATAAGTATTAACTGAATTCTCAATCAAAAACGCATTGTTATTCCAAGAACAAACTCAATTAGTAAACAACCGATTATGGACATTACTCTGTTAAAAAATGTGTAAAATATTACTCAAAATGTGTGAACATAAACACAATAAATGTGTAAGATTCCAGACCGCATATTATGTGTAAAATTATACACATTATTTGTGTATTTTTCCAAAGTAACTCAATAATGTGTAACTATTTTTCAAGTCTTTTTAATGACACAATAATTTGTAATTCGCCATGAACGCTTAAAAATATGAAAAAAAGTATTACATTCAAACCTTAAATTAAAGAATCTAAGTTTTTAAATTTAATTTCAATGACAAAAAAACTTTATCAATAAGACCATTTAGTTTATTACGCTTGTTTTATGCCAAACATTATGGAAATCGACTTTGTTTGACTTGTGAATCTTCAAAAGCGACATTAAACTTTTTATTGTGATTTTTAACTTGTTGTCACTACCATATTTCAGTTAACCTTATGGCTGTGAGTAAAGAGTTTGATAGAAATATCTAAAGGGATTTTAGCCTGGAAAACTTTAAAAGTACATTTCCTCGAACAATTATGTACAAAAATAAGAACTACAATAAAAATTTCCATTCTCGTTTAACACACAATTGTGTAATCTGATTTTTTTTTAATTTAACTCAATAATGTGTATCCACTGAGTAAAATTTACATAATATGTGTAGATAATTTGATTTCACATTAATGTGTAATTTTTTTTACACATTTTTAAAAACAGAGTAGCGACATTATAAAACAACAGTTCTAAAAACGTTCTCAAAAACAATTAGGTTTGCTTAGTTTTTTGTCACGTTTGTACCCAAATGATAAATGTGGGTCCAACGGTTTACCTTTAACCCCCAACTCTATTCGAATTTATGGAAAATTTCAATGCTTAAGAATTTTAAATAACCCTTATCTATGTCGTTATGCCCGAAGTTATGTCGTGCATTAGTTTCATCATATCTTTTTTAATTATGTAAATTCGGGAAAAAATTTAGACCACCCGACGAGTAACAGTGAATTGTTGAACACGGATTTAAATAATCCGAAAAGTAATGTATGGTTTCTTGTGTGTGTATTGTTACAATTTTTTTTTCGAGCTAAAAAATCTTAAAGTAAATCAAGACACATTCGAAAAGAGCCTTAAGGCATCCAATTTTAGTACAAGATATGATTTTTTCCTCGATTTATACTCAATCGATAACATGAAACGAGCTTCTATCGAACAAAAGACTAGACCATTATTCATAAAGCTAATCAAAAAGTGTTTAACGATCGATGCTAGTCAAAGACCTGATTTTGCTCAGTTGCAAAAATTCTTAAAAGAGTGTCTAGGCATTGTCAAGTTTAGTACAACAAAACAGAATAATTTTGTAAAATCGAAATAATTTTTTTTCTGTTGGTCTTATGATGGTTCTGCATATGTAGCAATGTGTAACATATGCAGAAAGATTTAAATACCTCATCGAAACGAAGAATTTTCAAACGATAAACTGAATTTATTTAGGAATAAAATAAGATTTTGTGATGTTGTATCTGAGTGTAAGACTTTTTGTGGAGTCGTGGTATCAATGAAGTTTTTATTATTTATGGAAACTAGCAGCTGGTGATTGTTTACAGACTCTTAAAATAAACGGTCGTCTTCAAACCGCTCTTAGTCCTATTCATAAATTTTCAGTCTACACCCAAGTTGAAAACAGTTTCGAACATGTTAAATTGATACATGACGAACCCAAATCTTGTCTAATAGCAAGGTTTATGTGCCTCATTTTTATATTTAAATTTTAATCGTAAAGAATTAGCATTTGGGTGTTTGACTAATTTTGTTAAAAAATATGCGGCTAATTTTTTTATTAAAGATAACTCAGTGGTAATTCACGAATATCTAGCCGTGTTTTCTCATCTTATAAGTTTTAATGAGCCAGAGTTAGCAGCTCATTTTGAATCAATCGATTTTCGTTCTGACTTGTATGCTATTCCTTGGGATTGTTTATTGGTGGGCTCCTCCGGCTTTCCGTTGTGTATCGGTGTAGCCATATTGAAACAATTAAGAAATATTTTACAGATTTTATTCTTTAGTGAATTACCCGAAATAAATATTGAAAAATGTGTAACCGATTCGGTAAATATTTTAAAAAATACACCCGAAAGTTGTATGTACCGTGAACATTCGGGTTGTGTAGAAACAAATTTAGATGATTCATACTTGGACATGAACCCTATTAGTCTAGACCAAATGAGAGCGGAATTGTCACCTCGAATTTCATCTCGAGACGTTCTCAAATTAGTCGACGAAAAACAAAACAGTTTCATTCTACATAAATATAAAAATTCAATTAAAGTACTAGTTTCAGATGTAGAGACATTTGAGTCGGCAATAGACTTGGCGAATCGGTTGGTCAGGTTAAGGATCAATAAATTGTGTGCCCTTCACAAAAGAATTGAAGCTCTTAAACCGACTAGTTTATATAAAATTAAATATAGAGAAATATGTTAATCAACCAGGACAAATTGAGCATATTAATTTAGAATAAACAACACAAACATTGATTACTATGATCGATGGTTTGACTAAAATAAAAGAACAATTAAATTCAATAGCTGTGAGTCAATAGAGATTTTATTTCATTTATTTTTTTATTCGATTTTATAATTCATTAAAAAAACATTTCCATTAAAAATTATAAAATGTAAAAGCTTTTTTTTTTTGACTCGAGGTCTAATTAAGATACCTGAGACAGAGCCTTTAAAATTGCGAGTAACGAAGCGTTTATTTTTTATCTTACCATGCCTGTCCCTTTTCCCAAAATTTCAGTAGGCTTAAGAAATTAAAAATTTTCTTTTTTTTTTCATTTTGAAAGATTGTGAAAATTTTCTTTAAAAACTGAAAAACAAAGTTGACAAAAATGTAACTTACATGATTTGTTTTTCTCATAAAACTTCAGACTTACTTATTAAGACATTTAAAATACAAATTTAGAGAGGGAAACAGCAAGTTATGGAGATCGAATGATATGTCAAATTTTCAAGCAAATTAAGCATGAAAAAATTTAAAAATAGGCCTAGTGTTGGGAATTTTTTTTTCAAGTAACCCATGATAAAAGTATGGAAAAAAACGCTTTGTCATCTTGTCTTTCCCTAATAGTCAAGAAGTTTAAACTGGATATCTACTTTAACCCTTAGAAGCCTTTTATATGGTTCTTTCAGAGTTTTAACCTCCAGTTGAGGATAGCTCCAGAGTTAAAAAAAGCTACTTTTATTAACCTTTTTAAAGGCGCTAGAAACAAAACATCAAGCGTAACCTCAGCATCATTAGAGTTCATAAAGTTGGGCCTGACGATCTTGTCCGGCCAAACTTTATGAACTGAAGGTCAAATATCAGAAGGTCAAATAGGCTAAACTGGTTGTCTAATGAACATTAAAAACCTTCTATAAAAAAGGAAAATAAATTTTTTTTTAAATCTAGACCTACCAGCCGATACCAAACATCAAGAGCTTTCTAGCAATCAAATTGGTTTTTTAATCAAATTAATTTTTACCACTAAAATCTCAATTTTTCGATTTTAAGGATCTTTAACCCCCAAATTTTACCGATTGACCCCCCGACCGACCCCCGATTTTCGAATAGAAGAGGCTTCGATCTGTCTAAAAAAATAGGTCTCGACCTCCTAGCTCTTTTAGTTTTCGGAAATTTTGATTTGAAAAAAAAAGGGGCCTCAAAGCGGCAGAATTTCTAAAAGCCATGGGGAACCGAATATTCAAAATCTGACTTCATAGGCATGTTTCCCATGCTAAGAAACATAGAATTAGTAAGAAAAACAGGGGTCTATAAGGTTGAAAATTTTTCCAGAGTGGGGGTCCTCTAAAAGGCTGACTAAACTAGATCGTTAGTTTCAATCACTAAATTTATTCTAATCAAATCATTTGAAATAAATTCTTGTAGAGAATTTGTAGACTCTTCAGTTTGTAGAGCTGAAAATTCTCTACAAGAATATATATCATATGATTTTATTAGAATAAATTTAGTGATTATGTATAGTAATTATGCAGTGTCTGTGAGTTGGCTTTTGCAGTTACTTTTCATTCATTTGTCCAATATTGAATTAAAACAATTTAAAAGACAGTTTTTAACAAACTTTGCACCAAGATTTCGGTCTAAATTGCATATTAATATTAAGCTTAGCCCATCTCCTTTATAAACATAAATTAATTTTATTTCCATGATGCTTGGTTGTAAAGTTATAAGCGTCCAAAATGAGCCACCCAAAAAAGGTTTTCAAATTTTGACAATTTTTTTAGCAAACTATACATAAAAAATGTAAGAATGCACAGCTTGATTTCTCCTAACTGTCATTTGTTTTTTAAACGATTGAAAATTTTCTTAAAAATACGTTTTTTAAGGGAATGAAGTCTGACCAAGGATTTAGAGAGCAAAAAAAGAAAGCTTCATAATCTAAATAATTAAAAATCTTCTCTATGATTCCCGGCATACAGTTTACTTTATTTAAAGCGAAATTAACATGATTTGACTATTTGAGATCCTCTGAGAACATTACAGCGAGCTCTTTCTCGCCTCCAATGATCGCTAGCAATTGAGTCGACCAATTTTACTACTTCCAAAAGAACCATCGGAAGGGATATGGTATGGATCAGTTAAGGCCTGGGTTTGGGAAACACGAAAAATCACACAAAACTTTTGTGTGATTTTTATCAAGTTTTCCTCAATAAAGGATGGACCTTTTGTCACAAAAGGTCCATCCTTTATTGAGGAAAACTTGATATTTAAATTTACAAAAATTACGCCTTTTTTGGCAGCCAGACCAACTGACTTTTTTAAAAAGTACATCTTTCTGTTTACAAAAAAATACTCATTTTTGTCTCACAATAGTTTGGTGTACCAGCGTAAACTACAGCTTTTTAGCTGAGTTCTTAAATGTTTAATCAAAGGGAAGAGGTAAAGCTAAAACATTTTTTACCACCCTAAAAAATAAACTAATAACAGAGCAAATTAAAATTTACCTTGAATAAACGTTTCTAAGCAAAAAACAAAACAAAAATAAAACAAAATCTTGAATAGGTTTCAAAATCAAGAAGACTTGAAAAATTTGGATCGAATCAAATTTAAATGCTTTTTTCCTTAATCCAGGAACAGCTTAGAAACACTTTAAAATTCTCAAAATACCAAAGTTCATACCTCTTTACGTCTGTTTAAATCATTCTGTTAATTAAAACTCAAAATATTTTAGTGCATAGAAATATCACGTGATTTTTTAAAGTATGTGTTCAAAGACATATCTCTAGGTTTATGCAATCTAATTATATAAAAATACTCTAAACAATTTTATTTCATTATTTTATTTATTTATTTTTTCAAAATGGATTTCCTAACTCCTTACATCACACTTGCAAATGATCCCATTTTTAAGTATTTCATGCTTGTATGCTTAGCCATATCTCTTGTATGTTGGATCGCTACTGTAATCACTGACAACTATTCCCAAGTCGATAGACTATGGTCGATTGTACCAGTTGTATACGCTTGGTTTTTTGTCTACACTGCTGTTAGCTTTAACCAACAAGGTATCAATCGAGCTTTAATTATGGCTTGTCTAGCAACTATTTGGGGTACTAGACTCACGTATAACTTTTGGAGAAAAGATGGCTACAACTTTAGAACTGAAGATTATCGATGGATTTATGTTCGTAAAATGTTCTTTTACCCTGAATACAAACTACCGTATCATATTTTCAATTTTGTGTTCACAGCCGTATTACAAAATTATCTTTTAATGTTTCTTGTTGTACCAATTTGGTTCATACAAACATCAAAAAATGTTCAATCGGAATTGAACAGTTTTGATTATTTAAACATCGGTTTGTTTTTAACATTGTTGTTAATCGAGACTTTGGCTGATCAACAACAATGGAATTATCAGACTAAAAAGTACGATTGGCTCGACGAGAAAAAGCGTGGGGTCAAAAAATCAAAATACTCAAACGAAGAAATAAAGGAGTTTGAGCGTGGATTTTTGATCAAAGGTTTATTTAAATATTCGAGACACCCGAATTTTTGGGCTGAACAATCAATATGGTGGGTTTTTTACTTTTTCACTTTATCGGCTCAATCAAATTATTTGAAAAAAAATTTTACATATGGAGCTTTGGTGAATTATTCATTATTTGGAACTGCCTTTTTGACACTCTTGTTTCAAGGCTCGACTATTTTAACCGAATGGATCACTAAAAAAAAGTATCCTGAATATTCAAAATATTGTGCTCGAGTGAGTCGATTTGTACCATGGTTTACAAGTTATCAACCAAAAATTAAATGAGATTGACAATTTATTTTTGTTCCAAATTTAGTTTTAAAAATTTTATATTTTTCAAATAAATTTTTAAATTTTTGTTTTCAAATTTAGTTTTTTCAGAGTTATCTTACAGACCATAAAGTTCCACTTCGTTAAGAGTTTTGTTCTTACACTTCATCCTAAGAAGAATAAACGATTAAAACAGAATAACCCACGCTGAATTTCTAAACACACACGACCACAAGTTATCTAAACTCTGTATGATCTGATACTCTCTACATTATTTTAACAAAAACATTCATATCAAGGTTCTCACTGAAGTATTTTTTTAATTAATAAAGACCGCATCTATGATTTTGATTAAGTTGATACTTTACTTTAGATTTTTTAAGTTTACTTGCACATGGGGTCAACTCTGTTTTGTGAACATAAGATCACAAATTTTGTGATCAATCACTGATGACTGGTTTGGTGATCGGTGATGATCACCCAAGAGAAAAACACCGGGTTCGTGATCAATTAATTTTTCTGGGAAACTTAAATGAAAAAATATTTTATCCAAAACTGTGATAAAAAAAATGGAAAATATTTTTTTGGTCTAGTGCTTTTATGTCTTAAAAAAGTGTGCAATTTTACTCCACACTCATTCTTCATCAATTTTTTACATATAGGATATGCTACAGCATCATCATGATTAGCTAGCATCCTGTTTAATTCTAGCTCTGTTTGTTCGGATACGACTGGTTTGATGACTCTCTCTCATAAACTAAAAATTTTGCTCGAGCAGATTTTAAATTAAGTTGGTTGAATCTAGTCCCAATGAATTCAGTCGATTTATCTTTAGAAATTGGCTGACCATGGCCTAATTCATCACATTCATCTTCAGATGTTGGCTCATTCAACCCACCATCATTCGCTTGAGTTCAGTTAAGGTTTCAATTTTCGAATAACAGATCTTTACTGTATGATCGTCTTCAGAGTCTGAGATAGAAAAAAAATCAGCAAGTTAAATTTGGGTGGGGAAGGATTTTGTACTGTGATCAAACTATAGTATAGCGTGATCTTTTTCAAAATTATGGCGACTAGATGATTTGGGAGGTTCCAATCTTTCAGTAAGTTAAGAATGAGAGACATATCAGTCGGTTTTAAGAGAGGTTTAAGGGCTAGAGAGTACCAAAATAAATGGACTAAAAGTTGGATATTCTTTTTAAAACGTAAAATTTAACGCCCTTTCAAAATCAGTTTAAGTATCATATATTTTGTTATTTAAAATGTATAATAACCGTAAACTTGGGACCTACAAAAAATTGAAACTGTCCTCGATCCCTTAAAAATTAGTGTATTTTTTCCACGTTATCAGAAAAGTTTGAATCAATTTAATTGTTTTTTTTTAATTCTAAAATTTTGCTAAAATGAATCTCCTAGGGCAACTACCAAAGAGTCTTTAATTCCAGAATTATTATTAAATAAACTAGATTAATTAAAAAATTATTCATCGATAAGATAAGAGTCTCTCGTTTTTCCAACATCCCAATTAATCAAGGAAAATGCAGTGTAAATTGATTAATTCGCATAAATTATAAATTAAACAACATACATAATTAATTTTAATTTTGTAATTTTGAACGATTAAGTTTTTACGAGTCAATCAAGTGATTTTTATTTACGATTTTAAAATTCGAACCGAATGCTTGGAATATGCTTCTAGCAATCTTTAACTTGTTTCGGTGCGAAAATTGACATATTTTTGTCAGACTTTAGCATAAAGATAAAGAAATCGAAAACATCGCCATTTTAATTTGTTCAAAAAGATTAAAAATAGGTGCGGTATTGTGGTAATGAAGCCCTTATAAATACATGACTTAAAAGTATTCATCGAAATCATTCAAGTTAGTTTTTTTTTAACAATGTCAATTATCAAGAAATCTGTGTTGGTGCTTTTTGGTTTAGTCCAATTGCTAAACGCTCAACAACAATGTTCGAATATGGGATCAATTCAAGTTTTTTATGATCCATCATGTGCTGCCGGTGGTCCTGGTTGCAATGCTGGTGGTCAAGGTCAACTTTGTCGTTTTTGTGGTTTTGACATCTACCCACCATGTCCAGTCGCTACAACAGCTACTACTACTACAACCAAAACAACAGGTACAACTGGTACAACAACTCCAAAAACAACAACCGAGAGAACAACTCGTGTTACAACCTCGGGTTCAGGTCCAGGATGTTTTGTTATCGATGAAGAAGACGATTGGGATGAGAACGGTGAAAAATTAGTCTTCAGTGATGATTTTGATTTTTTGGATTTTAAAAAATGGAAACACGATATCACACTCTCAGGTGGTGGTAATTGGGAATTTCAATTGTACCACAACAATCGTTCAAATTCATTCGTTAAAGATGGTGTCTTACACATTAGACCAACTTTGACTGAAGATCGTATCGGTAAAGACAATTTGAGAAGTAACTACAGAATGGATATGTGGGGTGGCTCACCAGCTGATCAATGTACTGGCAACAATTTTTACGGTTGTGAAAGAACTGCAGGCGCCGGTGGCAACATTATAAATCCAATTCAAAGCGCTAAATTGACCACTGCCACTACTTTTGCTATTAAATACGGTAGAGTTGAAGTTAGAGCTAAATTGCCAAGAGGTGATTGGTTATGGCCAGCTATTTGGATGTTGCCAGCTCACAATATTTACGGTATGTGGCCAGCTAGTGGTGAAATTGATATCATGGAAAGCAGAGGTAATGCTAATTATCCATCATCAGCTGAAGGTGGTGTTGAAAGCTTTGGTTCAACTCTTCATTGGGGAGCTGATTGGACTCAAAACAGATTTGAATTGACCCACAACATTTACACCCATCCGACTCCATTGAGTGATGAATTTCACACTTATGGTCTATACTGGACTGAAGATAGATTGTTTACTTATATCGATGACCCATCAAACATTGTCTTAGATGTTGACATGAGTTCTCAAAATTTTTGGGATTTAGGTAAATTTCATGAAGTTTATGAAAATCCATGGGAAGAAGCTGGTACAAATGCTCCATTTAATAACGAATTTTATTTGATTCTTAACTTGGCTGTTGGTGGTACTGCTGGTTATTTTAAAGATGGTGTTGCTGGTAAACCATGGACAGATAAAAGTTCAAATTCAGTAAATGAATTTTATGCTGCTAAAAATCAATGGTATCCAACATGGAATAACAAAGATTTGGATTTTGAAATTGATTCTGTTAAAGTATGGAAATTGAGAGACTATTCAAAATCAAAATAAATTTTCTCTTTTTTCCTACAATTTATAAACTATTTATTTTTTAGTTAATAATATTTATTTGTTTGCTTTAAATTTTTTTCTAAACTTTATGATCATGAACAGAAGTTTGGTTCTTTCACTTGTAAATGACTGAAAGATGTTTTAATTTGCCCTTATGTCTTGTTTCGTCTAGTCCTTAAGTAAATATATAAAAAGTTAATTGATCATAATATTTTCACCTGGTAAAACTCGTTTCATTGCTTTGTAACCAAAAAAATCTGACGTTTATAACAAAACTAAAATGCGTTAATTAAGCTAAAAAACTTACACTTAATTTACTACAGAGGTTAAATACTGTAAATTATCGACCAGTCTGTCTTACGTGTATGCGTTGTAAGATTTGAGAAGCTTTCTTCAAAGAGAAGGTATTAAAACACCTAAAAGAAAATTAATTGTGTCCAGTGCAAAACATGGACTCGTTCAGACAGGCAACCTGAAGTTTTTTACGATTGTACTGTACGATTCCAGTACTATTTGATAGGTAATTGCTATGAAAAAAAGAAGCATATTACCGAATTCCTCAGAATTTTGTACACTTAATCGAACTGTTAAATCACCACTCAAAAATTGACCTCTTATTGAACTATCACTCGTAAATTTGAACTTCTCAATTTGGAACTGGAACTATTAAAGGATCATTTAAAATTTTTCTTAGGAGTACGATTCGTTGTACATTATCAGTTTTAATTTGTACACTCTGTACACAAGTAAAATAATGTAAAAATAAAGGCAAATAAAAAATCGGTGAATAGTAAAATTTTGTACGATTCAATTTTTAATGGAATAATTTTTAATTTTAACAAAAACCAAAATAAAATATTAAAATTCTATTTAGAAATGTAAAAAACAAAGGAAAATAGATAGTAATTGAACGGGAACCTGACCCTTGACCTAACGCAAGGCTTCAGAAAGAATCCAATCGAATCATCAATCTTGAATTTTCTATTTACAAGAACTAAGCAATTTACCTATTAAAAATCTTACTTACTCCATTTTTAAAAATAGTTTTTGATAATAAAAAAAGTTTTTGATATTATCTACGCTAATAATTGAGGGAGAGCCAATATTGAAAGATGAAGTTATGACTGTATTGGTGAAATTTATGACTATTTTGTGAGTATAATGCTAGCTCTTTAATTTTGTCATCAAAATAGAATTTAAATTGTAAGACTTTGACATTTAAACACTTAAACAGAAGTAGCTGCTTATAAATTCTAATGGGAAGTTTTATGTAGAGGATTCATTTCGAAATTTTAAAAAAGAACAAAGTATTACAATCAGTTTTAATGATGATTTGTCGCCGTAATGGCTAGTCTTTGAGACATGTAATAGTGAAATTGATATAAGTTTAATCTCTAAATAGATGCTAGATCTGGCCAAAAAGAATTCAAACTAATGTTGTGCCATTTGCAATCGTTTAATTGAATAAAAATTCAAAAAAAAAAAAAAAAATATTTTGAAACCACACCAAAATTTTTTATTCTTTCTTTTTCCTTTAGTACGATAAGTTTTTCTAAGTAATTTTTTATTTATAATCACGTTTCAATGGTTATTTCTGTTTAAATACTTAAATTTTGAGTTAAGTTTTGAACCGTACTTTTTTGTACGATTCGATTTTTTACTAAGAATTAAAAAAAAATTGAGAAAATAGCTTTTGTACAAGGTGTACAAATTCAAGCAAAACACTTTGAATAAATCGTACCGACTAAAATACTATGACTCCTAGCTTTTGGAAGATGTGCAGGTTTTGGATCTGTTAAGCATTGTACAACTTGTTTAACCTAAAAGAATTCTAAAAATTTTTTTTTGTACTCTCTGTACATGAATTTGTACACCTCCTGTAAAAATTCAAATCAAAAAGTTTATCAGAAGTGTATCGTACAATCGTACAATCTTACAAAACTTCAGGTTGCCGTTCAGACATATGTAGCCATAAATATTAAGGTATTGGGTGTATATGGGTAACCCAGCAATTTCCGGTTTTAGATATGGGTCTGGGTTGAGTAACCCAAAAATTTGAGAAAATTTACCAAAAAAAGAGGCCGACAAAGAGGACAGCAATTCGATATTGATAACTCGTGAAAGATATAACTTTATTGTAAGTTATTTGAATGGAACTGTTGCGAACCCTGACCCAGGAAAAAAACATTATTTCAAAAAACAACAATACAACCTTCAAGACATCAATGGAGTTCAAGTTCTTTACCGGCAATTCACTAGACGTAAAGTTGTAGTCAATTTGCCCGTTGCCATTTCTGAGGAATTTTTTAGCATTCTTTACGAATTACATTCGGTTCAATGAGGTCACATTGGTATTAACAAAATCGAGAATCAGATAGCTCATCGTTATTATGGAATACCAAGAGCAGTAATCGCTAATTTTATTAAATATTGTCTGATTTGTAATTTGAAAACGATCCAAACTGGTCAAGATCGAGTTAAACCAATTAGATCAGATGATTTTTTGTCTCGATTTCAGATTGATTTGATCGATATGCGCCATAAGCCATGTGAATATGACGGTAGAGTATACCGTTGGATAGCCCATGTCATGGACCATTTTACAAAATTTCACATTATATGGGCTTGTGTCTATAAATGTGCAGATGAAGTTGTTAGAGGTGCTGAAGAGAGAGTATTCGCTTATTTTGGTCTACCTTTTGTTTGGCAGAGCGATAATGGGAGAGAGTTCAAAAACATACTGATGGTCTCTTTAATGAATCATGGGATGGTAATTGTAAAATAATTCATGGGAGACCTCGTCATCCACAAAGTCAAGGTCTTGTTAAAAAAGGTAACGGAACTGTTGAGAGAATGCTTGCGTCAATGATGACACAATTCAACACAAATAATTGGGTTAAATTGTTACCGAAAATAATGTACAATTTGAATACGCAAGAAATTTTAGGTAAAAAAAAAATTAAAAAAAACTCAATTAATCAATTAACTAATTAACCTGTATTTTTGTATTTTTAAGCGACTAAACAAATGCCGTTTGAAATAGTGTTTAACATGAAACATTATTTTGGAAGCGAAAAAACAGTCGTCGATCCAATTGTTAAAGACAATCTAGAACACGAGATTTATGTTGATAGAAACGAGCTATCCGAACAGTCCGTTGAACCAACTCCTGATGTACAATCGACTGAACCGATTGCTGATGAACCGACCTCATCATATAACATGAAAATCAGATCAAATCGTATTCGTCTCATTAAATAAAACGTAAAAAAAAATCAAGAAAAAGCGGCTTGCAAAATGATTGAAAAACATAATAAAAAACGTAATAAAAGAACACTCGAGTTCAGTATTTTAAAGTTAGTGTTAGGATACCTAGAATAGACAGAGGAGGAAGCGATCTTCCGAGACTTCCCGGAATCATTAGAAGGAAGACTCACGATTTTTACGAAATAACTACCGAACATGGTATACTTCATGATTGTTTGAGGGCATGTGACCTAGAATTATATCATGGTCCATAGGATGCTGACAAAGATAAAATAACAAACAAAATTTCATTACGTACGGTTGCTAATAAAGTCAACAATAGGACGCAAGATATTAGGGACATTGAAATTAATTGTGATTGTTGTGGTAAGTGTAGTGATAAACGATGTAAGTGTTATAAGGCTAGTGTAAAATGTAACTCGCACTGTCATTTAAAATACGGAACAACAAGTTGTAAAAATTGTTATTTTTTTTATTAAATAATTAAATTTTTGTAAACTGTCTCAAGACTGTCCATTCATTCTAAAGATTGCTTCATTAAATCTTAAGATTGTATTAGGCTAGGCCTTAGTGACCTGAAGACGCGAAGATTGAGAGGTGATTTGATCCAAATGTACAAATTAGTAAATAAAATGGAGAAAGTGAATTTTGTAAATGGTATAAATTTTAGTTTTGGTGCTGGCTCAAGTTGCACTTACAATCTAAGAAGGTACAGAAAAAAGATTCATAGAGAAAAAGGATTTTTTTTCAAAATGTCAATTATCAAGAAATCTGTTTTGGTGCTTTTTGGTTTAGTCCAAATTTGATTTTTTGGATTTTAAAAAATGGAAACACGATATCACACTCTCAGGTGGTGGTAATTGGGAATTTCAATTGTACCACAACAATCGTTCAAATTCATTCGTTAAAGATGGTGTCTTACACATTAGACCAACTTTGACTGAAGATCGTATCGGTAAAGACAATTTGAGAAGTAACTACAGAATGGATATGTGGGGTGGCTCACCAGCTGATCAATGTACTGGCAACAATTTTTACGGTTGTGAAAGAACTGCAGGCGCCGGTGGCAACATTATAAATCCAATTCAAAGCGCTAAATTGACCACTGCCACTACTTTTGCTATTAAATACGGTAGAGTTGAAGTTAGAGCTAAATTGCCAAGAGGTGATTGGTTATGGCCAGCTATTTGGATGTTGCCAGCTCACAATATTTACGGTATGTGGCCAGCTAGTGGTGAAATTGATATCATGGAAAGCAGAGGTAATGCTAATTATCCATCATCAGCTGAAGGTGGTGTTGAAAGCTTTGGTTCAACTCTTCATTGGGGAGCTGATTGGACTCAAAACAGATTTGAATTGACCCACAACATTTACACCCATCCGACTCCATTGAGTGATGAATTTCACACTTATGGTCTATACTGGACTGAAGATAGATTGTTCACTTATATCGATGACCCATCAAACATTGTCTTAGATGTTGACATGAGTTCTCAAAATTTTTGGGATTTAGGTAAATTTCATGAAGTTTATGAAAATCCATGGGAAGAAGCTGGTACAAATGCTCCATTTAATAACGAATTTTATTTGATTCTTAACTTGGCTGTTGGTGGTACTGCTGGTTATTTTAAAGATGGTGTTGCTGGTAAACCATGGACAGATAAAAGTTCAAATTCAGTAAATGAATTTTATGCTGCTAAAAATCAATGGTATCCAACATGGAATAACAAAGATTTGGATTTTGAAATTGATTCTGTTAAAGTATGGAAATTGAGAGACTATTCAAAATCAAAATAAATTTTCTCTTTTTTCCTACAATTTATGAACTATTTATTAATACAACATCTATAAATTATTTTTTTTTCCCTTTATAAAAGATAGGGAAGCTTTTTTTCGATTCTCCATGTTAAAATATTAGTACATGAGGTTGAACAAATTATTGAAATTATTTATGTCTTTTTTCTCCAATCGAAGTAAAAAAAACTTACATTAAAATATTGATTATTAATTTCAAAAAGCCAACGTAAAATTTAATTTGGAGCTAAATTTATTTGGTTCGAAAAGTATGAATGATTTTTTTAGAGCCTAATGTTTTCCCTTAATAAATAAAAAAAAACAGAAAGAAAAATAACTATAAACTTATTACTCTTTAAAAAAATGAAAGTGAGGGCTTTAAACGAAGAAGAGCTTGAATTTAAAAATTTGACTAGTCGAAAACATAGTGATCAAGTTGATAATCAAAGAGAAGTATTAGCTAAATACGCCGAAACAAATTTTCGAAATCGAAAAGTATTTAGTAAAATATTCATTTATTAAATTTTTTTAATTAAATACAAATATATAAAAATAAAGTAAAATTAAATACAAATATATAAAAATAAAGTAAAAAAATACATGGGGAGGAATATAAAGCCTAAATCTCCATGTTAAAAGATGGGTATACGATTTCGATCACCCAAAATAAAAATAATTTATTTAAATTATGCCAAGCACCAAGAAATTGTCTTATTGTCAAGACAAGGAGGGGCCTTTATACGCTTATTTGATTGTAATATCAATTTTCAAGACCATTGGGCGCGTGTTTTGAAATTTTCAAATAAAAAATTAATTAAGCGCACTTAATAAAAAAAACTGAAAAACTTTGTAGAAATTTTTATTTGCATGAGGTCTATCAAAATCGTATTTCAAATTTCTCTGATTTGGAGGTTTTTTCGGAAAAACATGAGAGTATACCTAAAAGCATCGGCTTCGTCATTTTGACGCATGATAAAATACTTAAGAGAACAAGCTACTCTCAGATGTTCTTACTATTTAGACATTAATTATGTCAATTAGACTCCGAGGATTTCCACATTTTTTTTTTAATTTGTGTGAAGAAAACGCCAAAACTAAAATTTCTGAATCTGACGTGACCCTGTCGAGTTTTATCAAAAGGCGCAAGAGCTATCTTAAAAAATAACTTTTTTTGTTTTCACAGTATAACGAACCCAGACAATTTATTTTGGGCATTAGAAAATATCATACTTGACTAATTAAATTTGATAAAGACGTTTATGTAGTTTTTTGGTCATGATTGAAGTTGTAGCACCCTGAAGCTAACTTAGGCTGCCTATATCTCATCAATGGTAGGTTATACATGAAAAATTACACTTTTTCGTAAACCTTGAAGTCAAATTGATTATGTAACTAAAACGTCTAAAATTCTGAGAGTTTTGTTTTGAATTAATTTCAGTATAACCATTATAATTTATTGCGTCATTTTGACGCATTCGATGCTTCTCGATTTAAAAAAAAAACGGTGCTTCCAGTGTTTAAACTTAAAATGAACTATAAACTTAAAATTTAATTTGCCTCTTTCATTATTCGCTTTAACATAATTTCAGGTTGTTACTAGAGAGATTTGAAATTAATTTATAAGGCTTAAGTCTTCGGTATTGAACTCAAGACGGTCGTAGAACTATTCAAATGTTACCGATTAAGAACCAAAATGTACAGAGACTTGAGCCCCTTTTTCATCTTTTGATCAGCTTGGACACATGTCTCCAATATCAAATTGCTTAGTTAGGTATCAAGGAAATTGTATTATGCGACCTCAAGATATAAATAAGTTCGACTATTTTGGTGCAGAATTTAAAACACAAGTAAATTAAAAAAAACAAAATTTGTACTTAGCCAAGTTGTTGCATACTTAGCCAAGGTTGAAGGAAAAAAATAATCCAAACTGAATAAAAGCGAGTCGACTGTATTTAAATTAAACACCTTTCAGACTTAATCTATCTATGTTTTACGAATACATTAAGATCTCTTTTCTCTCAAAATTCGTTTTTGTTAAAGAAAAAAATTAAAATAAGACCATGTTTTCAGTAAAAGAGTATGGCCATGCCTTCAGTAGGACCTAAAGCAAGAGTAAGTCGAAGAGAGTTGGATTGCGGAATGTTTGTAATGACGTAGGTTTAGAAATCATAAAATAATTTGGTTGATTGCTTAAATTGTAATTTGTTTGATTGACGAGATAATTAAATATATTAAATTTATATTTTCGACAACTGACTTTAAAGTATAAGGTAATTCTGCTTTAAGGAAAATAAAAATTTTAGAAATAAAAATAAAATAATGTTTACCGTAAACCCCCTCTATTTGTGAACAGTAGTTTTTTTTAAATATTTCGATAGGTAAAGTATTGTTTCAAAATCTCATACCTATAAATTATAGACTAGGTTGAGGGTGTTAGAATGAGGTACTTTCTAGCCATTGATATAAAAAAATTTAATATACATTGTGTGTTAAAGACTAAATTTTCTGGGTACAAATAGAGGGGGTTTACGGTATGAAAATTGGATAATTATCGAATCGGGCCATGCCTTCAATTAAGGTTAACAAAAATTTGATTTCAAAGGGTGTATAAATAAATATGTAAAATAATTATAATTAAACAAAGTTTTGATTAAGGATTTTTCTTTTTGTTTGAGTTTTTTTTAGGAATCCAAAAACATCATTAAAATGAAATCAACATATTCTCAAAATACATTAAAAATGATTTAAAAAAATCCAAAATTTGGAAGTTACTTTATAAGATACAGTGATTGTTGAGAAATGTAACGTTCCATTTGGAGCGCGTTCAGAACGGTTCTCGTTCGATTCAGTTCTTTTTCTAAAATGGTTCGTTTTTTTCTGAAGAAGAACGGTAAACTGGAGCGGAACTTTTTGGAAAACGTTTCGAACGAGAACTGAATAGTCCGTATAGCCGAGTTGTTTGCGAGCTAGTCTTGAAAGCAGAAGGTCAGAAGTTCAATCCCCGCAAGAGGAGAAAATTTTCTAACTGTTTCTGTATTACGGGGCGATGTGTTTGATGGTAATGGTAGCTCATTTGGTATCGTCGGTTGATTAATACCCCATGAAAGTGTCAGTTCGAATCCCGCTCGGGTCGAATTTGTTTCAAAGAAGCAAAGTGACTAACAAAAGCTTTTAATGTCATTGATGTAAAATCGAGTAAAACACCGAGGCCTTAGCTCTTAAATAATTTCAATTCACAGGTGCAATATTGTGTATGTGCCACTAATTGTGCTAACATTATTTAATTAAATAAAGAAATTATAAATCTCAACTGAACTGTTACACTGTAATTAATTATTTGAATAGTATCACTACTCCGTTTAAGCTCCAGTTTCTAATAATCATTAATTTGGCATGGAATTTTAGTTTGTCCTATATTTTAAGAAGATAATTCTGTTACCTTATTTCGAATCTTTAGAATGAGGCCGATTCAAATCAGATGGGTTTGAACAACAACGATATAAAACATACAAGTGAAGACTTTGAAATTTATGGAATACTAAATAATGAATCTAATATGTTCCGTCAGTCAAGCTTTTGTGTGGATCAGAATTCAATTTTCTTTTAAAATTTAGATCGGTTAACTTTAAATTAGAAGACCCGGAAAAAAAATCAATAGCAAAAAAGCAAATTAACTCGTTTAAGCAAAATCTATTTAACCATAAGAAAATAAAGGCTCAACGTTAGGAGGCGTTTTTATGAGTAGCTTATTTCAATTTTATTTCAAAAGGTTCAAGTTCAAGGCTAGTTTAATTTTATTTAAACTGCTTAATGAAAAGAATCAACGAAGAAGTCAGCAAAAAGTTTTTTTAGATTAATGATAAATGGAAAATGATTAGCATAACTTGTCATAAAGCAGAATAATTAAGCAAAAGTTGAGGAGCAGGCAGATCATCTTTATTTTTTTTTGATGTATCAATGTCGTGAAAAATACTGAGATTTAAGGGCTCACATTGTGTTTCAATTTTTCTTAAAAAGGTCTGTTAAACAGGGTTTGTTTTTCAATGGAACATGAGAGGGGTTTAAATGCATTAATAATATGCAACATTTTTTGAAGATAGTTGATAGACAAACCTTGTTCTTAGACATAAAAGTTAATTTTCCGCTGAGAGAGAAAAAGTTTGTGGTGTTGGTCATGAGTTATCTGAAGAATCTAAAGATATTTCACGTTCTACAAATTTATGTAGCTTGCACGTTCAGAGAAAAGAGACTATTAAAAATTTTCGAATGTAGAGTAAATTTTTCTGCGTCGTACGTGAATATTTCGAATTTAAAAAATAATCAAACAAAAAATTTTCTAAAAAACAATTTATAAATTCGTTTTAAATGATTTTCAAAAGAAAAAAATTTTAAAAATTCAAAACTCAATTATTTGTTTAAAAGAAAATCTAATAGATAAATAAATTTATTTATTTTTTTTCAACTTTAGCAATTAAAAATAATCCAAATCTATTTGTTTTTTTTCCAATATCATTAAATATTGATAAACAAAATTTTAAAATATCCCACACAACATTATCAGTTAATCAAATTTTTGTAAAAAACTTTATTTTAAGATTTTTTTATTGATTGAATGATTCCATGAAAAAAAAAATTTTTATTTCGATTTTATGTTTGATTGTGATGTTCTGTGCATCAGAGGGTCAAAGTAATTCTTATTTTAAAAATTACATGAAAAAGTTTTTCACAGGGGTTTTAAACATTCTTTTAATAATCATTAGGAGTAGTAGTAGTTTAACTGCTATTCGATAAATCGAGTAGAGCCTTACGGCTTTAGTAGTTTTTTTCAAGCTTATGTTGCCATCTAATTTTGCCTTGAAATTTTTTAAGTTGCTTCGATTACTCTTTAAGGCAAACTATTCCGGTCGTTAACAACTTGATTTGTTAAAAAAATAAAACGAACTGCACAGTTCTTAACAAATTCTCTATTGATGCTTATTGAGTGACCCCTAAAATTGAATGACTCTTGACCAGCTCTTGATGGAATTCCATTAATAAAATCGATCTTCTCAAAATTATTAACTATTTCAAAGAACTGGATTAAATCATCTCATTGTCGTCTAGTGTCCAAATCTGTCATGTTGAATCTCATAAGTCTTTCATCGTACGTTAGTTAAGAATCACTTGGAACCAATCTCGTAGCCCGGCGCTGCACTTTTTCAATTTCTTGCTTATCTTTCTCCAGAAATGGACTCCACACACTAACAGCGTAGTCTAAATGAGACTATACAAGTGAACCATATAACAATCTCATAACGTTTAGATACAGGTATTTGAAATTATTTCGAATAACCCCAAGGTTTCTATTAGCATGTCCACAGCAGTGTCTTATGTGTGTTTCCCATTTTAAATCCTTGCTGAAGAACGCACCAAGGTTCTAAAATTGTCTTTTTTATTGCTTGCATTCTTTGTTAAAAATTTTATATTCGAATTCTGGGTTTTGCAACCCAATATGCATCACTTTACACTTTTCAATGTTTAAGTCACATGACCAAGTCATCGGCGATACTTCTAATTACTGCCAATACTTTTGTATCGTCTGCGTACTTCTTTGGTTCATTTTTTAAACAATCCACTAGATCGTAAATAAAAATTATGAAGAATCGGGCATCATTGATTCTTAAAATTTTTTTTTTCAAAAAGTTTATGCGACTGGCTCAGAAGATGGATTTGTAAAAATATGGGACCTAAGTACAAATTTAGCATCTTTATTTGTAGGAATGGCAGTTAAAACAATTGAAATTCTTCCTAATAATGCGATTGCAGCTGGATTAGAAAATGGTAATATTATTTTATGGGATTTTTTGAATCAAACTTATCAAATTTTTGAAAATCATACATATCCTGTGTCAGTGATATTGAATTTAGACAATTATACTTTTATTAGTTTGTCCTCAGATAAAGTAATTAAATGGAATCTAGAAAATTTAAGCTCTAGCGTTCTATCGAATGATGGGAGAAATATTTTTTTCTTAAAACGTTTAAAAAATACGTTAATTTCATTATCTACTCAAAAAGTAGAGCTATTTGATTTAGAGTTTAATATTGTGAAAACAATTTATTCCTCGAGCTTAACATTGAGATCGGTTGAAATAGATTCAAATGGTTTATTAAATATAGAGTATGCACCTGGTAATAGTGATAATATTCAATTCGTGTATTACACGACTGATGCTATTTTAATGAGTTCAAGTGATTTTGTTTTTAAAATTTTTGGTGATGTAATATTGATTAAAAAAAAAGGAAGTGGTAAATATAATCTATATTTATACGACAAAGAATTATGCAACGCAAAATATAAAATTATTGAAATGATTGATGATACTAAAATAGCTGCGGCTTGTGATTCAAATCCTCAAAAAATTAAAATATGGTCTTCGCCTTATTCGGATTATCTTCTTGAATTTCAAGCCCATAACCAATCAATTAATGACATTAAGCGTATAAAATGTAAATTTATAAAATCCATTTTTAGAAGTTAATTTGCTAAAATATTTTATTTAAAGACTCTCGAGAGACAGATTTTGTGCACTATGGTTTGATTACCATTGTATTAAATCTTAAACCAAATACTCTAAATGGAACCAAACTAACTAATAAAGAAACTAGTTCGATTATAGAAGAATTGAATTTTATTAGCACATCCACTAGATTATCGAGTGAAATAGATATCAATAGTCAACTTAATCAAACATCAAACTTTTTTTCAATAAATGAAACCAGGACAACAACATATGACTCTTCAAGCTTTTCGAAAGCATTGAATTCTTGGAAAAATTTACCAATTAATTTTCCAAAAAGAAGTAAATTTTTAATCCATTAATATTTTCTTATGATTATAGCATAAAAATAAGCGATTTAGATTTGGATACCATGTCTTTGGAATCAATGATTGAACTTTTAACAGGCACTCATGATCTTGTCGATTGTTTAAACAACTGTAATAATAGAGGTTCATGTGCTTTAACATCTTCTAAAAGATACTCATGTGAATGTGATGAATTTTATGCAGGTGAAAAATGTCAAATTGATTTAAGACCATGTTCGTCAAATCCATGTTTAAATAATGCCACCTGTACTGATGTAATGCCATCAAATATTTCTCAAAACTCATATACTTGTGCATGTGCTGAGTATCATTATGGAGTAAATTGTCAGTATGAAATAAATGCTTGTGAAAATGAGACATGTTCAAAAAATGGGAATTGTTACAATGATAATCACCAGGCAAAGTGTAAATGTTATTTTCTTTATAATGGAGATAAATGTGAAGTTGAAACAACAGAGAGAAAGGTTATCAAAAATGTGATTACAACCACATCAGTTGCTGCTATAATGTTTATCATTTTATCAGCATTGATGTTTATTTTTTTAGATATTTCAAATTTGTTTATTTACAGAAAACCCAATAAAGTTCTAGACTTTCAAATCATAAGAACTAACCAACAAAATGATCTGACTATTTTTTATGTAAACTGAAGAAATGTAATCATATTTTTCACAAGTGATAATGGTTAAACTTAACGAGCCACTTAACAAAATTTTGTCAACTAAAACCAGGATAAACAAAAAATTGCAAACTTGGCTAACCAAAGCTTTGTCAACCAACATCACTGCTTTTTACTCAAAGTTTTTTTTTTAAATAAATTTTTTTAATTTTGTTATTCACATCATCATTATGTAAGTTCAAATAAAAAAAGATTAAACGAAAAATTTCTTCTTGGTAAAAACTTTAGTCGCCTGAGTGATATATCAAGCCTGACTGAAACAGTTTGGCCAAAGCTGAAATAGCTCTTAAGATATGGATTAAGAATGTTAGAGGTTGGTTTAAGAGATTTTAAATACAGACAGCTAGATAAGTCGTGGCTTTATTTCAAGACCTTGCACTTGAAAATACAAATTGATGTCAAGTGGTTTATATGACTACAAGAGAATCAAAAACCTTATAATCGAAGAGTTAACTTCAGAAAAAAGATCTGTGAATAAAGTGATGGAATTCCATAATTCAAAGCAAATACCTGGGGAAACCATCGATGAGTTCGGTCAAAGACTTCTTACGAATCTAAAGGAGTTGAAAGATGACGAAAGAAAGTCAATTTAAAAACACTTGAACGAAATATTCATAAAAGAGTGTGATTGGTCTATTCGAAGCCAAATTGCCAGTGACTCCTCTTTACCATTGAATAAAGTGTTGGAGAAGGCTAAAATAGTCGAGAAATGCTTTAACAGTCGTGACGAATCATCAATTGCAGTCATAAATCAGCACGAATCGATTAATGCTATTAAGTTCGAAGCGTCAAAAAATAATGAAACTAAAACTAATGACTCACCTGGACAATTCAAATCAAAAATCCTGTGTAACTTTTGTGGTAAAAGACACTCCACTGCAGACTGTGAAGGTTGGAAAGAGTTCATGAGGTCATCAAAAACAAAGCTAACTGTAACAAGAAATACTTCGGAAAACCGAAATTTCGACCTGTTTAGAATGATAATGGTATGATTAACCAAAATTTTTGATGTACTAACCTGTTCGTTCACATGTTCCAAAAATGAACTTTCAATTCCTTTCATGAACAAAATCCTCCAGACTTTCAAAAATTATGAAAAGGTCCCGAAAAGCAATGAAAGTTTATGAAAGGATATGAAAGGTTCTGAAACTTTTGAACATTCTGGCGAATTCGGATGAACGCGAACGTTCATGAAAGGAATTGAAAGTTCATTTTTGGAACATGTGAACGACCAGGTTAGTAGGTGTTTATGTTTAGTAAAATGCTTCAATAATACTTTGGAAATATTTGAAAACCTTACCTAGAATAGAGGTGCAAAATACACAAGTTTTGATGATTTTGTTTAGGTGTTTGGTGTTGGTATATGATATACATATACTATACACCTACATCAAAAATTTTGGTTTATCATACCCTGATTATGACACCTAATTACGAAGTAAAATATTGACTGAATAAATGTATTTTGAGTAAATAGCTTAAATTATCTTATAATTAGTTTTTCAAAGAAAATTTATTTAATACTGTATAGTGAATCGATTGAAATTATCTTTGTTTGCTAAATGTAAAGTTCTACTTCAATTAAATGGTCATAAATTATTTAAAAGTTTTAGAAATTTTGAATTTTGAAAAAAAATTCGATCGGCTCATTTACTTATTCCAAAACACAAATCAATTAAAATGAATTCAAATAAGAATTTAAGCGTTTTTTTATTACTATACTGGACCGTTTTCAAACCACTTCTAGTTAAAGCTCAGAGTAATTAATTTTTTTTTATTAAGTTAATTACCAATTTAAAAAATTTATCCTTTAAGAGTATGCAACTGCTTCTGATGATGGGACTGTGCATGTATGGAATAATCAAACAATTTCGGTCTCTTTAATTGTCGGAAACCCTGTTAAAAGTATCGAAGTATTTCCCGATTATACCATATTAGCTGGAAGTGTTAATGGAAACATTTACATTTGGAATTTTTCGAACAATACCTATAATCTTGTCAATCATTCAAGTTCTGTGAATCAAATTCTAAATTTATACAATACTGAGTTTATTAGCTTGTCATCTGAAAAGATTATAAAATGGGATATTAACAATTTAAGCATCATTAGTCTAATGAATAACATCGGCAAAATAATTAGCTTAAGAATTTTTAACAATTCTCTAGTTGCAATGTATACAAACAAAATAGAAGTTTTTGATTTAAATTTTAACTTTCTAGAAAGAATTGATTGTCAAGTTAATAATCCCAGCTTTAAATCTATAGAAACATCAAGAGATGATATTTTCAATATTGAATATGCGAATGGAGGAAGCGATATACCTAAATATTTATCGTGCACTAAAAATATTTGTTCAAGTGCTTCTGAAATTTTATTTAAAAATTTTGGTAACGGAAGATTTATTAGAAAAAATAATTCACTCAACTTATATTATAATGATAGAAAATTATGTTTAGCCGAGTATAAAAATATTGAGCTGATAAGTGATACACAAATAGCGTCCGTCTGTACTGGTGATAAAAATTTTATAACAATTTGGTCATCGATTTTAACTTATTCGCCTAAATTTGAAGCGCATAACAATTCAATTAATCAAATAAAGTCTATAAATTGTAATTCAACTTTTGTTAAATTTTAAAATTCTAAATTAAAAATAAAATTTAAATTAAGTCAATCTTGATTCACAAGACAATGTTTTCACTGTTCAAAACTCGAATCATGTCTATCTTGAAACAAAAATTTCAAGTAAGTTTTTAGAAAAAAATTATTATAAAATATCCTTTTCGGGAAGCATGTTAAAATTTTAAAAATCAATAATTAAGAGAGTAAAGTTAACACCTGCAGCAATTCAACAGAAAAATATTTTTCAATCGTGAACTTTTGCTTTGATAAAAATCACATCAGTTACGTCCTTTTGCTAAAACTTCAATACACCTTGTGTTTAGAACATTATTTAATTAAATTATTTTATTTATTTATCAAGGTTTATTTTTAAATGACTCGTTGTCTAATTCAACATTGATGTTTCATATAACCAGCTCATTGGTTGAAGATAGAACAACTAAAACAAATTATGAAATAACAACCACTAATAATCAAGTGTCTAATCAAACTTGTTCAAATGCAGTCAATTTAACTATTTTGAATAAATTTCTGGAAAAATTTACAATTAAAGGTGATTTTGCTATGAATTTATAGTTTATTTTGTAACTATGATTAAATATAAATAGACTTGGATACCATGTCTTTGGAATCAATGATTGAACTTTTAACAGGCACTCATGATCTTGTCGATTGTTTAAACAACTGTAATAATAGAGGTTCATGTGCTTTAACATCTTCTAAAAGATACTCATGTGAATGTGATGAATTTTATGCAGGTGAAAAATGTCAAATTGATTTAAGACCATGTTCGTCAAATCCATGTTTAAATAATGCCACCTGTACTGATGTAATGCCATCAAATAGTTCTCAAAGCTCATATACTTGTGCATGTGCTGAGTATCATTATGGAGTAAATTGTCAATATGAAATAAATGCTTGTGAAAATGAGACATGTTCAAAAAATGGGAATTGTTACAATGAAAATCACCAGGCAAAGTGTAAATGTTATTTTCTTTATAATGGAGATAAATGTGAAGTTGAAACAACAGAGAGAAAGGTTATCAAAAATGTGATTACAACCGCATCAGTTGCTGCTATTATTTACTTAATTCTGTCGGTATTTTTCATTATCTTTTTGGACGCTTCAAAATTATTTATTCATGAAAGACCGAAAAAAGTTGTCAGAAAACAAATCATCCGCAAAAGCCATAGGAATGGCATATTTTCTTTCAATTTAAATTTAAATTAAATTAAAAACCTTAATAGCTTTTTTAATGATTTTTTTGAATAAATGAGCGTTTTTTTTATAATTTTTTTTTAGACAGGAATGTTACTGCTAGAGGTGTGTCGATTTCGATCTGTTCTAGTAGATTGATCGAAATCGGTCGATCAAAATTCATTCATTTTTAAGCAACTTTCAACCGTCCAAATAATAAAACGCTATTTTATCATTAGAAATTGGCGCTTTTTATATCTATGTTGAAAAAAAAATTATATTCAATCGTCAGCATTGATCTTAATACAATTGTTGAGGGATGGGATTAAATTACTCTTCAATATGATAATCATCACTTGAACTCTCATTATCAATCATTAGAGGGGTAATGTAGAAACGAGTATCGGCTTATAATTGAAGATGTATTTCAAGCTGTACTTGAGAAACAAGGTTTTATTTAATAAGTTTATTTTCGGAATCGAACAATTCGAATAAAATCGCCAATTGCTAAAACACGACTGACCAATTTGTGCTCTTACTTGTGAACCTGGTAGCTAAGCTCTAGGATCTTCGATTCGGGTTACAGACTCGTTAAAATCTAAATAAAACTTAAGAAACCAAGGTCTGCCAGTTTCCGGACATCGATTTTTTGAAAGAATAATTAATCTTTACTAGAGTCTTGAAGCAACGGTTTTAAAAAACAGCGGCAATAGTAAGTATAGTAAGAACACTACTGGAACTTTGGTTCAACGTAAAATTCTTGGTTCGTTGAAATTTTCTTGTGTTTTTATGCCTAGTTCGAACCAAAGGTTCCAGAGTTTGCCTCTACTTATAGCTATACAGAAATCTTCGTATCTAGAAATCGGTTCCCGTTAACTTTAGTTGGGCGTAAAAGAAATGATCCTTAAGTTTTTTAGCTGTAGATTTTAATGAGTCTGTAGCCGAAGATCATAATGCTTAGCAATAACCAACAAAAAATGGTCCGGAATCTTAATAATGTATCCCTGATTCTAAATAATCGCAAAAAGGTCTAAGTTGTGACACTCTATGGACTCTCACGTTTGAGCATGAAACTCAAACGTGTTCATAATTTTAATCTTCTTACAACAGCCGATAATTGTACGAAAGTTAAGAGATTAGATAAACCCCAATAACTCGTATAATATAATTCAAAAAAATAAACTGAAAACAACACTTGAAACGGAAATTGAAAATTTTAAACACAAATTTGTTTTTATTTTCAAATAAATTTTTTACAACTTGAGAAAAAAAAATTTTTTTTTTTTAAATTCGATAAACATCCTTAAAGTTTGTTTAGCCTCAAAAAGTTATATAATAAAATGAAAGCTTAATTTTACATAAACTTATTATTAAATAACCTTGAGGATAATTATTAAATTCTGTAAGCAAACAGAGCGAGTGAAAGAGAGAAAACTTTATGTCGTGATATATTTCATTATATACTTTATAAATATTTCCTACTTTTAATTGAAACTTAAATTTTTTTTTTTTTTTTTTGAAGGATTTTTTTAATTCTCTCTCACTCTCTTAATAAAAAACATAAACCTTGTCGAAACAAATTAGATTTTTTTGCTCAATCGAAAAATAAAATGAAAAACTTGGTTACTTAACAACACTAAAAAATAAAATCTCTATGATTTTTTATTACCACCATTAATTTTATTTACCTTCATAATTAAGATTTTGTTTGACTCTGTTGTAAGTTTACGCATTATGAGAACAACAACAACAACTGTATTTCAGAATCCCTTTATTTTTTTCTATAAAATTTCAATTAAGCTTTAAATATTTACCAATAATATTTAGAGAGAGAGAGAGTTTTAAAATAATTTTTATAAACATTTTGACACAAGTTCTCATAAAAAAAAAGAAAATTTTTTTTTTCATTTTTTGATGGAAGTAAAGAATGTTTTAAACATATGAGCAGCGTATCTCAAAAATGCAAACTACTAGTAAAAGTAAATATTTGTTTATTTAAACTAGACTTTGATATTTTTTTTTTGTGTGGAGGGTACTTAGACTAATCTTCTATGTTGATATTAACAAAACATTTGACTACATCATTATTTCATGCTATGACTTGAACTTGAAAATTTCATTCAGGATGTGGTAGCTTTACCTTACGGTCATTACCATAAAAGTTTTTTTTTTTTTCGATAATCAAATAAAAAGAAGCCTTAAAATGGTTGACTTTCTATTTTAATAATATTTTTATTTTACAATTAAGGATGGAATGTTTATTTTTTTTTTAACAAGAACTAGTACACTGTTCATTCAAAATTTTAAAAGTCATCATTTAGTATGGATCATTTCAAAGTGATCCCAGTCAATTACAATTTACTGTAATTGGAACTAAACTGTAGTGTCTTACATTAGTACCTTTGGGCCCGTCTATCCGATCCTCTCGTTAGACGTCTTGAGCATGCTTTTATGCTCAAACTAACTCAACTTTCTTAAGTTAAGTTAATTAACTAAACCAGTGATATCAGCGAGATGTCGCTATATCACATAAACCAATAAACATTAAGATTAAATTAATGTACTACTGGACGATCACATGTTCCAAAAATGAACATTCCCGTTCATCCGAATATGTCCGAACGTTCAAAAGTTTCCATAACTTTTCGAGACCTTTCATAATTTTTAGAAGATTTTCATTAATTTTCGAGAACGTTCGGGACCTCGAAATGAAGGTTCATTAAAGGATCCGAACGTCTATTTTCGACGGGATCTTTACATATTATAGCTAAATTTGTCAATTTTGACGATGTTTCTGTGATCTTCGACCTCTAAAACCGTCAATCATTTACTCGTATCCATTTGTTTTTAGCAGCCGAATGTGGAGTTTCTTTATTTAAACATTTAAGAACTCATGATTGGAAAATTATATTGCTAATTTGAAGATATGTACATAAACATAAAATGCTCTTCTTGACACTAGGACCAATATCGGAAGTAAGAAAGAGCTCCGTAATTCTATTACCGTATTACCTTGTTCGATATTGCACAACCCGAAACACAACTTTGGCACAGGCAATAAATACCATCTCACCCATGTTAAAACATTCTTAAATTATTCCGCATGCTCCTAAGTTTTGAAAAAAAAAGAGTTTAGCACTTGATGTTTTGTCGTTTTGTTTTTTGAACTTTTAGGTCGACCTCGTCTTTTTACAACTCCTACAGCCGATAGAATATCTTTGATTATCCAATTTCAGTTTATCAGGGAAATGGTCTAACAGCCTCTAATTTAACAAATCACAGTGATACATCTTCAATTTTTGGCATTCCAGTTTTATCTTAAACAACAAACGTAGCAGCGAAATCAAATTTACAATCGACAGTCATAATCCATAGCCAAACAAGTCCATTTTCATTACCTCAATTTTTTGTACCTCGGTTCCAACTTTTGTTAGTCAAAGTTCGCACCCTAGTCAACCGAAAGGAAGAAACAAGTTTAGTAAACTTAGGTAATGTAGGGGTTGTAAAAAGACGAGGTCGACCTAAAGGTTCAAAAAACAAAACATATACAAAAACGCGCAATAAAAAATGTTTCTAGACATTGAAAGTGCCTTTAGGACACAAAAATAAGTAGATCTTGAGATTTAAAGAGAATCGTTCCTGGGCTTAAAATTAAAATTTAATCACTTAACAACTGTTAAGAAACAAAAAAAGAGTCAATTAATTATTTTATTTATTTATTAAAGCACCTGTAAAAGATCCAAGTCTCGAAGCAATAAAAAATAAACGTCCATCATTTATCGAGAATATTTATAATAAAAATTTACGTCCAATTAACGATAAACAAGATACAATACAAATACAACAAAACGAATCTCCAAATGTAGAAACAAATTTAAAACGTGAAAATACACAACATTCTTTTGAATCATTCGATTTTGATTTAGATGCTGATAGTAAAGAATTTAATGATCAAAGTGTAAGTGAATATGAAGATTTATGCTATAGTCTAGGCATTGTACCGTGTTCAATTATACTTAAATCGTTACCAACAACAAGTGTTTCACTTAGTAATTATGGTCTTAATTCAACTGGAACGCTTGCTTTAACCTATGCGTTAAAAGTAAAGTTCTTTTTTTTTTTGTTAAAGATGTGTTTCTATTGAATTAATTTTTAAATAGAACAATATATCAGTGACTAAGCTTGATTTGAGTGGTAATGAAATTGGTCCAAATGGTCTTAGACATCTTTCATCTTTACTCGAAGAAAATATTTCAATAATAGAACTAGTAAGTGTTTCGTGTTTAATGAAACGTCAAAAAATCGAATTTTGAAATTTTATTTTAGAATATTTCAAGAAACTTTGTCGGAAGTAATGGTGTAAAATATTTGATGGATATCTTTAAAAAGAATCGATATTTAAAAATTGTTGATATATCAAGTAAAGAATGATCCTAATTTTTGATACATCGTTGACTTTTTCAATGGTTCCTAATGAATTAAGATGCCAGAGAGTTATTGCACTAATTAATAATTTTAACATCCACGTCACTCAATAATTTTTGTTGTTTATTATTTTTCGAATTCAAATAATGAGTGTTTGCTAATACAAACAATCCTTATCTTGTCATTGAACTGCTCATGGGCACAACAGGAGAAATCCGAAAGATCTCTTGCTCTTAACTTCTTTAAAAATTTCATGTTCACTGTAAAATGTTGTCTTAATTTAAAATTTTCCACCTTAGTCTAATTTCTGGAGGAACTTTATTTAATTGGGCTAATGGGTTTTGAAAGTTAGCAGCTCCATGGGTACCATATGCTGCTATAGCATTAAATACACAAAATTTATAAACCGAATATTAGAGGCGACCACATTTTTAAGGTTTTAAAAGAGTTTCTGAGAAAAAAAATTTGGAAAGATAGCAAGTTTTTGGGCATTTTTTCAAGGGACTGCTTACTTTCAGAACCTACTAGCTCAAAGAATAATTTTCTTGGACCCCTACCCCTTTCAACATTAGGCAAGTCTTTTTTTTATTATTTAAAATATAGACAATTATAGTCTATGGTCTTTAGCCATCTATCAGCGAGCGATGCGATTCCTGTCTTTTAAAAAACTCATGGCACCCAGCATAATAATAGTTAAATTCCGCCTTCTAAGGAAATGAGCTTTATAGCTGAAAAGATGATAATCAAAAGAGGAAAGATCTGGACTATATGCTGGATGAAGTTGAATCCCTTCCAGTTCTTCAATTTTTTCCATGGTTTTTCGCGCGGTATGCAGTTTTGCGTTATCTTGAAGAAACAAAAAAGCTTTCAGTCTGAACTTGGGTCAAACGATGGGTCAAAACACTGGTTTCTTTCATCATTATTTTGAAAATAGATCCATTTCTCATCACAAGTAATTACCCTTCTAAAAAATCGTTCACCAAGCTGATTTCAAATCGTGTAGAGGAACTCGACAGCGTCTATTAACTTTAGTATCACCACTGTTTAACTTATTGAACCAAGCTTGTGACTTTCTTACTTTAAAGACATTCTCACCTTCTAATTGGCATATTTCGCGTTTTTCTGCAGCTGCTGTGTGACATTTTTAATCTATTAAGACGATCCTCCTAAACCTAAAACAGTAAATGATCAGCTTTTAGCGGAAGAAAATTAAAGTTGGGTTTAAATTGTTCGCCATTTTAATGAAGAGTTAAGGGCTATTGAAAAAGTTATCAAAGTCTTTTATACAAAAACGATTATTTTTTTTTATAGATAATGGCTTCAACGACGATGACGGAGTCCAACTAATTGAATCTCTAGATGTAAAACTTTTTTTATTCAAATTAGAGATGTTATTATTAAATACTTGAATATAATAAGGATAATTCAATGACACATCTAAACTTGAGTCAGAACAAACTAGCCGAACGATCTGGTATAGCAATCGGAAAATGGTTAGCTGACAATGGAAATCTATTAGAACTAAATCTAAGTTGGAATCATTTTAGAAAGAAAGGTGCAGTGGCAATTTCAAAAGGCATCTGGGATAACAATCATTTACTAAAAATAAATTTGGCTTGGAACGGTTTTGGCAATGAAGGTGCCGAAATGCTCGGCAAAGCTCTTGCGCATAATGTTATTTTAGAAGAACTTGATCTAAGATGTAATCGAATTGGACCAACTGCTTTCGCTAGTCTTGTAACTTGTTTTAGAGACAACAATTCTCTTAAAAAATTAATTGTAAGTCGAAAATCGTAAATTAAGTAATTTGTTAACTTTTTTTGTATTTTCGTAGATCGGAAAGAACAATATAAACACTGAAGCTTTGGAAGCAGTTCTTAAACTTTTTACAACATTAAATCCATTTCCACTTGAATTACTCGACGTATCGGACATGACACTTAAACCAACTATTAATGAAAGTATCGAAAGTGTTAAAGCTATTCATGCTAATTTTAAATGTTTACACGGTTTCTTAAATTTTGGTGAAAAGAAAACTTATAATCCAAGCGAAGCAGCTATTATGTATATACAAGAGTATTGTCAAAAAAATAATATTAGTCTTATGGATCTCTTTGCAAAATTAGACACAGTAATTTAACTAGTTTGAAAATTTGAGTTTTTTGTTGTAATTTTTTTGGCTTAGGATGGTTCTATGTCTGTTTCTTATGACGAATTTAAAGAAGGTCTCAAACAGTCTGGTATTCCAATATCTCCAGCTCAAATAGACGCCTTGATTGCTTATCTGGATCGTGATGGTGATGGAGAAATTGATTTTAGGTATTTTTTGTTTTAATTTTCGATTCGTTCTTATTTAATTCAAATATTTTTCTATTTTTAAAGTGAATTGGTAATTGGAGAGGAACAAGTCAGAAAATCAAAAGAGTGAACACTTGATCATTTTATTTTTAGATTAACTTATTTTTTTGTCTCAATAAAAATGAAATACATTTTTTTTTAATAAATTATTTCTAATCATTGGACTAATGGGACTAATGTAGTCAAGCTTTTATCCTAAATTTAAAGCTAGTGGTTTAGGTGCAAGAACAATTGGTTGTTGCTCTCACAAAGCTGCAATTATATTTTATTTGGGTCACGCCCGATATTTCCCTGAAAGTCCTAAACCGGCAGCTTTTTATCAAATATATTCACCAACTGCTTCAGCTAATCAACAATGATGAAATCCTGTTACCGTTTTTGGTTAAGGCTAGAATTATTTCAAGACCAGAGACGGTTTATCTGAATTTTAGGGCAATCTTTACAGTAAAAATGGAGTTGTAGTTACAGATTTCTTTTTTTTTTGAGCTTTTATTTGCAAGCGTTTACGGTGATTAATGTTACCCATCAAACCATGGGTCAGATTTCGCAAATAAGAAACTTGTCAAAGTTTGAATACGGTTACGGTAGTGACGTGAGATTTCCATTAATTTTAGGCATTGTGAAGTTTAGGACAAACAAACATAACAATTTTGAACAATCGAAATGATTTTTTTTCTATTGGTCTTATGATTCTGCATATGTGCCAAAGTGTAACAAAAACTGTTACACCATTGAGAAATGTCTGCTAAAAGTGAGCAAATTCTCTGTAAAATGCACACCGTTATGGTAATTAAATACGCAAAACTTTCTTTTAAGAAAGGCGATCGAAAGTTTCTTGGTTTATTTTAGAAAATTATATCGTTTAGATGGATGACAATCTTTCTGAAAGGTGAGAGTTAGACTTAAGAGCACCAAATCCTAAAAACGATTTCAGTGGGATCTTTAGAATGCTATACTAATTGTTAACTCAGATTCCTTTTTTTTTAGAATAAAGAAAAATCTGGTCAAAAAGACCCGTCGGGCGTTTAAGGTGAACTTTTTTTTACTCGGTAAAATTTTAGATTTTATCTATGAAAAAATTTTATTTTATTAGTCTTTAATAGTAGGTCTAGTCCAAAAATTAGTTTATTCTCTGAGAAAGAGCTTGAAAACACATGAAAACGGGTCAGAAAGACCCGCCGGACTTTCAAGTGTTAAAATAATTTGTTCACTTCTTTTTTGAATAACATAAATTAAAAAAATGTGTTATCGATATTTCTGATTTTAATCGACTCAATAGGGATTTGTCAAAACTCGTGGTCATTTAATACTTGAGACAAAAGGTTTTTAAACCCAATATACCTCGGAAGCCAAACTTTAGTACACATTTCTAGTTAAAATTTGCCATAATGTTTAATTAACTGATAAAAAATTCATTAAACTATTATTTTTTTTGTCAAGGCTTTGTTTTTTTAATTCTTCGAAAGAGTTTATTTTGCGAATGTTATTATCAATGTATGCTCTTTAAAGTGGTAATTCTGCTCCGTTTGAACAACGCTTACACTTTTTCAAATGATATTTTTTAAAATTTTATTATTCAAAATTGCAATAGTAAATCTCTTTTTCATGCATTCGTTTTTAAGATAAGATAAACGTTTTTCGAATTTTTCAAAAATGTGATTTAATTGCTTGCAAGTCGTTTGAGCCCCTTAAAAAAAAAAATAATGAAACTTTATTTCTTGATATTTTATATTCTTCAAACGTTTCAAACATTGGGAAATGATGTAATTCAACGACGTATTTCATGTAGTATGAAAGCGAGTCTATTAATATTAATAGACTCGTCCAAACAAATTGATGAAAATATATTTAGCTCCGTAAAAATGAAAATAATCCCATCAATTTTAGAAATTTTCTCAAAAAATTTTGGAAGTAATTTTGAACTAAGTGTTTTAAGTTATTCGGATAGTGTAAAAGAAATTGTTCCAATGCAAGAGATTAGCGTTTTTGGTACGATTATAAATAAATTAGCTGCCCTTGAACAAGAAATGAAACCAGGTAATCATGTTAAAGGCTTGGAAAAGTTACTTGACGTTATTCAAAATAATGAATTAGCTGTGTGCATATGGTTTAGTCAAGGTCAATTTCAAACAAATCAAATAAATAAAGCAAAGCAATTAATAAATAGATTGAAAAGAAAATGTCATATTCGACTTGTCAATACAAATCCATTTGATGACAAAAAAGCTCAACAAATTTTAAAAAAAGAATTTATTTTTGGTGAAAACGAAATTTCAAATTTGAGCACATCGTTAAAAGATATATTTCAAACAGCTTGTATAATTTTATTTAGAAGGCAAGAAAGAAAATTTAAAACACAATGAATTAAAACAGTTAGTTATTTTTTTGGTGTAATCGAAGCGGGCAACTTTTTGTGTGACACTGTCTTGATTAAATTATTGTTTTACTGTCCAAAATTTGTATTATCTCGAGATAATTTTTAATAAAAAAGTGCCTTGAGATCGATTAAAAAAAAGTAAACTAATTTTTAAATAAAATTGTTATAGTAATTACTCCGATTTTTACTCCGATTTAAATTTAAAACCTTAGGGTATGTTCTGCAAATACTTCTTGCTGAGTTCAGAATGTAGACAGTGTTAACCGATTTCATTTAAATGCGCAACAATTTTGCAGAAGTTTGCAGAAAATATCCTAAGGTTTTACATTTAATGTTTACCTTTATTAAATCTTTTAAAATTTTAATTGAGCTTTTTGATATTTTATGAATTGATTTGCAACTTCAAGTCGCCAATACAGAAAGGAAAGATCATAGAATTCCTTGAAATCTTTTGTTGATTACCCTTTATGACAGACTAACGGCTTAGTCTAATGAATTCTAGCAAGTGAAACGTAAAATAGTCTCATCTCGTCAAGATCAAGGTATTTGAAATTTTCGAATAAACCCAAGGATTCTATTTGTACCCCCATAGCAGTGTCTTATATGTGTATCCAATTTTAAATCCTAGCTGAAGTACACGCTTAGGTCCTTTTCAAAAATTGTAATACAGTACTGTCACGCTATAGTGTTTTTACTAAAATTCACGTGAAATTACGAAATTTTACGGAAATTTACGTAAAATCCCGTAATATTACGTAAAATTACCAAAGTGAAAAATTGTGAATTTACCGGATTTTACGAGATTTTACGTAATTTTACCGGAATTTACGTAAATTTTAGTAAAAAGTAAAAATGCCAAAAAAACTCGGATTTTTCGATAATTTCGTGATTTTTCCAAATTTTCCAAATTTTAAATCATAAAAAACTAAAAAATAGATTTACTTTTTTTTACTTAAACTTACGTAATTTTTCGTAAAAAAGCAAGGAATTTACGTTAAATGACGTAAAAAATAATTTATACGGTCATTTTCAATTTTTTATAACTGGTCACCTCTTATTTGTTCTCAATGTTTTTGTATAATTATAAACATGCACTATGTTTATAATTATACAAAAAAATTGAGCTTTGTGAGTAATTTAATCATTTTATTAACATTTTTTTAGTATCCATTCATCCAATCTAGCTTTGAAACTATTAACAGACTTTGAATCGACAACCGATTGCGGCAAGGAGATCCTTATGTTCGCGACTCTATTCTTTTAAAAATAATAACGTAACATACTAATTCTTATATTTTTTTTTTACCAGATCATGTCCTCTTAAAGCATACATTTTACGGAAGTTAACCACTTCGAAACTATTTAATTTATTGAACAAGATCGCCTCTTTTACAAGCATTTAAGTCTACCCATGTCAAATTCTCCTGAGAGATCTCAAAGAGATAATCTGAGAACAAAATTAAGGAGATTTTTTGTAGAAAAAGAAGAGAAATAAATGAGAAAAAAATTAAAATCGGAGATTCACATAGAGGCTTATGAGAATTCTCTGAGAAAAAAAAAGTTGAAGTCTCAACGAGAAATCGATTTGATAGATTTGAGAAAAAGAACTCTTTATTTCTTTTAGATCTCTTAGAAATCTCCTTGAGAAAAACTAAAGAACTTAAAATAAGATGGCTTCTCTTTTTGATTATTTAGGACTCCAACGAACAAGATAAGTGAGGGCTTTGATATATTTAAGAGGTATCATACAAGTGAAACACTAAAATCATGATAGTTGCGTTAATAAACTGGAAATTATTTGATTGGTCAAAATTGTCCAATAAAAACGTTAATTTGAACTTTAATTTATTTTTTCTAAAAATTTGACCTTAACTTTTTATTAAATTTCATTATTGGTATAAAAAGAAATTTCAAAAACTAAATCAATCTTCTTTTAAGTTAGAAGTTTAAGATGTTAATTTTTTGGACCATGTCCAATATTAGAGGTATGTTAAAAATTTTACTGTCAAACTTGTAATGATAAATGGCCATTTAAATTTTCTTTTTAATTAAGTGCATAAAGAAAAGTTTAATCTCTAGATTTTTAAATCTTATCTGACAAAAAAGATAAATTATTGGATCTTGATGTACCTCTTAAAGAGAAATTCTTGAGATTCTCGAAGAGATCTATAAAGGACTGACGCTAGATATTTCTTCAGTATCGAATGTGAAAAATGAGAGATCTTTTAGAGAAAAAGGTTACAAAGATCTCCAATAGATCTCTACATAATCTTCTAGAGTTCTCTAATTTTCTCCGAACTTTTCTCTTTGAGATCTCTTAGGAGACTCAGGGAAGAATTTGACATGGGTAGTGTTGTAATCCCTGTTCCTGATAAACGGCATAAGTCTCGTAGCTCTAAACTTTTTCCAACTCATAGAAAAAGTTTAAATTACGAACACCAATGACTGTAAGCATACTCAAGATGAAGCCTGGCAAGCGAGAGATAAAATAACCCCAATGTTTCAAAATTTAAGCTATTCAGGGTATCTTTTGACACATAAAATGAATTATAACTGCATCTTCCCTCGACCTGAACATAATCTTACTCGATTGGACCATATCAAATCATTATGGAAATAAATTCCAAGCTCTTATATTCCAATTTATTTTTTACGTCATTTAACGTAAATTCCTTGCTTTTTTACGAAAAATTACGTAAGTTTAAGTAAAAAAAAGTAAATCTATTTTTTAGTTTTTTATGATTTAAAATTTGGAAAATTTGGAAAAATCACGAAATTATCGAAAAATCCGAGTTTTTTTGGCATTTTTACTTTTTACTAAAATTTACGTAAATTCCGGTAAAATTACGTAAAATCTCGTAAAATCCGGTAAATTCACAATTTTTCACTTTGGTAATTTTACGTACCGTAATCCCCCGCAAGGCTCCCCATGAGGGAAGTCAGGTTTAGACCCTTTGTTTCGGTTTTCGAAAAAGTTCAATTTTTAAAAAAATGATATAAGCAAATAGTTTTAACTTAACTGTGAGAAGTAAGACATTTTTTTTCTTGTCAAATATTCCCATTTTAATGCTAATGACGTGCATTGGGGAGGGGGGATTGTGCGGGGGATTATGGTAATATTACGGGATTTTACGTAAATTTCCGTAAAATTTCGTAATTTCACGTGAATTTTAGTAAAAACACTATAGCGTGGCAGTACTGTAGCTTGCATGCCTTCTTTGTAAAATATTCGAATGCAGGGTTTTGCAATATCGATTACTTTGCACTTTTCTAAGTTCAAGTCACATGACCAAGGCATTGACTAAATAGATATACAGTCGAGTCGCTTTAATCCGAACCAGGTTAATCCGAACTTTTAAGAATTTCGGTTAAAATTTGTCTCCCATTCAGGCCTCGATGCATCTAAATTAAGGCGTTTAATCCGAAAAATTTTATCCGAACTCAATTTTTACAGTCCCAAGAAGTTCGGATTAACGCGACTGCACTGTAGTATCGATATCTCACTGTAAACTTAGGTGATCAGTGATACTTCTAATCACTGCTAATAATTTTGTATCGTCTGCGTAATTCTTTGGTTCATTTATCTGACAATCCACTAGATTGTTAATAAAAAATTGTGAACCGATATTTGTGTAACTGGTCACATCAGGCCATTTCGAGACCACTCAGCCCACACGCACGCTTTGTTTTCTTTTTGAAAGGAAATTACTTATCCAATCTAATATTAGACCGACTAATTCATAATAGGGTAATTTTTGGATTATGGGCCGATTTGAAATCCTATCAAAGGCCTTTGTTTGCTAAGGCATTTATGATCAGGTCAACTGCTTCTAGCAAATTTGTTGTGCATTACCTATTTGGAACGAAATCGTGTTGTGAACTGGACACGATTTTTTGGTAAGCTTGAAAAACTAAGAATTTTTCATTTTTTTATTGGCTTATTATAACGTACAAGTTTATACAGGTTTAGATAGGAAAACTACAACATAGCGTCTTCTTTGTGTGTATTATTTGAATCGACCTAAGACAGTTAAGCCTGTTGCTCTTGCGCGTCTTAGGCAGAGTGTCAACTTATTTCAGAAATGTACTGCTGTTCAACAAACTGATTTACGCATAGAGAACTAATCCTTTTCTTTTGATGGCTTAAGATTATTGAAAATAAAAAAATTTATCGAATCAATTTTTATTTAAAATCGACAGATTAGATTGAATTTTTCGACAAATGTATATCAATTGATGAAAACTTTGAATTGTAAAACTTTCATTAAAAATTTTATTAAAATTCCTACACCAATTTGTCAATTTATTTGACAAATTCCAAAAATCCCGGTTAAATTTAATTCCATTTATTTTGTCATATATAAGACTAGCATACAAATATTCTATTATTCTTGTAGACTTTCGAATTATTTCGAATAAGTTCCTCAAAATCGATTCCATAAATAAACTATAACAACTAAAATCAATCCTAAAGTATTGAACTATACTTAAATACAACTTTTTATCCGAATTATATTTTAAAAATTTTCCAAATAATTCTTTTTCTTGGTCTAAATGTATTTCTACTTGTCGTAAAACAAAAGCTCTATATTGGTATAACATAATGGTATAGTTTAACCCTTTGTCTAGACCATTTTGAAAAGTAATTGTAAATTCTTCAATAGGCGTACACTTGTGTTTTGGAGTATTCAAATTTTCTAAACACGCCCAACAAAAGCTGTTACCACAAACACATTGCATGTGTGAACATCCACCAATTTTTTCTATAAAAATTCGGCATCTTGGACAAAATTTACCTCTTGTTATAAACTCAATGTCTTCGGGTATATTTACAAAATTGTCCAAATAGAACTTGTACTTTGGACAACTAATTGGATAGTGGTTATCTAAGGAACATTTTGTACATATTGTATTTCCGCATTGGCATTTTACGGAATTTGAAAATTCTAATATTTTGAATTGATAACCACAGTTTTTGGAACAAATTAAAGGATTCTTGTTTGGACATAAAATCGGTAGATGTTTTACCATTGATTTAGAAACAAATCGTTTCATAAATTGATTTTCTAATTTTTCATCACAACCCGGGTAAATGCATACAAAATTTTGAGTATTTATTATTTCATTGATATAACTATTCCAACAAGTTGAACAACAACCATGACCACAATCGGTCAAAGTTATTCGAGTATCCGAAATGTTAAAGCAAACGTTACATTCAAAATTAATTTTTTCTATTTTGAAATTATTAGGCTTGGGGGTGTTGATTTTTTTCTCCGGTATTTTATCACAGTTAATCGGAGTGTACAAGAATTTGAAAGTGACTCTACAACTTTTTTCAATTTTTTTGATCAAATCGCTTAGATTAAAGACTATTTGTTCGACTATTGAGTTCGATTTAAAACCGAGGGAATCTTCTTTGCAAACATTAAAATCTTCATCTAAACAAATTTGACGTTTACGTTTTACTTTTAGAGTCTTTCGTATTGAACGATCGTATGTTTTTTTATAAATTAAGTGACCATATTTTTGGCCCGTTTTAAAATATAATTTATCCTCACGTTTATTTACGAGTTCTTTTGTAAACGTAAAAGTTTGAATCACTTTTTTGGTATCTTGATCGAATACGAGTATTTCTGATTTATCTTTACAAGTAATGATTTTACCGTAATCAGGATTTTGTTTAATTTCATTTATAAGTTTGTCTCTTAAAGACCAATTTTTGTTCTTGTTAAGATTTAAGTCAATACACTCTGTATTATCTCTAAAAGTAATTGAGCATTTTGGTGTGAATTTTTGACGATTTCGACGAATAAATTTTCTATTTGATGATTTTAATTGAAAATAATTCGAAATAAAATAATTATCTATCATTCTTTGGCCTAAACTAAAAGGAAACTTTTAAGGTTTTTGTTAAATTTTTTATTCAAATTAGGATTTGACATTTCAATTTTTATACTCAAAAAAATAATTTCACAATTATTGTGAAATTCTAAAAAAAAATTTGGCTTAATTTCACAAACATGATTTTGTCAATAAGCTTTGATGATTTAAGAAAGATAGCTTTAAATCCCAGTACAAAAAGTCATGACAAGGCTAGTACACCGTTATCCCAAAAGCATTAAGCTATTCAGGGTGTATGTAAAGTGACATTTTCAAGTGCGCTAAAAACGAAATTTTAAAGCATATATCGACGTTTTTTGACTGAAAACTCGGCGAATTTTCAGAAATCTAAGGTTCATTAGATTCAAAATGTCCACACTATCTGAAATTGTTATCGTGTTCTACGACCATTGAAAACCCCAGAAAATAAATTTTTCCCTGGGGGTAAAAAATCAAAATTTTACCCCTTCTCCTAAGCTTGCGGCTTGGAAAATTTACTCTATTTTATCGTTTTCTACTGTGTATTGCTTTAGGGGATTTTTTTCCCCATCGACAATGGGGTAAAATTTTCAATTTGGGGATTAAAAATGGTTGCAGTTGAAACAAATTTTTTGCTGCATCTATTATAATTCTGCAAACTCGATACAGATTGCCCGTCGCTCATGTTGCTCATTTAAATGCGCAATTGAATTGGGCATGTTGAAGTTAATACACTCGATGTAAATGTTATAAAATAACTGCGTAATAACTTTGCAGAATTTTTGCAGAGCTTAATGTAAGATTTAGCATGTTTGTTACATAACTTAGCATTTTGCTGAGCCGATTTTTAATGCTTCAATAAAAAGTTATTAAGAAGAAACTAGATTAAGCATGATCAGATGATCATAAACTTCAAGATGCCTTGAATTGCACAAATTTTTTCCGAATTTTATAGTAGGTGCAACAAAATTTATTTCAACTGCAACGATTTTTATTTTACTCAAAGCCCTCCAAAATCGTTTTTTTTTTAATTTGAAATCTCTATTTTAGGACCTTTCGCCAATTTCCCTCATTAATTTGTCGATTATGGGTGATTTATAGCCTTTTTTATGAGATGGGAAATTCTAAATATAAACATCAAATTCGTTACCTACGACCCTGAAATACGCTATTAATGCTAATTAATTAACTGAAGTTTGTTGCGTTCGAGCACTTCCCTCATTTCAATATCAGTTATACAAATCTTCATAAACTTCCTGTTTCATTTTTTTCGATTCGAATCTTTTAGATCTCTAAATAGTTTTTTTTGCACGTTAGCTGTTTGAGCAAGTGAAAGCTGGTTCGAATCTCGCTGTAAGCATTTTTTAAAGCTTTTTTAAAACTTTGTTAAGTTTTATTTTCAATTATAGAAATATTGCAACAAACCTAAATTCGCCTTATTCTTTTCTCAACGGTTAAAAGAAACCAACAGACTTTAATGGGAAAAAAATGCGTTTATTTAAAGGTTTTTTTTTTTCTTCCAAAAATTCGAAGCGTAAGTTTCGCGTCATTCAAAACGACAGCACTATCTGAATCGACCATTTTCGATGCCATATCTGAATCTACGCATATGAAAACCAGAAAAAAATTTTGACACGAGGGCCTTGAATTAAGGCAGCCTTCTAACTCGGTGATTGCGGTTTTTAAACTTTTACACTTTAATTTTCATACAAAGGACTTTAAATTTATACATTTTCTAAAAGAGCATAAAATTACAGTGGTGCTATGATCACAGTAATTTACAAAATTTTACGTAATTTCTGGTAATTTTACCATATTTTACTCTTTTTTACGTAAAAAAGGGTAATTTTACGTAAATTAACGAAGGTGAAAAAGAGTAAATTTTCCCAATTTTACGGAAAATGTGTTAAATTTACGGAAATTTACGTAAAATTCTGTAAAAACCAAAACGGCCAAAAAAAAATTCAACCCTCATTTGGTTTTTCAAAAATCTTCACAAAATAAAAATAAAAAAAAACAAATTTATGTTTAATTTAATAGTTAACAGGCTAATGAACAAGAAAAAGCATTTTTTTTTTACCTTGACTTATGATTCGGCTTCCTATAATAAATTTATTGAAAAAAATTCAGAATTAGAATTGGCCGTTTTGGTTTTTACAGAATTTTGCGTAAATTTACCACATTTTCCGTAAAATTGGGTAAATTTACTCTTTTTCACCTTCGTTAATTTACGTAAAATTACCCTTTTTTACGTAAAAAAGAGTAAAATATGGTAAAATTACCAGAAATTACGTAAAATTTTGTAAATTACTGTGATCATAGCACTACTGTATGTACGAAGTTAAGTATTTTTTATGTTTTTCAAATACAGTTAAGCTTCACTTTAAGGTGAAAAAGGAATTTTTTCGGGTGTTTTTTCAATTTCTACTCGGAGGAATGACCGAAAACTCTCGTTTTCTAATTCAAACTTGGATTAAATTTTTTATTAAAATAAAAAAATAAATAAAAATTTTAAAAAATAGAAGAAAATTCTTAATAAAAATAGAAGAATTTTTTGAAACAAGACTTTTCCAATGTAAAATCAAATTGATCATTTATAAAATACAATCTCCATCTTGTTTCTAAAGAAATAAAAATTTTAAACAAAAGAACTCAAAAACATTAAAATTTCGCTCTTATTTAAATATTCAATTGTTTTTTAGTGCAACTATTAATTGTATTCAATTCATCAATTTCAGCCAAATAAATACCCTCAGACAATTTACTCGCAATTGTTAGAAAAAATTTTTTCCAACTAGCTTTTGTTCTAAGATCAAATATATTATCATCATTTATTTGCTTTTCCAAACAATAAATTAAACTCTCTTCAAAGTGTTCAAAATCAGCTGGACGTACACCATAATCATAATGATTCTTACCCAAATGAGTTATCTCTTTGAATTCATTTAAATTAATTGTGTTATACGAAGATATAATTTTATCAAATATCTCCATTATTTTAGTTGCATGATAAACAAGTTGTGGATTCTTTCGTATTTCATCTTCTGAGTTTAAATCTTTGGCAAATATCCATTTGTGTTTAATAGCTGGATGTCTCATAAATATGCGAGTCATTATGGTCATTCCAAAAACCTTGTGGTTATCGATTAGCTTCCATGATGCATGAACACGTTCAACTTGTTCATCGGTCAATTCAAAACCCTCTGTGTTCTTGTACTTGTCCACAATGGCTGGATTTAGTTTAGTCCTTTGAGCCATTATTAAATCACTGTGTGAGCAACCCATTTTATATTTTGATTCAAAAATATTTTTTTTGTAATTTTCTAAAATGAAAGAACAAAAAATTTTAACAGGTTTTAAACAAATTAATTGACGCAAAGAGATAGTGAAAATAACAGTAATTTCGTTTAAATTATAGGTGTCTTGGCATTGATTGGTGAGCGTTGTTCGAATACTTTAATGTTTCTAAATTACGTGGTTTTTAAAAAAAAAAGAATTACACGAGACAAAAGAGATTATTTTAAAACGATAATTATAGGATTCAGTAAGGATCTTAATTTTGCTTCCATCACATTTCGATAATTCGAATCTTCTAATCAAATTTGATCTGATTTAGTTTGCGTAGAAATTTTGATTTGATTAATCACTATGATTAGTTAAATTCTAGGGTTAAAAACATCTAGATTGTTTAATCAAACCAAGACAGTGATACACGCCCGACTTAAAAATTGTTTGAAATAATCTTTTAACATGCAATGCATTAATCTTGTCAAGAGAAATTAGCTTTCAAGATCCGGGAACAACTTAGTAAGGTTTATGAGATATTGAAAATTCAGAAACTTCTTTAAGCCATCAAAATATGAGACTACCGTTATCCCAGTTTATCTGAAACATTTTGACCCCTGATAAACAAGCATCCAGTTGATTTTTTGAATAAACTCTACGTAGCCACACTTTGTAAAAATTGGTTTAAAAAATACATGTATTCTTGCTAGATCTCAACGATAGATCTCTTTTGTAATATAGAAGTGTCTGATTGAGGGTCCTTTATTACCCTGAACAGAAAAAGGAATTTTTCAGACCAAATATCTGCACTAGAAGTCTAAATGGGGTATCATTATGAAGCTCTTGATTTACTCACCCTTAAATGAAAATATTTTCTTTCATTTATAGTAAACATGAGTAACCGGTTTAAAACAAGTATGGTCTATTTGACACAATATTTCTTGGTATTAAAATTAAATATCTTAAAAATTACGGAATCGCTTGACACAATCGCAATGACCTATAACATCGTAAAAAAATTTCCTATCTTCCATGCAACATAATTAACAGAATTTACAGAATTAATTTTCCGAATAAAAAATTGAAACTTTGGGAGATTTGTTTCGATGCTTAAAATATGGAAGTTTTAATACGATGTGATAGGACAAGCGATTCTGAAATCTAAATACCAATAAATATTGAGTCAAAGTGCCTTACTTTTTTTAAAAGTTTCACCTCTATATTTTAGAGGTCTATAAATCTTAAATTAATTAGATTAGAATAAAATGATCGAGTTTCTTATATTTATCATTATGATTAAAACTATGTTACAAAACCATTAACGGAAATGAAATAATGTTTTCCTTAATCTAGTGATCTTTGTTTAAAAAAAAACAGCAAGAAAACAAACGTTAATTAAATATTTTTTATAAATGATGAGAGTTTCGTAATAAAGTGGTGGCATAAGACATTGCGTTTCCTGACATACGTAAAAAAATTAGACACAACTTACAACAAAATGTCTTAAATTAATTTTAAAAATCACCTAAAAATGAGAGGAATTATTCTAGAACCTCACAGCTTGTTTGCATCAAGTATCCAGGCTGATTATATATTTTGACTCGTTCAATACTTAGAACTCACATGTTCGTATTAGTCACCAAAGAACCAAAAGGTCACTCGCCTGTTGAACTTTTAACGTATAGATTTACAAAATAGATAAATTAATGGTACAACTGTATCCTGTTAACCTCTTTTTGGACATCTATACGAGTATACATAAATATCTATGCGAATATAGAAATTATCTATACGAATATAGATATTTTCTATACTTTTCAGTCCAAACATGGATATTTTTTAAAATTTATTTTCAAAAAATACATCTTATGTATACGAATATAGATCTGATGTATACCGATATTCGAAAAACGGAAAGCATTACCTTTGATATCCGAGGAGATCAGGGTAAGCTTTTGCATGACGGGGAGTCATAGCAATGGTCGAGGACTTTAAGTATTTAGGGTCTAAAGTATCATTCATCGAAGCTGACTTTAAAAACCGCAAAGCCTTGGCATGGGCGGCTTATTGGAAGCTGGATAAGATCTGGAGAGCGAAGCATTTTCTTCCCACATTAAAAGGAAAAATCTTCAATGCCTCCGGTGTTTCAGTTTTGCTGAATGGTTGTGGAGCATGGATTGTATCAAAAGATCTAGAGGGTAAAATCAATAGCTTTGGTACAACATGTTACAGAATCAGGCCAATGGATAAAGTAGGACTCGAAATAATCTACAACAATGTGAACCAAAGACCGCTAGTGGAGTCAATGAGACGAAGACAATAATCGTGGGATGGTCATGCCCTACGCAGAAGCGAACATGACCAGACAAAGTATTCGTCCTTTACGAACCGGAATCAGGACTGAATACCTTTAAACGAGGACGGAAAAACTCGAGTACATTTGTGATAAAATGTTTCCATCAAAGAGCGAAGTGGTACAGTCAGAATTGGTGAGTCTTGCAAGCTCACGTGATCTATGGAGAAAAAGAGTTACCTGTAAGTAGATTTAACATTAATTAAACACCTTAGTAGAACTTGGAGTGATAGGACCATAACGTGAACCTAAAGCTAATATTGACTTGAGCCTGGTTGCTGCTATTGGACTAAATGAAAGCTGATAAGTTTAAACATTGTTTTATATCTATATTCGTATACATAAGATGTATTTTTTGAAAATAAATTTTAAAAAATATGTATATTTATGTATACTCCCAGGATTTGATTCTTAAAAAATGTCTTATCAAGTTCTTGACACGATTTTTTCAAGTTCAGGAATCGATCTTGGAAGATTCCAGTTAAAAATGAGAAATTTGAAAGAATCTTAAGTAAGAAGATGTCATGAAAAAATAAGAAGTAAGATTCTTTAAGCTTCTTTAAAATATTTAAATTTTTTTACTGACCTATTTGGAATGCACCGGAAGCTTAAAGAATCTTACTTCTTATTTTTTCATGACATCTTCTTACTTAAGATTCTTTCAAATTTCTCATTTTTAACTGGAATCTTCCAAGATCGATTCCTGAACTTGAAAAAATCGTGTCAAGAACTTAATAAGACATTTTTTAAGAATCAATTCTTGGGCTCGCATACATAATTTGTTTGGACTGAAAAGGATAGAAAATATCTATATTCGTATAGATAATTTCTATATTCCCATAGATATTTATGTATACAGTCATCCCTCGATAATCCGAACAGAAATAGCCCTCATTAAAAGTAGTTCGGATTAAATTATTCGGATTATCAAATTAACCGAATTTCTGTAAAAATTGAAAAAAAAATCGGTTAAACAAAAAAGTTTATGGCAAAAAATAAACTTGAAGTAATGTTTAAAGTTATAACGGACGCTTAGGCAAACGAGGTATTTTTTAAAAAGATACGGCAATCAGAGACGTTATTTATGTTGAGTAAGATGTGAAATTTCTACACGCACGAATTAATTGATTAACTAAAAAATACAAATAATTTCTTTTCCATGTATACAATTAGTTTTTTTTTCATGTACATAGCGTAATGTCAATTTAAGTTATGAATTTTTTTTTAAAAAGTCCAGTATTAATAGTGCATATTAAAAGATTCAAACGCTTTATACCATTGACAGCCTCAATCTCATCAACTTCGACATCAAAATTTGAGATCTTTGATATGTCAATCATATATATGAATTCATTATTGACTGGCTGTATAGTTTTGTCCATGTTTTTTTTTTGAAATATTCGAATTAAAAAAAACAAATAACATTAATTTTTGGGAATTTAGCCACCAAAATTTTGTCCGAATTTCAAATTAATCCGTATAAAAAATTCGGATTGTAAAATTAATTTTCAATTAGATCTAATAGTAGGAAGCCGTGAGCCACCTATTTTTGTTCGGATAATCGAAAAATTCGGATAACAGCAGAGTCGGATTATCGAGGGATGACTGTACTCGTATAGATGTCCAAAAAGAGGTTAGCACGACACAGTTATACCAAATTAATTAGACAAATTTTTGATTGTTGATAACTATGAGGATGAATGCTTAAAATTAGTATCCATCTTATAATTAGAAAAAAAGCAATTTTTTGTATAAATGTTGTGTATAAACTTAAACAATCTTAGGATTTAGAATATCGAGTGGAATATAATTTAATTTTTAAAAAAATTAGATTATTTAGATTTCCTTTTGTACAAGTTAATTACGGAAATATTTATTTTTTTTGTTCTGAAATTAGACAAATTTGTGCTAGATTTATTAATGAATAATTTTGCATCGGCATAACAGTCTAAGCTAGTTCGACTAATTGCAGTTAATCATCTTAAAATAATTGATCAGTTAAGTTCAATTTAACCTTGATATTTTATTGTGTGATTTATCTTGCTAAATTATAATTATTTGTTATAGGCCAATAGCTAACATGGGTTAAACTCCAAATTAGCTATGTCAGTAACTGAAACGTTTTTAGACATTATTCTATCTTACTTTGAATCTAACGAGTGTTACAAAATGGTTGTCGAAAATCAATGAACTTTTTTTAACTTGTACGTTGTCCTTTCTAGTTTATAAAAAAATGGTCAGCTTTTCAGCAAAAGTTTTCTTTTGGGAGTAGGGTCCTCGGAAGTGACCCGACCCAAAATTCTCGGGTGTCCTCGGTAATTTTATTCTGGAAAAAAGTTACGAATCACCATTGGATCGAAAAAAACGAAAAATCTCCGGGATAACTATGTACTCAAACAACTTTCTTGACCTTAAAAATTATGGCAAAAAACAAGCTTCAAAATGTTGTATGAACCCAGGAAACAATTCGATAACAGTTATTTTTAAGAATCTTAATTAGATCTTGATTTGGTTCTTGGTAAAGTTCTTCTTCAAGATCTTAATAAGTCCTGGTATAGTAGAGATTCAAGAACGGTAACGATTTTATAAAGTTCTTTTAAGTGAACTCAAGAATTTCAAAACTCACGAAAAAGTATAAGATTAATTAAGAAATATGGCAAGATCTTTTAATACGCCTAGATAAGAATTCAATTAGAAAAAAATAAGAATTTTGAAAATAATATTACCGTCAACTTAACAAAAAATAATTTATAATTATATTTACAAGAAAAACTGCTAGTTCTTACTCATGTAGATCATGTAGTTCTTACTCACGTAAGATCTTAAAGGATCTTATTTAAGAATTATTTCCTGGGAAACTTAGCATTGGCACACTTAGTTAAAAAATCGCTACGAATTCTTTATTTTGGACTTTTAGTAGTAGTAGTAGTAAAAACTGCGACTTGGACATTGTCCAAGCAGAACCCTAGAGGGCTATAGCAGTCGTTTTCGAGTTCGTTTCAATGTAGTACTTTACATTTTTCTGCATTTAATACCGTTGACCACTCGTTGGACCATCTACAAATTCGATCAACGTCATCTTGAAGCTGTATGTGGGAAAATAAATTCTTGATAACAGCGATAATTTTTGTGTCATCGGCATAAGCTTCACAATTGTTTTGTATCATTTCTAGCATTTCGTTTATATAGATTATGAAAAGCAGAAGACCAAGGACAGAGCCCTGTGGTACCCCACTGAACACTGTTAGCCAGATTGAAAAAACCTCTCCTAGCACAACACGTTGAGACCGTCCACTCAAGAAGGCTTTTATCCAATTTACCAACCTTTCTCCAAATCCATACTGTCTTAATCGAAAATCTAGCTTTGCATGTGAAATTTTGTCAAAGGCTTTCGAGAAATCGGTGTAAATGATGTCGACCGGAAAGCCCAAAGCCAAAGCATTGGTGATTATGTCAAGCGGCTCTAATAAATTTGTGGAGCACGATTTAAACGGTAAAAACCCATGCTGGGCTTTTGAGATGAGTTGATTATCAATGAGATGTTTCAACATGATGTCTTTGATTAAGCTTTCCATAATTTTACACAAAATACATGTTAATGAAACAGGCCGATAATTGCTCACAAGCAATCTACTTCCTGATTTGTGCAGGGGTGTTATGTTGGCTTTTTTCCAAAACGTTGGAACTACACCTGAATCGAAGGACTTTCTGATAATTAAAGCAATTGGAGTTGCAAACGCAACAGCGGCATTTTTTAGCACTGTGCCGTGTATTTTATCGGGTCCAATCGCTTTATTAGGGTTTAAAGACTTTAACTTATTAATTAAAGAATCATATAATAGGAGTGTATTTACCACTCCTAATGTACTCGGATCCCATTTTTATCTGATACTCGGAATCAGGACAAAAGACTGACTGAAATTACTCGTTCAACTCATTTGCTATTTTAACTTGATCTGTAACTACTTGGTCGCTAACTCGTAAAGCTCTAATCGGTTGTTTAGTCTGTTGTTTACTGTTTAAATACCGGTAAACTAATTTCGGATCTGATTTAGCTTTTTTTGCAAGATTTGTCTCATACTTTTTGGTTATCAAAAGTTGGTTATCAACGCTGAAAATGGTTCAAAAAAGGTAATTTTTTGAAAATTCTAAAATCATTTCAAGGGTTTTTCTACATGAGGATTACGAATCTATTGTCAAAAATATGAAAATCTATCATTTTAGTGATTTTTTATTTTTTTATTATTTTTCGGTCTCGATTATACAAAAAGTAAAAATTAATTGACAAAAATTGAGCTCATAATTTTGTCTAGTTTTCGAATCTGTTTAGAAAAATTGGGGTTAGGGGGTAAATTAGGGACTATATACAAAAAAACTGAAAAAAGACATGGAATTTTCCGTTTCCGCGGAATTATCTCGGTCAAAAACTATTTTTTCCGAGAAACCAAATACACCTTTTTGAAGCAGAGATTATGATTTTTAAGAATATGTGTAAATTTATGCAATTATGTAAGTTAGTTGATATGTATTTAGGCACAAAAAGATGAAGCTCAAAAACTTTTAGTTTATCTTCGAAGACAGGGTTCTTCAATAGAAGCTCTGTTGATACCTTAACCCTTAAAAATTATTGACATATGCCTCATGAATGCATTTGTCAAATGTAAAAATATTTCTAGAGACACTGGTATTCTGTAGGAAATCAAATCTAGTTTTTATTTAATCGAAAATTTTAGCAACCATTTGTAATCACCAAGGATTATTGTTGCAATCATAAAAAATATCAAAAACACAAAATTTGCTCGCTATGTGCATTTTTTTTCTCGATCAACACTTTCCTTAATAACACAGCAAAAAAAAAGTATTTTGAAAACAAACTTAATAGGGAAAAAATTTATTAACTAAAAAAAACCATCTAAAAGAGACAAAATCTAAAAATTTAAATGAAACCATTTCTATTTGCCATCAGGTAATAACAATGAAAGTAAATATGAATCATTTAAACAACCAGCAACAAATTCATCTGAATTTAAATTTTTACTACCATCTGAATCTAATTTCAAAAAAATAGCTTGTGCTTTACTAGCAGCTGAATTTTCACCTTTGCGTTGATCTTTAGGAACATTTTTCAAATCCATTAAAGCCTCAATAACTTTTGTCATTTCTTTAATATCAATTTGATTATTACCATTAACATCGTAAATTTGAAATGCTAATTTTAGTCTCTTAGTTAAATCACCATCAGACAAAGCCGAAATAGCGAGTAAAAATTCACTAAAACTAATGAATTTATTGTTATCGGCATCAAATACTTCGAATACAAAAGCACTGAATTTAGATGGATTTCCACCTGGATAGAGTTGTTCATAGACTTTTTCGAATTCTTTTTTGTCTAATTTACCATCTGGACAATCTTTCTGTACAATGAGTTAATAAAACTGAGGGTTATAGATTAAAATTAAAAAGCTTACCAAAAAGTCATTGTACCATCTTATGATAGCCTCACGATCATATTTTGAATTGTTCATCAAAAATTCAATTTCTTGTTCTGTTAATTCTGGTCTTGGACCATTTTTGGTCGATTTTCCACCCATTTTTTGTTAAGAAAAAAAAAATTTCTTAAAATCTTAAAAAAACTTTTGTATTTAAACTAAAAAAGAGAGAGAGAGATCGTTCGAGAAAATTTTTTTTTTTGTTCAAAGCATTCAAGCAAATATTTAATTAACAAGCAAACTTTTTTTTTTCATAAAGATAATTTGTTATTTTAAAATATCAAGTTTTTATTTGAATCCAGGTAAATGATGATGATGCAAAGACTTTATTTTTACGAGTTTGTTTTCGAACAACGTAAATTCAAAACTTATTCGAAATGTTTTTTTTTTTTTGGAAAATAAAGACATCAACTTTTAAAATTAAGTAAAATAATTTTGAAACGACAAGCTAAAGCTTGCATATCTTAGACACCATTTTTTTTAATAAACACAAAATAAAATCTGATTATTGATTTTATTAATGTTAAATTCTGATTAATTTTGTTATCTAACATTAATAATTAATTCAATATTATTAAATGAATTTTATTTTAAGCATGCTAATTTACATCCAAAATTCAACAAAAACCAAATCAATATATATTCAAAATTCCACATATTTGTTTAGCTGTGTTTTTGTTCGTGTTCAATACTCTAAGGACTAACATTTTTATAATTTCAAATTTATTCTCTCGAAATCCTAAAACACAAGAGAGTATTTTTTGGTTCCACAATAAAGAGATTTATTCTTGTTGAAAGGCAGTTCTGCTCCAACATTCTTTCTGGGTGGTTCAGTAATATTTGGGTGATTCATAAAATTTAGCGTTTTTTAGATGGTAAATTATTATTGATTCTAGCTCTTGTGTAATCTCATATTTTTAATTCATATTATATTTTGGATTAAACAAAATTGAACGCTCTACAAGATGATTAGTTTAAATTTAAAAATTTTTGATTCTAAGTATTTTTAAAATTATGAAAATTTTTAAATTGCGGTGCTGTTAAGTCATTATTGGAAAAAGGCCTCACAGAAACAGCAGCAACCCGCGAAGAATGTCAAGTAGAAGGTGAGAATTTCCTTAAAGTAAAAAAGGCACAAGCTTGGTTCAATAAGTTTAACCGTGGTGATACTAGCCTTTGAAAGAAAAATGGGTCTGAAAGACCAGTAATTTACGACCAGGACGCCCTGCGTACGGCGATATAGAGCAACCCCCGGGTTAGTACTCGCGAATTATCAAGTGACCTTAGCACTACACAGTCGACCGTTTTTCTTAACCTTAAGTTGATCCATAAATTTAATAGACGCTGACGATTTTATCCACACGATTTGACACCTTATGATATTCAAAGTCGTATCAAAATCTGTAGAAAACTAATCATTAATCCTCTTGATGAACGATTTTTCAGAAGGGTAATTATTTGCGATGAGGAATCGATCTTTTTTTGAAATACTGATGACAGTAACCAGTGGTTGAACACATCTCAACCAGCCTTACCAGTCGTTAAAAAAGGACGATTCGAAAAGAAGGTAATGGTGTGCGTTTGATGGGATTAGTAAGTGGTAATACACTTTGAACTGGTTCCTGAAGGTCTTAGGATAAATGCTGACCTTTATTGTGAACAATTAGAACGAATGTATGCTTCACTTCAACCTTCTTTGTTCAACCGAAAAACCGCATTTTTGTAAAAATTTTCAATTTTGGGATAATAGTGTAGTTGTTAGTTGCAGATGAGAATCTTATGTGTAGCAAAATTGTTGAAACTTGGAGCCTTCTGAAGAATTAATTTATCTCATCTAAAAAAAAGTTATTCAAATTAATCCGAATCTGGGTAACTATTTAATCTATAAACCAGGTGAGTACAGTGCTGGTCATTCAAGAAACGTTAAACTCGAACAGAACCGTACCTAAATTATACTCTTACCGTACCAGAACCCATAGCAAAAAATAAACAGCGAAAAAGAGCCATTTAATTATAAATTTTGTACGGGTTCGAGTACGGTTGAAGTACGCTTTAGTACGCTTTTATCTAAGAACAAGAAGATTAAATGGATGACCTAATTCAAATGTACAAGAAGGCAAACAATTATGAATTTATAAAGGAATCATTTACAGTCTAAACACAAGATTCGAAAGCCGGAGATATAAATTGAGAAGAAATCGTGAACGTGAACAAGTAAAAAATTCCTAAATCAAACTTTTTTACAAATAGAGTTGTGAATGGATGGATCAAACTTCCGGAAGAAGTAGCAAACGCAAAGAATCTGAATTGTTTTAAAGCGAAGATTGATTTTTGAATGTCGAAACAAAAAGAAGCGACTGCTACAGCTCTTAAGAGATATGCTTAAATGACCTCTAAGCTGCAGTTTAAGCTACTACTACTGTAGTGTCTTACATTAGTACCTTTGGGTCGGTCTATCCGATGCTCTCGTTGGACGCCTTGAGCATGCTTTTATGCTCAAACTAACTCAACTTTCTAAAAGTAAGTTAGTTAAATAAACTACTGATATCAGCGAGATGTCGCTATATCACAACTACTACTACTACTACATGGGTCTGAGTTGGGTTTTTTAGCTTTTCTTTCGACAGTAATTTTGTTTTGAGTATATAAACCCAAAATTTCTAATACTACTACCTACCCGAATCAAGGACCTGAATTTTTCCGGTAACCCTTACCAACCCAATATCTTAACATTAATGGCTACATATGTCTGCTTAATACTAATAATTAAGATGTTACATGCTTCCGTAGCAGTTGTAAATTGTATTGCTTTTAGGCCTTATCTATCTCACACCGGGTTTTGTAAAGTCAAACTAGCAAAAAAAATTTCAATGTCCGTTTCGGTGGCATGCTAACCATTTCAAAATTTTTAACAAAAATAAATTCAAACGAAAAAATTTAAATTTAAATTTTTTTTATTTATTGAAAAAAAAATTATTCTCGTGCATAAATTATCAATTTAATTTTCATCTGGTAATAAGAGTGACATGATATATTTATTACCCAAACATCCATTCACAAACTCATCACAATTTAATGCTTTACTACCATCTGAATCTAATTTTTGAAATATTTCTTTAGCTTTATTAGCTGCTGAATTTTCACCTTTACGTTGATCTTTAGGTACACCTTTTAAATCATACAAAGCCTCTAATACTTTTGTCATTTCTTTAATATCAATTTGATTGTTATTATTCGAATCAAACACTTCAAAACCAAATCGAAGTCTCTTTTTAACATCACCATCGGTCAACACTGAATTGGCCAATAGAAATTCTGTAAATGTTATATATTTGCTACCATCAGTGTCAAATGCGTCGAATACAAATTTACTGAATTTTGACGGATCTCCTTTTGGATAGAGTTCAGTGTACAATTTTTCAAATTCTTTTTTGTCCAATTTTCCATCTGGATTGTCTTTCTATAAAAAGTTCAAGTACAAGGTTAATAAAAATTAATGATAAAATATTGTTGACCAAAGTCTCACTATAAAAGAATGAAACCATTCGACTACATATTCCCGATTGTATGAAGTATTAGCCATTAAAAATTGAATATCCTTTTCAGTCAATTCTGGTTTAACATTATTTTTGCTTGATTTTCCACCCATTTTATTTTTTGAGTTTTGATTAAGTTTTGAAAAAAATTTTTTTGATTTTTATACACTTTTTATTAATAACTTTATTTTGTGCTTCAAGGTAAACCAGGTTTAATAAATTAGAGAACCTAAAAAAAGAGAACTTAATAAATTTAATTGTTTTCTATATAAGCTTATGAATAAAAGTAGAAAACTAGCAAAAGCTTTGAAAAAAAAACACAAACAAAATTTACCTTTATATAATTTTTAAAAAAAAACAACAACTTAGAAACTAAAAAAAATTATAATAAATTTACTGTATACTCGAATCATTGAAATAATCGTATACGATCATTGCTGTAATACCAGTGTAATTAGAACTCAACCAACAAATGTAATATCAAAGAAATATTAATGCATTTTACTTTTTGTTGGTTGAATTACAGTGGTTTTACAGTAAATTGAAATTGACTGAGTTACTCTATCGGAAATATTTTAGTTAGAATTGAACTATAATCAACACTCATTGATTTCATTTTAGTTTTTACTTGGATATTATGTTTAAACGTATTAAAATAGAATGTCAACTTGGTAACGGGTTGCCAAGAGAAATTTTAAGCCTTTCAGTTTTGAGAAAATCAATATTTTTTTTTCAAAAATCTAGTTTTTAAGAAGAAAATACATAAATTTTATTTGCTCTTGCATTATTTAGGACACTGACAGACCTTGAAGGGACAAAAAATCAGCACAAGGTATTTTATCTTTTCTTTAGATAACTATTACAAAAGCATTCCTGATTTTTACTAATGGAACAGTCCTAAATTGGGCTGCACTCTTTGCTTTACTTTGTGAGAAAGCTAAAAATCTATCGGCGTTTAATAATTGAAGAATTCATAATTCATTTACTGACCAACTTAAAATCAAAGTAAATAAGACAAAATCAGGAGAATAATCGGTTCAAACTTCTAAAGAAAATCTAAGAATGCAGCCCTAGTCCAATTACCATTTTTAAAATATCGCGGCATCTCTATCCTTTACAGAATGGTAGCAATAAAGCAATAGCAATTGTGCAGAATCGTTTTTATTCTAGAGGTGGTATAGCCTAAATATAACTTGTCTTATCTGAAACAAAATTTGTCTAATCTAAATTAAGCGTCTGCAAAAACTCTCCAAATTCTCTGAACTCGATTAAAAAAGATTTGAATTAACTGCGTAATTAATTTGCAGAGCTTTTGCAGACGCTTAATTTGTATTAGATAGATATAGCACTCATTGAACAATTTTAAAAACGATTCTGCACAATTGATGTTGCTTATTGTTATGAACTTCACAGCTCCGTCATGTTTTACGTTGCGAGTGATTAGGTAAATCATTTAGAGCTAAATTGACTTTCAAAAGTAATTTTTGATTTCACGTGATGTCTTGATTAGACTGACTTGGTTAATCCCAATCGTTCTTCTTTTTCTCAGAAAAAATTGATTGAAGATTGAATGATTGAAGTCATGAACTCGACTTTCTGAATTTATAATTTTTGACATCATATATGTAATATAATACTCCGAAATCCAAACACTCAAATTTTTCATATGATTAAAAATTAAAAATTTTAGCTCAATCCCTAAACTTTTTTCCACAAAAATGTCATTGTGCTTTATTTAATTATTTTAGTACTCGATAGCTAAAGATAGCTAAAGAGTTACTATTGACGCTGGGGTCCAAATTCATGGAAAAACAAGTTTCCCAAAAGCATTATTCGGGTCAAAATGGTTAAAATAATGGTATTTTCATTCGAATTCTATCAAGTCCCAGGGGAGACCCTATCACCATATTTTTTTAATGCATCTGCTTCAGCAAGATATGATTCTCTACCAATCTTAGGATTCACTTTTTTTAATTTTTTCTTCCTTTTTGTACACTACACGACAAAAAAGTTATAAAAATTAAGAACGGCTGATAAAATTTTTGACTTTTTTATTTTTTTAAGCTTTTCAGCTTTCCGTAATTGACTTTTCAATTTAGGGTCCTAAAAGACTCCAGAAAGCTTTCGACAAGATCTATAAAACAGTATCGTCTTATTTCAGATTGGCTATAAATCAACAATCAAAATGGCATTTAAAGAGAAAAAAAGAATTTTACAAATATCAATTCTTTTAAAACGGGTGCATGTTTTCAAATCAGGCATGATACACTTGTAGATCAAAATTTTAATCATCTAAAACCAAAGTATTAGCCATTGACAAGAGTTCAGACTTGAAGATTGGTAGAATACGATTTACTTATTTAATGGAAGCCATTTGAAGACTCAAAAATATAAAATTTTAGTTCAAAAAGTCTCTTTACTCTAAAATAATAAATAAACGACATCAAAAAATTATCAGTAACAAAAAAAAAAGCTTGTTAATTTAACTCATTTTTTCATGTTCATATTTAATTGTAGCGAAAATAAAGCTTCACGTAGCAGTTGATTATAATAAAATTGATACATTAATCCAATCGTATACTTGAATAAAACACTTGTTTTCCTCGAGTAAACATTCCATATAACAATTGTTTTATTTGTTCCAACTGTTTTAAATTCTAAACGATTTCGTTCCATTAAAGTATTATCACAAAGATACTCAAATAAAACTGGCTTCTGGTGACCAATTACAGTTATTGAAGATACTGACTCACCTTTAAAACAAAAAAGTTACAGCATACTTTTCTTTAAAAAAAACACCCTTTTTTTTCTACTAACCGACACCAAAAAGATATGTATTGGACATTTTAAAACGTTTACCAATTGAAATTTGTTTGGTCGAATCGACACCTTTTATTGAATTTATGTTCGGAAACCACTTGAAATGAAAGAATGTATTTAAATTAAAGTATTAAAACGTAATAAAAAAAAGTCAAAAATTTTACGTACGTTTGAATATTGGGGTAGATTTGACAAATAATCGAATGTTTCCTGACGATTTTTGTTGAGGGTTACATTTTTTTGAGCTATGTGAATTTCTTCGTTTACTTCCATTTGATAAAAAGAAGAAATTACACCGATCACAGTTGCGATAAAGAATTTGTATTTGAAGTTTTTAAAAAATTGCATTTTTTCCGATTTTAAAAAAATTTAGTTTCAATGACAAATAGAAAAAGTACGAAATAGAAATAGTAACTAACTGAAAAAAATTAAATCGATTTTTTTTATTGTTCCATGATTTTTAAAAGATTTAATAAATTATGATTTTTTAAAGTAAAAATGAATTGTTTTAAGATTTTAAAAATCAATAATAAAGTTTGAAAAAATAAACTATCCCTTGATGAATAGCGTAAATCAAATTATAAAAATTTGGCGTTCGGTAAAGACCTTTGATTCTTACTGAGCATTTTTTTCCATCTTAACTTATCATTTTATTTTATTAGAAGATTATTTGCGGAACTCTGAATAACAAACATCAGGGGATTTTTTTTGAAAACAATCACTCACTATGCAACTTTAAAGCGTAGCTAGAGTAAATCAAAAGCTTCCCTATTTAGACCCTTAAAGAAACTATTTAAGTAAGAAAATTGACTTTTCTATTTAGGGTCCTTAAAGACTCTCAACGCTAGCCGAATGCCTCATTTTCCGGTTGAATTCAATTTAATTAAACACTGTCCTTTTAAGGGGTCTTACCAACAAGACTTTTAATATGACTGTTTTTTACGCTTAACCCAAAAAAATTATCACATTAAATAATTAAAATATGGCATTAGATTTTTTGTAACTAAAGCACAATTCACTTGATTGGAATCAACAATTGGACCGTGTCCAAAAGATACAAGTAGTAAGCCATACCTGAAGAGACGTGGTTTCCGTACCGAACTATTAGTCAAAGCTTATCGTAGCTATGGCTTAAGCCAATTTAATTACAGTGCCCCTCTCCTCACCTCAACAAGTTCAAAGGCCAAGAATGAGATGAGAAAATATCACCGTAGAATGCTTGACATTATTGGTATCACCCCAGAAACGGCTTTCAAAAAATACAAGCTTGATGCGATTGAACAAATTATCGACCAAACCTGTATCAAATTATTAAAGCGAATAGTTGAAAAAGACAAGCACCCTTTGACGAGTAAACTAAACAAGGTCTCTGAAGAGTATGAAAATAAGAACCAAAGCTTACGAGATCAAAAATATATAAGAACACTGTGTAATGGAGCTTCTGACATCTAAACAACCCGACTAAACCCAGATAAACAAATTAGTATTCCAGTCGCAGACAGTGTAAATTCCTGGTGTAAATTCTGTAAAAACAACGATTACATGTCCTCATTGTGATAAACCATTCAAAGCTGGAGCGGGAATCAAAACACACATACGTCTCTCACATGAAAAAGAAACAACAGAAAAATTTTGATTATAACTTTATAATTTAACTTCTTTTATTATCTTACCCGAAAAACTGTGTAACTTACCCTAATAAGGTACGAATCAATTTTAAATTAAGAAATCTAAATCTATATGAAAAATCTTTTTTACAAAAAATGACAAGCTCATAATCAAGATTTATGGAATAACTTAAGCTTGATAATAAAGTAAGCCCATAAGTATCCATCAGAGTAAAATATTATCACTCAAAAAAAGAACTTACTTACTTGGCTGTTAATGGAATACGAAAATGGTCAAGAAAATTTTTGGGCATTGTGAAGTTTAGTACAAAAGAACAGAACAATTTTGAAAAATTGAAATAATTTTTTGTCTGTTGGTCTTCAGATGGATCTGCCCATGTAACAAAGTGTAACAAACTTTGTTACACCATTGAGCAACCTCTGCTAAATTTATGCAAAGTCTCTGCAAAATGCACACTATTAAAAAGTATTGAAACTAAATGCGCAATTAGACTGCAGAGTTTTTGCAGAGTTTGCCCAATGGTGTAACAAAGTTTGTTACACTTTGTTACATGAACAGATCCATCATAAGACCAACAGACAAAAAATTATTTCAATTTTTCAAAATTGTTCTGTTCTTTTGTACTAAACTTCACAATGCCAAATTTTTGTTAAAATAGGCATCCGAGCATACAACGGAATGTGTTTGTTATCAAGAAAGAGAACTGAAGACTGGGTCGTAATTCGGTGTTTAAATAATGTTGTGATCTTTAGTTATTACAATTTTTATTTTATGCTTTAGAGTACAATCTTATATGGGTCAAAACTTTTTTTAATTATCCTCTGGTAAAACGTGTATTTTAAAAAAGCTCGATCTAAATGATATTCGACATAAATAAGTTCACTGATGTAGCCAGACGTGTATCAGAGCGGACCAGTGTCTATAGTAAGGAGTCGGATTGTTCATCGTCTTGAATTTTTGTCTTTTAGAGTTTATTTTTCAGTAGAGAACAAAACAAAATAATGGAAATGACTTAAGGCTTCTGTGACGAATTCATATTAAATTTGAATTTTTTAGAAGTTGCTTCAAAAAAGACAGTTTTTTTATACAAAAATATGGTTGGACTTTGTTTGGAGGATCTCAGGCTAAAAATTACTGGACTAAAATTTTAAAGAAATTGATTTTCAAAATTTTATAAAATATATTTATTTTTTAAGCAAGAAAAAAATAAAATTTAAAGTTGAATCAAATACAAATACATCTTGTTCATTCATTTGTCTTTTGACTCAACTTCACATCACCTGGTTTTTGGCTTAAATATTAAAATTTAGAAAATTTTGACCACATTGATTAAATTTTTAGCGCTTACCACATTTACAACAACAACACAAACTATCACAAATACAATCGAAACATGATTTGCAACATTTGCAACAGCAACAACAAGCCTCACAAGCCAAGCACATGCACATTTTTTTGTTGTCAGTGGAACTTTTTTTCTTAAAATAAAATTTAATACTTAAAAAATGTTCAAATAAAAACAATCGTTTTTATATTCAAAATGAAAACATTGCTTCAAACACAAGAACTATGGCAACTCGAATTCATTTACCTTTTTCGAATTGGTTTATTTATTTAAAAAATTTTTATTTTTCTATTATCATGGAACTGTTTGAAATGTTCTTTATATTAATGTTTCGTTGAATTATGTAATGTATTACTTCTTTTTTTGTCGACGTTATTGCCGAATCCACATTGAAAGAGTTGTTTTTTTTTTAAATGATTTTGAATAAATAAACTGTTGTTCTGAAAAAAAAAGAATTCTTTTGCTAAATTTTATTAATAATTCACTTAAAATTAGCATTTGACAACTTGAAAGTTGACTTTGGAATAAAATTAAATCTAAAGCTTACTGAGCTTCAATTTAAGATCGAGGAATCATTAAATTTTTAAAAAAAATTGCCTTAGTAGTAAATTATTCGCTTAATAAAATCATCACTGGGTTAATTTTCAGTCGTAGTTTGTCTTTTATGAGATTATAACAATAATCTAGAACCCTCAATTCAAAAAAATCATTTTTTTTATTGAAATAAAAAACTCAGCTATAACTTTTCTTGAAATCTAAGGTGAACCTGATTGAATAAAGTTTTAATCGATATTTTATCTTAAGTTTTAAAAATCACAAGTTGATTCTGGAATAGCCATAGACGAGTGAATGGGTTAAAACAGAAAAAAATTGAACCGTTCCTCAGTGGATTTCCATGCCCTCATTTTTAAATGATGTTTTTCAAAATGTTTTTCTTTCAGATCACAAGAAAGAGCACAAAAAGATGAACAAGAATAACGGTCTCCGAAAGCTAGCTGGCCGTTTTTTCTAACAAAAAATGATGGTCCATGTTTTATTTAAAAACAAATGGTCCGTGTTTTAACAATAACCTTTCAAAATTTAGTTATTCATTCTTGAAATTTTAAATTTGCAAAAAAGCAATTTCACTATTTTTTTTCGAGTCGAAACTTCAGAAATCTGACTTTAAATTTTTATTTCAAGGTAGCAAATTTATTGACTTGCCCAATTTCGAAGAACTAATTTGAAATTTTTAAAAATATTTCAATGTTTCAAAAATTATAACGTTTAACAACCCTAGAAAATACTTTGAAGCACACTTTATTGGTTCAATTGATATAATCAAGTTGTTTGTCTGCTAACTTACGTAATTACTAGATTTTTGTGACATGTCACCATCCGTTTTGACTGTGAGAAACTGTTTATCTTTTCATTTATTTTTTTCCTGTCATTGTCAAAAAACATCAATTATTGGTACCAGACTAGAGAGAAAAGACGATTTTAAGTTGTATGCCAATTTTTAATAGCCAAAAAGGAGAACTTTTAATAGTCTAATAATGTGACGAAAAAATGTCTCGTTTAAAACTCGGCTCCTCTCACTATTACCGAATACTCTACAATAATGACATGTCACAAAAATCGAGAAATTCAGCCGAAAAAACATGGTTTAACTTCTTCAATTATTTGAATTAATCATATGCTTTTTTTGGTAGTTTTACCGAAAAATCGAGTCTCAACTTTTCAAAAAAATTACATTTCTTGTCCAAGCAAAGGGTAACAAGTCCGATTCGCATATAGCCGCAGATTTTTTTAAAAAATGGAGTATTATGGAACCAAATCGGCCAAAACAAAACATGACCGCATTTAAATTTAGTCGAGTGTCCAAAAAAATGTATTAAAGAAGCTCAATTTTCTTTCGATTTGGATAAAACTGAGCCTGTAAAAATTAAATTGTTTTGAAAGAAAATGTAAAAACTATTTTACTGACTTTACGACATAAATCTCGGTTCTGACTCGCTTTGATGTCTTTTCAAACTATCAAGAATAATCTGATTTTCATAGAGTTTTCATAATTTTATTATTCAATATATTTTTCTGCTTATGCACACAAATTTTCCTGCAAAAGAGCATCAAAATCGTTTGAAAAACTTAAAAACTGACGGAATTGTTTAATTTTGTTTCAAAAAAAATAATGCTTGTAATATATTTGTGTGATTGATTCCAACTTTTGCGCTTTATTGAAGGGCCTTGTTCATGTATACTTATTGAGTTAAATTAATCTTTTAACTATTATATTTTGACTGAACGTTTTTCACAAATAAAATTTTTATTCAGGTGATACCGGAATATCGATTGAGAGAACTTTACAAAAAAATCGACAGTCTCCGGTTTCATCATCTTTGGTCTACAACCAATCCTACTGAATGAATACATACTTTTTGAAAATCAGGATCGAAGTTTAAGCTCTTTTTGCCAAAAGAGATAGCGGCCGATTAATAATGACCATTGAAATACTGTTGTACCTATAGAGAATCCCCCATATGGACTTGTTCATCTTGCCAATCAACTTGAAAAATAGACCAGTACGCCAAAGTTTGTCAAACGCTTTACTTGTGTCCAGACTGATTAAGTTTAATATTGAGCCACCTTGACGATAAAATTAATGACTTCATTCACAAGAAAATACGCATTCTTGCAATAAGTCTTCTTTTTGTATCCAATTTGCAATGAATGTTTGCAAAAACAACGGTTTTAAGCAATACGAGCATCTCGAAGATGCTTGCCAGAGAACTCAACACTGAAATAAGCCTGCAATCTGAAGGAGATTTAGGGGTCCTCTTTTTAGGTATAAGGGTAACTTTAGAGATTTTAAAGATCTCTGGTAAATAGCCAATGGTAGTAGCACATATGTACCAATCAAAATTATTATTTATTCTCAATTTGTATATCTTTCACTCTTTTATGCAGATTTATTGATATCTCATAAGATTATTTAAAATATAATATTTCACTCAATTATTCATTCAATTTGATCACATAATTGTATCTTTCTTTATTTCTCTAATTTCATAGAACAATATGTATTTGGTAATATAGGATTTCAAAGATTCTAATATGTGTTCTTTTAAATTTTTTTTAAACTAATTCTTGTCACCATCGTTTAAGGCTTAACTCGTTACATTTAATAAGGGTTTGATCATTTAGAATAATTCCAGTGTACGAGTTTTTGATGAATCAAATTTTTTAGACTTTCTCAGATTAGATGTAGAAAAAATTTAGTTTATGTATTTTCGTTACCCTCTCTATTTTTTTCTATTTTTTTTTATTTTTTTTTCTACTGGATACAAATAGAGAGTTTACGCTCGTAAACCCTCTCTATTTGTATCCAGTAGTTTTTTTTTTTAAATATTTCGATTATTTAATTTAAGAAAAGATTAAAATAATTGTTACAAACAGTGGAACTAATGATTAGATCCACATTCTAATCAAAATTTTACGTCTAGCAACAACCGGTAACAGTTAGCTATTTCATTTATAACTATTCTCACAAAAGAGATTTTCGTATTTTTCTGTTTTTTTTTTCAAAAAAAAACAAATTAAAGAAACGTTAAGTCCATTTACACCAAAACATCGAAAAATTCAATTGGGTTCGATCGGGTTCTTTTAGCCTAAAACCAAAAATATACCCAAAATCAAAACAATTTGATTCTAAAAGGGAGTCGATATAAAGATATATTCGAAAAGCTAAAAAGCTACCATTGACGCTGGGACCATTGTCGATGGAGAAATAAAATTCCATAAAGCAATATACGGGTGAAAACGGTAAAAATAAGGGAATTTTTCGGTCAAACCGAATCTCCTCCTAGGGGAGCCTCAATACCCAAGTTTTTTTTAGTATCTGCTTAAACAAGAGGCGATTCACCACCTATCGCCAAGCGGAGCGAAAATTCCAGCTGGAATCATTGAAAAAAAAATATTTTAAAAAATTTTAAAAACCACTAGAGAACCAGTAGAAACTATTTGACAAGGCAAGAAGGCTAGACCCTACTTTTTGACCTTTTTGCCATTCAATCCCATGTATTTTTGCCTCCGTTTGAGGTATGTTTGAGGAATTTTGAGAAAAGGCTGGATCAAGAGGGGGAGGGCCCTCTTTTTGGTCTTTTTGACCTATTTGAAATACTTTTACATGTTTTTTGAAAACCAGTTGAAACTTTTTGAAAGAAATTCAAATGATATAAAAGGATAAATAATAAAAAATGTCAAACCGGCCGTGAGACCTCGGGGCTTTTGAGATTAGAGGGGGATACTGTGACAAGCTTATAAAAAAATCAACTTACATTTGATTTATCAGGTAGTAAGAATCAGGGTCTATGGCCAATCCAAATTACGGCCGTCGTCGTCGGTTCAACTACCAAACGCTCCTGAGTCAAAATGTTCCAAATGATTAATAAATAATTAAAACTTTTATTAATTCTTGTTTGGCAAGGGAGCTTTTTATCCTTCGAACCGTTGCCATCTTATTGTCAAGAAGGTTTCAATGGTTCTCTACTGGTTTTCAAAATACAAGTAAAAGTATTTCAAATAGGTCAAAAAGACCAAAAAGAGGGCCCCCCTCTCGGTCCAGCCGAAATGGATTATAAAGCCTGAGAGGTTTTGTCATTTAATTCCTATTTCAATATTAATAAGCTCAGATGGATCTTTTTGAGGTTCAGCTGGAATTTACCAGGCTCATTGACGATATCTCAAATTACAAACCGGAGCTAACTAAATTGCTTAATAAGGTATACGGAATCAAAATAAAAGCTTAGTTTATAACTGGAAGTTAAAAATTTTATCCTTCAAATTTTCTTAGTTTCAGATTTAGTTTCATCTAACATTAAACGGAAATTTACGGTATTTACGGTTCTATAAGGCGAGATTTTTTGTAGTAAGTAGTAGTAAAAATAATTGCTACGCTCTCGCGTTAAGTCTGGTTCTATCCAGACCATAAGCAATGTTTTAGTCTTTCAAAAGTTTGTTTAAATTAGTCTTAAAAATGTTAATTGATTTTGATTCAATAACTTCATTCGACAGCCCGTTCCAGTCATTCATTATACGGTTTGTAAAAAAATTGTCCTGATTAAAGTCGCTCACGTTAGTGATTTTTGAATGTGAGAAAAAAATTATTTGTTATTTAAATTCAGCATCATAATCTATTTAATCGAATAAACTACTTTTTATATTAAAGTTTGGTTAAGGCAAACTAATTAAGTTGCATTTTAATTAATTATACTGTCATACGCTCAATTTAAATTCGTTAAATTTGAAAATTTTGATACTCTGCTTTTTTTAGAAAGGCTTGGAATTTTAATCTCATGAGTGAGGTTTAAGCCAGACAAGGAAAAAGTATTAAACTTCCAGTTAAAAACTATGTTCTTATTTTTGAAATATTATTCCTGGTTCCGTAATTTAGGAACAACCAATCCAAATACATGATCCCATTATCCAAAAAAGAAGAAATTTTGTACATTTGTACCTTGTTCTTTATTTATTATAAAAAAAAGTTGTCTTCCTTGAGGAGTAAAGTCTCTATACCTGACCTCAACCAAACTCCTCGCTAATCATGTTTTGGATAAATGAGTTTATTACAATTTTAGTCCCTGTTCAGCAAGAATTTTCGACATTTTACACGATACAGAGCAAATTTAGCTGCATACGGCTGCACCCTTTTCCCTTAAAATACTTACCATCACCCTTTTATAACGACTCCACCATAGTCAAAAATTAGAAAGTTGATAAAATAAGCGCGCGGAGAAAAGCTTACACACTATCTGAATTTGTCATTTTCTACGACCCAAAAAACCCCAAAAAGAAATCAATTTTTGATGGAGGTGAAAAATCAAGAATTTTACCCTTGCCCCTTCGCTTTTTTGTACTAAGCGTAAAGGTGCTATATTTAAACAGTCAAGATCTCATGAATGGTAAAATATATTCTTGAAGGTACAAAGCGAAAGCTAAAAAGCTACCATTGATGCCAGATTAAAAGATTACAGCTATGATGTCGAAAATGACAAATTCAGATAGTTACGAAGTTTTGCTCCGCCCGCACCTTATTTTAAATATTTTTATTTTTTTTTGAAATCAGAAAACCAAGTAGCAATAAATGGGTACCCAATAAGTTGTATCAGTTTTAAAAAAACTGCAGACTTTGTCTTTACCAGCGCATTTAGTGGCCATTGCAGTCGCTTCATTAGTTGAATCCAAACACCACTCTATCAGTACATGCCTTGTATTTGTTAACAGATTTGGCTGCCACTGTACTAGATGATAAATATTTCTATTCAGAGACTATTCTGTTTGACAAAAAAATATATCGACATGCGCTTCTTTTGTTGATTTCTCTCCCAAGTCTCTTGTCGTTTGATCTTCTTAGTTTCAGTGGCAGACTTTAGGTGAAATTAACTCGATTAGCTAGATTTATTTTCTCTACACCACTAACCAACTTATACTTTTGAATCAAGTCACCCCTCAATCTCCTATCTTCAATATTTTGTAAGTTCAAGAATTCCAATTATTCGGACTTGTTTTTATCGATTTAACCAGTTTTTTTGCTTTTCTTTGCACCTTTTCGAGAATCGAAATGTGAGCTTTAAAAGCTCTCGGATCAAGGAATGTTATAATGGAAAAATGAGTTAAAATTAAAATAATGTTAAAAACGAATTACACCCACCCGTAAAAATATTCAAGTTTGTTGAGTGAAAAATAAGTTTTTTTTTCATGATGAATTCTTTAATACTAAAAAAATCCGATAATTTACTTCCATTTAACCGGCAATTGTTTTTAAGCGTCTAAATCGTTAAATTTTATTTTTTTTAGATATTCAGCAATTTTTTCCTACATAAACACCAATTGAAGTTTTTCATTTTTTGTTTTTTTCGCTGATGTAGGAAAATAAAATTAAATTCCAAACACAAATCGTTCAAGAAAAATTTATTTTTTATTTTTTTGTTAAATGAAAAAAAAATCAATAAGACTATAAAAATTTAATTTTTTTTAAAACGTTATAGTCACATTTTTTTAACGTTGCGTAAGCACTAACAATAGAACAAAAAAAAAAAATCAAAAAAAAAAAAAAAAGTTGGCCAAAAAAAAAATGAAAACGTTAATTAAAATTTTAAAATTTCGTTCAACTTTAACAATATTCCTTTTATCATTTTGTTTTTTTATTTTATTAATCAATTTTATGGAAATAAATTCATTATTAAAACCGTGTAATCAAGCTATTGAAGTAACTCAAAAACAAGATAATAACACAACCCATAAAGTATTCTACACAACTAGTCAAACAACGAGTACAACCACATCAACGACACAATTTTTACAATTTTCTAAAACTAATAAAATTAAATTTAAAAATTTATTAGACATTTTGGGTAATACTCAAAGTAATGTTAATTATGATCCTGATTTTGAGATTACTAAAAATCGTGTAGCCTCTCTGGTCATTGGTATTTCAACTGTTAAGCGTGATTATATTTATTTATATGATACTCTAAACTCAATATTTTCGGCTATTAACTACGACAAACAGTACGCAAACGAGTTGTTACTTGTTATTTCAATACCGGAAGTAAGTTAATTTTTATTGTTGTTCAAGAGCACTTGAGATAAAAAAAAATAGGGAACTATTTTTAAGTGGTTTATTTTGAAGTCTCTCATTTATTAAAGTTGGATAAACACTCCCTAGTGCTTGATTTAATTTAAACTCTACCGTACTAGGTCTCATTCGAGAATTTTTTTGCATGGGTGTAGTTGCTTTATTTCCCCTTATTTTTAACAATGTTTACATTGACGTTTGTTAGTTTTAAAAATCAAAGAACAAGTCAAAAATTTATTTATTACACACATGCTCAGGCAAAAAGAAATCGGATATTTTTTTTTAAGTCAAAATTTATTACTCAAATAAGCATAATTAAAAATAGTGTAGTTATTTTGGAAAAATAAAAATCCATTTTTTAGCTAATTATGCTAAACATTTATATTTAAGTTTGAAGACAAAGCGTTCGTAAATGAAACAGTTACAAAACTTTTGAGTTTGTATCGTAAAGAACTTGACAATGGTCTCATAGACATTATTCAACCATCAAAAAAATTTTATTCAAAATTCAATGAAACAATAAAAACTGATCACATATTTAACGATCCCAGAGAGCGTATTAAATGGCGTAAAAAACAAAACTATGACGTTAGTTATTTAATGAATTACGCCAAAGATAGAGGAACTTATTATCTTCATGTAAGTATCAATCAATCAATCAATTACTTTTTAAAATTATTTTTTTTGTTTAAGCTAGAGGACGACATACTCTGCCAGTACAATTTTATATCAGAAATAATAAAATTTGTGAACAAAACAAATTATGAAAACGAAATCCGTTGGTCAATGATTGAATTTTCAGAGCTCGGTTTCATTGGTAAGTTATTTCGTACTACAGACCTTCCGATGTACATCAACATATTCCTCATGTTCTCTGATTACAAACCCATTGATCTGTTACATAATTATATATTTGACATTATGGCATGTGACCCTAGTAAATCATTTGTAATTAATTAAATTCATATTTTATTCAACCCTTTTTGATTTTTGTTTTTTTTTTGTTAAGATCAAGTGTAAACCAAACTTTGTTAAAGTTAAAGTCACGTTTAAGCCTAGTCTGTTTCAGCATGTTGGTCTGAAGTCATCACTCAAAGGAAAAATACAAAAGATCAAAGACAGAAAATTTGTTGAAAAAATTCCAATAGTCAAACATGTTAACCCTCAAGCGACAATTGCAACATCGTTTAAATTCTATCAAGGTCATAACTTTGCTAAATTATATTTTGGTACAGACTATTCATGGGCAAATGAAGGAACTGGCAATGATCATATAACGATTAATTTTAGCGAAAAATTTAAACTTAAAAGTTACATTATTAAAAGTGGTACAAGCATGCATCCCGATGATAAATTGCCATTAAATACAACACTTGAAATTAAACCGAGTGATTTAATCGAAAAAAGTTTTATTGAAAAAAAAAATTTAACCCTAACTTATGATAATTATATTGTAATTGATAAGATAACTGATAATTCTGGTAATATGGTCAATGAATTAGATAATGCGTTGATTTTTAATATTGAAAGTTTAAGATTAAATGTTTCGGGCTACACGGGCGAAAAGTGGATACTTATTTATGAATTTGGTGTTTTTTAAAATATTTTCTAGTCAAAGAAGAAAGAATATCTGATAATTAGTATTTTTAGTTTTTTTTATATTAATTGTTGTTATTAACATGCATTTTAGCATGTAATCAGGTACAAAATAAGCAATTAAGAAAAGGATTTGTGAATTGGCGCTGTGAAGTTCATAGCAATAAAGCAATAGCAATTGTGCAGAATTGTTATTAAAATTGTTCGACTGTTGAGAATCGGCTGTTGCTAAAACTCGGACCCCTTTTATTTTAAAAAAAATCCTAGATTTTTTTTTCAGAAAAAAAGTGGTCTGTGTTTCAGCCGATTCTCAGACATAATATTAATTTTTTTTTATAATTTATTAATTAAATTATTTATTTAAATAAAGTGTCCTTTCCAATTGAGTTTTAAATAAATAAAAAAAATCAATACAAGAAAATTCTATATCTACCCCTTTGGTTTATGCAACCTTGAAATTATGATTGGAAAATTAAATTGTTGATTTGAAGATATTATCTCAAAGCTAAAAACAGTTACAGTGGTTCTTGTGAAAATATAAGTTCCGTTCCAAGTATTGCTTTCGGCTTTTAAGCAAAATTTTGAATTTTTTTGAATGATTAAAATATATTATTTTCGGCGAACTGAAGTTTGTTGCGTTCGTTCAATTAAATTTCAGTTAAAAAATCTTGAAAAACTAACTTTAGATGTTAAGTTTTGCTAAATTCGAATTTTTTACATCTTTTTAATCAGTTTCTTTTTACATGTTAGCTGTCTGAGCAAGTGATACTTTTTTTGTAGCTGGATTGAATCTCGCTAATGTTGATAACTGACTTTTGGCCCAACTGGACTAAAACGGGAACGGTAATTTACCGTATTCCCTCGTTCGATATTGCTGCACCACAAGTTAAGACACGCCTTTGGACCATGCACCAAAGTACACCTCACCCATGCTATAACATTGTTAACTTGGAGCTCATGCTCTAATAGCATAATCACGCGTTTAGGTCCGCATCAAACACTGTAAGTCTTAGTTTAATGCGTCATCAAGACTCGATTTTAAAGAAAAAAATCGAAAATAATTTTTTTGAATTATGCATTTGGTGCAGCGCCAAAGATTAAGAAATAAAAATATTTAAAAATTCATTTTTTATATTCTCGATTTTTTTCTTTAAAATCGAGTCTTGATGACGCATTAAACTAAGACTTTCAGTGTTTGATGCTTATCATTTTGAAGCAGTCTATGAGATCTACAATATCAATATATGTTGTCTGTGTAAAATGTTACAGTTATGATTTTAGCTTAGTTGGGTCAAAGTTGGTTATCAACACTAAATCTCGCTGTCAAGCATTTTTTTTAAAGCTTTTTGTTAAACTTACCGTAAACTGGCTCTTTATCTTGTGGGGTTAAAAAGCGAGTTTACGGTAGTTAAGTTTAATTTTCAATATTGAAAATTTAAGCATAATTTGTTCAAGAGCTTGCTGAACTGAATGTCGCTACCGAGCAGAGTCCTTAAAATAATGTTTAAAATTTTAAAAATTTCTGATAGCGGCGGTAATCGAATTACGGGCCTTTTTGTTCTTTATACTTGTAGCTTACCAATTAACCCCCATTTAAAAATTTTTATATTAAAATTCTTCAAAATTACAGCACATACATTCTCCCATACACAGAACGCTAATTTGTAAAGAACGGTTATCAGGAACGGAACGTTACATTTTCGAAAGAACCACTGTTCACTCATTTTGAAAATAAAAAAATTTCAAATAAGCCATTGTCGGATTGAGACGTTCAAAAAAAGGACAAATCGTATTTAGTTCCATTGCAATCCCTCTACTCAAATTTTTTAACACATCTACTTAGCTAAAGGAAAAAAGATCACATTGTCTAAAATCTTGAAGGTATAGAATTTTGTCAAAAAAATAGTTTTATAGGATTTTCCTACAGAGCTTAAACACAAAAAAAAGCTGACAAAATAATATTAATGAAAACTCTAGAAAATCCTTCCAAATTTGCCGACCTCGAAGTGGCGAAGCTTTTGCTCCGACCATGCAATTTATTTATACTAGATTGTCCAGTATAGCTAAGAAAGCTAGTATGAAAGCTAAAGCCTGGCGTACTTTCAGTAGCCTAAATGAAAGTTTGATTATAACAAAATATAATGAAAAAATTACGACACACTACAAAATGTCGCTTACGATAAATTCTGAGTGAGCAAGATTTGAGGCAGAAAAAATCGCAAAAGTTTGAATTTTCTGGAATTATTTGGATCAATCTGGATCTGTAGAAGCATCAGTTGAATTAAGAAGTATTAGTAGTAAGCTGATTGTACTTTTTTTTCTCGATTCAAAGTCACGTTAAAAAAACATTAGAAAAAATTTTAAAAATAAAAAATATTATGAAATTCTATATCATTTTGAAAATAAGTTAAAAATTTTGAATCATGATTATGATGCAATATTTTTTTTTTATTTCATTCAAAGAGCTTCTTGTTTTTAAAATGTTGGTCTTAAGACTCGTTAAAACAATCTTAGTTGAAATAGTCTATGCTCTGATTTTTGAAAATTAAAAAATATTTTTGAAATCGTACGATCACTTTATTTTTGAAATCGAATGCTCTAGTTTTGGACCAATCAAAATCTTGCAACTTTTTAACATTTTTAAAGTGATGACTTGTTGAATTTTGTTTCTCTTTAAAAATCACAAAATTCTTAAAATGTCTAAAAAAATAAGTATTTTTACCGCTAATAGTAACACAGGTTCAGCTTGTTTAAAAGAAATTTACGACAAATACTCGTCTCAGTTTAGCATCCGTGCTGTTTTTCGATCCGAAGCTAACTCGAAATCATTTCTATTAGACTACCCAGATGTTGAAATTGTGATAGGATGCGATGCTGAACGAGTTGAAACACTTGACAAAGCGTTCATTAACTGTGACTATGCTTTAATCGTAACCCCTTTTGATGCTAAACGAGGCTTTCAACATGATGCGAAACTTACTCAAAATATAATAGACTCTGCGGTTAAAAGTAATGTCGAGTACATTGTTTTAATAACATCATGGACGAGTAATTACCCTGATGAAATACCCCAATTAGCTTCTAGATTCATCTCATCAGAGCGATTACTTGAGAAGTATTCGTCAATAGGTATCAAATGGACGATTCTAAGAGGAGGATGTTTTATGGAAAATTTGATTACAAGTGTTAAAAATTCGATTGAAAATTCTATTTTTGAATATCCAAATATTCTATGTCCTTACGTTGATACAAGAGATATAGGCCGAAGTGCGGCAGCGTGTCTAACAGCTCAAGACATTCGAGTACATGATAAACAAATATATGAAATGACTGGTCCGAAAAAACTCAATGGAAAAGAGTTAGCTGAGATAATATCAAAAGTTTATGATAATAAAGTAATTTACAAAAGTATGCCACGATATAAATTCAAGAGTGTTATGCATGAAGCTATTGTTGAAGTGTTCGAATTTATGTTAAAGAATAAAAATTCTTTGCCATTTACCAACGATGTTAAATATTTGACTGGATGGTCGACAAGTTTTGAGACATTTTTACGCGATCATATCTATGAAATAAATAATAATTTAATGAAACCGATTATTTAAATCTTAAGGATATACAAGAAAAACACTCGTGTACAGTTTTTTTGTGAATAACTTTTATAGATTTGATTTTAAAAAAAAATTTTTCTTATGTATTTTGAAATCTTACGATCTTTTAATCCCCCTTTTGAATAAAAATACCAGTCTCTAGGAATATCGGTAACATCGTGATAGGACACCCTGCTCCTTTCTTGGTAAGTAGTTTGAAACATAGCCGTAATTACTCAAGTTTAGTCGAAAACAACTGAAAAATAACATTTTTTACCGTTTTCACCCGAGTTTAATGAAAATTTTTATCCACATCGAGCATGGTCCAAACGTCACGTCAATGGGAGCTTTTAGGTCATACCTTCAATTTAATTAAAGCTTTTTCCGATCATGAGTACTAGAATGTATGTCAAAAAACCACAATGACATTGTACAGCGCTAGAATTATTTTTTTTTTTAGGTTCGCACAATGCAAAACTTCCACGCTATCTGAATTAGACAAAACTTGAAATACGTGCTTCACATATTTGAAAATATATAGTTCGCAAATTTTTAAAGAGCCGAAAGAATTTCAATTTTTGTCTACACGAATCCCAACTTGTCTACTAATGAGCAAGATTTGGTCTTACTTTATCGTTAGCATATATATTAAATAACAACATATATTATATTAATAATACCTATTCTGAAAGAGCGTAAAATTTTATAAAATCCAATTAACTTTTTGTGCTAAAAAAATTTTCAAAAAAATTTTTTCGAGGGAAAAAAATCAAAAAATTTGCGTATTTTTTTAGTTTTTTCCTATCTGGTCTCATTAATGCCCAAAAAGCAATAATTCTATACTCATTAAAGTGTAGAGCAGAAAATTTGGCACAAAATGTTGGGACTATATTATTAAGTCATTGACCTAAGGGATATAAACTAAACGCCAAAAAAGGCACTGAAAAACAAAAAGTTCAAAGATGAGAGAACTTACACTTTTTGATCCAAAATTCGTAATCCATGTGTAGAAAAACACTAGAAAATACTTGTAAAATTGTGAACAGACCATATTACTTTTAAATGTCGATTTTGGGAACTTTCTCAGAGAAAAAATTTAACCATTTTTTGAAAATTTGAAGGAATCATTTACCGTATTCCCTCTTTCGATTATGAAGCACCACTACCCAAAATCCAAATTTTCAGGAAGGCTTTTTAACGATTAGAAAAATGCTAAAACATGCTTAAGACATTCGTCACACTCTAGTTTTGCACAGTCTGCTTGGAATATTTTAACAAAGGCCAATTGGTAAAAAGAGCTTCCTAAACTTTTGGATTTCGTGTTATGATGCTGCATAATCGAACGAGGGAATACGGTATATGCAAAATGAAATATATTTTTTAGTTTTTTTTCACATTAGGATTATGAATTTTGGGTCAATCCGTGAGCCTTACAACTGCGCAAATAAAATATAAGATGAAGTTTGATGTAAATAACGCAAATCAAACAAAGTCTATTCGCCAATTAAAGATTAAATTTTTTCATTTTAAAAAAAAATGCGTAAAGAACAAGCTTCTTTTTTTTCAAAGTCCAAACTATCAACTAAAGGTCTATTTAAGCTTTCGTTAATTTAACAAAATAAATTAAGTGGAATAAGAAAAAAGTAATCAACATGTCGTTTTGGAATTCAATTTACAAAACAATTTTAGAATGGATTCAAATTTTGATCAATTTTATACGTTCAAAATTTCCATCACCCACGCCGCCAGTTCCTCCACCTGTACCAGGTATTTAATCCAAATTGAATTCAAAAAAATAAAAGTTTAATAAATGATTTTTCGATTGATAGAAAATATTCCGACCAGACGTTCCAATAAATTTTAGATTAATTTCAGAGTTTATTTTAAAGACATAAATTTACAAGAATAAAATTTTTACTTTTAAAAACCACCTTTTGAATTTTTATCACAATTGACTTAATCTACCTATTGTATCTACGGTTCATAGGGATGAACAAAATTTTTCTAAAAATTATTGTCTAAGGAAGACAAGATTACAAGAATCAGCAATTTCACTAGAAATTCAGCAAGATAATTCAGAAGATTTTATCGTTCCAATTTCTAAACAAACAGATACATTATCTAAAAGTGCGATGAGACGATCAATGTCAATTATTGACAGGAAATGCTCGATTGGTTGATGTAAATGATTTCTGTAGTAGATTAAAAGATTTTAAGGCAATCAATTAAATTTGCATGTTTTTAAAGCTGTGATGCTTGAAAAATCTAGGTTCATTTTTCATTTATTTGTTGAGAAAAATAAGACATAACATATGCTTTATTATTCCAACAACTTTCAACTCCTATTCACGCAAAAATTTTCTTTGCTGTTCTTGAAACTAATGAAAGATTAATTTTAAAAAAGAAGATATTTTTAACACACTTAAAGCTGCCTTAATTATTAATTTACATAAAAAAACAAGAATATCTATTTAGATTCATCTTTAAAATATGTAATAAATTTCACTAAAGACTAAACCCAAGTCTTTTCCTTTTGCTTCGCAATTTAGCATAATTTTTGCTTTCGTTATTTCAAAAAAAAACAACAAAAACAACTAAAAATAAAACTTTTGAATTTTTTGTTGTAAAATTTCTTCTTGACTATGGGTAACATAGACTCTAAATTAACACCCTATTATTCCATAATCGAGGAAAAACCTTATTATAACGAAAAAAATGATATTAGTTTAAATGATTTGAAAAAATTTGGATCCATATGGTCAATTAAAAAAGTTAAATTTAGTCAAGAGAACAAAAACTCGCTTCTATTCGAGTTGGAATCGAATCGTCAAGAGCATCAGAAGTTAGCTTTGAATCAAATTAAATCGTTAAAAACCCTCCGTCATCCGAATATTGTAAAATATTATTATTCAGAAGAACAACCAAAATGTATTCTTATAACCGAATCATTGCGTCCATTGGTAAGTTTAATGGACGATTTGAGCAAAGAACAAGTCATACGTGGTCTTTATGGCATTACTAATGCAATTTTATTTTTACACGAAAAAGTATTCACAAGTCATAATAATTTGAATGCATCGTGTATTAACTTGAACGCTAAACAAACTTGGAAATTGAATAATTTTGAACTCTCTTTGGGGTTTACGAGCTTGAACAAACAAAATTTGAAACAAATTTACGAGTTTAAGGACAAAAATTGTGTCACACCTGAAGAAGAGATGATAGCTAAAGACCTAGGTAAAGATAACATGGACATAATTCTCAAAGACAATCCTCATTGTATTGACTCATACGGCTGGGGTATGTTAATAGTCCGTTTATTGTATCCAAAAAATCAAGTTACCTCTAAAACAAATATAATTGATGATGATGACGAGGATTACTCGTTAGAGGACTATTTGAGCAATGATCCAGCTAAGAGACCAACTATTAAGAGTGCTTTGGAAATGGGATTTTTTGATGTTTGTAAACCCAAACAGATCAAGAGCGATCAGCTATTTGACCCGTTTAAGATTCATAACTTAAATGATTTGGAAATTAATTTTGAAAATCTTGTTCAATATTTAAAAAATTTGATTCAATTAGACGTAAAAACGCAAAAAAAAAATCTAGACGAAAATTTAATCGATTTTTTACTATCGCCAATAATGTTTTTTAGTCAACGTATTCGATCCCAAGTGTTGCCTTGTATTCTAATACCGAACGAAATAAAAGAAAAAAGTCTTGTGAACAATTTTTATTTATACAAAAATTGGAATTTAAATAAAAATCTAAAAATGGAAGAAGTTAATACATTGGAACCATTTTTGGATGTGGATAAATATAAAGCGTTTGTACTGCCAAGAATATTGAGTCTATTTACAATGCGTTCAGTTCAAATACGTCTTGTTTTATTGGAATTTTTTCCATTTTATATTGGACTAATAAATGATGTTGATACATTGAAATATGAAATTTTGCCCGAGTTATTGGTTGGTTTAAAAGATAAGAATGATGAAATAGTGACTTTTACTTTTTCGTGTTTGTCTATTATGGTTAAACTTCTTGGTCGAGATGTTGTTGTTGGTAAGCCAAACAGTAAAAATAAACATTCGAATAGTTATTTTACGGAAAATATACCCAAAGTAAGTTTTAAATATTTCAAAGGGGGTTAATTTAAGCTCATTTAAAATAAACCCGATTGTAGGCAAAAAAGCTTCGGTAGTTAATTTCATTTTGACCCTCAGGAATCGCAGGTTATTACGAGAAACAATTTTATGGATGCTCTCTAACACGATCCTGCCTCTTTGCGGTATTAACCTATTTGCCTTGACCCGGTCAAGGCCTTTTTTATCAACTTACATATTAGATTTATCGAAACTGACCACTCAAAATTGTAAATTATTTCAGACAATTGTGTATATTCGGTTAATTTTGGCGGCGTGAAATTTAAAATTTCTAGCTATCGCATTTATGCAGGAACGCTGTAAAATTTGTTCTAAACGTCCTGTTGCAACAAGAAAATTCGTCAAAGCCATGACAAAATTTGTTTAATCTTAAGTAAGCTTCTGCAAAAACTCTTATGCTAAAATGCACATAATGAAAATATATCAAGTTAATTTGCAAAGTTTTTGCGGCTCTATACCTTTGGATAGAAAAAAAAAAGACCTATGTGAAGAAAAATCTCAGTTCTCAGATATTCTCGGTTCGTAGAAACTTCTGAGAACGAAAACTTATAAATTGCCACAAGTAAAAAATTACATTTTTTCTAAGTTTAATTCTTGGACAGAATGATCTTTGATTGACTATTTAATCAATTACAAAAACTTTGAAAATCAGAAAGAACATTCACTTTTTCTGTTCTCAGATGTTCTCAGTTATTCTTGGTTGTTCTAAGATATTCTTAGAAGATGAACATTTGAGAATGAATGTTCTTTCTGATTTTCAAAGTTTTTGTAATTGATTAAATAGTCAATCAAAGATCATTCTGTCCAAGAATTAAACTTAGAAAAAATGTAATTTCTCGCGCTAAAATTGACTTTTCAATGCATGACTTTTGTAGTTAGACTTCAACGTAATTTTTTTTAATGTTAAATTCTTGATTCTTTTTAATTGATTACACTTTTGTCCACCGTAGAAAGGATACCATAGAAACCAAAAGCATATCCCCAGGACCCAAGATAAATCTTTTGTTTCTTCACTTCATTTAATCATTACTTAATCCGTCAAAAGATAAAAATTTCAGTTAAAAATAATGTATGTAAAATATTTATTCATAATTTTGGCACGAGAAATTAAATTTTTTCTAAGTTTAATTCTTGGACAGAATGATCTTTGATTGACTATTTAATCAATTACAAAATCTTTAAAAATCAGAAAGAACATTCATTCTCAAATGTTCATCTTCTAAGAATATCTTAGAACAACCAAGAATAACTGAGAACATCTGAGAACAGAAAAAGTTTTCGTTCTCAGAAGTTTCTACGAACCGAGAATATCTGAGAACTGAGATTTTTCTTCACATAGGTATAGTGCCCCAGATCATAAAGTTTAGTCGGTCAGGGATCAAAATAAACACCCAAAATTACTATTTTAGGGTTTTTAGAAGCGAGAAAAAAGAATTTTTCACTAAAAAAACTATAGGTCCAAGTCGAGTATATGTACCAGACCCTCATCGATTTTTAAGGGTTATGAGCTAAAAAAGTCAACATGCCTTTTTTTTTTGCTTTAAGCGTTAAGCGTACATTAAATTTGATTAGTTAACTTTTTTTTGGAAATAAAAAAAAAATTTCAACTTATTTTGCTACAGCTCATTTTATTTTTTTAAAAAAAAAATATCATTTTTCAAGAAAAAATGTAACAACTCCCGAAAAAAACATCCAACAAAGCCAATTTTATTTTTAAAATGTTCCTCGTCCCTTCCTCTATAAAACTTAGTAGGCTCTTGGCGAGTGTCCTATATATACATATCGTGCGATCGTACTAAAGAACATATACTATGATATGTTTTGTGGTTTTTTCCATTTTATGTAAAATTTGAGCATTTTTTTCGAATTCTCCGAGCCAGAAAACCCTATTACTGATATCTTGAGAGTCTGAAATGTTTCCTTTGAATAAATTTATTTTTTGGTAACTTGTTGCCTTTTATATTGCACTGAAATTCCTTACAGGCCAAACAGGTCAATAATTCATCATGCTTCCATCAATTTCTAGGTCTTCTGATCCGTAGATTTCGATAAAATTTTTTAAATTTTATAAAAACCGACCAAAAAGCTTAAAACATGACATGAGCCAAAAGTATATGTTCTTGGGTGGGGTCGTAGAAAAGGTATAAATAGGACCCTCGTCAAGAGCCTACCAACTTTTGTATAGGACATTCAGATCTACAACTTTTAATATTTTTTGGGGATTTAGAAATATTTCTTCAAGAGTTGTTACAAAAAAACTCTAAAAATACACCATTTTTCCATCTTTTCTTGTTGACTCTTATAACCATCATACTTTTTTTGCAATAATAATAATTATAGCATGTTCAGAATTTTGTCAGCTTTCAGGCGATATATGGAAAAGATCTTCAATAAAATAAAATTCCATTAAAAGAGACATTTCCCCTAACAAACCCCTCTAAAGGCTACTTTAAAATGACCCTTCACTGGTCATAATTCCTTCTTTCATTTACTTTTCAAAATTGGACAATTCTAAGGTTTTTATATACGCTGATTACGAATATAATATCAGTTTTGCGAAATTTCCTAGACCTGAGATTTTAATAATTTTCTAACAGAAATATTGACTCTAAAATATTAAACGGTAACTGAGAATGAAAAAATTTCTTCAGATTTGAAATCAGCATATCTGATTACCTATAGTTAAGCATTTTTTTTTGTTTAAATTTTTCTTTTTCTTTGGACTAGACTTTATGATCTGGGGCACTATAAAAAAAAGATAGAAAAAATTCAAAATGTATATCGAAAAATAACATAGAAATATTTTAGATAGAAAAATTACATAGAAATATTTTAGATAGAAAAATTACATAGAAAATCCTTTACATAGAAAATCATTTCGAAATAGATAGAAAATTCTTAAAATAGACAGATTTAACTAGTACAGCCAAACCTCGTAAATCCGAAATTTTCATCAACATAGCATTTGAATTATTTTCCCTGACTGAAAGATAAAACCTCATTGAGCTGAAAGCAACACTAGCTACATTGCAGACCCCTTATTTTAAGCAACCACGGCTCATAAGCCTGATTATTTTATTAACTTGTCTCATTAGGATTCGTCTTCTTCAATTGGGCTTAAAATTTTCTGTTCTTACAGAAATTTCATCGTTCGTTCGTTCCGCTACAAAAGACTCAACTCACGCCATCGGGTCAATTGTTCCAACTTATTCAGAAGAAGAACTTGTGGCAATTTATATGGTAATTCCGTCAATTTTTGATTTAATTTTTATATGTAGTTTTTCTATGTAAACTTTTCGATGTAAATTTTTTCTAGGTAAATTGTATTTTTTTTCTATGTAAATTTTCAATGTAGATTTTTTCTATCAAATGGCCCCGTTTTTGCATACGGTTACCGATGTTTACTTTAAAACAATCAGTCTTATATAGACTCGTGCCTAGTTTAAGCAGTTGCATAAAAAAAGTATGTTTATGCAAAAAAAGGAGACTTGGAGAAAAAGATTTATTTTGATCTAGATACCAGCATCAATTAAACGAAAGATTTTTTCAATATAGAGTAATTACATTTTTTATTGAAGCTCGACATTAGAGTTCAAAAACGGAAGGATGAGGACAGAATTTTTGATAATTAAGGTTTCCAAGTTCGTAAGTTACATTTTCAGATAACCAAAAGGACAACATTTAGCACTTTTTTAGAAAGTGCTGAACTTAAATTAGGTATTGTTGATGATGTGATCAGTGCTTAATTCTAGGACATTGATTCCTTTTAATAAATCTAAAATAAATTCTTTCGTATAAATCAGTTTTTGTATATTTTAAGAGTATTCAGTACCCAGAAGCAAGAGTGAGTAGTTCAAATAGTTTGGACGACATGAACGAAATAATAAACTCGAATAAAATATTTTCTGATTCAATGATCGCATTACACGATGACACAGAATCAGTTAAATCATACAATCAAAATATGACTGTTAATGGAATAGACGAAGAAAAGAGTTCAAACGAATGGCTAAACGATTGGGATCAAGAAGATGTTAATTCAAAACAAAATGTTAAAGTAATCAAGCCCGAGTCATCGGCTTCTTTAGTTTCATTAGCCGGTTCTATTAAACAATCGAATTCAATTTTAGAAATGAGTAAACATAAATCAATTGGATTCTATTCAATAAACGAATCAATGGGTGCCGAATACGATATTAAAAGTATAAATGTAAAAAAGTTAAATGTTAAAGATCCGGATGAGGATTTGATTGAAAATTTTTTAAACGAAATGAAACCCAATTTAGAGTCAAAACCGGTGATTAATGGAATTGATGTTTCTAGTCTTATGTCAAATGGTGATGTTAAAAAGTCCGACAATTTATGGGAATGTGGTGATGATGAAATTAATTTAGATGAATTATAGAAATGCTTGAATTTTTTTTTTTGAATTTTTATAATTTATTTAAAAAGTTTTTGTTTATTGAAAATTTTTCATAAAATTGACTGCGGTCTATTTCAATCATACCCGTTTGTTTGAAATATGAGGTTCGTTTTCGTTAATCTAAGATCCTTCGGACGCCACAAAAGTGTGTGTCAATGTCCAAATTTATTTTTGAGATTCTAAAAGTGGTAAAAACTGATTGTTAGTCCAGTTACTAGAACGTTTCATCAAATTTTAGACATATTGAGAATTAATAAGAAATTACAGTCAACTCACACCTAAATCCCATTTGTCTTCATTCTTGGTAGTGATTTAACTTGAAAGTGACAGGAAAAGACTTATTTTATAATGAAATAAGTCAATTTGATCTTGACAACGACGGTGATTTAAGTTAAATAGAAGCATAAGTATAAAGTGATATATGTGTAGGTGGACTGTTTAGAATGCTCACTTCTAGATATTACCCTGTCAACCTTTTTTTAAAGGTTTTTTGAAGAATCTTTAAAGATGCTATAAAAATTCTTTAAAAAAGAAGGAAATTCAAAGATTTTTTAAAGGATTTTGATATAGGAAATTTGATGAACTAGCGATGATGAGTTCTAAAATTTTCCGCTTTAGAATCCCTCTTTGAAATTTTTGGGGATGAGTAAAAAAGAATACTCTACCGTCGAGTTTAAACTCGAAGATTGGACTCTAGCCAAATCTGACTCGAGCTTATCAGTCATGATTTAAAAATAGTATCGAGAGATTCGAGAAATCATTAAGTCTTGCTACATTACGTAAATCAAATTAATTAATAAAATTTCTCGGTTAGACTCGGTCTCTTTATTATTGTTTGTCAACAGTTGAAAAAAAATCGAAAACGACAAAATATATTTTTTTCCAACTAAAGTCAATATTCAAAGCGGTATCCGGCAAAATTTCTCAGGATTGTTCAATAATCAAAAATTTTTGTTTGAAATTTGATGAAATCTTAAACCCACCCTTCAAGACCCCCATGAGAAATTTTTTAAATGGACGTTGAAAATTTTTCTTACTCATTCCCACTGCTACCGCGTTAGAAATCATGATCTTTTTCTCATCTTTCGATACTCCTTACAATTTAATTTTTAAAAAATACAGTTTCAATTCTCTAAAGTTTCATTTGTGTTAAAAAAAATAACTCCCTCTTCCCAAATAGTAAGTTAGTTAATTCCAAAACTTTTCAATTTTATTTTTAAAAAATAAATTTTTGAAAAATTTTAATGTGTTTGTAAGAAGGTATTTACCTTTCTGGGTATAGATGACTCCTGCGAACCTAATTTTTGCCATGTATTCTCGAATAAATAAAATATGTATTCTCGAATACATAATTATGCAAAAAGGGTCGCAAAAATTTACAGTGTATAAAATTGATTTTTTTCATTCTCAAAGTTTTGGTACACTCATTCTAAAATAGCTTAAGCGTTAAGTAATTAACGGTTCTTAAAATCCGTAATATCGGTATCTCAGTGATCTGTTGTATAGTGTATAAGTCTCCAAGTCAGTATTTTAGAGGATTAAAGAGGAGCTGTCAAACTTTAACTTTCATGTTGTAGAAGCCCATAAGTAATCGTTTTTGTAAGCGATTATTAACCAAAATTGTCTTTTTCTGAAATAAAAATGATCGCGAGAATGTTGGAGTGCTTTTTTTTAAATCTCTTCGTTTAGGAAAATTTGACATCGGAAAAGTCTAAGTTCACTGAATTGACTATACTCCAAGCGGACTATTTTAGTCCTTTAAGAATTCCTAGAGGAAACTCTTTTTTCGATTTTGTATTGTTTTAAGTTTTAAGTCGATTCTTTGATTTTTTTAAGGCAGGCTCAACTTTTTACAGAAAAATTACTTAAAAATTGACTGAAAATGGATATTTTAGTGCTTAGAATATCAATTATATTGATTTTTTATTTTAAGACTAATAAACCTTTACTTGAGATGCAACTTTGATAGAGATTTTTATATAAACAAGATAATTTTTTTTTTCATTTGGGGGGGCTGAGCCCCTTTGACTTTTAAAAAAGGGGGGCGCAAAATGAAATTCATTTCGGAACTTTTTTCTGAGTTCGGTATTTGCGACATGTCTTAAAATCCGAGCTTTTACTTTACGATGATTGATCAATTTTCAATCAAAGGTTTTATGTAGACAACCTGCGAGAAAGATTTTGGTATTTGCATAAAAAATGAACGAAATAGTTAGTTAGACCTCATCATAAATTTTCTGTTAGCTCGTTGTGCCCATACTTTGTGAAGAAAAAAGCGGAAATTTAGTCTAAAAAATCATAAAGCCAAAAGTATTCTCCTATGTATTCTTCTTAAAAGAATACATGTTTCGAAAAAACAAATAAAAAAAGAAAAAAAAAAGATTTGCTTTTAAGTACATGCGAACAATAAAAAATAAAAGAAAGGGAGAGACTTTAACGATATTTCATTTAAATTTATTTGTGTTTTTGTTCATTTCAGTTTGTTTGTATGAAAATGGAAAATAATTTAGAACAATGCAAATTTTGTTTGACTAAATTTGATATTCCAACTAAATGGAACCTAAAAAATGTGCAACGTCATCTAGACGCTTGCCAAAAAAAAAACCTGACTCTTTTGATAGAAAAATTATGGAAAACTTTTCCGGTATTTTTATTTAATCCTAATTGATTGATAGTAAGGTGTTAATTTTTTACTTCTTAGTCAAGAAACAAACAAGATCTGATTTGAAAGAGAAAGATGATTTAGATGACGATTCGAATAAAATAGTGATAATGATGACTTATCCCTAAGTTTAGAAAAAATACATATTGAAAATATTACAGAGAAAGAGCCTAATAATAATATCAAATGTTGCGGTTATCGGCCAATTAACAAAGTTTATCAGAACTTCCCCTTTATACTTTTTGAAATTATTAGAAAGTATAACTTTCTCCTTTGAGAATGGAGTTTTTCATTCCAAGGTTTGCACCGAAAACAATTACCAGCTATTTCCTAACGTGAATAAAATAAATATGGAATGTCAAAAGCTTAATTACAATCAAGTTTTGTCGAATATAGTTAAGCATTCTTTTGCTCTCAAAAAGTTTACAAATCATACGTTCATGTCATACACACAAACAAAAAAAGAATTAGATTTGAAAAATGAACAAATAAATTCTTTGAAATTGGATCGTTTGAATCTAGTTAGAACAAATTTAGCCTATAAAAATAAACAAACTGACTACCGACGTCTAATTTCGTTACTTTCACAAAATGACATTCCACGTCTCAATATGTTAATTAATTCGTGTATCAGTTCAGAGTATGGTGTAAACGGTATCATAAACAAACTAAAAATGGCTATCGATGGATTTTACAGGGTAAAACGTTTTCAAAAACAAGATTTTGACTTGGCAACATTGACTCTGCGTATAGGTGGCCCTCGTCTTCTTCACGTTTTGAATTTTTTACCAAGTTGCTCTTATGCCTACAAGGCCTTAAAATATAATATGAGTTTTTTTTATTCATATGAAAAACCAATGAGTCTGGTAGACAAAGAAAATTTAAATCAATTTTTTAAATATTCCGAGGGATTTTATATTCCATTAAAATGGACGAGATTTCAAGTAACGCCAGATTACGTTGGTCCTCTGAAACAAATGAAATAACTGGCCTCTGTTACAACCATAAAAACAAAATCAATTCATTTTTATTTGAATCGTGGCTAAACTTAACCGAAATAAAATCTCAGTTAGAATCAAACAATGCCATATTGTTTAGTCATTACAATATCTAAACCGTTTTTAATTCGTTAAGAAGACCTAATGAGTCGTTAAAAGTTTTCAAGCCCTAAGCGTTTTAATGAAGGACATAAAAAATGAAATTTTACTGTGCAACTTGATAACTCAACTTATTTTATCCATTTTCACAAAATCGAATACAGTCAACCCTCGATAATCCGAACACCGATAACTCGAACTTTTCGCTTATCCGAACAAATTTGTTGAAAAAAAACCTGTTTTATGTAAACTACATGTTATTTCTCTCCGGTAATTCGAACTTTTGTGATTCGACTATCCGAACTTTTTTTTGAAAAAATGTAACAATAATTCTGATACTTGAATAAAAAAAAGGTAACTTAAATGGATAATTTTTTTTCTCATTTTCAAATTATTTTTTTTATCTTCAAAAAATTACGTATATACGTTTTCTGATAAACAAAAAATAAAAAAGGTGGAGTTGACACTGGACCAAAAAAGTGAAACATGTAACGTAAAAGCTCGATATTTAGGACATGTCGCAAATAAAGGATATCCTTTATTTACGACATGTTCTGTATGAACGAACACTGTTTTTTTTTTAAATCTATGACATGTCGTAGATAGCGAAAATTGATGAAATTTCTGAATTATGCCTCCTTTATTTGCGACATGTCGTAAATAATGAATTACCTTTAAATGAGACATTTTCTAAATATTTTTTAATGGTTCAAAATTTTCTTTTTAAATTATTTTAGAATAAACTAATGTATTTTTATTTGATCACAAAATCAGAAATTTGAGTTTGAAAAGAGGTTTCCTTATCTGTAGATTTCGAATCTAAAGTCAAAAACTATTTGCTTCTCCTTTAGGTGCTAGACATAGGTAACCCTGGGTGATATCGGCTATTTCCTTAGAGGATCATCAGTCCAAGCTGAATTTTTTATATGTTATAGATTTTTTGACGAGAAAAAAGAAAATGTTGGTCCCGTCTTTCAAAACGATATTCTTCATAGTTAAATATTCAAAATACTGAAATTTCGGTGTTTTGGGCTCAATGTAAGTTTCATTGAGACTATTGGAGATAGAGGTCTAATTTTTTGTTAAGCTTGTAAAGGAAGAATTTTTGTACAAATTTTTGTATGAAGTTAAGACTTCGTAGATAAATCTTCATAAAAAACCTCTTTTTGGGAATGGTCACTTTGAAGCCTTGTACCTCAGCATTTTTAGATGTTTTATTTTTACTTTTCGTGAGCTCAAAATGTAAAACTGCTCCACGTTTGCATGCGTTTGTGTAAGATTTCTTAAACTTAACTTTTTCAGCTTTAGACATTTTAAAAAAAAATGAATGAAAATAAATGACAAACAAAATCTCAAAAGAAAAAAATTTGAATTGAATAGACAAAAGAAAAAAGAATAAGGTTCGTTTTGCTTAAAAGGAGTTTATTTATGTTATTGTTTCAAAAGTTGTAGCAGTCTTAGTTTTAATGCTATCAAGTTTTATCTTGAAGAGGGATAGGTTGTTTGTTGTATGATAAAAAACAAGTCATTGTAAAATCCAAAACTAAAATACATCGTTTAACGTTTTAAGTTAAGCATACCCAAAGTTAATCCGTACTTCTTTAATTTCGCACAATTAAAAAATATTTAGAACATGTCTCATTTAAAGGTAATTCATTATTTACGACATGTCGCAAATAAAGGAGGCATAATTCAGAAATTTCATCAATTTTCGCTATCTACGACATGTCATAGATTTAAAAAAAAAACAGTGTTCGTTCATACAGAACATGTCGTAAATAAAGGATATCCTTTATTTGCGACATGTCCTAAATATCGAGCTTTTACGTTATGTACTAAATTCTACACCTTTTAGGTAAATAGTTACAAGGAGACCTAAAAAATAAATACAAAAGAGAGTTCAATGTAATTAATACAAAATAAACAATGCATGATTTAATTAAAAATCGATAAAAATACACAGAAACATAAAACTTCATGATCCTAAAGAAGACGAACACCCATTATTAGAAAATGCTTTTTATCTTTGGGTATTGAATCATGTCTCGCTTGGTATATCTATAAGTGATGAATTGATGATTCAAAAGGCTAAAGGTTAGATGTTTAAGCTTTATATAAAAAGTTGATTTAGTTGAATTATAATTAATTGAAAATGTTTTAATTGTTTTTATCTAACACTTAAAAATGTATTTTTCTATAATCCGAAATTTTTTATTAATTTTTTTAAAATTAGGATTATCGATAACTCGAATTTTCGCTTATCCGAACTAAATTTTCGAAAACTTCCTTGGCCGGATTATCGAGGGTTGACTGTATAAATCTAATCGATCAATTGATTAACATGGCTGAACTCGCACACATCCTTTTTTTCGTATTTAGAAGGCACAAAACCAAGTTTTTGACAAATGATTTGTATTTTGATATTCAGTCAACGATCCAAGACTCGTTCGTGTCAGCAGCAAAATTTCAATCAAAACTCTCGAGTGATCCCATGTACAAATATTTTTATTGATAATCCGAATTGGAGAATGTCCTCAAGACTTTCAAGCTACACAAATGACCACAGCTCGGCTTTAGATTGGACAGGCGATCTTGATACAAGTTCATGTACCTTATCGACCATTTGGAACTATGGCTGTGAAAAAGCCAAGCAGCATCTAAAAATACATGGTTATCTTCTTAAAGATTTACTTATACCGAATGAATCCAATATTTAAATGTTAAACCCTTTTGGTAAATTAAGTAACATTCAAATATCTGGTCAAAATGAAGAAGATTGGTTAAACATTTCGGACACAATCGAATGTGATCTAGAAACAGAAACATCTGAAACATCTGAATACTATCAAGATTACTTAGACACCGATAGTCGAGATAAGCATTCACCTTATGTTGAAATCGACGGCGCAAAGGTCCATAAAGCCAATGCTGTCAATTCAATCTTAAATTGTAAAACGAGGATATCGACTGATTGATTATTGAGAGTCAGAGGTTCTCCCGAAGTAAGCCATTTTAATCATGAGAATGTTGAGGATTTCTCGGATGAATCTGTTTTAAAAGTAACAGATACACTTATGTCGTTCATTAAGACAACTGATGGTGCGTTCTTGAGTGTTATAGTAAGCATCGATAAAATTTTCTTTAATACCAAATTATGTTCAAGTGTCAGCTTCGAATCGATGCATGAAGCCAAATTTGAAGGTAAAATACTAACTTTAACCTTGGTCGATGACGAGATTCACTGGTCTGGTGATTATGGTGAAAAAGTTGAGTTGAATGGACAATTTTGTTTATTATTGACTGGGGACTTAAAGGATATATCTGGTAAAATCTGCTTGCTCTTTAATGGTAGTTGATGAAAATTTGGACTGCTTAAAAACAATTCTATTAGATGTTTACGTTTCTCCAAAATTATAAAAATGTCCATATGATAGATTATGTTTTGACAAATTGGTACTTAGACATAATGAAAAGAATAACGCTGATAAAGTCAAATGTAAAGTTTGCAGCGACCTAATCGCTATTTCTAAAATGCGACAGCATGTTGGAAAGCATATTATCTCTGGTGATCTTCAAGAAAATTCGCATCTTTGCGGATTTTGTGGTGAAATAGGATGCTCTATTCAGCTTGTTTGTAGTTCAGTAAAGGGTGTTAATAAAACATTTAAACCTTCTTCTGACTGCAAATACTTTAAGTCATTTAGTATAAAACCCGCTTCAACGCCAAATATTACCTCTCCTTGTACAAATAGACCTGTGGAATGTAAAGTTTGTCAAAACGTCAATCGAGTTTATTGGTCGTATAATATGAGTATCCATTATAAAACAAGTCATAGTTACACAGATCCCCCTGTTTATATTGGTGAAAAAGAAAAAAAAATGTTATCTCAATTTAAATAGATAATAAAATATTTTATTTTTATAATTTAAACCGGACAATTAAAAATTTTGTTTTAAAAGTTATTTTGTTTTTATCGTAAACTTCCGTCAATTCAATTCAATAATTGATGATTAATTTCTTTTTGGTAAATTTTAATAAAAAAACTTAAAAAAAAAGCTATTTTTTGAATTTGGTGGGGTGGTTGGTAAAAATTTTGGTGTTAAAAGTACTTTTCTTCCTGGGAGTGGGTATTTTGGTGGGAATTTTTTTGACCCCCCCCTCGTGTTGAAAATTTTTTTTTTATTACCCCCTGATTAAACAAATTTTTTTTGCAAAAATAATATTCAATTACTTAAAATTAAAATTCAATTACTTTTTAATCAATATTAATACAAATGCAATTTTGTAGAGATATATTTTTTCATTTTTTATACAGTCTATCCTCGATTTTGTTCACTCCGAATTTGTCAATTTTTGTTTTTGTCAGCGTTTTTAAAAACACGGACAAAAAAGATGCTTAGTCCCATTATAAATTAGTTCGAAATTGTCAACTTTTATTTTGTCAATATTTGTTTTTGTCAACTTAATTTTACACTCCTCTAAATTCGGATTACAATCAGAATTTAGAGAATTTTTATCTTAAAAAATGACCTTTTACCCCTCAAGATGTTCTTTGGTATGTAACCTAATCGTTAAAATTATTGAATTAGATTGATCCAAATCTTACGACGACAACTGAAGAATTAAAAAATACCTACTCATAACAGTCAGTTATCGTTATGTAGTATTTTACTTATTTTGATGCAAGCTTTCATTTTGTCAATTAAGATTGACAAAATCAGTTTTTCGATTTTGTCAAAATTTGCTTTTGTCAACGTTTTTTGATTTACACAGACCGGTGACAAAATCGAGGATACACTGTATTTTAAAATATCAGACAAGTGAATTTGGTAATGATAGTATCCTAAAGAACTTTTAGATCGATACAGTTTCAAATTTGATTAGTATATTTATCGATAGTTTGACCGATTCGGTTAGCATGAGAGTGTTTAGTGTAAAAATTTATCTGTTTCTAAGATTGTTGAATTAATCTTATGATTATACGAGAGATTGCTTGATAAAGTTACGTTTAATGAGTATTCAACAATGTCATTTATGGGTCAATACAATTGTTGATGAAGACGACTTATGTTTAATTTTGAGAGACACCAGAGGATCATACAAAAGAATAACATTTTACGAAGAATTTCAGGAATTACTTGAAGAAGCAAAATTATTTGCATCAACTGAATGTTGTAAAAAAGAGTGTACTTTTAATGTTCAAACTTTATCTGTATTCGTTGATAAACGATTTCGTCCCAAATATCTATGTGAATTGAATCCTATCGAAGGCGTATGGTGTTTTTTTAAGGGATATGTAAGAAGAAGATATTGTCAGAATTATTAAAAATTGTTAAGTTTAATCATTGAGTCAATTGAAGCATTTAAAAAAAAAGAACTAAATTTTAAAATCTAGGCATCGGTTTTGGAGAGCCTTAGAAATGCATGAGAATGATTTATAGTTTATAGTTTATTTTTTAATTCGTATATAAAATGGCACAATAATTGATACTAGAAACCTTGTTTGGGGCAAAATCCAGTTCAAGAGTCATTTTTCTTAAGAGAAATAAAGATTTCAACAATTTGATTACGAATTAAAATATTAATAAAAACACTTTTTTGTTTGATTCAGTTGCTAAACAAAAAATGTCGTAAAGTTAACTGTATATGTTTGTTCTTACGAAAAATGTTTTTAAAAATGATACTCAAGCGTAATCATTCTATTTTTTGTCCTTTGTCAACCGAAAAAAAAAGTCTTTTGAAATAAAAATGCATTTAAAAATGAATTGAAATTAAGGTTATTTCTATCGAGTATTCGAAGTTATGAAGTTTCGATTTTATGAAGTATATTAATCTCCGAATGGAAAGAAAAATAAATTTTCATTCGTGTCGTTTCGTAGCAATTCGTGAAATTTTTTTTTCTAAAAGAACGCAAATGGAAATTTATTTTTCTTTCCATTCGGCGAACGTTCATGAACATTCATGAAAGACTTTTCATAGTTCATTCCCATACTGCGTAGTGCATGAACGTTCGCCGAAAGGTCTAAGAGCTGTTGAACATTCAAGAACAGTCAAGAACGTTCAGGAACGTTCCTCCATTTAATTCGTGAAAGACCAGCACAGTACAACTAAAGTTTTTGAATGATTTTTCAAAAAAAATTGGCATCTTGAAGTTTATGATCATCTGATCATGCTCAATCTAGTTTCTTCTTTAAAACTTGTTATTGAAGCATTAAAAATCAGTTCTGCAAAAGTTATGTAACAAACTTGCTAAATCATACATTAAGCTCTGCAAAAATTCTGCAAAGTTATTACGTTTATCTCTATTTTTGACTTATTTCAATATTTAGGGGGTACCCCTGGGGTTTGAAATTATACTAGTTAACACATTTTTTTTTTGAAAAATTTTAATTCTGCACACTAGAAAACCTCAAAAAAATGGTTGTCTCTAAAAAAATCGTTTTTTTGAGCAGCACGGGTTTATGGTTTGGGCACCTTAAAAATTTTTTTTTTAATACCAGTATTTGATAATTTCAGACATGTGTCTTAGTTTGGTAGTCAATTAAAAAATCAATTATTGTTGAAAAAAAAACTAGAAATACTCTAATTTTAAAATAATAAAAATATAAAAGCCAATTCTTTACCAAGTCAATTTCAAATTACTGAAACATGGAAAATTCTAAATGGTTTCTTTATGTAATAGTTATTTAGCTAGTAAAAACTAAATGAAAACTCATGATAATTAAATGGTTGGGTTGGTGAACCTTTTAAATTAATCTCACAGTAATTTTTTTTGTATACGTACAGTAATTTTCCATCCCAAGAAGTTTCTTCTTAAAGGTATTTAAAGGTATTTAAAGTTATTTAAAGGTATTCTAAAGTTAAATAACCTATAGGTCATTGTAATACCTTTAAATAACTTTGAACATTTGAAACAATACTGCTTGATTAAAACCAGCGATTAAGAATTAAATCAAATCATATCTGCATAAATCTTGTAGTACAGTCGACTCGCTTTAATCCGGCTACACGTTTATCCGGCACATTTGGCATTCGAACTAAAAAACGGCGGGCTCATGGCTCCTTTAAATGATCTTATATTAAAATATCATTTGTTAAACCGGAATATTTTGTTCGGTTTAATTTGACATTCGGACAAAAATTAAAAGGCTTAAAACCATAATTAACATATACATGCATCTTTTTTATTCGAACTTTTTTTTTTGTTTCAATTATTTTTAACTAAAATAAAGTTATATAACACTTGTAACACAAATAACACTTACATGTATTATGTTTTACGATCAGTAACACATAAATTATTTTCGAAACACTTAATAACACTTAATAAAACTTTTTTTTTGTCTTTTTTAAAAATTGTTTTTTTTAAGACTTTTAATATACGATTATTTTGGACTTTAATATTCAAGATATTATATTTTACTGGCAACAAAAATTAAGCTTTCCTCAAGTGTTACAAAGTAGTAGGTATTACTGTGTAAAGACAAAGAAAAGTGCAATGAAGTGTGTTAAAAATACCATATCTGCATAAAAAAATTGTTCTTAATAATCCGGCCAAAATAATCCGAACTCTTTATTTCGAGGGCTATTTTGGTTCGGATTAACGCGAGTCGACTGTACAAGTTTTTTCTTGAGAAAAATTAATTCGTAATCGCTGGTTTTAATCAACTGGTATTGTTTCAAATGTTCAAAGTTATTTAAAGGTATCCCTAGTCAAAATCTCGGTAGAGATCTTTGGGAGATGTAAAGAGAATCCAAAGACTTTTTTCTATTCGTTTTCTATTTGAGATCTCTTGTTGAACTTCAAGAGAATCTCGCATCAGTTTTCAACCGAGACTAAATCCGAGATTCAAAGAAGATTCTCTTGTATCTTCTAAAGAGATTCTCATGGAAATAAAAGGGTAAATCAATTGGAGAAAACCAATCAGATCGCACGAGTTTCTCCTTAGAAAAATTTTTTTATTTCCTAAAGTGCATAACATTTAACAAGAAATCATTACTTGACACCATCGGTGTATGAATGTTTTATTCAATTAGATTTACAAATTATTCTAGATATTTTTCAAGCCCTGCGCAAGTCTTCCAAAAACACAGACAATTGAAATTTATTTTCATGACTTTAACACGATCCTATCTGTATTGCTATATGTTTTCGAATTTTGTTAGATGGGACTACGAGATTAGATGCATTTTTTTAGTTTTCTTTTTAAGCACTAAAACTGAATCAAGGCCTTTTGAACAACTTTCAATTATTAAGAAAAGATACGAGAAAAAAATTGTTAAAAAATAATAACTTTTGATTGGAAAAAATTGTCAAATTAGAAATAGTATAAAAATTATAATTAGTTCGTAATCAGAATTTGACCTTAACCTTTTGTATTTTATTAAATATTGAAATAGTATTGTTTTATGCATCTTTATTTTTTATATTCAAAAAAATTAAATTTTTTCAAACGTTACAAAGGTCAAGCAGATTTTCTTTTCAAATTTATAAAAAATTTTTTATATTCTTAGAATAGCCGACAAGAAACTGGCGAGAGTTTTTATTTGAACTTTTCTTTTGGCGACATTATCAAATAACTATTCAATTTTTTATTTTAGATATGAAATTTCCGATCCCCTTTTACTAGCTAAAATATTTTTATTGAAATAGCGCAAGTGATAAAAAAAGAGCTGAGTCAATTATTTAATTTTATTAAGATGAAAAAAAACAAGGGATTGTATTAAACACTCGTTAAAATATGATATTTTTTTCAAAATTTATTTTATTTGATTTGAGCTTAAAAAATTACTTTGAAAATTCCCGCTTATTTTCTTAAAAACTTTTACTCTCTCTCCAATTTAATGACAATTAAGTAAAAAAAAGGACAATTCAGTTTTCTATAGCTCCTTATTCCGATTTCGTGAATGAAAAAAAATGAAGAATTGATCAGCCTTCGCTCGTCTTAATCTCACGTGAGAACTGTAACGTAGATCACGTTAGAGGATTTCATGAGATTCTAATTATGCTATGATAGTTAGTTAGACTCAATGAGAAACTTTGAGATTTCAAGTGATAAATTGACGAGATCTCATGTCTTCTCATTGAGTCTAAATGAGATCTACGTTATAGACTTGAAAGAAATTTTTTGGACATACTTGTTGACCCATTAACTTAACAGAAACCAACAGAAATAATTGATTTTGAGTTTTTGAATAATGTATAATAATTTGAAATTAATAAAGGCTGATATATAGACTGGGAGAAAAAACATTTTTTTAAGGAGATTCTCTCTGAGATCTAAAATACTTCCTCGTTTAGATCTCAAGAGAAGTGCGAGAGAAAATGGTGTCGAGATCTCTCGTGAATCTTCGATAGATTCTATTAAGAAACAAAAAAGATCTCCACTGGATCTCATATAGAGAATCTCCATGAGATGTAAAGGAGATTGAGACTAGGGATTTCAAGTGTTGGCAAGCTAGTGTAAAGTGAGAATGGTCTCAAGTAATTTATTTAGTGATTTTGAGATTAATGGGAAAGTTATAAATATATTGAAAAAGTTTATAAGTTTAAATACAATACTGACTACCAAACCAAGACACATGCCTGAAATCTAATATGATAAATTGTCAAACACTGGTATTAAAAAAAAAAAAATTTTAAGGTGCCCAAACCATAAACCCGTGCTGCTCAAAAAAACGATTTTTTTAGAGGCAACCACTTTTTTGAGGTTATTTTATATTTTTAATTATAAAGAAGATAATACACTTTTTTGTTCAATAAAATATTAACCAATATTTTCGAAAATTTTAGCATTTTTCCTTGAAAATTTGCGGAAATTGATATTTCGGACATTTTGTAGTATCAAGCGTTACTAATCATTTGAAAAACCCTCACCTATTCTTGTAGAGAAAGACTTATACTACAAAGCTGAAAAGTTTTTGACTTATCTAGATACAAAATAGAAGAGAAATTAGCTCTCAAAAACCATGAAAAACTAACTAAGATTTATGATTTGGTGTATCTTACCTCAGACATGTCTGAGGTACAAGACCAGTTTTGGCAATAATACAAGATCATGGTCTAAAAGTTATTTTTGAATCTGGTATTTTTTGAATAAAAAATTTTGCTCTTGTTTTTCTCCCAAAACTGGTATTGTACCTCAGACAAGCTAACGGTCTTATATTCGAGTATTGCTTATTACCCCTGGTGTTTTTAATATCTTAAATAAACATATTTAATTCGTATTTTAATTTTATTAAAGATTTTTTCTTGTAGATCCGGGACTAAAACGTTACTAAGGTTTATAAGACCATAATCTTGTTTTTTTCGCAAAAACTGGTGTTATACCTTAGTTAAGACCAGGGTGATAACCAGGGTTTCAGATGAATTATTATGGTGTCTATTATGAGACAATCCGGTATTTATATTATGTGATTTTTCTGTAAATCTATAAGGATTCATTATTTTTATATCAAAAAAAATTAAGAAACCATAAAAACGATCTTTTTTTTTAAATTAAATGCAAAAATTTCTTTTATTTTATTTAAGATCCTTGAAAAAAATGTTGAAAAAATATTTTCTCATCCAAACATTCATATGGGTGGCACTAGGGTCACATTTAGTCAATAAACTCGATTTAATTTTAATAATCGATCGATCAAACACGACCCAACATGAAAATTTTAATAATTTTAAGTCTATATTACATGATTTAATGATGAGAGTTGCTTTAGGATCAAACAGAATACGTTTGGGTATTCTAACAAATCATGGTGTTCACTTGTCTCTTCATAATGGACACATAAACGAGAGTTTAAATGTAATTCGATCAATCGAACAAACAAATTTAAAATTTCCGTATTCAAGGATTTTTTTTTTGGCAAATTTGGAGCTAAAAAAAATAAGAGAACTATCAACAAAAGCAATATTTTTATTTTCGGATGACCAAAGTCTAAATTTAAAAATACAAATTGAACGATTAAGTTTAATATCATCGATTTATTCGTTTAATTATTCACAAGTTAATTTTCACAAGCTTACTCATGTCATTCATAATTTAATCTCTAATCGATGTAATTCAATGGATATCAATGAAAATTATACCTTAATCTTGCCTAAGAATGAATTTAAAGTTTTACGTTTTGATCATAGATTAATTGATGAATATTCAAAATTGGAAATTAAATTCAACATATTGAAGGGTGATTTTTATTTTAGAAATGGATTTAATAATGAATGTAAAATTGATTTAAGTAACTCAACGAGTTTTAAATTGGAAAAAGAAACTTTTTTGATAAATTATAAAGTTAAAATGCAGGATATTGTAATAAAGATTAAAGGTATTGAATCTTACAACGAGTTAACTGTTAAAGCTGTTAAAAGAAATGCGATTAGTTATGGTAACCGAAATGAAATTTTTTATTTTCCGTTTATAATGCTTTTTCATGTTTTTGTTCAATTCAAGTTTTAATTAAAAGTTCTTTTAGGTCGAAAGTATTCATCTAAAAATTTTTTGTCACCAAAATTCGTAATAAATTTTATAATTATTTTTTTTAATTTTTCAATGATTTTTTAAGTCATCAGAAGATGGAACTCAGAATACTTAAACTATCTAAAAACCTTGTATATAGCTCTATAAATGAACCTTTTAGTTCGATCCGAAAATGGTACTTTGAACTTTTTTAAAGATTTGTAGGTAGAAAAAATGGGGTCGCGGTTCTATGAAATTTTTTCCAATCCCGTCAATTCATTTCTTTCAGAAATAAAACATTTTTTTATGAATTTTTTCGTCCACTAGAATACAAAAATGAAGAATAAAATAAAAAAAGTAATTTCTGAGATTTGTAGAGAATCGCCTCTTGTTTGAGCAGATGCAAAAAATATTTGGGTATTGCGGCTCCCCTATTGAGATGCGGTTTGACTGAAAAATTCCCTTATTTTAACCGTTTTCACTCGTGTATTGCTCTAGGAAATTTTTTTTCCTCATCGACCATGACCCCAGCGTCAATGGTAACTTTTTAGCTTTTAGAACATACAACCCTGGAATTTCCATAAATGAACGTTCAAGGTTTTGAAGGTTCAAGGGTCCATAAATCTTCATATTTCTTCATGTATTTTCATTATTTTTCTAAAATTTTTTTTTTTTTCAAATTTGAAAATATGAAAATTTTAGAAAAATACATGTAGAAATATGAAGCTTCATGGATCCTTGAACCTTCAAAACCTTGAATGTTTATGAAGGTTCATTTTTGGAAGTTTTGAATGAGCAGGGTTGTATATATACATCAAATATTGATTTTCCAATCATGTTTACTAAAATGTTTTGATAAAGTACATTGAAATTAGACTGCGAAAAGAAAAGAGGTAGGGGTAAAATTTTTGATTTTTTTCTTCCATGAAAAAATTGATTTTCTGGGGTTTTCAAGGTCGTAGAACTCGGTACAGTCGACTCTCGATAATCCGAATACACTTAAATCCAAATAATTCGATAACCGTACACAATTGACCGGGCTCGAAGCTATTTCCTATACCTTTACATTAATTGATAATCCGAATATTTTGATCCGTTTAAAGATTTCTTAGGGCGATTTCTATTCGGATTAACGAGAGTCGACTGTAACAATATCAGAAATAGCAAATTCAGATAGTTTGAACATTTTGAATTAAAAGAACTTAGATGAAAAATAAATTTTAATCGTTCAAAGGTTTGTTAAACTGGACAACTTAAAATATTATCAATTTTCTATTATTAAAAACAAAACAGCGCAGAACTGAACGGATGTGAAAAAATTTATTTGAAATGCAGAGACACATTAGGACTATATATTAAAAGACACAATTTGATCAAAAATCTATTGAAATTCCAAATTGCGGATTTAGAATTGACCCTTTCCACATCTGTGTAATTCTGCAATCAATTTTAGCAGACTTTACAAGAAGATGCAGCAAATTTTGCAGCACGATGCTGCAATTTTCTTTTTCCAAAATGCCTCAATGGAAAGTTTTAAAGGCAATATTACCATTAACGCTCGCAAATTTTCCCTGAAATTAAATACAGATAGATTATATTAAACCCAGGGATAGTTATACATTTGACTTCAAAATTTTGATCATTATTGTCCAATGGAGAAAATAAAATTTTTTGTTAATCTTGATGTTTCTATTTTTACCCCTGAGGTAAAAAAAAAGTGTGACTAATGTAGTCTAGCTTAAAATTCGAAATCCTGCTATCTGAATTAAGTAATTTCGATATAATAACTGAAATCTACGACCGCGAAACATGACTTATTAATTTTTTTGTCACTTGCTGTCCTACCAATGAGCTTTTGTCGAGGCCTAATGTCAAGGTGAAAATTTAACAATTCATAACTGATGAAAGCTTTAATTGATTTTAAGACATCATCTGAAAGCTTAAAAGTTCCATTTGACGTTAGTACTGATTTTGAAGGAAAAAAACATTCAAATAATTGAACGAAAAGGAGAAAAAAAAGAAATCCCCTCCTTATATTTGATGGATTCATTTGTTAAGAAGAGATATTTTTTTAAAATTGTTCAAAAATTTTTGAGATATAATTACAACCCTGGTCATTCAAAGGTTGCTCCCACCGTAAACACGATATTTAGCGAATTGAACAAGTACAACGTAGAACAAAGTTAGTTCCATTTCTTCGAAATAAAAATTACACGGAGCGTTTAAAAATACTGGGTTTGAGAACTTTGAAAGATCGTAGAAAAAGAGGTGATTTAATTTAGCTTTAAAAAATTGAAATAAAAGTCAATAAATTAGATTGGTTCCAAATTCTTCTGCTTTAAGCCCTGCAGGTTCAACAAGAAGACAAAACAAATTGTACAGACAGTTAGTGAAATCTTGTGCGGTGAGACACAATTTTTTTACAAAAAGGGTTATTCCTTACTGGAACGAGCTTCCGGACGAAATAAAAAATGCTGAATCAGTCAACTCCTTCAAGAACAGATGGTCAACTCAATGTCTGTAGAGAAAATACATCTGCCATAGCAAAGTACTTTAGTACTTAGCTCCGCGGGTTACCCCGTAGTACAAGTTTCATTAGAAATCTAATAAACAGTCAAATACCCTGAAGCAATCAAATTTTGTTAGATAAAGCTTGCATCATCAATTAAAAAATAGTAGAATTTAAGAAGTATTTTTTAAAAAATCATTCATTTTTTTTAATAGAAACATGGTACAAATAAATTATTTAAAACATTAAAATTAAATTAGCTAATGTGATCTAGAAAGCTTAACTTTTTCGAATTTTCCTGAAAATAAAAAAATATAAACATGAGTGCTCTCTCAGTGTATTTCGGATTTCAAAACAGTTAAAAGAATAATGAATAATAAAACATTAACAAAAATCAGAGATGAGTTTTTAATCTTTTTTTAAGATCTATGAGACAATTTGATGATTCTTTAGAGTTTATTAAATTTTAAATTAAACTCCCTATTTTATAGATTTTTTTCAGTATTTAAAACTTGGTTTTATTTTGAGCTTAGGTGAATCGCCTTTTTTTAAAAAATCTGTTCGAAGGTTTCAAAAATGAATTTTTTCATTTTTAGAAATGACAAGAGCTTCTTTATTTCATCTCTTTTTTTTTGAATTTTTAAATGAATTTTTGGCTTATCATTTTTATAACAGAAAATTTGTCTGATTTAGATACAAAAGATCTAGGGAATGATTAAATTCATAATTTTACTGATCATTTGTAAATTAACATCTGGAAATTACATCTCAATTGAAACAAGTAATTAGACGTTCTTCTAGGATACATCTTTAAAATTTTTAATTTTTTTTTCAAAGTTGATGCTAAGGATAACTCATTGATACATAAGGATATTTTAATTGAAATAAATGAAGAAAATTATTTCGATACAACTAAATTTCCATCTAAATTTATTTTGACATTCAATAAAGAAAAATTTGATTTTTTCAAAAAAATTGTGCCTGACAAAAATGGCCACGGTGTCTATTTTGTAAATGAAGATACCCAAAAACCGAAGGAAACTGATGATTCAAAAGTAAAGTCTTTTAAGCTAAAATTGTGAAATTCAACACTTTCATTTTCTTTTAAAGCTTTATCAAGAGTATTTCCAATGGAGAACAGATGCTACCATGACTATTCTTAAATTGGACAAACCTAATGATAAGCAATTTTTTAGATTTGTAAGCTCAAATATCAAATTAAATGTATCTTTCATCTTAAACATTTCAATTTAAGAATGGAAAAGTTATACTTGGAAACAACAAGACTGTTTCGGTTGATATAATTCCAATTTTTGAAAACAAACTAGTGAAACATAAAAGAAATGCATTTAAAGAAAATGCTTTTAATTTGGATAAAATAACTCCGACTGGTGTTGTCGAAAATGATATCATCAATTATCTAAAAAAAAAGATATTGTCAAAAAATATGGATTCAAAAATTACGCGAGTCGCCTCAAATGGTCCTCTATCATTAGATATTGAAGTTCTTGTTGTAATTGATCCATCTGTTTTTGAGTATCATAAGGCAAACTTGAAGTCGAATAACAATAACTTTGTGATTAATTATATGAAAATTCATTATTCACATGTGATTAATAATGTAATTAGAATTTATTAATTTTTTTTAATTTAATTTTAATGACTTTTTTTGTCCTATAGGTGAATAAGTTATTTCAAAATTCTTTTGGAAGTGATTCGGATTTGAGAATAAACATTCGAGTGTCGAATTTTATTTTTCACACAGTAAGTAATTTAAGATATTTTATCATTTAAACGCCAAAGATGTTTAATTTTTTTTTATCTCTTTTAGAGTAGCGCCTCTTCGTCATGGTCTGAGCCATTTGTCTCTGGAGATGTTTTAGTTTCAACTTACAAAAACAAAGCAGTTCTTATTGGGCCTTTGGCTTTAGACGCATTCAGAAAAAGTATGGAATCAACTCCTTATAAATTCGATCATGCAATTGCTTTTGTCAAGTAAAATAAATTAAAAATAAAATGAAAACATAAAATTTTAATAAATTTTCTTTAGTCGTGACTTATGGTTAGACAATTCAAAGTTCTCATCGGCTATTTTTAGAGAACTCCCAGTTTCTTTTACATACCCAATGGGAATTTGTAGTGATCGAAAATTTTCAATTGTTGAAGACTTCGGAGGGTTCAACAATTTACATGTAACTTAAATTACCTTCTTATATTTTTATAATATTTTTTATTCTTATGAGCTATTTTTAGTTCATTGCTCAAGCCATTGCCGTTAACCTTGGTGCATCATTTGATTCGTATTCAAGCAAAGATTGTAAACCATCAGATTATTTTATCATGAGCCCTTTGTTGTCTAAAAATACGTTGAACAGAAAATATCAATTTTCACCATGCTCGATCAAAGAATTAAAAGATATTCTTGTCTCAAATGGAACAGTGTCGTCTATTTCAAGTTGTTTGGCTAACAAGGCTGATACCCCAAACATGATCTCAAGCAAAAATTCTTTAACAGGAAAAATGTACAGTCCAAATGATCAATGTAAAATGATGTTTGGTCCACAATTTTTCTTCTCTCAAGTATGTTTAATATTGAGGTCTCAAAAATATCTTTTTCTAAATGATATTTTTTCTGTAGTCATTCTCAAAAAATATTTGCAAGCAACTTAATTGTCGTACTACAACAATAAGAGATAATTTACAATCAAATGGACCTGCTTTAGAAGGAACTGTCTGTGCTTCGGGTAAAATTTGTCTTAATGGCGAGTGCGTAAGTTCACCACAAGGTGTTTCAGATGATTGTCCATTTGGCGATGATCCTTTGGTCTTGAATGAATTAGCTGAAATTTCCAAAAATACTTATGTCTCTTGTCCTGAGTATTTAGATTTGCTTAAAAGATCAAATATTTCGGTTGATGCTTTCTGTCGCTCACCGTACTCTAAGCCTTGTTGTCAAAGTTGTCAAAGTAATTCTATGATAAAAAAAGGATGTTCTATATTCATTCATTATTTTTTTACAAATTAAAAGAATACAAGCCATTGAAATGTTTTGATCAAAATCTAAACTGTTCGACAAACAAACGTTACTGCAGCTTTTACTCAGGTGTTTGTCCAAACACTTGTGGAAAATGTAAGTGTTATTGAGACTGAGCAGTTGAAATAATATTAGATTAAATTGAATATAATTATTAGGTTCGCCATTGACATGTCAACAAGCCGGTAAGATATGCAAAAATGGTGGTACTTGTGCAAATAAGCCTAATTCAAGTGATCAATTTGGTTTTGAATGTAAATGTCCTCTCGGGACATTTGGAGAGCTCTGTGAAAGAAGTAAAGTTTATTTAGATTTAAAAAAAAAACTATGTTACTTAATTTTATTTTCAGAAAATCCTTGTGAGCCGAATCCATGTCAAAATGGTGGTACATGCTCTCTCGTTGGTGAACAAACACACATATGTCAATGTCCATCAAAATTTTTTGGAGATGAGTGTACAATTTCGTCTTCGGGTGGCGATGTTTCTGGTCTTTCAACAATCACAATTGTTGAAACTCCTGTTTCTGAAGATAATGGACCGATAGACGATTATGGAATTGATGATCCATGGTTTTTGCAGGAAATTACACCAACTACCAGTACCACAACCACAACTACAACCACAACTACAACCACTAGAACAAGAAAAACCACTACCACTACAGAGACAACCACTACCACTACAGAGACAACCACTACCACTACAGAAACAACCACTACCACGACAGAAGCGCCTACAACTACAACTACACAAAGAACTAAGGCAAAGCCCACTTCATCAATTTCTAAAGAAGAATCAATTCCAGGTGTAACAAACATAGGTAGAACATGTGTTTACGGAAAAAATTATTCATTCTGTGATGTTTGTGGAGTTCAACCAGTTCAACCAAATTTAAGAATAGTTGGTGGCATAGACGCTACAATGAACAGTTGGCCATCGATTGTCTACGTTGTTTTCAATTACACAGCTCCGTTTACATATCGTGGTAAACAGTATTCATACAATTCAGTGTCCTATTGTGGAGGAACTTTAATTGATCGAAAAAATATTTTAACAGCCGCTCATTGTTATACTACATCTGTTAATGTAAAAGATTTTGGTCTCACAGTTGATATTACCAAAGATCCTCTTTTTCCAAAAAATGCATACAAAGTTTATTTAGGTCTTCATGATATTGATGGAGTTTTACGAGGGAAACCTGACTTTTCCAAAGCAACGATTATGGAGATAACTGAATTTGTTCTTGTAGGTTTTTTTTTGTTGACTTGTGTGTAGGACATAATATTATATTTGATCTTGATTTAGCATGAGAATTACAACCCAACGAACTATAAAAATGATATTGCAATAATTAAACTTGAATCAGAAGTTGAGTACAATTTTAAAATACAACCAGGATGTTTACCACCAAATGCTGATTACAAACCACCTTCGAATGTCGATAGTTTTGTCGCTGGTTGGGGTCGTTTATCAACGGGTGGTAAGAACCCAGATAGATTACAAAATGTGAAAATAACTTATTATGTAACGGGACTTGAATGTTATAAATTTGGAGCGGGTCTAGATTGGAATAAGCAAATATGTGCTGGTGAAATTAAAGGTGGTAAAGATTCATGTCAAGGTGATTCTGGTGGCCCTATGTATGTTAAATTAGACTCAACATATATAATTGCTGGTATTACGTCTTATGGGTATGGATGTGGAGACGCAGGTTATCCTGGGTAAATTTATCAAAATCATCAAAATTCTTACACAAAAAAATTACGAAATTTTCTTTTAGAATTTACACAAGAGTAGCTGCATATCTGAGTTGGATTAACAAGAATGTTTAATGTCGAAAGTGTTAAAAATTTATTTTTTCAACAACTTTTCAACTTTTTATTGATAAATATCGGAAATAAACTCTTAAAAATGTGAAAAACTTATTATTTGTGATAGATATTTAATATTAAGTAACCGAACAACCTTGTGAAGCTGAAATGGACAAGTATTGTGAGTCAGATGAGGCTTTCGAGTCGTGATTAGTAAAAATAAGACATGTGAAAGTTTTCTCCTTCGGGTTAATACGCTTGGTTTGTGGTGCCAATCCAAGCTAGTCTAGTTCGCAGCTTCGACTCGGATGAGTTGCGCTGTTTATGATGAACGTCCCATAGTTACTGGGGTGGCTGGCAGGTCTCAAGCCCGTATGTGATAATGAGAGGGGCGGCGATGTAGCTGTCATTCTAACACCGTTCTGAATTTGCTGTACTACCTGTACGTGGATCCGAGGATTGCGTTCGAATCTTATCGTATTGTGGTGCCGCTCAGGGCCGGCGCCAGCTTCATTCTCTCACTAGGGCAAGATATGATCCTACAACCCCACACCCTCCCCTCTCCAGACACAAAAACGCGCCCTAAAACACCCACCAGCTAACCTTTCACGATAGACCTTCTTTTATCCTTGTATGGCAATTTTTTTTTCCTATCAGAATCGAAAGTCTTATTGACATAACTCATTTGACACTTTCTACATTGTAGCAAGGCTTCAGTTGGCTTGAGAAACAAAAAATTTTCTTTAAAAACTGAAAAGTTGACAAAAATGAACCTTACAAGATTTGTTTTTCTTTTGCAACTTTAGACTGGCTTATAAAGACATTGAATATACCAAGGAGATTTTTTAAATCTATTTTTCAAGTTAGCGGTTTTACTAAGTCGAAATTTTACTAAGTTTTACTAATTGAAATAAAAAACAAGGGATTGTATTAAGCAACGATTATTCTAAATTTTTTTATTTATTCGTTTAACTTTCAATCCCACTTCGAATACATTTTCTCATAAAAAAATTTCTTTTTTGTCGGCTGTTCATCTTTTATAAATAGTTACAAATTCAAATTGATTAGTACAAGCGTATCCGCCTTCTGAGAAAATTTCACAGAAAATTCTGCTTATGATGAATGAAAAAAGTAAAGAAAAATTTGATTTCTTGTCTAGGTTTCAAAGGTCTCACTGGGGCGGCGCCATACCCCGCCCCACCGTGGCGCCGGCCCTGGTGCCGCTAGCTTTGACCACCACAACGTATAGGGTATTGTGAAGTTTAGTGCAAAAAAAAACAGAACAATTTTTGAAAATCATAACCCAAACCCAAACGGTAACTTAACAATCACGTATACTCGATGTTGTTAAATCTTAAGTACCCGGGTTTTTTAAGCAGGCGGAGAGCTTAAACGCGTCTTGAGTGAAAAATTGCGTATTGACGCGTCAAACTGCCGCGTCTAATGTTTCCGTTGATTCTACGAAAAACCGTGGCGCTTAGATTCGTTTTTAAAAAAATGCGCCTAAGTGTGCTTTCTATATATCAAAGTGTGAGCATACAGTGTGACATATATCAGCCATTACTTATATCACAATTCAGATATATCCCTGATTTTCTCAAGAACCGATTTCCTCAGATACTTTTATATTAAAAAAGTGTTGAGTTATTTCCCCTTTCGATATCACATATTTTAGTCGGTCAGGGATCAAAATAAACACCCAAAATTACCATTTTAGGGTTTTAAGAAGCGAAAAAAAAGAATTTTTCAAAAAAAATTACTGGTCGAAGTCGAGTATATATGCACTAGACCTCATAGATTTTTAACGGTTATGAGGTCTAATCCCTAATAAGAATGTCAACCTCCTTTTTTTTGGTCTAAGCTTTAAGACCACATTAAATTTCATAAGTAGACTTGTATTCGATAAAAAAAACATTCCTACATATGATTCTAAGGCACTTTTAATTTTTTTTCAAAAAACCATGTATTTTTCAGAACTCCCGAAATAAATGTCCAACAAAGCCAATTTATTTCTAAAATGTTCCTCGTCTTTTCATCTATAAAAATTTGGTAGGCGCTTGGCGAGTGTCCTATATATACCTATCTTGCGATCGTCCTAAAGAACACATACTTTTGATACTATGATGTATTTTGTGGCTTTTGCTAAGTTTCTGTAAACTTTGAACCCTTTTTCGAATTCTACGAGTCAGAAAACCCTAATAGTGATATTTTAACAGTCTGAAATGTTTTCTTTGAATAAATTTATTTTTTATTATTAAATTCCAAAAAGCCAAACAGGCCCATAATTCTTGGTCTTCTGATCCGTAGATTTCGATAAAAATTTTTCATGTAAATTAACAAACCTAAATTTTAAACCAGTCATTCTAATAGGACTTTCAAATCAAGTACGATGAGTGTAATTTGAGAACATAAGAAAGACTTTTTTATCAAGTCAAGGAAGTTAACCGATAATTGAAAGATTTTATTATTTTTTAGAAAAAATGTCTTGAAATATTTACTAACAAAAATTATAGGACGGTTGGCATTCCTGAAAATAAATTATCTTATTTACAACTCTGTTTAACTGATTAATTTATTTCACGCAAAAGTCAACATCTTTAGTAGCCCAGAATTCTTCAATTCCATTAACAAGATCATCAACATTAAATGGTTTTTCGGCATATTGACAATGAACGTATAAAGATAGTTTACATATAAATAAAAAAACTTTACTAAAATATGTAATCACTTTTTTGACCACATTTAAAGTACAAACCGTATGTAATTCTTATTTTAGTCCCCCGTATTTAATTTTTCCGTATTCTTTTACATCGTAACTATTACTCCGTAAGTAATTACAATCCGTATTTAATTACTTATAACCAGTTAAACACACTTTTTTTCTCGAGAAATGATTTTTTAAGAAAGAGAGTGTTATATTTCATTCCAAGCTAGAACAAAGTATTATATATTTTCTGAAAGCTTAATTTCTCCGCTTCAAGAAAATATGTTAGGCTAAGCTACAGTTTTTTTCTTATCAAGGGCCAAGACGTTTCAAAGACAAGCACCTTTTATGTATTTTAAAAAAATGGCGTTGGTTTGAATGGTCGTCAAACCATATCATTTTCTCTATAAGTTTTTGCCAAATTCTTATGTCCTGTGCCTAAGAACTCGTAAAAATTGAAATAAAAAAAAGAACGTGTAATAACAAGGAAAACCTCATGTAATGTGCTCATAAAGCATTTTTTTAACCAAGAATGAATTTAGGCATTCTTTTTGTATGTTTTTGATAAACATTTGCGTATTTTCAGAATCAGGTCTTTTTAATGATTATTGAATTTTATGATAAAGATTAGTTTTTGAAGTTAAATATGATCAAGAAAGACTTTTTTTTATCGCATTTGATGTAAAATCCTTTATGAGCACCTTACTTGTGGTTTTCTCGGTAAAAAAATCGTATCCATGAAATGCATGTTAAAAGAAACGAGTTGAAGAAATTGAGAGGCCGGCGCAAAACCGTACTGAGTGAAGAATGAACTTGTGATCGCGTGTAAAACAGCAATTAAAATTTACAAGTGATAAAGATAAATATTTATTTTTTATTAGTAAACATGAATTCGAAAAAAGAAAAAAAAGTTTGGACAAAAATTTGAGTTTTTCGTTTCTGAGACATTAAAAAAAAAGTTACTAAAATTTAAAAATATTTCCGAAAAATAAAATGAAAAAAAAAGAATCTTTGTGAAATACTCTAATATTTTGGAATTATAGAGTTTAGTAATGATTATTGAAAAAGTAAGATTTAATCGAATCTTATTAAACTATGTTTCCCGATACCTTTTTCTGTTCTGTAATCCATACATTTGAAATCCCCTGGCGGCAACTCTTTCTTCTGTATAAAATATAAACACAATAATTGCCGCATGCATTTACTTTCTGGATTCATATTCTCGGAGCATCTGCAGCGGTAAAGCTTGGCTTGTTTTTTCACACTTTTTTCGCATCTTACACATAGACCATCATTCACTGACTTGAAATTGGATTCCTTTTGTCCTAATCTTGTGCATACGACACATATTTTCGTATCTAACATAAATGAAAAAAAAATGAAACTCGAAAAAAAAAATAAAAATCAAGCTTACCTTCTTTTCTGATTTCAAGTTCTTGCAAGTTCAACTTTTTGGGAGTACTTGAACAAGAAAAACTTAAACCAAAGCCAGAAACATCTTTATAAGTAAAATCTAAGCTATCACGTTGCAAACCCGAAACTTACAATAAGAAAAAAGAAAATGCTACAATCATTTGATTTTTTGTGCAAAAAAAATATTACCATTTGATTGTCTATCATTGATATCATGATTTTGAACATTAATCTGTGTCGTTGACATTTCAGCGTGTCGATTTTCTGTTTGAGTAATGTCAACATTTTCACCTTAGAGTGTTGAAATAAATCGACATGCGATTTCTATTATTGGTTGCTAAAAACAATTACCTTTAGAAATTTGATTAGTATCCCCAGTGAATTCTTGAACATGAGACTATTCAGTAATTATTACCGGCATATTCTCATCCAATTCATCACAATTAAAGGAAATATCGGGAATCTTATCACTTGATGAAGTATTCTCTTTTTTACCTGCAAAAAAATCAATTAAAAATAATTTTTTTTTTTTACATTTTTAGAGAAAAATACTAACTTTCAATAGTTGATTTAGTATCAGATGAGAAATTTTTAGCAGTGTCGTAAAAAATCTTTCGACTTTTTTTAAAAAAACTCTCACTTTTTGCCATTAAATTTTTATATGAATTTTCGGATAATTTTAAGTCTCCTTTCAAACCGGTTAAACTTATGTTCAAATATCGATATTCTGCTTGTAATTCTTGAAGAACATACACCTCAAAATCAAATTTTGTAGAAAGTCGGGCCATATTTCTCTTAGTTTTATTCATTTGCAGTTGAGTGTTAATAATCTCAATTTTTTTCTAAAATTTTTAAAACAAAATTAAAATACAAGAAAATGGAAATTATTGGCTATTAATTTAAAACCTCAGCAATTTCTTTCTCAAGAGTTTCAGCCTGTTGATCTGATTCCTTTATTCGTTTAATAATGAGCTCTTCTATAGAAGATGCAAATGCGATTCCTTTTTTAATGGAACTTTTTATAGAATCAAAACAATTCAATTCTGATTCCAACATTGTTTCCAAAACAAATCCAGCACATCGTCGGTTTTTAATAATAGACGCGATAAATTTACCCTTTTTTAACAATTAATCACTTGAATAATCAATATCGATCGCCATCTTGATTTGGTTCTTGCTTTACGATCATGTAATTAATTAAAAAAAGAGAATTTAAATCTAGAAAATAATTAATGAATTTCGAAATGAATAAAATTTAAAAATTAAGATTGATTTTGATACATTTTTCAAAATTGTGTTTTCAAAAATCGTATCTTTTGGCCTTAGTGTTTTTTAAACCTAATGAGCACCAAATAACATTTATAAACATGTATGTTTCTATTAGAAAAAAACAAATTTATATTTATTATCCGATGAGTCATGGGTTTGTTGTTTCCCAAAGAGAACGGAAAGGATTATTTGACCAACAATAAGCAATCAGTTTCGTCGCTCAAAAGTCAATTGCTAGGACGATTTTAATTTGACAGATGTACTCGTTTTGTAAACATCTAAGCTTTTTAAATTGTTCAACATTCGATTGTGTTTGACATTGTTGTGTTAATTTAGAAAATTAAACGAGTTTTCGACTAGAACGTCCATTGAGACAAGTTTTGAAGTCATGTTTTTTTGGTGATAAAAAATTGATCAACTTTGAAACTTTGGAGAATAAATCTACAGAATTTACTTGTTCGGGGTTAAAATAAACAGCTCCAGTTTGTTCATCGATTTGGATAAGACTTAAAAAATTTTCGTAAATTAAACTCGACTCTAAGAAAGAACTAGTCTTTTATATAGAAAAAAAGAACGCTTCTAGAAGAATCTAAATCCTTTTAGAAGTCTCAATCTGTGCTTTAATTTGAAATATTTTGAATTTAAAAAGATGAAAATATTCTTTATGTAAAAGTGAAATGATTATAATCTAAAATTTTTTGTCTTTAGGAAAATTAGTCAGCCAAAACAAACCGTATTTAATTCTTATTTTAGTCCTTCCGTAATTGATTCTACGTAAATTATTACTTTCCATATTTAATTTTTCCGTATTCTTTTATATCGTAACTATTTCTCCGTAAGTAATTACAATCCGTATTTAATTACTTATAACCAGTTAAACACATTTTTTTTCTCGAGAAATGATTTTTTAAGAAAGAGAGTGTTATATTTTGATTCGAAGAAAATAGTAAAATTATTCTATTGCGATTTTGTTTATTATTGTTCTCCTTTTGAAGAAATTTTTCAGTTTTCGAAATTTAAGTTTTTATTTACCTTTAGGAAATTTAATTTGTAATTTTATATTTTGCCTATCATGACAAAATCACAAAACATTAAAGCTTGTTCACCCATACAAACTAAATAGAAACTTTATTCAGTAAACATTGGTAAAGTTTTTAATGATGATATGGAAGAATTTTAAATGGCATTAGCATCGAAAATTCAAAATTTGGCGAATTCGTTCTTTGTCCTCTTTTTACTGCCATTTGTCATCTAATGGGACATTCAAAGGTAAACGCATTAAAGAGCTGGACCGAAACCTGATAAAGTCCAGCAATGGGTTTAGTTCGTAATGCTTGTTCTCTGGTTGAGTAATATTTAAAAGTGCCTTCTGAAAGATATAAATTGATAAACGGAAATGTTAAATTAATAAATAAAATAGATTTTAAAATCTAAATTAAATTTAATTTCTTTAGCGGCTACGGTTGAGGGTTTAAATACTGATTTAAAAACTTCCCCTTGTTTGATAAGCTTTTGGGATGAATCTTCCACTTTTATGGGATCATTCGGGTTATATAAAGGTCGAGATGCAAAATCATACGACCGAAGCATCTTCTTAGAGCTCTACAACGGACAAAAAAATTATCGTAGGGATCTTACCTCAACAAGAATATCGATCGAAAATCAAAGTGTTAGCGGCTGAATAGACTTTGTTGGTATCTAGTAGAACTAACTTAAGTTGTTGCTAACACTTCACTCTTTGAGCCTTAGTTATAATTTATACTTTAAAATAAGCTCTAATTGGTGACTTGGTGATGAATAAGAATTTATATTATAGTTATATTTTGTGCAAAAGATTAGTTTTTCTTGTATTAAAATATGTTAGAAATGTTGTATTTTATGACAAAGTTAGAATAAACGACTACGAACAAACACACTTCTTTTATTGATTCTATCAAATTCCAGTAGGCAAGTCAGCCTACAACATATGGCGCTGCGACTCAAAGAACCGAAGGGAGAGGTGTGTTGTGTTTACGAGTTTTAAAAATGAGTAAATAAACAAAAAAAAATGATTGGAATGAATCGTAAAAAAAAGTTAAGACTTGAAATTTGATGGAAATAAGTTTTAAGGAAATTAGATAATTTAATTTTTATTGAGAGCAATGATCTTGCGAGAGCGTATATATCGAATATTTGAAAAAACTAGTTACGAATGCGAACGCTCTTGAAATAGATTTGATGTGTATTAGCTGCCTTAGATATATTGAAGATCTTTCTTGTCTTATTGTTGATAATTGATTTCAGACAAATATCCGAGTTACCCAAGGTTTTATGGAAAAGAACGAATAAAAGTAAAGGATGAAAACAAAAAGATTTATTTTTTTTATTTAATTGAATTGTTTATTTCGTCGTTCGAGTATAACCGTGTAAAATTAGAATAATAACCGAAAACCGTGATAAATTAGAATAATTACGTTTTGTTATGTGATTCGTGTGTTTAGACAACTCCAAACCGAAAATATAATTCAATACAGGGAAGTGATTTTTAATTATTTTAATTTAGTTTGTTAGTTATGTTTTGTTTTAAAATCAGTTTCTGGTCTTAATCCCTCCGTAGACGTCTACATCCCTGTGTCCTGACTTTCCTGTTTAATATTTTAGTGGAAGTCCTATTTATCCTCACTTTAAGCTAGAATAACTGAGGAATTACTTTATGTATATTTGATAGGTTCTTGTATACTTTATAATTGAACCTGGCTGCAGTAATGCTGAAAAGAAAATATTAGAGATTTAAGAGAACGGAGTATAATTTTGAATTTACTTTTGGAAAAAGAGTTACTTAAAAATTGAAACGGTTTCTATATTAGCTTAATAATGAACCTAATATATCGTAAAGACATGCTAAAGGGGTTAGAAAACAATTATTTTGAAATTAATTCAGGAAAATTTATCAGAAAATTAGTCTCAGGAAAGTTTTTGGAAAATACTTTATAAGCAAGATCGTTCAGTGGTTTTAGATCGACATCAGTGTATGATTGTAGTCGATTTATCGAATTAAAAAGCCTAGTTAATATTTGACAAAGCGTCGTTTACGTGATCATCTTGGCGTTAATGAAAGTAAAAATTTTGAAGATGAAGTTGAAGCTGATAATAAAAAATTGCAGGAGATATGCAATTAGTGATTATGTGATGCTAAAAAAAAAAAAAAGAATTTCTTTATGAGCAAGTGATTATTGATAATTAATCGTAGTGTAAACTCTGAAAAGAATATGAAAATATGATCGTTGGTTAAGTGCTTACTTTAGTTAGAGTTAAAATTGGCACAATTTTAATCGATTTCAAGCCTGAGATGATATTCGTAGATTTTAATGGAATTGATAGTCGTAGATAGTGAATTTACTGCTTCGTATTAACTTGAGGTTTAGACTGGAGCCGTCTGAAGGATGTAATAATAATTTTTACAAAGATTTACACAAAGAACTACACAGAACTGCTTTTATATTTGATAAAATTTATTAAAGTCTCACATTGCATTCAGATACTCGTAGAAGGTATACAGAAAACATTTGGAGAAATTAAGTAGCCGACCATTGATTATGATATTGAGATGATAAGATGATAAACTGAATGAGTAGTTTTTTTATGAATTAGTGAAGAGCAAGCGTATTTGCAGAATAATGTTGGAAAAGTCTAGTAATATGTATGGTTCTATTAACAACGAATAACAGTTTAAAATAAGTGTGAGTTAATGTTTATACCTCCAGTATTTATAAATGATTTTTAGAAACTGACCTTTACAAAAGTGATCTTTAACTGATTCTGATTGGATTAAATCAGAGTTTTATAAAATAAGATCGATCAATATCTGATGGTTTAAAAAAACAGATCGGAAAAAAACTGTAATAAGATAAAGGAACTTTTTATTCCTTTCATTCTTCAATACCCTATTAATTGGCTGATGAAGACAATTATGATTTCGATTTGTTGGTGGAAAGTCAAGTCGAGTTAAAAGTGGAGATAATGTGTTCAAAGATACAGATAAAATTGAATTGGATTTCATGTGTTTTTCTTAGTATTTCTTAAGATGGTTTTTGGCTGTTTCTGGATTAGTAACCATGTAAAGATTTAGATTTAGAAATTAGATGTAAGATTTAAACCAGTCTGCTGATCACATTTAGTAATCGTTTGAACTCCAGTTACCAAGGAAAAAAAAAATTAGTTATGGTATTTGAAGTGTTAAATCGTCTACTTTTAGGATTGTTAAAACGTTTGTGTCTTGGTTGAAATGGTGATGTAAAAGATCAGTGTCAGCTGAATGCTCGTAAATCTAAAAATTGGCTAAAGTCATCTATTTTATTAGTGTTTGAATTGAATTAACGTGTATGAGATGGTTAATTGTTAAATGCACAGCTTCGTAGAGTAGAAAAGGATTTGAGAAGAAGAAGATATTAGGAGTGTTGGAAAGACAGTTAGTGTGAGTTTACGACTTTGATAAAATTAAAGTGTCAGACAGTGATTCCGTATTAGGTTCCGTTAATGATTCTTGATCTATGTTAGAGAAATTGGTTTGAATAAGATTGTTGATTTAAAGAAGATGATGATGGATTATTTATTAAATGCCTAGTACCATATCAAATTGAACGCACCGGTTTTAATAGAATAAATGAACTGACTTTGTTGACTGTGTTGAATGACTTTGAACTATAATTAGTTTTTGGATTGCTCGAGTTAAAATTTAGTTACCGACTTACGACATTAAATAAGTTAGGAAATCGTCTAAATTGTTGATTAGTTGGATTTCGTAATTCGAAAAAAAAAAATAACCCAGTGTTTAGCGGCGGCGGTTTTTTCAAAGTTCTTGGAAATTAAAAGGGGGAGAGGTTTGAAAGGTGGTGTGTAGCTAATATTGGGAATTTCTGAATTAATTTTTTTGAATCCTGATCTAAAAATCGGTTAGATTCTCCGGTTAAGGGTTGAAGGGAGTTTTTATATATTTTAAGGAGATAATTCTATGAATGGAGTTCAATTCAAGTAACTGTAGAAATGAATGAGCTTTGATTATGTAGTCAATTGGTTTAGTGAAGTTATTTGTGAAGAATGACTGTACAGATTCCTAAGTTTAGGTCCAATCAGTTCGGAAGATCTTAAAAGATCGTTTGGTTATGCTATCTAGTGAATGGTATCGTGTCAAGGTGTTTTAAATTCTGATAAAGAATTCGAATCAATAAAAGTTTCAATCTTGATTTAAGATGTTGAGATTAAGTATTTTTTTTTGAATTCATAACGAGATTTTTTTAAAGATCGGTAAATGGACAAAAAGTGTAAACTGAATTAGCTTGTTGAGATGATAAGAAGGAAACAAATCGATTTCTTTTGAACTGCTCAGACTGTTCAAGATCGCCAAAACAAACTTTAATGATTTACCGATATTGTTGTAATTAATTTAAAATTTTATTCTAACTTGTAAACAAAATTTTTTCTAGCGAAGTTAACAATTAGAGTAAGTTAGGTTTTGATTCCAATAATACTCTGCGGCTCCTATAGAGCGAGGGTAAGCGCCTCCGGTAGTGGTAAACGAACAGCTACTTTCCCGAAGAGGGATCGTCAGGCGTCCCACAAGAAGCCGGGGACGGTGTGTAATACCCCAACCCTAGAGGTTGGCCTGCCACCGTAGTAGACGCTGTACAATGATGCGTTTAATACAACTGGTTCTCTGAATGAATCAGACGTGTCAGCAATGAGGACATCGCTTCTTAACAGGAGGGAGTATGTTAGCGGCTGAATAGACTTTGTTGGTATCTAGTAGAACTAACTTAAGTTGTTGCTAACACTTCACTCTTTGAGCCTTAGTTATAATTTATACTTTAAAATAAGCTCTAATTGGTGACTTGGTGATGAATAAGAATTTATATTATAGTTATATTTTGTGCAAAAGATTAGTTTTTCTTGTATTAAAATATGTTAGAAATGTTGTATTTTATGACAAAGTTAGAATAAACGACTACGAACAAACACACTTCTTTTATTGATTCTATCAAATTCCAGTAGGCAAGTCAGCCTACAACAAAAGGTTCAACTTGAGCTTATTAGGTGAGAAATCAGGCAGTTCATGTTTAAGTAAAGTTTAATTATTTAAATTTTTCAAGGTCAATACATTGATGCTGTAACCAACGAGAAACATTCAAAAGACGATGGCTTGATACAAAGAATCCACATTTGTGCTCTCGAAACAGTTTTTCTTACTTAACATCAAGTGATGAATGGACCAGAAAAGTGTTGTTAAAAAAAAATCCTACAAGGATTTTGACTTTAACAATAGCTTAGAAAAATTTTGGATCATAAGACATACGGAATCGAATTAGACGACAAATTTGAGAACCTTTGCCCAAAAATTGTATTGTTTAATCCGAATGATACACGAAAAATTATTGCAAACGATGTAAATCAAAATTATTCAGGCTTGAATACAGCAAGTAATATTGAAGCATTTGTTATCCTTCAGCATATGAAACTTCGTATTGTTGAAGAGGGTGTTAAATATTAATTTGGAAGGGTAAGTTTCACAAATAAAATTAAAAGAATTTCATTCCTTACCCAACCAAGCCCGAAAAAAAGCATACAGTATCTCTCAAATAGTTTTCCGTTGTTCTATCAATTCGGGTATCCAGCATTTTACACTGTACAACATTGCCTAAACCCATAGATGTTAAGACACTGGTGTTGGTTTTTGAAGTGATGTCTTGGGACCTCGTTGTCTGACATGGTGGTAAACTTGTGTTAAGGAGGGGTTTCGAATTTCTGTTGCAGGTTTGTTTACCTCTTAGAGTGTTCGTGGGGGTATTGAGTGTCGTGTAAACTTCCGCTTTCTTTTAATAACCGTTTTTTTTTGGCTGTCTATTCGTCAGTATTTTCGGTTTAGGAATTCTAGTGTTTGAGTCGAGCTCGAGATCGTCTTTCATCTTCTTTGGTTCTATTCGTTTCGTATTGTCTTCGTTTTTTCTTTTGTTAGTTTTAGCAATTTGTGTTGGTTTGGAACTCAGATGGGTTGAAAGAATCGATTTATTATCTAAAGGAGACGAAGGATAGTCAAAAGTAGAAATGTTAAGTGGACTTTTAGCTAATTTTTTTTTGTTTGTTTGAGATTGGTTCCTCTTGAAAAGTTTTCTTCGTTGTTTATGTTTTGATTTTCAGTTATGCATGCACATTTATTGATAGAATTGGCGTGGTTTAAATTCGTTGTGTTCATTAACATTTTGAAAATATGAAAATTTGCGCTTAGGATCTTATGCATGTGTCTGAATAGATATAATATACTGTGTTTGTTTGTTGACCGCTTGGTATTGTTAATACATTTTCTTTTATTTTTTAAAATTTGAGATTTTTCATTTATACATTTTAACATTTTTTGATGAATTTCTAGGTAAGTAATTTGTTTAGTTTATTTTTTTTTTTAAATATAATTCAAAACCAAGTTCAAATTGCATCAAAACAAAACGAAAGATTTCCGACACGGAAGAAGAAACGACAGAATTATAAAACTTCAATACGACAACTGTGTACCAGGCTTATAAAAAGTACTTATTTCGTTCAGAATCAGATTATTCACCTGTTTGATCTATTTTACATTTATTATTGAAACGCCATCCTTATTCGTCTCACTGGTAAAAATACAAAACTGGTCATTCACGAATTCCAAAAATGAAGATTCATGAACTTTCATGATCATTCATAAATGTTTATTAACGTTCATTTTATTTCAAATTTTTTATTAAATTTTCATATTTTCAATTTTGAAAAAATTTATGAAAAAAAATGAAAATACAAGAATAAATATGAAGCTTCATTGACCCATGGCCCTTCAAAACCTAATACATTATTACTCATTGAGGATTGAGCTGACGATTTAAAATCAAATATTGAGTGTTTGTATAAATAAAATTTTGTTGAGCGGCTCTAATGTTTAGGGTCGATATCCATAAAAACTCGCCATCAACATAATTCTCTTTAATAAAAGGCAAAAGGATCATTTTAAAACTTATATGAAATCCCTGGCTACCTAATTTTCCCTCAAATATTACAAAAGAGATAACAGCTGATTTGATATCCCACAAAATACATGAACCTTTAAAATCAGTTTAGAAATTTAAGTTGATTTATAATAATTTAGTTTTTTGAGGAACCAAGAAAAGCTAAGTTAAAATTTCATTTTAAAAAACATAATTTTTTGACTTTTCTTTGTTTTTTATTGAAAATTTAGGCCAAAATAGTTATAATGAAAATTCATGAAAAGCTTTGAACATCAATTATAGGCTATTTCTTTTTCATGAACATTCATGAACAAAATATTAGGTGAACACAATATTCACTTAAACCGTGAACACCGATTGTTCACGTAATAGGTGAACATGTGTTCACATAACCGACTAGACCACACAAATTTGATTTATTTTTTTTTTAACTAAATTCTTTGAAAAATTAGAAAAATATTTATGAAAACATTTCAGAACTTCGGCTATGTGAAGTTTTGTCTCAAAATCCCAAATGGATCAAAAAACTTTTCATTATAACAACTTAAGGATCATTTTAAATTATTGCAGAGATGGATATTATTGATAAGAAAAAATAATCTACATACAGGGAGCTCTTGTGCAAAAACTCTGCAGCTCTGCAATTTTAATTGCGTTTTTAATTTTAACCTCACCTTTAACATCGGATGTTTAATTTTATTGCTTTAAAACTTAAAAGTCTACTTGGTATGCATTTTTATTCCTAAAAAAAGTTTACACAAAGAATCTACAAAAAGCAAACAAATTGGTGTACCTTGACTTAAAAAAAAAACTTAATGATAAACTAATTCCATTAAAAAAATTGCGTAACCAAAAACAAAAACCTTTTTTTTATAACTCACATCTAATTAGAAGAACTTTTCCTTTGATGATTTTTAGGATGAGATATAAAGTCAAAACTCGATCGAAATAAAAATAAATATTTTTGTAGCTTGTACAAACTAAAGCTTTTCTCACTTGAGAGTTCCAAATAAGTAAACTCTTTAATTGAACAATGATTTTTGGAGATTCAAATAAAATCGCTCTGTAGAGACAACAAACAATTTAAGCTTCTTTCTAATTTTAATAATTCTTACTTAACACTTTTGTTAAAATAACGTTACGAAACATGTTGAGGCACTCTTTTACATCATGGCATCAATGTGGGCGTCAATTTTCAATAAATCTCATCAACTAACATAAATCTTCGAAATAATAGGAGTTTTTGTCAAAATGATTAATTAAGAGTCACTAATCAAACAAAAAGGAAAGAATCTTAAAAATCGAATGAGGCGAATGAGAAACATCAAGTCGACAACATTTTATCTAATTATTTAAAACATTAAAATTAAATTAGTCAATGTGATATAAAAAGCTCTAAGAATATTTGATTTTAATTGAAATTATTTTCAATTTTAACTTTTTATTGTTTTTTTTTAAATAAAAAATATGAACATGATCAAACGAATGTCTCTCTGGTTACATAATAACATTCACGAAAATCGAATTAAATTGGAAAGTGTTAGTAGTTTTTATAAATTTTTTAATTTTTTTTTAGATCCATGAGACTTTTTGACGTGATTTTTTAAAAAGTTTATTAAATTTTGATTATTTACTCGTTTTTTTTTTCGGTTTTTAAAACTTAGCGTATGAGCTTGGCTTTGTTTTGAAAGAAAATTTTATCTAAAAGATACTTTGCTTTGCTATTTAGATAGAAAAGATCTAGGGAATGATTAAATTCATTTTTTTACTGATAATTTGTAAAATAACTTGTGGAAATTACATCTCAGAGAATGCAAGTAATTTAAAGTTTTGATTCAAATTTAACAATTATATAATTAGGGTCTAGTCGGGAACACATGTTCACCTAATATTTTGTTGACGTTTAAGTGAACCTAGATACTAAAATGTTAACCTAATCCTAATTGTTCACTTAATCTTGATTACTCATATTATAGTCTAGTATCACGATTAACAATTGTAAAACTGTTTTCTTACATTGATTTTATTTTAGTCCTAATTTTATTCAACGATGGCCAAGCAAGAGTGAAATTGTTTATAAATACAACATAAAAAATAAAAGGTTAACGACAGGGAAGAATATAAACTTTAATCTCAAAGTCAGTGAAAAGGGTTCAACATTCTCGAAGGAGTCTTATTACAAAGACTTATAGAAATAATTAAATATAATCTTTCTTGCATCGAATGACTATTTAAATTGATAACTTTATTCTAATACATTTATTTTAAGGTATTCTTTAAAAAAAAAACACCGGGTGTAAAGCTCAAAAATTGCATATTTTTTGAAATCTTTTCACAGTGTAACGTAAAAACTCGATTTTTACTACCGAAACTACCATTCGTATCATTATTATTTTTTCGATCAAAGTGTCAATTTTGGGGGCACTAATCAGCAAGGAAATAAGGTAAGTAAAACGATAGGATTTCTCTGTATAATTTTCCTATTAATTTTATATTAACTTTCATTAGTGTTACACTAATAGAATTTTTTAAACGTTTCTCAGCATCAACTAAAGATTCTAAGCCTTCAGTTGATATATCATAATCAACAGCCCTTCAAAAAATATGCTGCTTTAATGATTTAATAAGACACCTTTGCATTTGGCTGTGATCATAAATTTTCTGGCCAAACCTAGAGGTTTGGCCATATCATCCACATATATGCTGTATTCCTAGCTTTCCGCATGTATACATGTATTCCTAGCTTTCCGCATGTATGTCGCATAAATGCAGGTTCGACCACCCACATACATGTCACATAAAAGAGATTTATGTAATTTTTAAGGTTTAAACCCGGTGTTGTTTTTATTAATTGTCGAAGGGTGTTGTTTTTAAAGACTACCTATTTGTTCACCTATTTTTAAGAATTTTTACCTAACCATTTGTACTAAATTAAGAAAAAATTTTAGGGTTAACTTAAACATCAACAATATATTTTGTAATCAGATAACCAGGAATACCCTATGATTAACTTTTTTTTAAAGTTGATGGCAAGGATAATTCATTGATACGAAATGATATTTTAATCGAAATAAATGAAGAAAATTATTTCGATACAACTAAATTTCCATCTAAATTTTCGTTAGCATATAACAAAGAAAAATTTAATTTTTTCAAAAAAATTGTACCTGATAAAAATGGTCATGGTGTCTATTTTGTAAATGAAGATACCCAAATACCGAAGGAAACTGATGATTCAAAAGTAAAGTCTTTTAAGCTAAAACTGTGAAATTCAACACTTTCATTTTCTTTTAAAGCTTTACCAAGAGTATTTCCAATGGAGAACAGATGCTACCATGACTATTCTTAAATTGGACAAACCCACTGGCAAACAATTTTTTAGATTTGTAAGCTCAAATATCAAATTAAATGTATCTTTCATCTTAAACATTTCAATTTAAGAATGGAAAAGTTATACTTGCAAATAACAAGACTGTTTCTATTGACATAATTCCAATTTTTGAAAACAGAGCAATGAAACTTAAAAGACAAGCTATTTGGGAAAATCGTTTAGATTTGGATAAAATAACTCCAACTGGTGTTGTCCAAAATGATGAAATTGAATATCTGAAAAAAAAAATGTTGTCCAAAAAAATGAATGGAAAAATGTCACGAAGTGGCTCAAGTGGTGCTCTTTCCTTGGATATTGAAATTCTTGTTGTAACTGATCCATCTGTTTTTGAGTATCATAAGGCATACTTGAAGACGACTAACAATAACTTTGTGATTAATTATATGAAAATTCATTATTCACATGTGATTAATAATGTAATTAGAATTTATTAATTTTTTTTAATTTAATTTTAATGACTTTTTTTTGTCCTATAGGTGAATAAGTTATTTCAGAATTCGTTTGGAAGCGATCCGGATTTGAGAATAAACATTCGAGTATCGGATTTTCTTTTTCACACAGTAAGTAATTCATTTTTTATCACTTTGATCATACTTTCAAGTAATTGTAAAATTTATTAAGAACAGCGCCTCTTCATCATGGTCTGAGCCATCTGTTTCCGGAGATGTTTTAGTTTCAACTTACAAAAACAGGACAGTTCTTATTGGACCTTTGGCTTTACCGGCATTTAGAAAAAGCATGGAATCATCTACTTATAAATTCGATCATGCAATTGCTTTTGTCAAGTAAAATAAATTAAAAATTAAATTAAAAGATAAAATTTTTATAAAATTTCTTTAGTCGTGATTTGTGGTTGGACAATTCACAGTACACATCGGCTCTCTTTAGATCACTCCCAGTTTCATTCACATACACTATGGGAATTTGTAGTGATCGAAAATTTTCAATTGTTGAAGACTTCGGAGGGTTCAACAATTTACATGTAACTTAAATTACCTTCTTATAATTTTATAATATTTTTTATTCTTATGAGCTATTTTTAGTTCATTGCTCAAGCCATTGCCGTTAACCTTGGTGCATCATTTGATTCGTATTCAAGCAAAGATTGTAAACCATCAGATTATTTTATCATGAGCCCTTTGTTGTCTTCAAATACGTTGAACAGAAAATATCAATTTTCACAATGCTCGATCAAAGAATTAAAAGATATTCTTGTCTCAAATGGAACAGTGTCGTCTATTTCAAGTTGTTTGGCTAACAAGGCTGATACCCCAAACATGATCTCAAGCAAAAATTCTTTAACAGGAAAAATGTACAGTCCAAATGATCAATGTAAAATGATGTTTGGTCCACAATTTTTCTTCTCTCAAGTATGTTTAATATTGAGGTCTCAAAAATATCTTTTTCTAAATGATATTTTTTCTGTAGTCATTCTCAAAAAATATTTGCAAGCAACTTAATTGTCGTACAACAACATTAAGAAATAATTTACAATCAAATGGACCTGCTGTAGTAGGAACTGTCTGTGCTTCGGGTAAAATTTGTCTTAATGGCGAGTGCGTAAGTTCACCACAAGGTGTTTCAGATGAGTGTCCATTTGGCGACGATCCTTTGGTCTTGAATGAATTTGCAGACTTTTCCAAAAATACTTATGTCTCTTGTCCTGAGTATTTAAATTTGCTTAAAAGATCAAATATTTCGGTAGATGCTTTCTGTCGCTCTGCATACTCGAAGCCATGTTGTCAAAGTTGTAAAAGTAATTTGGCTATCACAAAAAAGGGAATTTTAAAAACTTTTTTAGTTTTTTTTTAATTGATAGAATACAAGTCATTAAAATGCTTTGATCAAAGTATGTACTGTTCATCAAACAAACATTTTTGTAGTTTTTACTCAAGTGTTTGTCCAAATACTTGCGAAAAATGTAAGTGTCATTGAGACTGAGCAATTGATTAGATTGAATTTAATTTTATTGTTAGGTTCACCATTGACATGTCAACAAGCCGGTAAGATATGCAAAAATGGTGGTACTTGTACAAATAAGCCTAATTTAAGAGATCAATTTGGTTTTGAATGTAAATGTCCTCGTGGGACGACTGGAGATCTCTGCGAATCAAGTAAAGCTTTTAAATATGATTTTGTATTTATTTTTTTTCTGATTTTTTTAAATTTAGAAAATCCTTGTGAGCCGAATCCATGTCAAAATGGTGGTACTTGTACTCTCGTTGGTGATCTAACATACATATGTCAATGTCCAGCTACATTCCTGGGAGGTGACTGTACAATTTCGTCTACAGGTGGAGGTCTTTCCACTAATACATGGATTACAGAGGAAACTCTGACTACCACTACTAGTATCACTTCGACAACTACAACAATTACTACAACAAAAGCACCTACAACTACAACAACAACTACTACCACAAAAGCACCTACAACTACAACAACAACTACTACAACAAAAGCACCTACAACTACAACTATTTCATCAAAAGAAGAATCGATTCCAGGTGTAACAAACATAGGTAAAACATGCGTTTACGGAAAAAATTATTCATTCTGTGATGTTTGTGGAGTTCAACCAATTCAACCAAATTTAAGAATAGTTGGTGGCATAGACGCTACAATGAACAGTTGGCCATCGATTGTCTACATTGTTTTCAATTACACAGCTTCATTTACACATCAAGGTCAAAATTATAGAACAAATTCAGTGTCTTATTGTGGAGGAACTTTAATTGATCGTAAAAATGTTCTTACAGCTGCGCATTGCTATGTTACATCGGTAAATGTCAGAGATTTTGGTATAACAATCGATATTACCAAAGATCCTCTATTTCCAAAAAATGCATACAAAGTTTATTTAGGTCTTCATGAAATTGATGGAGTTTTACGAGGAAGACCTGACTTGTCCAAATCAACCATAATGGAAATAACTGATTTTATAATTGTAAGCTTTATAAAAAAGATATAACGAATAATATTTTAAATTTTTTGTTCTAGCATGAGAGCTACAATCCATCAAATTTTAAACACGATATTGCAATAATTAAACTTGTATCAGAAGTAGAGTACAATTTTAAAATACAACCAGGATGTTTACCACCAAATGCTGATTACAAGCCAGCATCAAACGTCGATGCGTTTATTGCTGGTTGGGGTCGTTTATCATCGGGTGGCAAGTCACCGGATAAATTACAAAACGTTAAGATAACTTATTACGTATCAGGTGGTGAATGTTATAGATATGGATTTGGTCTAGATTGGAATAAGCAATTATGTGCTGGTGAGATTCTAGGTGGTAAAGATACTTGTCAAGGTGACTCTGGTGGCCCTATGTATGTTAAATTAGACTCAACATATATAATTGCTGGTATTACGTCTTATGGATATGGATGTGGAGATGCTGGTTATCCTGGGTAACTTTATCAAAATTATCAAAATCCTTAAATTTTAAATTAACAAAATTTTCTTTTAGAATTTACACAAGAGTAGCTGGGTATTTGAGTTGGATTACAAAAACTGTTTAATGCTGGAAATGTTTAAAATAATTTTTTTTTTAAGAACTTTTCTATTCCTATATTTATTTGAGCTCGTAAATAATGTTTTAAGTAAGCTTATGAATATAGCTAAATATTTTTATAAATGTCAAGTTAAATTAAATATTTTAAAATAAAATCTTATTGTTCCGCATTATATTTCTTTTTATTCAGTTACAACTGTTTTGATTTTCAAAAATAAAATTTTAATGTTTTCTTGATCTCTTAATGTCTACTCAGTCGCGGCTTCGAATCAATCTTAACAGATTTTTACTATGTTATTCTATACATTACACAAATAGAGAACAATTATTTTACACGATCAAATTATGTCTTACAAATATGAATTTTTTTCGGAATATTGAAAATATCTTGCTATTTTAGTTTACCATAGAACAAGAGAACGTTTTAAAACGCGGTTTTACAGCTGTGAAATAGAGTTTTTTTCTTAGATTGCTTACTCGAATTTTGATTGGAAAAGTAAGGAGCCCCAAATCATAAATCTTACCAGCTTTAAATTATATTCCTCTTCTGTGATACAATTAATCCAAGTTAAAAAGTGTCTAAACATCTTTCTATCGTTAATTGTCTCTGGAGATAGGCGATGGTTTGTCATCAAACAAATAGTTTTCTTTAATACAAACGATTTTTTCTAAAATTTCAGAAATTTTCCTTAAAAATTTACGTGAATTGATATTTCGGACATATTGTAGAATCAAGAGTCACTTATCATTTGAAAAAACCCTCACCTATTCTTGTAGAGAAAAACTTAAACTACAAAGCATATAAGTTTGTGTCTTATTCTAGATATAAAATTGAAGCTTTTTAGAATTCTGAAACTAGACAGAATATCGTAGTAGTATAAAAATGACTGCGACTTGAAGAGTAATGCTTTAGCCGAACTCTGATTGAGCTGTAGCAGTCTTATGTTTATCTATTCTCGATTTAAACTCTCATGCCCATGCTTATTCTTGTACAACTGAATAAGATCATCACGTATTCGGCGTATAGATAAATTCGTCAATTTAAGTCTTTTTAAGCGCCCGAAATACTCGTATTTACGCAACTCTGGTCTTGTTGCCTGTCTTTGAACCTTTTCTAAGTCGTTTTTATCTTTCTTAAGGAAAGGACACCAAGAACTGATCGCAAATTCAAGATGATGCCTAACCAATGATTTATAAAGCAGGTTTGATGCATCAATGTCTAAGTATTTAAAACCTTTCCTTATTAAAACTAAAATCGAATTTGCTCTGTTTGTACAGTCTTTAATTTGTGTGTGTGTGTGAGATTGTCCTTTACAAATATACCTAGATCTTTCTCACAACTCGACTTGGCCAATAATTTTCTTTCTCTATCCGACGACCGATGACGGTTTAGAAGATAAAAAAAATTCAGTAGAGATCTTTAATTCGAATTTTACTCTTTCATCTAGTCGTTTCAGGAGTTCATAAAAAAGAATAATCAATGTAACAGAGGCGCCTATTTCTTATTAAATAGACTCTAAATAGTGCCAACAGACTGGTTTCGATCTACAATATTTGAAATTTACTCAAAAATTTACTTCTATCAAAATAATTAAGAGAGAAAAAAAAAAGTTCAATTCTAGGGTAATGATAAAACATTTGTTTTAATTTTAATAGAAGATATTTGTTCACAGTCTCCCTATTTATTTTTGCCCGAAAATGTCTCATTTTTTAAAATTTAAAACCTCCTAATATTACATAATTCAAATTCGTTATTTAGACTGTCTTTTACCAAACAAAATTAAATAAAATCTTTTGTTTACTATTTAAATAATCTTTTTACATTTAAATACTCTGATTTATACTATCATTAAAAACAAATCGTTTTTTATTTTGTTGTAAAAATGAAATTGTATGATATTTTAAAAATTATTTTACTAATTAACCGGTTTTTACCGTCTCTTTCATTTGGTAATTCAACTCGATACCTTTTTATTCAGAAAAAATTTCTAATATTTTAACTTAAGAATGGTTTCAAGAGACTCATTTTAACCCGGCATTTAATATTGGACAAAATATTGGACGAACTTGTTCTCTTTTAAAAAATTCTCCATTTTGTGATATCTGCGGCATACAAGATGTTCATCCGAACACTAAAATAGTCGGTGGTATAAGTGCTTTGAGTAACAGTTGGCCGTCAATGGCTCTTATTCTTTTTAAATACACTGTAGTTTATGATATTGCTGGTGTCAAGTATCGTTCAAATCCAGTTATGACTTATTGCGGTGGAACTTTAATTGATCGAAATACTGTTCTAACAGCTGCTCATTGTTACAATGAAAAAGTTCATATTTACATAAATGGAGCTAGAGTTAATTTTCCTGTTACTGTTAATTCAGCTCATCAAACAATTGAATCAGCTTATACAGTGTACCTTGGATTACACGATTTAAAAGAAATTTTGAATAATACATCAGGACGAATGAGTCAAGGTGTCTCCGTAGGGGTTCAAAGATTCAGCAGAGTGAGTTATAAAATTATTTTACAAGACATGATGAATTTCTAAAATTTTCTTTAGCACCCGAATTACGATAAAGAGAATTACATAAATGATATTGGTATTATAAAACTTGATAGAGAAGTTGAATTGAATCGAGGTATAAGACCGGCATGTTTGCCTTTGTTCGATAATTATCCGCTTAGAGAAAACATACCAGCATGGACAATTGGTTGGGGTTCAATTTCATTGACCGGTGAACGTTCTAATATTTTACAAAATGTTCGCTTGACATATTATCCAAGTTCAATATGTTCAAAGGTATCGCCTTTTTTGATAAAAGATTGGAATAGACAAATATGTGCAGGTGAAATTCTAGGTGGTAAGGATACTTGTCAAGGCGACTCGGGTGGACCCTTGTTTGTTAGTGAAAATGTAAATGGAATTGAAAAATATGTTCTGGTTGGAATTACATCTTATGGTGACGGATGTGCTCAACCAGATCATCCAGGGTTAGTTTTTTTAAAAAATGAATTAAAAATGAATTTTTAAAAAATTTTTATTTTTTTAGAATTTACACAAAAGTTGCGCCTTATTTAAAGTGGATAGCACAAAATATGTAAAACAAAATAAAATTTTAGTAAAAATATTATTTTTTTTTGATTTTTTTCAATAAAATTTTGCCATATAATAATTAAAATTTGGAACCTACTCGATCCTACTCGACACAACTCAGACTTAAAAACACATTTTCAGACCAACGAGAAACCAAACATTATCTACTTGAGCTCAGAATCTTAAATTTGTTTTATCGCATTATAATCTTCCTTTCTTAATCAAATCATATTTCATAAATTTTAAAATTATCAATCAGAATCAATTTAAACATCGCAATCACTGTCAATATCACGGTATCACTATCTTAATCACCCGATATCATTGATTGAATAGTTTCCGACGATTACAGTTAGGTATGAACCCTTTCGAGGTACTTAACCCGAAGAACCTACTCTTAACATAATGAGGACAGTATCACTTCTTACTTAAAACTTTGGACTTTTAACTTAGACAATTTGAAAACTAGTTAAAACACTTTTAGTTTAACTCATAATATAACTTGGTTTAGAAGACTTAATTTTCCGAACCAATTGGGAACCAAGAGATGAGAGATACATTTCTTTAAGGAACGTAGACGTCTACGGGAAGGTTGGATAAATAATTCTCCCAAAAACTGTAGTAATGATCCCAAGTACTAGTATTAAAAATTTTACTTCCCTGTAACTGATTCAATTTTTGTAACTATTTTGCTCGTTGTGTAAAAGGATCGAATTTAAATCAAATGAAGAAACTCCTAGAACGATTACAAATATTTTATTCTTAATCATTTTCATTCAGTACTTAGTTCATCTGAACTCGAAATTGTTCTATATACCATCACTTAATTTTCGAATTTATTCACTGTATACTTAACTCCGCCATTTATCGATTTTATTTTATACTGGTCACGGCACCACTTGTTGGCGGGCGTAGTTGTAAGAAATTATCATGAATAAAAGATAATGTTTCTTCGACAAAACTCTTTATTAATTATAATATAATTCTTAGTACTTCTCATAACTCTCATAATATAGAAGATAGAATAAACTAAATGCATTCTAAATATTTAAGCTTAGAAATAACCAAGTTAAGTTTATTAATATAGCAACCAACTAGTTACAAATAGCAACTAGTATGAAAGGTCTTTTAACCATGAGAGTGGTCCGGCTCATGAACACATAAGCACCCGCTAATGCACTTCCTCAGTTAGACCTTTGAAACTTAGACAAGAAAACACAATTTTCTATAATTTTGTCATTCATGATAAGCATAATTTTCTCAGAGAAGGCGGATACGCTTGTACTAACCAATTTGATTTTTAAACTATTTATAAAAGATGAACAGTCGACAAAAAAGAAATTTTTTCAGTTTGAAAAGACTCTTAATACTTGTAAATAGCAAATTTAGTAAAATTAATAAACAAGAAATATATTTTTTATTTTAAGACCAAATACAATAAAAAATAACATTTACAGTAAAAATAGAAAGAAATTAGTAGAAATGCACCTAATATGAAGACAAAACTGCCCAATTTTCCGTCGAACAAAACACTAGAATTTTAACTTTTAAATCTTAGACAACTAAGCTGTTATGATTTTTTTCAAAGAAAATTTTTCCATTCTCAAGCCTACTGAATTAAGCAATGTAACAAGTGTACCGATAGGCTCAAATGAATTATGGCAAAAAGCATTTCGGTCGTGGTAGAAAAAAAAATTAGCCATACAATGATAATAGAGGACCTATTGTGAAAGGTTAATTGGCGGATGTTTTAGGACGCATTTTTGTGTCCGGAAAGGGTTGGGAGTTGTAGGGTCACATTTTGCGCTAGTGAGAGAATGAGGCTGGCGCCGGTCCTGGGTGTGAGGACCTTAACCGCGTGAAAAAAATACGAAAATTCATGTGTATTAATGAAAAAGAGGACTGCAATGGGTGAGAAAGCAGTTCAATTAGTAAAAATATTTGACATCAAAGATGAGAGTGAGAGAATTAAAAAACCATTCGATATCTGTACATAATTTATTTTATTCAAATACTTGTTTTTCTAAATGTTTAATTGTACAAAAAACTTTTGATTTTTTTTGCTTTTTTTTATTAATTAGCAGTACAAATAAATAAAAACGATAAAAAATTTCCATAGATAATCATACGATTTATTTGAACCATTTCTTAGTGACACAAGAGTTTCATTCTTGAAAAATGAACTCCTTAATTGTGAAACTACACTATCAAAATCAAGTCTTTTCGTTTCAAGATCATTCAAATACCTTAATAAACTTGATAATATTGTAACTGTTTCGGATCGAGTATTCATTTTATCATCATATTTAACTATGCAACCATCTTTTATAAGTCCACTTGTTTTATTATAAAAGTATTTTGTCGATTTTAAAATAAACGAGTAGACATTTTCCGAATACAACACTGTTAAAACAGTTTCGGATGGCCAATGATAAAGAAAAAGAGAACCACTCGAAAATTTTACAAAATTAAAATTAGATTTTTCATCCAAGAGTTCAATTTTGTAGTCATATATCGATCCCAATTTTGTATCATTCACTTTAGTCAAACACTTAACCCCAAAATATTTTGTTTTTATACAGTAAGAGTTTTTTGTAAAAACACAAGAATCTCTTCCATTAAGTAAAACAGTTTGTACTTCAAAATCAGACTCACGATAAGAACAATTATACTTAAAGTTAAATTCATAATCACAATCATCGACCAAATTAAAAAAACTGCAATTTGTTTTTGATCTTTGTATCGTTATATTATACCTGTCGGCCATTTTAATCAACTCGCAGTTAACTTTACTTTCAATATGTAAAGTTACATTACGTTTATAAATCTGTTTCAATGTGCACTTGTTTAAAATATCAATATTACTTAAGAATAATGCAGAGTTCTCAATTGAACAAAAAACTTGTGGTCCGAGAGAAAAGTTATTATACGTCAAATAAATACTCAAAAAATTTTTAGGAAAATTTACCAAGTTCAAAGCCCTAAGACGCGTGTCTAGATTATTGCTCATTTCGAATATTTTCAGTGAATTCAGGTAGCTTACATCGGGTATTGAAACCAAATAATTATTACTCAAGACTATAATCTCTAGTTTTTGGTTGTACATAAAACTATTTGGTTCAATGTACTCGATCATATTTGATGAAAAATAAATCTCTGTAAGATTTACAAGTTCTTTAAAAAATGACATTCTAATATCTTTGAAACGATTGAATGAAAGAATTAATTGTTTTAAACATTTTAAATAAGGAAATTCAATTTGTTTTAAAAAATTATTTGACAAATTCAATTCAGTTACATTATTAAATCGTTTAAGATCATCTCGAGTTAAATTTGTTAAATTATTAAAATTAAGATTGATTACTTCAATTTCATCTAGCTTATGCAAATCAAGTTGACCAACATTTATATTATTAGAGCCCAAATCGAATTTATATCCCGAAAGACATTCGATTATTTTAATACGATTCGAAACAGCCGATAATCGAAATAGACTTGGTAAATCAATGTAAATCGTTTCTATTAGATTATCAGATATGTCTAAAATTACAAGATTGAAAGGGTTTATTAGGTTTTTGACAGACGAAAATGATTTAAACAAATTATTTGATAAATATAAAACTTGAACATTGTCTATAACCAATTGAGTTGACTCGTCCAAATGATTATTATTAAGAATCAGATTCTCAAGTTTTATTAAAAATTTGAAACTTGTATTTTCTAGATTCGAAATAGAATTATCAACAAGTGACAATGATTTAAGTTGAGTAAAATTTTCAAAAAAATTAGTGTTAATTTTGTCTATTTTGTTAACATCCAAGGTCAGCTTAGTCAAATTTTTAAAGTCTCCCAACTTGATGTTCTTCAAGTTACACTCAGAAATTAACAGTTCAAATAAACTTGTAGGGTCTTTGGGGTATCTTGTGAGCTTCAAATCATTCATTTTGACTTTAAAAATGTGCAAAAAGTTGAGACGTTTACCAACTATTAGTTGTAAGTTATCAATTATGTTAAATCTAAGATCAAGTCTTATAATATTCTTCATATTGGTGAGATCTAATGTAAGACTCTTGATTTTGATATTTGTTAATTTGTACTCTTGTACACCTAATTTGTCGATTTTTTCCAATAATTTGATCACTGATGATTCGTCGACATTTGCATGACCATTTATTTTGAACGATGTTATTTTATTGATAAGATTTAAATTTTCGTTTTTAGAAAATTCGTCGATATTTTTAACATTTTCAAAATTGAGTTCTTTGATGAATTGAACTTTGTCCAAAATTATTAGGGTCTGACCATCAAAATTAACATTTTTGAACGTAAGTGACGAGATTTTAAGATTTTCTAAATCATCTCTTCTGATCGAACCAATATCTCTGATAATCAATTTTACATCATTAAATTTATCGAATATTTTGAATTGAGGATTACATGTATAATAACAATAGGATCCATTTTGGTTTAAATTGTTACACATGCTCACAAAATCGGCAGTTGATTTTGATAACAAATGCGTCATTAAAAAAATTAACAACATTTTCTACTCATAAATTGATTTATTTTTTAAAATGATTGTCTCGATGTCGAATAAAATATGAAAAAATTAAATTTGCAATTTGAATCATTATTTTAGGTGTCAATTTTTTTAAAAATAAAAATCTTTTGATTTCTCAAAAATTGGTATTCTTTAAAAACAACACCCATCGACAATGCATAAAAACAACACCGAGTGTAAATTACAAAAATTAAATAAATTTTTGATTTTTTGTTCCAAAAAAAAAATGTCACTCAAAAACACCCACTAACCTTACAGATACACCTCAAAACTGATGTCATTTTCGGATAGAGCATAAAAAGATCTTTTAGGAAATGTGGTTCTTTTATTTTGGATAAGTGGTTAAGCCCTTAAAAAATCGAAAGAACCTGTTAAAACCGTAAAAACAGTAAATGATACACTCTATGTAAAAAATTACAGGTAAGCTTGTAAAAGTAAGGTGAATTTTGGGTTATTTGACCCTGAGAATCCCAAAAATGTGATCAGATTTTGCCTAAATATGTTGTTTCAAAAGTTGGTTTAGCCAGTAAAAGAGATTACAGCCATATGCAAAGGTGTGTTACTAAATCCTTATAGAGCATATTTTTTGAAAGGTAAAAGGTTGATTATGATATATCATCTGAAAGCTAAGAATCTCTAGTTAATGCTGAGATATTTTTTGGAAAATTCAAATAAAAATTTCCCAGTGTATTTAAGTAAAATTAAGGAATTCACTGTTTAATTTTCCTATTATTGTCATCTTTCATTAGTGTTACTTTAATAGAATTTTTTAAACTTTTCAAAAAATATCTCACTGATTCGCAATTAGCATTTTACACAACAAGGACTCGATAAACGAACGTTTTGAACGCTTAATCGCCGACTGTCGACGGACTGTCGACGTGCCTTTTTAACGTGTTATGCCGTAGCTTTTATTTAAAACTCGCTTTCTTTAAAACCCGGTTAGTCTTAGAAGAATATTATGGTCAGGGATGTTAAGTTACGAAATTATTCATTTTCGAAATCGATCTACCTAGAAAAATCAAAAATTATAGTATATTTTAGAGCTCGAAAAGGTGCAAAAAATAGTAAAAATCAGATTTGATTTGAGTCGCCGACTACCATCTAACCCATGTTATAATGATATTAATAAGAAGACCATGTCTTTAAACCTGGTATTCGGGTTTAAGTGCATCGTTTATGAACAAAAATCAAAAATAGACCCAGGGTTTATACACAAAAATCAGATTCAAGAGCTGCCTTAAAAAATAAAGTTTAGGAAAACGCTAAACTTAAGTTTTGGTTTTAAGAGCCGGGGTAAAAATTAAAACAATTTGAAAATAAAATAAATAATTTTAATTATTTTTTTAATTACAAAAATATGAGTTTCGGATTTAGGTGCGGGTACAAAAATTAAGAAAAATTATAAAAAAATTGAAATTCAAAGTTTCAAATGGTGAAAAATTTTAAAAAATTAATTCTGATGTAAAATACACTTAATCCAACGTTTAACTAGGCTTCTTTTGTTTTCAAAATTTCTTGAGCATTCATTGATGGTAAGAAAGATTTTTAAGAATGATTTAAGAATGACGATTATTTAGATTTTAAAAAATTAGTAAAATAATCGATAAGATCGATAATGATCATGATGAATTTGTCAATGAAACTGAATTACATGATAGCTAAAAAATGTGAAACACCTATTGAAACTTTGAATTTCAATTTTTTTATAATTTTTCTTAATTTTTGTACCCGCACCTAAATCCGAAACTCATATTTTTGTAATTAAAAAAATAATTAAAATTATTTATTTTATTTTCAAATTGTTTTAATTTTTACCCCGGCTCTTAAAACCAAAACTTAAGTTTAGCGTTTTCCTAAACTTTATTTTTTAAGGCAGCTCTTGAATCTGATTTTTGTGTATAAACCCTGGGTCTATTTTTGATTTTTGTTCATAAACGATGCACTTAAACCCGAATACCAGGTTTAAAGACATGGTCTTCTTATTAATATCATTATAACATGGGTTAGATGGTAGTCGGCGACTCAAATCAAATCTGATTTTTACTATTTTTTGCACCTTTTCGAGCTCTAAAATATACTATAATTTTTGATTTTTCTAGGTAGATCGATTTCGAAAATGAATAATTTCGTAACTTAACATCCCTGACCATAATATTCTTCTAAGACTAACCGGGTTTTAAAGAAAGCGAGTTTTAAATAAAAGCTACGGCATAACACGTTAAAAAGGCACGTCGACAGTCCGTCGACAGTCGGCGATTAAGCGTTCAAAACGTTCGTTTATCGAGTCCTTGTTGTGTAAAATGCTAATTGCGAATCAGTGAGATATTTTTTGAAAAGTTTAAAAAATTCTATTAAAGTAACACTAATGAAAGATGACAATAATAGGAAAATTAAACAGTGAATTCCTTAATTTTACTTAAATACACTGGGAAATTTTTATTTGAATTTTCCAAAAAATATCTCAGCATTAACTAGAGATTCTTAGCTTTCAGATGATATATCATAATCAACCTTTTACCTTTCAAAAAATATGCTCTATAAGGATTTAGTAACACACCTTTGCATATGGCTGTAATCTCTTTTACTGGCTAAACCAACTTTTGAAACAACATATTTAGGCAAAATCTGATCACATTTTTGGGATTCTCAGGGTCAAATAACCCAAAATTCACCTTACTTTTACAAGCTTACCTGTAATTTTTTACATAGAGTGTATCATTTACTGTTTTTACGGTTTTAACAGGTTCTTTCGATTTTTTAAGGGCTTAACCACTTATCCAAAATAAAAGAACCACATTTCCTAATAGATCTTTTTATGCTCTATCCGAAAATGACATCAGTTTTGAGGTGTATCTGTAAGGTTAGTGGGTGTTTTTGAGTGACATTTTTTTTTTGGAACAAAAAATCAAAAATTTATTTAATTTTTGTAATTTACACTCGGTGTTGTTTTTATGCATTGTCGATGGGTGTTGTTTTTAAAGAATACCAATTTTTGAGAAATCAAAAGATTTTTATTTTTAAAAAAATTGACACCTAAAATAATGATTCAAATTGCAAATTTAATTTTTTCATATTTTATTCGACATCGAGACAATCATTTTAAAAAATAAATCAATTTATGAGTAGAAAATGTTGTTAATTTTTTTAATGACGCATTTGTTATCAAAATCAACTGCCGATTTTGTGAGCATGTGTAACAATTTAAACCAAAATGGATCCTATTGTTATTATACATGTAATCCTCAATTCAAAATATTCGATAAATTTAATGATGTAAAATTGATTATCAGAGATATTGGTTCGATCAGAAGAGATGATTTAGAAAATCTTAAAATCTCGTCACTTACGTTCAAAAATGTTAATTTTGATGGTCAGACCCTAATAATTTTGGACAAAGTTCAATTCATCAAAGAACTCAATTTTGAAAATGTTAAAAATATCGACGAATTTTCTAAAAACGAAAATTTAAATCTTATCAATAAAATAACATCGTTCAAAATAAATGGTCTTGCAAATGTCGACGAATCATCAGTGATCAAATTATTGGAAAAAATCGACAAATTAGGTGTACAAGAGTACAAATTAACAAATATCAAAATCAAGAGTCTTACATTAGATCTCACCAATATGAAGAATATTATAAGACTTGATCTTAGATTTAACATAATTGATAACTTACAACTAATAGTTGGTAAACGTCTCAACTTTTTGCACATTTTTAAAGTCAAAATGAATGATTTGAAGCTCACAAGATACCCCAAAGACCCTACAAGTTTATTTGAACTGTTAATTTCTGAGTGTAACTTGAAGAACATCAAGTTGGGAGACTTTAAAAATTTGACTAAGCTGACCTTGGATGTTAACAAAATAGACAAAATTAACACTAATTTTTTTGAAAATTTTACTCAACTTAAATCATTGTCACTTGTTGATAATTCTATTTCGAATCTAGAAAATACAAGTTTCAAATTTTTAATAAAACTTGAGAATCTGATTCTTAATAATAATCATTTGGACGAGTCAACTCAATTGGTTATAGACAATGTTCAAGTTTTATATTTATCAAATAATTTGTTTAAATCATTTTCGTCTGTCAAAAACCTAATAAACCCTTTCAATCTTGTAATTTTAGACATATCTGATAATCTAATAGAAACGATTTACATTGATTTACCAAGTCTATTTCGATTATCGGCTGTTTCGAATCGTATTAAAATAATCGAATGTCTTTCGGGATATAAATTCGATTTGGGCTCTAATAATATAAATGTTGGTCAACTTGATTTGCATAAGCTAGATGAAATTGAAGTAATCAATCTTAATTTTAATAATTTAACAAATTTAACTCGAGATGATCTTAAACGATTTAATAATGTAACTGAATTGAATTTGTCAAATAATTTTTTAAAACAAATTGAATTTCCTTATTTAAAATGTTTAAAACAATTAATTCTTTCATTCAATCGTTTCAAAGATATTAGAATGTCATTTTTTAAAGAACTTGTAAATCTTACAGAGATTTATTTTTCATCAAATATGATCGAGTACATTGAACCAAATAGTTTTATGTACAACCAAAAACTAGAGATTATAGTCTTGAGTAATAATTATTTGGTTTCAATACCCGATGTAAGCTACCTGAATTCACTGAAAATATTCGAAATGAGCAATAATCTAGACACGCGTCTTAGGGCTTTGAACTTGGTAAATTTTCCTAAAAATTTTTTGAGTATTTATTTGACGTATAATAACTTTTCTCTCGGACCACAAGTTTTTTGTTCAATTGAGAACTCTGCATTATTCTTAAGTAATATTGATATTTTAAACAAGTGCACATTGAAACAGATTTATAAACGTAATGTAACTTTACATATTGAAAGTAAAGTTAACTGCGAGTTGATTAAAATGGCCGACAGGTATAATATAACGATACAAAGATCAAAAACAAATTGCAGTTTTTTTAATTTGGTCGATGATTGTGATTATGAATTTAACTTTAAGTATAATTGTTCTTATCGTGAGTCTGATTTTGAAGTACAAACTGTTTTACTTAATGGAAGAGATTCTTGTGTTTTTACAAAAAACTCTTACTGTATAAAAACAAAATATTTTGGGGTTAAGTGTTTGACTAAAGTGAATGATACAAAATTGGGATCGATATATGACTACAAAATTGAACTCTTGGATGAAAAATCTAATTTTAATTTTGTAAAATTTTCGAGTGGTTCTCTTTTTCTTTATCATTGGCCATCCGAAACTGTTTTAACAGTGTTGTATTCGGAAAATGTCTACTCGTTTATTTTAAAATCGACAAAATACTTTTATAATAAAACAAGTGGACTTATAAAAGATGGTTGCATAGTTAAATATGATGATAAAATGAATACTCGATCCGAAACAGTTACAATATTATCAAGTTTATTAAGGTATTTGAATGATCTTGAAACGAAAAGACTTGATTTTGATAGTGTAGTTTCACAATTAAGGAGTTCATTTTTCAAGAATGAAACTCTTGTGTCACTAAGAAATGGTTCAAATAAATCGTATGATTATCTATGGAAATTTTTTATCGTTTTTATTTATTTGTACTGCTAATTAATAAAAAAAAGCAAAAAAAATCAAAAGTTTTTTGTACAATTAAACATTTAGAAAAACAAGTATTTGAATAAAATAAATTATGTACAGATATCGAATGGTTTTTTAATTCTCTCACTCTCATCTTTGATGTCAAATATTTTTACTAATTGAACTGCTTTCTCACCCATTGCAGTCCTCTTTTTCATTAATACACATGAATTTTCGTATTTTTTTCACGCGGTTAAGGTCCTCACACCCAGGACCGGCGCCAGCCTCATTCTCTCACTAGCGCAAAATGTGACCCTACAACTCCCAACCCTTTCCGGACACAAAAATGCGTCCTAAAACATCCGCCAATTAACCTTTCACAATAGGTCCTCTATTATCATTGTATGGCTAATTTTTTTTTCTACCACGACCGAAATGCTTTTTGCCATAATTCATTTGAGCCTATCGGTACACTTGTTACATTGCTTAATTCAGTAGGCTTGAGAATGGAAAAATTTTCTTTGAAAAAAATCATAACAGCTTAGTTGTCTAAGATTTAAAAGTTAAAATTCTAGTGTTTTGTTCGACGGAAAATTGGGCAGTTTTGTCTTCATATTAGGTGCATTTCTACTAATTTCTTTCTATTTTTACTGTAAATGTTATTTTTTATTGTATTTGGTCTTAAAATAAAAAATATATTTCTTGTTTATTAATTTTACTAAATTTGCTATTTACAAGTATTAAGAGTCTTTTCAAACTGAAAAAATTTCTTTTTTGTCGACTGTTCATCTTTTATAAATAGTTTAAAAATCAAATTGGTTAGTACAAGCGTATCCGCCTTCTCTGAGAAAATTATGCTTATCATGAATGACAAAATTATAGAAAATTGTGTTTTCTTGTCTAAGTTTCAAAGGTCTAACTGAGGAAGTGCATTAGCGGGTGCTTATGTGTTCATGAGCCGGACCACTCTCATGGTTAAAAGACCTTTCATACTAGTTGCTATTTGTAACTAGTTGGTTGCTATATTAATAAACTTAACTTGGTTATTTCTAAGCTTAAATATTTAGAATGCATTTAGTTTATTCTATCTTCTATATTATGAGAGTTATGAGAAGTACTAAGAATTATATTATAATTAATAAAGAGTTTTGTCGAAGAAACATTATCTTTTATTCATGATAATTTCTTACAACTACGCCCGCCAACAAGTGGTGCCGTGACCAGTATAAAATAAAATCGATAAATGGCGGAGTTAAGTATACAGTGAATAAATTCGAAAATTAAGTGATGGTATATAGAACAATTTCGAGTTCAGATGAACTAAGTACTGAATGAAAATGATTAAGAATAAAATATTTGTAATCGTTCTAGGAGTTTCTTCATTTGATTTAAATTCGATCCTTTTACACAACGAGCAAAATAGTTACAAAAATTGAATCAGTTACAGGGAAGTAAAATTTTTAATACTAGTACTTGGGATCATTACTACAGTTTTTGGGAGAATTATTTATCCAACCTTCCCGTAGACGTCTACGTTCCTTAAAGAAATGTATCTCTCATCTCTTGGTTCCCAATTGGTTCGGAAAATTAAGTCTTCTAAACCAAGTTATATTATGAGTTAAACTAAAAGTGTTTTAACTAGTTTTCAAATTGTCTAAGTTAAAAGTCCAAAGTTTTAAGTAAGAAGTGATACTGTCCTCATTATGTTAAGAGTAGGTTCTTCGGGTTAAGTACCTCGAAAGGGTTCATACCTAACTGTAATCGTCGGAAACTATTCAATCAATGATATCGGGTGATTAAGATAGTGATACCGTGATATTGACAGTGATTGCGATGTTTAAATTGATTCTGATTGATAATTTTAAAATTTATGAAATATGATTTGATTAAGAAAGGAAGATTATAATGCGATAAAACAAATTTAAGATTCTGAGCTCAAGTAGATAATGTTTGGTTTCTCGTTGGTCTGAAAATGTGTTTTTAAGTCTGAGTTGTGTCGAGTAGGATCGAGTAGGTTCCAAATTTTAATTATTATATGGCAAAATTTTATTGAAAAAAATCAAAAAAAAATAATATTTTTACTAAAATTTTATTTTGTTTTACATATTTTGTGCTATCCACTTTAAATAAGGCGCAACTTTTGTGTAAATTCTAAAAAAATAAAAATTTTTTAAAAATTCATTTTTAATTCATTTTTTAAAAAAACTAACCCTGGATGATCTGGTTGAGCACATCCGTCACCATAAGATGTAATTCCAACCAGAACATATTTTTCAATTCCATTTACATTTTCACTAACAAACAAGGGTCCACCCGAGTCGCCTTGACAAGTATCCTTACCACCTAGAATTTCACCTGCACATATTTGTCTATTCCAATCTTTTATCAAAAAAGGCGATACCTTTGAACACATTGAACTTGGATAATATGTCAAGCGAACATTTTGTAAAATATTAGAACGTTCACCGGTCAATGAAATTGAACCCCAACCAATTGTCCATGCTGGTATGTTTTCTCTAAGCGGATAATTATCGAACAAAGGCAAACATGCCGGTCTTATACCTCGATTCAATTCAACTTCTCTATCAAGTTTTATAATACCAATATCATTTATGTAATTCTCTTTATCGTAATTCGGGTGCTAAAGAAAATTTTAGAAATTCATCATGTCTTGTAAAATAATTTTATAACTCACTCTGCTGAATCTTTGAACCCCTACGGAGACACCTTGACTCATTCGTCCTGATGTATTATTCAAAATTTCTTTTAAATCGTGTAATCCAAGGTACACTGTATAAGCTGATTCAATTGTTTGATGAGCTGAATTAACAGTAACAGGAAAATTAACTCTAGCTCCATTTATGTAAATATGAACTTTTTCATTGTAACAATGAGCAGCTGTTAGAACAGTATTTCGATCAATTAAAGTTCCACCGCAATAAGTCATAACTGGATTTGAACGATACTTGACACCAGCAATATCATAAACTACAGTGTATTTAAAAAGAATAAGAGCCATTGACGGCCAACTGTTATGTTGGTGGAAGTATGGAAAAAAGTTGGGATACTCAAATATGTTCTGGTGAACTTGAAGGTGGAAAAGACACATGTCAAGGAGATTCTGGTGGACCTTTGTTTATTAAAGATAAAGTCAATAATATAGAAAAACATGTATTAGTTGGTTTGACGTCGTATGGTGAAGGCTGTGGTCAACAAGGATATCCAGCAGTTTATACAAGAGTTAGTGCTTTTATGGAATGGATTAAAAAATTTATGGACAAAAAAACTGGTCGATACACCAATTGATTAAACTGAAAAATTATTTTTTTTGATAATTTACTAGTTTTTATTTAACAATAAACTTTATTTTTAATAAGGGTCTTAGACTCACTATTTGATGCATAAACAAGGTTTTTTTTGATGATCTAAAGACTTAGTAGTCTATTAAACTAAAATTAAACAAAAAAAAGAAATTTTCGGTCTTAAAAAATGGTGAAAATTTTTGATAAAAAATCCATTTTATCTAGAGCATATTTTCTCTAATCCATGACAAATAATATCCGACTTTCGTAAACAAACTTAAATAAGAAATGGACATATATTTTCATTTCTAAAATTTTAAATTTAAATATATTACTCATGTTTATCGATTTGACCGCAGTTTTCACCAAAAGATGGTATACCATTTAATACATGTCTAGGCTCTTGATCAAATGAATCTATGTAAAACAACGGTCCTCCGTAATCTCCGTCACATGGGCCTTTACCTTCAGCATCGCCTTAAAACAAAAAAACTTCTAAAAAATCCTATAAGACATTTTTTTCTTTAAATTTACCAGCGCATATTTGAGAAGTTGAATTGAATTCTTTCCAAGAAGAACATTTTTCACTTTCATACAAGGTCAATTCCGCATATCTTTGTAACCCATGGAATTCTTCAGCTTCTGAACTCTCCTTGTTAATATCGCCCCAACCAACTGAAAAAACTGGAACATCAAATTTACCAGGGTAATTTTCATTTGGTGGCAAACAAGCTGGTTGAATACTTTCAGATAACTCGACGGGCTCAGAGAGCTTAAGAATTGCAATATTGTTAATTAAATTTTCACCATCTTGTTTAAAATTTGGATGCTATAAATGAGTAAAAAAAGAATAATTTTTAGCCGAAACGAATTAATTTTGAGAAAAGCTTTTACCGTAATTATTTTTATGGCACTTCTTTGAGTAGTATCAAGTAAAGTCATGTTAATTGCTCCCAAATAAACATTTATTATTGAATCACCAACAGTTTGGTTAAAAGTGCAAAAGGAAGTTGTAAGAACTGTATCTCTGTTTATTAAAGTACCACCACAAAAGAAATACTTTTCTGAGTCACTTGTTGTTGATATTAAAACAGTTGACGGCCAATTAAAAGGCATGCTTTCTCTTCCTCCATAAATTCTTCCTAATCTTGATTGTTTAACGTGCTTTCCACATGCTTAATTCAAAAATTAAATTTAAAAGAGAAACTTCTAGATGCGCAATTTAAGCCCTTAATTTCTTTTTGTTTAGATATTTAAGATACTTATTTACTACCACTAATCCTTATCTAAAAATATCTCTCAGCTACTTTAATTGCGCATTTATGAGCGTCTCTTACCATCACAGTAACCATCATTAAAGTTTTCTGTACAAATCGTATCAGCTATCAAATTACCGTCTGGACTCATTGTTGTTGTTGTTGAACGTTTTGAATTAGATTTACGGTAAACTGATTCTTTTTCAATCCAATCCAAATAAGAGCTTACTTTTGTAAAGACACTTGGAAATCCTTGACCACATTCCTCACCGTAAGAAGTAATTCCTGCAATCACAAACTTATGAACGCCTTTAATAAATTCGTTTTTGAATAATGGCGCTCCACTATCACCTAAGACAGTTAAACAGGATTGAATAATGAAATAAAGTTAATGAAATCAGAATAACACTTACCATAACAAGTATCTTTGCTAGTTCCTAGAAAACCAACACACATCTGTGTATTAGGATTCTTATAAAATGACTTTATTACATTTTTACATCTACCAAAAGAGTACCGATTCAACATGACTTTATGTAATCTGTCCGGGTATGTATCAAAAAGATCAGTGGTTCCCCAACCAACAGCCCAAAGTTTAATATTTTGTCTAATTGGGTAATTTTTGATTTTTGGATTTGGTAAGCAAGCTGGTTGAATTTTTTTTGAATATTCGACCTCAGAAGACAAACGAATAATACCGATATCATTTGCAAATTTTTTTCCATTAAATTTTGGGTGCTAACAAGCAAAAAGTCTCGTTAAATTTCAGAGTATTTTTTTAAAAAACTTACAATTTTAAATGATTCAATGTCCATTTTTACTGCTGAATTTTTTTTATCTAGAAGTGCTTTCCTAATGCTGTTAACACCCAAATAGACTTTGAACATTGATTCAATAGTTGGATGAAAACTATTAGGTTCTATAACTACAGTTTCTGTTTTATTATCACTGTTCTCATATTGAAATGTTTCCTTGTAGATATACAGACATGATGATGTTGTTAAAACTGTTCTCTTGTTTATTAGAGTTCCTGTACAATTCAATTCTAGTCGGCGTACTCTTGTTGTGTTGAATGAATCATAAAATTTATAGCTGAACTGAATGAAAACAACCGAAGGCCATTCGTTTTTCATAGATTCCTCTCCGTCAATAATCCTTCCATAATTCACAAAAACTTTGCCACATTCTTTAAATGAAATTACATAGTTTTCCTAATGGTTTATAAATTTTTCAAAACACAAAAAATATGATGTCTCACACAAATATTATTATTAACTATTATTTAGATATCGTCGAGATTTTTAGAACTAGAAACCTTATTTTCTTGTCCAAAAAGTCAGCAGAAGCCCTAGAATGTATCCTTGTACGTATTATTTCCATTTCTGAAGACGGATCTTATGTGACTAAAGCTAGTTATTAGACGTTTATCGTGCAACTTATTGTTTAAAATTTTATATAAAAAAACTATGCAAAATCTTTTAATAGCCTTAATCTTTTAATTTTTTTTTCTAAACATGACTGACACAAAGCTTTACGCAGTAACCCTAGAAAGAACAGTTAATTCATTTTCAAGAGCTTGAATGGAATAGACCGTCTCTTATCAAGGTTATCTATATTTTCGACTTTATAAAATTACCCGCTTGATAAATAACTATGTTAAAATAATTTACCATCGCAATCAGGTCCTGTTCTACCATAACCACATTTTTTTACCGCCTGGCCTTTGGTAAAATTTAAAAATGCTAGCAAAGCTAAAACCACTAAGCAAATATTCATTTTGATTCAATTTGGAAAAAAATTTTCTAAAATCAAAAGGTTTTATTTAGAATTTAGACAAAAGAGATGTTATCAAACCTTACTAATATTATTTTATTTCAGAATATCTTTAATATCATTGACAATAAGACGTATTAAACATTTCTATTGTCTACCAGCTTCAAATGAATCACAAAAAGTAAACAAAAAAAACATGTTTTTTGATTCAAATTACCATTTTTTTAGTTTTAGAACTCATATTAGCTCGACCGTAAAAAATATAGCTTCAATTGTAATTTTTACCTGAGTTGTATGGTGGCAAGTTAATTAAATATTTTTAAGAGGGCTTTGTTTGCTTGGAAGCGAAAGAGACACTGAATTTTTGCGCTATACAAAACCTCAACATCATTGGACTAAGTCAAACGTCAAAAACATTAATTTAAAGTTAAGAATTTATTTTATTAAGGGCGGGCTTGAAATTTTAAAATAGGTTTCAAAACCGATTGGAACCGGTTCAAACTGGTTTGAACGACAAAACACGTCTCCTCTAATTGAATATGTGATTTTCTGTAAACTCATCAAGTTTAGAAAATGATTTTTTTCATAGGAGTAAAAAATATTAATTAATCCCTCCCATGACCGGTGGAAAGTGAAATTTCTTTTTAAGCATTTGATCATAATGGCCTAAAAGTATCTTAGTCCTTTTTAAAATGGAAATTTAGGAACTTAGTGTAATAAGTCAAAAATTCAAGTAAAAACCTTAAAATCTATCAAATCGTTTTAATGAATTTAGACTTCAGAGCTTAAGAAACGATTAAAAAATATTTTATTATGCGTTGGACGTACAAATCAAAAGAATATCGGAGCTCATCTGGAATACGCTATAAGCTCGTGGTGTCCGTATTTTGAAAAGGATGTCGAGGAGCTTGAAGAGCTAGAAGAGCAACGAAGCTTGTTACGAAGCTCATCTGATGATTTTATTTAAGGGATATGTATTTTAAATTTTTTTAAAATAGTAAAAATTTGATTGAAAAATTACTTATATGGATTTAAATCGGTTCAAAACCGGTTTTAAAAATCTGTTTCGATTGGAACACGTTTGTTTTTGAGAACCGATTTACCAGCCCTTATTTTATTCTTTAATTATAGCATTGATTTTAGCCTCCTTGTACGATGTAAAAAAAAACTGTAAGTGGAACTCCTGAGTTACCGGTCATTTGCAAGGTAAACTGACGTTTTCGTAACAACTGATCGTCAACTTTCTTGATTGAAATTCGCTAAGTTCTTCAAGTTGATGTTCAATTGAAAAAGAAAAAAATTGCGTTTCTCTTTAAATTTTGTGTTTTAACCGTCAAATTTAATTCTTTGATCTTGTATTTAAATTTACACTTTACCAGTCTTATCCATTCAACTTTACAACAAAGAAAAGTACACCCGTAGTTGTATTTTATCTTTTTTATCCATTTAGCAAGATTAAAAAAATTATTATCGTTATTTATTTCGGAAAAAACGGTCAGCATCATAAAAAATTAATGAGTAAAAAATATTGCGCATTTGTTTTCACAACCAACAGTGTAACAATTATAGCCAAAATTTTTGTACAGTACATACTAAAACTAACTTGTACGTTTTCTTTCCTTTCCTCTTCCTTTCCCCTTCCTTTGCTCTTCCTCAACCTTTTCCTTTCCTTTCCTCACTTGTTTTCTTTTCCTTTCCTGAGTTTTCCTCACGAATAAATTATCTAAATTATTCATGCAATAAAACGCAATTTTCAAATTTTTTTTTTAATGCATGTAAAAAAAATTGATGGACATTTTTGAACTTTTATGAACTTTTTAACGTATTTTAAAAATTATTTTCTTCACAGGAAATTAGAGGAAAGGAAGAGTTGAAGAAGAGGAAAGGAAAGGAAGAGGTAAGGAAGAAGTGAGGAAGGGGAAAGGAAGAGGAAAGGAAGAAGTGAGGAAGAAGAAAGGAAGGCGAAAGGAATAAATCGCGTACAAGTTAGTTTTAGTATGTACTGTACCGTATACCCTTGCAATGAGATGCGTGCCCTTAAACCCAAATACCAGGTTTTAAACCGTGCGCCGACTACCATCTAACCCATGTTATAATGATATTAATAAGAAGACCATGTCTTTAAACCTGGTATTCGGGTTTAAGTGCATCGTTTATGAACAAAAATCAAAAATAGACCCAGGGTTTATACACAAAAATCAGATTCAAGAGCTGCCTTAAAAAATAAAGTTTAGGAAAACGCTAAACTTAAGTTTTGGTTTTAAGAGCCGGGGTAAAAATTAAAACAATTTGAAAATAAAATAAATAATTTTAATTATTTTTTTAATTACAAAAATATGAGTTTCGGATTTAGGTGCGGGTACAAAAATTAAGAAAAATTATAAAAAAATTGAAATTCAAAGTTTCAATAGGTGTTTCACATTTTTTAGCTATCATGTAATTCAGTTTCATTGACAAATTCATCATGATCATTATCGATCTTATCGATTATTTTACTAATTTTTTAAAATCTAAATAATCGTCATTCTTAAATCATTCTTAAAAATCTTTCTTACCATCAATGAATGCTCAAGAAATTTTGAAAACAAAAGAAGCCTAGTTAAACGTTGGATTAAGTGTATTTTACATCAGAATTAATTTTTTAAAATTTTTCACCATTTGAAACTTTGAATTTCAATTTTTTTATAATTTTTCTTAATTTTTGTACCCGCACCTAAATCCGAAACTCATATTTTTGTAATTAAAAAAATAATTAAAATTATTTATTTTATTTTCAAATTGTTTTAATTTTTACCCCGGCTCTTAAAACCAAAACTTAAGTTTAGCGTTTTCCTAAACTTTATTTTTTAAGGCAGCTCTTGAATCTGATTTTTGTGTATAAACCCTGGGTCTATTTTTGATTTTTGTTCATAAACGATGCACTTAAACCCGAATACCAGGTTTAAAGACATGGTCTTCTTATTAATATCATTATAACATGGGTTAGATGGTAGTCGGCGCACGGTTTAAAACCTGGTATTTGGGTTTAAGGGCACGCATCTCATTGCAAGGGTATACGGTACAGTACATACTAAAACTAACTTGTACGCGATTTATTCCTTTCGCCTTCCTTTCTTCTTCCTCACTTCTTCCTTTCCTCTTCCTTTCCCCTTCCTCACTTCTTCCTTACCTCTTCCTTTCCTTTCCTCTTCTTCAACTCTTCCTTTCCTCTAATTTCCTGTGAAGAAAATAATTTTTAAAATACGTTAAAAAGTTCATAAAAGTTCAAAAATGTCCATCAATTTTTTTTACATGCATTAAAAAAAAAATTTGAAAATTGCGTTTTATTGCATGAATAATTTAGATAATTTATTCGTGAGGAAAACTCAGGAAAGGAAAAGAAAACAAGTGAGGAAAGGAAAGGAAAAGGTTGAGGAAGAGCAAAGGAAGGGGAAAGGAAGAGGAAAGGAAAGAAAACGTACAAGTTAGTTTTAGTATGTACTGTACAAAAATTTTGGCTATAATTGTTACACTGTTGGTTGTGAAAACAAATGCGCAATATTTTTTACTCATTAATTTTTTATGATGCTGACCGTTTTTTCCGAAATAAATAACGATAATAATTTTTTTAATCTTGCTAAATGGATAAAAAAGATAAAATACAACTACGGGTGTACTTTTCTTTGTTGTAAAGTTGAATGGATAAGACTGGTAAAGTGTAAATTTAAATACAAGATCAAAGAATTAAATTTGACGGTTAAAACACAAAATTTAAAGAGAAACGCAATTTTTTTCTTTTTCAATTGAACATCAACTTGAACAACTTAGCGAATTTCAATCAAGAAAGTTGACGATCAGTTGTTACGAAAACGTCAGTTTACCTTGCAAATGACTGGTAACTCAGGAGTTCCACTTACAGTTTTTTTTTACATCGTACAAGGAGGCTAAAATCAATGCTATAATTAAAGAATAAAATAAGGGCTGGTAAATCGGTTCTCAAAAACAAACGTGTTCCAATCGAAACAGATTTTTAAAACCGGTTTTGAACCGATTTAAATCCATATAAGTAATTTTTCAATCAAATTTTTACTATTTTAAAAAAATTTAAAATACATATCCCTTAAATAAAATCATCAGATGAGCTTCGTAACAAGCTTCGTTGCTCTTCTAGCTCTTCAAGCTCCTCGACATCCTTTTCAAAATACGGACACCACGAGCTTATAGCGTATTCCAGATGAGCTCCGATATTCTTTTGATTTGTACGTCCAACGCATAATAAAATATTTTTTAATCGTTTCTTAAGCTCTGAAGTCTAAATTCATTAAAACGATTTGATAGATTTTAAGGTTTTTACTTGAATTTTTGACTTATTACACTAAGTTCCTAAATTTCCATTTTAAAAAGGACTAAGATACTTTTAGGCCATTATGATCAAATGCTTAAAAAGAAATTTCACTTTCCACCGGTCATGGGAGGGATTAATTAATATTTTTTACTCCTATGAAAAAAATCATTTTCTAAACTTGATGAGTTTACAGAAAATCACATATTCAATTAGAGGAGACGTGTTTTGTCGTTCAAACCAGTTTGAACCGGTTCCAATCGGTTTTGAAACCTATTTTAAAATTTCAAGCCCGCCCTTAATAAAATAAATTCTTAACTTTAAATTAATGTTTTTGACGTTTGACTTAGTCCAATGATGTTGAGGTTTTGTATAGCGCAAAAATTCAGTGTCTCTTTCGCTTCCAAGCAAACAAAGCCCTCTTAAAAATATTTAATTAACTTGCCACCATACAACTCAGGTAAAAATTACAATTGAAGCTATATTTTTTACGGTCGAGCTAATATGAGTTCTAAAACTAAAAAAATGGTAATTTGAATCAAAAAACATGTTTTTTTTGTTTACTTTTTGTGATTCATTTGAAGCTGGTAGACAATAGAAATGTTTAATACGTCTTATTGTCAATGATATTAAAGATATTCTGAAATAAAATAATATTAGTAAGGTTTGATAACATCTCTTTTGTCTAAATTCTAAATAAAACCTTTTGATTTTAGAAAATTTTTTTCCAAATTGAATCAAAATGAATATTTGCTTAGTGGTTTTAGCTTTGCTAGCATTTTTAAATTTTACCAAAGGCCAGGCGGTAAAAAAATGTGGTTATGGTAGAACAGGACCTGATTGCGATGGTAAATTATTTTAACATAGTTATTTATCAAGCGGGTAATTTTATAAAGTCGAAAATATAGATAACCTTGATAAGAGACGGTCTATTCCATTCAAGCTCTTGAAAATGAATTAACTGTTCTTTCTAGGGTTACTGCGTAAAGCTTTGTGTCAGTCATGTTTAGAAAAAAAAATTAAAAGATTAAGGCTATTAAAAGATTTTGCATAGTTTTTTTATATAAAATTTTAAACAATAAGTTGCACGATAAACGTCTAATAACTAGCTTTAGTCACATAAGATCCGTCTTCAGAAATGGAAATAATACGTACAAGGATACATTCTAGGGCTTCTGCTGACTTTTTGGACAAGAAAATAAGGTTTCTAGTTCTAAAAATCTCGACGATATCTAAATAATAGTTAATAATAATATTTGTGTGAGACATCATATTTTTTGTGTTTTGAAAAATTTATAAACCATTAGGAAAACTATGTAATTTCATTTAAAGAATGTGGCAAAGTTTTTGTGAATTATGGAAGGATTATTGACGGAGAGGAATCTATGAAAAACGAATGGCCTTCGGTTGTTTTCATTCAGTTCAGCTATAAATTTTATGATTCATTCAACACAACAAGAGTACGCCGACTAGAATTGAATTGTACAGGAACTCTAATAAACAAGAGAACAGTTTTAACAACATCATCATGTCTGTATATCTACAAGGAAACATTTCAATATGAGAACAGTGATAATAAAACAGAAACTGTAGTTATAGAACCTAATAGTTTTCATCCAACTATTGAATCAATGTTCAAAGTCTATTTGGGTGTTAACAGCATTAGGAAAGCACTTCTAGATAAAAAAAATTCAGCAGTAAAAATGGACATTGAATCATTTAAAATTGTAAGTTTTTTAAAAAAATACTCTGAAATTTAACGAGACTTTTTGCTTGTTAGCACCCAAAATTTAATGGAAAAAAATTTGCAAATGATATCGGTATTATTCGTTTGTCTTCTGAGGTCGAATATTCAAAAAAAATTCAACCAGCTTGCTTACCAAATCCAAAAATCAAAAATTACCCAATTAGACAAAATATTAAACTTTGGGCTGTTGGTTGGGGAACCACTGATCTTTTTGATACATACCCGGACAGATTACATAAAGTCATGTTGAATCGGTACTCTTTTGGTAGATGTAAAAATGTAATAAAGTCATTTTATAAGAATCCTAATACACAGATGTGTGTTGGTTTTCTAGGAACTAGCAAAGATACTTGTTATGGTAAGTGTTATTCTGATTTCATTAACTTTATTTCATTATTCAATCCTGTTTAACTGTCTTAGGTGATAGTGGAGCGCCATTATTCAAAAACGAATTTATTAAAGGCGTTCATAAGTTTGTGATTGCAGGAATTACTTCTTACGGTGAGGAATGTGGTCAAGGATTTCCAAGTGTCTTTACAAAAGTAAGCTCTTATTTGGATTGGATTGAAAAAGAATCAGTTTACCGTAAATCTAATTCAAAACGTTCAACAACAACAACAATGAGTCCAGACGGTAATTTGATAGCTGATACGATTTGTACAGAAAACTTTAATGATGGTTACTGTGATGGTAAGAGACGCTCATAAATGCGCAATTAAAGTAGCTGAGAGATATTTTTAGATAAGGATTAGTGGTAGTAAATAAGTATCTTAAATATCTAAACAAAAAGAAATTAAGGGCTTAAATTGCGCATCTAGAAGTTTCTCTTTTAAATTTAATTTTTGAATTAAGCATGTGGAAAGCACGTTAAACAATCAAGATTAGGAAGAATTTATGGAGGAAGAGAAAGCATGCCTTTTAATTGGCCGTCAACTGTTTTAATATCAACAACAAGTGACTCAGAAAAGTATTTCTTTTGTGGTGGTACTTTAATAAACAGAGATACAGTTCTTACAACTTCCTTTTGCACTTTTAACCAAACTGTTGGTGATTCAATAATAAATGTTTATTTGGGAGCAATTAACATGACTTTACTTGATACTACTCAAAGAAGTGCCATAAAAATAATTACGGTAAAAGCTTTTCTCAAAATTAATTCGTTTCGGCTAAAAATTATTCTTTTTTTACTCATTTATAGCATCCAAATTTTAAACAAGATGGTGAAAATTTAATTAACAATATTGCAATTCTTAAGCTCTCTGAGCCCGTCGAGTTATCTGAAAGTATTCAACCAGCTTGTTTGCCACCAAATGAAAATTACCCTGGTAAATTTGATGTTCCAGTTTTTTCAGTTGGTTGGGGCGATATTAACAAGGAGAGTTCAGAAGCTGAAGAATTCCATGGGTTACAAAGATATGCGGAATTGACCTTGTATGAAAGTGAAAAATGTTCTTCTTGGAAAGAATTCAATTCAACTTCTCAAATATGCGCTGGTAAATTTAAAGAAAAAAATGTCTTATAGGATTTTTTAGAAGTTTTTTTGTTTTAAGGCGATGCTGAAGGTAAAGGCCCATGTGACGGAGATTACGGAGGACCGTTGTTTTACATAGATTCATTTGATCAAGAGCCTAGACATGTATTAAATGGTATACCATCTTTTGGTGAAAACTGCGGTCAAATCGATAAACATGAGTAATATATTTAAATTTAAAATTTTAGAAATGAAAATATATGTCCATTTCTTATTTAAGTTTGTTTACGAAAGTCGGATATTATTTGTCATGGATTAGAGAAAATATGCTCTAGATAAAATGGATTTTTTATCAAAAATTTTCACCATTTTTTAAGACCGAAAATTTCTTTTTTTTGTTTAATTTTAGTTTAATAGACTACTAAGTCTTTAGATCATCAAAAAAAACCTTGTTTATGCATCAAATAGTGAGTCTAAGACCCTTATTAAAAATAAAGTTTATTGTTAAATAAAAACTAGTAAATTATCAAAAAAAATAATTTTTCAGTTTAATCAATTGGTGTATCGACCAGTTTTTTTGTCCATAAATTTTTTAATCCATTCCATAAAAGCACTAACTCTTGTATAAACTGCTGGATATCCTTGTTGACCACAGCCTTCACCATACGACGTCAAACCAACTAATACATGTTTTTCTATATTATTGACTTTATCTTTAATAAACAAAGGTCCACCAGAATCTCCTTGACATGTGTCTTTTCCACCTTCAAGTTCACCAGAACATATTTGAGTATCCCAACTTTTTTCCATACTTCCACCAACATGTTCACAAGTTTCGTCACTATAGATAGTCAATTTGACATTTTGTAAGGTGCCTGCTCGTTCTCCGCCCGAACTCAAAGTACCCCAGCCAGCTGCATAACTAGTCAAGTTAACTCCGACAGGGTATTTACCTATCGAAGGATTTGGCAAACAAGCTGGTTGAATGAATCGATTAAACGGAACCGGTTTGGCTAGTTTAATAATTGCAATATCATTTAACACGTCATCAGCGTAATATTCTTCATGTATATGAATAGACACTGGCTCCATTTCGACAGTCACATCACTAAGTGTGTTATTCAATACTCTTCTAACATCATGAACACCAAAGTAAAGTTTGTATGCTGACATTTTTGTTTTATGAAATTTGTTTGGTTCAACAGCTACTAGAGTGTAAGTGTAAAATGCATAGACTTCTTCGACTATACAATGAGCTGCTGTAATTACAGTTGTTTGATCCAAAAGTGTTCCACCACATATAAAACTTGAGTGTTCAATACGATCAATTTTTTTCTTTTTATCATATGTTTCGAATGTATAATTGAAATGAATAAATACCATTGATGGCCAACTTGATCTCTCTGCTTCAATACCACCAACTATTCTTAAATTTGGAACAGCTGAAAATTGACCACATTCTAAAATAAAATTTAGCATTTAAAATTTTTAAATTTTTGGCAAAAAAAACCGATTGAATGCTTTTTTCAATCGAAATCCCTTTTTTAGGAATAAGAATCTGGATCGTGTTTTAGCGATAGCCTCTAGTTTTAAGAATTAAAGGTGTTTTAATTAGATTGTAGGCTTTTCTTACCATAACATGTTGAGTCTTTATTTCCATTTTCACACACATAAACAAATGAATCACTTGAAACTGTTTGAACAGCTCTTGTTGTTGATCTAGTGGTAGTCGTAGTCGTAGTTGTCGTTGTAGTAGTAGTAGTAGTTTTAGTGGTAGTGGTAGTAGTGGTAGTGGTAGTGGTAGTGGTAGTAGGAGTAGTTGTTGTTGTACCAGTTGTTGCTTGTATGTTTGCAATTTTTTTAGTGCTTTTAGTTGCAGAAATAATTGTAGTAGACTTCTTTGTAGATGTTGTAGTTTTAGGTCGAGGTTTAGTGAAAGGTTTATTTATTCTTGGAGATGAAGAAGCCCTTGTTGTGGCTTTTTCAGTAACTCTTTTTATGCTTGGACTGAAATTTGTCGTTTCCATAAATTGTTTTATCCAATCCATATAAGCACTTACTTTGGTATAAATTCTAAATATAAAACTTATTAATTTTTCTTATCATTGTGTAAATTTAAGTTTAAAATTACGCTGGTAAATTAACTTGTGCACATTCTTGTCCATACGATGTTATACCAATAAGAACAAATTTTTCTTTGTTATTCACCATATCACTTATAAAAAGCGGGCCGCCTGAATCACCTTGACAAGTATCTTTACCACCTGATATGTCACCAGCACAGATTTGTGCGTTCCAATTTTTAGATCTTCTGCTCATGACTCCTCTGCAATTAATACTTGGATAAACCGTTAATTTAACATTTTGTAATTTACCAGGAAGTTCGAGAACTCCTGATTTTAAACTACCCCAACCAATTGCATAACTTGGTTGATTTGAACTAACTGGATAATTTTTTATTCTTGGATTTGGCAAACAAGCTGGTTGAATAAAATTATTATATTTGACTGATTTTGATAGTTTAATGATAGCAATATCATTTAATGTATTTTTTTCATCATAACTTGTGTGCTTAAAAAAATTAATGATATAAGTTGTTTAGGCTTAGTAAAGTTAACTTACAACATGAATCGATTGAGGTTCAATTACTACTGTTTCAGGACTTAATTGACCTTTGTTCATTACATCATTGATATCATGTATCCCAAGATAGATCTTGTAAACAGACTCTATCGTTTTATGATACTTATTGGGTTCAACTTTAAGGAATCCTCTAGGGTCAAGTTTAGTTATAATACAATGAGCTGCTGTTAGAACTGTTTTGTGGTCTATTAGAGTCCCACCACATATGTTTATCTTATTTTCTGTTCTAACTTCCTGTGTAAGAGTGTTTGTGATGTCAAGTGTATAATTAAAAAGCAAAAAAGCCATTGATGGCCAACTATTTTTAGCTGCTTCAATACCTCCAATTATTTTAACGTTTGGCGTACTAAAAGAATTACCACATTCTTAAATTGTTAAACAATTAAAGAGTCCATAAAACCGTTCAAGGAATTAAATTACCATAACAATTTCGCGTTAGATTTCCATTTTCACATACTTGTAAATTTTCAGGTAAAATTTCATTTCTACTCGAAACAGATTGATCAATTACTTTCACCGGATTTTTCATGTCGACAAACTTTTTAATCCAGTCCAAATAACCGCTCACTCGTGTATAAACTCTAAACAAAATTTTAGTAAAATTAATGAGAACAGCTTTGTCTCCTTACCCAGGGTAATCTTTAACACCACAGTCAAAACCATATGACGTTAAACCAGCTAAAATAAACTTTTCCTTTCCATTTATATTATCTTTAACAAACAAAGGTCCGCCTGAGTCACCTTGACAAGTATCTTTACCACCTGCTAAATCTCCTGCACATATTTGACTCGTCCAATTATTAGTTATGTGATTGCTTAGGATCTTACAAGCTTCTCCGTTGTAAATTGTCAATTTGACATTTTGTAATTTATTTGGCAAATGTCCTCCTGAACTAAGCGTACCCCAACCAGCTGTAAAACTCGACAAATTATAATTTACCGGATAATTTTTAACTCTTGGTAAACAAGCTGGTTGAATATACTTATCGAATCTTACAGGTTGAGACAATTTTATGATTGCAATATCATTAAAAATATTTTCTTCATCGTAATTTTCGTGAAGATGAATCTTACTAGCAACAATTTCAACAGTTACGCCATTCGGAGTTTTCAAATCATTTACTTTATCATGAACACCGAAATAGATTTTGTAAGCGGTTTCTATCGTGCTATGAAATCTATTAGGCGCTACTTTAACATAATTTCCAACATTGAATGAAAATACTTGGTTTATTATACAATGAGCGGCGGTTAAAACAGTTGTTTGATCGATTAAAGATCCTCCACAAAAAGCTTCACTTGTTTCAATTTCCCATTTTTTTTTGTTCCTATTGTAAACTTCATAGGTGTAATTAAATTTAATCAAAGCCATTGATGGCCAACTGTATTGTTCAGCTTCTACTCCACCAACAATTCTAACATTCGGCAAAGTCGAAAATTGACCACACTCTATTGATAATCTTTGTGATTAAATTTTCTTTAAACAAGCTAAAATTACAAAAATTTACCATAACAGTCAGTGTCTTCATTTTCGCAAACAACATGTAATTTTGGAACTGGTTTGGTAGTAGTCGTTGGTTTTTGGGTTGTTTTTTTTGTTTTTACTACAGGTAAATAAAATGTGAGCCTGTTTGTGGCTGAATTTTTATCAGCTAAATTGTAAAAAAAAATTAAATAAACGTTCCAAACTTTATTTTATTTTAGGGTCAATCTGGAAACCCCAAGTTGCCGAGAATCTTAAATTAAAAAAATATCTTTACTTGGCAATGGACCCATATGAGAGTTAATCCAATCTACAAAAGAACCCACTCTAGTGTAGACTCTGAAAAAATATTCAATGAATTTTTTAAAATGTAACTTTAAAAATTGAATTTAAATACCCAGGTCGACTTGCGATTCCACAATCAACTCCATAAGAAGTCAATCCAACAAGAACATATTTTTCTTTTCCATTATTATAATCTTTTACAAATAATGGACCACCATCATCACCTTGACATGTTTCTTCTCTTGAAATTCCACCGGCACATATTTGAATAGTTGAATTTTTTTTCAAACTCGCTTTATTTCTTCTACATTTATTAAAATCAAAAATAGATAGTTTGACATTTTTTAAATTTTCTCTTATCAAGGCTCCATTTCTTAAAGAATCCCAACCGATTCCATAACTATCAATATCAGTATAAATTTGAACCATTTCATTTGGTAAACAAGCTGGTTGAATGAAATTGTTGAATTTGATTGGTGATTGTAACTTTAAGACGGCTATATCGTTAAGTTGATTTGACTGATCATAACTTTCATGCTTAAACAAAAAATATTAAAAAAATAATTGTAAAAGAGATTACCAAGCACTTACAACATGTATTGATGAGACCTTAATCTCAATTGTTTCGGCGCTAAATTTTTTTTGAATAACATCATCTGCATTATGAACTCCCAAATAAACTCTTAACAACTCATGATTAAGTTTTGAAACATATTTTTCACGAGCATGTCTCGAAAATACTTCTTTAATGACACAATGAGCCGCTGTAAGAACTGTAAATTGATCGATTAGAGTTCCAGTACAAATACTCGTAAATTTTTCTGTACGAGTTGTTTGTTTAATTTTGTTATATGTTTCTATACTAAAATTTCCAAGTATAAATGCAATTGAAGGCCAACTGTGTTTAATTGCTTCTGATCTTCCAGTTGATACACTTGTAGGTACAAAGATTTGACCACACTCTTTTTAAAAAAATAATTTTTGAGGTTTTGATTAAAAATTGCACAAGCTAGCTTACCGTAACAATCAGTCTCAGAAGATCTAACTTGGCATATATTCTCATAGGTTTGTTCTTCTGACAAAATTTCATTAACTTCCTCAAGCTCGTCTGAAATAAGTTAAAATTTAGCGAGCGGTTACAATGAACTATTTTAGGCCTACCCTCAATTTCAATATTCGAATTAGTAAACTGTTTAATCCAATCTAAGTATGCACTAACTTTTGTGTAAATTCTTTTTATAAAAAAAGAAATGGTCTAAGAAAATTTTAAGACAAAAATTATAAGTTCAGTACCCAGGTGAGTCTCTAGAAAGACAGCCTTGTCCATACGATGTTACACCGACAAGAACAAATTTGTCAGCTCCATTGAAATTATTTTTTGCGAACAATGGGCCACCAGAATCTCCTTGACATAAGTTTTTCGTTGGTCCTACAGAACAAATTTGTGTGTTCCAATTTTTTTTCAGAGAGTCTTGTTGTTTCAAGCACGTTATATCATTAAAAATTTTCAACTTTCCATTGTGAAGTTTGTGAACTTGATGCCCTTCGGAACCCAAACTACCCCATCCTGCCACATAACCAATTACATTATTTATTTGGTAATTTGCAGAACTTGGCAAACAGGCTGGTTGAACGTGTTCACTTAATCCAACTGGTTCGGTTAATTTAATCACTGCAATATCATTTAAAAAATTGTTTTCATCAAAATTTTCATGTACATGAATTGAGCTAACTTTTATTCCATTAAAAACATTGTTTAAAACATCATTTTTATCATGAACTCCAAAGTAGACTTTATAAGCCGATTCATAAGTTGAGTGATATTTATTTGGTTTTACAGTCACAAATTCATTAGTGTAGTATGAATACACTTGATTGATTATACAATGCGCTGATGCTAGTACTGTTGTTTGATCTATTAATGTACCACTACATTGAGATTTTGAAATTTCAACTTTATATTCATTTTTTTGTTTATGGTATGATTCGAATGAATAGTTGAAATAAATGAACGCCATAGATGGCCAACTTGATTTAGAAGCTTCTACTTTTTCTTCTGTATTCAAATTTGCCAGATTAAAAAACTTGCCACATTCTAAATCGGGACTCATAATAATTTATAAGAATTTGTCTTAGTTTAACTTACCATAACAATCAGAGCTTTCACTTTGATTTTCACATAGTCTAGTAGTTTTAAAATTTCTGGACAAAACATCATAGTTAATTGGAGGATGTCTTTGTCTGACTAGAGATGTTTTTTTAACCTGACCGTCAGATTCTGATGCGTTTAGCCTCAGCAATCCTAGTACAACAATTAAATATTTTAAAAATTTGATCATGATTTTTTTTGTTTGGCGTTTGAGCTAAACATTGTTATTTATGTAAAAAATGTTTATTATCACTTTTATTTTGTAGATAGACCTTTATTAGACGGTATTGTATAACATTACATAAATTTTTCAAAATAAGGTTATTAGATATTCAAGCAAAAAATGTTGATGGATTGAAAAATGATCCTTTCAATTAAATTTTTTTAATTAAAATTAATTTTTAACAAAAAAATATGAAATATTTTATGACAGTTCTAAAATTTAAAAAATGAACAATTCTAAAACATGGATCGGCTTTTTTTGAATAAAAACGGGGCCATTTTAACTTTTTTAAAGAGGCTTTCCAGTCGGTTCGTTTTTTTTCTATTCCATTCGATTTTCAAATTTTGTGATCTTTGGCATGTACTGCACTTTATCGAAATTTGGGTGGACAGCCAACCGTAGCGTAACCGTACCAAATCGAAGCTTAGCAACAAGAGGGCGAAGCGTGTCGTTTACACATTATCGATAACTCAAGAATTTTTGAATGAAATGATTCGAATAGTTAAAATAAATGTTTGGATAAGTTCCCAAAAGATTAGTGATAGATTTAATGAAAATGCAATCAACCTATGGTGAAGCTTTACAGGTTCTTTCGATTTCAAAAGGAGGGAAGATGTGGTATCAATGACCAATGGACAGACCAATCTTGTTTTTATTTAATTTTAAAAGCTTCAAAACCTGAAAAATAAATTTTAAAAAGCATAAAACATCGATGGGATCCTCATGGTTATAACAAATCATGGATATCACTGCTAATTTTTTTGAAATGTTTGTTTGGGTTGATTAATTAATGTTTTAACAAACAGAATGTTAACTTTGTTTTGAATTGAAATGTAAGAAGATTTAAAGGGAACCAAAGGCTCGTAAAACCGAGTGATTTGCGAGCTAATATTGCAAACATAATCTTCTCACTGTTTCTGTATTACGGGGCGATTTGTTTGATGGGAATGGTAGCTTAAGTGGTATCGTCGGTTGATCAATGCGTCACGAAAGTGTCAGTTCGAATCCCGCTGTTAACATTATTTAATCAAATAATGATATTATAAAACTCATAAATAAAATCAACAATATTTTCCAATCATAAATTGAATGATTTTTTAAAATTAAAACTGACTGCTTCGAATTCAAATTGCTTTGAATTTTTTAGATGTTAAATAAAAGTTTTCAACTGAGTGTTGAAAGAGAGAGTAAAAAATCCTTTTGTATTTTTAAAAATAGTTCAAGGTGAAACTTTGCTTTATGTTAAAAAATTTAAATTTAAATAAAAAAAAATGTCTTGTTTGTTTGAAAAATAATCAAATGTACATGAATAATAATCAGGGTTTCGATTCGATTGTCCAATTTGAAAAAAGTACCGTAAATTTAGATGGATGGTTATTTTTTTCTCTAAGTTTAAAGACGACTTCATCATGTTGTTATTAACAACATTTTTGACTTTTTAAAACAAAATTTTCATTTGTTACAAGCACACTGAATCCATGGTACAAAAAATGAGGGATTACGGTAAGTGTCTGATAACAAATCAATAATTTTCCATGGAATATCCTGTGGTCAATATGGCAAAACTTTACCGAGTCAATTTTGTATCTTGTCCTACCAAAGGGAAATAATTTTCCAAAGTGCTGAACTTGCATTGAAAAACAAACCCTGATTATTATTCATGTACATTTGATTATTTTTCAAACAAACAAGACATTTTTTTATATTTAAATTTAAATTTTTTAACATAAAGCAAAGTTTCCACTTGAACTATTTTTAAAAATACAAAAGGATTTTTTACTCTCTCTTTCAACACTCAGTTGAAAACTTTTATTTAACATCTAAAAAATTCAAAGCAATTTGAATTCGAAGCAGTCAGTTTTAATTTTAAAATATCATTCAATTTATGATTGGAAAATATTGTTGATTTTATTTATGAGTTTTATAATATCATTATTTAATTAAATAATGTTAACACAGTTGCATCCAGTTCATAACACAGTTCATTACTGCACATTTTTGCGGTTTTTCGAAGATTCCTTGAGACAAAGAATGATCAAATTAATTGAAAATTGAACAGGTCTAAAGCTATCGACTGATGCCCTAAATGATAATCAACTAAATATTGAAATCCATTTTAAAATAATCGGGCTTTCTAGTGTTAAAAATACCAGTCCATGTATTCTCAAAACCCTTGATTTTATAATCATCAAAATCGTTTTAGAGAACTATCTTGGCATCAACGATTTGATAAAAATATTCTTATAATCCTGTCTTGATCGATTTTTTCTGAAAAAAATTTAAATATTGATAAAATTAAATGGCTATTTATTTATTTTTAACTAAAATTTCTGATTGTAACACCAATTTTACTGGAACAAAAACCAAATTTTCTAAATTTTCCTAAAATTATTAATGTTTCTAATTTTTCTGATGTCAATCAAAACTTCTGATCAGTAATTAAATTTCTAGATTATGAAAATATTGAAGGTATTTTTTTATTGATTAACCTGCTCTTCTAATCTTTTCGCCAATTGTTAGCCGGGTAAATTTTAGCTCTGTCACAATAAATTAACAATCAAGAGCGTTTGTAATGTAAGCTTTCGATCTTCAGATCTACATTACTCAACCAAGCAGTAAGGGGCTACTCTTTCTTAACCACTTGCCCTCCCAACCGAACTTTATTTCACTTTTTGGAAAGAAAATAAAAAAAATATGTTTTGATATGTAGATGTAACATGGTTATCAGTGTATACCGACTCTTTTCAATTCATTGGGACGCTTTATTTTAAGTCTATTTGTAATTTAGAGTTTGTGATAGATCATAATGTGACTATTTATCCGACTGAAGACTTAAATTAAAACAACACAAGTAAAAAAATCATAATGCATGAAATACAGGCAAAGGTTAATTAGCTAATTAATTTATAAAGGTGAGAACGTTAATTAGTTAATTTGGAAATTTTTTTTTCTTTTCTAAAAATGAAAGATGTAAACATCTTTGGATAAAATCTATGATATTTGTCATCCTATCGGTGGAAACTAAGATCAAATCTAAATCGTCCGGAATATTGTATGTAAACATGTAATAGGAAGCCAGCAACCTCTAATTATTTTCTTGTTCAAATTTCATTTTACTTTAACATTATTATTTTATGCGCGAAGTATTTTCATTAGTTTTGCTATAACTAGCTTTGTTTATTTGGTGGTATGATTGTGTTATGCACTACTGATGAGTCCTAAAAAGGAAAAAAACGGTCTAGTTTCTACACAGTCAGGACCACTATTGATTGCATTATATTGGACCTTTCATAATAATATTCTTTCCTAACAATAGACGCAGTTTCGATGCAAGCTTCTTTTAGCATATTTTGGTGAGCCGTAAAATCGAGAAGCTTATTTTGAAAGATTGTGACTAAAAGTAGAAATTTTATGATTGATTAGAATTTTTAAATCGAATAAGAACTTTTAGAACATCGATTTCAAAATTAGACATGTTAAGAAAAATTGGTGATGAAATCAGAAATTTTAGTGAATACAAATTAACATGCCAAATTAAATAAATGCATACAGGCAAATGATCTTTAACTCGATAAATACTATTTGCAAACAAGAGATCGACGATGTATCACTATCTGTAAGACTTAAAATTAAAATGAAATGAAGATTCATTTTTTATTTTTTATTTATTTATTGAATGCTTAGGTCCACTCATTTATTAAAAGGCAAGACCTATCCGAGAGTAAATGAGTTAGTTCATAATGAATTCATGAGAATTAGAGTAATCTTACGTAAACAATTAAATTTAATTTTGTTCGAATTTTCAATTTTTCTTACCCAAGCAATCGTGTTTTTCTTGGAAAACCCTTGAAATGACTTGAACGCTCAATTTTTAATTGAAATAGTCTTGATTTTACTTGGAAATAAATAAAATCAGGAATTTACCTTGGAAATGCTTAAAAAAATCATAAATTTCCAATTTTTAAAAAATCAAAAATAAAATTTCTTGGAAATCTCTTGAAATTCATTGATACTCCAATTTCCAAAAAAAAAATAAAAAATCTATTGGAATTTTCTTGAAACTTATTGACCTTCCAATCTCAATAAAAATAAATTTTAATTTCTTGGAAATTTCTTGAAATCAATTGATTCTCCATATTCAGCGCATATATGCAACTGAAAATGAAAATCTTTAAGGTTTCTTGTGTTTCAATACTCCTGGACCGTTGTGAATCATACAGATTAACTGAAGAACTTTCGTCCAAATTTGATGTTTTCGCCAGAAACATTTATAGAAAAGTGCTAGGAGTTTCCCAATCTGAAACTTACATGACCAACCGAGAGCATTACAGTGTGGTCAAACAATATCCGATTCAAAATGAGATTAGAAAACGTCAACTCACCTTTGTTGAACACTGCCTTCGAATTTCAGAAGACGAACCAGCCAAAGTGTTCTATTTATATCAATCTAGATTCAGAGACGTTAACAGGCTAGGACGAAGGCCGATGTCTTATTTTGATTTATCAAACTCTTTAACACAAGATAAAGCGATAAAATAAACCAGAGACAAGAACCGTTAGAGAGGCAAAGAAGCAGGCCCGATCGATGATGATCCAGTATTTCTTTTGTTAAATTAAAACAATAGGAATTTGAATTAAAAAACAAGTTTTTATTCTTTGCTTTTGTGATTAATCTGAAGCTGGTAGACAATAGAAATGTTAAATCGAAGTGTCAATTATAAAAAAGATATCTTCGTATACAATAATATTAGTGAGGTTTGATAACATCTTTTTGTCTAAATTCTAAATAAAACCTTTTGATTTTTGAGGATTTTTTTTCAAAATTGAAACAAAATGGATATTTGTTTTGGATTTTTAGCTTTATTAGCTTTTTTAAATTTTACCAATGTTCATGCTGTAAAGAAATGTGGCTATGGTAGAACAGGACCTGATTGCGATGGTAAGTTATCGTTTTTTGTCATAAGCTCTTAATATTAAATTAGGCCTCTAATTCCATTCAAAAAATTTTAAAAACGAGGGTTAATACAAACAGCTGTAGAAGTTTTTCCCATTGATCATAAATGTTTAATAAGAGCCATTTGTTTAATGCTTTTAAGAGTATTTATGAGATTTATCTGAATTTTAAAGGGTGATGATGTAGCATAAACCGTATGTTTTGGACCTGTGGTAATTTTTTTGAAGCAAATTTCTAGCAGAGGTATGGCGATCTCCAGAGTTCGCCATACCTCATAATTTTTTGGTATGGCGCTACCATACTTCAAAAAATAAAGTTTCAAAAATAAAAATTTAGAAAAAAGATAGCTAGTCTTAATTTAGCTTTAAAGCACCGCTATTTAAAAATCAAAAGAAAAATTTAGTAAACTATGGTCATGAGAGAAAGAAAACTCTTGTTTATGATTAAAAGCTATCCTACTTATTTAGAATAATTGTGTCAAAAAAAAGTTAAAAACGGAGACATCTCTTTCCTCAAGGGATCTTCAACCAAACGGAACAAGTAGTAATCAGGAGATGTATATATCTGGTCGAATAGTATTCTTCTAAAGCTTTTTTGCAAAATTTAGCCTGAGTTTTCAGGGAAAAGAACCACTTTGCGCTTTTCTTTGCGAAGCTTGACTCAAACACATTAACGTCTATGAAAAGAGATGCGATTTTTGTCGTTTAGGACCATCATTCCAGTATATTGAAAAAAATGTTTCAGTGGCCAATTCTTAAATTGTAAAAAACATCTAAAAATCATACGTATTTCTCTTGATCAATTAAAAAGACCCAAAAAGTCTTTCCCTTAAACCTAATAGTTTAACCTTTATTCCTGTTGACGTATAAAAGACGGAAAATTTAACCAATTTGTAAAATATTTATTCAAATAAACTAAAAGAATGTGGCAAAGTCTTTTTGAAAAGACAAAGAATTATTGGCGGAAAACCAACAGTATTTACTGAATGGCCTTCAGTTGTTTTCATTCAGTTCAATTATAGATTTGATTTCAGAAACACTACAATTACAGAAAATCAAAATTGTACAGGAACTCTTATAAACAAGAGAACAGTTTTAACAACCACAGCATGTTTCAATAAACAGATTATATTTTTCTACAATGATGAACCAGAAATGGTCACTATTGAACCTAACACGTATTATCCAACTATTGAATCAATGTACAAAGTATATTTGGGTATTAACAACCTTAAGATCGCACTTGAAAATAAACAAAAATCGGCAGTACGAATGAACATTGACTCATTTAAAATTGTAAGTAAATTTTATAAAAAAAATAGTTAAATCAAACTAAAATTCGTTTATGGTAGCATCCAAAGTTTGATGAAGAATCCGCCTTAAATGATGTTGTAATTATTCGTTTGTCTTCTGAAGTTGAATACTCAAACAGCATTCAACCAGCTTGCTTACCAAATCGGAAAATTAAAAACTATCCATTAAGAAAAAATATTCAATTTTGGGCTGTTGGTTGGGGAATCACCGATTTTCCAAACAAACAGCCAAGACGGTTACAAAAAGTTATTTTAAACCGATATTCTTTTGATAAATGTGAAAATGTAGCATCTTCGACTCCAAAGAATCCTAAAAGACAGTTGTGTGCTGGATCATCAAAAGACAAAAAGGGTCCATGTTATGGTGAGAGTTTGATTATTTTCGTGTTTGAGTGAGTTTTCAATAAATTTTTTTTAGGGGATGGTGGCGCTCCATTATTCAAAAGTGAAATCATAAATGGCGTTGAAAAATTTGTCATAGCAGGAATGGCATCATATGGCGAAGGTTGTGCTAAAAAAAATATCCCAGGTGTCTTTACAAAAGTAAGCTTTTATTTGGATTGGATTGAAAAAGAATCAGTTTATGATAGATCAAAGCCAAAAACTCCTGATGGTTTGAAAACGGACACGATTTGTACAGAAAACTTTAATGATGGTTACTGTGATGGTAGGAGACCTTAAATAAGCTAAAATCCCAAAAATTAATTATTTTGAATTTTGAACTTGTATTAGTTTGTGGGAAACAATTTCAATCACAAGAAATGAGAATTCTTGGTGGAACAGAAAGCAAACCTAATAGTTGGCCGTCAACTGTTTTTATAACAATAGGCCAATCAGAAAACCTAATCGTTTGTGGTGGTACTTTAATTAACAGAGATACAGTTCTCACAGGTGCATACTGCACTTATAACTTAACTTTTGGTGATTCGACAATTAATGTTTATTTGGGAACAAACGATATAACTTTGTTTGGCGAAGAGGGATTTGACGCTACTTTTAGAAGTGTCAAAAGAATTATTATGGTAAAGGCCATTCTTGTTAAATTAAATCGTTTAGGCTAAATATTATTCTTTTTTTAATAGCATCCAAATTTTATACGAAATAATGAAACTAAAATAAACGATATTGCGATCCTTAAACTATCTGAGCCCGTCGAGTTATCTGAAAGAATTCAACCGGCTTGTTTGCCACCAAATGAAAAGTATCCTGGTAAATTTGATGTTTCGGTTTATACAGTCGGTTGGGGTCAAATAACTAATGATTCAGATACTGTTGAAGCTTTACAAAGATATGTAGAGTTGACTTTGTATGAAGGTGAAAAATGTTCGCTTTTGAAAGAATTTAATTCAACTTCTCAGATATGCGCTGGTTAGAATAAAATAAAAAGGTCTTTATACAAGATTTAACCAGTATTTTTTGTTTAAGGCGAATTAAAAGGAGGTAAAGGGCCATGTGACGGAGATAATGGAGGTCCTTTATATTACATAGATTCATTTTCTAAAGAGCCTAGACACGTTTTAGCTGGCATTACGTCTTTTGGTAATGGATGTGGCATAAAAAATAAACCTGGGTAAGATATTTCTAAGTGAAAAAAATTATTTCCTAAATTTTATTTCTGTATTATACAAGTTCATATTCAAATGTTGGATATTATTTGTCATGGATAAGAGAAAACATGCTTTAAATGGATTTTTAATTAAAAAATTTCATTTATTTTTTAGACAGAAACTCTTTTTTTATTTATATCTTTTTATATTAGTTTAATGGACAGCTAAATCTACAGTACTTTTCTGAAATAAGTTGACACTCTGTCTTAGCAATTCGCAGCATGCTCCGGAGCTTTGCTAGAGACGCGCAAGAGCGTTGATTCTTTGCGTTCTAAACAAAAATAGGGAGTACAATAAAAAGAAAAATTTTATAATTTTAATAAATTATGGTGTATTGAAAATATTTTTTCATGTGCTCAAGCAATGCGCCGGAGCGTCTTAAGCAATGCTCCGAAACATGTAAACTTATTTCAGAAATGTACTATATATATCTTAAATTTACAATTTAATATTTTAATTTCAAATAAAATCTAAAAAAGAAATTTTTCTAGAAAATTAATTTTCATGTTTTTTTGATAGTTTTTATACAATAAATTTTTTGTAATCGATTCCTCTTAGACTACATCCTTCGAAAAATGAAGTCAAACAAACTTAAACATGATTCTCATTAACTTTATCTTTAGTAGGCAATGATTTACCAGAGTCTTCTTGAAATTTTCTACCATCAAGATAATTAGAAAATATTTGTATATCCAAGCTTTTTAGCTCGTTGTATTCACAGTTTTGTGCGTCCCAATTTTTAGATCTTCTGCTCATGACTCCTCTGCAAAAAATTATTATGGTATTGAAACATATAAAAAATGCTTGGATAAACCTTGGATAAAAAATATTTTAATTGGATTTTTATTATAAGAACTTGAAGAAAAAAAATTCTTTAAAAAACAAAGTAGACATTTGAAAAAAAAATTTCCTTGTTGCGCAATCAGAGGTATGATAGTTAAAAAACATGATGGTTCTTCATGCGCAAAAATAATTTAAGCGTCGTTTGACTTAGTGAATTTGTCATCTAGTTTCGATGATAATTAGAGTTCTCATTTTCTCAATCTGAATAAAGTAGAGCGGCGAAGGTCTTTTGATAGGAATATTAATCTTGTGTGTAATAAGCCGATGTGAAACTTAAAAAAATAAGGATTAGATTAATTATTCTGAAAGCTGACCAAAAACTGAACTAAATTGATTGATTGATTAATCAAAATTCAAAAAACACTAATCAATCATTTTTTGGTCATAACTTTTTTTCGGTAAAAGTTATGCATTTTCTGATTAATTATTCTGAAAGCTGACCAAAAACTGAACTAAATTGATTGATTGATTAATCAAAATTCAAAAAACACTAATCAATCATTTTTTGGTCATAACTTTTTTTCGGTAAAAGTTATGCATTTTCTGATTAATTATTCTGAAAGCTGACCAAAAACTGAACTAAATTGATTGATTGATTAATCAAAATTCGAAAAACACTAATCAATCATTTTTGGTCATAACTTTTTTTTGGTAAAAGTTATGCATTTTCTGATTAATTATTCTGAAAGCTGACCAAAAACTGAACAAAATTGATTGATTGATTAATCAAAATTCGAAAAACACTAATCAATCATTTTTTGGTCATAACTTTTTTTCGGTAAAAGTTATGCATTTTCTGATTAATTATTCTGAAAGCTGACCAAAAACTGAACTAAATTGATTGATTGATTAATGAAAATTCGAAAAACACTAATCAATCATTTTTTGGTCATAACTTTTTTTCGGTAAAAGTTATGCATTTTCTGATTAATTATTCTGAAAGCTGACCAAAAACTGAACTAAATTGATTGATTGATTAATCAAAATTCGAAAAACACTAATCAATCATTTTTTGGTCATAACTTTTTTTCGGTAAAAGTTATGCATTTTCTGATTAATTATTCTGAAAGCTGACCAAAAACTGAACTAAATTGATTGATTGATTAATCAAAATTCGAAAAACACTAATCAATCATTTTTTGGTCAAAACTTTTTTTTGGTAAAAGTTATGCATTTTCTGATTAATTATTCTGAAAGCTGACCAAAAACTGAACTAAATTGATTGATTGATTAATCAAAATTCGAAAAACACTAATCAATCATTTTTTGGTCATAACTTTTTTTTGGTAAAAGTTATGCATTTTCTGATTAATTATTCTGAAAGCTGACCAAAAACTGAACTAAATTGATTGATTGATTAATGAAAATTCGAAAATCACTAATCAATCATTTTTTGGTCAAAACTTTTTTTTGGTAAAAGTTATGCATTTTCTGATTAATTATTCTGAAAGCTGACCAAAAACTGAACTAAATTGATTGATTGATTAATCAAAATTCGAAAAACACTAATCAATCATTTTTTGGTCAAAACTTTTTTTTGGTAAAAGTTATGCATTTTCTGATTAATTATTCTGAAAGCTGACCAAAAACTGAACAAAATTGATTGATTGATTAATGAAAATTCGAAAATCACTAATCAATCATTTTTTGGTCAAAACTTTTTTTTGGTAAAAGTTATGCATTTTCTGATTAATTATTCTGAAAGCTGACCAAAAACTGAACTAAATTGATTGATTGATTAATGAAAATTCGAAAAACACTAATCAATCATTTTTTGGTCATAACTTTTTTTCGGTAAAAGTTATGCATTTTCTGATTAATTATTCTGAAAGCTGACCAAAAACTGAACTAAATTGATTGATTGATTAATCAAAATTCGAAAAACACTAATCAATCATTTTTGGTCATAACTTTTTTTTGGTAAAAGTTATGCATTTTCTGATTAATTATTCTGAAAGCTGACCAAAAACTGAACAAAATTGATTGATTGATTAATCAAAATTCGAAAAACACTAATCAATCATTTTTTGGTCATAACTTTTTTTCGGTAAAAGTTATGCATTTTCTGATTAATTATTCTGAAAGCTGACCAAAAACTGAACTAAATTGATTGATTGATTAATCAAAATTCGAAAAACACTAATCAATCATTTTTTGGTCATAACTTTTTTTCGGTAAAAGTTATGCATTTTCTGATTAATTATTCTGAAAGCTGACCAAAAACTGAACTAAATTGATTGATTGATTAATCAAAATTCGAAAAACACTAATCAATCATTTTTTGGTCATAACTTTTTTTCGGTAAAAGTTATGCATTTTCTGATTAATTATTCTGAAAGCTGACCAAAAACTGAACTAAATTGATTGATTGATTAATCAAAATTCGAAAAACACTAATCAATCATTTTTTGGTCAAAACTTTTTTTTGGTAAAAGTTATGCATTTTCTGATTAATTATTCTGAAAGCTGACCAAAAACTGAACTAAATTGATTGATTGATTAATCAAAATTCGAAAAACACTAATCAATCATTTTTTGGTCATAACTTTTTTTTGGTAAAAGTTATGCATTTTCTGATTAATTATTCTGAAAGCTGACCAAAAACTGAACTAAATTGATTGATTGATTAATGAAAATTCGAAAATCACTAATCAATCATTTTTTGGTCAAAACTTTTTTTTGGTAAAAGTTATGCATTTTCTGATTAATTATTCTGAAAGCTGACCAAAAACTGAACTAAATTGATTGATTGATTAATCAAAATTCGAAAAACACTAATCAATCATTTTTTGGTCAAAACTTTTTTTTGGTAAAAGTTATGCATTTTCTGATTAATTATTCTGAAAGCTGACCAAAAACTGAACTAAATTGATTGATTGATTAATGAAAATTCGAAAATCACTAATCAATCATTTTTTGGTCATAACTTTTTTTTGGTAAAAGTTATGCATTTTCTAATTAATTATTCTGAAAGCTGACCAAAAACTGAACTAAATTGATTGATTGATTAATGAAAATTCGAAAAACACTAATCAATCATTTTTTGGTCATAACTTTTTTTTGGTAAAAGTTATGCATTTTCTGATTAATTATTCTGAAAGCTGACCAAAAACTGAACTAAATTGATTGATTGATTAATGAAAATTCGAAAATCACTAATCAATCATTTTTTGGTCATAACTTTTTTTTGGTAAAAGTTATGCATTTTCTAATTAATTATTCTGAAAGCTGACCAAAAACTGAACTAAATTGATTGATTGATTAATGAAAATTCGAAAATCACTAATCAATCATTTTTTGGTCATAACTTTTTTTTGGTAAAAGTTATGCATTTTCTGATTAATTATTCTGAAAGCTGACCAAAAACTGAACTAAATTGATTGATTGATTAATCAAAATTCGAAAAACACTAATCAATCATTTTTTGGTCATAACTTTTTTTTGGTAAAAGTTATGCATTTTCTGATTAATTATTCTGAAAGCTGACCAAAAACTGAACTAAATTGATTGATTGATTAATGAAAATTCGAAAATCACTAATCAATCATTTTTTGGTCATAACTTTTTTTTGGTAAAAGTTATGCATTTTCTGATTAATTATTCTGAAAGCTGACCAAAAACTGAACTAAATTGATTGATTGATTAATCAAAATTCGAAAAACACTAATCAATCATTTTTTGGTCATAACTTTTTTTTGGTAAAAGTTATGCATTTTCTGATTAATTATTCTGAAAGCTGACCAAAAACTGAACTAAATTGATTGATTGATTAATGAAAATTCGAAAAACACTAATCAATCATTTTTTGGTCATAACTTTTTTTTGGTAAAAGTTATGCATTTTCTGATTAATTATTCTGAAAGCTGACCAAAAACTGAACTAAATTGATTGATTGATTAATGAAAATTCGAAAATCACTAATCAATCATTTTTTGGTCATAACTTTTTTTTGGTAAAAGTTATGCATTTTCTGATTAATTATTCTGAAAGCTGACCAAAAACTGAACTAAATTGATTGATTGATTAATCAAAATTCGAAAAACACTAATCAATCATTTTTTGGTCATAACTTTTTTTTGGTAAAAGTTATGCATTTTCTGATTAATTATTCTGAAAGCTGACCAAAAACTGAACTAAATTGATTGATTGATTAATGAAAATTCGAAAATCACTAATCAATCATTTTTTGGTCATAACTTTTTTTTGGTAAAAGTTATGCATTTTCTGATTAATTATTCTGAAAGCTGACCAAAAACTGAACTAAATTGATTGATTGATTAATTAAAATTCGAAAATCACTAATCAATCATTTTTTGGTCATAACTTTTTTTTGGTAAAAGTTATGCATTTTCTGATTAATTATTCTGAAAGCTGACCAAAAACTGAACTAAATTGATTGATTGATTAATCAAAATTCGAAAAACACTAATCAATCATTTTTTGGTCATAACTTTTTTTTGGTAAAAGTTATGCATTTTCTGATTAATTATTCTGAAAGCTGACCAAAAACTGAACTAAATTGATTGATTGATTAATGAAAATTCGAAAAACACTAATCAATCATTTTTTGGTCATAACTTTTTTTTGGTAAAAGTTATGCATTTTCTAATTAATTATTCTGAAAGCTGACCAAAAACTGAACTAAATTGATTGATTGATTAATGAAAATTCGAAAATCACTAATCAATCATTTTTTGGTCATAACTTTTTTTTGGTAAAAGTTATGCATTTTCTGATTAATTATTCTGAAAGCTGACCAAAAACTGAACTAAATTGATTGATTGATTAATGAAAATTCGAAAAACACTAATCAATCATTTTTTGGTCATAACTTTTTTTTGGTAAAAGTTATGCATTTTCTAATTAATTATTCTGAAAGCTGACCAAAAACTGAACTAAATTGATTGATTGATTAATCAAAATTCGAAAATCACTAATCAATCATTTTTTGGTCATAACTTTTTTTTGGTAAAAGTTATGCATTTTCTAATTAATTATTCTGAAAGCTGACCAAAAACTGAACTAAATTGATTGATTGATTAATCAAAATTCGAAAAACACTAATCAATCATTTTTTGGTCATAACTTTTTTTTGGTAAAAGTTATGCATTTTCTGATTAATTATTCTGAAAGCTGACCAAAAACTGAACTAAATTGATTGATTGATTAATCAAAATTCGAAAAACACTAATCAATCATTTTTTGGTCATAACTTTTTTTTGGTAAAAGTTATGCATTTTCTGATTAATTATTCTGAAAGCTGACCAAAAACTGAACTAAATTGATTGATTGATTAATCAAAATTCGAAAAACACTAATCAATCATTTTTTGGTCATAACTTTTTTTTGGTAAAAGTTATGCATTTTCTGATTAATTATTCTGAAAGCTGACCAAAAACTGAACTAAATTGATTGATTGATTAATGAAAATTCGAAAAACACTAATCAATCATTTTTTGGTCATAACTTTTTTTTGGTAAAAGTTATGCATTTTCTGATTAATTATTCTGAAAGCTGACCAAAAACTGAACTAAATTGATTGATTGATTAATGAAAATTCGAAAAACACTAATCAATCATTTTTTGGTCATAACTTTTTTTTGGTAAAAGTTATGCATTTTCTGATTAATTATTCTGAAAGCTGACCAAAAACTGAACTAAATTGATTGATTGATTAATGAAAATTCGAAAAACACTAATCAATCATTTTTTGGTCATAACTTTTTTTTGGTAAAAGTTATGCATTTTCTGATTAATTATTCTGAAAGCTGACCAAAAACTGAACTAAATTGATTGATTGATTAATGAAAATTCGAAAAACACTAATCAATCATTTTTTGTTTATAACTTTTTTTTGGTAAAAGTTATGCATTTTCTGATTAATTATTCTGAAAGCTGACCAAAAACTGAACTAAATTGATTGATTGATTAATGAAAATTCGAAAAACACTAATCAATCATTTTTTGGTCATAACTTTTTTTGGTAAAAGTTATGCATTTTCTGATTAATTATTCTGAAAGCTGACCAAAAACTGAACTAAATTGATTGATTGATTAATGAAAATTCGAAAAACACTAATCAATCATTTTTTGGTCATAACTTTTTTTTGGTAAAAGTTATGCATTTTCTGATTAATTATTCTGAAAGCTGACCAAAAACTGAACTAAATTGATTGATTGATTAATCAAAATTCGAAAAACACTAATCAATCATTTTTTGGTCATAACTTTTTTTTGGTAAAAGTTATGCATTTTCTGATTAATTATTCTGAAAGCTGACCAAAAACTGAACTAAATTGATTGATTGATTAATGAAAATTCGAAAAACACTAATCAATCATTTTTTGGTCATAACTTTTTTTTGGTAAAAGTTATGCATTTTCTGATTAATTATTCTGAAAGCTGACCAAAAACTGAACTAAATTGATTGATTGATTAATCAAAATTCGAAAAACACTAATCAATCATTTTTTGGTCATAACTTTTTTTTGGTAAAAGTTATGCATTTTCTGATTAATTATTCTGAAAGCTGACCAAAAACTGAACTAAATTGATTGATTGATTAATCAAAATTCGAAAAACACTAATCAATCATTTTTTGGTCATAACTTTTTTTTGGTAAAAGTTATGCATTTTCTGATTAATTATTCTGAAAGCTGACCAAAAACTGAACTAAATTGATTGATTGATTAATGAAAATTCGAAAAACACTAATCAATCATTTTTTGGTCATAACTTTTTTTTGGTAAAAGTTATGCATTTTCTAATTAATTATTCTGAAAGCTGACCAAAAACTGAACTAAATTGATTGATTGATTAATCAAAATTCGAAAAACACTAATCAATCATTTTTTGGTCATAACTTTTTTTTGGTAAAAGTTATGCATTTTCTGATTAATTATTCTGAAAGCTGACCAAAAACTGAACTAAATTGATTGATTGATTAATCAAAATTCGAAAAACACTAATCAATCATTTTTTGGTCATAACTTTTTTTTGGTAAAAGTTATGCATTTTCTGATTAATTATTCTGAAAGCTGACCAAAAACTGAACTAAATTGATTGATTGATTAATCAAAATTCGAAAAACACTAATCAATCATTTTTTGGTCATAACTTTTTTTTGGTAAAAGTTATGCATTTTCTGATTAATTATTCTGAAAGCTGACCAAAAACTGAACTAAATTGATTGATTGATTAATCAAAATTCGAAAAACACTAATCAATCATTTTTTGGTCATAACTTTTTTTTGGTAAAAGTTATGCATTTTCTGATTAATTATTCTGAAAGCTGACCAAAAACTGAACTAAATTGATTGATTGATTAATCAAAATTCGAAAAACACTAATCAATCATTTTTTGGTCATAACTTTTTTTTGGTAAAAGTTATGCATTTTCTGATTAATTATTCTGAAAGCTGACCAAAAACTGAACTAAATTGATTGATTGATTAATGAAAATTCGAAAAACACTAATCAATCATTTTTTGGTCATAACTTTTTTTTGGTAAAAGTTATGCATTTTCTGATTAATTATTCTGAAAGCTGACCAAAAACTGAACTAAATTGATTGATTGATTAATCAAAATTCGAAAAACACTAATCAATCATTTTTTGGTCATAACTTTTTTTTGGTAAAAGTTATGCATTTTCTGATTAATTATTCTGAAAGCTGACCAAAAACTGAACTAAATTGATTGATTGATTAATGAAAATTCGAAAAACACTAATCAATCATTTTTTGGTCATAACTTTTTTTTGGTAAAAGTTATGCATTTTCTAATTAATTATTCTGAAAGCTGACCAAAAACTGAACTAAATTGATTGATTGATTAATCAAATTCGAAAAACACTAATCAATCATTTTTTGGTCATAACTTTTTTTTGGTAAAAGTTATGCATTTTCTGATTAATTATTCTGAAAGCTGACCAAAAACTGAACTAAATTGATTGATTGATTAATCAAAATTCGAAAAACACTAATCAATCATTTTTTGGTCATAACTTTTTTTTGGTAAAAGTTATGCATTTTCTGATTAATTATTCTGAAAGCTGACCAAAAACTGAACTAAATTGATTGATTGATTAATGAAAATTCGAAAAACACTAATCAATCATTTTTTGGTCATAACTTTTTTTTGGTAAAAGTTATGCATTTTCTAATTAATTATTCTGAAAGCTGACCAAAAACTGAACTAAATTGATTGATTGATTAATCAAATTCGAAAAACACTAATCAATCATTTTTTGGTCATAACTTTTTTTTGGTAAAAGTTATGCATTTTCTGATTAATTATTCTGAAAGCTGACCAAAAACTGAACTAAATTGATTGATTGATTAATGAAAATTCGAAAAACACTAATCAATCATTTTTTGGTCATAACTTTTTTTTGGTAAAAGTTATGCATTTTCTAATTAATTATTCTGAAAGCTGACCATAACTGAACTAAATTGATTGATTGATTAATCAAAATTCGAAAAACACTAATCAATCATTTTTTGGTCATAACTTTTTTTTGGTAAAAGTTATGCATTTTCTGATTAATTATTCTGAAAGCTGACCAAAAACTGAACTAAATTGATTGATTGATTAATCAAAATTCGAAAAACACTAATCAATCATTTTTTGGTCATAACTTTTTTTTGGTAAAAGTTATGCATTTTCTGATTAATTATTCTGAAAGCTGACCAAAAACTGAACTAAATTGATTGATTGATTAATCAAAATTCGAAAAACACTAATCAATCATTTTTTGTTTATAACTTTTTTTTGGTAAAAGTTATGCATTTTCTAATTAATTATTCTGAAAGCTGACCAAAAACTGAACTAAATTGATTGATTGATTAATCAAAATTCGAAAAACACTAATCAATCATTTTTTGGTCATAACTTTTTTTTGGTAAAAGTTATGCATTTTCTGATTAATTATTCTGAAAGCTGACCAAAAACTGAACTAAATTGATTGATTGATTAATGAAAATTCGAAAAACACTAATCAATCATTTTTTGGTCATAACTTTTTTTTGGTAAAAGTTATGCATTTTCTGATTAATTATTCTGAAAGCTGACCAAAAACTGAACTAAATTGATTGATTGATTAATCAAAATTCGAAAATCACTAATCAATCATTTTTTGGTCATAACTTTTTTTTGGTAAAAGTTATGCATTTTCTAATTAATTATTCTGAAAGCTGACCAAAAACTGAACTAAATTGATTGATTGATTAATCAAAATTCGAAAAACACTAATCAATCATTTTTTGGTCATAACTTTTTTTTGGTAAAAGTTATGCATTTTCTGATTAATTATTCTGAAAGCTGACCAAAAACTGAACTAAATTGATTGATTGATTAATCAAAATTCGAAAAACACTAATCAATCATTTTTTGGTCATAACTTTTTTTTGGTAAAAGTTATGCATTTTCTGATTAATTATTCTGAAAGCTGACCAAAAACTGAACTAAATTGATTGATTGATTAATCAAAATTCGAAAAACACTAATCAATCATTTTTTGGTCATAACTTTTTTTTGGTAAAAGTTATGCATTTTCTGATTAATTATTCTGAAAGCTGACCAAAAACTGAACTAAATTGATTGATTGATTAATCAAAATTCAAAAAAACACTAATCAATCATTTTTTGGTCATAACTTTTTTTTGGTAAAAGTTATGCATTTTCTGATTAATTATTCTGAAAGCTGACCAAAAACTGAACTAAATTGATTGATTGATTAATGAAAATTCGAAAACACTAATCAATCATTTTTTGGTCATAACTTTTTTTTGGTAAAAGTTATGCATTTTCTGATTAATTATTCTGAAAGCTGACCAAAAACTGAACTAAATTGATTGATTGATTAATCAAAATTCGAAAAACACTAATCAATCATTTTTTGGTCATAACTTTTTTTTGGTAAAAGTTATGCATTTTCTGATTAATTATTCTGAAAGCTGACCAAAAACTGAACTAAATTGATTGATTGATTAATCAAAATTCGAAAAACACTAATCAATCATTTTTTGGTCATAACTTTTTTTTGGTAAAAGTTATGCATTTTCTGATTAATTATTCTGAAAGCTGACCAAAAACTGAACTAAATTGATTGATTGATTAATCAAAATTCGAAAAACACTAATCAATCATTTTTTGGTCATAACTTTTTTTTGGTAAAAGTTATGCATTTTCTGATTAATTATTCTGAAAGCTGACCAAAAACTGAACTAAATTGATTGATTGATTAATCAAAATTCGAAAAACACTAATCAATTTTTTTTGGACATAACTTTTTTTTGGTAAAAGTTATGCATTTTCTGATTAATTATTCTGAAAGCTGACCAAAAACTGAACTAAATTGATTGATTGATTAATCAAAATTCGAAAAACACTAATCAATCATTTTTTGGTCATAACTTTTTTTTGGTAAAAGTTATGCATTTTCTGATTAATTATTCTGAAAGCTGACCAAAAACTGAACTAAATTGATTGATTAATCAAAATTCGAAAAACACTAATCAATCATTTTTTGGTCATAACTTTTTTTTGGTAAAAGTTATGCATTTTCTGATTAATTATTCTGAAAGCTGACCAAAAACTGAACTAAATTGATTGATTGATTAATCAAAATTCGAAAAACACTAATCAATCATTTTTTGGTCATAACTTTTTTTTGGTAAAAGTTATGCATTTTCTGATTAATTATTCTGAAAGCTGACCAAAAACTGAACTAAATTGATTGATTGATTAATCAAAATTCGAAAAACACTAATCAATCATTTTTTGGTCATAACTTTTTTTTTGGTAAAAGTTATGCATTTTCTGATTAATTATTCTGAAAGCTGACCAAAAACTGAACTAAATTGATTGATTGATTAATCAAAATTCGAAAAACACTAATCAATCATTTTTTGGTCATAACTTTTTTTTTGGTAAAAGTTATGCATTTTCTGATTAATTATTCTGAAAGCTGACCAAAAACTGAACTAAATTGATTGATTGATTAATCAAAATTCGAAAAACACTAATCAATCATTTTTTGGTCATAACTTTTTTTTGGTAAAAGTTATGCATTTTCTGATTAATTATTCTGAAAGCTGACCAAAAACTGAACTAAATTGATTGATTGATTAATCAAAATTCGAAAAACACTAATCAATCATTTTTTGGTCATAACTTTTTTTTGGTAAAAGTTATGCATTTTCTGATTAATTATTCTGAAAGCTGACCAAAAACTGAACTAAATTGATTGATTGATTAATGAAAATTCGAAAAACACTAATCAATCATTTTTGGTCAAAACTTTTTTTTGGTAAAAGTTATGCATTTTCTGATTAATTATTCTGAAAGCTGACCAAAAACTGAACTAAATTGATTGATTGATTAATGAAAATTCGAAAAACACTAATCAATCATTTTTTGGTCATAACTTTTTTTTGGTAAAAGTTATGCATTTTCTGATTAATTATTCTGAAAGCTGACCAAAAACTGAACTAAATTGATTGATTGATTAATCAAAATTCGAAAACACTAATCAATCATTTTTTGGTCATAACTTTTTTTTGGTAAAAGTTATGCATTTTCTGATTAATTATTCTGAAAGCTGACCAAAAACTGAACTAAATTGATTGATTGATTAATCAAAATTCGAAAAACACTAATCAATCATTTTTTGGTCAAAACTTTTTTTTGGTAAAAGTTATGCATTTTCTGATTAATTATTCTGAAAGCTGACCAAAAACTGAACTAAATTGATTGATTGATTAATCAAAATTCGAAAAACACTAATCAATCATTTTTTGGTCATAACTTTTTTTGGTAAAAGTTATGCATTTTCTAATTAATTATTCTGAAAGCTGACCAAAAACTGAACTAAATTGATTGATTGATTAATCAAAATTCGAAAAACACTAATCAATCATTTTTTGTCATAACTTTTTTTTGGTAAAAGTTATGCATTTTCTGATTAATTATTCTGAAAGCTGACCAAAAACTGAACTAAATTGATTGATTGATTAATCAAAATTCGAAAAACACTAATCAATCATTTTTTGGTCATAACTTTTTTTTGGTAAAAGTTATGCATTTTCTGATTAATTATTCTGAAAGCTGACCAAAAACTGAACTAAATTGATTGATTGATTAATCAAAATTCGAAAAACACTAATCAATCATTTTTTGGTCATAACTTTTTTTTGGTAAAAGTTATGCATTTTCTGATTAATTATTCTGAAAGCTGACCAAAAACTGAACTAAATTGATTGATTGATTAATCAAAATTCGAAAAACACTAATCAATCATTTTTTGGTCAAAACTTTTTTTTTGGTAAAAGTTATGCATTTTCTGATTAATTATTCTGAAAGCTGACCAAAAACTGAACTAAATTGATTGATTGATTAATCAAAATTCGAAAAACACTAATCAATCATTTTTTGGTCATAACTTTTTTTTGGTAAAAGTTATGCATTTTCTGATTAATTATTCTGAAAGCTGACCAAAAACTGAACTAAATTGATTGATTGATTAATCAAAATTCGAAAAACACTAATCAATCATTTTTTGGTCATAACTTTTTTTTGGTAAAAGTTATGCATTTTCTGATTAATTATTCTGAAAGCTGACCAAAAACTGAACTAAATTGATTGATTGATTAATCAAAATTCGAAAAACACTAATCAATCATTTTTTGGTCATAACTTTTTTTTGGTAAAAGTTATGCATTTTCTAATTAATTATTCTGAAAGCTGACCAAAAACTGAACTAAATTGATTGATTGATTAATCAAAATTCGAAAAACACTAATCAATCATTTTTTGGTCATAACTTTTTTTTGGTAAAAGTTATGCATTTTCTAATTAATTATTCTGAAAGCTGACCAAAAACTGAACTAAATTGATTGATTGATTAATCAAAATTCGAAAAACACTAATCAATCATTTTTTGGTCATAACTTTTTTTTGGTAAAAGTTATGCATTTTCTGATTAATTATTCTGAAAGCTGACCAAAAACTGAACTAAATTGATTGATTGATTAATCAAAATTCGAAAAACACTAATCAATCATTTTTGGTCATAACTTTTTTTTGGTAAAAGTTATGCATTTTCTGATTAATTATTCTGAAAGCTGACCAAAAACTGAACTAAATTGATTGATTGATTAATCAAAATTCGAAAAACACTAATCAATCATTTTTTGGTCATAACTTTTTTTTGGTAAAAGTTATGCATTTTCTGATTAATTATTCTGAAAGCTGACCAAAAACTGAACTAAATTGATTGATTGATTAATCAAAATTCGAAAATCACTAATCAATCATTTTTTGGTCATAACTTTTTTTTGGTAAAAGTTATGCATTTTCTGATTAATTATTCTGAAAGCTGACCAAAAACTGAACTAAATTGATTGATTGATTAATCAAAATTCGAAAAACACTAATCAATCATTTTTTGGTCATAACTTTTTTTTGGTAAAAGTTATGCATTTTCTGATTAATTATTCTGAAAGCTGACCAAAAACTGAACTAAATTGATTGATTGATTAATCAAAATTCGAAAAAAACTAATCAATCATTTTTTGGTCAAAACTTTTTTTTGGTAAAAGTTATGCATTTTCTGATTAATTATTCTGAAAGCTGACCAAAAACTGAACTAAATTGATTGATTGATTAATCAAAATTCGAAAAACACTAATCAATCATTTTTTGGTCATAACTTTTTTTTGGTAAAAGTTATGCATTTTCTGATTAATTATTCTGAAAGCTGACCAAAAACTGAACTAAATTGATTGATTGATTAATCAAAATTCGAAAAACACTAATCAATCATTTTTTGGTCATAACTTTTTTTTGGTAAAAGTTATGCATTTTCTGATTAATTATTCTGAAAGCTGACCAAAAACTGAACTAAATTGATTGATTGATTAATCAAAATTCGAAAAACACTAATCAATCATTTTTTGGTCAAAACTTTTTTTTGGTAAAAGTTATGCATTTTCTGATTAATTATTCTGAAAGCTGACCAAAAACTGAACTAAATTGATTGATTGATTAATCAAAATTCGAAAAACACTAATCAATCATTTTTTGGTCATAACTTTTTTTTGGTAAAAGTTATGCATTTTCTGATTAATTATTCTGAAAGCTGACCAAAAACTGAACTAAATTGATTGATTGATTAATCAAAATTCGAAAAACACTAATCAATCATTTTTTGGTCATAACTTTTTTTTGGTAAAAGTTATGCATTTTCTGATTAATTATTCTGAAAGCTGACCAAAAACTGAACTAAATTGATTGATTGATTAATCAAAATTCGAAAAACACTAATCAATCATTTTTTGGTCAAAACTTTTTTTTGGTAAAAGTTATGCATTTTCTGATTAATTATTCTGAAAGCTGACCAAAAACTGAACTAAATTGATTGATTGATTAATCAAAATTCGAAAAACACTAATCAATCATTTTTTGGTCAAAACTTTTTTTTGGTAAAAGTTATGCATTTTCTGATTAATTATTCTGAAAGCTGACCAAAAACTGAACTAAATTGATTGATTGATTAATCAAAATTCGAAAAACACTAATCAATCATTTTTTGGTCATAACTTTTTTTTGGTAAAAGTTATGCATTTTCTGATTAATTATTCTGAAAGCTGACCAAAAACTGAACTAAATTGATTGATTGATTAATCAAAATTCGAAAAACACTAATCAATCATTTTTTGGTCATAACTTTTTTTTGGTAAAAGTTATGCATTTTCTGATTAATTATTCTGAAAGCTGACCAAAAACTGAACTAAATTGATTGATTGATTAATCAAAATTCGAAAAACACTAATCAATCATTTTTTGGTCAAAACTTTTTTTTGGTAAAAGTTATGCATTTTCTGATTAATTATTCTGAAAGCTGACCAAAAACTGAACTAAATTGATTGATTGATTAATCAAAATTCGAAAAACACTAATCAATCATTTTTTGGTCAAAACTTTTTTTTGGTAAAAGTTATGCATTTTCTGATTAATTATTCTGAAAGCTGACCAAAAACTGAACTAAATTGATTGATTGATTAATCAAAATTCGAAAAACACTAATCAATCATTTTTTGGTCAAAACTTTTTTTTGGTAAAAGTTATGCATTTTCTGATTAATTATTCTGAAAGCTGACCAAAAACTGAACTAAATTGATTGATTGATTAATCAAAATTCGAAAAACACTAATCAATCATTTTTTGGTCATAACTTTTTTTTGGTAAAAGTTATGCATTTTCTGATTAATTATTCTGAAAGCTGACCAAAAACTGAACTAAATTGATTGATTGATTAATCAAAATTCGAAAAACACTAATCAATCATTTTTTGGTCATAACTTTTTTTTGGTAAAAGTTATGCATTTTCTGATTAATTATTCTGAAAGCTGACCAAAAACTGAACTAAATTGATTGATTGATTAATCAAAATTCGAAAAACACTAATCAATCATTTTTTGGTCAAAACTTTTTTTTGGTAAAAGTTATGCATTTTCTGATTAATTATTCTGAAAGCTGACCAAAAACTGAACTAAATTGATTGATTGATTAATCAAAATTCAAAAAACACTAATCAATCATTTTTTGGTCATAACTTTTTTTTGGTAAAAGTTATGCATTTTCTGATTAATTATTCTGAAAGCTGACCAAAAACTGAACTAAATTGATTGATTGATTAATCAAAATTCGAAAAACACTAATCAATCATTTTTTGGTCAAAACTTTTTTTTGGTAAAAGTTATGCATTTTCTGATTAATTATTCTGAAAGCTGACCAAAAACTGAACTAAATTGATTGATTGATTAATCAAAATTCGAAAAACACTAATCAATCATTTTTTGGTCAAAACTTTTTTTTGGTAAAAGTTATGCATTTTCTGATTAATTATTCTGAAAGCTGACCAAAAACTGAACTAAATTGATTGATTGATTAATCAAAATTCGAAAAACACTAATCAATGATTTTTTGGTCATAACTTTTTTTTGGTAAAAGTTATGCATTTTCTGATTAATTATTCTGAAAGCTGACCAAAAACTGAACTAAATTGATTGATTGATTAATCAAAATTCGAAAAACACTAATCAATCATTTTTTGGTCATAACTTTTTTTTGGTAAAAGTTATGCATTTTCTGATTAATTATTCTGAAAGCTGACCAAAAACTGAACTAAATTGATTGATTGATTAATCAAAATTCGAAAAACACTAATCAATCATTTTTTGGTCAAAACTTTTTTTTGGTAAAAGTTATGCATTTTCTGATTAATTATTCTGAAAGCTGACCAAAAACTGAACTAAATTGATTGATTGATTAATCAAAATTCGAAAAACACTAATCAATCATTTTTTGGTCAAAACTTTTTTTTGGTAAAAGTTATGCATTTTCTGATTAATTATTCTGAAAGCTGACCAAAAAACTGAACTAAATTGATTGATTGATTAATCAAAATTCGAAAAACACTAATCAATCATTTTTTGGTCATAACTTTTTTTTGGTAAAAGTTATGCATTTTCTGATTAATTATTCTGAAAGCTGACCAAAAACTGAACTAAATTGATTGATTGATTAATCAAAATTCGAAAAACACTAATCAATCATTTTTTGGTCATAACTTTTTTTTGGTAAAAGTTATGCATTTTCTGATTAATTATTCTGAAAGCTGACCAAAAACTGAACTAAATTGATTGATTGATTAATCAAAATTCGAAAAACACTAATCAATCATTTTTTGGTCATAACTTTTTTTTGGTAAAAGTTATGCATTTTCTAATTAATTATTCTGAAAGCTGACCAAAAACTGAACTAAATTGATTGATTGATTAATCAAAATTCGAAAAACACTAATCAATCATTTTTTGGACATAACTTTTTTTTGGTAAAAGTTATGCATTTTCTGATTAATTATTCTGAAAGCTGACCAAAAACTGAACTAAATTGATTGATTGATTAATCAAAATTCGAAAAAAACTAATCAATCATTTTTTGGTCATAACTTTTTTTGGTAAAAGTTATGCATTTTCTGATTAATTATTCTGAAAGCTGACCAAAAACTGAACTAAATTGATTGATTGATTAATCAAAATTCGAAAAAAACTAATCAATCATTTTTTGGTCATAACTTTTTTTTGGTAAAAGTTATGCATTTTCTGATTAATTATTCTGAAAGCTGACCAAAAACTGAACTAAATTGATTGATTGTTTAATCAAAATTCGAAAAACACTAATCAATCATTTTTTGGTCAAAACTTTTTTTTGGTAAAAGTTATGCATTTTCTGATTAATTATTCTGAAAGCTGACCAAAAACTGAACTAAATTGATTGATTGATTAATCAAAATTCGAAAAACACTAATCAATCATTTTTTGGACATAACTTTTTTTTGGTAAAAGTTATGCATTTTCTGATTAATTATTCTGAAAGCTGACCAAAAACTGAACTAAATTGATTGATTGATTAATCAAAATTCGAAAAACACTAATCAATCATTTTTTGGACATAACTTTTTTTTGGTAAAAGTTATGCATTTTCTGATTAATTATTCTGAAAGCTGACCAAAAACTGAACTAAATTGATTGATTGATTAATCAAAATTCGAAAAACACTAATCAATCATTTTTTGTTCATAACTTTTTTTTGGTAAAAGTTATGCATTTTCTGATTAATTATTCTGAAAGCTGACCAAAAACTGAACTAAATTGATTGATTGAATAATCAAAATTCGAAAAACACTAATCAATCATTTTTTGGTCATAACTTTTTTTTGGTAAAAGTTATGCATTTTCTGATTAATTATTCTGAAAGCTGACCAAAAACTGAACTAAATTGATTGATTGATTAATCAAAATTCGAAAAACACTAATCAATCATTTTTTGGTCATAACTTTTTTTTGGTAAAAGTTATGCATTTTCTGATTAATAATTCTGAAAGCTGACCAAAAACTGAACTAAATTGATTGATTGATTAATCAAAATTCGAAAAACACTAATCAATCATTTTTTGGTCATAACTTTTTTTTGGTAAAAGTTATGCATTTTCTGATTAATTATTCTGAAAGCTGACCAAAAACTGAACTAAATTGATTGATTGATTAATCAAAATTCGAAAAACACTAATCAATCATTTTTTGGTCAAAACTTTTTTTTGGTAAAAGTTATGCATTTTCTGATTAATTATTCTGAAAGCTGACCAAAAACTGAACTAAATTGATTGATTGAATAATCAAAGTTCGAAAAACACTAATCAATTTTTTTTTGGACATAACTTTTTTTTGGTAAAAGTTATGCATTTTCTAATTAATTATTCTGAAAGCTGACCAAAAACTGAACTAAATTGATTGATTGATTAATCAAAATTCGAAAAACACTAATCAATCATTTTTTGGACATAACTTTTTTTGGGTAATTGTTATGCATTTTCTAATTAATAATTCTGAAAGCTGACCAAAAACTGAACTAAATTGATTGATTGATTAATCAAAATTCGAAAAACACTAATCAATTTTTTTTTGGACATAACTTTTTTTGGGTAATTGTTATGCATTTTCTAATTAATAATTCTGAAAGCTGACCAAAAACTGAACTAAATTGATTGATTGATTAATCAAAATTCGAAAAACACTAATCAATCATTTTTTGGTCATAACTTTTTTTTGGTAAAAGTTATGCATTTTCTAATTAATAATTCTGAAAGCTGACCAAAAACTGAACTAAATTGATTGATTGATTAATCAAAATTCGAAAAACACTAATCAATTTTTTTTTGGACATAACTTTTTTTTGGTAAAAGTTATGCATTTTCTAATTAATTATTCTGAAAGCTGACCAAAAACTGAACTAAATTGATTGATTGATTAATCAAAATTCGAAAAACACTAATCAATCATTTTTTGGTCATAACTTTTTTTTGGTAAAAGTTATGCATTTTCTGATTAATTATTCTGAAAGCTGACCAAAAACTGAACTAAATTGATTGATTGATTAATCAAAATTCGAAAAACACTAATCAATTTTTTTTTGGACATAACTTTTTTTGGGTAATTGTTATGCATTTTCTAATTAATAATTCTGAAAGCTGACCAAAAACTGAACTAAATTGATTGATTGATTAATCAAAATTCGAAAAACACTAATCAATTTTTTTTTGGACATAACTTTTTTTTGGTAAAAGTTATGCATTTTCTAATTAATTATTCTGAAAGCTGACCAAAAACTGAACTAAATTGATTGATTGATTAATCAAAATTCGAAAAACACTAATCAATCATTTTTTGTTCATAACTTTTTTTTGGTAAAAGTTATGCATTTTCTGATTAATTATTCTGAAAGCTGACCAAAAACTGAACTAAATTGATTGATTGATTAATCAAAATTCGAAAAACACTAATCAATCATTTTTTGGTCATAACTTTTTTTGGTAAAAGTTATGCATTTTCTGATTAATTATTCTGAAAGCTGACCAAAAACTGAACTAAATTGATTGATTGATTAATCAAAATTCGAAAAACACTAATCAATCATTTTTTGGTCATAACTTTTTTTTGGTAAAAGTTATGCATTTTCTAATTAATAATTCTGAAAGCTGACCAAAAACTGAACTAAATTGATTGATTGATTAATCAAAATTCGAAAAACACTAATCAATTTTTTTTTGGACATAACTTTTTTTTGGTAAAAGTTATGCATTTTCTAATTAATTATTCTGAAAGCTGACCAAAAACTGAACTAAATTGATTGATTGATTAATCAAAATTCGAAAAACACTAATCAATCATTTTTTGTTCATAACTTTTTTTTGGTAAAAGTTATGCATTTTCTGATTAATTATTCTGAAAGCTGACCAAAAACTGAACTAAATTGATTGATTGATTAATCAAAATTCGAAAAACACTAATCAATTTTTTTTTGGACATAACTTTTTTTTGGTAAAAGTTATGCATTTTCTAATTAATTATTCTGAAAGCTGACCAAAAACTGAACTAAATTGATTGATTGATTAATCAAAATTCGAAAAACACTAATCAATCATTTTTTGGTCATAACTTTTTTTTGGTAAAAGTTATGCATTTTCTAATTAATAATTCTGAAAGCTGACCAAAAACTGAACTAAATTGATTGATTGATTAATCAAAATTCGAAAAACACTAATCAATTTTTTTTTGGACATAACTTTTTTTGGGTAATTGTTATGCATTTTCTAATTAATAATTCTGAAAGCTGACCAAAAACTGAACTAAATTGATTGATTGATTAATCAAAATTCGAAAAACACTAATCAATTTTTTTTTGGACATAACTTTTTTTTGGTAAAAGTTATGCATTTTCTAATTAATTATTCTGAAAGCTGACCAAAAACTGAACTAAATTGATTGATTGATTAATCAAAATTCGAAAAACACTAATCAATTTTTTTTTGGACATAACTTTTTTTTGGTAAAAGTTATGCATTTTCTAATTAATTATTCTGAAAGCTGACCAAAAACTGAACTAAATTGATTGATTGATTAATCAAAATTCGAAAAACACTAATCAATCATTTTTTGGTCATAACTTTTTTTTGGTAAAAGTTATGCATTTTCTGATTAATTATTCTGAAAGCTGACCAAAAACTGAACTAAATTGATTGATTGATTAATCAAAATTCGAAAAACACTAATCAATCATTTTTTGGTCATAACTTTTTTTTGGTAAAAGTTATGCATTTTCTAATTAATAATTCTGAAAGCTGACCAAAAACTGAACTAAATTGATTGATTGATTAATCAAAATTCGAAAAACACTAATCAATTTTTTTTTGGACATAACTTTTTTTTGGTAAAAGTTATGCATTTTCTAATTAATAATTCTGAAAGCTGACCAAAAACTGAACTAAATTGATTGATTGATTAATCAAAATTCGAAAAACACTAATCAATTTTTTTTTGGACATAACTTTTTTTGGGTAATTGTTATGCATTTTCTAATTAATAATTCTGAAAGCTGACCAAAAACTGAACTAAATTGATTGATTGATTAATCAAAATTCGAAAAACACTAATCAATTTTTTTTTGGACATAGCTTTTTTTTGGTAAAAGTTATGCATTTTCTAATTAATTATTCTGAAAGCTGACCAAAAACTGAACTAAATTGATTGATTGATTAATCAAAATTCGAAAAACACTAATCAATCATTTTTTGTTCATAACTTTTTTTTGGTAAAAGTTATGCATTTTCTGATTAATTATTCTGAAAGCTGACCAAAAACTGAACTAAATTGATTGATTGATTAATCAAAATTCGAAAAACACTAATCAATCATTTTTTGGTCATAACTTTTTTTTGGTAAAAGTTATGCATTTTCTAATTAATTATTCTGAAAGCTGACCAAAAACTGAACTAAATTGATTGATTGATTAATCAAAATTCGAAAAACACTAATCAATCATTTTTTGTTCATAACTTTTTTTTGGTAAAAGTTATGCATTTTCTGATTAATTATTCTGAAAGCTGACCAAAAACTGAACTAAATTGATTGATTGATTAATCAAAATTCGAAAAACACTAATCAATCATTTTTTGGTCATAACTTTTTTTTGGTAAAAGTTATGCATTTTCTGATTAATTATTCTGAAAGCTGACCAAAAACTGAACTAAATTGATTGATTGATTAATCAAAATTCGAAAAACACTAATCAATCATTTTTTGGTCATAACTTTTTTTTGGTAAAAGTTATGCATTTTCTAATTAATTATTCTGAAAGCTGACCAAAAACTGAACTAAATTGATTGATTGATTAATCAAAATTCGAAAAACACTAATCAATTTTTTTTTGGTCATAACTTTTTTTTGGTAAAAGTTATGCATTTTCTAATTAATTATTCTGAAAGCTGACCAAAAACTGAACTAAATTGATTGATTGATTAATCAAAATTCGAAAAACACTAATCAATCATTTTTTGGTCATAACTTTTTTTTGGTAAAAGTTATGCATTTTCTGATTAATTATTCTGAAAGCTGACCAAAAACTGAACTAAATTGATTGATTGTTTAATCAAAATTCGAAAAACACTAATCAATCATTTTTTGGTCAAAACTTTTTTTTGGTAAAAGTTATGCATTTTCTGATTAATTATTCTGAAAGCTGACCAAAAACTGAACTAAATTGATTGATTGATTAATCAAAATTCGAAAAACACTAATCAATCATTTTTTGGTCAAAACTTTTTTTTGGTAAAAGTTATGCATTTTCTGATTAATTATTCTGAAAGCTGACCAAAAACTGAACTAAATTGATTGATTGTTTAATCAAAATTCGAAAAACACTAATCAATCATTTTTTGTTCATAACTTTTTTTTGGTAAAAGTTATGCATTTTCTGATTAATTATTCTGAAAGCTGACCAAAAACTGAACTAAATTGATTGATTGATTAATCAAAATTCGAAAAACACTAATCAATTTTTTTTTGGACATAACTTTTTTTGGGTAATTGTTATGCATTTTCTAATTAATAATTCTGAAAGCTGACCAAAAACTGAACTAAATTGATTGATTGATTAATCAAAATTCGAAAAACACTAATCAATTTTTTTTGGTCATAACTTTTTTTTGGTAAAAGTTATGCATTTTCTGATTAATTATTCTGAAAGCTGACCAAAAACTGAACTAAATTGATTGATTGTTATGACCAAAAAATGATTGATTAGTGTTTTTCGAATTTTGATTAATCAATCAATCAATTTAGTTCAGTTTTTGGTCAGCTTTCAGAATAATTAATCAGAAAATGCATAACTTTTACCAAAAAAAAGTTATGAACAAAAAATGATTGATTAGTGTTTTTCGAATTTTGATTAAACAATCAATCAATTTAGTTCAGTTTTTGGTCAGCTTTCAGAATAATTAATCAGAAAATGCATAACTTTTACCAAAAAAAAGTTTTGACCAAAAAATGATTGATTAGTGTTTTTCGAATTTTGATTAATCAATCAATCAATTTAGTTCAGTTTTTGGTCAGCTTTCAGAATAATTAATCAGAAAATGCATAACATTTACCAAAAAAAAGTTATGAACAAAAAATGATTGATTAGTGTTTTTCGAATTTTGATTAATCAATCAATCAATTTAGTTCAGTTTTTGGTCAGCTTTCAGAATAATTAATCAGAAAATGCATAACATTTACCAAAAAAAAGTTATGAACAAAAAATGATTGATTAGTGTTTTTCGAATTTTGATTAATCAATCAATCAATTTAGTTCAGTTTTTGGTCAGCTTTCAGAATAATTAATTAGAAAATGCATAACTTTTACCAAAAAAAAGTAATGACCAAAAAATGATTGATTAGTGTTTTTCGAATTTTGATTAAACAATCAATCAATTTAGTTCAGTTTTTGGTCAGCTTTCAGAATAATTAATCAGAAAATGCATAACATTTACCAAAAAAAAGTTATGAACAAAAAATGATTGATTAGTGTTTTTCGAATTTTGATTAATCAATCAATCAATTTAGTTCAGTTTTTGGTCAGCTTTCAGAAAAATTAATCAGAAAATGCATAACAATTACCCAAAAAAAGTTATGTCCAAAAAAAAAAAAGATTAGTGTTTTTCGAATTTTGATTAATCAATCAATCAATTTAGTTCAGTTTTTGGTCAGCTTTCAGAATAATTAATTAGAAAATGCATAACAATTACCCAAAAAAAGTTATGAACAAAAAATGATTGATTAGTGTTTTTCGAATTTTGATTAATCAATCAATAAATTTAGTTCAGTTTTTGGTCAGCTTTCAGAATAATTAATTAGAAAATGCATAACTTTTACCAAAAAAAAGTTATGAACAAAAAATGATTGAATAGTGTTTTTCGAATTTCGATTAATCAATCAATCAATTTAGTTCAGTTTTTGGTCAGCTTTCAGAATAATTAATCAGAAAATGCATAACTTTTACCAAAAAAAAGTTATGAACAAAAAATGATTGATTAGTGTTTTTCGAATTTTGATTAAACAATCAATCAATTTAGTTCAGTTTTTGGTCAGCTTTCTGAATAATTAATCAGAAAATGCATAACTTTTACCAAAAAAAAGTTATATCCAAAAAAAAATTGATTAGTGTTTTTCGAATTTTGATTAAACAATCAATCAATTTTGTTCAGTTTTTGGTCAGCTTTCAGAATAATTAATCAGAAAATGCATAACTTTTACCAAAAAAAAGTTATATCCAAAAAAAAATTGATTAGTGTTTTTCGAATTTTGATTAAACAATCAATCAATTTAGTTCAGTTTTTGGTCAGCTTTCAGAATAATTAATCAGAAAATGCATAACTTTTACCAAAAAAAAGTTATATCCAAAAAAAAATTGATTAGTGTTTTTCGAATTTTGATTAAACAATCAATCAATTTAGTTCAGTTTTTGGTCAGCTTTCAGAATAATTAATCAGAAAATGCATAACTTTTACCAAAAAAAAGTTATATCCAAAAAAAAATTGATTAGTGTTTTTCGAATTTTGATTAAACAATCAATCAATTTAGTTCAGTTTTTGGTCAGCTTTCAGAATAAATCATTAGAAAATGCATAACATTTACCAAAAAAAAGTTATGAACAAAAAATGATTGATTAGTGTTTTTCGAATTTTGATTAAACAATCAATCAATTTAGTTCAGTTTTTGGTCAGCTTTCAGAATAATTAATCAGAAAATGCATAACTTTTACCAAAAAAAAGTTATGAACAAAAAATGATTGATTAGTGTTTTTCGAATTTTGATTAAACAATCAATCAATTTAGTTCAGTTTTTGGTCAGCTTTCAGAATAATTAATCAGAAAATGCATAACTTTTACCAAAAAAAAGTTATATCCAAAAAAAAATTGATTAGTGTTTTTCGAATTTTGATTAATCAATCATCTTAATTTGGCCTAAAATATGTCATTTTTTGGATGTTTTTAACAAAACTAAATTATTAAATTAGTTTTCTTCCACAAATAACTTCACATGGGATCTAAACATATTTAAATTTTTTAACCCCTCGTTTACTCTACCTTGCATGAAAATAATTTTTTGTTTACCTCACTATGTGTAAAAGATACACCTGGGTCCAAAAAAATATGCCGCTCTTGCTTAAGGAACGGCAATTTTAAGGGTTGAAACATTTAAATTTACAATTTGTTAAATAATTATTAAAATAAATTAAAAGAATGTGGCAAAGTCTTTTTGAAAAGACAAAGAATTTTTGGTGGAAAACCAACAGTCTTTACCGAATGGCCTTCAGTTGTTTTCATTAATTTCTACTATAAATTTGATTTTGAGAATAGAACAACTCATGTAAGTCGAAATTGTACAGGAACTCTTTTAAACAAGAGAACCGTTTTAACAACTGCATCGTGTTTCAATAAAAAATTTACATTTATCTATAATGGTAAACAACAAATTATCGCTTTTGAACCTAACAATTATTTTCCAACTATTGAATCAATGTACACAGTATATTTGGGAATTAACAATCTTAAGATTGCACTTCAAAAAAAACAAAAATCGGCAGTAATAATGAACATTGACTCATTTAATATCGTAAGTAAATTTTTAAAAAAGTAATTCTAAAATTAAATTAAAATTTTTGTTGTGGTAGCATCCTGATTTTGATGAAAAAACAGGCTTAAATGATATTGGAATTCTTCGTTTGTCTTCTGAAGTTGAATACTCAAATAGCATTCAACCAGCTTGCTTACCAAATCCAAAAATTAAAAACTATCCATTAAGGCAAAAAATTCAATTTTGGGCTGTTGGTTGGGGAATAATTGATTTTTCAAACACACAACCGAGACGATTACAAAAAGTCCGTTTGAACCGATATTCTTTTAAGGAGTGTAAAAATGTTACCAAGTTTAAAATGAATTATAAAACACAAATGTGTGTTAGTTCAAAAAAGGGAAAGGGTCCATGCAACGGTGAGAGTTAAAATATTTTCAGTTACTTGATAGACTTTTCAAAATAAAATTTTTTTTAAAGGAGATGGTGGAGCGCCAATTTTCAAACGTGAAATTATAAATGGCGTTGAAAAGTTTGTCATCGCTGGTTTTGCTTCATATGGCGATGACTGTGGTAATAAAAATATTCCAAATATCTATACAAAAGTAAGCGGGTTTTTGAATTGGATTGAAAACGAATCAGTTTATGATTGATCAATTTTTTGAAAGACCGAAACTCTTTTTTTTTTTTTTAATTTTTATTTTAGTTAAACAGACTTTTAAATCTATAGAGCTTTAGTTTACAATTTAATATTTTAATTTAAAATAAAATCTAAAAAAAAAGTTTAAAAAGTTTCTTGTTAATTTTATCTTTAGTAAGCAATGGTTAACCAGAGTCCTAAGACACTCTTCTTGACATTTGTCTTTTCCATCATCAAGATAACCAGAACATCTTTGTGGACAATAAAGGAAATTATCCTGTTCAGTTCGATCGATTTTTTTAATTTATCAAGTGGCTAACTTAGAATAATTTAGTCTAAATTGTCTTGAATCCTGGCTCAGTTTACAACGACCGAAAAATGACTTTTTTGTCTCCATAATAAGTTTCTGAATTTAATTTCCTATATTTTAAGACCCATATCTCATATCCTTGTGGGAGATAATTAGCCGAGTTTGCAAGCTCCTTTTTAAAATCATTTTTTTTGGATCCTTGAAGAAGCAACACACCCTTTTTGTCTAAATGTATACACCCGGGTGTAATATCTATATTTTGAAAGCTAGCTGTAAACAAAATATTCTAGGATGTTCATCATCAGAAGTTCTTCAAAATGGTACCCCCATTAACCTTCTTAAAATTTTAAAATTTCAAGCAATAAACACCCCCCTATACACTCCCTATTATTTTTGCATAGGAATACATTATTTTTGATGCTCTTTCATATCTGCAGACCTTTTTTTTCTATCTTCTTTCCTTTAGGCTACAGAAAACGGAATTAATTAATGATCGGAATTATGTACTGGACTAAAACTTAGCTTTTCATTCAACATTATTATGAATTGAAAAAAATCATATTTATGAGAAAAAATCATAAAAAGGGTCTTTTATATGGGGCACATAGGACCCTTAAGGTTGATTTTTATGGTCAAGAATTTATATTGATTTATATTTAGAAATAACATCTTTTTAAATATTCAAAATTTTATTTTATTTATTTTTCAGTAAAACACCGATTGACCTAGAGCTCTTTATAATTAAAAGGAAGAACTGTACATATTTTTTTCCAAAAGAATACGGCTTCAAAAATTGTACACTCGTAATCACGTAAAGTTAAAATATTTGATGAAAAAATTATTATTAGCATACATGCCAATCTATTTATTTTCGGTTATTGCGTCGGTTTGAGTAACCCGAAAAATTTGAGTTTTAGGGTTCGGGTAGGGTATATGTAACCCATAAAGATAGAATATTTGTGTTAAAAATTGAGTTTTTGGGTATGCCTACCCTATTTTTATGAGTTACCCAACCCTACCCGATCCCTAAAACAAAATTTTTGTCGGGTTACTAAAACCGATCTAATACCCGAAAATAAATAGGTACACATGTCTGATTATTAGTGATAATTTTAGTCAATTAAACCCTATTTAGAGACTTGAGATAATAATTTGTTATGGTAAAACGGTCTAAATGTTTTATGTGTAAATTGGGTGACGTAATTTGAAAATCGTTATATCTTAACTGTTTTTAAAATTTTCTTTTGATGAGCCACATATTCTTGTAGATCGTGAACAGAGGAATCTAAATATATATAAGAAATATTTTTGAAATTTTTTTGAACCCCTTTTTTTTCTAAGTCAAACTTTTTTTCGGCTAACTGGGTAGAATTTTTCAAATTAGTAATTTGGTTTGATAATATTTTTTACAATCATGAAACAAGTCTATGCCCACCTAATTTGCTTGTTTTATTCAGCGTATCTTAATTATTCGAAAATATTTTTATTAGAATTTTATGTCAATCTTCCGCTCCGTTATCTAATGAAGTTATTTTTCGGGTAAAAAGGTTAAATCAGTATCACCCATATACCCAAAAATCTCGCCCATTTTCCCAAAAAATTAATCTATTTAACCTAATTAGACTAAGGACAAATAATATGCAATAACGCTATTTTTTTATGAATACTTGAAAATTTCAACAAAAAAGCCTGTGTTAGTCGTTTAAGGGAACGATAAGAGAAAAATAGTGAGGTAAAAGAGAGAAAAAGAGGGTCAGACCTAGGAAAAATCCAAATAGAAAGTTAACGCCAGGTGAAAATGACAAACCAGTCAAAAATTAGGAAGAAATAGCCTGGAATGATTGTGAAACTGCATTAATGGAAGATAAAGAGAACAAGGATAATCGGTTAACATGCGAGAGCTGCTCAAATTGGATATGTTTTGAAGGTTTTCCGAAGTTTTAATAAAAAGAAAGGTTTAGAATTCCATTGTGACGACTGTATTGAAGATTGAGCTTTTTGTTCTCTTAATTCGTTTTTGTAAAAGATTTCAACTCAATTTTTTTAAGTTTTTTTTTCGTTTAATTTCTTTTTAGACTCGTCAATTCTTTTCCGTTAAGATTGTCGTACTGCTTTGTTGATTTACAAAAAAAAATCAGTAAAATATTTCAAAGAATTTATTAAAAAAACAAAATTTCCTTTATTTTTTTTCTAAATGGGTTAATTGGGTGAATATTCTGAAAAAGGGATGAATTTTCGGGCTTAATATGTACAGTTTTCGGGGTAACAGGGTTAACCTTTTTAATCTTTTTAGGCCTAAAAAAATTAACAGCTGGAGGTAAATGGGTTAGTAAAAAAATTCGGTCTAATTGGGTTACCATTTTTTAAGTTTTTGAACAAAACTTGTTCGAAATATGCAATAAAAAAAATTAGGGCACCCGGTTAGGCTGTTTTACCATATTTTTTTTGGCGATCAGATAAAAATTTTCACGCTTAGTATTTGACGAACAGGTTAATTTATCTCACTGTTCGCGAAATGTGACCATCACTGATCGTCAGGTTTAATAGACCATTCAAAAATTTTGAATAACTAAAAATTAAGCTTTATCACTTTTGAAAAAAATACATTTCGAACTCATAATAAAAGCTATTTAACAAAAAATTAGACTAATCGAAAATTTTAATCTAAAAGGTTTTCATAATTTATTAAGTTTGATAGACAAAAGAAATGTAGAATCGAATTATTTTCTTTTTTAAAAAAAGGTAATAGTCAGGTATGATATTAACTTTTTTTTATTGAGCTAATAAATAAGTTCTATGAATCTTGAAAAAAAAAAAGTTTTCAAATTAAAAAACCATGAAATTTCGCTTTGATAGTTTTATCATCTTTGTTCTTTTGGTTTGTACCTATGGTCAGACTGTAAAAAAATGCGCTTATGGTAGAACAGGACCTGATTGTGATGGTAAGTTTTTAATCAATTATTTTTAAATTATGACGTCATCGATTATGTAAACTCTTGTTATTTCTACGTTTGATGACGTCGGTTTGGCTTCTTCTCAGATTTTAAAAGTGTGATTATATGTTAAAAAGGACTTAAAGGTTACCTTTAAGTCCAATATCTTGATTTTTATACGTTGGGACACTAACTTGGGATTTACCTGAGTTTTTGTAAAATTTTTTCAATAAATTTTTAGAATGTCGTAAAGTCTTCGTTAAAAGTGGAAGAATTATTGGTGGAAAGTCTGTATTAACTAATGAATGGTCCTCAGTTGTTTTCATACAGTTCAATTATAGATTTTATTTTGACTTATTTACAATTCTTTTGCCATCAACATCTCTAAAACGTGTTACACGACATTCACAACTGCCGGACAACGAATAAACTACCACATCAAATACAAACTAAAGCTCGTAGTCTTGAACTCTGAGATCCCAATCGAACCAAACCCCACCTTTCTTGGTATTAAGCTCGACCCCAAATTAACGTTCAAACCACACCAGCAAGAACTAGAAAACAAGCTAACTTCAAAAACCAACTTAATCCGTCGTATCAAAAATTTCAAATGGTCAAATTCCTTAACTATTAATCTAATGCTATACAAATCACTCATCCGATCCCTGTTCGACTACTGCTTCGTGATATTAAACAATGGAACCGAAAAAATTAGTTCTTCCCTCCAAAAAATTCAAAACAAAATCCTGCGAATTATTAAATATTTCCCTTTCAAGACATCGATCCGTACTATGCACAAAGTCCTTAAACTAGAAACAATTGAAGAAAGAGCGAACAGTTTATTTTTGAGATTTTTAACAAACAAATCAAAACAATCGTTAATCGCAAAAGATATCGAAACATATATGTTGTCAGAACGCCCAAATCTCAGTAGATTTAAAACGCCATTCGATAGACTAATTCCTTCTTAATTATTTTCTTTTATTTTTGTTTAGACTTAAATTTAAAGTACTCTAGCTTTCTTTTTCTTTTTTTTTTATACAATCAATATTTTTTTTTTGTAATCAACAATCCTATGCATGAGGGCTCAAACGAAGGTCTTGAACCATTCGGACGTGCCCTGGGGTTTCTCCCTAAATTATTTTTTAAATAAATAAATAAATTATTTACAATTCTCCGAATACAACGAAATTGCACAGGGACTTTATTAAACAAGAAAACAGTTTTAACATCTGCATCTTGTTACAGTAAAAAACATAACTTTTTGTATAATGATGAACCACAAAGTGTTGTTATTGAACCTAATAGTTTTTATCCAACGTTTGAATCGATGTACAAAGTCTATGTGGGAATGACCGACATTAGAAAGCTAAGTTCAGCGGTGCAAATGAATATTGAATCTTTCATAATTGTAAATTTAAAGAAAATACTGAGAATTTATTAGTTCTTAAATTTCTATTTGATAGCATCCTGATTACGATGAGAATAATTACTTAAATGATATTGGAGTAATTCGTTTGCCTTTTAAAGTAAAATACTCAAAAAGCATTCAACCAGCTTGTTTACCAAATCCAAAGACTAAAAATTATCCAACTCAACAAAATATTCAACTTTGGGCTGTTGGTTGGGGTGTAACCGATCTTTCATTCAGATACCCAAATAAATTACAAAAATTCCTTTTGAACAGATACTCTTTTTCTAAATGCAAAAATATTTTGAGTTCATTTATTAAGAATTCTACAACACAAATATGTGTTGGCTTTCTAAATGGCGGAAAAGATACTTGTTATGGTAAGAGTCTTACTTGTTTTTATTCAAAGATTAGTTTTTTAAAATTTGTTTAAGGGGATGGTGGGGCTCCAATTTTCAAAACTGAACTTGTTAATGTGCTAAGAAAAGATTTCCTGGAATTTATACAAAAGTAAGTTCGTTCTTGGATTGGATTGAAAATGAATCACTATATGATGAATACATGCCGTCAACTACATTGGACCTGGTGGTAAGACCATTTGTACATACTGTGATACTGTGATGGTAAGATACGTTGAAAAAATTCTAAAAAAATGAAACTAATTATAAATTAATTTTTAATTTGAAATTAGTTTGTGGTAGAACCTTTCAACAACCAAACATAAAAATTGTTGGCGGAGTGTTGAGTCAACCTTATAGTTGGCCATCAGTTGTTTTGTTAAAAATAATGCCTAAAACAGGTTCAAAGCTTACGTGTGGTGGTAATCTATTAAATAGAGATACTGTTCTCACAGCTTCTCATTGCTTAATTAATGCAAATGGTCAGCCATTATCGATTACTGTCTATTTAGGAACTAATGATATGTCTTTGATTGATCAATCGGATTTTAATGGTGTTAAAAGAAGTGTTCAAAAATTAATTATGGTAAAATATTAAATTAAAAAATTTGTTACATCTTGATAACTTATACACTCCTAAAAGCATCCAAATTATGATTATGTAACACATTTAAATGATATTGCGATCCTTAAACTATCTGAATCAGTAACTTTCACTGAAAAAATTCAACCGGCTTGTTTACCACCAAATGAAAATTATCCTAATAAATTGGATGATCCAGTTTTTGCAGTTGGTTGGGGTAAAATGGATTTTTTCTCAGTCAGTAATGTTCCGTTACAGAGAAATGTAAAATTAACTATGTATAAAAGTTCAAAATGCGCGTTTATGAAAGAATACGATCCAACTACTCAAATATGTGCTGGTAACTTGTATGAACCAGATTTAAAAAAAATAAGTAATATATTATTTTTATTTCTAAAGGTGAAATAGAAGGTGGTAAAGATACATGTCAAGGAGATTCTGGTGGTCCTTTGTATTCAATAGATTCATACGATCAAGAAGTTACACAAGTTTTAATTGGCATCACGTCTTATGGTTATGGATGTGGTGAAATAGGTCAACCTGGGTAAGATATTTTTAAACAAAAAAAATCATTATTAAAATTTTTTCTTTTCTTATTCAAGTGCGTATACCCGTGTTGGATATTACTTGTCTTGGATTAGAGAAAATATGCTCTAAGTAATATAAACTAATGTTTTTTAAAAAAAAGGTTTAAAAATTTTTATTTAACTATTAACATTTTTAAAGGCTAAGTGTTTACATAAAGGCGGAATAAAACAATTTATCTTATCAAAAGCTTACATTAATGGTCAAGTGTACACTTCTGAGCACTATTTGAATTAGTCTATTTTGAATTAGTTCTACCATTTCCCAATTCCAGATACTGAAAAATTCCGGCTTGAATCTTATATTGTATGATAAATTAAAGCTTCTTGAAAAACTCTTTTTATTTTTTTTAATTATTATACCCAGGTTTAAATTCTTATTTAAGATATTGTAAGATCTTGCAAGACTGAGATTCCTATCAAGATCTTGTGATGATCTTGAAAGGAAACTTAAAGAATCTTGAGACCCCAAGATCTGATTAAGATCTTGATAGGAATCTTATTTAAGAACGTATAAGGTCCTGGGATTAATTTTCTTGAACGATTCTTTCAAGATTCTTATAGGATTTTTTTGTAAAAATCTTGTGGATTTCTTGTTTAAGAAATTAATTAAGATCTTAACAGGATCTTTAGTAGTTTCTTTAAGAATCTTTAAAAAGGTATCTTTAAAGTTTTTAGACAAGATCTTATAATTTCTTACTAAAAAACTAAGACAAGAAAACATAAAAGTATCTTTTAAGATCTTGACCAGGTTCTTAAAAGATCTAAAACCTAAACCTATATTTTAAAAGTAAGATTCTTATTAATTTCTTATTAGATCTTATTAAAATTCTTAACACAAGAATAATTTAAGCTATATCTTCAAACCAACAATTCTAAAGAGCTCATGTAATTCAATTAACGAACTCCTGGTAAAACGAGAAAGAATTCCATGGTTCTCAATATAATAGTGAATATTTAGTAAAGGACTCTCCTCGGTAGGGACATCCATATCAGCAAGCAATATTTAAACTAAACTATGTTTACAAAAGCAGACATGTTTAAAAAAAAGAAGTTTAACTAAACAAACTTCGGCGAAAGTGCTAGGGTTTATGAATATTAGACACAGGATCTAAGTCAAATATTTTGAAATTTTATTTTAAATTGTTCTTTTACTTTCTCCCTTTTTTTAAATGCTAGTATTTTTAAGTCCTTTGTTGTGCCCCAACATATTCATGTAATATTTTGTCAATTTAATTTCGATCAAATTTCAATATTGGTGCTGATGGACAAGAACTATAAAGAATCAGTAATAGCTAACGAAATATTAACCAGTAATACTTGTTTTATATTTGCTTGTCCAATTAGTTCTGGAGTAAATAAACTGATGGACGGGTTGAACCCGATAATGAACGTTAATCATAATCGGGATACGAGCCCATTAGCAGCTAAATATAAAACAAAATTCATTGTTATTAAAATATTTCGGATCAATGGTGTTAACTACTCGAGATTTCATGGCACATACTCGTTAATGTCGTGCTCTAATAAACCAAATGGATGGGAGCAGATGAGTAGTAGCTTAACTAATAATCAAACAAATGAGACTGATATTATTTTGGAATTTCGTATAATTCGACGTATAAAAAAACCTCCTGATAAATATTTCTTGAACTCAAAAACCTTTAATTTTTGTATCATTTTTTCTATATTTTGTAAAATTGAAATTTTGTAAAAGTTAAAGTTTTGTTTATAATTGTGTTTTTTTACAATTCTTTTTGTTCTGTAGAGCCTCGGAGCGACTCTTTTTAAAGAGGGGAGCCTTGTTGTGCCCCAACATATTCATGTAATATTTTGTCAATTTAATTTAGTTCTCTTTTCTAAAAGTATATGTAACAGCTTAAATTCTAATATAAACAAAAACACATTTTCTTTTTATTATTATTATTGTTATTGAAAAACCTCCAGATTCAATAAATAGTTTACAACCGAATTCCGTCTCCATCCCTCTTCCCCAAGTGACCCAAGACCTCCCGGCTTAACACCTTGTCCTTTTTTTTTTCTTTTTTCAAATTTTCCTTTTGTTTTAAAATTTTAATAAAACCATTATTTAAAAATTTAAATCTGATTATTTATTTTATTGATCTTTTCGTATTTATAATCTTCTTCATTTTTTGACACCTTTATTCTAAAAAATAATTTTTTATTATTGATAAATATTTTATAAAATTTACTCATTATTTTTTTGAAATTTTTAATTTTTATTTTTTTAGCTTTTTATATTTTTTTGATATTTTACTTTTTCAATTTTTTTGTCTTTTGCTATTTCCTTTTTATAATTTTTTTAATTTATTTTTTTTTTAATCTTTTATTCTTATTTTCTTTTATTCTTTTCTCTTATTTTTGATTTTTTATATATTATTATTTTTGAATTTTACTTTTAATTATTTTATATTTTTTTTTGCTTAATGTCATTTGACTTTTTGAGAATTTTTTTTGTTTTTTTTTTAAATATTTTTAACATTCTAACATTTAACATTTTTTTAATTTATTTTTTTATTGTTTTTTTTTTAACTGTTTTATATTTTAATATCTTTTATCGATCTTATATTTTCTTTAATTGTTGATCTTATTTATATTGTTTTTTCATTTATCTTTTTTTTTATTTCTCATAAATAGTTTTAATTATACATTAAAATATTGTTATAAAAATTAACCCATTAATTATTAAACTTGACTTTCCTGATAAACCTTTTCATATCTTAAATAAAGCTCCCTTTTCTCACCTTTCTAAGATTTCAGTTCATTATCTAATCCTTGATATCAAGGATCGGAAATTTCCTTAATTTTTAGGTTTCTTGTTGGAAAATTAAAAAATTCTTAAATATTCTTAATGTTTTTAAAAGAAATTTTGAAAGAAAATTTAGGAGACTTGATGTTGCAAGTTTCTTAAAGATTTCTTGTGATATTCTGATAAAATTTGAGTCACGATTTACTAAGAAAAATTAAGATTTCAAAAAATTTTAAGTTTCTTGCAAGATTCTTGTTATTTTCTGAGCAAAATGTTAAATTTTTTCATAAGAAAAAAATCAAGATTCTTGTTTCTTATAAAATCTTTAGGAAACCATGTAAGATCCTGACTGAACTTGACTTTTTCTTGTCAAGAACTTATAAGTCTCTTAACAAGATCTATAGCAAGAAAAGGTCAAGATTTCCTATAAGATCTTAAATAAGATCCTGAATGGAATTAAAACCTGGGTACCGAGTAAACATGATTTTTTTGAACCATTAATAAAAAAAGATAATTAAATTATCAGAAGCAAGCAAGCGTAGCTAAAGCATAGCCGAGTGGTTTGCGAGCTAGTCTTGCAAGCAGAGGTTCCGGGGTTCGATCTCCGCAAGAGGAGAAAAATTTTCGACTGTTTCTGTTTTAAGGGGCGAGGATGCTTAACCATTCATTTCTACAAAAATGGTACTACTTTTGTCGGAAAGGAACGGTTAGTCGGCTTTATGATGGAGAAATTCGTCTGCAAAGGTTTAATCAACCACGTGCTGATAAGCAGGCCAAGAAATTATAATCCAAAAGGAGATCGGCGCCAATTCATATCGAAAGCTTTAGCTTTAGCTATAGAATTTATGCAGAAACGCTTTAAAAGTTGTTCTAAACGTCCTGTTACAAAACGAAAATTTGTCAAGGATTAACAAAATTAGTCAAATCTTAACGATACGTCTACAAATTTATTTTTCATTATGTGCATTTTAGCATATAATTTCAGAGTTTTTGCAGACTTCCTTGGGCTCCCTAACGTCGATATAGTCTTTTAATAGATCGGTTTTTAATTTTTTTTTGTTTTTTTAGAGCAATTGTTTAATTTTGAGCAGAACAAAGTCAAGGGTAAAATAGTGAAAACTCTTTTCACACTTCTCTAACTTAATAAAGCGATTAAATTAATTTTATCCACCTATTTTAATGGAAGCTTATTTGAAAAGATCCTCAAAATAGGCCAACCATTAACTTTGGAGTAGACTCTCAAATAATTTAATGAAAAACTTTTCACAACAGTTTTTAGCTTGCTTATATAGAATCCGCACTATTATGCTTCACCTTCGGAAAAAAGGCACATTTTGAGACCCACATGGTTGAGTTAATGTCTTTAAATCAAAAATATATTTTTCAAAGCAAAACTTGTTAAATTTTCAATCATAGCAGCTCGGTATTAAGCTGAAGCTGCGAAAGGATGACTTTTTTCAAAAATGATTTTCTAGTGTATTACAGATATTTTGTAAGACGGCCTTATGAATGAAATTTTCGGAACGATCGTAAAGAGTTAAAATAAATCTTATCAATTTACAAAGACCCCTCAGCTTATAGATAATTCATTCTTTTAAAATCCAATATATATTGTTTAGATATCGTCCACATCACTTATGGTACAGACCATGTCAAAGTGATTTTGGGGTAAATGGATAAAAATGGGGCAATTATGTGAGGGACTTTTTAACCCAAAAGAGATTTTAACATGTCGAAGGTAAATATATAAGTAAATAGCTCATTTTGTCCTCTTTCAAATGAACTATAAATATGGGATATGGCTTGTTGAGGACACAATTCTCTACAAGGAGAAGGGTCCAAGTATACTTAAAAAATAAATTTTACATCTAAACTATCGTTCCGAAAATTTCATTGACCACATACAACCGTCTTATAAAAGTTTCAAAGTAACAAATTATCGTTTCACCAATTACGTTAAACATCCTCTATTTATGTAAAAAACTTCTCACTATCAAAATTTTTTATTGTCAAAAAAAAATGTATTTTTACAAACCAGACAATTTTAAATGACATTATTTTTCAGAATATAAACTAATCCAATTCAAAAATGAGCTAAATTTTGTGTAAATTCTATTTTAAGAAAAAAAAAATTTTAAATTTAAAAATTTTTCTTAAAATAATTAAAACTTGCCCTGGTTTCTGTGGTAAACCACATCCCGATCCTGATGAAGTAAGACCAACTAAAACAAATTTACGTTTACCATTTACATTATCCCTAACAAACAACGGTCCACCCGAGTCTCCTAAACAAGTGTCTTTGCCACCCATGTACTCTCCTGCACATAAAAGTTTACTCCATTCTGGCCTCGTTGAATTTATTACTAAATCACATTTTTTCTTATCGTACAAAGTAATTTCAACATTGTTTAAAACAAATGGTAAAGATCCGTTTGTTTCTGATATACCCCATCCGGTAGCCCATACAGGTATGTCAAACTTGTTAGGATAATTCCTTCTTTTGGGATTCGGTAAACACGTTGGTTGTATGAATCTATTAAATTTAACTTCTTTGCTCAATTTTATAACGGCAATGTCGTCCATCACGGATTTACTTGTGTAATTAGGATGCTAAAAAACTTGGCTTGAAAAATAATTTAGAACATAAAAGTAAAGAAAACTTACTGTTATAAATTTTTCGATAGACATAGCTATCCCTGGTTCTATACTTGTACTACCATCAAAAACTCCTCGGTTGTTATGTAACCCAAGATAGACCGTGTACATTGACTCGTAAGTTGGGTGAAATGAATTTAGAGTTACATCAACTATAACTGTTTTGTCTAAACGTAAAGGAAATCGTTTAAAAAAACAATGTGCAACTGTTATAATTGTTCGACGATCAATTAAATTTCCGCTACAAAACCCAGCTTTTTGATATTGATTTGTAACATTATTGTATGTGTAAAAGTAGCTGTAGTTAAAGCGGATTAAGACTGTCGATGGCCAACTGTGAGGCTTTGCTTCACTACCACCTAGAATTCGGCTTGATCTTGCAAAATGTCTACCGCAAACTTTAGAAATAAAATATTTTAGAGTTTTAATTTTTATGATTTAGAATTCTTACCATCACAATATTTTCCGACTCGTCCATATTTACAATTGTTAAATTTAGTATCTAATTTAAGTGTGGACTCATTTTTAAGTAAACGCGAACCGGTCAAAATTTTTTTAACCGGTTTTAAATTGTTTCTAATCCATCGTAGATAAGAGCTAACTCTTGTGTAAATCCTTAAAAAAAAATCAGTTGAATAATTTTTTTGATATGTTAGAATTTAAGTTACCCTGGTAGACCAGGTCGACCACATCCTTGTCCGTACGATGTTAGCCCAGCAAGAATGAACTTTATTTTTCCATTAACTCTTATCTTCACAAATAAAGGACCACCTGCATCACCTTCACAAGTATCCTTACCTCCTTGCAAAACTCCTATTCATTTTTTACAATTAAGAACAACAAAAATGGTTTTACTAATTCAACCTACCTGAACAAATTTGCCTTTTCCAATCTTTGTCAACATTAGGATGTACATTTTGACAAAATTTTCCATCATACAACATCATTTTGACATTTTGTAATTTTTGAGATATATTTGAGTAGAATGTAATCGAGCCCCAGCCGATTGCCCAAGTTGATACGTTAACCTTACGAGGAAAATTCGTAATCCTAGGCAGACAAGCTGGTTGAATATACTGATTAAATTCTACTTCTCTGTCAAGTTTAATCAAAGCAATATCGTTTAAGTTATTCGAAGAATTGTATCTAGGATGCTTTAGAAGAAAGTTTAACTATGAGTCTAAAATCTAAATTATAAACAAAAATACCCTTATAAATTTTTGAATAGACGCTTTTATAACCGGTTTTTGAATATTAACATTTCTAATACTTTTTATATCATGTAAACCCAAGTAAACAGTGTACATGGATTCAATAGTCTTGTGATATTCATTTATTTTAACTGGTATTCTGTCAAAAATATTTTTATCCAAATCGAATACTTCAACGTCTTCGATATAACAATTAGATGTTGTTATTACAGTTCGATTGTCTATCAACGTTCCACAGCATGTCCGGATTTTAGTTATCTCTAAAATCTCTTTGGTTGTATTGTAATCGAATGTGTAGTTGAACACAATTAGAACCATTGATGGCCAACTGTGCTCATTTGCTTCTTTACCACCGATTATTTTGAGATTAGGCTTAGCAAATGTTTGACCACATTCGTTACAATTAGGTCTGCTACATTTTGGTGGTGATGGAAGCAGTGTCTTGTAAATTTTAGTTGTTGTTACAGGATTGATAGCGTATTCTAAAGAAGATGTCGAGTTTATCCAATCGAGGAAAGCGGTAACCCGTGTGTATATTCTTAAAAACACGGAATCTTGATCCGAATTCTTTGGAAATTATTGTAAAATTTCTTACCCGGGATATCCTGGTAGTCCACACGAAAATCCGTATGAAGTAATTCCAACGAGAACATATCTTTGAATCCCATTGACTAAACCTTTTACCATTAAAGGCCCACCAGAATCGCCTTGACAACTATCTTTACCACCCTGATCTTCACCAGCACATATTTGAGATTTCCAATTTTTTAACGCAGGTGGAACATTTTTACAATGAGACTCAGCATATATTCGAATTTTAACATTTTGTAACAATGGTGAAAAATTTCCTCCCATTCGAACCGAACCCCAACCTATAACCCATGCCGATGTATTTAACCTAAGTTTATAATCATTCGATGGCAAACAAGCTATTTGAATGTTATCGTTTAGTTTAACTTCATTTCTAAGTTTAATCAGTGCAATATCATTCAAAAAAAAGTCGTCATTATAACCAGGATGCTTTTGATAAAAAAATATTTAAATCAAAAAAATATTATATTTATCTTAAATCTTACAATCATAAATTTGTCTATGTTGAATGGTGAACCAGGATTAATGTTAGACTTACCATCTATGGCTCCAGTGATGTTATGCATGCCTAAATAGACAGTGTACATTGACTCATAAGTTGGGTAGTAAATATTAGGCTTAACAGGCATTGTGTAATCAGTTTTTTTAATCTTAAAGTTAACTTCTTTAATGAAACAATGAGCTGCGGTAAGTATTGTTTTACGATCGATTAATGTTCCTCCACAGTAGGAGTGAAAATTCTCGCTATAAAATTCGTCTTTAAGATGAACGTCAAGTTTATATCTAAAACCTATTAGGGCTATTGAGGGCCAACTATGAGGCACTGCTGTTTTACCACCAACTATACGAACATTTGGTTTTGAACTAATTCCACATTCTGGTCAAAATTTTATTTTAAAATTTTTTTTAGAGAAAGATGAAGGATTTGTTTACCGTCGCAATAGTCACCAATTGAACCTTTTTGGCAAGATGAATAAGCTTTTTGAATTGAAATTAAAATAAAAAAATGGAAAATCATTGTTTTGAAAATATTTTTATTTTTTATGGAAAAATTAAAGAGACTGAATTTATGGAATTGAAAAATTGAAGAAGTATGATTAATTTTTGAAGACTAAAATGTCATTACTTTTTAAACAAAAGTTATTTATTGTCATTTTTATATCTTAGACATAGTTCTCTGAAAACCATTTTTTTTTAATAAAATGAAAGGATATGCCGATTTGATGTAAGATTTTAACTATTGAAGGCAACACAACTGCTCGAATGAATTCATGAATGTAGACTAAGCGAACCAAACTGTACGCTTGCCTTCCTTGCATGTGATATTTTTTTTGTATATTGTACATTCGGACCATTGAAAAAACATACACCCGGGTGTATTTTAGAAAACAAACACCAAGGTGTAACTTTTACACTAAGTGAGGTTTGCAAAAAAGGCATCTTGAAGTTCATGATCATCTGATCATGCTCAATCCAGTTTCTTCTTTAATAACTTTTTATTGAAACATCATAAATCAGTTCTGCAAAATGCTAAATTATGTAACAAAAATGCTAAACCTTTAATAAAGCTCTGCAAAAACATGGAAAACTCTGCAATTGTATGCAAAAAACACGCCATAATCAAGGATTTGAAAAAACTACGTAATACTTTTGCAGAGTTTTTGCAGAGCTTTATTAAAGGTTTAGCATGTTTGTTACATAATTTAGCATTTTGCAGAACTGATTTATGATGTTTCAATAAAAAGTTACAGTACATTTCTGAAATAAGTTTACATGTTTCGGAGCATTGCTTAGGCAAAGTTTCTGAGCTGCCTAGGACTCTCCGGCGCATTGCTTAAGCACGCAAAAAAAAAATTTTAATGCGCAAGAGCATGCTCCTCATTTCCATCAATAAATTATGCGTTAGTTTGAATAAAGTGCTCTCCTCTTAAAAAACATAGCGTCTTCTTTGTGTGTATTATTTGAATCGGCTTTTCAACAAATTAAAAATAAAATTTTCCCGCTCCCCATGTAAGAAAAAAGGAGAGGAGCCGAAATTCTTCCTCCCCACTCCTCCTTCAAAGCTTAGATCAATTGTTTTCAATAAAATATTAACGTATTTTGTCACAGATAACATAATTATCTTGTTGAATGAGATTTAAAAGTTGAATTGCCGCTTCGTTAGAGAATATCTGGTTTTAATTTTTTTTAACAATCGCTTTTATTTTTTTTCAAAAAAAAATTTCACATGGGGGTTAGTTCAAAAAAAATTTTAAATTTCAATTTTTCCTCCCCCCCCCCCCATTCGCAGGTAAATCGGAATTTGTCCCCGTTTTTTTTTGTCCCCAAAAAATAATAGCTTAGGAATTTGTCCCCGTTTTTTTTATACCCAAATAAATAATACCCGAAAAGAAATTGTCCCCGAAATTTTCTTATTTTAAATTTAACTAAAACAGGAATTTATCCCCGTTTTTTTTTGTTCCCGTTTTTAAGAATAAAAAAAAGATGAGTGGTTGATAATTAAAATTTTATTGAGCCAATAGAAAAATAAAAAAAGTTCACAATTCAAATTAGAGTAAAATAAGAAAAAAAATTAAAGTTTATCTTTATGGCGTGCAAGAAACGCAAGATCTTTGATTTTACCTTCGTCGATTTTGATCTTTTTTTTATCCTATTTAATGCATGCTCCATTTTGACTTGTTGTTGTGGACGTTTATTTTCATTTCTTGAATGGTGTTTTTTGTAGCTAACTTGGCATCGTTGATTACATCGCAAATATGATTATCACTGTAACGTTTAACGGAGTTATCTTTGTTTCGAATAGTGAGGCTCGCATAGCATTTGGACTTTTTCTTGATACAAACGTAACGGGTTGTGTTGGCTCCTTTATTCTCGTCTTTGTAATAGTATTGTTGGTTTTGGTACACCAATATATCATGCGAGTCTTTAGTTCCACGAACAGCTAAGTTATTTTTTATAAATGTAACTTCGCTCGACATTTTAAGATTTAGTTTTTTAAGTTTTAGGTTTTTAAGTTATGTTTGGTAATTTAAGTTAAGTTGGTATGAAATGGGTTCCATAACTGCTTATATACAGCATATTTGTTAAGCATTTTAGCACTTTAATTATCAAGAGATTATTGGGATGCATTTAGAGACTACAATTTAAATTTTCAGGGTTAAAAATAAATCCAAATTGACTTAATCTTAATTGGTCGTTTATCAATTTTTATTTATTTTTTTTTATTGGATAATGTTTAATTTATTTCGGGGAGAAAAAAACGGGGACAATTTCTTATTTTTATTTTCGGGTATAAATTATTTTGGGTATAATTAATTTCGGGGACAATTTCCAATATATAAATCGGGTTCTAATTCTACGGGTATAAATTCACGGGTACAAATTATTTCGGGGACAAATTCCTTATAATCCATTCGCATAATTTATTCTAATTAAAATTTCGAAACTCAAAACACAAAGAAATATTGTGTTTCGAAACTCGCAGGCGCATTGCTCTTGCGCGTCTTAGGCAAAGCTTCGGAGCATGCTGCGCATTGCTTAGGCAGAGTGTCAACTTATTTCAGAAATGTACTGTATTAAAGAAGAAACTTGATTGAGCATTATCAGATGATCACGAACTTCAAGATCCTTGCAAAAAATTATTTTCATATAAGGTAGAGTAAATGAAGGGCTACAAAATTAGACCATATTTAGACCCACTGTGAAGTCATTTTGGTAAGAAAACTGAGTTTTCACTTTTCAGTCTTAAAGAACCCTCATATACCTCCCCATAGTTATTGTATTCACCCACCATTTTTGATATTTGTAACAGTAAAAATGTAAAATACTTTTATTTGTAAAAATACGTATCGATCAGGAAAAATGTAAAAAAATAAAAAAAAATTGAGTTTGAGTTTTTTACTAAGTGAATTTGAAAATTTACGTTCTCGTCAGTAAAATTGTAAAATCCTATTTGGAATTAGGTAAATTTTTAAAACTTTTCAGTAAGAAACTAAAAATTTGTAAGAAAAGATTTTAGTAAAATTCTGGAATGATTTTTTCTTTTCAACATAAATCATTTCTTAGTTTCAATGAGCATTTTACTAAAGGCTTTTAAAGTTGAACTATCTTTAACAAAATGACATTTTGTTCATAATTCGTAACGTTTCAAGCAAAAGAAAGCCCCAATAACTCAGAAAAAAACAGAAATACTTGATCAACAACAACAACACATCGATTTTTCAAATAGGTTGTTGGCTAAACTATGAATTTGATTTTTATGGATCCTATTTGTATTGAAAAGGAAAAAAGTACGACTATTATCCAACTTTTCGATTTCTCTTTTATTTTACTGTTGAAATGATTAATATTAAGTCAATTTTTAAGGCTTACCTGTATTGATTAATTAATTCTACCAATTATTAATTTTAACACATGTATTCTGTAAAACAAAAAAGTATTGAATTGACTTAAATTTATTTTAACACAATAAACGATCGAATAAAGCTCTGGTAGCAAAACAAAAAAAAAAAGACTTTAACCATAATGATCCTTGATTTAACCAAGATCAAGTTCTTGCATGCAATGAAAAACCAAACTGAATACCTCTCATAGACGCTTGAATTCAAATAGTTAAGAGTTAATGAAAAAGGCAGCTTATTTTTTGTTGAACTTTGTCTTACAAGACTAGAAATACGCACAGGCTATGATTATGCAGATATATCAATCTAAAGCTCTCAATCAGATCTACATAGATCTATAGTCCGTTTTTATATGGGATGCTCGGTTATTGAGATACAAATCAGAAAAGGAAAATGGTATTTTTTAATGAAAAAATCATTCTATGTATCAAAGGTCTATTGAAAATAAGAATAACTAGCTGAGTTTTTAGTCTAATGTGTAAATCAATATGAGAAAATACAACAAAAATGGGGGATGTTTATTTCTTGAAATTTTAAAATCGATTGTAATCATGTAAAATAAGCGACCAGAGGGTTAATAGGGGTACCATTTTGAAGAACTTTTTATGCTGAAGATCCTAGAATATTTTGTTTAAATCTAGCTTTCAAAATAAAGATATTACACCCGGGTGTATACATTTAGACAAAAAGGGGGTGTTGCTTTTTCAAGGATCCATGTAAGCTGCTTTAAATTTCGATTTTTTCAGCTCAGTTGCCCACTCGGTCAAAACATCAAAATCCTTCTGTAATTCTTGTGACACTGTCTCTGCTTTATTTTTGATTACTCCAATTAACTTAAAGTCATCGGCATAGGACTTTTCTATTCTCTTCAAGTTTGAAATTTAACATAAATCATTTGGAAATTATTATTCGATTTTTAGACAGGTAACGAGAACAATGGTTTTGATAAAATGATTCATTGAATTAACAAAAAATTAAATCAGCCATAACAAAAACTTAAGTGCTGCAACACATCTGAGTCAATATTTTTCATAATTTTTCAAATTTTTCAGCACGTAATTACTAAGCTCATAGACAAAACTTTAATTATGGAAAATTTAAATTAAATGGGTTTTCAAATTTAATATAATTGAGATTGGTGGATAAAAGAATTATGAAATTTAGTTATTTTCTATTTAAACCTTTAGTTTTATGAATCTTGAGAACATTTTTCTTTTTTTTAAATTTAATTAACATGAAATTTTGCTTTGAAATTTTTATTTTATTAACAAGTTTATTTTTCGCAAATGGTCAAGCTAACAAAAAATGCGGATATGGTAGAGCACGGCCCGAATGTGATGGTAAGTTATTATCTTTTGAATCGATCAAATACTTTTTTGCGTTTATATGACTGTAATGGAAATATTCTACCGCTGGAATTGCTGGTTAACTTCTTTCAGAATATCATTTTTGACTAGCTTAACATAAAAAGCGTATTCAAAATTATTTTCATACTGTAGAAAAGTTTACCATTAGCCTAAAATTTAACATTTTTTTTCAAAGAATGTGGCAAAGTCTTCGTTAAAAGTGGAAGAATTATTGGTGGAAAGTCGGTATTAACTAATGAATGGTCCTCAGTTGTTTTCATACAGTTCAATTATAAATTTTATTTTGACCTCTTTACAGTTCTTCGAATACAACGAAATTGCACAGGGACTTTATTAAACAAGAAAACAGTTTTAACATCTGCATCTTGTTACAGTAAAAAACTTAACTTTTTGTACAATGATCAACCACAAAGTGTTGTTATTGAACCAAATAATTTTTATCCAACATTTGAATCAATGTATAAAGTCTTTGTGGGAATGACCGACATTAGAAAGCTAAGTTCAGCAGTACAAATGGATATTGAATCTTTCAAAATTGTAAATTTAAAGAAAATACTCAGAATTTATTAGTTCTTAAATTTCTATTTGATAGCATCCTGATTACGATGAGAATAATTACTTAAATGATATTGGAGTAATTCGTTTGCCTTTTAAAGTCAAATACTCAAAAAGCATTCAACCGGCTTGTTTACCAAATCCAAAGACTAAAAATTATCCAACTCAACAAAATATTCAACTATGGGCTGTTGGTTGGGGTATTACAGATCTTTCATACAAGTTCCCGAACAAATTACAAAAAGTCCTTTTGAACAGATACTCTTTTTCTAAATGCAAAAATGTTTTAAGTTCAGTTATTAAGAATTCTACAACACAAATGTGTGTTGGCTTTCTAAATGGCGGAAAAGATACTTGTTATGGTAATAGTCTTACTTGTTTTTATTCAAAGATTAGTTTTTTAAAATTTGTTTAAGGGGATGGTGGGGCTCCATTATTCAAAACTGAACTTGTTAATGGTGTCAAAAAGTTTATTATCTCAGGAATTACTTCTTATGGCGAAGGGTGTGCTCGGAAAGGACTCGCGAGTATTTATACAAAAGTAAGTTCGTTTTTGGATTGGATTGAACAAGAATCACTTTATGATGAATATATCCCGTCAACTACAATGAGACCTGGGGGTAAGACCATTTGTACAGAAAATTTTAATGATGGATATTGTGATGGTAAAATACGTTGAAATTCTTAAAAAAATGAAACTAATCATAAATTTTTGATTTGAAATTAGTTTGTGGTAGAACCTTTCAACAACCAAACATAAAAATTGTTGGCGGAGTGTTGAGTCAACCTTATAGTTGGCCATCAGCTGTTTATTTGAAAATATCTTCACAATCTGGAACATTCGTTTGTGGTGGCACACTAATTAATAGAGATACTGTTATCACAGCTGCACATTGCTTTATTAAGGTGAATGATCAACCATCAGCGATTAGTGTTTATTTAGGAACAAATGATATGTCTTTGGTCGATTCATCGAGTTTTAATGGCGTTAAAAGAAGTGTTCAAAAATTAATTTTGGTAGGTTGGAAAATTTAAAAAAAAAATTAATCTTGCTAATAATTAAATCCTCAAAAGCATCAAAATTATGATCTTGAAAAATTTTCCAATGATATTGCGATCCTTAAACTATCTGAGCCTGTAACTTTTTCTGATAAAATTCAACCGGCTTGTTTGCCACCAAATGAAAATTATCCTGATAAATTGGATGATCCAGTTTATGCAGTTGGCTGGGGTAAAACTGATTTTACAGATCTAACTAGTTCTCCTTACCAAAGAAATGTAAAACTAACTATGTATGAAAGTACAAAATGCGCGTTTATGAAAGAATACGATCCGACTACTCAAATATGTGCAGGTAAGAATAAATTAAATCATTTTTGAATAGAGACTTTATTTGTTTTTTTTTTTAAAGGTGAAATAGAAGGTGGTAAAGATACATGTCAAGGAGATTCTGGTGGTCCTTTGTATTTAATAGATTCATACGAACAAGAAGTTATACAAGTTTTGACTGGCATCACGTCTTATGGTTACGGATGTGGTGAAATAGGTCAACCTGGGTAAGATATTTTAAAACAAAAGAAATTCATTTGGAAAATTTTATTCTTTTTTTTTTCAAGTGCGTTCACCCGTGTTAGATATTACTTGTCATGGATTAGAGAAAATATGCTCTAAAAATAAAGATAAAATGTTTTTCTTTAAAAAAAAATTTATTATTTTTCTTATTTTATTATTTGAAACTTAAAAACCGGCTATATTAAATTTTTTTTTGTTTAAAATTAACTAATAAAAGTGGAGGGAATTTTTTGACTGACACATAATAATTTCGTTTATATCATAAAAATAATCGAGTATAGAATAAACTTTTATTTTTTAACGAATAAAAAAAAATTTTTCAAAAAAATTACAAGTTTTCAATTTTTGTCTATTTTTTTTTTCTTCTGGAAAGTTGTAAATGGAGTATACCTAGAAGAGGTCATATTTTAATCGCATATAATATATTATTTTTTCTAAATTAATAAAATAAAAAACAAAATTAGTTATCTTGGTGTCATTTTTTATTAACTTGTTCAGATGCAATTAAAGTTCATCAGACATATTTAAGAATAGTCAAAATAGATTAATAACCTTCAAAACAAATTATATTTTATCAAAACAACTTAAGGTAAATTAAAAATTAGCCGATAACCAAATTATTTTAGGCTTTAGTTTTCGAAATTATTACAGTACTATAAATTTTAAGTCCAGGGTATTGTTGAACCCCAAGTTATTGACAACTTAAAACGATTTTAACGATCGCTGGTCAAAAAATTTACTGTTTCTATTTTAAAAATCCCCGGCATAAAAATAGCTTTTTTTTTCAAACGAAGAAACATTATGGGTGGGGGTGTTGCGATCCTTATTAAATGTGATATTGAGTTCTTACACGATAAAAGTTTTGAGTTTTTAAAAAGAAAAGTTTTAGTTAGAGAGTAAAGGTCTTTAGTTTCTTAGTGATATTATAAATCTAAAGCGTAAGAATGTGTTTATCTCAAAAAAATTGGTGATAAACGAAAAAGTGGTGAGATTTTGGAAAAGTATTTGTAAGATTATTCGTATGTTGCTAATTGATATATTGTAAATTATATATATTAAATTCCCAATTGATATATTGTAAATTTTTTAAGTTATTTTAAAAAATTTCCTCTATTCGATAAAAGATTTTTTTTATGCGTCAAACGATTTTTTCCAATAAAAGTACCGATTTCTGAAAATTCTGATTTGATATTCATTTACGAAACTATTAATAATACCTTTGAAATGAGCAAAATAATGTACTATTTTTCATTTCAAAAGTAGGCGCCTAACTACCCTAAAATTATTCGATTTTTTAACTTAAATAGTTTTTAAAATAAATTTTAGTGAAGGCTGTTTGAAACGTTATTGAATTAAAATTTAATTGACTAGCTCGTGTAACTAGGTCTGGTTCTTGTAACGCAAAACGTCGACAATATCTAAGAAAGTGATTTTCCACTTTAAATTCGGAATCTACACATATTTAAACCAACTATTTAAGGGCTGTCTAAAATAATTTCTTCAGACTCTAGGGGTCTAAAGTGTAAAGATACATCTAAAACCTCTAAAATGGTTGTTTGTTCTATCCTTGTTTAAAAATGTATCACGCACTCAACATGTGAGTGTTACATTGAGAAACTTTATCTGAGACTTGAAGGGTGCAAATTTAGGATAAAAAAGAGCATGTATGGTTTTAGAGGTGTCTTGACATATTAGACCCCTAGGGTCTGAACAAATTATTTTAGACAGCCCTTGAATAATTGTTTTTAATACGTGTAGATTACGAATTTGAGGAGGAAAATCACTTTCTTAGATATTGTGGACGTTTTGCTTCATCGGAACTAGGTCTGTTGAATTAATTCATAATTTTAATCCATTTTTTCATCATTGATTATTTCAGTTTTTAATGATTAAGGGTTCTTATTTTTGGGAAAAAAATTGTAACCTTCTTCTTTTATTGAGTCATGAGCGAGTCTTAAAATAATTAAAAACTAATGCTAATTTTTAAAAAATCCATTTCGACAGAACTGACCGGAACATCAACTCGTCAGATCATTTTCTATTCGTGAAGCTTCTTTGGTAAAAAAATTAATAATTCAAGAAACAGATTTGCCGAAAAATAAGTTTAATACACACTTTAATCCAATAATTCTTAAAATTCTAATTTAATTTTTGTTAAAAAGACCGTCATATTTTTATTTTTATTATTTTTAATTACAATTTTCAGTAAAAAAAAAGGAAGGAAAAATTTAAATAAAAGTTCTCTTCATAACATTTAAATAAAATCACAACTGTTTAGCGAAAGCCTTTAGCAGATTCACGAAGCTTTACTTGATTTTTTTAAGCATTTGACAAACAATTAAAAAGAAAATACACTTTGATGAAATTTGAAAATGTTTTTATACCTTATTTACCTAGCTAATATGAAATTTTATAATTTTTGTTTAATGTTTATTTGAAAAGAACACATAAAAAAATTACCTTAAACATGAAAACCCGTAGTATAAAATCAATCGGAAATTTTTTTACAAATCACTTTTAAATTATTGTTTTAAAAATGAATCCAAATGAACAAAATATTGAAAATCCCAACCAAAGTTTACCTGAACCATTTAAATTAACTACGAATAAAATTCATCCTGAAATCAAATCACAAGGATCAACTCAGTCGGGTACAAAAATCCCAGCTAAGAAATTAAGTAAATGTAAAATTATAAGTATAGTTTTGGGAGCTCTATCTTTACTAGCGGTAATTGTTATTGTTACTGTTCTTCTGGGTGTACTTCGTAAGCTTAATATTATTTTTGAGCTTTTTTTCTCAATTTTGATTTATCTTTTAATTCGTCAAGTTTCGAAAAAAAAATGTAGATATGGATCTGAGAACGACAAGTGTATTGAATGTGGTGTAAGTTATTATGGAAACAAAATAGTCGGAGGTCAAGAAGCTACTTCACACAGTTGGCCTTCGATTGTTTACCTTAGATTCAAGTACAGATTCGAATATGGCGGTTCTTGGTATCAATCTACTGCTTCTTGTGGTGGTACTTTAGTTAACCGAGACACAGTTGTAACAGCAGCCCATTGTTACATGAGATCAATAACTCTAAGCGGTGGAATTACTTATACAGTTGTAACAAACAGTGTTCATCAAACTTATGAGTCCATGTATACTGTTTATGCGGGTCTTCATTCAAAATCTTCTCTTTCAAGTGGTGTTGCCTTGGGAGTTAAATCGTTTACACTTCATCCAAGTTATAGCACATCAAGTTATTTGAATGATATTGCAATTATAAAGTTAAATCAAAGTGGTTTATTTTTTTGTGTTCTCTATAGAAAAGGGGTACAACTTTGAAAATAACATAGAAAAAGATTAGAGATTCAAAATATTTTTTAAAATAAATAAATGGGGGTTAGATTTGCAATTTAAAAAATTGCAATTTAATTTCACTGCTAAAAAACGACTTTTTAATTTTAATGATTTTTGAAAATTTTTTAATTAATAAAAAGGGTACTTGCCATTATCAGAAATTTTGAAAAAATTCCGAGATACTTCTTAAAAACCTTTGTTACATTTTTGGAAAAAAAAATTTAAAATTCATGAAAAATAAGAAAAGAAATAAGCTTTGAAAGTTTTCATTTGATATATCTCAAAATGTTTGATTCCAATGCTGGAGTTGATTGAACCATGTCTTAAAATATTGTTTAGGACATGATTCAACTAAATCAGCTTTTGGAACCATGGTCGAGCAAATGTCCAAAACTTTTTAAGAATTGAAAAAGCTTAGTTTATTAAAGCTTTTTTAATTCTTAAATTGTTTGATTCCAATGCTGGAGTTGGTTGAACCATGTCTTAAAATATTGTTTAGGACATGATTCAACTAAATAAGCTAATGGAACCATGGTCGAGCATATGTCCAAAACTTTTTAAGAATTGAAAAAGCTTAGTTTATTAAAGCTTTTTTAATTCTTAAATTGTTTGATTCCAATGCTGGAGTTGGTTGAACCATGTCTTAAAATATTGTTTAGGACATGATTCAACTAAATAAGCTAATGGAACCATGGTCGAGCAAATGTCCAAAACTTTTAAAGAATTGAAAAAGCTTAGTTTATTAAAGCTTTTTTAATTCGTAAATTGTTTGATTCCAATGCTGGAGTTGGTTGAACTATGTCTTAAAATATTGTTTAGGACATGATTCAACTAAATCAGCTTTAGGAACCATGGTCGAGCAAATGTCCAAAACTTTTAAAGAATTGAAAAAGCTTATTTTATTAAAGCTTTTTTAATTCGTAAATTGTTTGATTCCAATGCTGGAGTTTGTTGAACCATGTCTTAAAATATTGTTTAGGACATGATTCAACTAAATCAGCTTTTGGAACCATGGTCGAGCAAATGTCCAAAACTTTTTAAGAATTGAAAAAGCTTAGTTTATTAAAGCTTTTTTAATTCTTAAATTGTTTGATTCCAATGCTGGAGTTGGTTGAACCATGTCTTAAAATATTGTTTAGGAGATGATTCAACTAAATCAGCTTTTGGAACCATGGTCGAGCAAATGTCCAAAACTTTTTAAGAATTGAAAAAGCTTAGTTTATTAAAGCTTTTTTAATTCTTAAATTGTTTGATTCCAATGCTGGAGTTGGTTGAACCATGTCTTAAAATATTTTTTAGGACATGATTCAACTAAATCAGCTAATGGAACCATGGTCGAGCAAATGTCCAAAACTTTTAAAGAATTGAAAAAGCTTAGTTTATTAAGGCTTTTTTAATTCTTAAAATTTTTGATTCCAATGCTGGAGTTGGTTGAACCATGTCTTAAAATATTGTTTAGGAGATGATTCAACTAAATAAGCTAATGGAACCATGGTCTAGCAAATGTCCAAAACTTTTAAAGAATTGAAAAAGCTTAGTTTATTAAAGCTTTTTTAATTCTTAAATTGTTTGATTCCAATGCTGGAGTTGGTTGAACCATGTCTTAAAATATTGTTTAGGACATGAATCAAATAAATCAGCTAATGGAACCATGGTCGAGCATATGTCCAAAACTTTTTTAGAATTGAAAAAGTTTAGTTTATTAAAGCTTTTTTAATTCTTAAAATGTTTGATCTAATGCTGGAGTTGGTTGAACCATGTCTTAAAGTATTGTTTAGGAGATGATTCAACTACATCAGCTTTTGGAATCATGGTCGAGCATATGTCCAAAACTTTTTAAGAATTGAAAAAGCTTAGTTTATTAAAGCTTTTTTAATTCTTAAATTGTTTGATTCCAATGCTGGAGTTGGTTGAACCATGTCTTAAAATATTGTTTAGGAGATGATTCAACTAAATCACTTAAAGGAACCATGGTCGAGCAAATGTCCAAAACTTTTTAAGAATTGAAAAAGTTTAGTTTATTAAAGCTTTTTTAATTCTTAAAATGTTTGATTCCAATGCTGGAGTTGGTTGAACCATGTCTTAAAGTATTGTTTAGGAGATGATTCAACTAAATCAGCTTTTGGAACCATGGTCGAGCAAATGTCCAAAACTTTTTAAGAATTGAAAAAGCTTAGTTTATTAAAGCTTTTTTATTTCTTAAAATGTTTGATTCCAATGCTGGAGTTGGTTGAACCATGTCTTAAAATATTGTTTAGGACATGATTCAACTAAATCAGCTTTTGGAACCATGGTCGAGCATATGTCCAAAACTTTTTAAGAATTGAAAAAGCTTAGTTTATTAAAGCTTTTTTATTTCTTAAAATGTTTGATTCCAATGCTGGAGTTGGTTGAACCATGTCTTAAAATATTGTTTAGGACATGATTCAACTAAATCAGCTTTTGGAACCATGGTCGAGCATATGTCCAAAACTTTTTAAGAATTGAAAAAGCTTAGTTTATTAAAGCTTTTTTAATTCTTAAATTGTTTGATTCCAATGCTGGAGTTGGTTGAACCATGTCTTAAAATATTATTTAGGACATGATTCAACTAAATCACTTAAAGGAACCATGGTCGAGCATATGTCCAAAACTTTTTAAGAATTGAAAAAGTTTAGTTTATTAAAGCTTTTTTAATTTTTAAATTGTTTGATTCCAATGCTGGAGTTTGTTGAACCATGTCTTAAAGTATTGTTTAGGAGATGATTCAAATAAATCAGCTAATGGAACCATGGTCGAGCAAATGTCCAAAACTTTTAAAGAATTGAAAAATCTTAGTTTATTAAAGCTTTTTTAATTCTTAAAATGTTTGATTCCAATGCTGGAGTTGGTTGAACCATGTCTTAAAATATTATTTAGGACATGATTCAACTAAATCAGCTTTTGGAACCATGGTCGAGCATATGTCCAAAACTTTTTAAGAATTGAAAAAGTTTAGTTTATTAAAGCTTTTTTAATTTTTAAATTGTTTGATTCCAATGCTGGAGTTGGTTGAACCATGTCTTAAAGTATTGTTTAGGAGATGATTCAAATAAATCAGCTAATGGAACCATGGTCGAGCATATGTCCAAAACTTTTTTAGAATTGAAAAAGTTTAGTTTATTAAAGCTTTTTTAATTCTTAAAATGTTTGATCTAATGCTGGAGTTGGTTGAACCATGTCTTAAAGTATTGTTTAGGAGATGATTCAACTACATCAGCTTTTGGAATCATGGTCGAGCATATGTCCAAAACTTTTTAAGAATTGAAAAAGCTTAGTTTATTAAAGCTTTTTTAATTCTTAAATTGTTTGATTCCAATGCTGGAGTTGGTTGAACCATGTCTTAAAATATTGTTTAGGACATGATTCAACTAAATAAGCTAATGGAACCATGGTCGAGCAAATGTCCAAAACTTTTAAAGAATTGAAAAAGCTTAGTTTATTAAAGCTTTTTTAATTCTTAAATTGTTTGATTCCAATGCTGGAGTTGGTTGAACCATGTCTTAAAATATTGTTTAGGACATGATTCAACTAAATAAGCTAATGGAACCATGGTCGAGCAAATGTCCAAAACTTTTAAAGAATTGAAAAATCTTAGTTTATTAAAGCTTTTTTAATTTTTAATTGTTTGATTCCAATGCTGGAGTTGGTTGAACCATGTCTTAAAATATTGTTTAGGAGATGATTCAACTAAATCAGCTTTTGGAACCATGGTCGAGCATATGTCCAAAACTTTTTAAGAATTGAAAAAGTTTAGTTTATTAAAGCTTTTTTAATTCTTAAAATGTTTGATCTAATGCTGGAGTTTGTTGAACCATGTCTTAAAGTATTGTTTAGGAGATGATTCAAATAAATCAGCTAATGGAACCATGGTCGAGCATATGTCCAAAACTTTTTTAGAATTGAAAAAGTTTAGTTTATTAAAGCTTTTTTAATTCTTAAAATGTTTGATCTAATGCTGGAGTTTGTTGAACCATGTCTTAAAGTATTGTTTAGGAGATGATTCAACTAAATCAGCTTTTGGAACCATGGTCGAGCATATGTCCAAAACTTTTTAAGAATTGAAAAAGCTTAGTTTATTAAAGCTTTTTTAATTCTTAAAATGTTTGATTCCAATGCTGGAGTTGGTTGAACCATGTCTTAAAATATTGTTTAGGACATAATTCAACTAAATCAGCTTTTGGAACCATGGTCGAGCATATGTCCAAAACTTTTTAAGAATTGAAAAAGTTTAGTTTATTAAAGCTTTTTTAATTTTTAAATTGTTTGATTCCAATGCTGGAGTTGGTTGAACCATGTCTTAAAGTATTGTTTAGGAGATGATTCAAATAAATCAGCTAATGGAACCATGGTCGAGCATATGTCCAAAACTTTTTTAGAATTGAAAAAGTTTAGTTTATTAAAGCTTTTTTAATTCTTAAAATGTTTGATCTAATGCTGGAGTTGGTTGAACCATGTCTTAAAGTATTGTTTAGGAGATGATTCAACTAAATCAGCTTTTGGAACCATGGTCGAGCATATGTCCAAAACTTTTTAAGAATTGAAAAAGCTTAGTTTATTAAAGCTTTTTTAATTCTTAAATTGTTTGATTCCAATGCTGGAGTTGGTTGAACCATGTCTTAAAATATTGTTTAGGAGATGATTCAAATAAATCAGCTAATGGAACCATGGTCGAGCATATGTCCAAAACTTTTTTAGAATTGAAAAAGCTTAGTTTATTAAAGCTTTTTTAATTCTTAAATTGTTTGATTCCAATGCTGGAGTTTGTTGAACCATGTCTTAAAATATTGTTTAGGAGATGATTCAACTAAATCACTTAAAGGAACCATGGTCGAGCAAATGTCCAAAACTTTTTAAGAATTGAAAAAGTTTAGTTTATTAAAGCTTTTTTAATTCTTAAAATGTTTGATTCCAATGCTGGAGTTGGTTGAACCATGTCTTAAAGTATTGTTTAGGAGATGATTCAACTAAATCAGCTTTTGGAACCATGGTCGAGCAAATGTCCAAAACTCTTTAAGAATTGAAAAAGCTTAGTTTATTAAAGCTTTTTTATTTCTTAAAATGTTTGATTCCAATGCTGGAGTTGGTTGAACCATGTCTTAAAATATTGTTTAGGACATGATTCAACTAAATCAGCTTTTGGAACCATGGTCGAGCATATGTCCAAAACTTTTTAAGAATTGAAAAAGCTTAGTTTATTAAAGCTTTTTTAATTCTTAAAATGTTTGATTCCAATGCTGGAGTTGGTTGAACCATGTCTTAAAATATTGTTTAGGAAATGATTCAACTAAATCAGCTTTTGGAACCATGGTCGAGCAAATGTCCAAAACTTTTTAAGAATTGAAAAAGTTTAGTTTATTAAAGCTTTTTTAATTCTTAAAATGTTTGATTCCAATGCTGGAGTTGGTTGAACCATGTCTTAAAATATTGTTTAGGAGATGATTCAAATAAATCAGCTAATGGAACCATGGTCGAGCAAATGTCCAAAACTTTTAAAGAATTGAAAAAGCTTAGTTTATTAAAGCTTTTTTAATTCTTAAAATGTTTTATTCCAATGCTGGAGTTGGTTGAACCATGTCTTAAAATATTGTTTAGGAAATGATTCAACTAAATCAGGTAATGGAACCATGGTCGAGCAAATGTCCAAAACTTTTTAAGAATTGAAAAAGCTTAGTTTATTAAAGCTTTTTTAATTCTTAAAATGTTTGATTCCAATGCTGGAGTTGGTTGAACCATGTCTTAAAATATTATTTAGGACATGATTCAACTAAATCAGCTTTTGGAACCATGATCGAGCATATGTCCAAAACTTTTTAAGAATTGAAAAAGCTTAGTTTATTAAAGCTTTTTTAATTCTTAAAATGTTTGATTCCAATGCTGGAGTTGGTTGAACCATGTCTTAAAATATTGTTTAGGAGATGATTCAAATAAATCAGCTAATGGAACCATGGTCGAGCAAATGTCCAAAACTTTTAAAGAATTGAAAAAGCTTAGTTTATTAAAGCTTTTTTAATTCTTAAAATGTTTGATTCCAATTCTGGAGTTGGTTGAACCATGTCTTAAAATATTGTTTAGGAGATTATTCAAATAAATCAGCTAATGGAACCATGGTCGAGCAAATGTCCAAAACTTTTAAAGAATTGAAAAAGCTTAGTTTATTAAAGCTTTTTTAATTCTTAAAATGTTTGATTCCAATGCTGGAGTTTGTTGAACCATGTCTTAAAATATTGTTTAGGACATTATTCAACTAAATCAGCTTTTGGAACCATGGTCGAGCATATGTCCAAAACTTTTTAAGAATTGAAAAAGCTTAGTTTATTAAAGCTTTTTTAATTCTTAAAATGTTTGATTCCAATGCTGGAGTTGGTTGAACCATGTCTTAAAATATTGTTTAGGAGATGATTCAAATAAATCAGCTAATGGAACCATGGTCGAGCAAATGTCCAAAACTTTTAAAGAATTGAAAAAGCTTAGTTTATTAAAGCTTTTTTAATTCTTAAAATGTTTGATTCCAATGCTGGAGTTGGTTGAACCATGTCTTAAAATATTGTTTAGGAGATTATTCAAATAAATCAGCTAATGGAACCATGGTCGAGCAAATGTCCAAAACTTTTAAAGAATTGAAAAAGCTTAGTTTATTAAAGCTTTTTTAATTCTTAAAATGTTTGATTCCAATGCTGGAGTTTGTTGAACCATGTCTTAAAGTATTGTTTAGGAGATGATTCAACTAAATCAGCTTTTGGAACCATGGTCGAGCATATGTCCAAAACTTTTTAAGAATTGAAAAAGCTTAGTTTATTAAAGCTTTTTTAATTCTTAAAATGTTTGATTCCAATGCTGGAGTTTGTTGAACCATGTCTTAAAGTATTGTTTAGGAGATGATTCAACTAAATCAGCTTTTGGAACCATGGTCGAGCATATGTCCAAAACTTTTTAAGAATTGAAAAAGTTTAGTTTATTAAAGCTTTTTTAATTTTTAAATTGTTTGATTCCAATGCTGGAGTTGGTTGAACCATGTCTTAAAGTATTGTTTAGGAGATGATTCAACTAAATCAGCTTTTGGAACCATGGTCGAGCATATGTCCAAAACTTTTTAAGAATTGAAAAAGTTTAGTTTATTAAAGCTTTTTTAATTTTTAAATTGTTTGATTCCAATGCTGGAGTTTGTTGAACCATGTCTTAAAGTATTGTTTAGGAGATGATTCAACTAAATCAGCTTTTGGAACCATGGTCGAGCATATGTCCAAAACTTTTTAAGAATTGAAAAAGCTTAGTTTATTAAAGCTTTTTTAATTCTTAAAATGTTTGATTCCAATGCTGGAGTTTGTTGAACCATGTCTTAAAATATTGTTTAGGACATTATTCAACTAAATCAGCTTTTGGAACCATGGTCGAGCATATGTCCAAAACTTTTTAAGAATTGAAAAAGTTTAGTTTATTAAAGCTTTTTTAATTTTTAAATTGTTTGATTCCAATGCTGGAGTTGGTTGAACCATGTCTTAAAGTATTGTTTAGGAGATGATTCAACTAAATCAGCTTTTGGAACCATGGTCGAGCATATGTCCAAAACTTTTTAAGAATTGAAAAAGCTTAGTTTATTAAAGCTTTTTTAATTCTTAAAATGTTTGATTCCAATGCTGGAGTTGGTTGAACCATGTCTTAAAGTATTGTTTAGGAGATGATTCAACTAAATCAGCTTTTGGAACCATGGTCGAGCATATGTCCAAAACTTTTTAAGAATTGAAAAAGTTTAGTTTATTAAAGCTTTTTTAATTCTTAAAATGTTTGATTCCAATGCTGGAGTTTGTTGAACCATGTCTCAAAATATTGTTTAGGAGATGATTCAACTAAATCAGCTTTTGGAACCATGGTCGAGCATATGTCCAAAACTTTTTAAGAATTGAAAAAGCTTAGTTTATTAAAGCTTTTTTAATTTTTAAATTGTTTGATTCCAATGCTGGAGTTGGTTGAACCATGTCTTAAAATATTGTTTAGGACATTATTCAACTAAATCAGCTTTTGGAACCATGGTCGAGCATATGTCCAAAACTTTTTAAGAATTGAAAAAGTTTAGTTTATTAAAGCTTTTTTAATTCTTAAAATGTTTGATTCCAATGCTGGAGTTGGTTGAACCATGTCTTAAAGTATTGTTTAGGAGATGATTCAACTAAATCAGCTTTTGGAACCATGGTCGAGCATATGTCCAAAACTTTTTAAGAATTGAAAAAGCTTAGTTTATTAAAGCTTTTTTAATTCTTAAAATGTTTGATTCCAATGCTGGAGTTGGTTGAACCATGTCTTAAAGTATTGTTTAGGAGATGATTCAACTAAATCAGCTTTTGGAACCATGGTCGAGCATATGTCCAAAACTTTTTAAGAATTGAAAAAGTTTAGTTTATTAAAGCTTTTTTAATTTTTAAATTGTTTGATTCCAATGCTGGAGTTGGTTGAACCATGTCTTAAAGTATTGTTTAGGAGATGATTCAACTAAATCAGCTTTTGGAACCATGGTCGAGCATATGTCCAAAACTTTTTAAGAATTGAAAAAGCTTAGTTTATTAAAGCTTTTTTAATTCTTAAAATGTTTGATTCCAATGCTGGAGTTGGTTGAACCATGTCTTAAAGTATTGTTTAGGAGATGATTCAACTAAATCAGCTTTTGGAACCATGGTCGAGCATATGTCCAAAACTTTTTAAGAATTGAAAAAGCTTAGTTTATTAAAGCTTTTTTAATTCTTAAAATGTTTGATTCCAATGCTGGAGTTGGTTGAACCATGTCTTAAAGTATTGTTTAGGAGATGATTCAACTAAATCAGCTTTTGGAACCATGGTCGAGCATATGTCCAAAACTTTTTAAGAATTGAAAAAGCTTAGTTTATTAAAGCTTTTTTAATTCTTAAAATGTTTGATTCCAATGCTGGAGTTTGTTGAACCATGTCTCAAAATATTGTTAAGGACATGATTCAACTAAATCAGCTAATATTTTTTAAGAATTGAAACATTTTAAGAATTAAAAAAGCTTTAATAAACTTAGCTTTTTCAATACTTAAAAAGTTTTGGACATATGCTCGACCATCGTTCCAAAAGCTGATTTAGTTGAATCATGTCCTAAACAATATTTTGAGACATGGTTCAACCAACTCCAGCATTGGAATCAAACATTTTAAGATATATCAAATGCAAACTTTCAAAGCTTATTTCTTTTCTTATTTTTCATGAATTTTAAATATTTTTTTCCAAAAATGTAACAAAGGTTTTTAAGAAGTATCTCGGAATTTTTTCAAAATTTCTGATAATGGCAAGTACCCTTTTTATTAATTAAAAAATTTTCAAAAATCATTAAAATTAAATCATTCGTTTTTTATCAGTGAAATTAAATTGCAATATTTTAAATTGCAAATCTAACCCCCATTTATTTATTTTAAAAAATATTTTGAAACTCTAATCTTTTTCTATGTTATTTTCAAAGTTGTACCCCTTTTCTATAGAGAACACAAAAAAATAAACCAAGTGTAACTTTAAATAATAATGTTCAAATTTCGTGTATTCCAGAATCGACAAATATTTATCCAAATAAATCGGATATAAGTGCTTACATAGTCGGTTGGGGTTATACTGATAGCGCTGGTACAATAGCACCAGACAATTTACAAGAAGCTTTAATAACTGTTTATGACAGTTCAAAATGCTCATTGGTCTTTGAAGATACAACTAAAAATTGGGATAGTCAAATATGCGCGGGTAAATATTCAGGCGGAGTTGACTCATGTCAAGGTGATTCAGGTGGACCTTTGTACGTTAAAGATTCAGTTGATGGCAAGCAAAAGTATATTCTAAGTGGAATTACGTCTTATGGAGATGGATGTGCTTTAGCAACAAAACCAGGGTATGTTTTATAACTAACTAATTATTTGAAATTCATTCCTTTACAAGTTGTTGTTTAAAGAATATATACACGTGTTAGTGCTTATGTTTCATGGATAGAAAAATACATGAATTCATAAATTACTGAGTTAGAAGAATATTTTTCTGTTAATTGATGACGAGAACAATCGTTTTCAATTGATAATAGTAAACTTTATTTTCGAATTTTTTTTTTCTTAAAAACCCCTTTAAATAAAAATAAAACTCTCTTCCGTAAAAATGCGCAAATAAATAAACGAAAAAAGTTTATTCTTTATTACTTTTTTTGACAAGTCTTATTTAAACATTAAATCGGTTCTAAATAATCTATGGTTTAAATCACCCAAAAGATTTATTCTCATTACATAACATTCCCAACAAAATTGAACAAATTTTTAGAATTTTCAAAATTATACACAATGTTTGGATGCAACTGGGATCCGATGTAACGTCACTACGTTACAGTTTCATTAATTCTACTGTAGGTCATTAAAATTGGACCCACTCTGTAAAAAAAATGAACCCTCATTAATTCGAGCAATTAAATTTTTATCGGATTATCAAAAATTCGGTTTAAAGATATAAAAATGCACTGATTTTGCTAATTTTATTCGGAAAAAAGAGGTTTTAGGATCAATGAGTTTTGACTGTATTCAATAACTTAATATTATCATCAGTTTTAAAGAAAAGACATGTTTAAAATAAACTATTGAATAAGACGAAGTCTATTATTTTGTTTATTTTGTTTTAGACCAATCTCAATCTCTAACTCTTTAGCACACATCTTTGAAAAACTAATACTTCTGAACTCACCACGTTTACTCAAAATGAGCCCTATCAATTCGGATTCAGGATAAATATCTCTTGAAAACATGCAATTTTGATTGTAATAGAATCAATTCTTAATTATATTAAAGATAGAGAAGCAGAGCTTTTAGTTTGCGAGTAACGAGACGTTAAGATTAATATTTTTTTAGTAAATGAATTAGCAATCTAATTAATTGTGTCTTTAGTTTCTTTTCAATTCAATTAGCAAAAACTAAACGAATGCACTGAGTTGAAGATTGGTGCAGCTGTAAATGGTATTAATTTATCAATTATATCGTATTGTGACGACATTGTAATTATTGCCCCATCTTTTGGGCATTGTCAAACTCTTTTGAATGTGTGTTCAAACTTCTCTACAATGTGGAAAATCGAATTTAATCCAAGTAAGTCTGCAGCGATTACTTTTCAAAAAGGGAAAATTAAAGTGGGCTTCTTGTACAAACAATTTTGCCAATCAATATTCAGATATCATCTTGATACGGTTTGGATTGATGCTGATAAACTCAGTGAATTCGAAACAAGACAGAATTTGCTCTTAAAAAGAGCTCTCGGTATCAAGAAATTTTCAAGATTCAGACCAATGTTAGAGGCCATCAAAGTGGAAACAATTGAGCAAATTTACTGGAAACATAAAAAAATTCATATCGATACATTCGATTATAATACAAAAACGTCAATTTCTATGGTTGACCATGTCTTCCAATGTGCAAACCGAGGTTTAGTGGACTCAATTAAATTTGTTGTTCAAAAACTTAAGATTGAAATGTCACAAAATTTAAACTATTTTTACCTATTTAATATTTTAAACGACTATCTAAAAGTGGATTTTTTTACATAATTTTTTACTTTTTTTACGTTTTATAAATACTTCTTATTTTTATTTTATTTAAATTTTTCTTTTTTTTTGTGTGTGCCTGGTTGTCCCTAAAAAGCGGAAAACGGAATGCGGAAAACGGAAATTCCGCAGCACTTTTTCCGCGACAATTTTTTTTGTAAATCCGTAATTTAACCCCCTAAAAAGCGTAAAATCCGCGTTTTAGTATATAAATTTTTTTTTGCGGAATATTCAACATATCACGGAAAAATTTCGCGGAAATGCTTTGTTTAAAAACTAATAAATTTAAATAACCGAATTAGTATTTTATTATTGAGAGTAAAAATTAAGAATTTTTAAGATATGTATTTAAGTCTAAACTCAATCATCATTCAATATCTTCACATTTAAAACCATACTTGTAACACAACCAATTTTTGCCTCTTCCGCTTTTATAAAAAGTAGAAACTTTAGCACAAGCAAAATGAAACCAATAACTACATTTATCACATTCAATTGAGCTTTCTAAACAAACTATTGAACAAACAGGACACTTACAATGTTTTACTTTGTCGTCTATCAAATCTTTAACGAGTTTTCTCGAACTCTTATTAAAATAACCGGCCAACCATTCGATTTCAAAATCTTTTAAAAATATATCGCTTAACAATCTATGATCGGTCACAACCATGTTAGCTTTAACTACTAATTTCTTGTCAATAATCTTAAACAAAGAATTACGAAATTCAACTCTCAAAAGATCTTTGAGATAATTCTCAACAGAACTCGGTGTATAACAAAGGCCTTCATTTTCATTACTTTCAGTATCATTAGTATCAGCATCCTGTAATTCTTTCAATTTCAGAATTGATGAAGAATCGATTGTATTGACAACATGACCTCTTTTTTTTCGACCAGTTGAGCCACAATTTTTAGCTTTTGTCAATTGAGCTATGTTCGGCATCTTGTAATTATTAGATATATCGATACCATTAATAGACTGGACCGCCAAAATATGACAACATAATTGCTTATCGATACATGTACAAGAGGGTTTAGGCAAAAGCTTTACTTGAAAACAATTGTTTTTTTCGTCAATCACAAAATACAATTTTAAGTTAAAGTCGAAAGAAATTTTCTCATTGTTAACAAACCACAATGCGCGTCCTATTTTGGTATTAAAACGACTCTTAAGTTCGACAGGTCGTTCATTGTCTAAGTCTTCACCATCAGATGATGTTCCACCAATAGGCTCATTCAAAGTAGAAGTAGCAGTTTTTGACGATTGTGTTAAAGTTTTTACCGAATTGTCTTCTACCAACTCTAGATCGGAAATAGATTTTAAAACGCTATCAAAGTTAACACTTGCAATGCCAAAACAATTATCTAAATCATTAATTAAGTTTGGGATCATTGTCGTCTATCGATTCCGCTTCACTTGACTGTGAACTTTCTTCGCTGGTGTTAATGGGAGTAAATCTAACACCGCACATTCTTAAAAGTTCTTCTTTGTTAACGATTAAAGACTTGATTATTTCAGAGGGTTCCATCGATTCACGAGTGTTTACATATCTTGTATCAAGGTAGAATATTTCTTGATATTCGGGTTTCAATCTAAAGTTGCCCCTATTACCAAAGCCATATTTTACCTCATTACTATAATAAATAGATAATTGATGGAAGCTTAAAACCACGACATCTAACGGCAACTCGTTTCTCTCGTTCATTAGTTTCAATAAGTTGTTTAAACCCTCTGATTGATTGGTAGTTATGCCAGTAAAATTATTGAAAAGTCTTTTAGCAATTGGCTTTACAGAATAAGCGGCTAAACTATTAATGTCATTCGCAATATGTCTATTAAAATACTCTTTAAACTCAGGTTTCCATGGTGGAATAATATTTCCTGAGATATTGACGTAGCCATCCATTTTATTTTTTAGATGTTTTTCGAACTGTTGTTGAGTTGGCTGTAGAAACAGCTCTCGCAAGGAGTAAGTAAATTTATACTTACATAGCGAATATTCTGACACTGTTTAAGATCTCTTGGTCCTTTTTTTTTTGAAGAACTTTTATACACTAGATTGGGTATCGTTTTAGTTACTTGTTCTTTTATTTCGGTAAGAACGGAAGGTAGAGTTCGTTGAAAACTCGGAGCGTTCTCTTTGTTTTTAACGTTTCCGTGTGGACCAACTTTATAATCAATTTCGACACTTCCTTGTTTCGATTTATCCAAGTAGTGAATAAGTACGGGCAATTCTTGATCGACTAAATTGTATACGTCTTTAATGACAAATTTGTTAATAGTTCCGTCGGCTTCTATAAGCTGATAATAACTTTTAAACAACACCGGATTTTGTACGGGAAATGGTTTTTTTGCTCCGTTATTTCGCCATTTAAACAAGTCACAGTAATCTCTCTTCTTTTTCGGATCTTGACTCCAATAAAGTATCAAATCACCTGAAATTTTAAGTTTTTTTGTTAATGAAGTTTTATTTTTAATTTAAATTAAATTATTTTAACCTTATTTAGGTACTTGAATTAGTTCTGTGTGCATATTCTCTACTGGGTTGAAATTAACCAAAATTTCTTGAGCCAAATCGGCACTTATTCTTTCGAATTCAATTGAATAAACATTCATTTTTAGAAGTAATTTTTTTAATGATTATGACTTGACTTGATTTGTTTTATATAGTAAAGGACGCCATAAAGAGCGCTTCATTTTTCAAAATTTTAAAATCTTATCATATTTATTAGTGAATTAACTAAACTAACAAAATCAAACTTAACAAAAAATTTTAAATTTTTTTTCTATGTTCAAAAAAAGCATTTCCGCGAAATTTTTCCGTGATATGTTGAATATTCCGCAAAAAAAAATTTATATACTAAAACGCGGATTTTCCGCTTTTTAGGGGGTTAAATTACAGATTTACAAAAAAAATTGTCGCGGAAAAAGTGCTGCGGATTTTCCGTTTTCCGCATTCCGTTTTCCGCTTTTTAGGGACAACCTGTGTGCCTATGAGGCTTAATTCAATAGTAAAATATATAAATAAAAAATGATTTGTTGTGTTTACCTTATCCAATAAAAATTAATATTTTCGCGAATTGATTCGATTTTTATCCAATTAAATCATTGGCTATCCCGTCCAATCAAAATGATTCAGTACAAAACCGTTCGACTGTGCTTACTTTTGTTACACAACGAAAAAAAGTACCGTAACATAATTACATTTTAAAAGTTAAGAGTGTAATAAAAATATTCTTTTATTGATTAAATAGTTTTGATATAAAGTCTGAAATAAATAAAAAATATTTAGAAGTTATTCTTCTGAACTAGAAGCTGCACTATTTTCATTAACGTCTTCGTCCTCTGAATCACTGTCCAACTCATTATCCTTCAATTTTTTTTCAAGTTTGGAAAAATCGAATACTTTTACGGTATATTCCACATACCAAGTGGAAATCGCCCTTCAAAATAAGTGCCAACAAAGTAGTCTATAAACTTATCTGTATCCCTTGGTTGTAAGGTGCTCAAAATATCTATCTACATCCTCAATTGGAATTAATGCCAAACAACAGACCATTTTAAACCATTTAGCCATTTCTTCATCGTTTTGATATTTGCTTTTAAAACCTAAGTTACTTTGCTTTTTCATCAACGATTGAACAAAATGAAACGAGCACTTTTTCGACTCAATTCCAACAAAAATTTCATTAAATGACTTTATCGAAGCCAATTCAAAATCGGTCATGATAAACTTTTGATCGAGTATCAGATTATGAACTTTTGCAGCTGTCTTTAGTGATTTTAAAACAACATTTTAATCGCTCTGACGACGACGGTTCATAAGTGCATAACAACAAGGAATCATTCTTTTGTTAACATAAGCGTGAATAATGTATAGCTGATAAAAATGCTTAGCTGAGGTTCTAAAGGTTCCATCGACGTACCAATGCGTTGTTTTCGAGAGTGCCTCAAGTTGACTAGGTGACGAAAATACCAAAATATTGTTCCGATTATGATTACGAATTAGAAATTTGAAACCAGTTGAGGTCAGGGTAAACTCAGCTGGGATTACCAGTTCTCTTAAAGTTTTTGGTAACTTCGATCATTCTTTTTTCGTCGTAATTGTCACGCTTTCTAAAATAACCTCAATGTGATATTCTTCGGTACTCGAACCTACGGGTATGTCTACCTACGGTGGCCTACCGGATTCTATACCGGGTGTAACACACCGTCCAAGGCCTATATGTGGAAGTCCTCATTGAGGTATTTCGTTCCTATCCACTGCCCAGGGCATCCCGTGGTCCTTATCCAATTATACCAATAATTGGATCTGCCGTTCCCCGCGCCCTGACTTTGATGCAAACACTAACTTATAATTAATTCTTTGATCTTGAATTCTTAGCTCTATTTCTCTAGCTTTGACGAAACATAATAAAACGTAGTACCTTTAGTTAAATCAAGCACAAACGTAAACGGTCATAAATCATTAAACAACTTGGTAAAACACTTTAACAATTTATGTATCGACCAAAAGTAAACCATCTCTTTCATTCGACAACCTATCAAACGTAAACTTGTCTAGTTAAAACAACAAGTTAAACAATATTACGTATTGATCTACGAAACGATATAATTTTGACTTTTAGCCTCTCAAAATCATAAACATGAACATTCTTTTAATGTGTAGATCGCTAAATTCGACGTTTATTTTTCTTTGTTAATCAAACTTTCGGCATATTCTCAAAAACTTTAGAACAATTTACAAATATTGAATTCGGTAAAATATCATAGAAGAAAAAAACTCTTTACTAACAGTTTGTATTATTTTTTTTAAAAATTAATTTCACAAATTTTATGATCCATAAATTACCATTGCAATTCGAATACTAATCAAAATAGCTAAGTTAGCTATAAACCAGATCATTTCAGTTTCTCCATCAGGAATCGACTAAATCTTTAATGTTATACAATAATTAAAGATTACTATCGACAATTTAAAAAAATCAAAATCTTAATCAGTTTTATTTTTTTTTTTTATCTCTAAATTGTAATGAGCAGCCTGCATCTCAATCTTCAAAAATAACTTTCATCATTCCTTGTGATTAAAACCATTTTAACTTCCCATTTTTTTTCCCGTTATTTGCCAAACTGAAGCTAAATTATGTTTTGACTAACTCATCATGAGTTAAGCGATTACTTTGGTGTCTGTGCATAATCGAAATTTTCACGACTACCACTCAAATAAAACGACTAATATTTGCTGAGAACCTTTATAAGGCTAGCATTCTTAGCGTATTTTTTTTATAAACCAAAAAGGCTCAGTAACACATATCGCTTCTTCTTTATCAGTAGTCGTTTGTAAGTTCGTTTACAAGTTCTACTTCCGTTACGATTTTGTATTTATTAACTTAAGTTCTGCTCTCTTTCTTATCTTATTCGTCAATAATGGAATATCATTATTTAACAATTCATTACGAACGAATAGATGAGTCTTACAATAAGTTCTGCTCTCTTTCTTATCTTATTCGTCAATAATGGAATATCATTATTTAACAATTCATTACGAACGAATAGATGAATCTTACAATTAACTTTTTAGTTTTAGTATTCCGGAGACAATGACCATTAAATTGTAATAATCGTATTCGTATGACTTCGGCAAGACGATCCATAATCACAAATATGTAAAAGTTTTCAATCGATCCAACATATTTAAAACTAGGTTTAATTTTTATGTTTTTATTTTCGGCTTATGTTAATTTATCGATATGCACCAAATTCAGAATCAGAAATACTTTCAAATCTAATATCAAATAATCTCGACTTAGCATTCAAATTTTGAAGTTTACGATTCTGTTTACATTTTGCACTTTGTATAGGACAAATGTGAGCCTATTTTTCAAAACATTATTAATCTAAAATCTAATACACGGAATGTCGAACACTTGTCTCTAGTATTATAAGAACATCAAATCAAAGCGTTAATATTACTTTATAAAGAGTGAAAAATAAATTTATTCCATTTTGAAGAGCAAGGCTAATCAAATCTCATTAGGCATTACGACTTAGGAATTGAATTCTCTTTGGTGCTCAATAAACTGAAATCATTCAATCTTAAGAACGATTAAATTGAAACACTGGATGATGAATCATTTAGTTGTGAATACTTTTTAATAGGGACACTATTATTGATTATAATTTAGATCCAATCAGCTTGTGTCAATTTAAGAGCTATGTCTTGTAATTACAATCATAATGATTACATTTTTTTTTTGTTCATTGACATCATCAACATTCCGATGTCTTTACTAGGATTGATCAGTAAACATTCAAAGTACATTTTTTCTTTATTCTAACAAAAATCATTCGAAAGAACACAACTCAGACTTAAAAACACATTTTCAGACCAACGAGAAACCAAAAATTTTCTACTTGAGCTCAGAATCTTAAATTTGTTTTATCGCATTATAATCTTTCTTAATCAAATCATATTTCATAAATTTTAAAATTATCAATCAGAATCAATTTAAACATCGTAATCACTGTCAATATCACGGTATCAGTATCTTAATCACCCGATATCATTGATTGAATAGTTTCCGACGATTACAGTTAGGTTTTAACCCTTTCGAGGTACTTAACCTGAAGTACCTACTCTTAACATAATGAGAACAGTATCACTTCTTACTTAAAACTTTGGACTTTTAACTTAGACGATTTGAAAACTAGTTAAAACACTTTTAGTTTAACTCATATCATAACTAGGTTTAGAAGACTTAATTTTTCGAACCAATTGGGAACCAAGATATGAGAGATACATTTCTTTAAGGAACGTAGACGTCTACGGGAAGATTGGATAAATAATTCACCCAAAAACTGTAGTAATGATCCCAAGTACTAGTATTAAAAATTTTACTTCCCTGTAACTGATTCAATTTTTGTAACTCTTTTGCTCGTTGTGTAAAAGGATCGAATTTAAATCAAATGAAGAAACTCCTTGAACGATTACAAATATTTTATTCTCAATCATTTTCATTCAGCACTTAGCTCATCTGAACTCGAAATTGTTCTATATACCTTAACATCACTTAACTTTCGAATTGTATACTTAACTCCGCCATTTATCGATTTTATTTTATACTGGTCACGACACCACTTGTTGGCGGGAGTAGTTGTGGAAATAAGAGTGAATAAAATATAATATTTGTTCGACAAAACTCTTTATTAATTACAATATATTTTCTATTATTAGTACTTCTCATAACTCTTAGATATAAAAGATAGAATGAACTAAATGCATTCTAAATATTTAAGCTTAGAAATAACCAAGTTAAGTTTATGAAACAATGCAACTGACTAGTAACTTTAGATTACTAGTATGAAAGGACCCTTAACCAAGTAAGCAGTTACGTTGCATAAGCACCCGCTAACAATCGAAAAGTATTAGACCAGAACTTAAAGTCGGTTAAGATTCACAACGAATTTTAAGATTAGTTTTGAACTGGTTAGCTATTTGATCAATCTCAGTAAAACGCTTATGTAAAGCAAACTCATGCTTAGTATAACGTTCAATTTTTTCATCGTTTAGTGTAACTGATCTTGAGGAACATTTTATCTTACATAGCCAGTTGATACTTTTTTTATTCAACCGTTGACATATAAAAAGATAATTATTGAGGCATAAATCGTAAGCATCGTAGTTTGGATTGTCTCTTAAAGAGACAATCCAGCAATTTCTTATGTGGTTTATTTATTAAACCAATTATTCGTAAAATATTCTATACGATTATAAGTATTCATTGTTTCATTTGTTTGAATTTCTAATTGTTTAGTTTTTTTTTTTAAATAATTTAAAATTGTTTCAATGTGTAACAAAATTATTTTTTAAGTTTAGCAGAATTTTTTCAAACTTTATATTTCGTAATAATTTTTTTTTTTTTTAAATTTGTGATCTTATTGTAACCAATTCTTTTCGAGATAAGTCATATCACGCGAGTCGATTGATTTTATTAAGTCGTCGTATGCTTCTTGAAAGAAACTCTCGGTATCACAATTAAGCAAAGACGATAGTATTGGTAGCAATTCTTTGTTTTTAATTGCTCTTCGGAATATTTGTTCACAGTGAAATTTACAGGAGATTATGTCAGCGTCCGGTAAAAATTTTGTTAAAACGTTCCATTCAGTCATGTCTTTATCGATCATAATTGTTTTTGTTTTTTCGATGTAGTTCAATTAGGTAAAGATGTCAATAAATCGATCCAGCAACAGTTGTCTTTTGTAAGCCACGATAGCAAAAGCTACGATTTAAGAGTTACCATTTCAATCACGCACGACGATCAAATACACCGGATAGTTGTTTTGATTTAAGCAATGAGTCCCGTCAATAAATAGTATTTCGACGTATTGTGCATTTAACTTCTTCATTTGTAAATTTTGATAGAAGATCATTAAGAGTGTTTTTGAATTTTGTTGCTCGTATACAAGTTTGAAATTGTTGTGATTGTCTTTCTTGATTCGCTAGTTTATGACGTTTTCAAAAGCCTTTAACGGATGATCATCTTTGGTGATGTTTTTCTTGGAAAGTTTATTGTGAATGTTCCACATGCCACGTTTTGTTAGCCACTTTTTCGTCTTTACGCTCATTGTCATAGCAATCATCTTTGCATCACCGCCGGTTTCAAAGTGTTCGTATACCTCTTTCTCTTCGTCTTCGGTAAGTCGTCTATTAACGTAATTGCTCGAATTTAATGACATGTCATATTAGTAGAGTACTCTATTTATATGACATGTCATTAACAAACGAACACTGGTTTTTAAAAATTGAAATATTCGCTTTGTATGAAATGTCGTATAAATTGAATACATAGAAAAATTGTAATTTTTTGATATATTTTCAGTTTATATGACACTAGGGGCATAGCACGGTACCGTGCGTAAATATTATTTAATAATATTAAAAAATATATTTTAAAATATTTATAAGTTTAAAGTTTAATAGCATCGCTTATAAAAAAAATTAATAAAAAATTACAAATATGTTTGATGTTTTTTTTTACAATTATTATTTTCAACTGATTAATTCCTTGTATACTATATTTTTGGTGTAATATTCCCCTGGTTTTAACTCGCCCTGTTTTCCCTCGAAATCCATTACTTTGATTCTTAGGCCAGATTTAGAAGTTACTCTTGAAGCTGCGACGTATAATTGACCATGTGAAAAGCATGGTTGTGGAAGATATAAACCAATTTTTTGGAAAGTCTGTCCCTTATTTAAATTTGCGATTTTACTAAAAATGTATAATATTGTTTAAATAAGCTTGGCTTACTTGGCTTTTGTTTATCGTCATAAAAAATGCCAATCGAATAGGGAATTGTTTTCTTTTCAAAACGAATGGCAAATCGGAGCTTTTACTATATAAATCAATCCTTGGCAAAAATATTCTTGAGCCAATGTGTTTTTCTTTTATAAAAATATATTCTTATTCTAAGTTTTTTTTGGTTTTATTAAAATAATTGATTTTACCATTGCCGGAAATAATTTCAACGTCTAGTATGTTATTGTAAATATTACGAATAATAACTCTGGTGCCATTACATATGCCTTGTTGCATATTTTGATTTCTGAGAACCATTGCTATTATTCCAACTTTAATTTCTAATTTATGAGGAGCCATTCCAATTGAGGCGACTGAATTTAAAAATTCAAGTGGAAAATTTAATCTCTCTTCTTCGTCGTCACATTCGCATTCATCAATGCTGAATATTGTTGATTTGGTTCCAATAATAATTTCGTCGATTACTCTGTTGTTCATTTGGTCACAGTCTTCGTTCTTTGGTGTAAGGCCGACGGTTGTTTTAAAATATTTTTCATCAGTTATATTTCCAAAGATTAATTTAATTTAATAGAATTAGATAGAATAGGGCGACAGTCTAATCATTTTCTAAACATAAAATTGATCAGATTGATCATATTTTTCAGGTTACTTATTAGACTATAGCCGAGAATATATATTAAATTTACGAACTTTAAATTGTAAAGTTTATGCTCGTTGATATTTTTTTCTTTTAAAATATTCAAAATCGTTTCATTCACGTCTTTTATTTTGTTATTGATAATTTTAGCTTGGCTAAGAGCATTAGCATAAGCAGTTAAATGAGCCTGAAAGGCGTCTATATCAATGCATTCTTCTTTTTCTTCTTTGATTTTAGGTGTGTTTTCAGCATTAGTGCATATCAAATGCAATTGTTCATTTTCCAAATCATCTTCGTTCAAATTATTTGCTTCGCTTGTGATTGTGATATCTTGAGTTTGTTCATGTGATTTCTTACTATCTTCTTCGTTGATATTTACTTGTTCTTTTATTCTGCTTTCTTCCTCTATTTTTTCTTCTACCTTTGTTTTTATTCCTTTCAAAGCTAAAATTATCAATAACAAAATAAAAGACGTGAATGAAACGATTTTGAATATTTTAAAAGAAAAAAATAAAAGAATAAAAGAATAATAAATGAAAGGAATAAAAACAAAGGTAGAAGAAAAAATAGAGGAAGAAAGCAGAATAAAAGAACAAGTAAGCTTTCGTTATCTCTTAGAATTCTGGGGTCTGTTAAAGCTCAATATCAATGATCTTCAATTTTCAAGATCAGTGAAATTGAAGATCAGATTATTCAATTATTGATACTGAAGTTAATTAACTGATATTGGTTTTCAAGATCAGAAAAAAAAATCAGTGAAAAAGAGATAATTTTTAATTACATAATGATAATTTTGAATATTACAAGTAAAAATCCATATCGAAGGTCAACGACTTGTTTGAGTTCTCAGATAAAAGACTAGTACCGCATGCGCTCGTTATGGAAATTGTTGACAAGTTTCAAATTAATTAAAAATTATCTCTTTTTCACTGATTTTTTTTTCTGATCTTGAAAACCAATATCAGTTAATTAATTTCAGTATCAATAATTGAGTAATCTGATCTTCAATTTCACTGATCTTGAAAATTAAAGATCATTGATATTGAGCTTTAACAGACCCCAGAATTCTAAGAGATAACGAAAGCAACAAAAATTTATTTAATTCTACAAAAACAACGAAAGAAAATAATGCAGAAACAGAGGCTTTGAAAAAGTCGATTAAGCCTAAAACAGAGTGTACCAGTTGTGGTAAATATTTTGAAGCAAAGAACGGTATAAAAACACATATGAGATTATGCCATGTCACAAAAATATAATCCTTACAATTGCCAAAAAAAACAAACAAAACATAATTTATTTTTTTTTTTTTTTTTTTTTTTTTTTTAATACTTCCTGAACTTTATTTATTTCTTAATTTTAAAATCTGTACCGTTTTAACCTAATATAAAGTAATTCACAGATACAACACCAAGAGTGTGTATCAATTATTGTGCCATTTTATATAAATTAAATAAACTATAAACTATATAAAATCGTTTATAAACGAATACAGATAAAGTTTGAGCATTAAAAATACACTCTTTTTTACAACATTAAGTTAATGCAAATAATTTTGCTTCTTCAAGTAATTCCGGAAATTCTTCGTAAAATATTAATCTTTTGTATGATCCTCTGGTGACTCTCAAAATTAAACATAAGTCGTCTTCATCAACAATTGTATTGAGCAATAAGTGACATTGTTGAAAACTCATTAAACGTAACTTTATCGAGCAATCTCTCGTATAATCATAAGATTGGTTTAACAATCTAACAAACGAATTTTCCGGGTACCAATATCCAACCAAAAGGCGATTCACCGTTTTAAATGTACAGTAGTGATGGGCAAAAACCAAACCTGGTTTGTCTGGTTTGCTTAAAAAACCAAATCGGTAAACCAAAATTTTTGCAAGCCAAAATTGGTAAACCAAAATTTAAGCATACCAAAACTGGTAAACCAAAATTTAAGCATGCCAAATATAGCTATTCTGGCAAACCAAAAATCGCTAAAATTAGGAAAAAAAATGTGTCATGTACTAGCGCAAAATTTTCAAATCACTTCCAATTTTGATCGATCCAGTCTTTTTTTAAGGTATATTTTCGACACCATCAAAAATAGAAAGGATTATTTTGAATGTACTTATAAAAATAAGGTTGGTTTTAATAACTGTTGAGGTGTGAGAAATTAATTTTAAAGATTTATACTAATTTGAAGACTTAAAAAAAAAATCAAACACACAGCTAGCTAAACTAAATGAGTAACGTTAAAGTTGATACCCTCTCTCAAAAAAGGCGTCGGAATACATTTTCAAGTATTTTGAATGGCCCGAATCAAGCTGACACACCTAGAGAAAATACCCAAGTATCATCGGCTTCATCTAGCAAATCAATAACCAACGAGAAATGAAAATATTGATGATGATAAAATCGATAGGGCTCTTTTTTTTGTTTAGTTTAATTCTCTGTTTTTTAACATTTTCGATAGTTGAAAACCAGTCTTTTAAGGATTTTGTCAGTTCTTTAAACAGGAGCTATAAGATTAAAAGTAGAAAAAAATTAGGTAAATGACATTTTCAATAATAACATGAGAACATAATGAAGATTTTTGGGTCTATTCGAAAGAAAAAAAATGAGTTCCCCGTTCTTTCGAGTTTAACAAGGAAATTTTTCAAGTTAATTGAAGTTAATTTTGTATTATCTTTTTTTTCGAAAATAATACCAAACAGGTCTGCTAAATCATTGGTTCTGCCAAAATTGGTTTTTGCAAATTTTGGTTTGCTAAATGTTGGTTTACCAAAATTTTAGCATGCTAATTTTGGTAAACCAAAAAAAACAAGAAAACTCCCATCACTAATGTACAGACTGAAACAACAACCTCTAATGATAAATTTTCAAGGTGCTGTTTTTTTTACTAAATAAAAGCGATTTTCAATAAAGAATTATAAAAAAATATTAAAATTATTTTTATTTTAGATTTTCTTGTTCAAATTAAAGTCTAAATTTTAAAAATTCTTTAATTATGGTTTTGGACTCATGTTTATATTAGGCTGAGGATATGCAACTGATTTTATTTGATTAAATTGACGCTTTTCAATTTCTTTTGGACCAAAATTAACTGCCATTCCCATCGGAGAACCTCCAACACTCAAATAAACAAAACCACCTTGCATGGAAGCACCTGTTGAAGCTTTACTTGTTGCATTATATTTGTATTCAGGGTTACTTGAATTGTTTATAATGCTAGAAGCGAGTTCATTTACAAGAAAGTTTTGGGTGCTTTTACCAGTTGCATGGTGATAAGATGGTGGTAAATTGTTCATTTCAGGCTGATAAATAGGAGCAGTGGGAACTTGGTTTGGAATATCATTATTTGGAATTTTAGTTTCTTTTGCGATTACAGGATAAATTAGCTCAGGCATTTTTTAAAATTTTAGAAATAAATTTCCAAATTGTTTAAACTTTAAATCTGTTTTGATATTATCAATTTTAAACAAAAAAAGAACTTGGTTCCTAAGATACTAATTTAGTTTGTTTAATTTTTAAAGTGTTTAATTGAGACTACCTTGTTAATTTTCTTAAGAAATGTAAACTTAACATTTGGCGATTCATTTTTTTTGTCAACACAAAGGTTACGATTTCTTAAAACCGGTTCCAATCGATTTATTTTTGATTCAAGTGAAACTTTTTTAAAATGGCACTTATTTAAGGGTAGCCTAACTTCAGAATCCCCAAAAAAAATTTTCGGGCCAGGGGGTCCGAAGTTAAATAACCCTCAAAGAAGTACCGTAAATCCTTGCAAACTACCCCGGGGTAATGGACCATAAATAGCTTAAACCCCCCTACCTAAGACTCGGTTATAACCCCAGTTTTTTGCATTCGATTTTTCTGTTTAACCCCGGGGTAAAATTAAAAAAATCAAATTAATTCTTAAAAATTAAAACGAAAAAAATTAAAACAACCCCAGTGTGCTTTCACTTTATTTTTTGTACAGTCTCATGGGATTTTATTTGTGTAAAAATTACACACCCATGAGCTTAAAATATCAACGTCAACTATGCTTGATTTGTTTCATAGACAATTGAGGCATTTTATTCTAAACCATGAATTCAGTGATGATGTTGATGATGATAATGCTCACAATATTAATGGTTTCTTTTCTGGTGACGAAGTATCAGTTGATGAGATAGTTCAAACTTGTAAAGAGAGTGGTGAAGAGTCTGATATGGAAATAAATTGAACATTTTAAAATTATTTTTTTCTCTTTTTTTTAATTTTTTTTATTATTTTTCTAAATTATAATCGAACCAAAATAATTATAACCCCAGTCAAAATTCAAATTTTTTTTTTTATAAGCCCATTTAAAAAAATAAAAAAATTTATTTTAACCCCGGGTCTTTGGTATAATTAAAAAAAAAAAACATAGGAATAAATGATATTTTTTAAAATAGTACCCCAGTGGTTTTTTATTTGAAGCCCATGGGGTAGTTTGCAAGGATTTACGGTATGTCATTTTAGAACGTCTCGCTTGAATCGAAAATAAATCCAATATTAAAAGTAACCATATTTTCTGATAGAGAATCGAATTTTCTACACGATAAGAGAAAAGTCTAAAAAGATTTAAGATTACGTGGAATATTACGGAAAAACAGCATATTTTTAGACACTTTTTCAGTTTTTTAGGATCTACTTTTTTATTTACCCATAAACAAACACTTTCTATATAAATTCTGAAACTGGACATATTATAATATATTTGGTAAGTTGCCACAACCCGAACCAAAGAAAAACAGAAAAACGTGAGCTTTTTTGATCACATGTTTAACAGCGACTTCTTCAATAATTCACTGACCGAAGTTATTGATTTCGATTTGTTATAAATTAACTAGGCATCATTTTAGGAATTTAAAAAAATACTTTGAGATGGAAAAAAATTAACATTTAGATATTAGGCTTAGTACAGAATCAAAAATAGCTGAATACTGTAGCGAAATTCCGATTCCGCATTTTAGGAACAGTTAAGATGGACAAAAATTGGACAGCAATTAACGGTCAGCTTGCCGCCAACGTGACAAATCCCCCTAAAACTTTTACCATTCTGTACCAATTTGTTTGAGACAATCGATCTTTTTCAAATTTATTAGCGTCTGGAAATTCAATGGACTTTGTGTACACAGACTTTAAGCCTAACATCGACTGTTTCTCTACTAATCGTGGATTTGATGGTTAAATTTAGACTTGGATAAAAAACTTTCTAATAGATAAAAAACAAAGTATTGTACTCGGAGATATCGCATCAGAATGGTTGGAGGTTACTAGTTGTTCTCCTCAAGGGTCAGTTCTTGGACCGCTGCTATTTGTAGTATTTATCAATGACTTGTCAGAATTACTTTGCAATGAAACTAAGAATTATGTCCATGATATGAAGATCATAAAATCAATTATCAATATGATAAGCCAGCCCTACAAAGTGATTTGGATACGTTGTCTAGTTTGTCAATTACATGGAATTGAGTGTTGAGAAATGCAAAGTTATAGAATCAGCACTATGAATTCACGATCTTCAATAAATACAGAACCGAGCTTTTAAGTACAACGTGTTTTGAAAAGGATCTTGATGTGTATTTTCATAGTGAGAAACAAGCTACTGGGTATGATATGGATGAATTTTGACTACTTTGATGTAAATTTGGTTCCATGTATACTCTTTACACGTCATTAGTGAGACCGATTATAGAATACGGTATCAGCGCCTTGACTTCTTATTATGAGGGTAAAAAGAAGCAATTGGAAAAAGCTCAACGTAGAGCGACGACAATGACTTCGGGTTTCAAACGAATTGAATACGAAGAACGATTATCAAGGATGGATCTTATGTCACTTAATACAAGAAGGGGAAGTGGTGATTTGATTCAATTTTACAAGATCGTTAATGAGTTAGAAGCTGTCAAATTAATGAATGACATCAAGTATAGTTCAGCAAATAATAATTATAATTTAAGGGGTCACTCTAAAGCAGTTTCAAGAGAACTCATCTAAAATTTCCCGGTACAGAGTGATCAATTATTGGAACAGTTTATTGAGGAATGCTGTGATTAAGAATAAATGAAAGGTCAAATGGAAAGAACTGTTCACAGCCTCACGGCTAAACTCGGGTCGCAGTTATTTTTTACTACTATCACTACTATCGAATCAGCACTGCATAAGACATGTTCTTACATCTTCAGTTGCATATTTTTTCAATCATCAATGATTTACTAATATAAAGTTCTATAACACTAACACTTGTAACACTTATAACACTTATTATGTTTTATGATCAGTAACACATAAATTATTTTCGAAACACTTAGTAACACTTAATAAAACTTTTTTTTGTCTTTTGTAAAACTTATTTTTTTTAGTAAAACTTTTAATATACGATTATTCTGATCTTTAATAATCTGTTCAACGTCCAAACACACATGGATAAGATCATCGCCAAATTTTAAGGAGAGTCAGGAACGAGTTTCCCTATTCATTTTTTGCTACAAACGAATGATGAGAATTCAAATAATATTTGAAAAAATGCGAGATTTTTTTAGAAAAAAGGTATTGAAAGATTTAATGTTAAGATATTACATGGTCAAATATAAAATGAGCCAAGACGTCATGAGACCCATCAAAATGTTTAATCTGGTTTAATAATCACAGTGTAGAAACAAAAAGTGTTTAAGTGCAAAAAACGTTGATTTTGAAAGTTTTATTAAAATTTTAGGTTTTATGAAAGAAAAAAAAGCTTTAACACTTAAATAAAACTTTTTTATGTGAATATCTGAACTAATCAGATACTGATCTTGTTACTACCTCTGTATTTGAATTTCATGTACGTAAGTGTTTCGATGATATTATATTTTACTACATACAAAAATTACGTTTTGCTCAAGTGTTACAAAGAAATATGTTTTACCAAAGACAAAAAAAGTGTTATGAAATGTGTAAAAATCCCAAATCTAAATAAATAAATTTTGATAATACCATTAATTAAATGAAGGTTTAAGGGATTTAAAGAATTTTAGATTGAAAAATCTCGATTTTTCGAATATTTACGACTCTTTTTGGTATTTCTTGGAATGTTTAACAGTCTATTTGTCGATAGTGTTCCATTGTGTAAATGGATAAAGGGAAATTCCATGGACCCAAGTAGTAAATAAATATTATGTTTTACTTGATAAAAAAATTAAGTTTTACAAAAGACAAAAAATAGTTTTATTAAGTGTTACTAAGTGTTTCGAAAATAATGTATGTGTTACTGATCGTAAAACATAATAAGTGTTATAAGTGTTACAAGTGTTAGTGTTATAGAACTTTATATTAGTCAATGATTTAGAGTTAAAAACCGAATTTTATAGACCAACATTTTGTCTTTTAAAAAAAAAATATCCCGAAATTTTGCACTTTTGCAAATAGACTTTTTTTACTCGTAGACCTCATACTTTTTTTTTACGAAAATAAAAAAAATTGCAGATCGACAAAAAAATATAATCAAAAATTATTTATTCCATTTTTTTATGATCTCAAAAAAAAATTTTTTTATTTTTTTCAACTTTTTTATATTGAAAAAAAACAACTATATACAACTAAACTTTCGGTTCATGTGACCACTAAACAATGACAGGCAGTTGTTTGACTAATGTGAATGCTAGTTTCACAAACGATTGCTCGTCATCATGGCTTGAACTCGAAAGCGATCCAGGTCTATTTACATTATTAGTAGACGATTTTGGTGTCAAAGGCATACAAGTCGAAGAAGTATACGATTTAACAAAACCATTAGACAATTCAATATATGGTTTTATATTTTTATTCAAATGGATTGAACGTCGTAATGGACGACGAAATAAATCGTCTAATTTAGACTCAAGCTCGAATTATGTAACCGATCCCAATGTTGTTAATAAAATGTTTTTTGCTCATCAAATTGTCCCCAATTCTTGTGCAACTCACGCGCTTTTAAGTGTCCTTTTAAACTCAAGAGAAAATAATTTGTTCAAATTAGGAGATTTATTGGAAAATTTTAAAAAAATTTGCGAAGGTCTAGCACCGGAGATGAAAGGCCTAGCGATTGGTAATCAACCAAAACTAGCACAATCTCACAACTCATACGCCAAACCAGATAATTCAACCAAAAAACCAACCCTATCAACCTCTTCGACACCGAACTCAAATGGTGGTCCTCAAATAACCCTAACTGTATCCAACGAAATATTTCATTTTATATGTTTTGTTCCAATAAACGGTCGTCTATACGAACTTGACGGTCTTAAGCCTTTTCCTGTCGATCATGGACCACTTGAAGTTAACGACACAGACCCCGAACTATTAAACAAATTATTAAACGATGACATTTTAAAAGATTTAAAATCTATAATTCAAAATTTAAACGATAACTATCAGCAAGATAATTTAAATTGGACAAACAAATTCAAACAAATAATCGAACAAAGACTACGAAGTTTTAATCAGGGTCAAAATAATCACGAGATCAGATTCAATTTAATGGCAGTTGTAGCCGATAAAATGACGAGTTTAAAACAAGACTATGATTTGTTAGAATTGAATAAAAATTTGTTAAATAATTTAATAAATGATTTTGAAAGTGATTCGGGATCGTCGCCTGGGTCTGATGATAATCGACGACAGTTGAGAAGTTCTAAAAGAGATGAAAAGTGTGTAGATATTTATGTTGATTTGATGAGTGATTTTACAACCGCCAATTTAATAAACTCTAAGACAAATACCACAAAATTTCGAAATGATTTTAAAAGTTTGATAGAAAAGTATGACTTGGTTGAATTGGTCAAAATGTACCAATTCAATTCTCAAAATGATCTTGGGTTCAACATCAAAAAGCAGTGTACATTAAGTCAATTGAGATTAATGGAGAGCAAGTTAAGCTGTGAAATAGAACAAGTTCAAAGTCGACTTAATGAAGAAATTGATAAACGTAAAAAGTATGCAATTGAAGCATTCAGACGTAAACATGTTTATAATGAATTTATAATAACGTATTTAAAAGCATTGGCTGAGAATGGTAAACTAGAAGAGATTGTTAGAAATAGTGTAACGAATAAAACTGGTACTAATAGTAATGGTGATACAAAACAAACGTCGTTTTTTATATCACCTAAAAGTTTGTTTATACAAAAACCGTTGAGCAAAAAACAAAGAAAAAAATAGTCATTTTTATTGTTATTTTAAGTTGTTTGATTCTTGTTTTTGTTTTGGCTATAAAATTGTTTAATAATTGTAAATTATTTTTTATGAAATCTTTTTTTTTGCGTTGAATAAAAAAATTGAATTTTTAAAATTATTTAAAGATCTTTCTCAGGTTGTTTAAATAATTTTTAGGACCATTTTTTCGGGACCTAACAAAATTATAGATTTCGTCTTATTCAAAAGTACAGTCATAGCCCTTTCGTCCCAGCAAAAAAAAGTGATTTAACCGAATAGCGATATATCTGAATGCATTTCACCATTTTAAATAACCTTCTGTTCCAATAATTTCTAGTGATATATTTGAATTATGATATATCCAAGCAATGACTGTAAGTTTTAAACATGTCTTCTCTTTTCATCTGATCATTATATTAAGTTCTTAACGTTCGTAGTATACAGTCAAAAATCGTTAATCAGAAAACCTATTTTTTCCGAATATGTTTTCTGAATATCAAAAATCAGATTTTTTGATAATTCGAAAAAAAATTAACTATTCGAATTAACGAGGGCACAGAGGGGGTCCAATTTTAATGACCTCCAGTAGAATTAATGAAAATGTAAAGTTGTTCCAAACTTTTTGTAGAAAATGAATCAACACAAAAAAAAAGTTCAGTCCGTTTTTACAACTGCTGGTCATCGTGCCAACTATGAATCAAAATACATACTAAAATTACAAATAGACAGCCGACCGATCCCTCTAGAGTCGTTCCCAATTTTTTTAGGTATCCAATTTGATCCAAAATTTAACTGTTCGAAACTATTAACACCAAGGTAACGCCCATGATCAATCTTATTCGCAGAATTAAATGTCTCAAACTAAAAAACTCAAGAACAAATCAATTTTTTTTCCGTTAAAAACCAAGATTGTAACCATTCACAAATCCCTTAGACTTAACAGAAAACAGATCAAACTAAATTAAGCTTTTAACTAAATTCCTTACCCAAAGAGAAAATCACCAATTTCAAATAATTTGTTAGTTATAAAATATATCCAGGTTTTGTTGTTAAAGCACACCCATCTCCATAAGACGTAACTCCACTAAGAATATACTTTTGCTTGCCATCAACTGAATCTTTAACGTACAAAGGTCCACCTGAATCACCTTGACATGAGTCAACTCCGCATATTTGAATATCCCAATTTTTAGTTGAACCTGCAGAGACCAATGAGCATTTTGAACTGTCATAAACAGTTATTAAAGCTTCTTGTAAATTGTCTGGTGATATTGTACCAGCGCTATCAGTATAACCCCAACCGACTATGTAAGCACTTATATCCGATTTATTTGGATAAATATTTGTCGATTCTGGAATACACGAAATTTGAACATTATTATTTAAAGTTACACTTTGATTTAACTTTATAATTGCAATATCATTCAAATAACTTGATGTGCTATAACTTGGATGAAGTGTAAACGATTTAACTCCCAAGGCAACACCACTTGAAAGAGAAGCTTTTGAATGAAGACCTGCATAAACAGTGTACATTGACTCAAAAGTTTGATGAACACTGTTTGTTACAACTGTATAAGTAATTCCACCGCTTAGAGTTATTGATCTCATGTAACAATGGGCTGCTGTTACAACTGTGTCTCGGTTAACTAAAGTACCACCACAAGAAGCAGTAGATTGATACCATAAACCACCATATTCGAATGTGTACTTGAATCTAAGGTAAACAATCGAAGGCCAACTGTGTGAAGTAGCTTCTTGACCTCCGACTATTTTGTTTCCATAATAACTTACACCACATTCAATACACTTGTCGTTCTCAGATCCATATCTACATTTTTTTTTCGAAACTTGACGAATTAAAAGATAAATCAAAATTGAGAAAAAAAGCTCAAAAATAATATTAAGCTTAAGAAGGACACCGAGAAGAACAGTAACAATAACAATTACCGCTAGTAAAGATAGAGCTCCCAAAACTATACTTATAATTTTACATTTACTTAATTTCGTAGCTTGGATTTTTGAACCCGACTGAGTTGATTCTTGTGATTTGAAGTTTTATGAAGAGAACTTTTATTTAAATTTTTGCTTCCCTCTTTTTTACTGAAAATTGTAATTACAAATGATTAAAATAAAAACATGACGGTCTTTTTAAAAAAAATTAAATTAGAATTTAAGAATTATTGGATTAAAGTGTGTATTAAACTTTTTTTTTTGGCAAATCCGTTTCTTGAATTATTAATTTTTTTACCAAAGAAGCTTCACGAATAGTAAATGATCTTACGAGTTGATGTTCCGGTCAGTTCTGTCGAAATGGAATTTTTAAAAATTAGCACTGGTTTTTAATTATTTTAAGACTCGCTCATGGCTGAAAAAAGAAGAAGATTACAATTTTTTTCCCAAAAATAAGAACCCCTAAGCATTAAAAGCTGAAATAGTCAATGATGAAAAAATGCATGAAAATTAAAGATTAATTCAACAGACCTATAGATATTGTGTTTTTTTTCGAGTTTTGCGTTTAGCTACAGGTAACTAAATGAGAGTTATTTATAACATAGGCGGGATGGTAATTGTAACATGTAGCAACTTAAAAAATCAGATTTAGCTACATGTACTAAGTTTCGAGAATTTACGGTAGTATCCTAGGAACCAATTTTTTTTTTTGTTTTTTTATTTAAGTTAGGCTACCCTTAAATAAGTGCCCTTTTAAAAAGTTTCGCTTGAATCAAAAATAAATCGATTGGAACCGGTTTCAAGAAATCGTAACCTTTATGTTGACAAGGAAAATTAACAAGGAAGTCTCAATTAAACACTTTAAAAATTAAACAAACTAAATTAGTATCTTAGGAACCAAGTTCTTTTTTTGTTTAAAATTGATAATATCAAAACAGATTTAAAGTTTAAACAATTTGGAAATTTATTTCTAAAATTTTAAAAAATGCCTGAGCTAATTTATCCTGTAATCGCAAAAGAAACTAAAATTCCAAATAATGATATTCAAAACCAAGTTCCCACTGCTCCTATTTATCAGCCTGAAATGAACAATTTACCACCATCTTATCACCATGCAACTGGTAAAAGCACCCAAAACTTTCCTGTAAATGAACTCGCTTCTAACATTATAAACAATTCAAGTAACCCTGAATACAAATATAATGCAACAAAAAAAGCTTCAACAGGTGCTTCCATGCAAGGTGGTTTTGTTTATTTGAGTGTTGGAGGTTCTCCGATGGGAATGGCAGTTAATTTTGGTCCAAAAGAAATTGAAAAGCGTCAATTTAATCAAATAAAATCAGTTGTATATCCTCAGCCTAATATAAATATGAGTCCAAAACAATAAATAAAAAATTTTATTTAAAATTTAGACTTTAATTTGAACAAAAAAATCTAAAATAAAAATAATTTTAATATTTTTTTATAATTCTTTATTGAAAATCGCTTTTATTTAGTAAAAAAAACAGCACCTTGAAAATTTATCATTAGTGGTTGTTGTTTCAGTCTGTACATTTAAAGCGGTGAATCGCCTATTGGGTGGATATTGGTACCCGGAAAATTCGGGTTTTAAGTTTTGGTTCGGGTCTGCCCATAAAAGTACGGTATTTAAAGGATTTTTATTTTTTTTCGACAATAATCGAGTTTTGTGTATATATACCCAAATTTAGGGGTTACCTATCCCTGACCTATAGCTATAATAAAAAATTTATTTATAAATCATACTCGAAGCCAAAACCTCAATTTTTCGGGTAACCCGTATCCATCCAATATCTCAAAATTAATGGGTACATATGTCTGCTGAATTCTACTGAATTTGACTTTTGATGCGGCATTTTAAAATATAAAAAAATGATCGTTAACGTATAAACCCGAGTTTTAGGACATGTCACATATAGCGAACTCAGAAAAAAGTTCCTATTTTTAGCCAACTCTGAATTTCGTTGAATACGCTAGAAAGGTCAAAATATCTTGTCTGATTTTTCAGTTATTTAATTAATTCATTTCAATTCATAATCCTCATTTCGCTTACCTGTGTCCAAAAGGAGTCATCATAACAGGCATAACGTTTAAAAAAGACTCTGAAACTCCAATCGTATCCGATTACATTTATGTATTATATGAGATTGGTAATCAAAAGAGAAATGGCAAAAATGGTGGGTTGTCGATTACAGTAATACTTTGGCACAACGCGTAATCAAAGCATTTTAAACTTTCAATTAGATTAATGATGGAAGGACATGACAAATTTACTTAAAAAAACGGTTAAGCCATTAGGTATAATCGATCATTCGAGTCGCAGTTTAACTACTATTATTACTTCTATCATCAGTCATTTTGTCGGGAAAGATTGTAAATTAAATATTTAAAATTCAAAAAATTTTTAAAAAAGAAAATCAAGCGGACGATAATGTTGAAACCTCTATTCGATCAATTCGAAACGCTCGAGTGTATGAAAGCACATAGAGCATATGACTTAATTTAAGTTATTTGAATGGAACTTTCCACATTTTTACTTTAGGAAGAACCATTTAATGACATTTAGCGTGACACCTTCGATTTTCGTCGAATCTATCATAGGATTAAAGCCTTCCTTTATTTCTTAAAATAATTACTTGTTTATTTCGTTTTATTTTACCTGTTTAGTGTTAAATATTTTGAAAATAAGTGTGATTTTAGTTTTTCCTTTCGCAAATTTTAATAAATTCAACAACCTTGTTGATAAAAATCTAAAAAAAAAAAGACTCAAATTTTATAAAAATGCCAAAACGAAGTAAAAAGTATCAAAAACGTTTTGAAAACAATGAAAAATCATTTTCTTTAGTCTCAAATCCGCCAATACCATTAAGACTATTCGATATAAACGACGAAAATTTTAATAAAATTAAACAAAAACCCAAAACAAAAGCTAAACCATGTCAAATAATTGTTGGATTTATTATTTTTATTGCATTAATGGCTATTTTTGCATCAATTGGAGTTCTTTTAGGATTTTTGCGTAATTTTTTTTTTATAAATTCTCAAAATTTCATTCTTCATTTCATGTTTCTTTCAAGTTCCTAAAAAATGCAGATATGGTTCACATGAATTTAAATGCATCGAATGTGGGGTTTTGTCTTCAGGAAGAGTTCTATCAAATGGACAAGAAACAACTACAAAAAGTTGGCCTTATATTGCTCTTATTAAAATCGATTACACCGTACTTGTCAATGACGTTTATTACAATAAGACCAAAAATTGCACAGGAGTTCTAATTAATAAAAACACTATTTTATCAAGTGCAAATTGTTTTGAAGAAACATTTGAAGCATTTGAAAGTGATAGTGTAAAGTTAAAAGACACAATAATAATCGCGTACCTTGGTTTAACTGATACGAACGATTTGAAATCAGGAGTCAAAAATCAAGTTAAATCATTAAAAATTCATCACGGCTATGACTCAAACACACGTCTTAACGATATTGCTTTAGTTAAATTAACGAATAAAGTAGACTTAAATGATAATGTTCAAGTGTCATGCTTACCTCCACTTAATGTTGAAAATTATCCGAATAATTCAATTGAGAGCTTGTTTGAAATTAACTTTGGAAACGAAAATAGCTTCAAGTCAACTTATTTGAGCGCTGATAATTTAACATTATTTGATAATTGCAACGGGGATATGAAAAATCGAATATGCGCTGGAAAGACTCAAGAACCATTCAATTATTGCAATTATGATTCAAGTGGAGCTCTTTTTGTTAGGGATAATCATGATAATAGAAGATTTGTCTTGGTCGGACTTACATCAGATGTAAAAAAGTGTTCAATCGAAATGTTCAAGTGACATTTTAACAACTTTTTTTTGATCTGGAATAAATTTTAAAAATTTTTTTGTTCAAGATTGTACACCAAAGTTAGCATTTTCAATGAATGGATATCTCAAAATTCAGACTAGAAAAAAATTGATTTTTTTGACAACACTGACAAAACTTTATTTTAATAAATTTTATTAAATGCTTATAAGATTTATAAGTTCTTTATTTTAATTAAATATTGTTAGCACAGTTAGTGGTAGATACAAAGTATTGTACCTGTGAATTGATATTATTTAAGAGCTAAGACTTCGGTGTTTTACTCGATTATACAACAATGGCATTTAAAAGCTTTAGCTAATTTCTTTGCTTCTTTGAAACAAATTTGACCCGAGCGGGATACGAACTGACACTTTCTTCATGATGAACCGACGATACCAACTGAGCTACCATTCCGGTCAAACAAATAGCCCCGTAATACAGAAACAGTTAGAAAATTTTCTCCCCTTGCGGGAATTGAACTTCCGACCCTATGCTTGCAAAACTAGCTCGCAAACCACTCGGCTATACGGTCATTATGCACCCATTTGCAAGTTTTTAAAGGAAACTATAAGCACCATTAAGGTTCCTAGCGCATCTATTTGGGCTGAAAAACAGATTTAGGGTCGGAAAACACCCCCTAGAAAAATTCGACACACCCACCACTTTCAATATATCAAAAGAAAGCTCTAAGTGAGATATACATAATGGTATGGTTCTTTTTCAATTTAGATGTTTGTATATAGATATTGACATAAAATATTTATTCTTTTTTCCAAACATGACTTCTTGAACGTTTTGTCAATGTACCCTGACCCTGAATCAAATAAAAGTTTTTACACTTAAAAACCTTTTTTTCAGTATTTTCGAGGCCGTAGATTATAGAAATTTCAAAATACTTAAGAATTACTTGAAATCACTTCGTATAAAAGTTGCACCCATATGTCTGTTTTTCTAGTGTTCTTGATTCATAAATCAATTAATTTGAATTTCAAAATAATTCGACCGTTTTTCTAATAGAAGATTGGCATCTCGGTTTTAAAATAGAGACATGTTTATTTTTCGTTGACAGGAACCGATCATAGTTTTTTATGCGAGTTTAAAAGATTATCATAATGTCTAAAATAATTAATCATATTGCATCATTCAATTTTAAGTCTTCATCAATCAAAATAAGAATATCTATCAGGTTTTCACATTTAGAAACCTCACCAAAAAATGGAAGATCTAAAAGCAAAGTGTTAAGGAGACGTGACATTACATTTACGTAATGTAAGCCTTCAGTCACTTAAAAAATACGTTCGTCTTAAAATAAAAAAAAAGTTTAAAAAATATTTACTTTTGAATTGATGCAATCAAAAAATTATAATTAAAACAAATGAAATAATCAAAATCATTCAACTTTATGAAATTAAGTATTTGCTTCATAATGTTTAAATTTTTCTAATAATTTTACCTAAGAGTTTATTTATTTTTTCTAACATTTTATGTTTGTTTCTATAGAAAATTTGTTTTGATGAAAAATAAAAAATTCATCAATTTAAAATTTGCTTTGAACATGTTTTAAATTGGAATTCTTTTTTTTTTTTCGTTAAAAATTCCAACATTTTTGTTTTGATTATTAAAAAAAACCGTCTAGTTTAGTGACGTGACTTTAATTATAAAATAAAACAGCACAGTCATTTAAAAATTTATGAAAAAATTATTTTAAATTTTTGTTTCAGTAACAGTTATGAGTTATCGACAAGACAATAATTTTGAAAGTATTTATCCAACTTTACCTTCACCAACTAGGCTTAATACAAATCAAGTTTACCCACAATATCAAAATCAACCACAAGTATTTAATCCCATAAAGCCTCCTAAAAAGAAAACAAGCAAATGTAAAATTGTTTGTATAGTATGTATAGTTCTGGTAGTTCTAGCAATACTAGTAGTCGTTGCAGTTATTCTTGGCGTATTTCGTAATTAAAATTTTTCTTAATTTTTCTTGCCTCTTGTTAAATTTAAAATCCTAAAGTGTCGAAAAACTCAAATTGTAGATATGGATCTGAGAACGGAAAGTGTATTGAATGTGGTGTAAGTTATTATGGAAACAAAATAGTCGGAGGTCAAGAAGCTACTTCACACAGTTGGCCTTCGATTGTTTACCTTAGATTCAAGTACACATTCGAATATGGTGGTTTATGGTATCAATCTACTGCTTCTTGTGGTGGTACTTTAGTTAACCGAGACACAGTTGTAACAGCAGCCCATTGTTACATGAGATCAATAACTCTAAGCGGTGGAATTACTTATACAGTTGTAACAAACAGTGTTCATCAAACTTTTGAGTCAATGTACACTGTTTATGCAGGTCTTCATTCAAAAGCTTCTCTTTCAAGTGGTGTTGCCTTGGGAGTTAAATCGTTTACACTTCATCCAAGTTATAGCACATCAAGTTATTTGAATGATATTGCAATTATAAAGTTAAATCAAAGTGTAACTTTAAATAATAATGTTCAAATTTCGTGTATTCCAGAATCGACAAATATTTATCCAAATAAATCGGATATAAGTGCTTACATAGTCGGTTGGGGTTATACTGATAGCGCTGGTACAATATCACCAGACAATTTACAAGAAGCTTTAATAACTGTTTATGACAGTTCAAAATGCTCATTGGTCTCTGCAGGTTCAACTAAAAATTGGGATAGTCAAATATGCGCGGGTAAATATTCAGGCGGAGTTGACTCATGTCAAGGTGATTCAGGTGGACCTTTGTACGTTAAAGATTCAGTTGATGGCAAGCAAAAGTATATTCTAAGTGGAGTTACGTCTTATGGAGATGGGTGTGCTTTAGCCACAAAACCTGGGTATATTTTATAAGAAAACAAAAATTCACTAATTATATTTTTAAAATCCTCAATTTTAGAATATACACCCGAGTAAGCTATTATGTTACATGGATAGAAAAATACATGAGCTCATAAATAAATTAGTTAATAAAAATCAGTTAAATGTTTAAAAATGATGTATAGCCGATAATATTTCAACATTAATGAGAATCGACTGTATTAATTTTTATTGATTAAAGTTATTTTCAATAGATATTGTTACTTTTAAGCTTTGACGGTTTTTTTCGGTTAGAATTAAGAGTTAAATAAAATAATAAACCGCACCATCTTATTTCTTAATTTTTGAATATTTTTTTGCTAATTGAGAATTTAGTTGAAATCATGACAACTTGACTACAATTTAGAATTATATTAACATAACACTTTTAAGAATCAACACTGAAAACTTTTAATTTTATGTAACGAAAATGTTGAATTATAAAATGTATTTAAAAATCCAGGATTTTTAAAATCGAAAATGTTCATGCCTATGTTTGATTATGCCTTAAAGAACCGAAAAAAAATCAATATAAACATTCATTCAATAAAAAAACGCATTTAAAATAAATAGGTCTAACAAAAAAACGAAAATAAAATCAATAAAATTTTTTAGAACAAAAAAGCGAGCGTTTAAAACATTTAAAGACATATTGTAAACTTATTTTAGCTTTGTACTGTAGTTAAATTTTTAAACCAAACCTAAAGTTAAATAAAATTGATGCCTTTTGTCTAAATCTGTGACTTCAAAAAACAGAAAATGTAAATTTTCTCCACAATTATTGTTTTATACTTTAATGAAATCTCCATGATTCCCAGACATGTCTACTTATTTATTTTCGGGTATTAGGTCGGTACTTTACCCATAAATTTTAGGTTTTTGGGTATAGGTTGAAAAAAGTTATAGCGGCTAGCGGTCAAGCTAGAACCACATGAATTTTTACTTTAAAATGAAAAAGCTGAAAAATAAAATAAAATGAAGTGGGATATTTAAAGTGTCCACTACCTTCCATGGTCGTAAAGACGGCTAGTCTACCTGACTGAGTCCGTGATATGCCTCGAATGGGCGTCAGGAAGGTTAGCTGCCGATGGAACATGTTACACACTAACATGGCACAATTGATTGTACAACACTTTTACTTGGAGTTTTGAGGTATACCTATCCAATATTATTGGTTACCCAACCCATCTTATACTCAAAAACCCAAAATTTATGGGAAACCTATACCCCATCTGAACCCTAAAACCCATTTTTTTCGGGTTATTAGGGTAATTCCCATGAATAGGTAGACATGTCTGATGATTCCTCAATTTATGTAAAAAATCAAATTTTTTGTTGATTATATTTCTGCAATTTGCCATGTTTTAAGAAAAAGGTAGAAGTTGAGGTTTATTTCTAGTGAGTTTCTTAGATCTTGTTGATAAAAAATCGAGGTCAGTTGTAAAAAAAAATTATCGAAATTTCGTGTAACCTTTAAGTTTAAAGTGCGGCATCTATTAACTTATGTGACCACCTGGTCACCTAAGAACCAAAGATAAAATTTTTTACTTTAGTAATAAGCTCGATCATTTAAAGGACTTTTTCATTACGACAAAGTTTAATGTTAAGTCAAAAATAGCTGTAAATTTATCCAGCGAAATCCATTTTTTCTTGTTAAAAAATCAGTAATTTAGCACAAGCAAAATATCTCAAAGCTGCGTAAACCTTATCTGAGTTTTACGCACCTGAAATGAGGTTGGCATTAATCTACAATATGTAAATACTCTTTTTCTAATTGACTGTCAAACCATTTGAAATTGTCGCGTCTACGTCTAAGAGTCACCTTCTACTACTATCCTGATTAGAAAATAAATTAAATATAGCTCTTAAAAATTAAACAAAAAAAAATAAAAACTTTTTAAACATTACATTAAATTTGATAAAGAGATTACGTAAGACCCTCTTATACCAGACTAGATATATTTTTCTTTCTAACTTTAAAAGCGACTTGAATGAAAAATTTTTGAAAAAATAGTTTGCTTAAGGGAATCGCAACAATTTTAGTTTTAAAAAATTTGAGTCTAAAATAGTTCAAAAAAATCTACATTCAAATGTCTGAATCAGTCATACTGGATTCAAGTCTACTTGAAATTCAAACTTTTCCTCCATCGAAAAGACAAAATGTCTCTTTAATCTCAAATCTACCAAGTACCCGTGCACCGAATAATCGTAAACTTAAAATTTTGTGTCTAAGTATTTTTATTGTTTGCTGTCTTGTTACAGTTGCAATCATATCTACAATAATCGGTGTTTTAATTTCGAAACAAAACTCACAGAATAAAAAGTTTACCTTAAATCCTGAATGTGGTATACGTTGGCCTCAGGATAAAATAGTCGGTGGACATGAAGCTAGTAAAAATAGCTGGCCATCAATAGCTCTAATCGTTTTTAACTATTATTTCATTTACAACCAAAACGGTGTACTCACAAAAGGAGTCAAAACAAAAACATGTGGTGGTAGTTTAATAAACCGTAAAACTATTTTAACAGCCGCTCATTGTTTTCAAAAAACAATATCGTACCCTGAGGCTGGAAAAATAACAGTCGAGATTAATTCGTTTCATCCTACAATAGGGTCAATGTACACAGTGTACTTGGGAACTAATGATATAACCGGTGCTCATGAATTAAATGAACCTGTTGCTGGTGAAAAAGTAGGAGTCAGTTCTTTTATAATTCATCCGGATTATGAGGTAAACACAAATCTAAATGATATTGGTATTATTAAACTCGATCGTGAGGTTAATATTGGTACGAATATACAAACAGCGTGTCTACCTGAACCAGAGTTTGGAGTGTATCCGAGTGATACAGACATTACTGGTTATATAGCAGGTTGGGGTCTTTTGAATCAAAGTAGTCCAATGATACCTAAAAAATTAAACGAAGCTGAGATACAAATTTATGATGGATCGATGTGTAGTTTAGTTTTTCCGTTTATTGAAAAAGATTGGGATAGACAAATATGTGCTGGAAATTATACAGGTGGTGTTGATAGTTGTCAAGGTGATTCGGGCGGACCGTTGGTTGTAAAAGATAATTTAAATGGTAAAGAAAAGTTTATATTGGTTGGTCTTACTTCATATGGACAAGGATGTGCCCAAGCAGAAAAACCAGGGTAAGGTTTTAATAAACAACAAAAAAAAATGGTAAGATAAATCTTATTTTTTTTCTATTCTGAAGAATCTATACACGAGTGAGCAGTTATTTAGACTGGATATCAAAAAACTCATGAAGCCGAAATTAATATAATACAAACCATATAATGTTATTTTTTTAAGTTAAGTTATAATAATGGTCTTTTTATTAATAAATTTGTTTTCAATTAAAGTCTATTAAATTTTCCTTTATTTACTTAGGACATGCCTTTGAAAATCGCCGTTATTTGGCGTAATAAACTTTCGGAGTTACTATGACTGTCTTAACGCTGTTTGATATAATCAAAAAGCCAAAAATCTGAAGGAGCAAGGTCTGGCTAAGATGGTGGTTGCCCTATTAAAGTGAAACCTTTTTTTTTAGCTAAGTTATTACAGCTTGATGAACGTGTTGTTGCGCGTTGTCATGATAAAATTTCAATTTTTTGGTACCCAATTTCTTTCTGCTTGTCTTAAATAATCTTAAAAAAGGTTTTAGGAAATCATCTATATATGTTTTGTGATCTACACAGCCTCCTCTATCTGTAATCATATTCACCCCACTTGTTAAAAAAAAATACAAACCATAAATCTCACTTTTTTTTACCACTGTTCTTGGACTCTCTCCCTCTGCAATCCAGCTTGCATTTTATTGCTTCCGGACAATTTTCTTCCAGTAAAACCATGACTCATCACGTGTGACTACGTCATATATTCGCCATGCCCAGCTCTGGCCATAACAAAAGCCTGAAAACGGATTTTTTACAGTTTATCCATTTAGCAAGAGATTTAGCCTTAGCCCTAAAATTTTAGTACAGCACTAGATAAACATGAGCAGCTTAAAAAATTACCCAGAGGGATTCCTGAATGAATTTTAAACCATTTTTTGCAGTCTCCTTTTCTCTATGAAAAAAAGGTTTAGAGTTTGGATGAGAAAACGGAAAAAGCGACTCGCAAATTTTATAACAGATCAATCAAAAAATATGTCTAATTTTTTATTAATTTACAAAATAAATATTCTAAGCAGTGCAACCGTAATATTTTCTTAATTCAGCAACATCAATATCAGTAAGTCTGTCTTTTTTCGATGCATTTACTAAATCAACACCACTTTGATATGGAACTACAGTAGCTTGACCATTAGTTGAAAAAGCATTCCATTCATAATGCATAATTGAATAATAATCGTATGGTAAACTTAAAGTATCTGCTTGAGCAGTTGAATATTTATTAAAGTTATGTTGTTGATTTAATGCAATATTTTCCCAGTTAATTCTAACATAATTGTCACGGTCTGGTCTACTTTGCTCGTGCCAGAAACCCAAAGCGTGAATCAATTCATGAGCGATGGTACCTTTCCAGATACATGAAGCTTTATTTGTGGCTGTTGGTTTTTGTAATGAAACAACTTGAGCACCAGCACTACTTTGTTTACCTACATACGAATAACATCCTTGGCCATTAAAAATTCGAATATAATTTGCTTGTGATGTTCTTGGTACGAATTTGATACAGTCTCTTCCATTAACTCTTGTTTGGTCTTCGATTAATCTCATAGCTGACAAAATGGTAGCTTCTTGTTGTTGATCATAAGTTAATGCATCAATAGTGTATGGAACAACACCACCTGGCCATTTACCCCATGAAGAAGTTGGAATTTGAGCTAGACCTTTTTCAACACCAGCAATATCACCTTCAAACAAATCACCCAACATTGGGTCTCTAGTCTCATCGTTTATTGGCAAAGCATTTATAATTAATGTTAAATTTAATAATGCAAAAATAAAAGCTTTCATTTTTTTTGTTTATAGCTGTGATGAATTTGATTATTTTTGTTTCTTGATTCAAGAATATTTAAATTAAAAAAATCAATGAGAAATTAAAATGTGTGTATTTGTTTAATGTAGGCTTTGTTGAATAGATTGAGGAAAACAAGCAGATTTGTTTAAATGTTTAAGTTAAGTAACAATTTTTTCATGTACAATAGTGATGTTAACAATTTAATTAACCCTTGATACCCAGATTACTAAACTGAAACCTACTTCTTTTGTGATCTCGGATGTTTCGTTGAGTTGATTTTGAGCTCCATCGAAACTTTTTTCTAAGAAATTTATGTCATCAGCGTAGTCCAAATAATTTAGCTTTTTTGTAGGTTTCTAGACTTTTCTAGATCTATGACGAACCCATTGTATTCTTAAATAAACAAATATTAACGCGTGCTATTCCAGTTGAACGATTTTTCATTTTTCGAAAACCTTGATTCAATCATCGCAAAATAAACTAATTGATTTTACGAAAAGCTCATGAAATTCAAAACTTGATATCTATCTGAATTTGTCATTTTTAACACCAGAACCGTAATCTACGACCTCGGAAACCCCAAAAAATTAATTTTTCATGGCGGTAAAATGTCAAAAATTTTGCTCCTCCGCATTTTGTAGCCTACAGTACAAAGCTGAAATAAGTTAACACCATGTTTGAAAATGTTAACTTATTTCAGCTTTGTACTGTAGGTACCTTCAGTAGGTACTTTCCGAGGTCGTAGATTACGGCTGAAATAAGTTAACACCATGTTTGAAAATGTTTGAACACGTGTTTGAAAATTTTCAAACATGTTTTTTGTTCTAAAAATGTTTATTGTGTTTATTTTTGTTTTTACCTATTAATTTTGAATGTGTTCAATTTTTGATCATGTTTATTATTTTGTTTATTGAATAAACATTTTTCTGTTTATTTTTAAACATTTTGCTGTTTTGTTTATTTTTTCGTTAACTTATTTCAGCTTTGTACTGTAATGATAAGTTGCTTAACTTAAACATTTAAGAACTCATGATTGGAAAAAGATATTTTTGATCTGAAGGTACCGCCTTACAGCTAAAACGGTCCGATTGACGTCGGTACTCAAATCGGCCGAAGAAAATATATCTAGAAAGTAACCCTCGGACAAAAACGGTAAAAAGACATTTTTTTAGTACAAAGACATTATATCTTCTCTAGTGTTGGTCAACCGGTTTTTATCGTAAAACCGATTTATTTTAATTTTTGGTTTCATGGAACGGTCGAATCCTTATAAATAACATACAAGTTGTAGGAAATAAAATTTCCTATATTTTGGTACTCTTAAAATTGAATTGTAAAATTATTTTCATTGATTACATAGCAATTTTCCCTTAAAAAAATTCGGTTAAAAAAACCGGTTCTAAAACCGGTTAAATTCAAATATAAGACTCAATCAAAATTACAAATCCATATCTTACATACTAAAAGAAAGAGAATTTAATTTCCTTTTGGTATGTGATTTATAAGGATTAGGCCATCATATAAAACCATAAATTAAATAAAACAATTTTTTGAAGAAAACCGGTCGACCAACCCTAATCTTGTCCCTTTTTACTGATGGTTTGATGGTTTTGCTCCACTTTTTTTTAAGGTTAAAGAAGATAAACTTTTGAATAAACCTCTGGTTTGAAGGTCTTTCGTTTTTAGCTGTATTTAATTTAAAAACGAAGATAAAAAGAGACATAAAAATCAAAAACCACAAAGATGAGGGATTTGCCAATTTCTGATCAAAAATTCGAAATTCTCGTATAAAAAACATACAGTGTCAGTCTGAACTTTTTAACCTTAGAGTCAGAGTCTGAGACGGAGTCTAAGTTATGGGTCTTTAATCGAAGAGAAGAGGCTCTATGTTAGATTAAGAGTCGCGCTATTTCCGACTCAGGCTCAGACTCCAACTTTGACTCCACAGTTAAAAAGTTCGGGTCGACACTGTATATAATTATATTTGAAAAATTATATTATCGAGAGAGCCTCGCAAAATTTCAAGCAGTCTTTCGAAATATGTTTTCCTTAACCGTTTAGGCTGTGCTTCGCAAAAGATAGAATATTCAAAAAATTAGTTATGAACATACAAGCTCATATATATGAATTTTATTTTTCCTAAAATTAATAAATATATTACAACATAAATTTTAAGCGGTACAACCGTAAAATTTTCTTAATTCTGCAACATCAATATCAGTGATTCTATCCTTCTTTGAAGCATTAACCAATTCAACGCCTGCTTGTTTAGCAACAACAGTAGCTTGTCCATTAATTGAAAAAGAATTCCATTCATAATGCATAATCGAATAATAATCATACGGTAAGCCTAAAGTATCAATACCAGTAGTGTATTTATTAAAATTATGTTGTTGATCAGTTGCTATATTTTCCCATTTAATTTCAACATAATTATCACGATCTGGTCTACTTTGTTCATGAAAGAACCCTAAAGCATGGATTAACTCGTGAGCAACGATACCTTTCCATATACATGAACCCTTGTTTGTAGCTGATGGTTTTTGTAATGAGACATATTGAAAACCTGGTTTCTTTTGCTTGCCAACATATGACCAACATCCTTGTCCATTATAAATTCTAACATAATTACTCTCAGTAGTTCTTGGAACAAATTTGATACAATCTTTTCCATTGACTCTTGTTTGGTCTTCGATTAATCTCATACCGGACAAGATGGTTGCTTCTTGTTCAGCGTCATAGTTCAATGGGTCAATAATGTATGGTACAATACCACCTGGCCATTTTTCGTATTGACTTGTTGGTAGTTGAGCAATACCTCTATCAACACCAGCAATATCACCTTCAAAAAAATCACCGTTCATTGGATTTTTAGTCTCATCATTGATTGGTACAGCATTAATGGTCAATAATAAAGCGGAAAATGCAATTAGAATAGCATTCATTTTTTGATTTTTTTTTTAAAGAAATAAAAATTTTTTAAACTAAGTTTAAATATATTTTGATTTTTGAATACTCTGGGAAAATTAAATGTGTGAATTTTGATGTTATGTAGGCTAGGTATTAATGTTTATATTGGAGAAATAGCACCTTGATTGATGATAAATAAACAATATTTACATAATAGTTATGAAACTAAAACGAGTAGAACAAGACTTTTTATATCAACTTAAGTAAATCAATGGTTCTTTTTAAGGGTTTTTAAGTAAAAGGATTAACAGAAATTAATTCTAATTTTATGGATCTTTGATTGGCAAATTAACTCAATAGCGATATTATTCGGCTTTGTAAGTACAATACTGGTCATAAACATAGGGTTGTTAAATGAAGTGAATACGGGTAGTTTGAAGTTAAGCCCAGTCTATTCCTTGACCAAAAATAAGTCTTTTAAAACATACTTCAAACTTTCGAATTTTGACTTCGAAATTTCAAACTACCCGAATTCACTTCATTTAATAACCCTACATACACATGCTTCCAAAATGAACGTTCATGTTCACAAACACGATTCATTATGGGCTTCTACAACATGAAAGTGAATGTTTCATGAAAGTGACAGCACTTCTTTAATAATCTAAAAGACTGAATTTGAGATATCGGTATAGCTAAAACTATTTTAGGTTTACCTCTAACGAATGAGTCTACAAAAACTTTGAGAGTAAAAAAATCAATTATACAGTTAGTGGAACATACAAAGTATTGTACCTGTGAATTGAAATTATTTAAGAGCTAAGGCTTCGGTGTTTTAATCGATTTTACACCAATAGTGTTTACAAGTTTTTGCTAGTTTCTTTGCTTCTTTGAAACAAATTTGACCCGAGCGGGATTCGAGCTGAGGCTTTCATGATGCATTGATCAACCGACGATACCAACTTAGCTACCTTTCCCATCAAACATTTTTTAGCTACTAATCATCTTTTTTCATGATATCAAAATAAACGTAACTTAACAAACGATTGATCAAATTTTGTTTTTGATTTTTTTACACCTTTTAGTACATTTTAACTCAATAATCATTTCCTATATTTTTAAATTTTGAACTGAAATTTTTGAACCAAACTTAACAATGATTATGTGTATTACCTTTTACATATTATATTTTCTTTTTAAATGTATGTTAACGATATATTCTCGGGTCCTACTAAAAAGATGACCCCCATTTTTCTTGAAATTTTTGACCCCCGAAAAAACGGGAAAAAATTTTTTTTTTGAAAATCTAAACCTACTAGGTAATACAAAACTTCAAGAGCCTTCTAGCTATCATATTGGTTTTTTAAAAAAATTTTATTTTACCCCCTAAATTTCAATTTTTCGATTTTTTGGAGCTTTGACCCCATGATGACCTCCAAATTTTACCGATTGACCCCCGGCCGACCCCCGATTTTCGGATAGAAGAGGCTTCGAACTGTCTAAAAAAATAGGTCTCGACTTCCTAGCTCTTTTAGTTTTAGAGATATTTTGGTTCGAAAAACAAGTGACCTCAAAGCGGCAAAATTTCTAAAAGCCACGGTGAACCGAATATTCAAAATCTGACTACATAGGCATGTTCCCCATGCTAAGAAACATAAAATTAGTGGGAAAAAACAGGAGTCAAAAAGGTAAAAAATTTTGTCAGAGTGGTGGTCTACGGGTAGCCCTCTAATAGGCTGACTTAACTAAATCGTTAGTTTCAATCACTAAATATATTCTAATCAAATCATATGATATAGATTCTTGTAGAGAATTTTCAGCTCTACAAGCTCAACAAAAGGATAAAATATGATTTTGACTCAATAATTGCCACAGTTGAACAAAAGTTTTTAAATATATGTAAAGATCTATTAAAATAAGAAAGACAAAAAATAACAATAAATTTAGGTTATTTTTGCTATTGAATGACTAAAAACTGATAAAGGGTTTCCTTAAAACTCATTTAAACTTCATTTAATTTACTAATTGAAGCTAATAAAGTAAAGGTTCATCTTTTTAGTAGGACCCATATTCTCAAATGGTTTCAGATTAAATTTTTTTGGCGATAGGTGGTATACAGTCATTGAATTTAAAACGTGTGATTACAATCCAAAGACATTCGCTGCAATATGAATATTAGCAAACACTAGATGACAAAGACAACAAACTGTATTCTTTATTTGATTTGTTTTCTATAATTATAAAATGCTCGTCATATCTATTTAAGGTTTCCTTATAGAATGTCTCTTGCAGAATCAAGAACTAACAAGGCTAAATTTTTGAAAAAAAAACGGGCGTTTTAAATAGTCACGTTTAACGGTCTGTTTTTCGGGATTTAAACCAATCCTCATGCAGGTGAACCATAGAATACATACATAAGGTAATTCTTTCAATTTTTCTAAAAATTACCTTTTTTGGACAATTTTCAGTACCCAAAATCTAATTTTTAAAAAAACTTGTTCCTTATGAAGAATTTTATGTTTCCTAAGGTTTTCCTGCATGAGGATTACGAATTTAGGTCAAAAATATGAAAATCCATCATCTTAGTGATTTTTGATTTTTGTGACTTTTTTTCAGCCTCGATTAAACCAAAAGTAAAAATAAATTGAAAACAATAAAACCTACATTTTGTTCAGAATTTTGTCTAGTTTCAGAATCTGTATAGAAAGTCTATGGTTTATTGGTAAACAAAAAAGGAGATCCAAAAAAACTGAAAAAATGCCTAAAAATTTGCTGTTATTCTGGAATATTCCGCGGAATTTTATATTTTTTTCGACTTTTTTTTCTCTTTACGTGCAGGAAATTCGATTCTCTATCAGAGAATATTGTTTCTTTTAATAAAGAATTTATTGTCGATTGAAGTGAAACGTTTTAAATGACATACTTCTTTAAGGGTCGCTTAACTTCGGAGCCCTCTGCCCAAAAAAAAAATTTTTGGACCCCCCCTCTGAATTGTTTTTTTCGACCATCCACGGGGTAAGAATACAGCGAGACCACATTCTTTAATCTGTTGTCAGCTTTGTGTTGATCCTTTGTAAATAACTTTTGTAAAACTTAAAATTTCATTCTAAAGACGATACACTTCTAAGCTTCTTGTTAACGAATCACTCAATTCAAGATCTACAACACTAAACGACACTAAAGTACTGAATCTATAGAATATCTGCTCAGACTAGATTCAATTGTAATTTTGCCATTTATACTTTAACTTAAATAAACGCTTAACAAACGGTGACATTCGTTTCGAACTTCACTCCGATTAATTCTCGTTAAACACTAACTCAAAACAAAATTATTTTTACGCATCATCACTAATCTTATAATCAGCCTTACTTCGTCATCACAATTTTAGCTTTAATTAACGTCAAAAGAATCGATCTCGTAAACAACGACTTGTCAAAGATAAACAAGGATTTTCCATTCGACATAAATTCGACAACCATACTCTAAGTTTTCGACCATTGAACACTGCCATTAGACCAATTGATTTAGGATTTTACTTTAAGCCGCTGATACAAAGTCTCAAATAAATCTTTCCCTAAATAACTTTAAACATAATTGCTTAATTATCTACACGCTCAAGCTAATAATAACCGTTTCAATTTTTAACCAACTAACTCCTATACAAAAGTCGATTTCACTGTAAAATCTTTTCTTCTAGAATCTTTTCTTCTTCTAGAATTTCTTTTGATATTTCCTTGATCATTACCTCAGTCAGGTCCATTTATACAGAGTACAAGAACTTCATTAAATACAAAAAGTATTTCTTCATTTAGTTTGGATAAAGGTAGAATAATAAATTACTTCTTCTTATAAATTATTTAGGACATAAAGCAATATGGTTAGGACCCAGGGATGTAGACGTCTACGGGGGGGGACTCAGACAAGGTACAGTTACAAGAAAAACAAAACTTAAACTTAAAGTAAAACAAAATTAAAAATAACTTTCCTGAATTGAATTATATCTTCGGTTGGAATTGGTCTACACATACGATTATCAAAATATTATTCAATTTTCAACGATTAGAATCAATTGACGAAATAACATTTAAATGCAATCAAGATCTTTTCATACTTCACTTAGATTCGTTATTAATCTATTTTGTAGCACAATACCTTAAAACCTTGAGTAACTCGATTATTTGTCTAGTATTAAATACACCATTGTGAAATTAAATAGAAAGTTATCAACTGAAAAACAAAGACAGATCTCCAATTATTCCAATTATTTAATTAAAAGAATGATCTCCGATTATTTTGGCTAACCCTAGATTTTCGGGAATGGAGAATAAGAAAATCGAGTCGAAAATCCAAAATTAAGATAGTGTGGTAATTTTGCATTGCGCGAACTTTAACTCAAGATAGTTTTATTTGAATATACGGTATAGGTTGCTCTAGTTTACTTTTCGGCATATAACCTTAGATTCTTTATGAAAAAATACATTAAAGTATTCGAGGACACATATTTATATATATTTTTTAAATGTTATCTTTGGTACCCGTGAATTTTTTATTTGTGTATTCTTAAAATTTTTTATTGAATAAAATACTTAAAATGTTTTCCGATTATCAGTTTTAACCAGAACAAGCAAATTAATGGGTGACCTAATTCAAATGTACAAGGTGGCAAACAATTACAAACATGTTGAAGATAAATGAAGCTTTTCTTTTAAATATAATTTTGCTATGAACGACATAACTTCTCGGACACAACAAACTTTTAGGTCGTCTAGAAATTTAAAAAAAATATCAGAGAATATCATAGGGTAAATAGAAAATGGTTATATTTTGGAGAACCAGAACTGTACGAGTATTTGTTTTGGACCGAAGATTAACTATGAAAAAAAATGTTATAGATCCTTTAAGTGCTTTGTACAATCGCTTTATAAACCAAAGTCCATGGAAATGATATAAATTATATTATGTCTATCTTAACATCTTGCAGAGAATAACTTGCTCTTTAAAGCTAATATGTTTGCGGGTATATTGTTTCAACACAATCGAATTTCTTAAAAACACAATTGAAAATCTTCTGAGCACAAACATATGAAGACAAGATAATAAAACTGTTCAACACAAAAATTTTGTGATAAAAATTTTTTTTCATTTTCATAATAGTTTTTATTTCTTGTACAATTAAAATATTGATTAAAAATTAAATATGAATGATTTAGTCAAAATAACAAAATGTAAGAAATTTATTTTTAGAATGCCATTTATCGGCTTCTTTTGGCCTGCCCTTTTTAGCTTTATTAACGAACTGATCATTATTTTTAAACAATTCTTTCAATGTCAAAAGATGAGTACAGTAACCATATTTCATGTAATATTTACATGAACACGAATCTCTCATTTTGTGCAGCTTTACTTCATAGATACCCTTGTACTCATAAACATGATTCGAAACTTTTTTAAAACTATTCAAATCAGCCATTGCTTTAGCATGTTTTAAAACCGTCGTACTAGGCTTAGGATTTTGAGCAAATTCCTTGGCTTCAATCAAATAATATCTTATTATCTCAAGACTTTTTTCAACAAAACCATAAACGCTGCTCTTCCGACGATATGTAAAATCACGCTTAATAGTAGCATTGAAAGATTCAATTGCCGAGTTTGAACAGGCAAAACCAGGAGGTGAACAAAAGGCCTTCCATTTCGACCAAAAATGGTTCTCTTAAAAAAGAATTTTTTATCAATTAATGTAAAGGTATAGGAAATAGCTTCGAGATCGGTCAATATCGAATATCGAATCGAACAAGCAAAACCAGGAGGTGAACAAAAGGCCTTCCATTTCGACCAAAAATGGTCCTCTAAAAAAGAATTATAAAGGTACCTCTAGTCATTCGTACTTTATGTAATTTATCTTTTAATTAATCAGATAATTTATGCTAATTAATTGATTAGATAAATAAAAAAAAATTACCTATGTGCAGGGGGTACGAAAAAAAAAAACATTGAAATCAAGTTTTTTATCAACTTTGATAAATCATAGACATACCCCTACCTAGCAGAAGTTATTTCAGAATTTCTGAATTTCTGAAATTTCCGAGAAAAAATTCTGAAAAATTCTGAAAAAAAAATTTATAAAATTTTTTTTCCGGAAATGAAAGAAATAATTTCTGAAAAAACTTCAGAGATTTTTTTCAAACATATTTTATGAGACCAAGATTTTTCTACGAAACTTTTTTTAACATTTTTGATACAGTGTCTTTTTTTTCAGTTCTTTTTTATATCATACTGACTTAGAAAGTGTATAGCAATTATAGCAAGTTTAAAATCTTTGATGACAAGCCGTAGAGACATCGAGTCGTTCATCATTCAATCTAAAAGAATTGAATTAACTGTGGTGTTTGTATTTAACACTCAAATGACCAAATTTTTTTTTACCGTAGATTACCAAGGTGTCAAAATGACACCAAATAAAAGAAATATTATTTTTCGTTGTTGATATTAATTTTGGCTATAATAAACCGACAAAATAGATAGATAATTAAGAAAAAAAAATAGTTTTTTAAGTCGATTGATTATTCCTTAATGTTTCAGCCTACCTGGAACAGCCATAATTAGTACTCGAAATTGAAAAATAAATAAAAAAATATGCAAAATTTAATTTTCAAAGCCTTTCCTTGCATGTGTCACTAGATACATAGTACTTTGACTATTCTTGTCTCGATCGATTCGAATCTTTATCTAGCTTAAGCTTGAGTATCTTTAGGAAATGGAATCAGTTGGTTTGATATTTTTGTTGATCTTGATTCAGATTGATGGAAAGTTCTTCAACAATGCCTTTCATAAACTCTTTTCGGTTTATATTATTATTGTCTAAAAGTGTTTACAAAATATCGAACTTTTTAAACAAGTCGTTTTTGAGATGTTTAAGAAATAATGAACGGGTCAAGGTCAACTCTTGGTAAGATACGAATCATATTATCGATAATGTAAGCCCTAAGTTTTATATGGTTAGGGGTGTCAATTGCACCAGGGCAACCTTCCTTTGTTTTGTTGTTTAACTAAGAAGTGTAACATTTAAGTCTTTATTGCCTTGATTTATGGGAAACGTAGACTTTTCTTAGAAAAAACTTGCACGGTAGAAAGGAGCTTTCGAACTGACCAATGATGGAAAATCAGGACTGCTTTACTTGATGGTGCCAGTTAACTACGCACAACCTCACAGTTCCAAATAGATGTTAAGATATAAAATAATTGTGATTCATCTTTTTTCTTCATTTTTGTGGTATTTTTCGTCATCAGGTGACCGCTAATCAATTCTACTACTGCCAATAAATTTCAAACTACCTATGGGTTTTTAAGAAAGATTGGTGCTTAGAAATTGCTAAATTTGATTCAAAATTTATTTTAAATTACATTTTTAAATCCTTTTACACTTTTTAGGGATGTTACTTGTTTAGTTTTTCGTTTCTAAGCCTTGAAATGAGGCATAATTCGAGTAGGTGTCAGTTTGACACCGACAGTAATCTACGTATAATTTTTTTTTTTTGCGGAAAAATTTTTTCTTTCTGGTAAACTTTCCTTATAATCTGATGTACTTTGGTCTCATAAACAAGAATAAAACAAAAAACCTCATGAAATATTTTTCGATTTCTTTTTTTTTAAGAAATTGAATCAAAAAAGTGTCAATTTGACACCGTGGTCATTTGAGTGTTAAATTTTCAAAATTGATTATAGGCGGGGCTTCGGATTTAATCTTTGATACGACTTAGTCATAAGATATCAGATCAGAGCGTGAAAAGACAATAGTTTCACATAATGAATTTTTTTCTTAGTTTTCTATTTCCTGAACAATTAAAACAACTGTTTTATCTGTATTAAATTTTTTTCGGAAAATTTTTTTTCAGAATTATTTTTATAAATATTACCCCTGAAGTTTTTTTCAGAATTTTTCAGAATTTTTTCTCAGAAATTTCAGAAATTCTGAAATTCTGAAATAACTTCTGCTAGGTCATACCCCTCAAGACCTCATGAGAAATTTTTTTTTTTGAAAAAAAATAAAAGCGATTGTTTAATCCCATATTTATTTTAACGAAGCGGCAATTCAACTTTTAAATCTTAGTAAACAAAAGAATTATGTTATCTGTCACAAAAACCGTTAAAATTTTTACATTTTGTTGAAAATAACTCTGAAGGAGGGGGGGGGGGTCCAAAATTTCGGCTCCTATGTAATTTTCTTACATGTTGAGGGGGGTATAACCTTTTTTTTTTTAAATGGACCTTGTGTTGAAAATTTTTCTTACTGATACCCCCTGCTTTTTTGTGTAGAATTTTTGTAGATGTAAAATTCTTTTTGTATATCAGACTTAATGTTTTTCAATTTAAACTGACACGAGTCTTTTTTACAATTAAATTTACTATAAACCAGTCTCATTGATACGGTGAACCTCTTTGACAATACTATGACGTACATCAAACCATTTGACTGTGTGTGATACGGGTATAAAAAAATATATTCTGAATTTAATTGTCGACATCATCTTTTGAGCTTAAATGCTTTATAAAAACGAATTTTGGGTAGTTAACTGAGTTCGTTCTTGTTTTTGTTACAAGATTAGAAATAGAATTTTTCAGTTCATTTGACCAATTAGAACTTCTTTCACTACTTGACATTCATTTTTAGTAAGTTCACTTAGACTCTCAGTATTGTCCTTGTGGTCAAGTTTAATGTCAGAATGTTCATTAGAACGTTGATCTAAGTTTGGTTCTACCTGATGATGACTACAATTAGAATGATGATCAAAGCTCGGTTCATCAGTACTTGTTTATTTTTGTGTTGAAAATATTTCATAATATTTCACTTTTTTGTGTTAACAAGTTTTAGTCCTTGTGCTCAAAAGATTTGGATTGTGTTGAATAGTTTTTCTATTGTGTTGAATAGATAGACCCATATGTTTGCGTTTTTAAAAAGTGATGCCTTTTTTAAAGGAATTGTTGAAGTATCAATTAAATCGCTTAGGAGAAAAAAATGAAATAAATCTCCACTCAAAAAAGGATAATCAAGATATCAATAATTAAAAAAATCTCAAAAAAAAATTTAACACGTTTTTTTTCTGATTAATAAATGTTCAATGTTTAAAAATTTTTAAAATGTCTGTTTATTTTTAAACAAAAGTTTAAAATACAAACAAACATGCTTTTAACTTATTTTCTTAGAAAAATTAAGAGAAAAATAGGGATACTCAAGAAAAGCACAAAATTTGTTTATCTGTCTCAAATTTTACGATAGTTCTACATCTACGCGTAGCTTTGATTCAGAAGAAAAAATTTTTGCTTGGCGAAAGGTGCGGTACAGCTTTGACATCCAAAAGTTCGGTCGTCTCTTAAAATTTTCTTGTAATTTAAAAAATTTCCAATTAAGAAAAAACAGGAAATTTTTAAATCGTTCTCTAAAGAATTGTTTTGAAATAGAAAAATTTCTATTAACCCTGAAAAAATCTTGGAAATTACGAAATTATTTTTTAAAAGTTAGATTTCAAATGTTTTAATAACGTTGCCTAGAAAAATACGATTGCTTGGTTACCCATGCCTTTTTACACTGAAAACAAATTAAAATTTATTTTTTACTTGTCTCAAGTTTTGCAATAGTTTTACACCTACCCGTCATTTTTTCACCATATTAAGTTTGGCAGTTAATTGGGTGTATAAAATTCGGATATTAAATTTCGTCTTTTCTAACATCAAAACAGGGGGATATGAGTAAGAAAAAATTTCAAAACAAGGTTCATTTTAAAAAAATTTCATGGTTATACACTAGACTGCGTGATTGACCAGCCAAAATTTTAACTTTTTCAAAGGAACAACTAAACCCTCAAGTTATTTTTTTTGCTACTTTGCATATTACCATAACTTTTTATTTCAAAATTTAAAAAATAATTGATCTGGATAAATTCTTTTTTTTTATTTTCCCATAATAAGTTACTTTGAATTACTTTTTTAAAACAAAAATCGAATTTTTAATTTCAACTTCACCTGAAAAACAAAAAAAATTAAACAATCATTCAATTTTTTTTTCGGAAAAATATTTTATATTATAAAAAAAAATGAAACAGAACCAACGAGTTGTTATTTTTATTCTCATTGCACTTGTATTTGCTTTAACACAACTTAAATTAAACTCTGAGAGCAGCAAACCACAACCGCTCCGACAACCTGTAACAACAAATCAAAAGACATCGAATCGAATACAGTCTTGTTTAAATCTGGTACAACCACGTTATAAAATTGCTTTGGCTACACTTCTTGTTGCAGATGAACCCTATTATGTAACATCGACAGCCAAACTTATTAAATCAGTCATAAAAAACTCATTCGATGACTTAAAATTCGATAAAGTCATAATTGAACTAGCCGAAAAACCGTTAAGCGCTGATGCTAGGCAACAACTTTTAAAATCAGGTTGGGATTTTATATGTACAATTAAACGTTTAAACATACCTGATTTGAGTAAGACACCGTTTCAATACACTGAAGTATTCTCTAAATTTATTACATATAACATGACTGAATACGATGGAATAACAATGATAGATGGTGATAGCATTGTTCTCGGAAATATATCCGAACTTTTAACATCTTACAAAAAAATTGATTATGACAAATATTATATAGGTATTACACATGATACTGATATGAGGGGTGTTCGTTTGCATTCGTTCAATAGTGGTATATTTGTGGTAAGACCAAACAAGAATGAATTTGAACGAATTATGAAATTAAGGGAAGACGAAAACAAAAGATTTGATTTTTATTTTCCAGATCAAAATTTTATTAATTTTCATTACAAACAAAAAGCGTTTGATATTGGATTTAAGTATAACAGTATTATTTGGTTTTTAAGAAATTATAATTGGAATTTATCAAAATCTAATGAAGATGTACGAATTCTTCATTTTACTAGCATGAAACCATGGAATTGTATTAAAGAAGCAACTGAAATTTGTAATCTCTGGAATAATATTATTGTTTAATAGCCTTTTTTTTGTTTTAACAAGCAAGTTTTACTGCACTCCTACGGAACTTTTGGTGGCAACCGTACCCGTACCGAACCGTAAAAAGCTTTGGTATATTTAGTACGGTACGGTTCGGTACGGCTACGCTTGCAACCAAAAGTTCCGTAAAAGTGCAGTAAATATTTTAGCTTTTTGTATCGGAATTTTTCACCCTCGGAATTTATTTTACATTTTTTTTGTCTTTATTTTGAAATAAAAAGATGCTTTTAACTATTCTTTTAAGCAGTAGTTCCATTGTACCTACTCAATAAAAAAATTATGTGGGTCTCTCTGAGACTAGTTACAGTACTATGGAGCTTAATACAGTACATTTCTGAAAAAAGTTGACATGTTTCGGAGATTTGCTTAAGAGGGTCGGGCGCAGTGCTTAAGAGGGTCGTGCGCAGTGCTTAAGCATGCACAAGAGCATTGCTTAGGACGCGTATACTTATTGCTCCTGAGCGTCTTAACAAAGCGTCTTAGCAAAGCTTCGGAGCACGCTGCGCATTGCCTAGACAAGCTGTCAACTTATTTCTGAAATCTACTCTTCAAACAAATAGAACAATTTTGAATAAAACGGAATTATTTTTATTCCATTGGTAAAATGATGCCTCTGCACATTAAACAAACCTTGTTACATCATCTATCATAGATTTCTAAATTTTGTAAAAAGGTTTGTTGGGCAACAGAAAGTTTTTGGCAATTCGACAGTGCATTTTTTGAGACTGTAAATGCTCTGTTTATTACAAAATTGCGTATAACTTAACATTTTATGTTAGGAAATGTTACATGTTTGTTAAATGTGCAGAGCCATTATAAGATCTAGAATTGTGTTTTTTTTAAAAATTGTTCTGTTTGTTTTTAATAAACTTCAAAATGCTACTAGTTAGGATTCGAATGAAAAAATCATTTTTTTCTTTACTAGTTCAGGTGAAAAATAAGCGTTAGTGAGAATATTTTAGCTTTGAGTTTATAAATTGAAATGATTAAGAGTTCTTTTCAATAATGATATCGTAAGTATTTAAATAAATAAACTCATAAATTTGACTTCAAATAGCGAATGGATCGCGGTAAAATATTCGAAAAATAATAAATTTATTAAATTTCACCACATATTTTTTAAATAAAACAAAATTTAATAAATCAATATATGTTTTTTTTTAAATTTTTATGAATGCGATGAGAGTTAATAGAATTATTTAATACAAGGATAGAGTCGCTAAGCTCCCTGTTCTGAGCCGCAATTTATTTTTTTGTTAGACTTTATTTTAAATTATTTTAACTAATGTATATTTTGGAATTTTTGAAAATCATGATCTTGGTAATGTAAGATTTAGTAAAATTTTACCTGGATAGAGCAACATAAAGATAACTAAAAGTATTGTGCTTAAATACATCTAAAAATATCATCATGAGAAGTCTTACCAGTTTGACCCCTCTTAAAAAAATGAAGATAATTCATATCATTAATCAGATACATCGACTCTTCCTAAAAAAATCACGTCTTCAAAATTATTCAAATCCAACGACCATTGTAACCTTAAATCGGAAAATATGATTTTTAGAAATAAATTCTCTTGGCACAAAATCAATAAATTACTTTTTTCTTACTATTAAGACATTTTTAAAAAAGAGAGCAGCGAATCATTGATTCTATTTAAATTTAAAACAGCTTTCTCAGCTACTCTTTTGGAAAGAAATGGAGGATTTTTATTCTTTAGGCTTTTAGAAAATACTCAAAAAAGCACTTGTTGGTACAATGAAAATATTTCTTTAGTTTCAATGGTTGCTCTTTGTATTGGTTGGATTGATTATTAAATTAAAAAAAGCTAGTAAATTTTAATAGTTTATGAGAATCTTAAATTTCTTTGAAAACATGAAACAAATTGTAAATAAATGTTATGGAAGTTTTAATTCATTTTGCTTGTAATTATTTTTAAACTAAATTTAAATTAAAAAACTAGGTAAAAGTGTCTATCAAAATAGACAAGGGTCTATAATATGTTTTGCCGTAAAAGTACCAAAGGTCAAAAACAAGACAAATTAAAACCAATAAAACATAACGTAATTACTCGATTTTAGTGACATGTCACTATATTTATAGTGACATGTCACTAACTATCGAATGGTGGTTTTCAATTTGCTTTAGTGACATGTCACTATAACCGAATATAGCCAAAAAATCATGTTTTTTAAGAAATTTTGTGTCAACTATAGTGACATGTCGTTATATTATAGAGACATGTCACTATAGTAGAAAACCCATCAAGGTCAAATTATTTTTGTGTTATATAAAGTCATCTTTTTCATATAAAGCCTTTAATTTACAAAGTAATTGACCGATCATGTTTTGGGAGGAGACCTATTAAATTGTCTATTTCACACAATCAGTTTTACTAAGTCAATTACAGACATAGGGACTCGTTATTTTTCATAAGACTCGGACTCGAGTCTGAGTCTATGAAAAATTTTCAGAGACTCAGAAGTGCGACTCAGAGTCCTTAAGACTCGAGTCGAAAATTTTGTTTAGAATTTTTTTTTGACCGAACTAGTGTCCCTATATTAGCAATTCTACGCTCAGCAGGGCTACAAAGACCGTGGAATAGTACTAAAAAGATAATGATGGATGTCTAAATGAAGAAAAGCTTATAGAAAGAAAGAATTTAGTCATAAAGCGGTGGAGACATTGAACTTATTATTTGATAAATTTTTCAAACAGAACAGCTGACAAGAATAAGAAAACTGTTATGAGAAATAAAAATATTTCGTTTTCTTCTTTTTGATTTTAATTGATTAATTGATTTTGTAAAACCGCTTGTGTGAAAAAGAAATTTAATAAATCGCCATCCCAAAAATGATAAGTCTTTGATATTTTTGTGGGGAGTGAGGCTCATTTGTCATAATTTTTTTCAAACTGATCTCATGCAAGTCAATTCAAAGACTCAAGTCTTTTACTATATCTCTGAGACTCGGACTCGAGTCTGAGTCGCTAAATTTTAAAAGACTCAGGCTTAGAATCCGAGTCGATTTACAACAAGATAAAGACTCGGACTTGAGTCCATAAAGACTCGAGTCTCATTTTTGGAGACCCTATCTCTGGTCAATTATTCAATTAAAAGCAAAGAAGGGATTGTATCAGAGAAAATTTTCAAAATGAGACTCTTTTAAAATTTAGCGACTCTGACTCGAGTCCGAGCCTAAGAGATACAGTAAAAGACTTGATTCTTTGATATAATCTTATTTTTAAAATAAGGAGGTGATTTGAAAAAAAATTCTGGATGAGACCGGTTTGAAAAAAACTATGACTAATGAGCCTCACTCCCCTCTAAAATATCAAAGACTTATCATTATTGGGATGGCGATTTATTAAATTTCTTTTTCACACAAGCGGTTTTACAAAATCAATTAAAATAAAAAAGAAGAAAACAATATTTTTTTGTTCTCATAGCAATTTTATTGTTCTTTTTCTGGTCGACTGTTCTTTTTAAAAAACTTAAGTCAAGTTTTTTTAAACTTTAGTGAGTTATTCGTGCCTGTCAAAGTTTTGGTATATTATAGTGACATGTCTCTATAATATAACGACATGTCACTATAGTTGACACAAAATTTCTTAAAAAACATGATTTTTTGGCTATATTCGGTTATAGTGACATGTCACTAAAGCAAATTGAAAACCACCATTCGATAGTTAGTGACATGTCACTATAGTAGGGTATTCGGTTATAGTGACATGTCACTAAAATCGAGCAATTACGTTATTATCCGCACTACAAGAATCTATTGTTTACAATTAGTAAATAATTTCTAGAAAAACTAAAAAAAAATTTAAATATTAATATCAATTATAGACTGCGAAAACTGACTATAAGTTGTATGCTCTAAAAATGTTTTTTAAATCATCCTAATCGAATATATAGTTTTAATCGAAAGCTTAAAAAATTATTTTATTTTATTTTCAATTTTAAACAAAATTAACTTTTAATCATTTAGCCCAAATTTAAATTCCCCCTTTAAATTTCCAGATAACGATCAAACAGATCCAAAATTTAAATATTAAAAAATTATCGAGATGATACAAATGTCAAAAACCAACTGTATGATGAAGAAAATATTTCTTAAATAAAAAATTAACGTAAATAAATAAAGCCAATTTCAAATATTATAACAATAACAATTAAAAAACTTATTTTAGAAATTAGCTTAGAAACGGATAATATGTTTTATTGGTTTTAATTTGTCTTGTTTTTGACCTTTGGTACTTTTACGGCAAAACATATTATAGACCCTTGTCTATTTTGATAGACACTTTTACCTAGTTTTTCGAACTTTTCAGTAATGAAACTCGTTGGTTTAAAATTTTATTACGTAAATGTGATTCATTAAAATTTTTTTGAAAATCGATACAAAATAAAAAATTAATATTTTTTTAATAATAAAACATAAACATACTCGATTTCTTCTAATTGAAATTTAGGTAATATTTCTGCATTAAAGTCAGATATTTCAAGCCATTTATTTCCTTTTCTTTGGGTACAAGTGTAATGTTGAGTTTTTACGGTATCAGAAATCGTAATTTTAACAAAATCAGGATTGAAGTTTATTATTTTGGTTTTTAAATACTCAGAACTAAAAGTGCCATCAGGGTTTTCTATAAATGTTTTTGTGTTCAATTTAATCAATAAATACCCATATCGAATTCTTCTGAGTCTCCTAAGAGATCTAAAAGAGAAAAGTATCTTTGTAACCTTTTTCTCTGAAAGATCTCTCATTTTTCACATTAGATCATGTAAAAAGTCTAGCGTCAGTCCTTTAAAGATCTCTTCGAGTATCTCAATTTCTCTTAAAGAAGTACAGCAAGATCTAACGAGAATTGGATATGACGAGAAAAAAGTTGAAATCATGGATTTTTTTTGAACTATGATGAAATGTTTGGCCCACTTTTTGCTCAACGCGAACCTTAGAATTATTAAATCATTTGTCCATGTCCAGGTTATGAGTAAGGAAAATTTTCTCCTCAAGACCGCCATGAGAAAATTTTTTTTTTAAAAAAAATTCAAAGCGATTGCTTAAACCCAGATTTTTCGAACGAAGAGGCAATTTAACTTTTAAATCTTTGTCAAAAAAAAAAATTAAAATTTTAATATTTTGTTGAATTTAATTGATCTTTACTTTGAAGGAGGAGGAGAGGTCCAAAATTTTGGCTCCACTGTAGTTTTCTCAAATAGGGAGGTGGTAAAACCATGATTTTTTTTTTTAAATGGACCTTGTCTTGAAAATTTTCCCTACTCATAACCTGGACATGGACAAAAAAATGAGTTAATAATTCTAAGGTTCGCGTTGAGCAAAAAGTCCATACTTTCAGATTGTTAGAGAATCAAAATATGATTCTCTAACAATCTCAGGATTCACTTTTGTAATGTTAAGTAAATCGAAATTCGATTATAACATTTAGTAAAAATCGCGTCATCACGGAAGTTGATTCAACCAAGCCTAGTGAACCAACACCCGATCTAACTAGGAGACAGTCTACCCATCCCCATTCTACTTGCTCTGATAAAGTTAATTGGTCCGTTTAGACATATTCCTCACAATTTTAGGGTGTCTCTGACAAAAATTCAGAGTGTCTCGGGTTGTTTTGTTGACCAAAAATTCAAATAAAAATTAGATCCCTTTTAAATTTATTTGTCCACAAGTTAGTGTGCTCATTTTGTAGCTCTCATCGAGGAGAATCTTTTAAAAAAAAAAAGTTTAAAAAAATTCGAATTGTGGCCTCCACACCATGGTGTCGGTTTTATTTAAATTAGGGGTGTTGCTTTCACAGAATACCTGATTTTCTAATATTAAACAAAAAATTGAAAAATATACAAAATATCTTAAAAATTAAAGCAAGCTATTCTATTTTACTTAAAATATGTATTTGAATTGATTCGTTTCAAAAAATTATGAAAAGGAGTCTTAATTAATAATTTAACTAAAATTTCTATTTTTTTAATACAAAATTTAGGGGTGAAGATTTTTTTTTTTTTTAAACGAAAATTATTTCTGTAATCAGCGATATCTGGGCTATCTAAAATGATGCCATACTCATTTTTGTAAAATTTTAGTCTCACCGGTCTATTAAAATCCGCACTAATTTTTCCGTAAAACATATTATAGCAGCGCACTTCGTGCGCTGCTTGATTAAACAAAGTTAATGAAAATCTTTCTAATCTGAAATTTTTCTTGTTAAAAACGCATAGTTTAAAATTTCAAAAAAGTCAAAAAACATCTTTTAAGGTTCTAATCATTCAAAGCACCTGGAACGATTAGAATAAGAACGTTCATGAACTAATAATTGGCAATATCCACCTTGATTAAGGGGTTTTAACTTTAATCTGATTTTACAAGCTTTAACCAGACATTTTTTGCTTTCAGTTGATATTTCAGTTTTAACAAAGCCAAAATTCATTCTATACAATAAATTCTATAAAAAATTGCTTATTTTATTTGCCCGGCTTTTGATCAAATATTTAATATTTAATTTTAGTATCCTATATCATTTTGCAACAAAAAATTAACACTCCATAGTATTTATGTAACAGTAAAAATGTAAAATACGTTTATTTGTAAAAATACGTACCGTATTACCTTGCTACGAAGTGCATGCACTTAAAATCAAAAACCAAAATTTAGCCCATGCATAAGCTCCCATCACTCCCATGTTATAGTGGCCTTAAAAATAAGTCCGTGATAAATTTTTTAGTTTTTAAGTTTTAACGCAGCGTTTATTTTCAAATTTCAAATTTAAATACGGGCTTAAAACCGAAAAAAATTCCATTTTTTTTGCTTTTTTAGTAAAAATTCTTTGAATTAAAAATTTTAATTTTTTTAATTTTTGAATTTTTTGATCATTTCACAATTAAGCCCGGCATTTATAACCAAAACCCAAAAATAGATTAAAAAATTAAAAAAAAAATATGTATCCGATTTCTGTTTTAAGCCCGTATTTAAATTTGAAATTTGAAAATAAACGCTGCGTTAAAACTTAAAAACTAAAAAATATACCACGGACTTATTTTTAAGGCCACTATAACATGGGAGTGATGGGAGCTTGTGCATGGGCTAAATTTTGGTTTTTTATTTTAAGTGCATGCACTTCGTAGCAAGGTAATACGGTATCGATCAGGAAAAATGCAAAATTATAAAAAAAAAATTGAGTTTGAGTTTTTTACTAAGTAAATTTGTAAATTTACGTCCTCGTCAGTAAAATTGTAAAACCATATTTGGAATTTAGTTAATTTTTGAAATTTTTCAGTAAATTTTAAAAATTTTAGTAATATTCTTGAATGTTTTTTACCTTCCAACATAAATATTTTCTGACTAATCATGGTCGTTTTTTCAATTATACTAAAGGCCTTTAAAGTTAAATTAACTTTTACAAAATAACAGCATTTTTGTTCAGAATTCGTAACGTTCCAAGCAAAAGGAAAGCCACAAAAAACTTAGAAAAAATGAGAAATACTTGATCAATAACAAAAGATCGATTTTAAAGTTGGTTGTGGAAAAGAAAAAAAGAACGACTTAAATGCTACTTTTCAATTTCTCTTTCATTTTTCATTTTATTTAAATGATTTCAAGTAAGTCAATTTTTAAGACTTACCTGTGTTGATTAATTAATTCTACCAATAATTGATTATTAATTGTAACACATGTAGTCTGTAAAACAAAAAAAAAAGTTTTGAATTATTTTAACCAATAAACGGTCGAATAGAGCTTGCTCTGATAACAAAACATAAAAGAAGAAGATCGTATCGTGAATGACTGGAACGGGCTAACGAATGAAGTTATTGAATCAAAATCAATTAACATTTTTAAGACTAATTTAGACAAACTTTTGAAAGACTAAAACATTGCTTATGGTCTGGATAGAACCAGACTTAACGCGAGAGCGTAGCAATTATTTTTACTACTACTTTTTACTACTAAGAAAGTCTACATAATGATACAATGTCAAGAGTACACTCTACTTGATTTGACCAAGAATTGTTCTTGCATGAAATGACAAACCAAATTGAATACCTCTCATAGACATTTGAACTCAACTAGTTTATAGTTGAATGGAAAAAGCAGCACTGTTTCATACAAAGCTTTAGGTGTACGACAAGCCGTGAATGAGTGGAGGAGGACAGGGTATGGTTAAGTGCAATTGTACTGGCCAATGTCTTATCTATAGATGTAGTTGCAAAAAATCTAAATTGTTATGCAATTCAAGATATCATGGTGGTAATTCAAGTTGCAAAAAAAAATAATTTATTTTGATAATTTACGTTTATTTTTAGTAAGTAACTGAAACTATTTGAGTAAATAACTAAAAAAAATAAAAAATCAGTAAAAAACACAAATTGTATTTTATTTTTATTTTTTTGGATATTTACTGTTAGACCAGTAAATTTAGAAAGAACAATACCGGTCTAACATGGGAGTTTTGCCCGTTTTTACAAAGAGAACGGTTTGGAGTTAAAAGTAGTTCAAGATTTCTTTTTAAAGGTTTTACGATGATGTGGTCGCGAAATTTTTTTAAAAATCCTTCCCACCATGGTAAAAATGATAAAATTGGCTCTAAAGTTTGCTTTTTTTGCAAAATAATATTAACATTTATTAAACGCAAATAAGTTGCAATAAAAAAATATGTATGAGAAAAAATAATGATTTAAAAAAAATACTTTTTTAAAAATTTTGCTTATAAAAGAAAAAACAAAGCAAAATGTAGTTTGGTATCTGATTCTCGTGAATTAGAAATTCATCAGTTCATTATAATCTGTCAATCTCATATTTTAATCATTTCTGTAAAGTAACAAAAATAATTCGAACGTTGGTCAAAGTAATATTTTATGAATCGAAAAGAAAGTTAGAGCTAAGGTTTCTACTCCTATGATATAATAAGCGATCTGATTTGAGTCGTCTGTGACGACTCGTCTATCGTAATCGTTTCTCAAAATTGTTTAAAAATTCACCCAAAATAATTGTTACGGCAACACTGATGACACTCATCCATTTCCAATAATAATGGAAACGGATGAGTGTCATTAGTGTTTTGCTGCTTGGAAACGATCCGACTAGAATCATCGGCTAGTCACTCTCTAGATGGTCTGATACTAGAACAACTTTGAAGATCATCGTATTGGGACTCGCGAGTCGCTGTGACTTAAAATTAGGGCGTCGAAAGATGCAAATGTAACGAGTATAAAAAAAATTCTGTTACGGCCTACCCGGCTAAGAAGTCTAATCAGCTTCTGCAGCTAATAAAGTCTAGGATTGTTCTACTAGATGTTAGATCTGCACAGAAAAAGTACTACTACTACTACTACTACTACTACTAAATTAAAATAAAGTCATTAAAATGGGGGTCTAAATTCGCTCTTCAAGTCGTCTATAAATTATTGTCCCGATAGGTGTACGCTGCAGGTAGAAAGAGGTATGTCATATTCCTAAAAGGTTGAATGGCTTTCGACTCCTGCTAGCAAACTACATTCTTTAGTTGTTATTCGCAAAAAGTATTTAATCATTTTTTACTTAATGCCAAAAGCTCGGAAAAAGAGTCAACGAGAGAAAAATAGGATGTTAACCTTTTTAGGGTAATTTTTTATCAGGTTACAAATTGTTAAATGTTTAAAAAGCTAGTATAAAAAGATCTAAAATGAATAAAAAAATTTTTTTTTTAATATTTTTACTCATTTTGTAAAAAAACGAGTAAAAAAAGTTCTAAAATGAGTAAATATATTTTTTTTCAATATTCATTTTTTACTAGTAAATTAAGTTTTTTAGTTCTTTTTTTTTAATTTTTGACAAGAATTGGGTATCCTTTAAAAACAACATAATTTTGATTTTGCCTTTGCCTTATCCCTTCTTTCTGGTGGCGAAAAATTGCTTTCAAGTCAAAAATCGCTGGTTTGAGACCAAAAAATGGTCGAGAATTCTCTTTCGAGATTTGCTTCATCGACCGGATCTAGGAGTAACCAAAAGGACTAAATTCTGCTGAATATGCCTCTGAGGAAAGCTTTTTTAATAAATGTTAAGATGGAAAAGAAGTTTCCCATCGATCAATTAATATCATTAACGATTCGGAACCTTCATTAGAATCCCACATTTTTTATGCATTTGCTTCAACAAGATATGATTCTCTACCAATCTTAGGATTCACTTTTGTAATTATTTTCCTCATTTTACACTTGAGGACGAACAAATTATGTTTTGGACTGGACCCTCCCCCGCCTCTCACGGGATCCTTCGCCGGCCCTGGCTTTAACAAAATACGTTAAACCTTCCTTCTATCGTAAGATTTTAATTTAAACCAAAAAAACTCACTTACGTTACGAAAAAATACAGAAAAAAATACAAAAAAGACAAAGAATTAGTTTTTTATTCTTATTTTTTGTATTTGATAAAAAACAAATTTTTTTTGATATTAGAAATCGATTGAAAATTCAAAAAAAAATTTTCTTCGTCTCGGTTCCAGTCTGTAACGATGGCAGTCTGAACTCGTTAATCCGATCGTCGATTTTAATTAAACGTTAGAAGTCAGTTTTTCATTTTCGTCAAAAATAAATAGGAAGTTTAATGTAACATTTTTATTCAAAATTTTTTAAAGTTTGGGTATCCTAAGGCAACATTGAATTTATTTATAAAACTTAATAGAAACAAACCCAAGTTTTAAAAACTTGCGAGAAGAAAAAAGTACTAAACTTGAAAAAATTAAACATTTAAAATAACCATCCTTGGGTATCCTTGAAAAACAACAGCCATCGACAATGAGTAAAAAGAACACCGGGTGTAAATCACCAAAATTAAATAATTTTTTGATTTTTTTTCGCTCCCTTTATTTCTAGCGACCTAAATTTTCAAAACACCCTTTTCCAGAAAAAAAAGTCATTTAGGTAACATATTTTTGTTTCAAAAAAAATTACCATAATACAGCCAAAACCACTCCTCTAACCTTCCAGATACACCTAAAAAATGATGTCATTTTCGGAAAGAGAATGAAAAGATCAATTAGGAAATGTGGTTCTTTTATTATGGATACGTGGTTAAACCCTTAATAAATCGAAAAAACAGCAAAATGTTACAACATATGTAAATTGTAAAAATTAAAGTTAAGCTTGTAGTTCCGCTTTATTTTTAGTTTTTCTTTAGATTGTAATGAGTCTTGGAACGGAAACAAGACCATTTGGAAAACGTTTAGAACGAGAACGGAACTGTTTTAAAGGATCGTTCTGAACGCGTTTCAAAAGGAACGTTACATTTTCGCAAAAACCACTGTAAAAGTAAGGGGAATTTTGATGTTTTGGACCCTGAGAAACCTTAAAATGTGGTCAGATTTGGCATAAATATGTTTGTTTCAAAGGGAGGTTTGTCTAGTAAAAGAGATCACAGCCATATGCAAAGGTGTGTTATTAAATCATTAAAGAACATATTTTTTGAAAGGTAAAAGGTTGATTATGATATATCATATGCAAGCTAAGAATATCTAGTTAGTGCTTGGATATTTTGTGAAACGTTTAAAAATTTTTGACAGTGAATTTTAGAAAAAAAGAGGAATTAATTGTTTATTTTTCAGAGTTGTGATACTGTCAGTATTTTACTGATCAGTATCAGTAAATTTCTGTATTCAGTATTAATTTTTTTTATTAAATTGAGCCGAATGAGTTAGATTTTATAAAAATATAAAAAAAATTTAATTTTGAGAAACTATTGCTTTAGACAGTCCCTTGTTTTTTTTCAATAGAAATTTTATTTTTATTACTATTATTATTTATTAATGTTTAAGCCTCATAGACAAATTAAAGTAAAAATTTTTCTAAAAAATAAAAGTATAAATACAGTGTAGCCTCGATTTTGTGAGCCTCTATTTTGTGAAACCCTGATTTTGTTAAATAAAAAGGAGAGACGCTCCTAATACTTTTAATGTATTTCTGGTTTGAATTTGTGAAATTTTATTTTTGTGAGATTTTTTGCATTTACCCAGATACATTTACAAAAGTAATTTACAAAAAAAAAATAATAAAAAAAAAGTACAAAAATTAAGTTACACGACTAATTTTTAGTAAAACCGCTTATGTTTGAGAAAATTTTTTTTGCGGGGTGAGTCTTTTTTTGTTTAACGGTCTTCCTTTTAATATTTTCCGTTAATAATCCCTTAAAACCGGGGGTAGGAGGGTTAAAATTCTGCACACGAGGAGTGTGTATATTGTGAATTCCAAACGTGCTACAAAAAATCGAGGATACACTGTTTTTTTTTCCAGAAAAATTTGTGATGAAAAGTTTTGTCTTAGTTTGAGAAGTGATCTTTTTTATGGTGAACAGTTTCCGTTTGTGTTAAAAAGATTTTTTATTGTGTCGAATATGTAGACCCGTTGTTTTTATGCATTGTCGATGGGTGTTGTTTTTATAGGATACCCAATTCTTGTCAAAAAATAAAAAAAAAGAACTAATAAATATTGAAAAAAAATATATTTATTCATTTTAGATCTTTTTTCGTTTTTTTACAAAATACGATAACAAGTTTCCTAGATCATGACTGATGAACTTTCAGAAATGGACATTGTGAAAGACCGGTATTGTACACTCGTTAGAAAAGGTCTAAAAAAGTTTTTGCGTTAAGTAATTAACGATTTTTAAATCCGTTCCATCGGTATCCCAAAGATCGTTTTTATACGTTCTAAGGATCTAAGTCAATCTTTTAGAGGATTAAAGAAGCGATGTCCAACTTTGACTTTCATGTTGTAGAATCCCATAAAGAATTGTGTTTGTAACTAAATATTAATCAAAATTGTCTTTTTCTGAAAACAAATGATCGCGAAAATCTGAGGTGCTTTGTAATAAATCTCTTTCTTAGGAAAAATTTGTAAGATTCAAGGTTCGCTGGATTTTGCTTAACTCAAGCTGAATATATCAGTCCTTTAAGAATTCCTTGATCAATTTCTTGTAAATATTCTATTTTCGAATTTGTATTGATTTAAGTCTTGGATTGTGAAGTTTAGATCAAAAAAACAGAACAATATTGAAAAATTGAATTTTTTTCTCTATAGGTCTTATGGTTGTTCTGCACATGTTTCAAAGTGTAATGATGCGACCAATTTCTGCAATTAACTGCAGCGAATGGTCAACAAAGTTTGTTACACTTCGATACATGTCACATTTATTAAAAAAGCTTTCCTCAGAGGCATATTCAGCAGAATTTAGTCCTTTTGGTTACTCCTAGATCCGGTCGATGAAGCAAATCTCGAAAGAGAATTCTCGACCATTTTTTGGTCTCAAACCAGCGATTTTTGACTTGAAAGCAATTTTTCGCCACCAGAAAGAAGGGATAAGGCAAAGGCAAAATCAAAATTATGTTGTTTTTAAAGGATACCCAATTCTTGTCAAAAATTAAAAAAAAAGAACTAAAAAACTTAATTTACTAGTAAAAAATGAATATTGAAAAAAAATATATTTACTCATTTTAGAACTTTTTTTACTCGTTTTTTTACAAAATGAGTAAAAATATTAAAAAAAAAATTTTTTTATTCATTTTAGATCTTTTTATACTAGCTTTTTAAACATTTAACAATTTGTAACCTGATAAAAAATTACCCTAAAAAGGTTAACATCCTATTTTTCTCTCGTTGACTCTTTTTCCGAGCTTTTGGCATTAAGTAAAAAATGATTAAATACTTTTTGCGAATAACAACTAAAGAATGTAGTTTGCTAGCAGGAGTCGAAAGCCATTCAACCTTTTAGGAATATGACATACCTCTTTCTACCTGCAGCGTACACCTATCGGGACAATAATTTATAGACGACTTGAAGAGCGAATTTAGACCCCCATTTTAATGACTTTATTTTAATTTAGTAGTAGTAGTAGTAGTAGTAGTAGTACTTTTTCTGTGCAGATCTAACATCTAGTAGAACAATCCTAGACTTTATTAGCTGCAGAAGCTGATTAGACTTCTTAGCCGGGTAGGCCGTAACAGAATTTTTTTTATACTCGTTACATTTGCATCTTTCGACGCCCTAATTTTAAGTCACAGCGACTCGCGAGTCCCAATACGATGATCTTCAAAGTTGTTCTAGTATCAGACCATCTAGAGAGTGACTAGCCGATGATTCTAGTCGGATCGTTTCCAAGCAGCAAAACACTAATGACACTCATCCGTTTCCATTATTATTGGAAATGGATGAGTGTCATCAGTGTTGCCGTAACAATTATTTTGGGTGAATTTTTAAACAATTTTGAGAAACGATTACGATAGACGAGTCGTCACAGACGACTCAAATCAGATCGCTTATTATATCATAGGAGTAGAAACCTTAGCTCTAACTTTCTTTTCGATTCATAAAATATTACTTTGACCAACGTTCGAATTATTTTTGTTACTTTACAGAAATGATTAAAATATGAGATTGACAGATTATAATGAACTGATGAATTTCTAATTCACGAGAATCAGATACCAAACTACATTTTGCTTTGTTTTTTCTTTTATAAGCAAAATTTTTAAAAAAGTATTTTTTTTAAATCATTATTTTTTCTCATACATATTTTTTTATTGCAACTTATTTGCGTTTAATAAATGTTAATATTATTTTGCAAAAAAAGCAAACTTTAGAGCCAATTTTATCATTTTTACCATGGTGGGAAGGATTTTTAAAAAAATTTCGCGACCACATCATCGTAAAACCTTTAAAAAGAAATCTTGAACTACTTTTAACTCCAAACCGTTCTCTTTGTAAAAACGGGCAAAACTCCCATGTTAGACCGGTATTGTTCTTTACGTGTTTTAATAATTTACGGTAACATTTACAAAAAATTTGTTTCTAAGAATCAATTTAGATTTTCTATTTAGATTAAGATTTTCAAATGCTAAACTATAAGGCTGAGGTTGAGAAAAACATAAAAAAAGTGAAAAAAACATAAAAAGTGTGACACGTACAAATAAAAAAAAATTAATTTTATAAAAAGAGAAAAAAACATTATTCTTTTTGATGAAAGAGTTACAAACACATTTATCGATTTTTTCTCAAATATGTCAATTAGATTCAAAAAGTGAAAAAAACATAAAAAATATTTTATAAACACACAATCATTTATTCTTTTTCGTACCACGACTATAATTATTTTGAAAATGATTCTTATTTTCAATTCAGACTAAAAAAAAGATAAAAATGAAAAAGTAAATCATGAAATAAACTGTCATTAATTTCATTTAGTATCTCTAAATATATAAGAACCTTTCTTCTCTAAGCTTGCCTTTTTACAGTTTTCCCATAAACAAGTTGGTATTCGTTAAAATATTTGATCAAAAGTCGGGCTAATAAAATAAGCAATTTTAAAGAGAAGGTTTTTTTATAGAATGAATTTTGACAGCGACTGACAAAGCCAAAATTGGAAAACCTGAGTCTTTGGCTCAGAATTAAAATTTTTAAGTCGAAATAATTTTTATTTAATTTAACTGCATCCATAAAACTTTCTTAATTCAGCCAAATCAATATCAGATATTCCAAATTTCTCAGAAGAATGTTTTAATACGACACCAGACTGTAATGGTTCGATTGTTGGATTGTACCCAATAGCAAAAGCGTCAGCTGTATAGTGCATAATAGAATAATAATCATACGGCATACCCAAATAGTCTATTTTCGAAGTCGAATATTTGTCAAAGTTGTACTCCATTCCAGGTTTGATATTTTCCCAATTTATTTTAATGTAATTGTCACGGTCTGGTCGACTTTGTTCGTGAAAGAAACCTAAAGCATGTATTAATTCATGAGCAATAGTACCTTTATAAACACATCCAAACGATCTTATTGAAAGTTGTTGTCCACCTCCTATTCTACCAACGTATGACCAACACCCACTTCCACTGAATATTTGAATATAATCTCTTTCAGACTTTCTAGGTACAAACTTAATGCACGTTCGACCGTTTATTTTTGTTTGTTCTTCTATCATTTTCATACCACCTTTAATTATACTAATGTCTTCGGCACTGTACGAACTTGTGTCAATTGTGTATGGAACTTCACCGTTAGGCCATTTTGTAACTGTTTTATCAGCTGCACCTCTTGCAACACCAGCTATGTCGCCTTCAAATAGTTCACCATACATAGGATCTTTTAAACTATTTTTTTTAATTGGTGTTCCATTTAGGAAATAGATTAAATTTAGTAAAAAAAATATTTTCAACATTTTTGTTAATATTTTTTTAAGAATATATTTTCAAGTTTTTATATTTGAGATTGAATATAACGAGAATTTTACAGATGTTTAAAAGATACCATTTATTGTTTGAAAATGTAAAATAGTTCTCTTTTTTTACCCTAAATGTTGAGTTAAAAAAACATTTATTTAAGACAATAGTCAAAGCCAACCAAAATAAATTATCTTCTAAATCATCCGAGTCTCTTAAATTTTTAGTTTGATCATTCTTGGGGCATACCAATAGTTTAGATAATCGGGTTTAAAAACGGCAAAAAGATCTAATCAACAAAAACAAAATAATCTTTATTTATAAAATGTTCAAAATAGTCTCTTTTAAATTTTATAAATAGTTCCATCCTTTCGATCCAATTAAGGTATTTTAAATTAAGATAAAAAAAATATCGCCGTAACCATGCCGTGGCCAGTCCCAAGCCTGGATGTGAAAATGGGAGGACGGCGATGTTGCTGTCATTCTAACACCGTTCTAAATGTGCTGTATTACAATTACGTGGATCTACGGATCGCGTTCGAATCTTGTTGTATTAGGGTGCCGCTGGCTTTGACCATCACAACGTATATGAGCCTGGTAACGGGCGCAAGAGCTTGTTTTTCAGCAGACCAATTTAGCAAGAGGTGTAGCTCTAGTAACAAAGTAAAGTATGTGCCAAATTAAGAATTCTTTTGACTATCTGGATTGTAGATCAATAAAACTCTTATATACCGCACTTGTAAGACCTCATCTCGAATATGCGGTAAGTATGTGGAGTCCTCCATTCAAAACTGAAATTTCGATTCTTGAAAGGGTACAAAGAAGAGCAACGAAACTCGTTAAGTCAATCAAGTACAAGACATATGAGGAAAGGTTGGAAACTCTGAAGTTACAAAACCTAGAAGACAGAAGATTGAGAGGCGATTTGATTCAAATGTACAAGATTATTAATGGTGTGGAGAAAATTAAACTGGTTAATGGTGTTAATTATGCCAAAAGCTTGTCGTTGAATATAAGAAGGTCAAATAATCTGAGACTTGTGAGAGAGATCAATAAAAGAAGTTCTGGTCGATTCAATTTCTTGACTAACAGAATAGTCTCAACATGGAACGGTCTATCGGATGGCACAGTGTCAGCGACAACAGTTAATAAATTCAAAGCTTGTATTGACAGAGAAGTGTTTGGATCCAATGCAAAGACTGCAATGGCTCAATAATTGGGCTAAGCGCTTAATAGCGCTGGTATAGTTATCTATACTGCAGTGTATTCATTACTACTACTACTACTATTCTCCTTCAGATTAATACGCTTGGTTTGTGGTTCCAAGCTAAGTCTGGATAGTTGTCGAGTTCGCAGCTTCGGCTTTATGGTCTACTTTGTGCTAAATAAAAATCAGTTAGAATTACGATGGTGGTTCAATTAATAGAGCATCGAATACAGATTTAAATTATGCATACTGATAGGAGTCAGTGTACTTTGATTAAAAAAAAATTACAGAATTATCAAAACTTTAGGTATGTCCTAAGTGATAACTTTGCCATACACTTCAAAAGTGTTAGGAGCATTGGCTTCTGCAGGGCGACAACAATCTGTTTTATTCTACAATATCCTTAGCCTGAAACTTTTAATGGTCGTTTCTATAAAGTACAGTTCAAAAATCCATTTAAAAAGTCAATATTCCTGAAAGGTCTTATTTTGATTAAAGTTTTGACTGACCAGTGGCTAATCCACAGAATCAGTCATTTTTATTTTTATTAATCTAAAAGCTGAAGAATGACTCCCATAAACGGTCGTATATATATACACGATCACACAGTTCCCTAACGTATTACCGCTGTGTGCTCCTGGAGGGAGCGTCTGCCGGATTAAGGGCAGAGGGAATATAGTGAATCACTATGTTAAAATAACCATTCAGGAGAGCCATTACCTTTACCAACAGAGTAAAATAAGTTTTACATTAAAATTTAAGATTCTAAACGTTGGAATTCTCTAATTTTTTATTAAAATAATTTTACCGTAAAAAAAAGTTAATTGCAACTGTAGAATTTTCTAATTTCTGCAACGTCAATATCTGAAATAGCAAATTTAGCATAGGGATCAGTAAGTTTGATCCCAGATTGTAAAGGTGTGATAGTCGGTTTGTAATTTAATGAAAATGCGTCTGATGGATAATGCATAATCGAATAATAATCATAAGGTAGGCCTAAATAGTCAATTTCCGTTGACGAATATTTGTCAAAGTTGTACTCCATTCCAGGTTCGATATTTTCCCAATTTATTTTAATGTAATTGTCACGGTCTGGTCTACTTTGCTCATGCCAGAAACCTAAAGCATGCATTAATTCATGAGCTATTGTACCCTTGTAAATGCAACCATGAGTTGATAGCGAGACTTCTTGAGTACCACCTACCCGTCCTACATATGACCAACAACCATCATCATCAATTATTTTTAAATAATCACTTTGAGATGTTCTTGGAATGAATTTAACACATTGTCTATCATTGATCTTTGTTTGTTCTTCTATCATTTTCATTGCAGATTGAATAATCAATGTATCTTTGGCAACATACGAACTTGAATCAATTATGTATGGAATTTCGCCATTAGGCCATTTTGTAACTGTTTTATCAGCTGCGCCTCTTGCAATACCAGCTATGTCTCCTTCAAAAAATTGACTTTTCGTTTGATTTTTGAATAATTTTCTATAAATTGGCTTGCTGTCAGAACAATATAAAATAATCACTAAAATAAATAGAAAAAAAGTTTTCATTTTGTTTTTTTTAAAAATCTCTTTAGATTTTCTTTAATGTAAAATCAAAGAAAATATTAATGAGAATTTCAAATATGCCTATCAGTGTTTGATATTTTATTCTAATTGCGTAAAATATTCAAGACATTTTATAAATTTGGTTGAAATTTGGGTAAACTCACTTGTTACACCTTCGGAACTCTTATTTAGTCGTCACCAGAAACGACAAAAAATGCAAAATAATGTGAACTATTCAAGCCAGAGGTCTAATATCACTTGTAAGTTAGGCGCTTACTCCTAAAAAAAATTATTTACCATGATAATTCCAATTAAAAAATAGTCCAACGATTCTCCAAAATCTTATCTGAGATAAGGGGTTCCCCAAGGACTGAGTTGAATGGTCCTTGAATCCACCAAGCCTCGTGTAGAAATAACTTTTCTTACTTCACCCATGATATAATTTTGCATTTTCTGTTGCCTCTGACCACAACGATACCGGCAAGACTGATTTTTGTATAAATAAATTTCATTTGGTGACAAATGGCTGCTGTATAAAAAAGGTGTTTGAACGCGTTGCCTTAAGAGAAAAAGCGTATGATAAGGTGTTAGAAAAAATTGTTTGTTAAAACGACTAAAAGAGCGTTATGCCTTGTATTAGAAGGGTTAAATAAAGCGGGAGAGAGGCTCGGGAAGCATTAGACCATGTATTAGATGATTAAAAAGGTACGTTAGAAAAGCCCAAAAAAGAGTTAGACTCTCTGTTATGGTTAAAAATACACGCCAGTGGGATAAAAGAACAAAACTTGTATTTCAGCATTGAGTCATTCTCTGTCTATTAGTATACTCCAATTGACGTTAAATATATTGGGTCTGCTTTAAAAGCTCTATCAAAACTTAAAAATTTTTGGAAAAAAATTTATTAAAAAGAACCTTAAAGGCAAATATACACAAATTTATTCTATTAAAAAACAAACTGTTTTTAAGCACAACCGTAATATTTTCTTATTTCAGCAACATCAGTAGCAGTAATAGCACTCTTTTGTGATGAATGAATCAATTGTACACCTGATTGCAATGGTGAAATAGTTGGTTGACCATTAATCGAAAACGAATCAGCTGTATAATGCATAATAGAATAATAATCATAAGGTAAACCTAACATATCTGATTGAGATGTTGTATATTTGTTAAAATTATGTTGATTATTAGTAGCTATATTTTGCCAGTTAATTCTAACATAATTATCACGGTCTGGTCTACTTTGCTCGTGCCAGAAACCTAAAGCATGCATTAATTCATGAGCAACAGTACCTTTGTAGATACATGAAGCTTTATTTGTAGCTGTTGGTTTTTGTAATGAAACAACTTGAGCACCAGCAGTAGTTTGTCTACCAACATATGAATAACATCCTTGACCATTAAAAATTCGAATATAATTTGCTTGTGATGTTCTTGGTACAAATTTAATACAGTCTCTTCCGTTGATTCTAGTTTGATCTTCGAGAATTTTCATACCAGCTAAAATAGTGTTTGTTTGTTCAGTGTCATAAGTTAATGAATCAATAACGTATGGAACAATACCACCTGTCCATTTACCCCATGAAGAAGTTGGAATTTGAGCAGCTCCTTTAACAACACCAGCAATATCACCTTCGAATAAATCACCCAACATTGGGTCTCTAGTCTCGTCATTTAGAGGAGCTGTATTAATGCAAAAAATAATGCTTAACAAAATCAAAGTCTTCATTTTTTTTTCAACAAATCAAAAAAGTCTCAATGCTTTAAATAGAGAGATTTTAATGTGAATATAAAATTTGCTTCGATTCATTTTATTTTTAATGTAGGATTGATTTAAATAATTTAAAAGATGACAATTTTATTTGGAGTTTGTTTATTTAGAACACATTTAATTGTTTAACATAGGTTATCATAATCGAGTTTACCTAAGAATAAAATGATACGCAATTAAAATTTGAGATTGTTGTATTCTAAAATGTGCAGACTCAATTAATCTCGTCTAAAAATAATTTTGGAAAATCTAGATGAAATTTGAAAAGAGCACAATAAATTAATTGATAAATAATTTTTAAAAAGGATTAGTCCTAACGAAAGTAGTTTACCTTAACTTAAGGTACGCTAACAGTTCGTTTCCTTGCCAAGTTTTAGCAGAAGCCGTTCACCGACCAGATGAATTACTGGTAACAAAAAAATTAAAATGTTTATAAAAACTAGTCGCCCTCCCATTTTCTGATCCGGGCTTGGGACCGGCCAAGGCATCGTTATGACTATATGTCATCCACTCAAGTAATTGTGGGACGTTCATCATAAACAGCGCCACTCATCCGAGCCGAAGCTAAGAACTCGACAACTATCCAGACTTAGCTTGGAACCACAAACCAAGCGTATTAATCCGAAGGAGAATACTTTACTTTGTTACTAGAGCTACACCTATTGCTAAATGGGTCTGCTGTAAAACAAGCTCTTGTGCCCGTTCCCAGGCTCCTATACGTTGTGATGGTCAAAGCCAGCGGCACCCTAATACAACAAGATTCGAACGCGATCCGTAGATCCACGTACTTGTAATACAGCACATTTAGAACGGTGTTAGAATGACAGCAACATCGCCGTCCTCCCATTTTCACATCCAGGCTTGGGACTAGCCACGGCATGGTCAACGGCTTTATTGTTTTTCAACAGGAAAATGCCTTGTACTTAAAATAAAATTAAAAGCTAATTTAAAAAAATAATTAAAATTATTTTCCATTTAATTGAATTTGTTGGAAAAAACAAAATTAAAAAGTCTCCAATGGCATATTCATAGTTTTTATTGGAGATCACGAAATACTTTCTTGCAAACTAAGGGTACATCTCCAAAATGGGTTATTTAATAAACATGGCTAACCAGTTTCAAAAAAGTATGGTCTAATTAGCTCAAATTATTTTGAACATATTGATATTTAAATGCCATAAAAAAGCAAATTCAAACTTACTTATAGCTTTTAAAGTTTAGATATACCGTAATTCCCCGCAAAGCTGCCCATTGGGAAAAAGAAGTTTAGACCCTCAGTCTTATTTCTAACAAAAGTTCAATTTTGGATTTTTATGATACATTTTCCCATTATTTTTTTCAACATTTATCCAATATTAACAAAAATCCTGTATTAAAAATTTTCCTATGTAACTCCCATAATAAAAAAATAAAAAAATATCCAATCAAAAAATTTTAAAACTTGCCATACGATTACTCATTAATTTTACAAAATTTCAGTTTACGATACCGTTGTAGCTTTTCCGGTACCGCTGAATTTGATGAACTTACTAAATCGGACATAAGACGATACTTTATAAAACACAAAGTGAGAAGCATTGAAACTTTAAATAACCTTAAAATAAGACTCTTACAGTATTTCCTTGCTTACAAGTGCTCCCCTAGTACCCCCTTTTTGTAGACTAATGGAGATCAGATCTTTTGCGCTTTTGTGATTCTGAAGTATACCGGACTGAGTTGTATATATAATCATTAAAGAACCTAAAATTACATTCGCTTTTGGATGATTTTACACCTAGAAGATGCGATTTTTAGTCGCTTATAAGCAAAGAAATACGGCAGCTCTCCTTGGAAAAATTAGTTCACCATTTTGTTCCTTTTTTAATTTGCTACAGGCTTATTTATATTTTGATGATGACTTTCTATATCAAGGAATTTTCATAATTGAAAATTTTCGATGAATTATCGCACTAACGCTTCCCGAAATGTATTATAATTCCTATAATTTATGATCTGATTGAATGGTGTACAAAACAAAAATTGACATGCAAAAATAGTTAAAACTTTACAAAATGGAACAACTTTATACACTAAAAAATTTCATTCTTACGAACAATCAAGACAAATTTTATTTGTGATAAAATTTCAAGTTTTCTAACTCAATAAGTAAACATCGATTCTAAAGCGATATTTTGACACAAAGTTGATCATTTTTTTTTTAATTCTTGTTTAAAAATTTCTAATTTTTGTATTGACTGATTTTATTTGAATTCTTGTAAGAATTTTTATTAATCTATATCTACTACCCTGGTGGTTTACATGTTCCAAAAATGAACGTTCAAATGTTTTTATTTGAATTCATAAGCGTTCAAAAATATTCATTGAATTCAAATGAAAACATTTGAACGTTCATTTTTGGATCATGTGAACGACCAGGGTGTAATATAATATACTGCACTTCTACCGAACTTTTGGTGGCAGGCGAACCGAAGCGTACCCGTCCCGCAGCGAAGCGTAGCCACACCGAAGCCAAGCGTACCCGTACTGAACCCAACCGTACCGGACTAAACAAAACAAAGCGTACCGTACCGTACCGAACCAACCATACCAAAGCGTACCGTACCGTACTAAACAAAACAAAGCGTTGGTACGTTTAGTATGGTACGGAGGATCTACGGTACGCTTCGCTGCGGCTACGCTTCGGTACGGAGGCTCCGCGATACGCTTCGGGAAGGGTACGGTACGCTTCGGTACGGCTTCGCTTGCCACCAAAAGTTCGGTAGAAATGCAGTAATTTATAAGAAAGGGATCGTCGAAGAAGATTATAAAAAAAAGGAAAAGAAGAAGATTATCAAAAAAAAAAGGACAAGGCTTGAAAATTGCATTTGACAGTAAAGATCTGAATAAGGTTAAGGACAGAGAAAATAAGCTGCTTTTTTTGAGTCTTAATTTTATCTTGATTGTTTCTCAAAATTTCTCAAAAATATTTCATAAAATACATTTAAATAGCTTGGTCGAATTTCATTTTTAGAGAATTAGAAGAAAATTTTTTTCAGCATTAATTTGGGTCCCAGCATCAATGGCAGCTTTTTAGCATTCTGCTGATACCATTGAATTGAAAACAACTTTTTCGAATCATGAGTTCTTAAGTGTTTAAAAAAGGAAACTCTTGCTTGGCCGAAAAAAGCTGATTTTAAGTGTCAAATTCGAGAACAAAAATAGCTTTAGATATGGAAAAAAGAACTCCAGATTCTAAAAGAGAACCAAAAAATATGCATTTTTGTGCATAAAAAATAGGGAGTGTATCAGTATAAAAGAGGGGTGTACAGTGGGTGTTTGTTTCTTGAAAATTAAAGCTCGTTTGAAAACATGAAAATAAATTGAGCAGACAGTTGTAAAGTGTACTATATTAAAGATTTTTCGATGCTGAATCTACTAATATGCTTTGATTTTAGATAGCTTTCAAAATAAAGAAAAAACACCCAGGTGTACGCTTTTAGCGAAAAAAGGGGGTGTTATTTTTTCAGGGATCCGGTAAATCAATAAAAAAATTTAAAAAAATTCATCTCGGCTAACTAACGCCTGTAAAAAAGCGGACACCCAAGTTAATTTATTTTTAATCTGATATCAATTTTATTATAATTATGGCTATAAACAAGTAGATAAAGATTATTTTTATGATTTCATATACGTTTTGATAAGAACGAGTAAAAAAGTGAACTCAGTAAAAATAATTTACTTTATTTAAAATAGACAAAAAAAACTTTAAAAGATAAATGTTTAAATTGAATAACTACAGTGTCAATCCGAATTTTTTAATTGTGGAGTCAGAGTTGGAGTCTGAGCCTGAGTCGAAAATAACGCGACTCTTATTCTAATATAGAGCCTCTTCTCTTCGAGTAAAGACCCATTACTTAGACTCCGTCTCAGGCTCAGACTCTGACTCTAAGGTTAAAAATTTCAGACTGACACTGTATAATGTTTTTCATTAGTCATTAAAAACCATTAATTATTTTTATCTTGGTAAGTCTAACATTTTTCATTAAATTAAAATTTATTCTTTACTTTTTTATTGTTTTAAAAACTTTTCAACAACACATTCAAGTTTCTAATCTAAAATTTTGTATTGTTTCACTTTTTAATTAGTTCTGAAAAACGAATTCAGGTTAAAACTTTTTTAATTCTATTTTATTTTTGGTATACACTCATTCATTTTTTTTACAAAAATTCATTTTTTGGTTTACATTTTTAATAAACTTAACAGTATCACCTTTTCCTCCACTTTAATTTTAGATGAAAGTAAATTATATCTACGTAATTTTTCTAGTCGTCTTGGTGTCTATTCTATTGTTAAACACCCGAACAAATTTGAATATTTCGATTTCAAATTCTGAGGAATTAGGTCTCGAAATAAGTTCATGTTTAAACAGAATTTACACTCGTAATAAACTAGCTTTGGTAACTTTATTAGTTGCCGATGATCCGAATTATGTAACATCAACTTCAAAGCTTATCAAATCAGTAATTCAACACACTAATGGGTCAAAATTTGATAAAATAATTTTAGAGCTATCCGATAAACCTTTGATTAAATCGGTCAAAGAAAAACTTTTTGAATCCGGTTGGGATTTTGTGTGTAAAATAAAACGAATTGATATCCCCGATTACAGTCGAACACCAAAAGGATATCATCATGTCTTTTCAAAACTAGTCGTTTTTGACATGACCGAGTACGAGGGTGTTGTTTTTATAGACGGTGATGCGATTGCTGTGGGCAACATTAGTCAACTCTTTACATTTCATAAAGTAATTGATTACGAAAAATATTTTATTTCAATATCGAGGGACATTGATATAAATGGACGATTTTTGGACAGATTTAACACGGGTGTGTTTGTAGTTAAACCGAATCGAACTGAGTTTAAGCGTTTAGTGCAATTGAGTGTGGACAAAGATCGATTACTTGATTTTTATTTTCCAGAGCAAAATTTTTTAAATTTTTATTATAACGATAAATGGTTCGATATTGGTTTTAAGTATAATACAATTGTGTGGTATTTTAAGAATTATAATTTTTCTTTAGATAAGTCAAATGAAGATTTTCGCATCGTTCATTTTACGAGTACTAAACCATGGAATTGTACAAAACAAATTAAAAATGTTTGTAAATTATGGGAAAATGTGCAAATTTGAAGAAGAAATCTCATATTTAATTGTGACTTTTAGTAAACAAAGAATGTTCAAGGAATTAATAAATTTGGTTAAATATGCACATTTGTCTAAACAAATCATTTTATTTGATAAAAAAAAATAGCCAATCAAAATTTCATTCATAAAATTAGTATAATTTTAAATCGGTAAAAATAAATTTATGGTGGTTCAAGTGGTGAGCATTGGGAGGTTGAATATGGAAAAACAAATTGTTTGGTATGATTGGTACAAAATGTAAATCTGAACAAATTGTCAACTATGAAATCTTTGTAACATCAGAACACTGAGACCAAGGGTCCATTGAATAACAACTAATTGGACGGAGAAGTAGGCAACTTATTGCCAGCATGTTAAACTCATTTCCATAGACACCATTTGTCGAGGATTTTTCGATCATTTTTTCAAAAGAAAACGGTAAGCCGGATCTTTGAAAAACTTTTCGAAAATTTCTTCGTTTCCACATAAACTCAACGAAATTGTGTTGAACAAACAGTTACCATCACCTGTCGTGTATATAGTTGTCATATTGATTGATTTTCCTTTGTTTAAAATACAAAAATACCGTGCTATTCTGGCAAACCAAAAATCGCTAAAATCTTAATTTTAGCGATTTTTGGAAATATTTTAATCTATGCAGATCCTGGTAAGGATTTAGGACACGGGAATTGAGTAACGTTAAAGTTGATACCCCGTCTCAAAAAAGGCGTCGGAATACATTGTCAAAAATTTTTCGAATATAATACTAACCACGTCTGCTAAATCTTTGGTTTCGCTAAATTTGGTTTTACCAAAAGTTACAAAAAAACAAGAAAACTCCCATCACTAATTTGAATGCTGCAATTTAGACCACTGATCTCTCAAATTATAGGACTCAACCACTCGTCAATTCGCTAAGAAACGAGATAAAAGTAACACAATTAGTCAGTTTTAGCTTATCTTAGCGGAATAATAGATCTATTAATTTGAATAAGCGAGCACAAGTTAAATGATGAAGGAGTACTCTGATTAGAATTTTCGGTATAACCGTGTCCTGTTAACCTCTTTTTGGACATCTATACGAGTATACATAAATATCTATACGAACATAGATCGGATGTATTCGAATATAGATCCAATGTATACGAACATAGATCCGATGTATGCGAATATAGATCTGGTGTATACGTACACCGAAAATTAAACAACAATGCTTAGAAATATAAACATGCTTTTTTTTAAGTTTATCAACAAAATAATACAGTTAATAAATACCGTATTCCCTCGTTCGATTATGGAGCACCACGACAAAGATGGTTCTGAAGAATAGTACTATTGCCATGATGCATTATGTTACATTTAGTTAAATTAAAATCTAACTTCCAGTCGGTTGTCCACTCGAGTATCTTTCTCGAAATTCTTCACGACCTTCTGATGTTTCTTATTGCCATTATTAGCTTGCTATCGTATGCGAAAAGCTTACAAGTATCTTTATATAAATTATAGCAAAGGACCTAAGACTGACCCTTCCGTAACATGTCTCTCCATTTTGATTTAAAACCATCGAGGATTACTCTTTGTTTACGATTAGAGATAAACGCTTTTAGCCTGTCTAAAATTTTGCTGTCATGGCCGTGAGCTCTTAAATTCTCTATTAGTTTCAGATGGGGGACCATATCGAATGCTTTCAAAAAGTCTAGGAGTCTAGTTTTAATGCTGATTTTGTCGATTTTAATTAATCCTAAAAATACATACAACATTGTCGACTGTTCAATTCTCATCTTTTAAGAATTTTTGAAAAACCTTGTATACACCTTCGCCTGTATGAAATGTAATGATTTTTCTTGTTGATTAATTTTCGGTCAAAAACGGTTAATTTTTCAAAATTTTTTTCCCAAAAGTTTCCTAATTTGGGTATTTAATGATAATTTCAGTAAATTTTGGTAATTTAACATGATTCAACGTAAAATATGGCTTGGTGTGTTGTCTGACTGATCCAAAAATTTTGTCGATTAAGCATATTTTCAACATTCTATGGGTCAGCTTCAATGCTATCTGGATCTTCAAAAAAATTTTTAGAAAAAGTAAAAGCTTTATTGAAAAAAAATAAGTTAAAATGGACCGGTTTAAATTTTTTTTAAAAAAAAAAAGATAAAATAATAACTATTAAAATTTATCATTCTTTTCAGAATCATTCGCTTCTTTTGGCTTTTTGTTTTTAACACTCAAAATCTTCAATAACTTTGTTGACATTACATAGGGTTTCTCTTCTGAGCCATCATTAATACTCAAATCTTTCATAGCACACAAAAAAATGGTATCTACAGCCATTTCGAATACAGTGAAAAATATTTTTGTAATAAAATATGTTCCAATGATGACACAAATCAGTGGTGCCCAATAATAATGGAGTTCGGGTGCAAAATATTTTTGAAACGCCGGGTCTATTTTAAAACCACACGAAAAAAAGAAAAATGCCAAAACCCCAACTCCGGCTGTAATGAGTAATCTTCCCAAGAATAATATAAAATCAGTTACACGATCTAAAACAAGAGCTCGCAAAGGATTCGATGCCAATAGACCTATGGCATCGCGAGCACTCTTACAAAAATTACGACCATAAATCGCTACCATTATGTAAGCGTTACGGTTTATAAATTTCAACACTTTTTCTAAACACCATAAACAACATTTACAGCAGCAGCTCATAAATTTTATCAAACATGTTATTTGACGGTTGTTGCCTGCAGCTGATTTTAAACGTCTCTCAACCAATGTTATCAATGTTCTAAACCAAAAAATAATGATTATGTCTTTCTTTAAAGACTTTTAGAGTCAAAAAATACCTTAGGAATTTACATATCGCTATTAATAGAGACCCGAATGCAATTGAGCCTAAATGGTAGATCAAAGTGTCTTTAATACTTTTGAATAGAATACATGATGATTTTGATCTTGACCAATACCAATCACCAAAGCATCCGGCAAGGACCATTTGATTGAATCCAATAATGAAACATTGGACCCAAAATAACATGAAAAGATTATAAAGTTGAGGCACATATTGATACGTGTTTAGAAAACTTATAATCGAGTTATAGACTGTAGAGGCGTCAAAACCGTATTTGTAAAAAACACATTCTGGTGATGAACCTTGTACACATGGACTACCAACTGATGATGAGTTTGATGAATTTGAATCAGTTGCTATTCGGAATAGACTAGTGCCAGAACAAGCTAGTATAACTGCATTTGCAATAAAATAAGCCAAACATCCAAGTTGTAAGAGTAATGGAAATACAGGGAATATAAGAGAGATAAAAACGCTTGTTACAGCTTTACTTGCTTCTTTTATTATTTGAATAGCTAGACATAGACGTTTGATTAAGACTAGGATTAAGAGTAACACTACTAGTAAGATTACGCCGGCTATTATTCCTGCGATTAACCATGTTATGCTTAAGGATAAATAATATTCAATGTCTGGTTTTATTTCAACATTTCCCGTTGGTTTGTCTTTGAGTTCAATGTATTTGGCGATACAATAGTAAACTGCAAACCCTAAAGCTCCTACTAAACCGATTAGAGTTATGTAGATTAGAGGAGCTAGGATGAAACGTAGAATTACAATATAGATAAAACTTGTTACAGCTGCGATTAAAAGTAGAACAACGATTAATACCACTGAACTGACAAAATCTTGTAGAATCGATTGAGCTTAAATAAGAAAAAAAAATCATTCAAAAAATTAAAATTTAAAAAATTTATTTCACATAATACAGGAGTTTGATATTTTGTTGAATGGGACAAATCGAATAGTGAAACTCTTAATGACCACCCTTTTGACCCTTAACCGCCCGTTGGATCATATGTGATAAATTTTTAAGCAGCTAAGGATTTTAGCATTAAAATTTTGAAAAAAATTTTATTCCCAGAAGTAACTGACCCTTTAATAAGTTGTTGTTCTTTAAGACTCAAGAAATCTATGATAGAATGTAAATATACAGTAAAACATCGTAAAGTTCGATAATCCGAAAACTTTTTATACTCAGACCAATTTGGTTGAGAACTTATCTGACAGTTTAGCGAAAATGTCGGAATATTGAGATGGAATCCAATAGAAAAATATTTCAGTAGCAAGTTTAAAAAATATCGGTTAAAAGAGGATTCTGAATTAGCGAGGGTCGAATTAACGAGGGTCGATTGTAAAAAATAATTCTTAAAGAGCATATGATTCACTACAACCGAAAGTATTTTAAAATTTAAAAAATAGGTGCGTCGATTTTTAAAAGTGAAAAATAGCCCTACACGCAGGCATATATACCCATTAATTTTAAGGTATTGAGTGGGTTTGAGTTACCCGAAAAATTCAGGTTTTAGGTTTTTGTAGAGGAAGGGTTACCAAGAACTTTTGTACTTCAAGTATGGATGTAGTTTGGGTAACCCATAAAATATCGGAATATAAACCCAAAACCCAATTATTGTCGAAAATACATAATTGAACAAGCGGGAATTCTAAGACCTAGAAGCATCGAAACTATGATAATTTAGAAAAATAGAGGATCGCATACGTTGAATAATGTAACATAAAAGTTCTTAAATGAAATAAAAAATCATCTCAGAAATGATTGCTTAAACCATTCTGAGTTAGCTGTGCATGTTTCTGGCTTATGCTAAAAAATAGTCTTTCAATGTGACTTTGAAAATTTCATACTTTTTCTGTTGTTTGCATATCATTATGCCGAAAATGTAACTTGATTTTTTTCACCAAGAGCAATTATTTGTTTTAATTAATAATTCAAATCAATAAAAAATCACTATTTGATTGAAGTCACAAGGAAAAGGATTTATTTTTACAAATTTCATAGTCTCATTGACCTGCAACCTTATGCTTTCTTATGATGTCCTGCTGCTAATCTAACCTTACCGCAATTATGAAAAATAAATTTTTGTAAATACTTACCGAAATCTTTAACATTAATCAACTTAAACAAAGCATCAGTTCCTTGTTTAATCAAATTATAATTCAAATCTTGTCCTAAATTATTGATTTGAATTGTTTGATTTGTATTCGAATCAGTTGCCATGACACTTCCAGTCGAATCGAGAACAGCAGCAGCAATTGCTGGTATACACCGACCATAATAAGCTTTATTCGGGATTGTATAAACCGGGCATATTTTTTCTTTAGCAAGGCTTAAATAAGTTGTTTCATCAACCGACGCCGGAATCGACCCGGAATATTTACTCGATAACAAATCATACCGGCAATACTTTGAATAAAGTATGTCTCTATGTGCCGGAATTTTGTAATAATAATAATCACTAGCACATTCGGATACACATATTGTTGGTGTTGAGCATCCGGATATAAGAGTGTTTATGCCTATGCACTCGATTAGATTAAAAAAGAAAAGATTTGGTTTCGAGTCTGTGCACAGTTGACCGGACGAGTCGCGTGGTAAAAGAAGATTTCGAGGATCACCACCGCTGAAATATATTAAAATCGATAACACTATTTGGCCTAATAAGAACACTATAAATAATATTAAACACAAAATATCAGTGCAATTTTTTCGTTTCTTTTTAATTTCAGTTTCGTAATAATCACGCATAATTGTAGATTGTGTTCGCTCTGTGGTTGGTTGTACAAAGTCTTCGACTGGACTGATTTTTTTAGTCATCGTTACGAACAAGTCTGTCTCGAATTACAATTAAAAAAATAACGAATAAATAGGTTAAGTCTTAATTATACAAGATTATGTTAAAACTAAAAAGAATTTCAAAAGAAGTATTTTAGTTTTTTGTTTCAATTTTTTTTCATCATCTAGAAATTAAATTTTTATCGATTTTTATTACGTTTTGCTGCTTTTTTTTGAAAAAAAATTATAAATTCAATTTATTTTAAAATTGATAATTTCAAAGGTTTTGAATAAATAAAGACTCACACAAAAACATACCAGACTGGTTCCTAAAGTCAACTCAAGCAAACTTAGAGACTAATTTTACAGATAGCAAATAAGGTTCGACACTTACTGAAAACTGTTGAATATCACTTAACTTAAAGTATTTTGCGGGTAAGATACAATTTGACCGAAAAATGCCTCAATTTTGATTTTTTAGTAAGTTTATGAAAGTCCTCGAAAGGTTTTGAACGCTTGGATGTAAGTGAATGTTATGAACAGGGATATTAATTTTACAAAACGGAATAACGAAACTTTTTTTTTTCATTTTGCGGATGTTTTGAGCTCTATCAAGCACGATTCAGTTTTGACTAATTAACAATTACCTTCCCATGTTAAAAAAATAACTTAAACATCCTTGTTGATGAACGTTAATTTTTGTAAAATGTGAACTACCATATTAGTACTGCACTTCCACTGAATTAATGGCGTACCCGAACCGTACCAAGGGGTACCCGTACCCGAAACGGTTATTGTTAAAATACGGATCGCATGTTTTTACTAAAACAAGGAACAACACTTTTCCTTTGAACAAACTAGGTTTCGGAGGCCGATATTCTTGCTCATCTTTTAAGCTCTTTCTTGCGGACCAGGGGGCTGAGCTCTGGGATTTTCGGTTCGGGCTACAGACTCGTTCGAATAAGAAAAACACATAAAAAAACTAACCGAGCACCACTTTTCCGCCGGCCTAAAGGTCCGCCAGTTTCCGCAAACCGATTTTCTCATAGAATATTTAACTTCTTTTGTTGTAAAATTAAAAGCAAAGCTCTAGGAAATTTGATACGGGCTACAGACTCTTAAAAGCAACAACAGACCTGAAATTTTTAGAATTCAAATGTACCATCATTTTTCGCAAAAAAAGGGCCGTCCGGTTCAGGACACACATTTTCAACAACACTTTTTATGCTTTATCTTTCTGTAACTAGAGCTTCGCGGTTACGGATACCGATTTGCAAATTTACTGCTCTTTCTTGCTATAAAGATGCCTTTTTTCTTAAAACTTCGATTCGAGTCACAGCTTCTTTTAAAGACATGATAGTAGAAACAAGGAGTAGAATCATTATCAGAACGTAGGTTTTAATTACATTCCCTAATTATTATTCGTTTTCCGCACTTTCTGATATATCGCAGTTAATTTAAGCCCACTGCCTATCGCCGAAATTGATGTAATTAAAAAAAAACGATTTTCAAAGGTTTAAAAAAAGTCATCGTTATAGCAAGAAAGAGCACGTTTTCCTTGTTTTAGTAAAAAACAGGTGGTCCGTGTTTTAGCAATAACCTTAGAAACTCAATTGAAATTTTATATTTATTTAAATTCGAATCCTTTTGAAATATTTACCCATTTAACCAATTTGAAGACTTTATTATTACCAGGAACCCTAGGTTTGTGTTTAGGGAAGATGTTGTTTCAAAAGTTCGAGAATAAAATATTTTTTGACCGATCCAAAATTTATCGTATTTTTATAGTGGAGGAGTATTTGAAAACAATATCAAAAAAACTTTAGTTCGTTGACGATAGGTCAATAAATTAAACTAAAGACGTTAATGGATTAAAATATAAGAGATTTTTTCGTTTGCATCAAGTGTTAAAATAAAAGCTCACCTTTGATTGATAGCTCTTAAATATTTAAGAAAAAAAATATGTTACGTAAGAATTAATTTACTTAAAATTTAAAAAAATCTTAACCCAACTAAATCTCTTTAGATTTGAATCTTTTTGTACGATTTTTTATACCGGAGCATCTCTTAAAAAGTAAATAAAATGCTAAATGAACTTGACAATCTTGTTGTCGAAAAAAAAAGCTATTGAGTTAGACACATAAAAAAATAAACTTAGATCAAAAGTTTACCATAGACTTATGAAATTAATGGTTGAAAATAAAGAAGTTAATTTGTTTGGAAGTTATTTTAAAATAATGATAGAAACAAAGTTATGATGTCTTCAATAAAAAAATAAAAGAGTTGTTTCGAATATACAAAAACACGAAAACTTGGCAATTTTAAAAAATTGAAAAAAAAATAAATAAAATTAAAATAATAAAAATACTGTTATCTTTGATTGTATCATATTTACCTTTATGCTCCCCTCTTTCTCTCTCTTCATAACGTTTCATTCACCTTAAAAAAAAAATTAAGGTTAATTCAAAAATTTTATGAGAAAGACAGATTTATTGAAATAGAAATTTAATTAAGACCTTAAAGGACTTGAATATTTTCACTAATGCACACCTAAACATATAAATTTTTGTTAGTCTAAAATGTAATCTTATCGATGATTAAATAAAAAAGAAAAAAAAATTTATTTAGTTTTTTGTTTCAATGGCGTCAATAATGAAAATCAAAAATTTTTCTGATTGATTTAAAACATGAAAAAAAATAAAATAAAATTGCGGAATTGAAGTTACTTTTTTTGTTTTAATTAAAAACATGTTTTTTTCATGATTGCTTAAAGTTGGACTGGAAAAAAATTTTTTAATTTTCGAAAACACTCGATTGGAAAAATAAATCGATAAAGGCGAATGCATCATAAATCTTCACGCCTTAAGGAAAAATTCGTCATCTTTTCAGAAAGCACTAAGTTTTGAATTTCATAAACTTCAAAACATTTAATTATTCAAAATTAAACATATAAAATCAAAATTTTGCTCCGATAACTTTTTTCTAAATTTAATTTCCTACATTTTGGTACCAATATTATGACCCCAATTAAGGTGTTTTGGGTAAACATAGGTCTTAAACCCACTCAGCCCCAAAAAACCATACTTTTACTGGGGTCAGTTCGAAAAAATTATTCATCCATCTTTAAATATGTTCACTAACGTATTTTGGGGTGCTGAATTCATATATCTCAAAAAAAAACGATATGTCTACAAATTTTTAAAATGCTGTTATTAGACGGTTTTAAAGAGGTCTATTTTGGGGACTAAAGGCGAGGGGTATGAAGTAGATTCTCGATTTTTCCATACGAGGTCTCGATTTTTCCACTTTACTAGGGTAATTTTTTGTGCTGAACAACGTGGTATAGTTTGTTTTTTAAAATTTTTTTCCTTAAGGCGTAAAGATTTATGATGCATTCGCCTTTACTTAAAAGGTCTTTAAGTTTGTTACAAAATTTGAAGTTGTTTGACCTTATATGAACATCATGTTTCGTAAAGGTTATATTTAGCGAGACCTTACTATCCAGAGAATGAATATAAAAATGAATTTACTATTTTTTTGAGAAATCTCAAAGTTTGTTTTAAAAAACAGGTGCTTGAAATTACTGATTTTATTCGTCAAAATAAAATTTTTTAAATTGAAAAAAATTTTTTTTTGTTAAATGTCAATTACAAAGACACTAAAAATTTAAAAAAAAAGAGAGAAGCATCATTTTATGACATAACTTATTATTGAGATGTTGTATGTCGTGTCAAATTTTGATTTTATTTAAGCTTTGGGATTCAACTTAAGATCGGATAAAATTAATTTAAGTTTAAAACTCATTAAGTCGATTAAGATGTTTTAACTTACTTATCGAAACGATGCATTGAACGAACCATTTTCCAGTTCAACTAAAAGTAAACTAGTTTTTGATGAGCGGTCATCTTTTTGTGCTCTTTCTTGCGAGCTCTGGAACCTTCTGTTCGGGATACAGACTCTTTCTAACCAAAAAAAAACGGCTATGTGAAGTTTTGTCTCAAAATCTCAAATGGATCAAAAATATCAAAAATTTATGCAACTTGTGCAAATCTAATTGCGCATTAAATTCAAATCACTTATATTTTAAAATTTTTATTTGAGTGCGCAATTAGATTTGCACAAGTTGCATAAACTTTTGATATTTTTGATCCATTTGAGATTTTGAGACAAAACTTCACATAGCCAAAAAAAACAACTAAAAATACTAACGTACAACCAATTTTCCGTCGAACCGAATTCCGACAGTTTCCGGACATTAGAGTTTCTCATATAATTTCCTGTATGGCGCAATTAAGAGCTAAGCTCTAAGACCTTCAGTATATAATCTTTAATACGAAAATACACTTGATATCTTTAGAAACTGACAGATAACCACTTTTTAACACAGTACAACACCTAAAAATAAAACATTAAAATAAGGTCTGCCAGTTTCAGGATAATAATCTTCATAAAGAACAAGTTTTTTAAAAAATTCGATTTTTGCTGCTGAAAATTGTCCAAAAAAGGTAATTTTTTGAAAAATTGAAAGAATTTTTTTGTTCAAACCTTTAGTATGTATTTTAGGGTTTTCCTGCATGAGGATTACGAATTTAAGGTCAAAAATATGAAAATTCATCATCCTAGTGATTTTTGATTTTTATGACTTTTTTTCAGCCTCGATTAAACCAAAAGTAAAAATAAATTGAAAAAAATAAAACCTACATTTTGTTCAGAATTTTGTCTAGTTTCAGAATCTGTATAGAAAGTCTATGGTTTATGGGTAAACAAAAAAGGAGATCCAAAAAAACTAAAAAAATGCCTAAAAATTTGCTGTTTTTCCGGAATATTCCGAGGAATTTTATATTTTTTTCGACTTTTTTTCTCTTAACGTGCAGGAAATTCAATTTTCTATCAGAAAATATGGTTTCTTTAAATAAAGAATTTATTGTCGATTGAAGTGAAACGTTTTAAAATGACATACTTCTTTAAGAGTCGCTTAACTTCGGACCCCTGTGGACAAAAAAAAATTTTTGGACCCCCTCTAAAATTTTGGCTAACCCCAGGTTTTTGGGTATGGAGAATAAGAAAATCGAGTCTAAAATCCAAAATTAAGATAGTGTGGTAATTTTGCATTGCGCGAACTTTATCTTGGTATAGATAAGCTCTTGGACCTTTGGTTCGGGCTACATTAGCAGCAAGAAAACTTTTTATTGCTAATTAAGTGGGACTGATTAAGAGGAGTTAACTGATGTTCTCAGTTGTTATTGCAAAAGATTTTTTTAACGTTAGGATAAAAAAGTAGCATTTATTTTAAAATTTTATTTGAAAAAGTTTTATTAATTTTGTTGTTGTTCGATTTTCAACTCATGATACCGCTTTTTAATCGACTCCCACAACCATCTAAACATATAACCATAACACATTAACAAAAAATAATGTACAAACGATAACAAACAAATATAATAATAATCATAATCAAAATAATGCTCTAAATTTTCAATCAATTTTTGATTACTCATCTTCAAATAGTTTTTTAAAAACAATTTTATGAAAATAGATTGAATTTATTTTTTTAAATTGTTTCCATAACCCCCTTAAAACCCTTAAAACAATTTTAAAAATTTATTTTGTTTTTTCACATTTATTTAAGTAAAAAAGTTTTAATCGAAATTAAATTTAAAAAATCATCTTAAAGTTTTGAAAAAAAATTTAACTGAAATCTCTGTCTCTTAAGACCAATGGAGCTACACATGTCCATATGTACAATAATATACACAACCATGATGAGACTATTTTGACCCACATGCTTGGTTCATTGGCTGTAAAGCTTGTCAAGTCCGATGAGTTTGGTCTTAAAACAAAAGATAACTTTGTATAAAACCAGTGAGAATAATTCGAAAAGAATTTTTTTTAACTTACTTGTACCAATTTGTAAGCGTCATCATGACATAAAGTGAAGCTAAAAAGAATATAAAATGACACCCGGAATAAGAATAAGAAACACCTTCTTGTTCATCATCCCATACTTTTTGTCTATCCAAGTCTTTATCATCATCCGCTTGAATAAAAGAAAATTAAGTAAAATTTTTGTAATAATGTAGATTTTGAAGTCTTACGTTCAGCATCGGTCAAGCTAGTTGTTTCTCTATTAGACCCGATTAGCTTACCACCTTTACTTGCCGATGTAAATGTAGAGTATAATATAACCAAGAACCATAGTATCAATGAAACTATGCTTGAAGAGTCCAAGACATGTGTTGATGGTGAAAATGGTTGAATTGGACTCAAAGTTGTTGGAGAAAAAGTTGTAAAGTTTGAATTTGATCTTGTTGTTGTTATGACTGATGGTTTAATGATACCAATCAAACCAGGGTTACATTCTTTATCTTAAAAATAAATTATTATTTTTTAATAATGTGGTACCTAAGATGGAGCAGTGATCAGACATATTAAATGTATTTTAAATTCGTATTTTTTTATTTTAATGAAAATTAACATTTTTATTTTTTCAAAAATGAAATTTTTTCAAACAGACTCGGTATCATGTAACCCGATATCAACCCTTAACGACTTGCTCTCATGGTCTTCTGAAACAGCATCTAAATTTCATACCCATAAACTAAACGAATCATACTACACCAACTCGGCAAATGTTCCTAAATTTCTTGTTTGTCATGACATGAGAAACAACTATTTAGAAGATAAATACTTTCAAGGCTCGAATTACTCAACTACTTATACATTTTACCATTGGAATTTAATCGATACGTTCATATATTTTAGTCATCATTTTGTAACTATACCACCTGAGAGTTGGATTAATGCGGCACATGAAAATAATTGTCGTATGCTTGGTACATTCATTACTGAGTTTGATCAAGGGATCAAAATATGTGACCAACTATTCGAAAATTTAGACCAAGTCATCGAAATCTTGGTAAACATAACCGTTCACTTTGGATTCGATGGTTGGTTAATAAATATTGAAAATCCGGTCAAGTGTACCCAGAAGTTGACCTATTTCGTTAAATCTCTCACCCAAAAATTGAAAGAAAAAAATGATAAACTGTACCAAGTAATCTGGTATGACAGTGTTTTACACACTGGAGAGCTTAAATGGCAAAATGAGCTAAACGAACTTAACAAACAATATTTTGAATTGACCGATGGATTTTTTGTAAACTACACTTGGAAAGAAAACAATTTGGTTAATTGTGTAAACAACTCAGGTCAACGATTTCGTGATGTCTACGTTGGCATAGACGTTTTCGGTAGAGGATGTCTAGGCGATGGAGGGTTTAATACACATGTAGCCGTTGCTGAAATTTTTAAAAAAGACTTGAGTTATGCTCTTTTCGCACCTGGTTGGATACACGAATGTAATGATGAAACAAAATTTTATGATAATTCAGACAAATTTTGGTCATTACTCCTCGAGTATACAAATCGACGTAAAATTAAACATTTTCCTATCTTGACCACGTTTTCTCATGCTTCAGGAGAAAATTTTTTTGTACAAGGTCAAAAGTTTAACAACAAATGGAACAATTTAAACTTACAATCGTTAATTCCAATAATGAAAAATTCGAGTTGGAATTTTGAAGACGCGTTCTATGGGGCTAATAGTCTAAATCTCTTGCCCGGTGAGCATAACTTATTTGACTTAGAACTGAATCTAAATGAAGGTAGAACTTATGTTTTTGATTATGTTTTCAAAAGCGATGGTCAATTTCGGTTTATGATAGAAACAGAAGATGTTGAGTGGGACGTTTGTCTACAAAGTTCTAATTTAAATATAATAGAGACAATTGAATATTCCATTGGTGATTGGAAAATGGAACGAGTTGTATTTATAGTTGACAAAACCGTGCCAATCAAAACCATCAAAGTTCGTAACCAGGGTGTTTTAAACCTTGGTCTACTTAGATTCTACGAGAAACAAGAGACTCGAAGTATCAGTTTAAAATTAGACCCTAACTATGAGGCAAGATATTTTAAATTGAACAATCAAATTTATTTAATGGTGAGATTGATTTTACCTGATATGGTTTCAAAGTACTACAATGTGTTTTTGAATCAGAACAGTAAAGAGAAAAACTTGACTTATGTTGGCTCTAGTAAAAAAAATGAGTTCTATTTATGTCTAAAATTGAACCAAAATGTTTGCATTGATTCAAATTCAGAGTTAAATTTAGAGGTGTTGATTCAACAAGTAGATAAATATTATGATAATTTGTTGAATACAAGTAATGGACTGAATGAATCGGAAACAGTTAGTTTGATTCCAATTAAAATTCCTCGATTGAGAGTATGTGATGATAAGTCATTTGTTAACGAGGTTATTTATGATTTAGAAATTTTTTAGACTCGACTCATTTTGAAACTAAATTTTTTTTATATTTTACCAAAATTTTCGACTTTTTTTTAAAATTTTTTGACACATCAATTCTTTGGATATTTTTAATAAAAGAAATCTGTCTCAAAAGAATTTACTGTTAAAATTTTGAACATTAGCGTTACTCTTACCGTATTTCCTTGCTGATAATCGCCCCTCTAGACCCCCTTTTTTAAGACAAACGAACATTAAGTCACTTTCACTTTTGTGATCTTCAGATAAAGCGCATTGAGCTCTATCAGAAATAATCCAAATGAACCCAAAAATCTATTCGCATCATTATTATTTTTTGATCTAAGTGTCGATTTTGGGGACACTTGCTAGGAAAAAGGTAAATTCCTCTTAAAATTTTTTATTCTAAGTAACCCCAAATCGAATTTCTGCTTTAAAACCGATTTAAAAACATCGAAAACTGGGGACCTCATAATATTAATTTTTGGATATAACAATTGCAGCGTTTAAAAAAAGTTTAACAATTAAATGATTTGAGTTTTTATATTTGTGCTGTACAAAGCAATTTGATTTCAGCCGTTATTAAATTTTAATAAATTTAACTAAGAAATTGCATACTAAGGTGTAAGTAGCCATCCGACCTAAGCATAACTTTGGCTTCTGCAAACCATCTTCAATCTTGTGTTGAAAGTTGCGCAGTAAGTACTACTACTATAAGAACTGTACACTCAAGTGCAGGCGCCAGCCTCATTCCCTCACTAGGGCTAGTTGTGGCCCTACTACTCCACCTCCTCCCAACTCCAGACACTAAAACGCGCCCTAAAACACCCACCCAACTCACCTTTCACAATTGGTCCTCTATAATCCTTGTATGACTTATTATTATTTTATTATTATCACGACCGAAAGGCTAAGTTTTATAACTCATTTGAGCCGATCGCTACACTTGCTATATTGCCCCTTTCGGAACCCTTATTTTAAGTCATCATGACTCGGAAGTCTAATTATTTTAAAAATCAGTCTCATTTGGGGGCAAATGATTGCGTCCTTCTATGTGTTTTATGTGAAAATCGATTACGATTGCGAGTTTTTTTTAAATATTGGGTTTGACATCATACGATGCTAGAAAATTTTTCTATCCTTTTAAACCTTAAAAAATTCTCATTTTCATTAAAATGTAACAAGGGATTGTATTAAGTAATGATTATTCTAATTTTTTTTTATTTATTCGTTAACTATCAATCCCATATCGAATACATTTTCTCATAAAAACTTTTCTTTTTTGTCGGCTGTTCATCTTTTAAAAATAGTTACTAATTCAAATTGATTAGTACTAGCGTATCGGCCTTCTATGAGAAAATTTTGCTTATTATTAATGACAAATGTAAAGAAATTTTTGATTTCTTGTCTAAATTTCAAGGGTCTCACTGGGGCGGCGCCATAGCCCGCCCCACCGTGGCGCCGGCTCTGCTCAAGTGGATTACGAGTGGTCAGTAATCTTCTATACAGACATCAGGGGGTATCAGTAAGAAAAGTTTTCAACACAAGGTCCATTTTAATAAAAAAAAAACAAGGTTATACCCCCCCTCCCCATGTAAGAAAATTACATAGGAGCCGAAATTTTTGGCCCCCCCCCCCCCTCCTTCAAAGCTATTTTCAACAAAATGTAAAAATTTTAACGTATTTTGTCACAGATAACATAATTCTTTTGTTTACAAAGATTTAAAAGCTAAATTGCCGCTTCGTTAAAAAAGATATGGGATTAAACAATCGCTTTTATTTTTTTTCAAAAAAAAAAATCTCATGAGGTCTTGAGGGGTATGTCTTTGATTTATCAAAGTTGAAAAAAAAATTTTGATTTCAATTTTTTTCTCGTCATATACCCCCCCCCCCCCTAAATTTCTGACCATTTCATGTAATTTTTTTTATGTTATTTAGTAAAAAAAAATGTAATTTTTTTTCAATTTAGTAAGAAAAATTAACCTACGTGAAGAAAAATCTCAGTTCTCAGATATTCTCGGTTCTTAGAAACTTCTGAGAACGAAAACTTTTTCTGTTCTCAGTTGTTCTCAGATGTTCTCACTTATTCTTAGTTGTTCTAAGATATTCTTAGAAGATGAACATTTGAGAATGAATTTTCTTACTGATTTTTAAAGTTTTTGCAATCGATTAAATAGTCAATCTAAGATCATTCTGTCCAAGAATTAAACTATGAAAAAATGTAATTTCTCGCGCCAAAATTGACTTTTCAATGCATTACCTTTGTAGTTTGACTTCAACGTAATTTTTTTTTAATGTTATATTTTTGGTTCTTTTTAATTGATTACACTTTTTACCACCGTAGAAAGGATACCAGAGAAACCAAAAAACAAATCCCCAGGACCCAAGACAAATCTTTTACTTCACTTCATTTGATCATTACTTAATCCGCCAAAAGTTAAAATTTCTGTTTAAAATGATCTATGTTAGAAGCTAAAAATAATTTATTCATAATTTTGGCGCGAGAAATTACATTTTTTCTTAGTTTAATTCTTGGACAGAATGATCTTAGATTGACTATTTAATCGATTGCAAAAACTTTAAAAATCAGTAAGAAAATTCATTCTCAAATGTTCATCTTCTAAGAATATTTTAGAACAACTAAGAATAAGTGAGAACATCTGAGAACAACTGAGAACAGAAAAAGTTTTCGTTCTCAGAAGTTTCTAAGAACCGAGAATATCTGAGAACTGAGATTTTTCTTCACGTAGGTAAATTAACCTACGTGAAGAAAAATCTCAGTTCTCAGATATTCTCGGTTCTTAGAAACTTCTGATCTTCTTATTTTTTTTACCACCATGTAAAAATTGGATTTTCTGGAGTTTTCGAGGTCGTAGAATACAGTAAAAATATCAGAAATTGAGACAAAATAGTCACTTTTCTTAGAACCTAAACAAAGTTTACTTGCTCCATTATTTAAAATTAATGTGCTATTAACTTCAGAAGTAAATCTGATAATCAAAATTAACTGAAACACTTACTGCTATTATTGCTCATAGCTGACCATGTCAAATACATGACATATAATGATACAAAACTTGATTGCAAGATACCCGATGTTGTATTGTATTCTTGGACTTTAGGTAATACACTTATAATCGTTGCCAATATGCACAACAACAAGTTAAATGTAATAAAGAAAATGTGCAAGCCACATCCAGCATTCTTGGAAAAAAAATGATTAAAGCAAAAATCACACAATCTAAATTTTAACTCGACTTACCGAAGCATAGTAAATATAGCCAAGGATAGCTACAACTAAAGCAAGTACGTAAAATAAACCGGTGAATATTAACAGTCCGTAATAATATTGTCTATCGCCAGTCTCAAATTTTTCAACCCAATTTTCATTCCACGAATGGGCAAAGTCAATCAATAAAATCAATTGAATCATAATGAACAAGAAACCACCAACTATTCCAAAGTACATAAACACTTCTTCGAAACTTCCATTTTGTGGTATATAGAAAGCACCTACACATATTCCGACGAGTGCTAAAAATTTAAAAAACCAAAATCCATTTTGAATAAACGCTCTAGGATCACGTGAATTTTTCACATATACCATCATGATCATTAACAAAAAGTAAAAGCATGCAAGTGAAAAACATATTCTGTAGACTGCAAAGTATCCAATTATGGACTTACAGTCGATAATTTGATTGTGATCGATTATAAATGGAATTGTAATGTTTGTACAAACACCGGGTAACAGGCGTTTTAAAGTATCACCAAGACCTGGTATTAACATAATAGCTGATACAGCAGCTCCAATTATTAGAAAAAAAGCGTATGCCAAACGTGTTGATGTTGAATTTTTCATACTTGGACATGCTTTACAACAAAGACTACATGCCGCTGAACCACAACAACATGTCACGCTAGATAATAAACTACCAATTGCGCAACCCATTTTGAAGTCTTTAACACTTGGTAATGATTAATTTTAGGACTTTCTAGTTTGTTTTTTTGTTTCAAGATCAAAATGAATGAAGAAATTATTTTAGAATTTTTTATTTAAATTATTATTTTTAACATTAAAATTATAATAAAATTAATTTTTTCTTTTTGTTAATTTTGTTTTCTAAATTTTCGATAACAAAGCTTTTGCTAGGAATGGTATTCCAAAATCTTGTAACATCTCTTCGGAGATCGGCGGCTTAGAGGTGATTTGATTCAGTATTTTAAATTCTATTGCCCAAGCTCGTTTTCAAATGGCCCGGCAGGTTCAACTAGAAACAGCAACAAACTCTACAGACAACTAGTGAAAACGTGCATCACTTTTTCACAAATCGAGTTATTCCATATTGAAACGAACTACCAACACCAGTGAAAAACCAATCAGAACAAATTGGACACACACCTATCAATCGAGAATATCCACTCCAACAGCAGATCTGCCGTAGCTAAGCACGATAGTTCTCAGCTCCGCAGCGATACCAATTGCAGATTATTTTAATAATAATGAAATTTATTTTCTTGGAAATACCAAGCTTCATTAGATGACATTCAAATTTGAACTTTTTTGCCTGCTTTTTTATTGAAAGCCTTTCAATTTAAAAAATTTAAAAAACCTAAAAGTTAGATTATTTTGATCAAATTTGATCGGAGCTGAAAGTACAGTACTTATATTTAAATTTTTACTTTTGGCGTTAGAGAACGTTAAAATTAAAATAAAAAACAAATCCTTTTTCATCTAAAACTTTGTCTCATGCTTTGCCAGTGCTTCTAACACCTTGGCTAGCGCTCATCTACCTTTTTTTAGTTTCACGCATTTCCAAGAAAGTCGCTTTCTGACGCTTTTTTGAAAAAATTAAATTTTTAAACTAGAAAACTGAAAAGTTAATTTCCGGGACTCAATCATAATTATTTTGATTTACAGTGCCTGCTAGCTTTTTACGAAGGTCATAAAAATTGTAACCTCTCTTGAAAAAAATTTTGTTTTGAAAAACAAGTTTACCGAGTCGGCGCTTGATAATCCGTTCTAAAACCCGTTTCCTTCCCACTGAGAACAGAACGGTTACTTAGAACGGGACGGTAACGGTCTTCTTTGTTTTCCGTTCTTTTTTGGAATGCGTTTTGGAGTACATTTTGACAAGAAGCACTGTAGCGTGAAAGTTTAGAATTAGCGGAAGCTTACTTTAGTAAAATGTTCAACAAGTTTCTCTGTTTTAGAAGCTTCGATCATAGTGAAATATTTTAAATAATGTTGATGCTTTTTACCTTTGTGGACCAAGAGAATATTCTAAGCGTTGTTGGTAATCTGCTAATGAACCAAATGGACAACGATCGGTAATTCTACATATCAAATAAATAGTAGATTTTTTAGTCAACTATAAAGTGGTACCCTGGGTGTTTTTATAAGATCATTCATCATTCTTTATTGAAATCGTTATCTTTGTATGAAGTAATATTTTATACATTCAATGGATTGTTAATTTAAAATGTTTTTAAAGCAACCGATTTAGACTAATTCAATTTATTTAATTTGTAAACTAACTAACATTTAAAACAACCTTCAACGATTGAATCTAAAAAATCTAAGTCCATATCTATTTAATTTGATTTTATTTTGCTCTCAGTAACAGCATATCCAAAAACTGGTTGCAAAGCTTGATCCTTATGAAGATGAGTACCAATCAAGCCACCAATGAATAACATATCAATTTCACTTCCAAAATAATTCCATTTAAATGGTACTTGATTCATGTGATAACTGAATGATCTAGTTGTTATTCCAGCGAAAGGACCTTCAGCTTTTTTCCAATTAAGTTCCCAAACATACATATTGGGTTGTTCGTCTACATATGGAAACAAAGCGACTATCCATCCTGAAACATAAGGTCCACCCGATCCGCCGTTAACTTTGCAGAATATTTAGATATTAAAATATAAAAATCTTAAATTTTCATGTTAATTTTTACCTTTGTAAATTTCATTCCAGAAATCCTTGTCTACTTTATCATCAAAAACATTAATAAAATGACGAAGAATTTCTTCTAAGCCATTTTCATACCATTTTTGAAACGCCGGAATCAATTGAATTATTTTCAATGCTTTTGATCGAACATTTTCCCAATCTTGTTTTTCACCTTTGATTCGAATTTCAGGGATACCACACATAGTTGTTACTGAATACTCAAAATACTTTTGCATTGCATCCATTAGAACTATTTGTGAAACAACACGAGAGTCTTTGGTAGTTGTTGTAAAATCAGCCATCAACGTATCAGCTACTTCGTTTTTTGTCAAATCTCTTATTTTACTTGAAAAGTCATCGATTACTTCATGCCATGGATTTGATTGAGAGTTTAAAACAAAATCGTCTCGTCGGATGTTAATTTTTTTCTTTCCATCATGACTCACAAATTTGTCCCTCAACTCTTCTGAGTGTTTGTTTATATGAGAAGCAGTTGCACTTGAAATCAAGTACCAAATCATGTCAGGTGAAATAATTAATGGAAGATGTTGAGCATAAGCTTCATGAACAGCTTCAACAAACGGATGCATTTCACATTTTAAAAGTGTTCCATCAATCTCAGATTTAACATATTGAATATGTTGTTGGTCAATTTTTACCAAATTTTGTACAGCCTCAATGGGAGTTGTTTGACATTCAGCTACATTTTTGAATGTTTCAATATTTATATTGTTTGGTCTGATAGTTTTCATTTTGATTTTTAAATAAAAAGTAATTTAAAAAAAATTTCTAAATATTTATAAACTTTTTGTTATTATGTCGAAAAAAATGATTCATCAAAATTACATTAAAAAATAATAATTATTATAATTAAAAATAATGTAAAATTTGAATTAGGCAGGTATTTTAATTTAAGCTTAGATGAACATTTTTTCTGTTTCAAATGATTTCTTGAGAGTATTGTTTTGACCTAGGGAACAAAAAAAAACAACTGCACAGAAACCGATCATAAAAGTTTTTGATACTTATGAGTTAAGTATTTCTAGCGTTTTGAATGTAATTTAATTTAAATTTTAATAAGTTACTCGATTTAAGTAATTTTTTTTAGTACAAGGCATTATCATATTTGAAAAAAAATATAGCCGTTAACCATGCCTTAGCCAGTCCCAAGCCTGGATGTGAAAATGGGAGGGCGGCGATGTTGCCGTCATTCTTACACCGTTCTAAATGTGCTGTATTACGGATACGTCGGCTTACTGATCGCGTTCAAATCTTGTCGTATTGGGGTGCCGCTGGCTTTGACCATCACAACGGAGCATGGTAACGAGCGCAAGAGCTTGTTTTACAGCAGACCCATTTAGCAATAGGTGTAGCTCTAGTAACAAAGTTAAGTATTCTCCTTCGGGTTAATACGCTTGGTTTTTGGTTCCAAGCTAAGTCTGGATAGTTGTCGCAGCTTCGGCTCGGATGAGTGGCGCTGTTTATGATGAACATCCCACGGTTACTGGAGTGAATGACAGTAGCATAGTCGTAACCATGCCTTGGCCGGTCCCAAGCCCGGATGAGAAAATGGGAGGGCGACTAGTCGTTGGTTTGTAAATTATCTTTTTAACATTTCAATTTTAATTTAACTGTTCTTTTTTTCATTAATTATAATTTTTTTGAAATTAAAGATAGAAGGATTTTTTTTAGATTTATATTTTATTAATAAAGTAAGGATTGACTCAAATAGTCTGAAAACTAATTCAGGTAAAAGATTTCTTAGAAATTTTCTATTTTTGAAGAAAAAAAAATCCTGATTAAACAACAAAAAATAATTAGAACTACAGTCAACTCGTCATAACGCACCACAACATGTCCCATTATACTCGCAACGCCTTGAAAAACTTGGCATTAGTGACCTCAGGACAAGAAGATTGAAATGTTTGACCCATATGTACAAAATGGTAAATAAATTGCAGAAATTGATTTTAAAAATTACTTTAATTACAGATTTGCACTTACAATTTAAGAAGGCATGTCAAAAAAATTCACAGAGAACAAGGAAAATATTGTCCTCCTTGATTTAACTTTTTTTGTTAACATAATTGATTTTGTGCAGCATTTTTTGCTGCATCTCCCAGTAGAGTCTGCTAAAACTCTGTAAAACAGTAAAGAATTGCATAGATTTATTTTTGTCCCAATTTAATTATGTCCCCATTTTTTCTGAAGACAGATTAGGCGACTTAAACGCGAGCTGACCATAGAAGCAACATGCATATTTGAAAAAATATCAACGGAGCTGGTTAGCACCTAGTCAAACATTTGGTAAATAGAAACAAAATATCCTAAAAATAAAAACGATCTGGCCTGTCCGGATCGATGAGAAGCTTTGTTACCTTTTTCAGACTAATATGCGTTTATTTTTTTTTTGTTTAGAGGTATTTTATTCGCTCGAGTTGGGACTCCTTCGTTCTAGATACACCTTGTCTTCTAAAAAAGATTACATAACATCACCTACTGATTTTCATGATAATTATCTTTTAACGAAGTCTATAGTTCTTGAAGAATAATAAAAAAGTTCAAAACTTCACTGCATAGACAACCAGGAAAATTGAAATATTCTCAACTTGGACTAGAAAAAAATGAAATATTTTTGTTGCTAAAAAAAAATTAAAAAAAGAAATTTTCGATTAAACAAACAAGGGTGTAACATTTGTTCCATTATTAAGCTTCATTTTAATTTTACATTCTAACTGTTTCAAAATAGCAAACAAACATACATGTTGAATCTAGTTCTCCTTTTTTTTTTATTTTTAATCAGGATTCTTGATAATTAGAGAATTTGAAAGGAATCAATTACCTTAAATTTGTTATTTAAGTCGATCCCCTCTTTGTTAAATAAAGTTTAATTTAAAAAAAAATGATTCTACCATTTCTTTCCTATTTTTTATTGAGTACTTGTTTACTCAAAAAAGTCCACTTACACCCATCAAGTGAGAAATACAATAATAAATTACTTTTGGTTGAGCCAAATATTGCATATTTAAATTGGAACTATACAAACACTGATATAATCTTCGAAATACATGTAAAAACAGATAGTTGGATAATGTTTGGCTTAAGTCCTTCAAGTGAATCTCTTGAAGGATCAGATGTAATTGTAACATGGCTTGAAAAAGATGGAAAATATCAATTCAGTGATAGACACATTAAGAATAATCGGGTCAAACTTGATGACAAACAAGATTGGTTGCAGTTGAATGTACGTCAAGATGGCGATTTTCTTGTTGCAAAATTCACAAGAAAACTAAAAATATGCGATTCTTTAAAACAGGATATTGATATCATAGAAGGAACACCAGTTCTATTATTTGCTTATGGTCCTGGTGAATTTGATGAGAACTTGAATAATTTGTTGTACAAAAAGTTCTTTAGAGCGACAGCAGTTATTCAAACTCTTAATGAAGTTATCGATTACAATAACAGTGACATTGAGTTTGCGGACTTTACTGTCAATGTAAAAATGAAATTTTTTTAAGTTCGTCTTGAAAATATAATTTTAATGCTGCAATTTTTAAGCACACTATTCTTCCGGGTCATCATACAAGTTACTACTGTCAAGTTTATAAGCTACCAACAAAATGGTTACAGTCAAAAACTCATGTTGTCAAAGTAATTAATTCATCAATTAATTTATTCTTTAATTTAAAATATGTGTAATAGTTTCAAGTGCTTGTTACGCCCGGTAATGAAAAATACGTACACCATTTGATAGTGACAGAGTGTTCAAAGAAATACGAAAATGAGTACTTAAAAACTAAAGGTGAACCAAAACCAGGACTTTGTTCATCATTACACGAGTCTCAACCAAGTAGTGAGTTTACTTATGTTCAAGATTTATGCTATAAAATGTCGTTCGTATGGCAAGTTGGAGGAAATTATGTACTTTTTGATCATGAATCTAAACAATTTCGTTAAAACTTTATGTTTTATTTTTTAGGAAATAGAATTTCCGTCTGACAAAGGATACCCTGTAGGTGGATTTGATGAAGAATTTAAATATTTTATGGTTGAAATTCATTACAATAATGAAGATAACGATTTAAGTAAGCCAGGCGAATTTTTTTTTTCGGATTATTGTTAATTTTTTGGTTTAGATGTAAAAGATTACTCTGGTTTTAGATTTTATGCAACACAAAAGTTAAGACCTATCGAGTTTGGTCTTCTTACATTTGGTGCTACTTTTGATTGGAAGACAGTTTTTATTCCACCTGGAATCGAAAATCATCAATCAGATTATTTTATGGGACACGATTGCATAAATGTAACAAAAAAAAGGATTTTAGTTTTATCAAAGATTTATTTTGAAGATTTTTTTAAGGAACTAATGAACAGCAAAGAGATAACAAATGGTGAAATTAAAATGTTTGCCTCGTTGTTTCACACTCACAATATTGGTAACTATTCCAAAAAATTGTGTTATGTATTCAACCAAACGGACTCTAAATTTCCTAAAACCATTTCATTCTGTGAAATTTTTCTCTTGAAATTGGAATAGTCACTCAATAATCAGGAGGAAGAGAATCTTCCAAAATCGTACTTTTACACTCTAGCCTCTTTTTCTAACCATTTTTGTTGTTTCGTTGCAAGTTGTTGACTCTAACCATGAAACTTAATCATCATAATCAAATCAACTATTCAATAAGTTTAAGGGTTCTGCACGAGGTTTTTTTTCAATTTATTAATCCACTTATTAAATAGGAAAACAAGCCTATGCAAAACTAATTCGAGATGGAAAAGAAGTAGATTACTTTTATAAAAATCCCACTTATGATGGTATGCGACAAGAGTATCAATATTTCGAAACACCCATAACCCTAAAAAAAGTAAACAAACTTTTTACATGTTTTTTTTTCAATTCTTTTTTCAACTTGTATAATCGACAGACTGATCAAGTTAAACTTACATGTCATTACAACTCAAAGTCAAAAACAACTTACACAACCGTAAGAAAATCGAAACTGAGTTTTCTTCTTTTCTTTAAATAATTATTTTAAGGGTGGCCTGAGTGCTTATGAAGAAATGTGGTAATTTTTTTTTTAGATTAATTTTTAAATCGTGAATATTACACGTTTTTCAAAGTCAAATGTGGGTCATGTATTATCCAAGAAATCCAGAGTTTGTTCGATGCAAAGAAATGCTTACAAGCAACACATGGCTCAATTTCCTCAAAAGTCTAAACAAGTATTTTGAGAAATTTTGTAAATTTTGTTTTAATTTTTAACCTTTATGCTTAAGAACTGGTGATATTAAATTGGAGAATGATACAGTTGTTACTGATGATCAAGTTCCTAAAGACTTACTTAAAGCACGATTTACTCCCAATTTAAAACAAAAGATAATCGATTTCCATAAGTCTGCATTTAGAACTCAATGGATCTATGATATAGATGTATTTTTTTCCCCTTATGAGATTCCGAAAAATTTTTATTTTAATTTTGTTTAAAAAAAGAAAAATATAACTGAGATAAACAACAACTTGCCGTTTAAAACAGTTCCGATTGAAGAGAAAAAATGTCCCAACAATGGATTTTTGGCAAATTTCATAAATTGGATCGTTCAAATTTTTAAACAATAATCAATTTTTTAAAGAAATTCTTTTAGCTAGATTTTACTGATTGAAATTTTTTTAATTAAAATCATCTTTAATGGGATTTATTTTCTTATATTTTTTCGCAAATAGAGTATAATTTTTATAAAAAAGTGTGCTCTGTCTTTCAAACTCTTTAGATAACTTTTAAGACTTAAATATTAATTTGCTAGAAACAGCTGATCTGATCAAAAATGCTATGGCAAACGGAGAGTCTATTGACATAGTTTACAAAGATTTTTCGAAAGCCTTTGATAGGATTTCTCACGGGCTCTTAATTCAAAAATTACCCCATTTGAATTGGATAAAAGGTTTTCTTTCAAACAGAAAACAAAGAGTCATATCGGGTTGTGTGGTCTCGGAATGGCTTCATGTTACCAGTGCAGTTCCACAGGGATCGCTTCTTTATCCGATTCTTTTCATAATTTTTATTAACGATCTAGTGGATTGTTTGATAAATGAACCAAAGAAGTACACAGACGAAATAAAAGTATTAATTAGGAGTACCTAAGTTTACAGTCAGATGTCGATACAATATCCAGTTTGGCGATGACTTGGTCATATGACTTAAACATTGAAAAGTATGAAGTGATGCATTTTGGGTTGCAAAATCCAGAATTCGAATATACAATTTTTAACAAAGAAGGCACGAAAGCAATGGAAAAGACAATTTTAGAAAAAGACCTAGGTGTGTTCTTCAGCAAGGATTTAAAATGGGAAACAAACATAAGACACTGCTGTGGACGTGCTAATAGAATCCTTGGGATATTCGAAATAATTTCAAATACCTATATCTAAACGTTATGAGATTGTTATACGGTTCACTTGTAAGACCTCATTTAGACTACGCTGTTAGTGTGTGGAGTCCATTTCTGGAAAAAGATAAACAAGATTGATTCCTAATTTTTACTATAGATTCTAAAACTAGACAAAATTCTGAACAAAATGTTGGGATTAGTTTATTCGTTTTCGTTTTACTTTTTGTACAGTAAAGGATGAAAAAATTGACTTAAACATTGAAAAGTATGAAGTGATGCATTTTGGGTTGCAAAATCCAGAATTCGAATATACAATTTTTAACAAAGAAGGCACGAAAGCAATGGAAAAGACAATTTTAGAAAAAGACCTAGGTGTGTTCTTCAGCAAGGATTTAAAATGGGAAACAAACATAAGACACTGCTGTGGACGTGCTAATAGAATCCTTGGGATATTCGAAATAATTTCAAATACCTATATCTAAACGTTATGAGATTGTTATACGGTTCACTTGTAAGACCTCATTTAGACTACGCTGTTAGTGTGTGGAGTCCATTTCTGGAAAAAGATAAACAAGATTGATTCCTAATTTTTACTATAGATTCTAAAACTAGACAAAATTCTGAACAAAATGTTGGGATTAGTTTATTCGTTTTCGTTTTACTTTTTGTACAGTAAAGGATGAAAAAATTCACAAAAATTAAAAATCACTAAGACGAGGAAATTTGGTATTTTTGACCAAAAATTCGTAATCCTCATGTAAGAAAACCTTAGAAAAGATACATGGATTTATCTTACTATTTAAAATAATAAAGTGTGAAAAAATTATCTCCAATACAAATACATGTGTGCAACTGTGCTAGCGAATATCAAAGAACATGAACAGCTCTGCTAAAGAGAAAAAAATTCTCACGCTAATTAAATACTTCACACATGTATTGTTTTCGTTAAAAATATACAGTAATTTTTATTTTGCAAAATTTTACCTGTAACAAATTATCTATTTTTTGTCAAATAGACAACTACTACGTAATTATGTATAAATAAGTGCTCGAAGTTTTAGTTTTTTAAACTCAATCAAGGCATGAATCGTTTTTAGGTAAAGAGAGGATACAATTACAGGAGTAAAGGTACCCTATTTTCGATGACGAGCTTCTTGAGCGTATGACCATATCTGTTTTTAACTTTTCAGTAAGTGAAAAGCTGTTGTCCAACAATATTGAAAAATTGTATTTTTTTTGCTCTTGGATTTGAAGTTCTGTTGAAGAGCAAATTATATGAAATTCTTTCGAAAAGAAGATTTTAATCGTATCGTTTGATTTAGTTCCACGAGTTTGGTTTGTTCTTAGATTCGATTTAGATAAGATAGATCTTTATTATTATTTATTATTTATTTGTTAATCTGTTTCGAGCGTGAGCTCCTTCAGAAGATCTTTAAATGTTAATTGTTTTTTAACACACAAATGAACCAAATTTTCTTTACCCTTAATTATCAAAGGTGTCAAAATTAAATTACGGTAATGATGAACAGTAGAAGTAAGAAAAAATGTCTGATTGTGTCTTTTTTTCAAAAGTATAACTATGGTCGGAAAATTATTAAAGTTTAAAGAAATTGGTCTAGGTCCTTTTATTTTTAAAATTTTACAGGAATTATGGCTAAAAATGGTCAATTTTACATCGCGGTCATTAGAGTGTTAACGGTAGCAAGAGTAGAACGTCTAATTGAAAAATAAACCATTTTCAGAACGAATGATCGTGATTAAAAAATATAGTGTTCAATTAATTGGTTTCATAGTCTATAATCGATCAAACATACATGTAGTATATAATCGGGAATTAGAGGCATAAACAAATTAGAGGTAGTAGACTTAAGTAATAAAATCAGCATCTGAGTAGTTTAAAATGAAAGTCGAGAAATACCTTTAGTTTAAAGGCTATTTATTCTAATCTTAACCACAATGCAGCTCTTTGTTCATTTTCTGAGGCTTACTGTGCAACGCAATGTCACACAGCAAGTAGAAAAATTTTTGTAAATTACTTATTTTTGACAAAATATTTTAGAAAAAATTTGCATGAGTTTTTCATCGGGACGACTCTAAATTGTGAAGCGTCCAAACAGCCTACTGAAAAAAGAAAATAACACAAAATTTGAAATTAAAAATAAAATTCTTAAACTGTGTGTTAGCTATTAATCTCTTAATTCAGCGAATCCCTTGGAAGTTTTGTTCAATGAGTTTTTGAAATTATGCTTCTTTTGAAAAAAAAATTTTTTTTTCGTAAATGTAAAAAATACATTTTTTGGGTTTTTTTTGGCACGCAGATTCCGAATCTGATATCGAAATTGAAAAGTTTTGATAGCGTGGAAGTTTTGAATTGCCGGAACCTTAAAATTTTTTTTTAAGGCGACAATTAATGTAGCCAGATATTAATGGTCGATTAATATGATAAAATAGATAATATATTTATAATCAGATAGAATTTAAGAAAATCCGTCTGAAGGAATGAATTTTTTAATTAAAATTCCTCTCAATTGTAAAGTAATGTTTCCAAAAAAAGGCGAATATTTTTGTGTAGTTATAATTCAAGCCTATTCCATTTGCCTAAGTAAATATAAACAAAGGGAAGCTTATTTTAAATCCTCTTAATCGAAGCTTATGACGATAGAATTTGGTTTTTATTTGCTAAGGCAAATTTTTTTTTAAACATATTTCTTTCACTCCTACCCACTTAAAAGTAAAAGCAACAAAAAAAAAATTATTAATTTCCTTAAATTAAGTTCATTATAAATTTCAAACACCCATTTAAAATTTTTTTATTTTTAAAAGTAAATTAACCATTCTTATCTCATATTTACTTTTTATTTAGGCAATATAAATTGACAGTAAGCTGAGAGATTATTTTTTAATCAAAAAATTTTAGAAAAAAAAAATGAATTTTAGGTTTAAAATAATATTTATTTTTGTTATTCTAATGGGCTTGAAGAGCACTCTTGTTACAAGTGTGAATGGATCAATCAAATGCTGTAATATGTTTGAGTTTTATTTTGGTGAACAATGTTGTTGTCGCAATAAATGGGATAAATTAATGTTGTCAACTGATTATCATTTTAATCAAGATGAGTACACTTTATTGACCAGACCGAATCCAGAATGTGTTAAAAGTAATTGCGTTTATGGATGGAAATGTTAGTTTGGTGACTTTTCAAATGCTGGCTTTATTATTTATTAAAATAATTTTTTCTATAATAAATATTGATTCTTTTTAAATTTTTTATTCACATGGTTGGCTTTATGAAATTAATGGAGGAATGTCTCTAGTTGAAGCAATTGCATTTGAAAATCATATGGGTACAGGTTGGTCTCCTCGGATAATAAACGGTTTTGATTATAAACGGTGTTAGCTATAGTTATAGTAAGATAGGTTGTACCAGGAAATGTGTGACCTTTTGCTGGGCGGAAAAGAGTTTTCCTCCAGTATTCTAAAGATTGTTGATCGTTTTTGTTTTTAAGAGATAATTTTAAGCAAGAGTTTTTAGAATATCCAGATAAGTTGCGGCGATCTTTTCTCTCTTGCAGACGCTTTTTTTGAAAGCAATATTAACAAGGTCAGATGGTCTTTCAATAAATCCATCAATGGTATCGGAAAATTGTCGAAAAGGGATTAAAATAATTTTAATCTTATCAGTAAAAGCATTGAGACCAACACCGTTTTCTGGAGTTGATGATCAGATTTTTCAATCATGATCAAGTTAAATTAAACAAACAAAAATAATTTTATTAGAGTGATTCATAAAATTTCGCGTTTTTTAGATTCAAGTTTTCATTTTATTTATTTGAAATCGAACACAAAAGGGTAAGTTAGAATTTAAAAAATTTCTGATTCAAAATATTTTTTTAATTATGTAAACCTTTGATGAAAATTTTGAAATTTTTGTGGATATTCTAAAACCATTTGATGTTACGACATTATTGAAAAAAAAGGCCTCACAGCAACTGAAGCAACCCTCGAAATATGTCAAGTAGAAGGTGAGAATTTCCTTAAAGTAAGAAAGGCACAAGCTTAGTTCAATAAGTTTAGCAGTGGTGATACTAGCCTTCGAAGGAAAAAGGGGTCTGGAAGACCAGTGAGTTTCGATCAGAACGCACGATTTGACACCTTTTGATATTCAACGTCGTATCAAAAATCCACTTAATGTACAATTTTTTAGAAGGGTAATTTTATTTATTTTATTTTTCATTTTTGTCTTCTAAAGGACGAAAAAAATGAAAAACTAAAAAGAAATAGTTTTAGTAGTAGTAGTATTAAAAAGAACTGCATTATGAACTGTGTCCATACCAGCGTAATTAAGAGCTTAGTCAAATTATGGGCCATTGCAGTCGTTGCATTAGATGAATTTAAACACTTCTCTAGCAATACACGCTTTGAATTTGCTAACGGATTGGACTGCCACTGTACCAGATGATGACATATTCCAAGTACAGTCAAACCTCGTTAATCCGAAGTTCGATAATCCGAAAACCTCTTTTATCCGAATAAGTTATCTGAGTAAAATCTGCAAAATCAGTGCATTTTTAACTCTGTAATCCGAATTTTTGATAATCCGAATGCAATTTTCGGATTTTTTTCTGTTCGGATTAACGAGGGTCGACTGTAGAGACTATTCTATTTGACAAAAGAAATCTTGTTCAATTTTTTTTATAATGATGAAGATGAAGCACCATCGAAGTACAATACTGGTCTTTCACATGTTCCCTAAATGAACGTTCATTTTTAAAAAATGGATTAAATATAGAACCTTTTGATTTTTTTTAATTTTTCATAAAAATTAACAAACTTAATTTTTAAACGATTCATTCTGTTAGAACTGTCAATTCAAGTACGATGAGTGTAACTTGAGAACATGTAAAAGACTTTAATAAAGTCAAAGAAGTAAACAGCTAATTGAAAGATTTTATTTTTAGTTAAAGGAAGATAGGTTAGTAGTAGTAGTAGTAGTAGTAGTTTTAACTGCGACTCGATAAATCGAGTAGAGCCTTACGGCTATAGCAGTTTTTTTGCAAGCCCATGTGACTTGCCCTTCCACCATTCATCTAGTTTTGCCTTGAAATTTTCAGTTGTAGTTGCTTCGATTACTCTCTGTGGCAAACTATTCCAGTCGTTAACAACTCGATTTGTGAAAAAATTAAAACGAACTGCACAGTTCTTAACCAATTCTCTATTAATGCCCATTTTGTGACCCCTTAAATTGTATGACTCTTGACCAACTCTTGATGGAATTCCATTAATAAAATCGACCTTCTCAAAATTATTAACTATTTTAAAGAACTGGATTAAATCACCTCTTCGTCGTCTAGTGTCCAAATCTGTCATGTTGAATCTCATAAGTCTTTCATCGTACGTTAGTTTTGAATAACCTGGAACCAATCTCGTTGCCCGGCGCTGCACCTTTTCAATTTCTTGCTTATCTTTCTCCAGAAATGGACTCCACACACTAACACCGTAGTCCAAATGAGGTCTTACAAGTGAACCGTATAACAATCTCATAACGTTTAGATCTAGGTATTTGAAATTATTTCGAATAACCCCAAGGATTCTATTAGCACGTCCACAGCAGTGTCTTATGTGTGTTTCCCATTTTAAATCCTTGCTGAAGAACACACCAAGGTCCTTCTCTAAAATTGTCTTTTCCATTACTTGCGTGCCTTCTTTGTTAAAAATTGTATATTCGAAATTTGGATTTTGCAACCCAATATGCATCACTTTACACTTTTCTATGTTTAAGTCACATGACCAAGTCATCGCCCAGCTGGATATTGTATCGATATCTGACTGTAAACTAAGGTTATCGACGATACCTCTAATTACTGCCAATACTTTTGTATCGTCTGCGTACTTCTTTGGTTCATTGATTAAACAATCCACTAGATCGTTAATAAAAATTATGAAAAGAATCGGGCCAAGTACCGATCCCTGTGGAACTCCACTGGTAACATCAAGCCATTCCGAGACCACACAACCCAATATGACTCTTTGTTTTCTGTTTGAAAGAAATTCCTTTATCCAATTCAGGATTAGACCGACAAAACCATAATGGGGTAATTTTTGTATCAGGAGCCTGTGAGAAATCCTATCAAAGGCTTTCGAAAAATCTTTGTACACTATGTCAATAGGCTCTCCGTTTGCCAAAGCATTTGTGATCAGGTCAACTGTTTCTAGCAAATTTGTTGTGCATGACCTATTTGGGACGAAACCATGCTGTGCACTGGACAACAACTTATTTTCTTTTAGATGTTTTAACATTATCTCTTTGATGAAACTTTCTAAAACTTTACAAAGAATACACGTAAGAGAAACTGGTCGATAGTTTCCAGGGTTTAACCTCGAGCCTTTTTTATGAAGAGCAGTGACGTTGGCTTGCTTCCATATCGAGGGCAAAAGACCTGTCATTAGGGATTCTCTAAAGATTAAGTAAACAGGCATACTTGCGGTTACTGCTACTTTATTAAGAATAAAACCACTAACTTTATCCGGTCCAACAGCTTTGTTGACATTCAGCTGTTTCAACTTTGTAAAAACGCTCTCTTGTGTAAAAAACTCTTCGAGATTAACGTCGCATTTTATATTCGTACGGCTTTCGAATTTTGGAGCTTTTCTTTCATAATCGTCTTCGGTAAAAACGGATTGAAAATGTTCGTTTAAAATATTAACCATTTCTTCGGGTTGATTTACAATTTGGTTGTTACTATCCATTAAACCTTTAATAGGTGCCTTTAAACCTTGACTCGTTTTGTTGTTGACGTATTTTTAAAATAGTTTGGGATTTGATTTTGCGGATTTTGCAAGGCTTTTTTCGTAGTTTCTTACCGCTTCAGACACCAATTTAGATGCAATATTTTTCGAGATTGCATAAGTTGTTTTCTTCTCAACCGACCAACCACTTTTCATAAATGCCTGCCAATCTGAGTATTTTTTTCTCAAGGCTTTTTTAATCTCATTGTTCAACCATGGAGCGTATTTCTTTTTTTGAACATTACTGGAGATCGGAATAAAACGACTGCAGGCTACATTGTACTCATCTAAAAATAGTTCATACATTTTTTCGATATTTAAACCATCAAAAACCTCGGCCCATTTGATACCTCCAAAATATTCATTAAATGAGTCGTAGTCTCCACGGTTAAAAATAAACCTTGAACTTTTAAAATCCGGGCATTGTTTTCCGGATATTTCGTACTCCCAACTTAGGGTTAAATGCCCTCTATTGAGAGACCCTAGGGGAGGACCTGTGTTTACCGAGTAAATACGCCATGAAGCTTCTGTAATAACTAAGTCGAGTACGTTTCCAAGCAAACCATCTTTTTTTTGAAAGGTCGGCGTTTTTACATTTTGGGTATAAAAACAATCATCCAATGAATCTATTAACTGATCCTCTTTCGAATGTTCAAGCTGTGGAGAGCCCGTGTAACAAAACTCGTCCGTCCAGTAAATATTGGGAAAATTGAGATCACCACAAATTAAGACTCCAGTATATTTACCACTCTCTAATAGACGCTTGGATGTGTTAATGTTAACGAAAAGTTCATCGCATTCGTTTAGTGAAGGGGGTCTGTAGATACAACCAACTAATATCTTTTCCTTGTCAGTTACAACTGTACACCAACATTGCTCAACCATACCTGTCTGCATAATTCCATTTTCGATCTCAAGGCTTTTTATTTCATTCCTTACGTAAATACATACTCCTCCACCACTTTTGTTTACTCTAGAAGAAAAATACATACTATAACCTTCGATACATGGGCTAAAAGTCTCAGTAAACCAAGTCTCTGAAATTAAAATTAAGTCATACCCCTCTTTAATTGCTATAATTGATAATTCATCGAATTTGTTACCGATGGAAGTTGCGTTCGTATAAAAACATTTTAAAAAATTCGTTTTTTTCGAAAAACTATCGATATTGTTCGATTTATTAAATAAATTAAAACCGTTTGGATACGTTGAAGTCTGATCGATTGTTTTTCGATTAACTTTAATGAATGACGACGAATTATTTTGATTGTTAAAACTTTTGGGTAGATTAGATGCTGTTTGAATATTTGGTTTGTAAACTATTGGTTTGTGTGTATAATTAATTGGAAAAATATTATTGTGTGAAATTTTATATGGATTATTATTTTGAATTGTAATGTTATGTTTGTTTTTAGGCGCTTCTGCCTCTGACAGAGGCTGTCCTGTTGTTTGACCCAGCCGTCTGTCTTTGGTTCCCGGACTGTTGATATCTGTTAACGATATTGACACGTCTGAGTTTGAAATCCTTGATGGTCCAACGAAAAGGCTGTCCATTCGCTACTTCTTCTTCGTTTCTAATTTTACGCTGCGCTCTCAATTCTTTATCGACAACTCTTTCAGCTTCGGTCAAATCCGGGTTTATGTACACCGATTCATATTTTTCTCTGTGTTTTAATTCTTTGGCCGCGGATAACAACTCAAATTTGTCGTTTTCACTGCGGAGCACTACTAGCACAGGAGGTACATACGAACTATTTGGCTTCTCCTTAAAACGTCTAATTGCAAGGATTTTGTCTCTACTAACACCAAGGTCAGTAAATAGCTCGTTTATTTTAACTTTATCTTCCTCGTTTCGTTCCTCAAATTCTTGTTTTTTAGACGTTTTAATCCCAAAAATGATGACATTTTTCGATCTTCTTTCTCTATCCTTCTGGTCCATCATCACTCCAATATTGATGTTACGTTGTTGTACGGGGACTGAAGAGACACTAGGATTTGTAAGTGCCTCTACCCAATGACGATTATTAGATGGGCTCACTGATTCGATATTCGATACCCGATTATTCAGATCAGACACCGTCGACTCTGATCCGCTTTGTTTCTTCTCGATTTCGGTTACTCGATTGTTAAGATTCTTGAATTTTTCATTGCAATTTGCAGTTAATTTCTCGTTATCTCTTTGTAAGTTTTCAGCGATATCGATTAGATCGTCGATCAACTTTTCGTACTCGGTTAAGGTGAATTCCATGTTGACAATTTTACTTCTCATAATAGACGGATCCAACGCCTCGGATACCAAGACTTTCGTGTTAGGGAGAGATTCATCGTCGTCATCCGACTCTCTTTCTCCACGTTTCGATTTTCTCTTTAAGACATTTTCTTTGATGATCTTCAACTTGGTTGGTGTAGTGTTCGGGAAAAAGTCATCATACTCGTTGGACCGGCTGGTGTTCTTATCGTTTGCTGGGGCGGAAACTTCCATGATCTCGAAGTCGGAACTTTGACTCATTATTAAATTTTCAATTTTTTTTTTTTTCGAGTCACGTGATTTTCAAATTTCAAAAAATTTTCAAATTTCGTTTTATATTTTATAAAGATTGTTATAAAGGTTGTACCAGAAAATGTATGTCCTGAATATGACATGAATTTTGATAGACGGAAAATGGTTTTAGAATATCCAGATTTTTTGCTCTGCAAAACTCTACAAATTGCGTATTTAATTAATTTTGAATACTATCCTGGTCGTTCACATGTTCCAAAAATGAACGTTCAAATTTTTTCATTTGAATTCATAAGGGTTCAAAAATATTCATTGAATTCAAATGAAAACATTTGAACGTTCATTTTTGGAACATGTGAACGACCAAGGTAGTACATTGAAAATGGTTAAAAATAACTGCGCAATTAAATTTTCAGATTTGCGGAATTTCGAACGAACGATCTTTGACACGAAACTTCACATTGTCATAGTCTTTCAGTATCAGTCCATCGATGGAATCGGAAAATTTGCGAAATTCGGATTCAAACGATCCTAATCTCATTAGTCGAAGCATTGACCATATTCTGTAATCGATCACAATATTTGACTATAATTAATCAGTAAATAATTAATCAGTAAAAATACTCAAAACTGAATTTGACATTTTCGACATTGTACCAAGGGGATCTCAAAAATAGATGAAAATTCCAAATTCTCGTAAACATTCTTAAAGGAAAACGCCAGATTGGTAATGTTGTTTGGTAAAAATACAAAATACTCATACCCCAAAATACCGTAACCCTAAACTTTTATCGTAATAAACCAGCCGATTATACCCTGATTAAATATATTTCAAAATGTGTGATTAATTTATAGTATAGCCTTATAAGGCTATAGTTGTGAAGATTTTGGTCGAATAAGCATCTTAAATTTCCTTCAATATTTTATTCTTTTGATTGAAACTTTTTGAAATAATTGTTACAGGTTAAGTTGTCTTAAAGGTATAGTTGCCAACCAGGTAGAGATTAATCCCGGTTGCTGTACAAAATAACAAACTGAATGATTTTTGTTTGTTATTAATAATAATAATAATAATAATAAAAATAAAGCTATGATGTGCTGAGCACATGAAACGAGGGTTTAGCCTCATTATAATAGCTTGCTAAAATCAATTTTGTCAATTTTGTTTTTAAAAACATTAATAGTATTTCAGTTAACAATATCTTTATCAAGTCGATTCCAAACATTGACTACTCTGTTGTTGAAAAAGTTGTATCTTTGCTCACAATTCTTTACCAGTTGTCTTTCCATTGCAAAGTCATGACGTCTAGGAATTGAACGAAAAGCACTTTCCGGATTGTTTTTAAAGACTAAGGGTACATACCAATTGGCCGTTGCTAAACCAAGACCGATAGAATTTTAATATTTTCACTAAAAATCACCATAAATTTATTAAAAAATAATACTCTAATAGAATTTACAATATTTCTATTAAAAATTAAATAAAATTGCCAAATAAGCTTTTTTTTCATTAAAATTGTAATAAATTTATTAAACCCATATCAAATAATTAAAAATAATACCAAAATATTCAATGACATTCGATTATAAATTAAGCAAAAAGTTAAAATAAAGGTTTGATGATCGAATATTAGGATTAAAGAGGTCTTAAAATGGTCCCCAGTTAAATTAAAATATCTGCAACATTCATAATTTTTTATGATTTATACATGTAACAGTTATCCAATCACTGAAATTTAACTGAAAATCTATGTTTATTTTTTTTGAAAGTTCAGCTCAATGTCAAACCTATTTTTTTTATTTCACAGACATTACAATTTCATTTTAAGGAGTTTTCATGAGTTTACAGTTAAAAATAATTAATGTTAAATAAGATTATAACAGGAGAGTTACATTTTTAGTCTTATAAATTAATTGACCAATAGAATTTTCTTAAAAAAAGAAACGACAATGAACTTTTAAACCTTTTCAAAAACAAGTATAAATATTTTTCAATTTTTCAATTTATTAACTTTAAAAATAAATTTGAAAATTTAAATTCCTTAACAAATATCTTCCTCATTATATTAAATGCTTTTCATCTACCGCTTTCCTTAATTCACCTTAACATACTTTCACTTAACTGATTGTCCTCTTTTATTTAAACACTCTCTTTGATGACATACTACCCCTTGCTTAACAAAAATGCCTAAAAAATTCTTCATTTATTTTGGGCAAATAAATCTAATTTACCTTATCCCATAATTAAAGAACAACATTCACTTTCGCACTCGGAATTTCTTAATCCGTTTTAATTGTTTCTAGACTCCAATTTTGAAATTCAATGTCACAGTCCTGCCGCAGATTTTTTAGACATTAATGAAACATAAATGTCAAAACTTTTTTTGACATTGATGGAACATCACTGGATTTGAAACCCAGCCATTATTGTTACAGTAATGTTATTTTTCGAAGTGACATTAACTTTTCATTAATTTTATGTTAACTGGGTCATGATGATAACTCTTAACAAAAATTGGAAATAAAAATAAAGTCTGCAGCGTTACCAATGAGATAGAACTTGCTGGAAGAAGCTTAAAAACGACTTTAGACTAGCTCATTAGCTAAATTTTTAAGTAAGTCATGGTTAAAGATGAAATTTATGTGAAAAACCAAATGTCTAATTATTATTTTGTTCATTTAACTTAAGTTCAACTCATTTTTTCACCAAAAAATTAAGCAATTTATTCCTTTTTAAAGTAAAAAGTCAATTTTTATTCAAATTATGGATGATTCAGATAAAATATTAAGATTCTATTAAAATTATTCTATTATTCGTAAAAATATTATCTTCAATTGAATTTATGGTCATTTTAATAAATTTATGGACAATTTTAATAAAAATAAGGTCACGATTCATTCATCGCGCATACCAATTTATCTTGTCGAACATTTCAATCAAATCTCCTCTTAGTCTTCTTGTTTCTAGATTGGTGAGGTTCAATGCATCTAATCTCTCTTGATAGCTTAATTTTCTAAGCTCCGGAACCAATTTAGTGGCCCTTCTCTGAACTGACTCCAGGGTCTTAATGTCTTTTTTCAAATATGGATTCCAAACTTGAACTCCATATTCTAGATGGGGCCTAACAAAAGCTTTATATAGTTTACTTACTGTGTCTTTGTTCTGGAAATGGTCGGAAGTAAATAATGAATTGTAAATTTGGTCGAGTACGTGTCTTAAGGCATGTATGGATTAAAAGTTAACCAGACACAGTTGTAGGGATTAAACTTCTAATAACAAAACAGAATCATTCAGTTTGTTATTTTAAAATTTAAGAATCACAAGGAGATGTTTATAATGGTTTGCGAACCATTCATTACATCGTTCAATTCATCATAATAAAATAGATTCAAAGTGAAATTTTCCAGAATCTGAGATTTAGATATGGGGGGCTCAAGCCTTGGTTTGTCGCATGGACGCTCCGCCACTGTCTGAAAGCTTAAAAGCTATCATTGACGATGGTACCATAATTGATGGGAAAGAATATTTCGCAAAAGGGGTTTATGCTTGAAAACGGAAAAAAAGAATTTTTTTGATCAAATCACATCTTGTCTCATCTGATCCCCAATACCGTAATTATTTCAATTTTTTATGCATCTGCTTAAACTAGAGACGATTTTCTATAACTCCCAGGAACTTTTTTTTTATACCCTTTTGCACTTGAGATCGAACAAGTTAATAAAAACCTTAAATATAAGGGAATTTCAACCTTTTAAACATTGATAATCTTTGCGTAGAAATACCTCTTTGAATATAACTTACAACTTTTGAAAATTAATTTTGGATTCTTAAAAGGGTGCTAATTAATTCAAATTTTTGAAAAATAGAAGAGCATGAATTTTTTTTTTTAAAATATTGGCACCAGAGCAAGCTCTATCCGACCGATTTATTTAAATATAATAAAATAAGGTAGAAGTGCTTTGTCTAAAATAAATAAGATTAAAAAAAAAAATAAAGTTTGAGATGAGAATGAGTTAAAGAAAAATAAATAAGGAAGACTGTAACTACATTAGCGAATAAAAATCACATAAAAGAGTTTTGTATTTAAGGTTTCTTGATTGCTTAAATCTAATGAATTCGTCTATAGTCGAGGTTACAAGAGGGTTGTTGTTATTTATGCCATTGATTAAATATTTTGTTGCAAGATATTCGAATCTTTCTCTTATTTTGCAGAAATTTGTCAATGAGTGCAATTCTTCAACTTTTGTATCTCTACTCTTTCTTAGTATTGATCTAAGGGCGTTGTTTTGTATGATTTGAATTTTGTTCAAAGCAGTGCTTGACATCATTGGACTGAAAATGGAGACATAGTCGAATAGTGATCTAATTAATGTATTATAAATTTGTACCAAGGTTGATTTACTTAATTTCCAATATTTGTTTGAGAGTATTCTAACAATGTTTCTTGTCCTTACTTTTAATAAAAATCACCACAAATTGAATAAAACTGATAATATTATTATTAAAATGTACTCTAATAAAAGAAAAGACAACAAATTATTAAAGAGTCAATCTTTAATGCATTAAGAAACAAAACGAAAATACAGATTCAAACGAAAGTTATCTTGGAAGCCCTGTTGATGATACAATCCTAGATGCTGAAGAAATTGAGATAACGTAAAGGCGCGATTTCTACGACATGTCGTTAAATTCGAAATTCGATTATAACGACATGTCGCAAAAATCGCGCCTTTACGTTACTAAAGCCCAAGTCAAACACAAAGCCACGTGGCAAAGCTATCGTCTATGAGTTTCACTCCACTTTTGACGACATAGAAGACATTCAACAACAAATCAACGATGGATCAATACATGGTGACAATTTTGCTTTCAAGTCTAATTATAAATGTCATCACGTAATTGCTTGTGCTTACCGTCTTAAAATAATCGATTTTAGTTCGATTGGAATGGATATCCCAATACAGAATAAACAAAAAAAAAGGTCGCGTATCAAAAACAGTCATAAGTTTGCAAACTCAATTGTCTGATTTAATTGAGAATATCGAAGAAAATCAGATATAACGAGTCGGACGACGAAACAAACACTGCTCCTGTTAGTAAAAGAGCAAAATTGACCGATAATGGTGGCAAATTGTGTAATAAATGTGGAGAACCTCTTAAAAAGAGACTCTATTATTACTGCCCAGTAAATAAATGTAAACAAAAATAAAAAAAGTTTTCTGTATTTTCTTAAAATCTTTTTTGGTTAATTCTTCGCTTATTTCGTGAAATTTTATTTCTTTTATCTTACTTTTATATAATATGCTGTCTATTTTTGTATTTTGATAAATGAGTATTCATTAAAACGTATTTTCAATAATTGTAATCTTTTTTATTATTTTTGTGGCAAAATTCAATAAAATTATTGTGAGTTTAATAAATTTATTATGACTGATTTTTAACGTCCAAAATAGAAGGAATTATTTTATGTAAGATGTTAAAAAGTAAGTTTTTAAAGGGGTTTTCAATTCGATGATTACGAATTTCAATCAATCAAATATTAAAACAACAAATTTTTTTCTCAAATTAAATTTTGTTTAAAAAATGTTAGACCCAGAAAATTTTTTGTTTACTTAAACCCTAAAATTACAAAAAAAAATAAACCAAAATTTTTTTTTTGTTTAAGATGTCTTTTTAAAATTTAAACAATTCAATTAGAATAAATCCATACAACTAACAAAAAATATAAGAAATTTTTTTAATGTAAATTTAAAAAAAACAAAGTTTGTTTATTCAAAGTAAATGAAAAAAAAAATCAATAATCATTAACTTGATTATTTGATACCATAGTTGAGAATCGATAAGGAATTAAAATCAACAAATTTTTCTCTTTTTTTTTTGTTCAAAGCTTAAATAAAACATTTTGCAAAAAAAGAAAAAAACTTGGATAAACAATTGAAATAACCACAACGACAAACGAAAACAAAAGAACTTTTTCTATTGCGCAATAAAAAGCAATAAATTTTCAATTATAGCTTTTTAACATTAGAACGAAAAAAAACACCTCAGCGTAGAGGAGATTACATAACTTAAGTGAGAAGTGCTTTTTATTTTGTTCTGTTGTTTCACAAAAAAAAAATAAAAAATTTCAATAGAAATCTAACATTTTTCAATAAAAAAAAAGTTTCAAATTTCTTTTAAATGACATGTTCGAACACAAAAAAAAAGGAAAAACTTCTTGAATAGAACACCTTTGAGGCTTTTTTTTTTCTTTAATGACCGGATTTGTTTCTTTTTTTTTTCTTTATTTTTTTTTAAGAATCCTTTTCAAAACCGAGTTTATTTTAAAAAAAAAAATTAACCTTTTTTTTTGTTCTTAGATTAAATTGGTTATTTAATTAACTGATTACTTAGAAAATGATTTAACAAAAAAAAAGAAAAGGAAAAATCAAATTTCAAAACGCGATCACAAATTAAAAAAAAAACCGAAACAAAAAAAAAGGAAAAAATCAAAAATGGACGATTTTTTAGTCAATGAAATTTATAAGAATACACAACGTTTGAGATCAAGAAATCATGTTGAAGAAAAATTGCTCAATGAAATTCTCTACGGGCATAAAGGATATGCTGAAAAGTTACAGTAAGTCCAAATTTTAAAGCATTCGACGAAACATGACTTGTATTGCGTAAATAGTTTCTATTTCCCTTGAGGGCTTTGTTAAAGTACAAAAAAAAAAAACTTTTCGATTGTTTGAAATTGTAGGCTTGGGAATAAAAATTTTTTTCCGATATTGTTGTATTCAAGTTCGACTCAAAGTAACAATTATTATTTGTTTAGCCTTCCGATTGTTAAAAAAGAAAAAAACTTGTAGTCTTTATATTTTTATATTTATTGGTACCGTAAAATCTGTATATTTGTCCCTAGGAAAAAAAGATTTTACGACTCGCTCGTGTTCAAATGGTTATTTAGTTAGTGCAAATAAAAATCCAGGATTTTAGGATTAAACTAAAAATAATTTTAATAGTTCCTTTTTTGTGCGTACCTAAGTTTCAGTACAATTTTTACCTTGAAATCCAGGAAAAAATTTAAAAATAAATAATACTAACCTTGATAAGGTAAAATTATAAGATTGAATGATTTTTATTTCTTTTGTTTATTTAAAGGTAGATAAGTCTCCCAGTTCTGAATAAATTAAAATTTGCAAGAACAGCTATATTTTGAATAATTTTTAACAAAGCGTTTAACGGTGTCAAGGTTCTTCAAACACTTGAATTAATCAACATTGAAAAAGGGTTTTTAATTTTGTTGCTACATTGCCCTGTGCTACACTGCCTTGTCAAATGATTGCCTTTACAGTGCTTCACATTTAACTCGACCTAGTCGGGACTTGAAAAAAAGTCCGAGTTAACCGTAACAGAGGAAAATTGGGAAAAAAGGCATAGAAAGAAATTTACGCAATTCTGAATTAATCTGCTTCTATAAAATAGTCTAAAATTCGAGATAATACCTTGATCAAGTGACTGTAATAGCCACTTCCAATTCGGTGGCAAAAAACAGTCGGGCTTGTTCTCATACTCTTCGATTGTTTCTTCCTTTTTTAGCCAAACATATACTGTACTTTTTTTAACGTTAAATTCAGTGCATATTTGAGATACATTTTTTTCCAATGAAATTACAGCATCGTATTTTTGTTTTAATGTAACTAAATTGATCTTTTTTTTCTCAAGTGAAGTGCGAGTTAAGCGTGTCCGAGTTAACCGTAATTTTTATCATTATAGGGATAAACTTTCCAACAAATGGTCTAAGAAAGTACGAGTTAAACGTAAATTCTGAGTTAACCGAGTACGAGTTAAGTGTGAAGCACTGTATCTAAAGTCGACCTCTCACTCCATTCAACTCAACTCACAACTCTCGGCTATCTTTAGATTAGACATCTAAATTTCTTAAAATTTAAAGTTAATTGTAAGATTAAAAGTATTGAAAGTTTTTTTTGCCGATACCACAAGATCACGTCATGAAATTATTCAAAAAAATGAGAATTAATAAAATGAAGCTAGCCATATTTATTTAGAGTGAAAGCTGGACGAAATCTCTTTTTCCAAGGTTTTTTATTAATTTTCAAAATATGACCACATAGATATGTTTCTCATTCAAGGCTCGAAAAATGAAAAACTAATTTTTGCTCTCAAAAAAGTTAATTGAATTCGTTGAAAAAAGAGGAAATTTTATAATAATATTGGAAAGCGATATATTCTTCCTAGAGCTTTCTTTAATTAGGATTACGAATTTTGAGAGGCCTTGATATTTAGAGCCCAGGATACCAAAAAAAAATCATTTTTGTACTCCAACTAAAAATTTGCTTTTGTATGTGAAGATTACGAATTTCAGGTCGAAAATCGCTTTCTTAGATAGTTTGGACGTTTCGAATTGCCGGAACTGAAAAAAATCTCAGTTCTCAGAATTTCTTAGATGTTCTCCCTAATTCTTAGTTGTTCTTAGAAGATGAACATTTAAATTTACATTTTTTGAAAGTTTTAGTTTATGTGTTCTAAGTTTAGTGACTGGCAGAAGAGTTAAATTTAGTTAACCAAGTTTATTTTGTTTGTGATACAGGTTCTGGTAGAGAGTACAGGTTCAGTTTTGGCAGCTAGTGGCACGAATTCGAATCCTTGTCGAAAAAAAACGTAACGTTTAGAAAAAAAATAATAATAGAAATGGAAGTGTCATTAGTGATATGCTACTTGGAAACGATCCGACTAGTCATTCTCTAGATGGCCTGATACTAGAACAACTTTGAAAATCATCGTATAGGGCTGTGACCTAAAATAAGGACTTCGAAAGATGCAAACGTAGCGAGTATAAAAAAAATCTGTTACGGCCTACCACTTCTGCAGCTAATTATGTCTAGGATTGTTCTACTAGATGTTAGATCTGCATCGAAAAAATACTATGTAATTTTTATAAATTTTGAAAAGATTGTGCCCCTCCTCCCGTCTTTTATAGAGTCTATTTTCAAATTAATGCCTTCTCATTAAGCAGCTTTTCAAATGCTGAAATTGCATGTTATCGCTACAGACTAAACACTGCTTGACATAAGCTAATTTTAATTTTAATTTTAAGTAAAACTTTGAAAAAATTGGAAAAAACGCGTCAAATAATCGAACAAGAATACTTTTACATGGAAAAAGAAATGAAACATTTAGGTTTACGTCAAAATTTTAAAAATAGAGACAACTCAAAATATTTAATATCATCACCATTGTTGACAGAAAGAAAATATTGTGAAACAGAGCCATCATTTTATGAACAAAAAAGAGATGATGTCGAAATAAAACAAGACAACGAAACAGAATTTGAATTTATTGGAACAGTAAGCAAGCGAAGGTTTTCATTACAGACGCCGAAAAATAATTTTAACAGTGATTCGAAACGAAAATTTTCATTGGACAGCTCTGGTCCATATCTTTCTAAAAATTTCAATAATGATGCAAAAGAGTTTAAAGAAATAAATGAAGCGAAAAAAATCGATTCAAAGGTATCATCAAGTCGTACTGATACTTACGATGAGCTCAATCTAAATTTTGATAATAAATTAACATTTTCTGGTTATTTTCCAAAAACAGACTACGATTCTCTAAAACAAAATCAATCGGCAAGGACTCAATATTCGACTAAAAGTGCCATGACAAATCAAACTAATTTTTCAAATTTATCAACACTGACTTCTAATTCGCTGCGTAAGTCAGGTCTATTTGCTAAATCAAGCGCAAGACTTCCAAAAATAAAAAAAGACGATGATCAAAAACGAAAAGTAACATTTGGTCAAGTTGAGTTAAATCAACTTGAAATTCCAACTCTATATCGACATTCAAATGTAGCGATGGAAAAATTTAAACTCGATCCTCATTTTTATTTACCAAATGGAGATTTGAAACGAAAATTTTCGTTGCCAAAGTTAGACGAAACACTTGAGGCATTGAAAAATTGTCGATACATTCGAAGGCCATCAAATGAACAAGAGGAAATAATTGATGTCAAAAATATATTTAAAGATATATGCTCAAGTGGAATTTTGACAAGAGATGATGAATCCTTCGTAAATGACGATAGTGTATGATCTTTTTTATGTATTTTTTTTTAAATTGAGTTTGTGTAATCGATTGACCGGTTATTTTTAATTTATTTATTTTTCAAAAGTTCTAATGGCAATAAAGTGTTTAAATTTTTTTCTTAAATCAAATAAAATGAAATTGAATGCTTAAAAGGAAGTAAACTGTATTCTGTAAGTCTAATTTTGTCCATCTATCCGAAAATATTTTGGAAAATTTTTTTTAAAAAAAAACATCTTTACAAGCATAGATCTTTTGCATGTATAAAGTACAGGACGATAACGTCTTCTTGGAGTACATCTGTAATATTAATAGTGATAGTCAATGTCAATATTTCTTTGAAATTATTTACAAATTAAGCATCACTTAACCATTCTTTAAGAGGATTCCATAATACGCTTTCCTGCTCTCCGAATCAATGTTCTAGCTAGTAATAAATTTCGGATAATCCGAGAAAGTTGTTTAGCGTTGACCCTTTCAAAGATCTGCCTTAAATTGCTGGCTTGATCGATTCAGTCTTGCCTCGTAATGATTTGAACTGTTTTTGCTGGTTACACAAGACACTTTTATATTTGGTTTTATTGATCACAGGGGTCAAGATCACCATTGAATAGAGCCCAAATCATTTTGACTCCTTACACATGATTTGAAAAAGCTATAATATGTTCCCTTGTTGGCTTGTCTTTTTACCTTTGCATGTTAAGCATATTATAGCCCCATTGTCTTTAATATTTAAAGGCATCATTGTACTTGTTTTAAGATATGTTTTGAAAGCTAAAAAGCTCCTATTGACGCAGGGACAATTATCGATGGGTAAAAAATTTTTTCTTAAGCCACACATCGAGTGAAAATGGTAAAAAAAAGGGAATTTTTCAATCAAATCTCATCTTCTCCTAAACAAATGTTAGGAATTGCTTTTTTTATTTTATTTTTCATTTTTGTTTACTAAAGAACAAAAAAAAATTAAAAAATTAAAAAATGTATGTATGATTATGTGAAGTATGATTTTCTTCTTTATACTTAAAATTCTGAATCCTCAGAAAGTAAAGAAAAACCTTAGAAAAGATATATGCCAGAAAATCAAGAAACTCAACTGAAAAAAAATATTGGCAGGTTAAAATTTTTTCTCAATTTTCTTTTTTCTATTTTTTGACTCTTGTGCAATCGTTATAAAAAGTGTGCTTTTAAATTTTTCAAGGAAAGAAGGGTGCAGCCACATGCAGCAAAATTTGCTGCATCTACTGGAGAGGTCTGCAAAAATTCTGCAAATAAAATTGTGCATTTAAAAATAAATCTTTTTCAATGGCGTGCAATTCTGCATATCTTTGAATTTTTTGCAAAATTGCATATTTTAAATGCGCAATTACATAAAATTACATAAAATCATTTATTTAACTTTTAAATTGAAATTTAAAAATTTTTTACGGACAAATCAAAATCATAAAATTATATTTTAGTTCTATTTCTAGTTACTCTAGGAGCTTTTGTACAATATTAACTTTCCAAAAGTTTTTTTTAAACTCAAAAACGCTTGGTCCTCTAAAAGGCTTATATTTTTCGAAATTAATATTTATGGCATCATCTGAAATTTGTTCAGGAATAGTTTTAAGCATGTCGGTTTTCATTTATTAAGATAAGACTTTCTGTTAAAACATCTAGATCATTGATAAAATATATGGATAATGTTTTCAGTTGAGACTTTGTGTACTTTAAAATAAAAAGCTTTTTTGTTTTATTCCAAATAAAATTGAAAGCAAATTTACGTGTCTCAGCTTGAGATTCAAACGGTCTCGTCTCAACAAGCTAGCTAGAAAAAATTCGGTAAGCTTCGTCCACACTTATTGATTCAGAGCAAAGTTTAAAAAAGTTGTTCATTATTAAGAAAGTTGCTTTTTTTCTTAAAATTGAAAGAGCTTAAAATTTTAATTTATCACTCTTTGTGCAACACCCGTCCTTCAAATTATCATAATTTTTATACTTGGAAAAAAAATATTTACGTGTTTTAGGATGTTCTGGTTCCGAGTTTTAGATATTAGTATTCCGGTTCAATTTCAATGTTTGTCGAATTTCGGATTTAAACAAAGCAATCAATCGTTTTTGAGTTTTAGAGAATGCTTTGATTGCCATGATCCTTACTTTCGTTATTTCTTCAAAATATTTTCTTAGAATAATTGCTATTTGAGAAACAAACACGCATACAAACATGTTTTAGTTGAGGATTCTGATGGTGTCGTACTACCAAGACATCCAATTGAATACTTAGACCCAAAGCAACGATTAAATACAAGCATTGGGCCGTATGTCGAGGTGCTGGATAAAATTTCAAACAAGCAAGTAAATATATTGACGATGTTAAAAAAGAAATGAAAATAACCGGTAACGAGGTATTACGTATAAAATGGGGACATTTTTACAAAAGAAGCACACATAAAAATATTTTTAGCAGTTTGGAAAAATGTTTGGTTCTTAGTTATTCTTGGAAATCTAAGATCTAAAAATCAAACATTTTTTCGTTCTTAGAAAACTTCTAAGAACTAAAATTTCTAAGATCTAAAATTTTTTAATAAAAAATGAATTCATACCATTTAAGCATTCATTACTTAAAAAAGCTCCATTCGCATACTGAGAAGAATATCGAAATAAACTGCGACTTTCTCAGCAGGTTTTGACTCGATTTCTTTGCCAGCAACCATTCCACCTATGTAATCTACAGTACATTTCTGAAATAAGTTGACACTCTGCCTAAGCAATGCGCAGCATGCTCCGAAGCTTTGCCTAAGACGCGCAGGGGCAATGCGCTTGCGTGTCTTAAGCAAAGTTTAGAAGCACAATATTTATTGCGCATAAGCGCAGGAAAAAATTGTATTAAAATAAATTATCGAGCATTGTGAAGTTTCGTTCAAAAAGTTCAGTTCAAAATTTAAAAATTGAATATTTTTCTATAGGAAATGAAGATGTGGTTACGAAAATAGTGTAACAAGATGTAACAAAAAATGTAACACAACTTTCAATACAAAAGGGTTAAAAACAAAATTTGATTAATCGATTATTGATTTTCGTAAAAAAACGGGTGTTATGTTAAGTTTATTTTGACATCATGAAATAAAAACTTAAATTATTTGCGAAGAATTGTTCGAATTTCTGAAGTCAGTGTCCAAGTAACCCCATTCCATAATTAGATTAAAATTAAGTTGCTTTTTAAGTCCCCAAATCATGGAACTAAAATATTCTAGAACTCTCTCCTCTAAAGTTTGACCGGGGATCGAACCCGAGATGTTTGGATCACATTTAGATTTTGTTTTGTACAATACTCTAACCACACAAATTAAGGGATAATAAAATGGTTGATTAGGAATAAATTACTTGATATTACTTGGAGATTTAAACTTAATTTTTTATGTCATGATGTCAAAATAAACTTAACATGACACGAAATTTTATCAATCGATTATTGATTTTACGAAAATCAATAATCGATTGATCAAATTTTGTTTTTAACCCTTTTGTATTGAAAGTTGTGTAACATTTTTTGTTGCATCTTGTTACACTATTTTCGTAACCACTTCTTCATTTCCTTTAGAAAAATATTCAATTTTTAAATTTTGAACTGAACTTTTGGAACGAAACTTCACAATGCTAATTATCGTGCGCAAGACCATGCGCTTGCGCATTGAAAATATTTCTTTTGCGTGCTTAAGCAATGCGCCGGAGTGTCCTAGGCAGCCCAAAAACTTTACCTAAACAATGCGCCTGAGAGCTCCGAAACATGTCAACTTATTTCAGAAATGTACTGTATGTATTTGAGAACCCAAACATCTACTTATAAATTGATGCGATGGAATCAATCTGTTAAGGATGCTAACCATTTAATTTTTGAACTTCTTCATAAAAAAATTGTAAAGCCCCTTTTGAAAAATGGGAGCACGCGTGCAATATTAAATGATTTAAGAATTCATTCGCATTTTGTGAAAAAATATGAAATAAAACAACTAAAAATCCCGAAGTGCCTTTAAAATCTTATTTATCCGATCAATGAATTTAAATTAGATTTATGTTTCGACTTTGTCGACTTTTTTCCACTCGAATCACAACGCTAGTTTTTTAGTTAAACAAAACAGGGTTCTTATTCGTAGAAAAATCCTATAATTGACTAGTTATAAAAGCTTAATCGTATGAAAAAAAGTTTAATCAAAGTTATAATTGTTTTGTTTTTTGCTTTTGTTCCAAAATATTTTAGTTGTAGGTTTACTCGAGGCTAACTATTTGTTTCGATTGAAACAAAAAGTTTAGTCGTAATAAAAAATCTTGTTTCAATCGAAATTTTTAATTAAATTATGTGGATCTCTATTTATCTTTTAAGTCAATTTTGTAAAAATCCATGAAAATTAATTGCAAATTTTATCTATTAAAGACATAATTAAAAGCTAGTGATAAAAATGCCTCGGTTATATTGATCTTAATCAAGTAAAAACTACATGTGTTTAATTTGTTGGCGTAAATTTTTGGAATTTTTAAGCGACAGTAGCGCCCTTGATTTAAATTAAATTTTTTTTCCTAAAACTTTGCTTTGATTGGGAGAATTTAGTTTTTTTATGTTTTTCCATGAAAAAATGTTTGTTCTTGTAGAGATTTTTACGGGCTATCTATCATAAATCACAACTTTACAATGACTAATAATTGAAACTATCAATTTCTTATGATCTTTCTTTTCGAAAATTTATAGACTCTGACCCTCTCATAATTTTTTAATATCCGGACCTCTGATTTTTTTCGCCAATTTTGGGTTATTTTGCATTCAGAACACATATACTGCAAGGCTACTGAAAAAAGTGGTTACCGTACCAGAAAATAAAATTTAAAAAAAAACTTAGTAAACGTCATTCATTTTTAGTTAAAATTTCAAAATTTAAAAAAACGGTACAGTGGTACCGTACGGATTGATGGTACGGTACGCCTTTTTCCAGGAGCCGTGCAGTATTCAGAGTTTGAAAATAAAGATAATCTGAACTTTTGAAATTTTGCCACCTTTAAAGAGGTCTTCAAGCTAAATATCTCAATAACTAAACAAGCAAATAATCTGTAAACCCCTTTTACAGAAAGCTAAAAGTCTCTTCTTTCAGAAAATCATGGGTCGGTTGGTGACCAAACCCCCCAAAAAACGAAAAATTTAAATTTCGATGTAAAGAAAACATTTTTCTTATCAAACTTATGTCATTTTTAGATAAATCGTAAAATTTTTTGACATATTTTTTAAGATACCTTTATTTTGAAACATCTTTGCCATCATTATGTTAGTTTAAAAAATAGCAGATTTCATTAATAAATCCTTAACCGGTTCGAAACACTAATACTAAATTTGTAGCGGAAAATACTGCTACTGGAAAAGTCTGCAAAAAAGGAAAATTTTTCAAAGTTGGTCTAGTATCAGGCCATTTAGAGAATGACTAGTCGGTGATTCTAGTCGGATGGTTTCCATGTTTGAACACGCTGTTAACTTAATTTCAATTTTGTATTATACCAAAGTATTTTAATAATGAACTTTTGTATTAGGCTGCAGAAAGCGCGCGGGTCAGTTAGTTAGTTAGTTATGTATAGACAAACTATACCAAGTTTTGAACTACAAGAAGGGCTACAGTACATCTTTTCGCACAAGTACATCTTTCAAATTACTGAAAAATTAAAATTTACAGTCTGTTTGGTCAATTAAAAATTATAAATTTTTATCAAGGATTTTCATGTTCATGTTCATTTCCTTAAGTAAATATTATACGTTGCCAAAAAAATATACGATTTATCACCAAAAAGTGTCAAGTAAAGAGAGAAATAAAACTTGATTAAAAAATTTTCTAAAAAAAAAAAGAGTTAAATCAGGAAACAAGTTGATTTAATATAAAATTTCAAACTTTATTGAGTTTAATTAAAAAACATACGATTTTTTTTTTCTCTTCAAAAATTTAAGAAAAAAAGGAAACAATAACACAGAGAGAGAGAGACACACACACATAGCGAAAACAAAATTGTCAAAAATAAAAAAAGGAAAACAAAACTAAATCTGAAGTGAAAAAAAATTTGCTTATAAAAAATTAAATCAAGTCCCTTGTAAAATCAATTAAATCAATAAGGATCTCATATTTCTCATAAAGAAATAAAATCGCATGTAAAAAGACTTGAGCATGGCTTATCGAGCTCTTTACTTGTTAATTTTATTTTCTCAAGTTATTTTACAATCACGTAAATTCAACAAGTTTCTTGTTCTCTGTTCTTTTTTCTTCGTTTTCTCAGAGATTAAGAAAATAAGTTATAGAACAAAAAATAAAGCAATATCAAAGTATTTAAGTTTTGATATTTAAAATTTTACTTTTTTTGTTGTAAGGTGATGAAATTTAAATTTGAATCAATTAAGATATGTTTGTCTACTTTGACATTTTCCTATTGACGTATATGATCGCTATAAATAAAACTTTTTAACAAGATTTTCTCAAAATTGGATTTCCCTTTGCCATTTAGTATGTTCTTGATGGTTTCCTGTAAAGTTAATTGCTCTGTCCAAATTAAGTAATGCTTCTTATGTCTCGTTACGAAATTCGTTTACCGTAATTCATTTTTATTTTGTTTTTCTTCATCCTTTAAATAAATTTTTTGCATATAAATTGAAGCATAAATTTACCAGTTTGAGTCACCAAGTTTATTACACTCAGAAAATTTTCAAAAATAAATAACAAAAAATAATCAACAGAAATCATGATTTGAATTGCATAAATAAATCAATCCTGACATGATTTTTTAATTTCGTTTACATTTAGGAATTTTAGTTTATTAAGTCGACAAAAAATAATCCAAGTTTTGACAATAGAGATTAGACTTGTTGCATATAACCTACCTCCCTTTGCACAAAATTCTATAATTCTAGCTTTTTTGGGCTAAAAAATTTATTTAACTGTAGGGTAGACTGAGTAGACTAATTTATTGTAGTGATCATGGTTCAAGGGGTATCTAAAAGCTTGTTTTTTATTTTTAATTTTCCCTATTCTATTTTTGTTGCACAATTCATTCGAGCCTGATTCAGATAAGATTTCAAAGAATGGCTTAAATAAAATATTAGGCATCAAACTTTTTTTAGTTAAGGAGTAGTGACCAGTTGACAAATTTTCGCAAAAATTTCGGTACTCAAGGCTCGCGATTAGAAGGTACGATAAAAATCATTGTCTTGAAATTCTCTAAAACATATCAAAACATTTTCATAGGTTCGCCTTTCATTGCATCTCAACTGAGCAAAATTTTTTCTAAGAAAAAACATGGTAATCAAACAATAAATTTGTTGTTTTAAAAATTTAAATGATTTTTTTTTGTTTTCGAAGGTATTGTTTCCGCATGTTCTCCTTTTGAATGAATTAGATTATAGACATCATTGAGTCAATGTTAGCATTCATGTTTTTACACATAATATATTTCATTACAGAGTAATTGTTCGCTCAAGCTCCAGCTTTTGCTTTTAAGGTATTGATTGGGTGCTGGTTACCCGAAAAATTCAGGTTTTTGGTTCGGGTAGAGTAACGGATACCTAGAAATTTTGAATTTCAGGTCTGAGCAAACCATAAAATTTGGGTATTCTATAAAATTTTTTAGTTTATTTTCGAAACTAGTTGGGTTTAGGGTATATATACTCAAATTTAATTGATTACCAAACCCAGATCCTTACTCTCCCCGAACCCAAAAACTGAATTTTTCGGGTAACCCATACCCACTCAATGCCTTAAAAGCAAAAGCTGGAGCTTAAGCGAACAATTACTCTGTAATGAAATATATTATGTGTAAAAACATGTAAATTAACATTAACTCAATATTGTCTATAATCTAATTCAATCAAAAGGAGAACATGTGTGAACGATTTTTAAACTTAAATAAGGACTCTTTTTGTTAGAACTGTAATATTATTTTTTTTTCAAAAATGTTTTATGTCATTTAAAATTTGGTTAAGGTTTATCTAAACTAAAACAAGTTGATTTTGAAATTCGATGATTCGAACCTGATACGACTTTAATTTAATTAATAATGAATTAAAATAATTAGAAACAAAAAATAAAATCGAAAAAAACAATTTTTATTCCAAATCAAAATTTGTCTTAAAATTTTATTATTGAAAATTTTTTTTCATATTCTTGTGGGTTAATCAAGGAAATAGACTAAATAAAGATATCAATCTCTAGATAAACATCAGTCAACGGGTTTAATCATTCAACAAATCTCTTTCTATGATTAAATCAAGCACATTCAGTGTATTTGAAAATTAATAAAAACAGGCATCGACCCAAAGTATATAAATCAATTTGGTCAACAAAATTAATCAAATTACCGTTGTAAATTTTCATAAAAAAGAAAACTCTTCAAAAGCTTCTTATTTTTATGATTAGAATTTTTTCAAATCTCTCAAATAATTGAGCATGTTCAAGTACCTTAAGACTTAAGATCTCTATGGTATTTTAATTCAACTTCAATTATTGTGACTTGTTGCTTCAATCATTTCAATCTCAAAATTGAATTTATTTTTTAGATTTTTTTCAACGACTTTTAAGATAAAGAGATATTTTCAGCTCATTTAAGTTTAAGAGGTGAAAAATTGAAGATAAAAAAAGGATACAAAAATTCTAAATGAATTTTTTTTCATTCAAAAACTTATTATCAGGTTATGCTTCGTTCTAAGGAATTTCCAGAAAAATAAAGGTGTTGGTATTCGGGTGTTGAAAGGTAAAAGGTTGATAATGATATATCAGCTGAAAACTATGAATCTCTAGTCAATGCTGAGATATTTTTGAAACGATTAAAAAATATGCTCTTTAATGATTTATTTAGACACCTTTGCATATGGATGTGATCTCTTTTTCTGGCCAAACCTACTTTTGAAACTAACTAATTTTTATGCCAAATCTGACCACATTTTTGGGTTTCTCAGGGTCGATAACTTCAAAAATCATCTTTCTTTAACAAGCTTAACTTTAATTTTTACGATTTACGTTCTGTGTATCATTTTGCTGTTTTTACGGATTTAACAGGTTTTTTCGACTTATTAAGGGTTATACCACATATCCATAATAAAAGAACCAGGTTTTCTAATAGATTTTTCCATGGTCTATCTAAAAATGACATCAGTTTTTAGGTGTATCTGGAATCTTATTGGGTTTTTTTTAGGTGTTTAATGCCAATTTTCATCGGAAGGAAATTTTTTTGTTGCCCGAAAAAAATTTTTGTGGTTTTACACACGTTGTTGTTTTTATGCATTGTCGACGGTTGTTGTTTTTAAAGAATACCGAAGTGTTAAAATTTCAATATTTTTTAATTAACTTGTTGAATAATCAAAATACACACGAGAGATTAATTTATAATTAAAACGAAAAATCCCAAGTCCCGTAATTAAATGTTTGATTTTGTTCAAAAACTTGGATAGTTTTTAAAGCCCGAATACGCTCGTTAAGAGGATCCTTACAATAATTTTTTCTATTTTATTTTAGATTTCTTATAATTAAAATGTCAATCAACGAAAAATTATTCAAACAAAAAGTGACGACTTTTTTTAAACGTTTAGACGTTGATGGCAGTGGTTCCATAGAACAAGACGATTTAAGTAAATGGGCCGATAAATTAGTTTCATTTGGCAATGTAAGTGATGAAAATGAGGCGAAATTAAGAGTTACAATGAATAGATTATGGAGTGAGTATTTTGAACCAGCCGATGTAGACCAAAGTGGTTCAATAAGTTGTCAAGAAATAAGTGAACATATAAGGAAAACATTGGGCGATGATAGTAAACGTGATATATTTCGTACACTATTACCCCTTATATTTGATGCCATCGATTCGGATAAAAGTGGTTGTGTGTCAAAAGAAGAATTTGCAAATTATTTTAAAAGTTTAAATATTGATGATCAACAAACAGCTGATCATGTTTTTGATGCTATGGATGTTAATTCGGATAAAACTTTAAGTAAAGATGAGTTTGTACAATTTGGTGGTAATTTTTTTACATGTGATGAGTCCGATCCTGCAAGACTATTTTTCGGACCATTAGTCGATTAGATTTTTTTCATCTTTTTTTTTATGCTTTTGCTATTTTATTTTAGATTTAGAGATTTTTGGTATTTTGTTTTTTAAACTTATTACTAGTCATCGACCAATAAAATATTTTTGATTAACATTGTCTAATTCAATATTTTACTTCAAGTGTTCCTCGGCTTGTGAACAGCCAAGTTAGGTTTGGCTCATAGAGTCTTTTGTACGGTGTTTTAGATTTCTCGGTTTTTTGGGGTTCTGGCTCTCTACAGACTTTTAAAGAAGAGACTTAAGCCTTTTTAAAAAATTGGTTCCCAGTTTATCTAAATGTCTAGCTTTCGAGATATTTTGAAAACCATAGACTTTCAATACGAATTCAATAAGCATCCTCTCGTACCTTCTGAAACAGTTATTCTCTCTAAAATTGGAACCGAAATCAGGTTTAAAATTTAAGATTCTAAAGTGCGGAAGCTTCTAAAATTATTGCATCCAGCCCTCGTTAATACCAAGTTATTTTCTATTATTGATTTTTATTGGTTAACGGCACGCTTTATTTTACAGTGTGCCGGGAAGGTGGCCCGTTGGTGGCCTTAGCATAAGTCGAATAAATAAATAAATAAATAAATATACAAGAAGCTGTTGAAGGTATAGATCCAAAAAATGTCCATGTTCCTCTTGTCGAATACCAAATCTTAACATTACAATTTATAAAGAAGGTTAAACTACGCTGTTCAACTCAAGACACTGGTTCAAACAAGATCTTTGAATTTCATAATATCATCAAGCTTAGTTTAAGAATAGAATGATACCATGTGCTTTTGTTTTGATGGAACTTTGTCGTACCAAAGATTATGAAGGTGTGTTCAAACCATTGAGACGTGATGCAAAAAGGAACAATGTTGTCCTTAATCCTGAAAAAATAATGACGGACTTCGAACAAGCTGCCATTAAGGCATTTAAAAACCAATTCCCAAGTATTGTTAACAAGGGTTGTTTATTTCACTTTGGCCCAGCTCTTTATAAGAATCTGTTAGACTCGGTTTTAAAATCGAATATGATGAAAGTATAGAAGTAAATACGGCGACTTGAAGTTATTTCCTCCGTTTCCTGAACCACACAAGAATAATAAGATGGATGAGTTCTTAGAGTATTTCGTTGACAACTATTTCGAGGGCTCGTTTCCGATAAAGTAATGGAGTCATTATGATACGGTTGGTCCTAGAACGAATTGAAGAGAGTACCGTAAACTCGCGGAAACAACCCCGGGGATAAAGGTGAACACTCGGTTTTATTCAATTTTCTGATTGGTTGAAAAAAAATTCGACCAATCAGAAAATTGTATAAAACCGAGTGTTCGGGTTGTTTCCGCGAGTTTACGGTAAATAAATATACTTTTTTCACTCAGTGAAAATTTTATACTTTTGATAGAGATGTAAATTTTAAACTTTTTTCCCTGAATGAAAAAAGTATTCGTGAAAAAAGTAGTATCATTCCGATAATAATATTACTTTAACAACGAAAATGGTTTTGACAAAAAAATCACTAAATGGGAACATCAAAATCCGAAAGAGATATTGAGAGGCTTGATTCGAAACAACCTGAAATGGGATCAAAAGTTCAATATTGAAAGCGAACTAAGCACTAACTCGACGTGCATTCCTGAATTTGAATGTCCAGATTTTCTAACTCTTTTACTCGAGCTTCGTGAGACCATACCTCTAATACGTAATTTGAAACCCATCTCAAAGGAAAATAAATGAAATATAATGGCTATTGAAAAAATATAACAAAGAATTTTCCGTACCGATTTTTTCACATTTTAGGAATAACCGTTATTTTTTTTTTGAAAAAAAAATTGCCCAACAGGAGGATCGAACTCATGACCTTCGCGTTATTAGCACGACGCTCTAACCAACTGAGCTAGTCGGGCTCTTGAATTTTAACTTTTCTACTTTATATTAAAAACATTTAGATAAGAAATAAAATATGAGATAATTTAATTTCATGAAAGTTATTACGGGATTGGTTACATTGTTTTGAACTTAAAAAATCGAATTTTTAAAGTTACCATGACTGGTGGAACATTGAGGACGCTACTCCTTACCAAAAGAGTAATAGATAAACTATGAAAGATTGGGTTATAAGTCATTGTGATGTAAGAGACGTAGCTTTGGCTCAATATCCTTAAGAAACATGGATACAATGAGAGAGGGTTTAGTTTAGTGATTTGGATAAAATCGAGTGAATATCCAAATTGTCGATCAGATTTAACTAGAATGACATAAGTCTTGAGTGAAAAGACAGCAATGAGAGCATGATATATTTGGTATGGTTTTACAAAATTTTAATTAGTAACTAAAAGTTCAATTTGTTTTCCAGGGTTTGTCGACACGATGATTGGAAAGTGTGAAATCCCACATCTTAATGTTTTATGGCTCATATGAACTATTACGATCCTTAGAGTCTAAAACTAATAAAGTAGCTCCTGATAAGAGAATCGTTTCGTGTTTAAGCGAATGTGTAAAAAAATATGATTAAGAGTGTTCCTTTGAGATTAGATAAAATTCTACTAAAAAATGCCATTTTTTAAGACATTTTTGCCCTATTAAAGAATATCCCTTAGATACAGTGGTTCTTGCGAAAATCTAACGTTTCGTTCGCATCCGTTCCAAGAACGAAACGGAGATTTAAAAAGTTTCCAGATCCGAATTTAACGACAATAACGACATTAATTCGCAGCTTTAAGTTTTTAATAAAAAATTGGAATGGAACGGTCACTTAGAACAGAACGGTTATCTAGAGCGGAACGGTTTTCTGGAACTGAACTGAATCCTTTTAAATCGCCGTTCCGTTCTTAGAACGTTACATTTTCGCATGAGCTACTGTACGAATACCAGCGTCATTTTAATAATTGATTTTTTAAAGTATGAGTTTTTATCTCTTTAAATAGAGCAACTATGCATCAGGCAGCATAAAGCAAAGAGTCCACTTTTATAAGCTGTTAACACTAGAATCTCCGGTCAATTTTTAACAAAAGCAAGCACTGGTAAACTTCAAAAAATGTATCAAATTGAAATTATGTCGGCATTAAAACTTAAATCAAAAGTACGACCTTACTGACCTATTTCAAATACAGACATAATTCAAAATAAAAACTATCAACATATCAAGTTTAGTTGGAAAATAGATAAGATAAGATTTTTGGTTAAATTTTTTTATTTTAAAAAATTTTTTTTATAAAAAAATGTCTTCAGGCCACAGTTCAAAATTCAAATTTTTTTGTTCAACTTGTTTTCCTAAAAAGATTACAAACGTACTTGAATCGTATCAAGATGAAATCGATTATAAAATACACGATCAAAAAACATGTGATAGAGATATACTTTTAGAAAATGTTAAAGAATGTGATGCTTTAATATGCGCACCGTACGATCGAATAGACAAACAATTGTTAGACAATTCACCTAAATTGAAATTTATATCGACATTTTCGATCGGTTATGAACATATCGATTTGAATGAATGTTTTAAACGGAATATTCGAATTACAACTTCGCCTTACTTTGGTGCTGGAACTATGCATGAGTTTACAATTGGTTTAATGATTGATTTAGCAAGAAACATAACTTTGTCTTCGAACAAGACTCGTGCAATCGATTGGAAACCTCTTAAAACCGATCTTTATTGGTTTTCAGGGGTTGGTTTGAAAGATTCGATTGTGGGAATTGTTGGTCTAGGCAGCATCGGGTTAGGTATAGCCAAACGCTTAATTGGTTTCGAAGTAAACAAAATTTTGTATCATAATCGAAGTCGAAATGAACAAGGTGATAAACTCGGCTTCGAATATGCTTCATTTGATACTCTTTTAAAAGAGTCGGATTTCATTGTGTGTTCATGTTCTATAAACAAACAAAGCGAGGGTTTGTTTAATAAAAATGCGTTTGATAAAATGAAATCGAACGCTATTTTTGTGAATGTTTCACGAGGTGCAGCTGTAAATCAAGATGATTTGTATGATGCGTTGAAGAATGGAAAAATTTTAGCAGCGGGTTTGGATGTAACAACACCTCAACCATTGCCAGCCGATCATAAGTTGTATAGTTTGGACAATTGTTTGATTACTCCGTATATAGCTTGGGCAGAGACTAGGACTACTGATCGTAGAGTCAGTCATGCTTTAAATAATGTACTCAACTTTTATTTTGAACGAGACTTGGTGAATGAGTTAAAATATCCTGAACAACTAAAGTAAACAAGCACAGTTTAATTTGTACTTATGCAATAGTCTTATTTTAGTTTAAATAAACACCTAAATCGTTATTACTTTTTATTGCGTAGGCCCTGGCAAGAAAATCCAAAAAAAAATTACTCCTGCTTCTAATGAAGACATTTAATTTTTATTTGAAAAGATGGTCTCAAAACTTTATTTCACACTAGGAGCCTAATCGAATGGAAATTCCCAATTTAAGTATTTCCATTCTGTAATTTATTTTATTCATCATCATTATTAGTTAGATAGTTCGTTGTATGATTTTAGCAAGAGGATTCATGCCGATTCATTCATAGATTTCACCAGTGGCGTAGCCAGAGGGAGGCAGTTGGGGCGACCGACTCTCCTAGATTTTTGAAATGGATCCAAGACCCCCCCCCCTCCCTATTTGATGCATAAATAAGGTTTTTTTTAGCCTAATACAGTCAAGTCCCACTTATATCAACACACACTTAAGTCACTATTACACTTATATCATTGGAGAGATTCAGACAAAAGAGTCACATTTCATTTTTATCTCTGCAAAATGACTTGACAAATAGGGTGATCTGAAAATGACGATCTCTATACTAAAATCTACACTCGGACAAAAAATCAAAATTTTAACCCCAACTTGGTTCTTTAGTGTACTAAAGAACCTGGCTTTTCGGAAACTTTTTTCCTAATCGATGAGGGTTCCAGTGTCAACTCCAGCTTTTTACCTTTAAGAACATATCCCTAAATCAATGAAAGTTTTGTCAATCATTAGTTCTTGAATGTTTTAAAACAGAACCTCGACATTTATATGAAAAAAAATGGGGTTTTCAGGGTCATAGATTTCAGTTATAATGTCGGAATTGTCATAATAAGATAGCTTGGAAGCTTTGCACCGCGTTCATCTTTCCTTATACCGATTTTTATTTTTTAAGGAAGCCTTCCAAAGTTGTTGCAGAAAATGGACTTTACATTAATTTCTTCTTCGTTTCTAATAGTGAAATGAGGGTAAAAGTTACAAAAGTTGGAGATGCAATTTTATGAATAAGATACCTAGAAAAAATAAAATAAATTTTTAAGTTTTTATTAAAATTCTAAATCTAAATCTGTAAGGATATTGAATGAATTTAATTGAATCTAATTCAATGGTCCAAAAAAAAGTCTAGCTGGATCGGACTCATCACAAGTGAAAAAGTTTTTACCAAAATTAGCAAATTCTTCTTTATTAATACTACCATCTGAATTGACATCCATGGCGCCAAAAACTTCATCAGCAACCGATTGATCTTCAATATTCAAACTTTTAAAATAATTACGAAACTCTTCTTTTGTAACTGAACCGCTTTTATCCGAGTCAATGGCATCAAAAATAAGCGGTAATAAAGTTCTTAACAATTCTCTTTTGGACTCGTCAGCGACAGCGGCTTTAATATGTTGAGCCATTTCATCAACACTAATCGAACCTGATTTATCAATATCAGCTGGTGCGAAATAATTCTCCCATAAAGCGTTAATTTTAGTGCTCAATGAATCAGCACTTTCTTGATTAACATTTCCGAATGAAATTAACTTTTCGGCCCATTGTTTCAAATCGTTTTTGTCAATTGAACCATTTTTGTCCGAGTCCAATCTTGAAAACAAAGCGGCTACTTTGCGTTTGAATAAATCTTCGTTGAATGACATTTTTTTGTTGTTAAAAGTTTATTTTTAATATTTTTTGTTGGTTGAAATGGATTAATTTATAGCTCTAAAGGCTTGCGTCAGATAGGATAAATTTATCTATTTTTTTTTGCAGATTCTAAAAGTGTCTAAAAAATTATCTCTTTTGTTAGCTTGGAGAGATAAGTTTTAGATGGTCCAAAGTTGGAACAAATGAGTCTTAAATTTGCTTATTTAGTTAGATAGTTTGTTTTCTTAAGATAGAAGAAAAAAAGTGTTTCTAACATTCTAGATTTTCTTTATTTTTGCTTCTCTAATCGAAAATTAGGTGATAATTTTTTTGAATTTGTTGCAAAATTTTTTTCAACATCAATTTTAGAGTAAAAAACATGTTTTTAAGCGAACAGTGTTCAGAAAAAGTCCATTCAAATTACAATCAGTTGGTTTAAAGAGTCAAAAAAAATCAGCTAAAATCCTGAGATCTATAGATATCTGAAATACAATCACCTTGACGCTTTGATACACAAACGGACTTGTTTGTTTAAATATAGGATTTTCGTTTGTCGATTTCTTTCTCTAAAAAACCCAAATTCTAAAAGAACAATTTTGTAATCCTCGTCAAGAGATTTTTTTTGGTATATAAAAAATGATGTGTCTATCGGATTAATGACAGTTTTCTATCCCAAATAACCAAATTCCTGATAGGGATAAAACCTTGAATACAATTTTGACTTTACAACGTTAATCTACGGCACCGCAAACCCTAAAAAATTAATTTTTTTATTGTGATAAAAAATCGAAATTTTTGATCCTACCCTCCCGTTTTTTGCAGCCAAACATCGAGGAGCTTTGTTTAAACATTTTAGTAAACATGATTGGAAAAAGCTATAATTGATGTAAAGATATGTTCTGAAAGCTAAAAAGCTAGCATTGACGCTGGGACCATTGTCGATGAGGAAAAAAAATTCCATAAAGCAAAAAACGGTAAAAAAAGGGAATTTTTCAGTCAAACCGCATCTCCTCCTAGGGGAGACACTATACCCAAATTTTTTTTGTATCTTCTTATACAAGAAGCGATTCTCTACAAATCTCAGGAATTCGTTTTTTTATATCATTTTTCATTTGTATGCTAGTGGACGAAAAAAGTCATAAAAATGAAAAACCAAAAATAAAGGGGATTTACCACTTTTGAACAAAAATTTGAAATCCTCGTGCAAGACTGACGATTGGCTGCAAAAAAGCGGGAGGTAAGGGCCAAAATTTTCGATTTTTTACCCCAATAAAAAAATTAATTTTTTAGGGTTTGCGTGGTCGTAGATTAACGTCGATTAACGTCGACTGTCGACATGTCGACTTTGTGAGCATTAGTTCACCAAAAAATGTGATCAGTGGTATCATGTCGACTTTGTGATCTTTCTGTTCACCAAAACTCTGTTCACCTAATATGTGAACAAACAAGTCTAAAAAATGATCACCAAATAAAAAAATTGTTCACAAAATTGTGTGATCAACGATTAAACATTCAAAACGTAAAAAATTGACTAAACTAAAAGGAAGAATATTATCGCTGAAGAATAGTAAAGATAATTATCGCTCACAAGAACGTACTACATAAAGTTATTACCGTAGTAATTACTTATACCTTATACCGCGCATTTTTATGACAAAAAGTTTGCTGAGTTTGACCGGGTCTTTGGGAGGCACAAATTCTTGAATGCATATTAAGATAAATGCATATTTGGAAAATTACACGACTCGAAATTATCCGGACTTAAGTTAACATTTAACTACATATGTCCTAGTCCTTTACTCAAAGATTGATATAATGAGTAACAAATACTTATACTCGAATAATAATTATTACGAATAATAATTACATGTTTTAAACACAATGAAATTATTTTCCCAAAAATAAAAGGTTATGTAAATATATAAGGCCTAAAGTTCAATATTTGAAATAAATTTCAAATATTACTTTGTCCAATTCATTTGCACATTAAAGATGACTGTAAATATCATGAGCAAGTACAACAAATTTCTGAGTGCGATATTCAATTTTTTTAAAATAAATTATTCAATCGAGTTAGAAAATTTTATCAACTTACATGATTAAAAATTAGTAAAATTGTTCACAAAAAATATTTTTTGATCACAAAATATTTTTGAAAAATTTTCATTTCAAAAAATGTTCACAAATTAGGTGAACAAAATTTTGGTGAACAGAAAGATCACAAAGTCGACATGACCCTATAAAAGTTGTAAAATAATATTCCAATAAAATATTAAAATTCAATACATTTTATAACCCTTCGATTTTTGCTCCCAAGTATTCAGCAAGTATCAGGAATTTTCTTCTAGGATTTTTGATTCACTGTAAAAATCATTTTTTGCAAAAGTCTTTAATTTTTTATTTATTTTTTAAATTTTGGATAATAGAGATAATTCATTGTTTTCTAAAGCTTTCTTTTACGATTTTAAGGTGATAATTAGAAAATACTTTTTTTTAGCATGGGGCACTTAGAAAAAAAATTCTGAACACTATGGCTAGAAATTTTTACACCCCCCTGTCAGTCATTAGTCATTAGACCCCTTAATTTCATAAACTTACATTCATGTATACACTTTCCAATTTGTCTTAGATGACCGCTCACGCCTTAATCACTTACTCAAAAGGGTATTAGGTAATGCTTTTTTCAAATTGTTCTTAGTTAGGTTCCATTTATGGTCTTATAAAAATAGGTGGTCCGTGTTTTAGCAACATCCGATTATCCGAGAAGTATTCTTTTGAGTATTCTGTAAAAATAATCTTTGTATTCACCAAGTATTTTCGATGTATTCCTCTAGTATTCTCTGTGTATTTTTAAAGTATTTTATTGCATTCTTTTTGTATTCTCGTGAATTCATTGATCCATCCATATTTAGTTAAATCTCAAATCTCATGTGACGAATGTTGATGTCGACTCGATAAGGGCTGACAAACTTTTTTTAAACATGCTACCAAAACCTTTGAAACATAAAACTTAAAACTTATAGATTTTGCTGTGTTAAGTATAATAAAAGTGCTTTAAATTCCTTAGGAGTTTATTCAAAGTGGTGAATTGAAAAATGGTCGCCTGGTCGTTACCCAACACTAACTGGATCTGAGTTACTCTGAAAAATTGGTTGAACCAGAGCTAAAAACGAGGAGAACAAGAGATGCGAATTCCACAAAATACACGAGTATGACCTGTGAAAAAGCAACTGCACAGACCAAGGACAGTTTTGAATCAAAACTGGACGATTTGGTATAGAATTCAAACAAAATAGCTGTTGTAAATTCAAAGAATAAATTTCTTAAAGTTAAGTGATACATTTTTACTTATTTAAGTTATGGTCAAATTTAAACATAAAAACACCTCTTTTCTTAAACATTTATTGAATAAAATTAAGTTGTTTTTTTTTTAATTTAAAAATTCTAAAATTCTTTTTTAATCGATTCGGACTCATTTTAAATTAGTTCCAATATAAATACTTGAAATATAAGCATTAAGTAAACTACACGCTTGTTTTATTTCCAATAAGAGACAAGCATCTTTAATCCAGTCTTTTGCCAAACGTTTTGGTTCACCTTTAAGTTGTTGCATAAGTCTAAGTGCATACTCTAAATTTCCATTTTCTAAATAATATTCAGCATAATCTAAAATATTAAACGTGTTTAAAGTTGAATCGTCAACTTTTAACGCACCTGTTTGTTCGTCGAGTTTAGATTTGTCAATTTTCGGGTGTACGATTACAAACGATTGTAAGTAGGAAATAAAATATTTGAATAACGAACCACCACGATCGTCTATAAGAGCTACTTTATTGCAAACATTTTTCAATCGTTGAAATCTATCTTTTAGATCTGGTTCGGACCAAACACCTTGATTAACGGCATGTGACGACACTGTTTTCAATATTTGTTGAATGAACTCATTGCTTGGTGCAGACTCGTGGATCTTATTAAAATTTGATTTTATCGAAACCAAGTCGCTTGATTCGTTCAAATCTTCGGCTTTTGTTTGAATTATTTCATTCAAATTTTGAACAGCCAACCAAAGTTGTTTGGCATTACTCGCTTGAAGTTCGAGATTAGCACGAGCGTTAAGAGATTTTTCAATACCTTTCATACGACCTAAACTATCAGCCACCATGGCATAAAACGATTCTTTAGTCTTTTGGTTTTCCATTAAAAGTCTCCTTAAAATTTTTTTTTTCAAGTTAATAATTTTTTTTAGATAAATGAAATAAATTGTCGAATCACTTTTCATAAAGTGAGTTAAGCTCCTCTTGTTGGATTCGTAGCATTTGGGCTAAGTGATTATTGTGTGCAGCTGCTTGACGTGATAACTCTTTTTTAAGTTCTTCTTGGAATTTTACACGCTCATCTTCCAACTAAATAAATTTTGAAAAAGAAAATTTGAAACCATAAAAAAGTTGAAAACCTACAATTTTTTCGAGTTCCAATTCGAATTCTTTACGATGTAAACTGTGTAGACCAGCATCGTGTTCTTTAATGAACTTTAAATTTTGTTGACGTTGGTCTTCTAAAGCAGCTTGGATTTGTTTGTTTTGTTCCAACTTAAAAATTAAATATTAAATAAAAAAAGTATAAAGCTTACTTTACATAAAATTCACTATAAGGGGTAAAGTTAGATCATTTTTTTAAAATCTTATTATTGACTCTGAAAACCCCATTTTTCCATCTAAATGTCAAGGTGCTGTTTTAAAACATCCAAGAACTAATGATTGGGAAAAGCTATCATTGATTTGGAGATAGGGTATTAAAGGTAAAAAGCCGGAATTGACATTGGAACTCTCATCGATTTTTAGAAAGAAAGTTTCCGAAATATTTTATGAAAATAACAAGCAACTTTCAACATATTTCCAAAGGCCATAACATGATGTAATCTGAAACTCGAATTTCTGGTTTATTTCGATTAATTTATATCAGTTTTTCGATAAAAAACGTACAAAACTTTTCACTTTCAGAATGAATAATTTTTAACAATTAAAGACCTTTTTTACGATTTCTGATAGAAATTAATCGAAATAAACCAGAAATTCGAGTTCCCAGCATCAGATTACACCATGCTATGGCCTTTTTGAAATATGTTGAAAGTTGCTTGTTGTTTGCATAAAATATCTCAAAAAGTAAAAATGATATTGAAATTCTGAGACTAACATTTTGTAGCTCTTTAAATTCTCTATATACTGATATGTAAAAATGAAGGGTGTTTGGGGATGTGCAAGGGGTTTCGTAGGGATGTGGACGTTTTTTAAGTATTTTTTTAATTTTTTTTTATGTAATTCACATTCAATGTTCATGATCTGGGTATCAAACGAAAGCTCTTGTTGAAAGGAACATTTCTATACAAACAGTTTAAATATTGGCCTCAAAACAAAGGATTTACACCCCTATGTACTTTTTTAAAATATCTAAGGTGTGTGCTTTTTTCAGGTATCCGCCTTTTTCGGTTGAAAACGGTAAAAAAAAGGGAATTTTCAATAAAATTACATATAGTCCCAGAGGATACTCTATACCCATATTTTTTATGTGTCTGTTTGAACTATAGACGATTCTTAATTCACGAAATTCCGATTCCTCGTGAATAAAATTTTTCAAGGCGCTAGAAAGGATGTCATTTTCTGGAATAAATTTTTATTTGACTGAAAATCTAGCTTTTTTTTACCGTTTTTAACCGAAAATGGCTTTTCAGAATTTTTTTTACCCATTGACGTGGGTACCAGCTTTAATGGAGGCCTTTTAGCTTTCCGATAAGCCTTTCAAAACAAAAATAACTTTTTTCAATAATCAGTACTTGGGTATTTAAATATAGCACCCTGATATATGCTGCAAAAAAGGAGGAATGAAAAAAAATCTTTTCTGGAATGATTTCAAAAATTATAGAGCCTTTTGATTAAATTGAACCTTAACTATATTGATCTAGAGCTTTCTACAAGTTTTACCTGAATTCTTTCGATTTGATTTTGAAGTTGAACAACACGTTTATGAGCGTGTAAAAGTAAACTATTAATTTCTTCATTGCTCAACTGATCACTAGCTTAAATATTAACGAAAAAAAAATTACAATACTTTCAAACCCTTTTAAAATTAAGACCTACAAGTATTCGATCGAATTCCTTCAGGTTGAAGAGCTTGCATTTCTTTTAGAAATTGACTACGTGCAACTTTTTGTTCTTGTGTATAATTTTTTAACACATTTGCATGAGCAATGGCATCGTGTAACTTATTCTCTTCAACTTGTAAACTTCTCATTTGATTTATTAAATCAATTTGAGTTTGTTTTAATATTTTAATATCACGTTTTGTATCACTTTGTTTGACATGACTTAAAAATGAGTCCAATTCATCAATTGAACGTTTTGCGAGTAAAAATTTTTCATTAGCTTGTTTAACATCACCCGATTGTAAATCGAATAAATCAGTCACTTGACGCCATTCCAAGTCTTTACTCAAACCATCTGATTTTGTTTCGTCTAAAGCTTTTCTCAACGCCAAACGGTACTTGTTTAAACTTTCAATTGCAACATAAGAGCTATTCAAAGCTTCTGACACTTTAATACGAACATTATCGTCTAAATTTTGGAGTTTCGACTCGATTGCGTTCAAAGCAGCCTCTTCTTTGAGGTCCAATTCTCGAACAGTAGATCTCCAATCAGAAGTTTCTTTTTTAGTCTCAGGAGTTTCACTCTTTTTTTCTTCGACTTTAGGTGTCTTTAGTTTTGAAGGTACCTCAACTGGTTTAGGAACAATTGGTTCAAATTTAACTTCTTTTGGTTTCGGTAAATCCAATTTATTGTTACCGATTAATTCATCGATGTAATTGAATAAATAAGAGCTTTGTGGAATATTGGATTCAATTTGACGTCTTGAATCTGGATTTAAAGTCGCATAGCCAATTCCGACAGTAAAACCAGTCAAAGCCAAAGCGACTAGTTTAAGACCATTTCGGGATTTTTTAGGGTTACCTTGACCGGAATTTTCAGATTGATAATTAGTCGATGTAGTCGAAATTGGTCTTAGTTTTAACATAGACCATTGACTTTGCTAAATAAAATGGAAAAAAAATCAAAGAAAGTTTAGAGAAAAATCAAGGTTTTAGGCGCTACTTTGGTCTGGTAGAGTAATAGTTTAGCAGTGCTCGATTTAGCCGAATTCGATACAACAAATTGATACATTTTGTTTAATACAAAAACTAATATCTCTTTTTTGTTAATGTTTCGTATAATGCATTCGATTTGAAAGTAAGAAAATTTTTTCAATAACGCTTGCAATTATTCTAGTTGCATTTATTATTATTTTTTTTTTAAATTGTTTTGCAAAACTTAACGTGCTTTTGGTTTTCTTTTTTTATTAAAAGAGATTATTTTTTTGATGATGATCAATTAAGTAATAACTATTAGCACTATTAATTTTACACCATTTTTTTTTATAAATTAACGCAATCGATCATCATTTTTATTGAATTTTACAAGTTCGACTTGTATTCGACTAAGTCAAGTTTTCAATGATAAAGAATTCTTAGCCTCTGTAAATTTCATTTTTAGATCGATGATTACATTTTTACGCAAATTTTAGCATTTCAAGCTTTATACAGATTTTGGTATACAAGTGCCACGGTTGATAGGAGCTGCGAGTCGAGAGTATAAAAACTAAGTTTTACTCAAGATATTATCGGATTTCTGCTTAAGACGCATAGGAGTAATGCCCAGGCGTGGCTGTTGTTATAACACGGACCACCTATTTTTTGAAAAAAACGGACCTATACTTTTTTCCTGAAGGGAAGGTCCAATCTAAGAATTTCATATATCATTGGATAGATAATTACTTGTAATTTTATATGGACCCGTTTATGAAAGTCAAAAAGCTACGGTTCGTGAGAAATTCCCAAAAAACTTCCACGGACCTCAGACTATTTTCACGGACCTATGGTTTTCTCAAAAACTAAAAATAAACTTTAGACCAACCCATCAGAATTCGATAGAAAATCTTCTAAGCTTTCATTTGAAAAAAAAATCAGCCAGGTAGGATGTATGATTCTCTGTATAAAATCGATTTTAATACATGTACTCATATAAGCTGAACGGCAAAGATCAGAAAAATCAACTTTTTTATTAGACGTTAAATATAGCACTTATATATGTCAATTTGTAGCTTAGATGGAGGGCAATATTTTTGTGTTGGTTCCGAGGTAGTCGGACTTGTCATTCAAACGATTCAAAGCCTGAACATTTTAATAACAAAATATATAAATATTTTTCTTACACACATATTTTTCTTATTAGCAGCGATTCAACTTTAATTTAATTTAACTAAATTTATCGTCAATCAGTAGTTAACTGTATGTAGATTTTCTATCGAATTCTGATGGGTCCGAGTACGGGTACGCTTTAAGTACGGTAAGGGTAAGCTTCAGTACTGGTACGCCATTAATTCGGTGGAAGAGCTATATTCAAAAATGTAACATAAAAAGCTCCAAAATTTTTTCCGTCCATAGATCGACATCTATCTCCAACATGATAGGCAACAAAAAACACATATATTCGAATCGGTCAAAAAATAATTTGAAAAATTCCAAATTTTTTGAAAAATTGAATTTTTTTTTCATTTTCTGATTCAGCACCTCAAATTACGCAAATTTTCATAATGATGGATAAGTCGGGTGACCAGATATCGTAAAAAAAAAAGATTTTTAAGGTACCCTTCAAACTCCTTTAATGATCTCCCATAAGACCTTATACAAGACCCAAGTTTTTGGTATTAAAATGCAGAAAATTAAATTTTAAAACTTATTATCGAGGCACTTTTTTACAAAAAAAATTTAGTTTTTCTAAAACAACGCGAAAACAAAAAATGTAATTTTTCGGTCGTTGTAAACCGAGTCAGGATTAGGTCCAAGACTAAAATTTTCGAATTTTTCGACAAAATTTACTTAGTTATGGCTATTATATAGCATAAATAGAACATTAATTGAATGTTCAAACCTAAATGTACCAGTTCTACAAGTTTTCAAATAATGAAATTAAAGATAGAAGTATTTTCCCGTTCCTATCAATTTTCTATGCAGAACTCGATTTTCGAGGTAGTTTTTCCCGAAACTAATGTTTAAAATGGAAATCCGCGTCGGAATTTTTTTTTACCGAAAAAAATTTTCAAATGTTAAAAATTTTTGATACATATAGGGTTAGAGTTTCAATATATAAAGTCATGTTAAAACAGGATAGTCAGAAGCAATTTAGAATTTAATGCTCGAAGTCGAACAAAATTCGATTCATTTGATTTTACCCCTATCCGAAATGACATATCTTTCAAAAATCTTTTTTTTCTAATAAAAAAATAAATAATTAGTATTCAAAATCTTCACTAAAACCATTAATTTTCAAACCACTTAAACATAATTTTGTCAATTCCAACAACAAAAACAAAATCTTCATTTCCTTTTTGTATAATATTATCCTAAAAACAAAAATATTTAAAAACTTATGGATCATTGCATCAATTATCATATCAATCGTAAAAAATAAGTGGACAACTTTTAATTAAAATGACATATTTATTATTTTAATCAATCTCTCATATTTAAATATCATATTTTTATTTAGCCATTTCTTTTAACGGGAAAAAAAAAGGGTCCTTTCTCTTACAACTAATTGAAAGATAACAAAATAATTACAAGACGAAGATAAGAACAACAAAAAAATAGTTTTGTTTTCTTTAAAGTGCCATTCAAATGAGAATTTTTTTGTTTAGTGATAATCACGATACCCTCGACAACGAACAAAAATTGTCTCGAAAAAAAATTTGGTCAGTCGAGTAATCTTTGTGCTTGAAAAAAATTTTCTTTTTTTATTTTCTAAGTTTTCTTAAATATTTGTACAGAAATTTGACAATTTTATTTTAATAGTTCTATAGTATTTGTTTCGGTATATAAAAATAATTACAAAACACAGAATCCTTTGTTATTTTTTGGTTTAATTAGAATCGAAAAAATAAAATTTTTAGGTCTATTTGACTTCGAGTCCTTTTTTTTTTTTAAAACATTGGAGGGTATGATGAAGAGATTTTTGTTGTATAAACAAATTATGGGAATAATTGTCTTTTTCTAAATCTCGACTAAATTTTTTAAGTTTTTTAAAACTATCTTGAGAAAAATGCACAAGAGATTCCATGAATTTTAATTTAATCGAGTCTTAACAAGACTAGAAACCTATTTTTTGTTTTTCTTTATAATTCCATTATTAGAAGAAATTATTTTTGTTGAGCTCTAAATAAGTTCACATGGGGGTATCTTAAAGCCGAGTTTAACTTGTTTTCAGTGTTTTTCAAGATATACAGTGTACTAAACTGACACGTTCTTAATTTAACTGAAATTTTATTTTGCTGGATCGAGTTGTATAATTATTCCAGTGCTTGTGTATTATGGGACGGGGTTGTTTTCATTTCTACAAAATTTTTTTTACAGGCTATGAAAGGATTCGATGCCTCGGTTGCATAAAATGAAATCGCGAATTTAAGATTTAATTTTAATAAATGTTCGAAAGACCAAAAATAGGTAACCGGCTAATCGATCTATGGTAAAAATTTTAAAATCTCTTGTCTCTTGTTTATGCAGTTGACTAAAAAATTGGCATCAAGACCTCTTGTCTAGATATTTTTAGCTTTCAGGCATTATAATATTTTTTCAATCCTGAGTTCTTAAATTTTTAAACGAAGCAGCATGAGAAAAGTGAAGAGATTGTGGTTTCAGGACCTTAAATTATAACTAAAGTACTAATTCAGAAACCATCAAAGTTTTTAATTTAATGTACTTCGACATCATATTCTAATGAAAATCTATTCCCCACAAATAAAAAGCTACTCCCAACATCGTGAAGCTTTTCAGAACAAAAATAAGAGAAATCGAGCAAAATCTCTTCAACACAAATTACAAAACCCATTAGCAGAAAAATTTTACCTACTAAAAACAGGAGCGTAACCAGAGGATTCAAAATTGAACCCGGGACCCAATTAACTATATAAGGGAATGTACCAAGACTGAAGACTCCATTTTTCCATTCAGGACCTTTATCTTGTTAATATTGGCTTATTAAACGATGATTCAGCCAGATATATGTACCCATTATTTCTAAGGTATAGGGTATGGGTTACCCGAAAATTTCAGGTTTTAAGTTCGAATATGGTCTGGGTTACCCACAAATTATGGATTTCAGGTAAAGGCCTGGGATGGGTAACCCATAAAATTTGGGTTTATATACCCAAAACTCAATTATTGTCGAAAAATATAAAAAAAAACTATAAAATACCCAACTTTTATGGGTTACCCAACCCAGGCCTTTACCTGAAATCCATAATTTGTGGGTAACCCATACCCACCCAATACCTTAAAATTAATGGGTACATATGTCTGGATTCAGCTTATTGCCTTAAGCAAAAACCTGGTTTCGTCGCTAACAAGATATTCTGTTTATATTTAAAATCATTTTATTTGAAGTTTTCTACCAATAAGATCTACTAAATTGGCTAAAGAAATTGTCTAGTTGAAAAACGTTAAGTATTCCCTATTCTTTAAATCTAGGTCTGCTATTTGCATCGCATGTTTAGGCTGGCCCTTGATATGACCGCTTAAAACACAAAAAAAAAGATTAATTTTTAATGGTTTACAAAGCGAAAAGAATTTAAGATTAGTTTGTTTCTTATGACGTTGGCCATCAATCGACCGAAGTTATTTGATTAGATTTAATTCAAATAAATGTTATTCAAGATTTATTTTATCGAACAATAAAATTTATTCAAATTTCGCTTAACAAAAAAAATTAAAAAAAAAAAACGCAACAAAATTTTATGTGACATTTTGATGTGATTCTCTCTTTTAAACAAAAAAAAAGAATAGAAAAATTGGGAGATGACCCTTTTAAAGAGACGCAAAAAAAAAAAAAATTTTTTTAATCAAAAATGATTACATTAATTTTTTTTTAGTTTTAAATGACATATATTTTTGACGAATGTATGCGATGGTACGGTCGATTATTTAAACAAAACAGTCTCAAATTTTTGTTTTAATTTTTTAATCATAAAAATTTTTCCAAGCAAATCCGAGAGAGAGAGAGAGAGTTACAATGCGAAAAGATTAAAAAATTTCAATTATATAATTTTTTGTTCATTTTTATTTTTTTATTGAATTACATTTAATTTGATTATAAACTAAATCAGCTTATAATATTGATTTTTTTTCTTCGTTTTTTTTTTTCAATTGTTAACAAGTCAAAACTACTAAATTAAGTATTTTCTTTATCTGGGATTGATTTTTGTCAAGTTAAAGCCTTTTCAAGTCAAACTTTTAATTTTTCAAAACAAATTTTATTAAGGTTCTGGCAATTCAAAACTTCCACGCTATCAAAACTTTGCTATTTCGATATCAGAATCTGCGTCCCAAAAAACCTAAAAAAAGTATTTTTTTGGTCAAAAATTTCAAATTGCCTCATCTTTGATTTTAGTGATTTTTTTGGCCTTTACTGTACAAAAAGTAAAACGAATACGAATAAACTAATCCCAACATTTTGTTCAGAATTTAGTCTAGTTTCAGAATCTAGAGTAAAAATGAGGGGTATTTGGTATTTTGAAGGACGAGATTCGATTTAACTGGAATTATGCACATTTTTCCAAAATAATTACAGTTGAGTTGCACTTATATCACCCTATTTGTAAAGGCATTTTGCAGTGATAAAAATGAAATGTGACTTAACTGGAATCGATTTGCATTAAAAGTGACCCTTTTGTCTTAATCTCTCCAGTGATATAAGTGTAATAGTGACTTAAGTGGGTAATGATGTAAGTGGGACTTGACTGTATTTTTTTCCGCAACATTAAACACATTATCTTGCAGATTAGAATATGCGCTTTCAGAATATATGCCCATTATATATGATTCATGATCAAATAGCTAAGATATCGGCCTCAAATGGTGACCAACTTACTTTTTTTCTATTTTTTTTCAGGGTTTTTTGGGACACAGATTCCGGATCTGATATCTAAATAGCAAAGTTTTGATAGCGTGGAAGTTTTGAATTGCCGGAACCTTATAATGATTTTTTTTTACCACAAACGAACAACAGCGATCCGTACACTTGCTCTCATTGCCGGGTAAAACCGAATGTTGACGCTTGATGGCTTTTTATGATTACTTTATGTGCATGCACAATATTTTATTAGACATTTTGCAATGTCAAAAAATTTACGACCCCAGAGGAGTTTGAACCAGCCACCAATCGCCCCATTGTCTTCGACTCAACCAACTGGGCTATGAGCTATTTTTTAAATTTATCAAATGAAGCCCTCTGCGCCTAAAAGGTATTAAAAGTCTCAAATCAAAGTTTTCAAATTCAAATCATTTTTTTCCAGTTACATTAGAGTACAGTGTCAGTCCGAACTTTAGAGTCGTGTAATCGCCGACTCAAGTTTTATTTCTTCAAGACACGTTTAAAAAAATGTTGTTAGTTAAGAAAGAACTTGATGAACTTCAAGTTAAATTAAGTAAAGAAAAGTGTCATCAAAACACATAAAAATCAAATTCAAGAGATCTTTAAAACAAGATAATTTAATAAAAAGAATAATTTGAAACTTACATTGACATTTTAATAAAATTTTAACGATAAAAAAAAAAAACACCTCTAAGAACTTTTATTTTTAATTAGCACTTAGGTTGACCCCCTTTAAGGTTTAAAGCCTTTCAACAGAGATTACATACAATTTCTAAATAAAATTAAATTTCAATTGATTATTGCTAAGGCTAAATGTTTCAAACAAAAAAAAGAAGTTAATTTAAAACTAATAGACATGTTTGCTTGTTTGTATAAAAACGAATTTATTTTTTGTTCATATCTCATGTTCATTTTTGAGGAAATCTTAAAATTGACAAAAGACTACTTATTCTAATTTACATTTATATTAAAGTTTTTTTTTGTTGAATCCCGATCAATTATTTTGTCAGCCATGACTAATTTAAGAATTCAAATTTCGGATTATTTTGTTTTGTTATTATTTTATTAAGTCTGTGTCTCGAATTTAAAGAATTGTAATTGATATTTTTACGAATATAACTGGTAATTTTGAAGCAATTAAATTTTTTTTTTGTTTAAGAAGTTTAAATCGAGCGTGTATTTAATTCTGTTTTTAAATAACCCAACAAAAAAAAGACACTTATTTTTTATATTATTTTGTTTAAATAACAACCGCTAAAATATGTTGGTGTTTAAAAATTTAGGTCGGAGTTCTGGAAGAGATGGTTTGTTACTAAATGACCAGTAACTGAAAGGTCAAAAATTCGTTCAGTGTTTATTTGCAGAGGAGTTGTAGTATTTCAAAGAACAATTTTGACCCTAAACAGTTGATACTTTGTGTAAATCTTTAATTACTGTTTATTAAATTTCAATCATTTTTGAAAAAAATCAATCGGAAGGATATTCGAGCTGTAAAATATAGAATGAGTATCAATTAGTTGATCTGGTGGCATAAATGATTCAAAAACTTTTTGAATGACTCTTAACCTTCATTTTATATTCAAGAGTTAAATTAAGAGAACAAATATGTCTTGAAGTAGAACTCAATTTTATTTTCTCAATTCGTTTCAAAGCTAGTTTAAAGTCAGTTTCTTTTAAAAAACAAAAAGAAAATTTCTATTTTGGAACTAAAATCGAAACAAAATTGTATTTCTTCAACTGTAAATGTATTATTATCGGATAATATCACACACACATTTAAGAATAGTTTAAGTATTTAAAAACACAAATTGAGGATAACAATATTTAATTTTTTAGATTGGTAGAATGAGTTTTTTTTAGGATTTTTATTGGCGAATCTAATTTTTGATCTACAAGTAGTATTGATTGCCAAAAAAATGTAGAATTTAGAGGTACTAACCTGGTTGTTCACATGTTAAAAAGCTTTTAAAAGTTTTCATAAACTTTCAAATATTTTCGAGGCCTTTCATTAATTTTTGGAGCTTTTCATAAGTTTTCAAGTCTCGAACGTCTACAAAAATATGATATTGAAGATGGTTGACTAGAATTGTAATTGTTTAATGTTACAGTACGATCCAAAACAAAGTTAATACCCTGTACGTACTGTAACAAAGTTAACCGTGCATGCACAAATCGAGACCAAACATTTAAAAACATTTTTTAACTGGTCAAAAAAATGTGCTAACATGGTTGTTGTAAACTGAAAATACTGTATTCACAGTAAGTTCGTTAATTCGTGTATTACCGTAAGCTCTCGTTCACAATTTCATGTGATAACTTTAATTTCCACTGCAATTGTCAATTTGACAATGGTTTGAATAGAGCTCCGTACCATTACTTAAGATTTTTAGAATTTAGAACTCAACCATATAAAGCCTCTAATCAAACCTCAAATGTTATGAGCAATTTTGATCATCTCCTTTAGAAAACGTGAATTAACTTGAAGTCTTGTTTGTTTTTGGTTTTGTTTTGTATGTTGGAAATTTTTGGTTGAAAGTTTAGAAAAAGTTTTAAGATGAAAAATTCAACTTAATTCATCTTCTATTCACTGAAAACATTAAAATCGGTGTAATTTTGACACCTTTGGTAATCTAGGGTAAATAATGAAAATTACGAGTTACGTCAATTTTCAATAAATCATTAAATACTCGCTGCAGAAAACCGAAATACAGTTTAAAAGTTACTTAAAGTCATATTATAAATATGTTTTCAACATCTCGATAATTTATTGAGATCCTCTGACTGTATCGATTAATTATCTAGAGCCTTTGACAGTATCTATAAAATATTAATACCTTTAAGAGGTAATATTTCGATATTGTCTAAAGCGATCGACAAAATATATTCTTTGACGATATATACAAAGCTTTATTTGAGTTTCAATTCAAAATTTAAAAAAAATCAAGACTTCATTAATTTCAATTTTCACAATTTAGATAGATTTTTTTTCGATCGACTTCAACTGATTTCATTTAAAAGACAAGAGAATTTAGGGTTATTTTTACTGTACAAAAAATGCTTAAATTTATCTCAATTTAGCTTAAATTCTCCGTTAAAAATTAGGGTTGGTCAACCGGTTTTCTTCAAAAAATTGTTTTATTTGATTTTTTGTTTCATATGATGGTCCAATCCTTATATATCACATACCAGATTATAGGAAATTAAGTTATCTATCTTTTGATATGTATGTTATGCATTTCTACTTCTAATTGAGCCTTATATTTGAATTTGACCAGTTTTAGAACCGGTTTTTTTAACCGAATTTTTTTAAGGGATAATTGCTATGTAATCAATGAAAATAATTTTACAATTCAACTTTAAGGGTACCAAAATTTAGGAAATTTTATTTCCTACAACTTGTATGTTCTTTATAAGGATTCTACCGTTCCATCAAACCAAAAATTAAAATTAACCGGTTTTACGATAAAAACCGGTCGACCAACCCTATTAAAAATGGAGATTTCAATTTTCAAAACTTGTGATTTTGAAGTAGACCGAACCGAGTTGTATATTAAGAATCACAAAAAAAACTCAATCTCGTCTCAGCTTTGGGATCATTTAAGTCGCTTTTTAGCAAGGAAATATTCTTCCTACAGTCCAACAGTTTGTTTTTCAAGTTTTCCAAACACCATTTAGATCTTTCACTTTCAACTCTCTTTATTTGAGATATTTGAATGATTTCTTGAAATTTTTTTGAATTGATGTTGTTAAAGAGTGTCGAAATTATTCGCGAATGTACAAAAAAAATCATTAAAATTTTTTAATCGAATTAAAAATTATCTAGAAATTAATATTCAGAACTTTTTTTTCCCCTTAGCTCCCTTTAATTGGTTATGCAATTATCAAGTAACTGGTAAGAATAAAATTAAGACAGCAATCAAAACAAAAAATCGATGCTAAACGTGTTTGCTAAACAAATTTGATCAAAATTCGAAAGAAAAAAATGAGTTATCATATGTTTGTGTTTTCTTTCCTTTTTTTTTTAAATTGCTTAGGAAGTTTACATAACTTAAAATTGATGGATTGAATGTTGCCATCGTCAGCATTCATTAAATCTTAAAACAGAGGCTGTTGAGTAAAAAAAAAAAATCAAACTCCCTATCAATTATCCTTTATTAATTGTATAGGTAGAGATGCAATATAATTTCTCATATTGATGTAAAGAATAATGAAAATAAATAATTGAAAGTACATAATCGATTTTTTCAATAATCAATTCATCGAGTTAAAATTTTATTTAATCGGAAATTTTAAATAAAAAAAAATTAAATTTCTATGTTTAATCAAACTAAAAAAAAAAGAAAAAAAAAAAAAAACGAGTTAATTTTTTTTAATATAGTTAATGCTTTAAAAAAAACATAGAAAATCTAATAATTTTATTTCCTTTGCACTTTCCTTCTCCTTTTTTTTTTAGAGATTTTAACTTTTCAAAAAAAATTCAAACTCAATCAAAACGAATGAAATGAAATATACAATTTTAGTTTTATCAATTGTTCAAGCATTATTTATACTTACGTATTCACAAGACTTTCCACGTAAGTTTTTAGCCTATCAACTATAGCTATACCTAAATATGAGGGAGGGCGCACCATCCTGTCTTAATGTAATGCGTTAACAGTCACCACATCACATGATTTCAATGAATAACAGTCCAACTTCGATAGTCCGTATAACTCAGGATATGTTATCGTTTTTTTACTTATAGGTCATCAAATATCACTAAACTATGAAAATTTATACAGATACTGATAGAGCAAAAAATTTGCTACATTTTTTATGGTCGCACTTAATTTTAGATTTTCAAGAGTTTTTGATGGTGTTTTGATTCTTGTCCGGATTAAAAAAACACCCATTTTCGATATCAACTGCTGAACTTTGAACAAAATTTTCGTCTTTATATTTTTATATTTTTCTGCATTATGTAGGGGTAATAAAATAAAAAAATTCTTACACGAGACGGACCGACCTTTGGGAAGGAAAGTCCTTCAAATTTTTACTACCCACCCCTAAAAATTGAAAGAATGTATTCACTGGTTTCCGAAGATTTTTAAAAGATAATAAGAGTCAGATAGTTTGTTCTCCATGTCGGATCGAACCCCTAACTGTTGGATCATTTGACAAATTAATTTCTCGGACTGTATTTCATAATTTAAACATTTTAACATACAAACAGTTTTTTCTTTCTCAGAAAGACTAACCCACTCAGTAAGATAACTTTCCTTCTTTACTTTTCCTCCCACATAAACTATCGAACCTACCCGACCTCATGTAAAAATTCCGAAAAAAAAATTAACCCCTGCATGGCTCTGAAACAAAACAAAAGTATGGGATTTCCGTTTAAAAGCCTTTGTTGAGCTATTTAAAAAAAAAAATTTGTTCAAAATATTCAGCAGGTGAAATCAAAAATTATTTTTTGTTGCGTCATTAGCTGTAAGAGTCACTTTCAGGGGCTTGAGATTCTCGTTTCAAAAACTTTTTTTAAAACTTTTTTAAAAAAAATTCAAGCTTTGAGCAAATATGCAATTGGTTTACGTTACAACCGTTATGGACGCTCGGAATTTGATTATCAAGATCCAATTCGGAATTGTGGTAAACGAAAACGAACAGTTGAAATAAATCGCAAGTGTTTTCGACAGTGTCAAACAGACGCCGATTGTCGTGGTAGTAAACGTAAATGTTTATGTGATGGTGAATGTGGTCTTTCATGCGTCAGAATAAGTAACTCAAACCTTACAAAATAAATCTTTCAAATTTTTTTGATCTCTTGTTTCAAAGCTACTGTATGTCAAAAAATTGGAGAATTTTCAAACGGATTTGTTAACTATTTTCCAGACAACTTTTTTGGTGCACAATTGGCTTATGAATGTAATCCTGGTTATATACTCGTCGGTGATAAGATTCGTATATGTGAAGGCGATGGTTGGTGGTCAGGCACAAGTCCTACTTGTGTTAAAGAAAGTATTCATTTTATTAAAAATAAAATCTTAACATAATACCAAATTTTTTACTTAAAGCGTTTTGTAATCCTCCGATAAAAATTTCTAACGCAATCGCAAACATTCAATCGACAAATACATCCAAATTTAAAACAGACACTGAAGTCGAGTATCAATGTGACATTGGTTACACTATGAACTCTGACAAAGAAATGTCCAAAATTATTTGTTTGGACAATGGAAAATGGTCTGATGTTAAATTTAAATGCACTCGAATCGATTGTGGTAAACCAGACGAGATCGAAAATGGCGTTCTCAAAGGAGTCGATTTTTATTATTCAAGTGTTATTGAATATAAATGTTACACTGGGTACAGGATTAGAAGTGGAGATCATTTAAGAGAGTGCGGGTTGGATGCTAAATGGTCAGGAAGAAAGCCTTTATGTGAACGTAAGTTAACTTTTAGACAAAACGACGGACAAATTTAAATTTTTGTTTTCAGCTGTTGACTGTGGAGAACCTCCGTACACAAAAAACGCTATTCCAAATTATAACATTACTCGGTATGGTAACAAAGTCAAGTACACTTGTACAAATTCAAGGTATTATATTGAAGGTAATGATGAAATTACATGTCAATCAAACGGAAGATGGTCTGAACCTTATCCGACATGTCTTGAAAAACAATGTCGACTTGATTCAAAAGAATATACCCAAAAAATTTACAATCTATTCACGTCAAGTCTAAGTATACCATCGACCGATAATTTTACATATTCAACAGAAACTTCGGTTAAATTCATATGTGAACCTGGGTATGTTTTAACTGAAAGTTATAACGAGGTTATTTGTTTGTACAATGAGGGTAAAGTCAACTGGAATTTGTTGCCACCAAAATGTAGAAAAGAGAATTTTTGTTCGTTTCTAACCCCGCCTGAGAACGGAATAATAACTTCTAATAAAAAACAATCGCCTCAAGGCTATCATGTAAACTCGACTGTAGAATTCAAATGTTCACTTGGTTTCGTGTTAAAAGGAACAACTAGTTTGAACTGTAAAGAGACTGTTCGGAGAGTAAATGATGATTTTGTTTACGAAGCTGAATGGGATGGTGTTAATGAGAGCTCATGTGAATCGGTAGTTATCGCTAAAAACGATCCATGTAAAATGGAAGAGAGTGAAAATATTCAATTTTTGAACGAAAGTCTAGCCGAGTTTATACAAAGTGGTGACTCGATTATGTATAATTGTAAAACAAATAGAGACCACAAGTTTATGGCCAAGTGCGTCAATGGTAGTTTTATAATGGAACAAAATTGCAGTGAAATCGGTAAGTCCGCAAGGATTTTAATTGAAAACTGTCTTTAAAAATTTTCATGTTTTAGAGTCAAAAGCGTCATGTCTAGCACCACCTAAACTTCTCAACGGGTACAACAAGTACAGCTCAACTCAACATGGTAGCAAGGTTTGGTACCAGTGCTTGAACGGCTACGAGCTATCAAAAGGAAGTTCAGAGTTAAAATGCGTCAATGGAGAGTGGATAGGGTCAATCCCTATTTGTACCAAAAGTATTTTTTATAATAATCCCAGTTATTGAGTTTATTACTATTCTATTTAAGTTAATTGTGCATTTCCTGGACACTTGGACAATGGTAAAATCTACTACATTGGTACTTTGGCTGAGTATGCCTACCATCCTTACATGAATACCCTCGGACAAAATAAACAAATACGATACGAGTGTGATAAAGATTACAAATTAGTTGGACCAAATGGTTCAACTTGTATAAACGGAAATTGGAAGCCGAGTATTAAATTGGTAAAGTGTGTACAAGATGAACATGTGTCTGTATTTAATGTAAATGAAACGTTGAGATCAGATCTCGATGAGAATATAATATCAATTGGTTTAAAGAATGAAAGAAAAATAAAGAGTTTGTTTAATGCTCAAAATGATGGTTTAAATAGGAGAAAGAGTAAAAAAAATCTTAAATTAAGACGTTTGAGTCATAAGAAACAAAAGTCTCTAAATGGAACTAATGAAAGAACTAAAGTTAGACGAAAAATTAAAAAAGTTGAACTTTCTTCTAATTTAATTTAAAGTCTTTTTTGTTGGTGTTCTTTTTTTGTTATCTAATTTTTTTTAATGTAAATAAAATGTTATGTTTTAGTGTTGATTTTAATTCCCGCTCTACCGAAATTTTACTGTAGACCGTATTTATCTCTTTTTTGATCGGATTAGTCATCATTTGTTTTTGCAGCACTCGTTGACGTTTATAAACGAGTATCTTTCTTAATTAGTTAAAGTTAGTAACAGATGTTACAAAATGGTTATCGCCATTTTGGAATTAATGAAAAATATCCACAGTAAATTTCTGAAATAAGTTGACACCCTGCCTAAGCAATGCGCAACATGCTACGTAGACAGAAGCTCAAGAGCGTGCACAGGAGCATGCTCTTGCGTATTAAAAACAATTTTTTTGCGTGCTCCGGAGCGTTCTAGGGAGCCCAGAAACTTTGCCTAAGCAATGCGCCGGAGCGTCTTAAGCAATGCTCCTAAACATGTCAACATATTTCAGGAATGTACTGTATGAATGGATAATTGGAAATCAATGAAACTTTTTACACTTGTACCTTGTCCTTGCTAGTTTTCAAAAAAAGAAGCTGGATCCCTGGGTGTGACCCGAACCAAGCCCCCGAGTGTCGTCGGTAATTTTGTTTTTGAAAAATAAGTTCGACCCATCATTGTCTTGAAAAATGCTCAATGATTAAATTATATGGATCATAAAATTTAAATGTTCCTTTCCGAAGAAATTCTTAAAAAAACCCTAAGATTCTTACTATTAAAAGTCTAAAAAAATAGGTATTTCTCGTTTGTATTTCACAATTAGTAAAAAAACATTATGATTATTTTACTCACAGTGAGAATAAACGTAAGCAATAAAAAAAGCGTATAAATATAACTGAAAGCGTTACTAAACGTTAGGTTCGTAAATCGTTATCGTTAGAAGGGTGTGAGAGGTGCGTTTGGGTGCTTGGTATAATTGTGATAGAGATGTTAATTTTAAAGATTTCTCGATTATTAAATTTTCAGTCACTTTAATCAATTATAATGTCTCTTACGCACCTCTCACACTTCAATTGACGACCCTAACGCACCTTTCTTACATTATTCTAGCACCCTAACACACTAGTCTTTAAATTTTACCCTGTTCTAACACTTTGTATTTTTCTGCATCACACAGCATAACGTTTTCAGCGTTTCAACGTAACGTTTTTTTCAAAAATTGTAAAAAAATCATTAAAATACTGTAGTTCATTGAAAAGTTCTATAAAAAGAACTCATTTCGATTCTTCAACTTGTATGTTATTGTTATAGACGATTGATTCTAAATTGTCAAGAAACATGTCATCAGTCATTTGTGGATTTGATTTTGGAAACTTTGGTGGTTTGTATGCTGCTATGAAATTGTAGACAAGTTTGTTGATAGTTAGTTTGAAAAAGATTTGCTCAAACTCGGAGTCGTAATATTCATCAACAATCTTGTAGCAGTTTTTGACATAAACCAACAACCCGCCTCCATGTCTACTCCTATCTCTACGCAATAAGGTGTAATCGCTGTGGAGATAGTTTTTTGACGATTGACTTTCATCAAGTTTAACTTCGTTTAACATCACAATATCACAAAGACCACTATTTAGGATACGAAAAATGTGTTCAAATTTGTTAAAAATTGAATTCAGATTTAAATGCATAATGTTAAAGCAACCAACTTTTACATTCGCAATGACTTGTTTAAACCAACAACGTGCGATTGTAACACCTCTGCACAAAAAAGGTCCAACTGATGAATTAAACAACTACAGAGGGATTTCGGTTCTTACACCATTTAACAAAATATTTGAAAAACTCTTAGCGGATCAAATAAAATCATTTTTCGATCTAAATGATTTATTCGACGAAAATCAACATGGTTTTAGAGCCGGTCATTCTTGCGAAACAGCCATGCATGAGATTCTAGCGCTGTGCTACAAGAGTTTAGATTTAAAAAAAGTCATTGGGCTTCTGTTTGTAGATTTTAAGAAGGCATTTGATATGGTCGATATCGATCTACTCATCTACAAACTGATTAATTATGGTTTTGATAACCAAGCAATAAATTTGGTAAGAAACTATTTTAGTAATCGTAATCAAATGGTAAAATTGGATGATGTCTACTCAGAGAATGGACCTATTGATCTTGGTGTTCCTCAAGGTTCAATATTGGGTCCGCTTTTTTTCATCGTTTTTATCAATGATTTTCCAATATTTTTAGACGGTGTGATATCAAAACTATTTGCTGATGATACCACACTAATTCAATCGGATGAAGATATTGATGTTTTGGTTACTAAAATGGTAAATGCGATAGAGCTGTTAGACGAATGGTGCAAACATAACCGTTTATATGTGAACTGGGACAAAACGTTCGTTATGTTTGTTACAAATAAACGTCTAAAATTACCAAAAAGTATTAAAGTAAATAATCGTTCTATATTGGTCGTCGAAAAATTCAAGTTATTAGGAGTTACAATAGATAGTAAATTGAAGTTTGACTTATTTGTATTCGATCAAATCAAAGCGGTAAATAAAAGAATGTATTCAATCCATCGACTCTTTTTTTTACCTTTTCAAGTCAAACTTCTATTCTTCAAAGCATTTATACTTCCATGCTTTGATTATTGTATCTCTCTCAGTCTATACTTCAGTAAAACGCTCTTGGAGAAATTGGGAAAAATGTATTACAAGACTATTGCCAAACTTTTGAGAATAAGGTATGATAGTAGTAAGTCAACAAATGAAATCAATAGTTCCCTGAATCATTATGGTTTACAATCGTTTCAACATAGGTTGGTTATAAGAACATTAAGTTTTATCGGGAAGATTACCGCTAATTCAAATGGACCTAAAGTTTTGAAACGAGAACTAGAACGTACTGTTCTATTGAACAAAAATTACTTTTTAAGAAGTAATGAGAACACTACCTTAGTCCCAGAAAGAGCAAGATCAAAGTTTGGTGATTTAACATTTAAAAATGTGTGTTCAAAAATAGTTAATAAAGTTGTTTATGTAGATTTTTATGGTTGTTTAAATGTTTTCAAAATTATGTTGTATGCACTACAAGATGAAATAGTGGAAATTTTTTCAAAAAACGTTACAAATTTTGAAAATTTAGTTCTACATAATTTTAAATATTATTAAAATAATTCAAAATATTTTTTTTTTAGAAACCATATTTTTTTTTAAATTTAAATTTAAATTTTGTTATTTGTTAAAAAGGGTTGTTGATACAACAACCCTCAAACTAACTCATTTGCTCTCGGATAGGTTCTTCCTTTTAGCAGATGAGTCGACATAAGCATTTAAAATAAAATAAAATAAAAATAAAATAAACTGAGAGTGCCAGTACTAAATTTCATACAGCATTTTAAAGCTTTTTTTTTACCTAATTTTTAAAAATGTTGTCTCAGTCTTTTATCCCGGAAATTTTTGTATTTTCCCAGAGCAAGCGGTTTCGAAGTGTAATGAAAGTTGCATAAATTTTAGGGTATCGATAAAAATTACTCCTCCATGATGAATTTTATCCCAATAAACTACCTTCTGGATATAATAAGTCTCCTTATTAATTATTTACTAAGCTGACTGAAAAACTTTAAAGACTCTAGGTGTCTATGAAAAAAGATTCACTTAAGAGGTGTTCTTCGAATGGGAAAACAACAGCTTTAGCAGCTAGTGGCACGAGTTCGAATCCTAGTCGAGTCAAAAAATTTTAATGTTTAGAAAAATTGAAAATGGAAAACTTTCATTTTTGTTGCTTAGAAATGTCGACTAGTCGTTCTCTATATGGCCTGTTACTAGAAAAACTTTGAACGCGGTGACTCAAAGAAGGACGTCAAAAGACGTAGCGAGTAAAAAATAAATTCTGATACAGTCTATCCGGCTTAGAAGCATAACCAGCTTCTGGAGCTAATATAGTCTAGGATTCTTCTACTAAATGTTAGATCTGCACATAAAGAAGTAGTATTACTTCTACTAAAGCCATACTCGAGTAAAAACTGTTTAGAGTAAAAAAATATTTTCAATTAAATTTTTAAAAACCGGCAATAAATGAAATTTTAAAAACATTTTATTTCAGTTATAAAAATTTATATGAGGCTTACATTTTTTTAATATCACGTCCCAGGATTTGATTCTTAAAAAATGTCTTATCAAGTTCTTGACACGATTTTTGTAAGTTCAGGAATCGATCTTGAAAGATTCCAGTTAAAAATGAGAAATTTGAAAGAATCTTAAGTAAGAAGATGTCATGAAAAAATAAGAACGAAGATTCTTTAAGCTTCTTTAATATATTTAAATTTTTTTACTGACCAATTTGGAATGCACCGGAAGCTTTAAGAATCTTACTTCTTATTTTTTCATGGCATCTTCTTACTTAAGATTCTTTCAAATTTCTCATTTTTAACTGGAATCTTTCAAGATCGATTCCTGAACTTGTAAAAATCGTGTCAAGAACTTTATAAGACATTTTTTAAGAATCAAATCCTGGGACACAATAAACCTATTTTGAGTATTTTATTTCATTAAAAACACGTCCAATAAACTTTTTATCAAAATTATTAATTTTCATATCAGACTTTCCAGCTCCATTCATATGCATAATGTAACAACTATCAAGTGCATCTTTAACTTTTGGATCATTACTTTCAGCATTATTATATCGAATACCAATATACCTATTACATATCCAAACGTCATTTGACACAAAATTAATCGTATCCAAATAATTACCGATCAATTCGATTAACATTATAGCCCCGCCTGGTCCATAGCCTTGATACTTAGACCACCATGATTCAAAATTTTCTACAGCTGCTCCTAAAAATGGATGATTTTTTTCAAATGAAAATATGCAATTACATAAACATGAGAAATTTTTGACATTATGAGACGAGTATACACGAGAACTACAAACATAACTATGCTTATCATCGACACCTATTGTATTTTTAATAGACTCGAAGTTTTTAAGAACGATCATGTCCAAGTCCAAATAGAATCCACCATAATTGTAGACTAAAAAATATCTTAAAAAGTCCGAAATATCGACACTGCTTAATTTTAAATTATTTACATTCTCACCGTTTAGTATACGTACGGCTTTTTCAACAAAATTGTATCCAAGTTTACCTTGAACAAGTTCGGTTAAATTGTAACGTACAACAAAAATATTACCAGAAGTGTTATATTTAGCGAACATACGATCGTCCAATTCGTTCGAAAAAAGCATAATTTCAGCATTCGGATGAAATTTGGTTAATGTCTCGAATGATTTTTTGTAAAGTTCAGGAAATTTTTTGCCATTCCAAATTAAGAATATATGAAATTTATCTTCACTTGGTACATGTGATAAAGCACAATGAAAATCAGGTGTCGATTTAAAATAAGAATTGTTCACAAAAATACCAATTATACAGCATAACAATATTAAGGCATAAATTCGATGCGAAGTTTTTATATGTTTCATCATGAGACAACTTTGATTATTTTTTTTTTCATGTTTCTTCATTTGTTATCGTTAATAAATGACTAAAACCCGTTATCAATTTTTGTTTTCAAAATTAAATTTTTTATCTTAAATAAATACTAATTTAATGCGTTATAAATGTTTTTTTTTTTAAATCTAGTGATATAGATTATTACAATTATCAGGCATGAAACTGTCTAGCTAGACCATAAAATTCTCCTATCATTTAAATTCGATTCAAATTCTTACGTACGTTCCAAAAAAACGAAGAATTTGTTTTTAATTTTTATTTTTCGTTTTATAAAAAACGAATAAAAAACGAATTTTTTGGTTGCTAAAATTTAAAAACGAAAAATTTTTTTTTGTAATAATTAAATTTTTTTTAGGCACATTGTGTGAGTTTATGCTATTCCACTAAGAAACCCAAGTTCCAGTGTAAAAAAAGAATTTTCATAAGACTAAATCCTGCATAATCACAATAAGCTTACAAAAATAAGTACGATTTTAAGTTACGTACTTTTTTTTTTAATTTGTCAAAAGAGTAAAACATTAATTGGCATTTTTCAGTCTGATTCAAGGTTAGTTATTTACTGTTTTTGATTAAGCTACTTTTAAAGAACATTCTTGATCATCAAAATGAATAAGAAGACATAAAATCATATGGAAACGTACCAAATAAAAGGTAAATATTATTTAAGGTTTCAATTTTTATGTCTTTGGATGTTTTTAAATGGACTTGGTTTTAGCACTGATCGACTGATTTCTCTAACGTTGTCCGATTTCTTCAGTTAGTTCAAAGAAGTTCCGGTAAAAAACGACTAAACCGCTAATATTAATCTTTACTTGTTACTTAACTTGCTGATTCTATATTGTCTTAATTCAGAGACATTAAAAAAAAAACTAAGTTAAAATAGACGGTCTAATAAAAGTCTTTTCGGAAAACTTTTGTCTGAAAATGAGAATTAACTGTCAAATAAGGTTAAAAGTGTGATCAATAGATAATTTGTGGATTGTATTCTTAAAGAAAAAATTTCCAAAAATAATTCGTTTTTTTTTGTTTTTATGTTTTTCGTTTTTTTTTGGAACGTACGTCAAATTCTTGAATAAAAATTTTGAAGAAATTACTTTAAATTTGACAAGTTTAAGTACCAGTGTGAAGTTTTTTCTCAATTTCTCAGTTTCTTAAAATATTTTGAGAAAAAAAATATTTATTTCTCTAGAAAATATTTAAGTTATTTCCCAAATTCTAATAAAAAAAAACAGTACTGCCTGGTACTGCCAAGATTTTGTGTTTTTGCTAAAATTCACGTGAAATTACGTAATTATACAGAAATTTAAGGTTCGGTCGGAGCAAAACGTCCACACTATCTAAATAAGTGATTTTTGACTTTACGACGTTAATTAAGACCCCGAAAACCCCAAAAAATTAATTTTTTTATTGGGGTAAAATATCGAAAATTTTGATCCTACCCTCCCGCATCCAAACTCCCTCCTCCAAACATCGAGGAGCTTTGTCTAAACATTTTAGTAAACATGATTGGAAAAAGCTATAATTGATGTAAAGATATGTTCTGAAAGCTAAAAAGCTAGCATTGACGCTGGGACCATTGTTGATCAGAAAAAAACTTCCATAAAGCAAAAAACGGGTGAAAACGGTAAAAAAAGGGAATTTTTCAGTTAAACCGCATCTCCTCCTAGGGGAGCCACTATACCCAAATATTTTTTTGTATCTTCTTATTCAAGAAGCGATTCTCTACAAATCTCAGGAATTTTTTTTTTATATCATTTTTCATTTTTGTATACTAGTCGACGAAAAAAGTCATAAAAATGAAAAACCAAAAATAAAGGGGATTTACTGCTTTTTGACTAAAAATCCTCGTGCAAAACTACCCCAGAAAACATGTTTTAAAAGTCTCAGACTTTTTATTTGATTTTAAAAAAATGACCCGATTTGACACAATTAATAGCACCCAAAACCAAGATTCTGAAATTATGATTTTAACATCATCAGATACATGTTTTCTGGGGTAGTTTTGCACAAGGATTTCAAATTTTAATTTTGAAATCCTCGCATGATTTAAAAACACACACTTATGATTTAATTTTCGTAAAGTTACGTAATTTCACGTGAATTTTAGTAAAAACACAAAAGCCTATGGGGGAGGAATAGCTCAGTTGGTATGTTCGTTTATCAGTGTTCAAAGAGTTAAGAAGGTGGTGAGATCGAATCCTGTCCGCGTCAAAAATATTCAATGTAGTCCTTTGTGTTGGTTGAGCGCAACACTACTACCCTAGCTCATGCAAGTTATGGACATGTATGTGTCAGCAAAGAATTTTGGTGTGTATTCATCTGGAAAATAGTACGTTTCGTACAAATCGCAATATTAACTTGTTCGATCAGCTCTTAGGAGTTAGGACAGTAAGTCGTTTTGTCGAATTGAAACAACTCGACTAAGCATAAAATTCAGAGACTCAGGTACGTTTTTTCTCAAAATTATTTTATTCGATTTCTCAACTTTTCTTAGATTCTACCCAAGCAATCGTGTTTTTCTTAGAAAATCCTTGAAATTACTTGGATTCTCAACTTTTCTTGAAAAAGTCTTGATTTCACTTAGAATCAAGTTATTTAAAAAAAAATTTTCTTGGGAATTTCTTGGATCTTCAATAACTTAAAAAATCGGAAAAAAAATTTCTTGGAAATCTTTAAAAACTAAACTTTTTCCAAGAAAATCATTAAAATTTATTGAGATGACTTGTAAAAAAAAACTTGATAAAAATATTGGAATTTATTGAAAAAGAAAAGATGCTCAACAAATTGTCGTTATCTAGTCTTTTTCGCATCTCATCTTACTTCATTTTTAACTTTATTTTAAAACTATCAATTCAAATGTCTACTTATAAAATTACGAGGGCCTTACAAGCAATATTGCGATGCTCCCACTAAAAGAGTACTCAAGTCATCCTATTACTATAATCTCAAAAAATATAATTTCACTAGTCCTATTCGAAATTCGATTCATATTCAAACACAATCTGACCAACAATTAAGGTGATATTTGCGTTGACACGAATCACAATCGAGTTGAGTTTTCAAGGGTTTTACAAGAAAAATACGATTGCTTGGGAAAGAATTTGAGAAATAACTTTAATTTTTTTCTTTATTATATTTTATGAAATTGAGAATTTGAGAAATTGAGATAAAATTCACATAGATTGTCTAAGTAGTATTTTTAACTAAGTAAATATTTATCTGACTCCATGATTGATTAAAACTGAGATTATTCTATGATCTCTAAATACAGTAATTTAATTGAATTTTTTACATTTTTGAGAAAAACGTTAGAATGTGCGATAAAAAAAAAGGGATTAAATTGTCAAGAAAATTAAGAAGCGTCAAAAATAGAAAAATGTGTTGACTAGTGTTTGGAAAATGTTAACCAAGTGTTGACTAAGTGTTGGACTAGTGTTAACCAAGTGTACAAGGGAAACTAATCTATAAACTAATCTATAAGAGTTTCGAGAGAAATTATTAGAAAAAAGGTGAATGGACAAATTTTTAGATTTATTTATCTTTTAAAAAATAAATTTGATCAGTAAAAGGCATTTTGTTTAAAACTTCATTAATCTTCAAAATGCTCAACAATTGTCTCAGAAGAGTCTAAAACTAGCAAACCTTTCCCATGTACACTTGGTTAACACTATTCCAACACTTGGTCAATTATCAACACATATTTACCTGGTCAATTGATCTTTAAATTTTGAATAACGCTTTTTTATTTTCCCTTTCGCATCCTGACTCTTAATGTTTGTTAGTTGAATTCCAATTACAGTGATTTTACAGTTAATTAAAATTGACTGGGCGGTATCTAAACCCTTGGACCTTCAATTCGGGCTACAGGCTCTTCCTTAGCAAGAAAACTCCTTATATTACAGTCTATCCTCTTTTTTGTGACCTTTGATTCTGTAAAATTTCGATTTGTGATTCAATGTGTAGAGCTCACAATTCGAATTTATTTTAACCCAGTCTCCTGAAAAAAAAAGTGACATTAATGAATCTTAATGTAATCTTAAAGACACATTTTTGAGTAAAAAGAAAATTCAAAGATTTCCAAAATATTCAAATTTTTAAACAAATTTTTTTTTTTTTAATGAAAACTTATTTAAGTGTGAAGAAATAACCGAATATTTTTGAATTTAAAGTTTAAAGTCAAAAAAAATAAAAAGATACATTAAAGAGCATTAATGAAGAATTTATGTCGAATATTAAGTTATTTTTATTTTTCATTTCGGATTTATTTTTCAACAAAAAAAGACGACCTAAGAGACTAAAAAGGGTGTGACCAATTTGTTCAAAACTATTCGACTCGAATTTCTTTTTTGTTTAAGTTAACTATGATAAACCGTATTTGATTCTATTCAACATCAAACCAAAATTAGGCCAAAATCAAGTTGCTTAAGTATGAGCATTTAAAAGACTCAATTTTTTTAGGATTTCGAGCCCGTTTGTTATAATATCCGATTATTTTATTTTTTAGATAAATATCTTAACTTTTTTTCAGTGACACATGAGTTAATTGTGAAAAATCGCTAGATTAATAAAAAGACAAAAAAAATCATTTTCAACATGATGCCGTTTCGAAAAAAAATATGATAAAAGAGAAAATTGAAAAAAAAATTCATTATTTTATTTCACTCTGCATATCAAAGACTGATCATATTTGGGGTGGAGATTTATTAAATTTCTTTTCACACAAGCGGTTTTTCTAAGTCAATTATTCAATTACAATAAAAAAAAGAAAAAAACGGACTGTTTTAAATAACTCTCGTTTTAAAACTTCAACTTTAACACTATTTTAGATCTAGAAATTTTCAAAAAGATGTTCCCGTCCTACTGGGTTAGTGGTTAGATCCTTAGATGGCGAATCTAGGGACCCTACTTCAATTCATCTCGGCTGCTAAAAAGTTCAGGCAAAAAAAGGATAAACGTTTAAAAAAAACTTTGAGAAAATTTTCTTTGATATTAAGGTTTGACAGAAGCAGATTGATTGACTGTAATTTTAAATAATAAGGCTAACATTCACACTCAAAATTTTATAGGATTTTGATACAGATACCACAGCTAAATTGTTGACTAGGGTTTAAAACTTGTACACTCAGAAAGAGTGATGTCGGTTTTCAATTTCATCTCCAACATTTATATTGCAATTACATATAATCGAATTTTGATTGTATGTACAATAAATCTAAAACGGTGTAGCAATTTTTTTATTTAATTTTAAATTTTATTGGTGAAACACAAAAATAACTCCACCCACTTTTTTTCACTTAAATTAATTAGAAATTTTTTAAAATCTAAAATATTTCATTTTCATTTGTTAGTGAAAAATTATTAAAATTTTTATTTCCTGTTACAAATAAGATTTTCAAATTAGTCATTTTAATTTACGTGATTGCAAGTAAAGTTTAAAATATTAAAAATGAAAATTTAAACTTTAAAAATTCTTTTTGGTATTTAGTTCGCCATCTGTTAATCAAATAATACAAGAAGATTTAAAGGCAGAAAACAAGAAAACTAGATGCACGATTATGCAAAATGGCTAAAGTTTACTTTTGAGAGTAGGCTCTACTTTATAATTTTTTTTTATATTTTCACCTAAACTTTTTCTCTTTAAAAAAATATTAAACCGCGGTGATTAAATCATTCAAGTTAAACCTTAAGCTGTAAAATTGTGATGTGTTTAGTTTAGTTTAAAAAGATAATGTGTTTAGTTTCTTTGAGAACTTTAGTTCTGATTTTTGAAACGACTAATCAACTCATTCTTTTACTTTAATTCGATTTTAAGTTGGTAAAGGATTTATGAAATCTTCAATTATTAACTCTTGATGGAAAAATTTACAAATTTACGGTCTTTACTCTTCAACTTAATCACTCGGGTTAAGTAAAATTCGGCCCTTTTTTGTAAAAGGATGTAGCAAAATTAAACCGCGAAGAGTCGACTGCTTTCACAAAAAAGTTTTACTAATTCACAAAACAAAAAGCTTAAAATTTTGATAAATATTTATATTCACTCCGATTTTACTAAACTAAGATTGTAAAGCTCACTTGTAAATTAAATCGCACAATTGATTAACTTAATTTTTATATCCCTCGGCCTCGTCTTAATCAATCACTGTTAAAATTTAAACTTGAAATTGAAATATTGAATTTTAATTAAATTTTTGCTTATTTTGATTATGAAATTAAATCCTTTTGAACAAAAAGCTTGGACTCTTTTGAGATATTGCCTACTACAAATAATACATTTTTTCGACTTAAATAATGGTTTCATTAATGTATCTTTACAAATTTACATTAAAGCCTCTTTAATGCTAAAATCGAAAAATCTTTAATCACACATTAATGATATAGAGCCGTTTTCATTAAAGTATCTTTTCCAAAATTCATTAAAGAAAACTTAATGTTTCTTGAAGATTCAATAGACTGGGAAGATTTGTTTTTGGACTTTGTTCTACTCGATGAGAGCTACAAAATTTGAAATTTGAATGGAATTGTGGAATTTAAAAGTTAAATTTTAAATAAGTTTAAAAAGTATTAATTTTTTAACACCCCGAGAACTAATGCACTTCTTTCAAGGGTCAGCAACTTCTATGTTAGAATTTTGATTTTTTCATAGATGAAAATTAGTGATGGATTTGTGGTTTTCATAGATGGAGAACACAAAAATAAAGTCAGATTTTGAATATTTTCATGACCTTCTTAAGTCGATATCCTAAAAATCTTGTCTTGATTGAATCCACCAAAATCTTTTTTAACTAAAAATTTAGCTCCTAGGACTAGTCGAAGGGCAAAAAAACCCGTAGACAGATACATTTTTAGATTCTCTATACGAAAAGCGAAACGAGTTTTAGGGTGTCTCTGACAAAAATTCAAATAATAAAATAATACTTTTTAAACTTATTTTTGCAAAAGTAAGTGGGCTCATTTTGTAGCTCTCATCGAGTAGAACTTTAAAATTCGAATTGTGAGCTCTACACCATGGTGTTGGTTTTATTTAAACTAGGGCTATTGCTTTCACAGAATACCAAATTCAGAACAAATTCAAAAGCAAAGTGTAATCTATTTAAAACCATAACGAAAGCAACAAAAGCATCGAGTAGAGGAGGTCCAGGAAGAAGCTCTGGGTTGGGACTTAGTGAAAAGGATAACTTTTTCTTCTACAACTTAAGAAGTGATTTCAATATTCAAGTATTTATTTTAATTTTAAAATTATATTCGATTTAGAATCCTCTCTTCTTTTTATCTTGTTGTTTACATTCGTTGCCCAGGCTGACGTGGAACTATCCTCAAATTATACACCAAATTAGCCAATTGAAATGTATCTTGTAAATTATAAGTCAAAACATTCGATTGTTTAGCTTAAAAATGAACCAAATTAAATAAAGAACGTGTGTGAAAAATTCTTTTAATATTACTCTCAAGGTCTCGTTTAGGTTTTTCCACCATATTCGCTGACTCTTCGATCGTTTTTTTGTAATAAGTTATGTTTTTCTAAAAATAAAATAAAATAAAAATGAAAAATATTGTTGTCTAGTCTCAAAAATTATTACATCGTAAGTTTTGACCGCTTCCAGTTCTTTAGCTGTTTGATGAAGTTTTGTGTCTTCATCCTCGACTGCAGGTATCAATTTAGTCCTCATAATATGCGGTATTACATCGTGATTGAACACACTAATTCGACCGTTAGTCATCTCTTGCAGTTCTGGGTCAACTTCTTCCGAATAGGCTTTTGGTAAAACGACACTTGACTTTATGGTAAACGATGAATCTCTCTTCTCCTTGTTTAAGTACTTGAAAAAGTTAGATATTGAAATTAAATTAGTCGAAGCAATTCGAAGACTATTCAATATTGATAACCAATCGATTTCGTTGTAAGTTAATCTTTGTTCATCGTTGCCTAAATTCATTAAAAGAAGTTCAAGCGAGTATTTACATTCTTTTAAGTCGTGGATTAATACTTCCAAGTTATCACCGATTTTGGGATCCATTTTTATTCGAAAAAGAAAAAAATAATTTGAAGTTTCAATTTTGTTTTATTTTTCAAAATTTCATCACATGTATAAAAAATTTCTAAAATTAACTTGTCAAAAAATTTAGTTTGGATTGTAGTTATTGAGGAGACACCAGAACTCATAAAACTAGCTAATTCTAATCTTTAATTGGTTCTGATAGTTCATTGACTTCTTGAATCAGTTCTTGAATCGTGTCAAGTCATTCAGCTCGTAACTCCAATTAAGTAATCCATACCCAGACGAAACCCCCTGCACGTCCCCAACACACTATTCATTTTTACATACCACTAGATAGAAAATTTAAAGAGCTACAAAAAGAAAATCATTTTTATTTTTTGAGAAATTTTATGCAAACAACAAGCAACGTATAGGCGAAAATGTTTGAAAAAGCCATACCATGGTGTAATTTGATACAGGGTACTCCAATTTCTGGTTTATTTTGCTTAATTTCTATCAGCAAAATAAACCAGAATTTCGAATTCCCCGTAACAAATTACACTTAATGAAACTAAAAAATTAAAGATCTACAACCCTATGTGCTTTATTAAAGTGCTTTTTTCAAGTATCCATAATTAGCAAAACATGAAGAAAATAATTAAAAAATTCCTTGCAAAAAAAGATTAAAAATTTAAAGAAAATGTAAAAATTTCAAAAAATTAATTACAAACCAACGTCGCCCTCCCTTTTTCTCATCCGGGCTTGGGACCGGTCAAGGCATGGTTACGACTATGCTACTGTCATTCACTCCAGTAACTGTGGGACGTTCATCATAAACAGCGCCACTCATCCGAGCTGAAGCTGCAAACTCGACCATAATTCAGACTTAGCTTGGAATCACAAACCAAGCGTATTCTTCATCTAGAAGAAAACTTAACTTTGTCACTAGAGCTACACCTATTGTTAAATGGGTCTGCTGTAAAACAAGTTTTTGCACCCGTTTCCGGACTTCTATACGTTTTTATGGTCAAAGCCAGCGGTACCCCAATATGACAAGATTCGAACGCAATCCCTAGACCCACGTACCCGAAATACAGCATTTTCCCATTTTCACATCCACGCTTGGGACTGGCCACGGCATGGTTACGAAAATATTTTATTCAATAAGATTGAAAATCCATTATACTTTAAAAAATATTAAAATTAAATAATAAAAAAAATGCAAAACTTACAGTTAAATTAAATTGGGTAAAACAACAGCTCTTGTGGCACGAATCCTAAATAAATGTAAATGGTTAAGTGTCTTTATTGTTGTGCTGATTGGAAAAGATCCGACTCCTATTATCGACTTGTCGTTCTCTAGATGATTTGATACCAGAATAACTTTGAAAATCATCGTAACGCGACTACCGAGTCACAATTATTATTCATGAATTAAATTTTTCATGGCAAAAATATAATAATTTAATCACACACAAACTTTTAACAGCTGATAATTTTTGAAACTTAAAACCAGAGTAAAAAATTAAAAAAATTCAAAGCGTTAAACTTAATGTAGGCTTTGATCAACCTTAAAATTAATGTTCGCTTGAATTAACTTCTAATTTTTTCTTTAGCTAAATTTGATATCATTTTATTGTGTGTAAGATTGTACAAAAATGTAAAACTTGCCATATCATTTTACTTTTGTAATTAATCAAATTGTTAACTTTTTTTGTTCATTTATTTTTTTTTTACATTTTTTCCCAACCAGAAAAATGAGATTTATAATAATTTTGTTATCTTGTTTGTTTTTTGTTCAAGCTTCCGATGACCATGGTTCCGAAAAAGTACTTACTCAACTTGGCACATTCAAAGACTTAATCTTAATTTTTTATTTAAAAGAGACTGGAACTAGAGTTGAGTGAACAATTTAATGGACTTAAGCTAAATATTTCTATTAAATCATCAGGTGATGGTGATCTCTTGAATTTGATTATTAAAACTGGTAAATCGAATAGGAAATGCTTGAATGAAAAAGAGCAAGTTCATGAAAATTTCGACCATACTCCTGAAGTTAATGAAAATAATGGAACTGGCGATCCAATTGAAAGCTCAATTGAAAATTTTCGTACAACTAAATCTTCTATTTTAATGGAAGATACAACTCTAATAGATGTATTAACCTCTACTGTAAAGTCTATTACTTCAGTTGACACAGCAACAACAGCTGCTAGTACCACTAGTTCATCATCCACAACCACTTCTACAACTACAACTACATCCACGTCTACAACTACAACTACATCTACAACTACAACTACATCTACATCTACAACTACATCTACAACTACATCTACAACTACATCTTCAACTACATCTACAACTACATCTACAACTACATCTACAACTACATCTACAGCCACGTCTACAACTTCAACTAAAACCACAACCAAAGCACCAGTTCCAACAACTGTCACAACGACTTCTTCGCCTAAAACAACTACAGTGTCTAAGGTTACAACTATTACATGTCCAAGAAGATTTAATTTGTACGAAAATAGTTGTTACTTTATATCCAATGAAAAATTACGTTGGGAAAGAGCGAATACCATATGTCGAAAAGTGAATTCATCTTTGGTATGGTTTGAGAGTGAACTTGAGTTAGATAGTTTCGTAAATTTTTTGTCCTTGAACAGTGTATCAAAAGATATTTGGGTAAAATATAAAAATTATTTTGAAAAAAATTTTAAAAAATAATTAAAAAAATTTTAAATAAGATTGGAGCTTATTTTGACAGTAGTCTTGGTGAATGGAAATTTGATAAAGAAGATAGTGTTTTTGACTTTATGTCCGAATGGACATGTGATAGTTCACAACTTGAAATAAGTGATGGTTATCATTTGGCAATGACACCTGATGATTCGTCTTTTTGTTTAAAAAATTTTGATGAAGAAGAACTTGGTTTTGTTTGCAAAACAAATCCAAACTTTTAGTTTTCTTGATTTTTAAAACTCAGAAAATAAAGTTTAGATAATTGAAATAATTTATTTTATAAAATACAAAAAAAGAAAAAGATTGAAGCCTTAAATTAATCTTGAAATTTTTTCTATCAAGCCATCACATTGTCGCATGCTATCACTAATGTATCGTTTAACACTTTCATGGTGTTTTTTAACATCAGCTGGTATATCATACTGACTACCTTCAACCTCGGTTAAAACATTATAAAATGCTTGTAGATCTTGTTTCATTGACCTGGCTCGTTTTTGAATTTGAGGTAAATATTCTTTACCCATAACACGATCTATACCCCCTGTTTCTAACATTGAAAATTCCGTCATTGTTTCTTTAAGGCTTTTTACAATCAAATCAACGTCTTTACCGATGCCTAAAATCCGTCTAAAAATTGCATCATTACTCGGACTTAACTAAAACAAAAAACAAATTAGTCTAAGGAAACAATTAAAGCCTCAAAAAACATACTTTTTCACCTATCATTTGAATTTTATTCCCTGTGAATAGACCAAATTTTGCCAAGGGCGCGTCTGGATGATGATGTAACTTTTGCCCTTTGAAAATAAGTTGTATATTCGAGTATGGTACACGAGTTTTTTTTTCAAGTTCTCGTAATAATTCACTAACTAAAGGTGGACTATCACTGTAAATTGAAATATCATGACGATCAGAGCCATGAGCTATGTCAATTCTAAGAACATGTAATCTTTTTGACATTTTGTTGGTTCAACTGAGTGTTTTAATTTCTTTAATTTTTAAATTTTTGTAAAATTTTAATAGTAAAAAAAAAAGAGAAAAAGTTAGTTGTTTATGTGTTTTTTGAATTTCTAAAGTTGTCGTGGTAACGAGAAGTTTCAGGAAAAATAATAATAAAAAAAAGTCTTATTTTGATTTAATCAAAAAAAAAAAAAAGAAAAATAGAATATTAGAAAAAATAATAAACGAAAAATGGAACAGTTGTTTCTTACGGCTTGTGATGAAGGTGCAACAAATATTGTTTCAAAATACATACGAAAAGGTCTCGATGTAAATATTACAGATTCGATTGGCATGACAGGCTTAATGAAAGTAAACATTATTTTAATTAAAATTTTTAAAAATAAAATTAAGTTTTTGACAATAATTTTTGAAAATCAAAAGTTTCCTTGGAATTTTCTTTCTATGTCTTCAATGTTGAGCATAAAGTTTGGTTTTTTGTCCCACCGAAAAACCTTGTACCTCAGGGGACGTTTAAACAAGTCTTATAAATTTGATTTATTCAAGAGTACCCCTAGGAGAGTTTTTTTTGCAGGTCTTAGAGTAAAAGTTTAAAATTACGTAACCGAAATTTCATAGACAATTTTTTCGAATGAACATAAAATATTTAAGATTTCTTAGAACTAATTTATTTTGAAATTGAATGGACATAGAATGAAAATGATGAAGAAAAAAGCAAATTTATATACCTTTGTCGATGAAGCACCAAAGATTTTACCGCAGCAAAAGACAACGTTTTGAAGCTTAGTATGTTACTTTTTTATTATGGAATAGGACAAATTTTACGGAAAATTACGGAATTAATTGATGCAAATTAACGTAAGCTTACAAAACCTTACGTCAAAATCGGCTGGTCAGAAAAAACATGGTTTTTTAGACTGCAGTATAGTAATTTATACTAACACCTTTCGGCATTTAGCTCTATAGAAGCTGTGACAGTCTCTCTTTTATTTATTTGTCTCTTTCTAAAAACTTCTGTGTCAATGTCCGCTTTGAAACACTCACGCGTTGACAACACTCTGTGGGCAAAATTCCACTTTGAGACTACTCTGTTTGAAGTTGTATCTGAATGAACCACGCTTGCTAATTTCTCTCATTAGTACCGTATTCCTTCGTTCGATATTGCTGCACCACAAGTTAAGACACGCCTTTGGACCATGCACCAAAGTACATCTCGCCCATGCTATAACATTGTTAACTTGGAGCGCATGGTCTAATAGCGTGGGCGAGATGTACTTTGGTGCATGGTCCAAAGGCGTGTCTTAACTTGTGGTGCAGCAATATCGAACAAAGGAATACGGTACTTGCTAATATCATCTCGTGTTTTCTTTAAAGTTTAGCTTCAAGCGTTTCCATTCATTATGTTGACGTTCACATGACCGTAAACATTTGGATAAGGTCACCTTTTGTTCTACGGTCTTCCAAGTTCATTAAATCCAAATCAAAAATTCTTTCTTGATACGGCCTCTCTTTCAGACATTTGACTAGCTTCATTGGTTTTCTTTGGTCACTTTCAATAATATTTATGTTAGCTTTCGTTTAAGGGTTCGAGATACTTACGGTGTATTCTTATGGTGGTCTTACATGTCATGTGGACAGGAGTCTAAATGTTTTTTGTAATGTTTTATAATATAAAGCATTCAATATAAAGTTTACATTAAACTCAGTCCAAATTATTTAAATAGAACAAGATTAGAATTGATCTTCATTGGTCTACAAAAAAGGGCTATTAGGGGTTATTTTACGTAAAATTACATATTCATAAATATAGGTTTTCTGACCAATTGACGTATGATTTTGTAATCTTACGGAAAATATGGCCTGTTCCACAAAAAAGTACTGTATTTATGTTTCACGAAAAATCCATTGAGACAAAATTGTATAAATTGTATACAGATTATGCGGAATACATTTATGTAATGTATACATAACCTTATGTATTTGATTCTTAGTTAATGAGAACGCTGAGGTGCCTACAGTGGTTTTGTGAAAATGTAACGTTCAGTTCCAGAAACGTTCCAAATTAAGAACGGTTTGAAGGGTTTCGTTCTAAAGCAGTTCCATTCCTTTAAGTTTCCGTTCCTAAAGTATTCGGAAATTGGACGGGAACGGAATTGTATGATCGGGATTAAAATATTGTCTCAAAAAGGTCTATCAAAAATTTTTTTGCTAAACATTGTTCTCAGAAAATCTGAGATGTAAATCTTTTTCTTTTTTTAAGGCTAGTCTGAAAGGCGAATACGATTTAGTCAAGCTTTTAATTGAATCAGGTGCCACTGTAAATAAAATAGACGCTTATGGTCACAATGCTTTACATTATGCCGTACAAGGTAACAACGAAAAAGTATGCAAGCTCTTATGTATAAACAAAATCGATTCAACACAAAAAACAAAAATGCAATGTACGCCTAAAAGTTATTCGATTAAAGGAACACGTGATTTTGAAAATAAATTCATTGAACCTAATTATATTCAACAATTAAATGGAATTAAATATTCAGAAAATCAAAATATGATTATTGAAATGGACGAGCCAAGAACATGTGAAGATCGCATATATAACATGATTTTGAGGTATGAGGATATGAATTTGAGTGAGTTGGAATCAGATGGAGAAGACAAAACGGGTGGTGAAGTTTATAAAAAATCTAAAAAGAAAAAGAAAGGTAAAAAGTCTGCCAAGGGCAAAAAGTCGGCTGGCAAAGGAAAAAAGAAAAAGAAGAAGTAGTTTAATAATTTGTTTTAAATTTTGTAAAAAGTAAAATAAAAGATTTTTAATATTTTTCTTAAATTTTTTTGTTGTTGATTTTGGATTAGCCTCAAAAAAAAATAGGTTTAATTCTATTGTAAAGAACTTTAAAAAAATTTTACTTCTAATTTATTGAGTTATTTGATAGCTTGTCGACCCCCCTTACTTTCATAAACTAACATTCATGTACACGCGTTCTAATTAATCTTCGAAGACCGTACCGTGCCAAACAAAGCAAAGCGTACGCTTTGATATTAAAGGTACGGTACGGTACGCTTTGGTACGCTTCGCTACGGGTACGCTTTTCTTCGGTACGGCTACGCTTGCCACCAAAAGTTCGGTAGAAGTGCAGTAGCTTTTCGGTATCATAAAAGGACTTTAATAAAAAAATCAATAGTTTTTAGAAAGTGATAATTTTAGACGAATAAAAATTACTTTCTTTAAAGCATTTTCTTCGAATTTCTCATCCCTTTAACATGGAGTGTTCGGCATTTGTGACATGTCGTATTTATCGAGCTTTTACGTTATAATGCCTTTTTTTTAGGACAAACAGGATGTAGATGATAAAGGGGTCCTCCCTCGAATCCCGTTCTTTTGATCCTTTTGTTACTTTTTGAGTGTTTTTTTTAGTTACACTCAAATCTTGGGATAACGAACTCCGTTTTAAATAGAAATCTATTAATAATGAATAGGAAAAAATGAACTGGTAAATATTAATTTTTTCCTTGATTAAGCGAATACCCATATTTCGGTAATATCGAAGTTTGAATGTACTTTTTCCAAAGTCTTCCTTTACCTACCCCCTTATACAAATTAAAACATTTTTATAAGGTTTTTTTTCTACCAAAAAAAGTGTTTAACTTCAACGTTGGATGTAGATGATGCTTTCTGAGTTTACTTTACCTAAAAGTCTTTCACCTTTTTAGTCCCTTGGTCTATAGAAAACATATTAAAAATAAATCTATGTTCTATTTGCGGTTTCAGAGTAAACATGCTGCCGTATTTCTGGACCCTTGAAAAACATACGTTAAAAACATAAGTTATACAGTGCTTCACAGTTAACTCGCACTCGGTTAACTCAGAATTTACGTTTAACTCGTACTTTCTTAGACCAGTTGTTGGAAAGCTTATCCCTACAATGATAAAAATTAAGGTTAACTCGGACACGCTTAACTAGCACTTCAATGTTAACTCGTACTAAAAATTCTAAATTTTAGTAAAAATTCACACCTTAAAAAAATTAAAAAAATTTATCTCTTTCAAACTATCGAAAGATCAATTTTGGTTACATTAAAACATAAATACGATGCTGTAATTTCATTGGACAGAAATGAAAAAAATGTATCTCAAATATCCACTGAACTGAACGCTAAAAAAAGTACAGTCTATGTTTGGATAAAAAAAGAATAAATAATCGAAGAGTATGAGAACAACCCCGAATTTTTTTTGCCACCGAATTTTACGTCGCTATTACAGCCACTTGACCAAGGATACTATCTTGAATTTTAGACTATTTTATAGAAGCAGATTAATTCAGAATTGCGTAAATTTCTTTCTATGCTTTTTTTTCCAATTTTCCTCTGTTACGGTTAACTCAGACTTTTTTTCAAGTCCCGACTCGAGGTCGAGTTAAGTGTGAAGCACTGTACACTTTTTATTATGCTTAGGTAGTTTAATCATTGATAAAATAATGTATTCCTGTCTGAAATGATTATTTCATTAAAAAACGCTATTAACTTTGTGAGTTTATAATTCTATAAACGAGCATGCCAGCTAAAAATGGACCATACATCTATGTAGATCTCGTTGAGAGCTTTCGATTGATATATAAAAAAAGGGGGTGTATAAAACAACTATAGGGGGTATATAAGGGCCCTTTAAGACTAAAAAATTAAAAATAAGTTTTCTTCTCCAAATAACTTCACAAGGGGTCAAATACTGTATCATTTTGTAGTTCTTCATTTACTCTACCTTGTATGAAAATAATTATTTGCATACCTCACTTCGTGTAAAAGTTACACACTTTTCCATAAATATTGATTTTGAAAATTTAGCGAGGTTAATGTCTAAATTTAAGAATTCAGACATCATGAAACTATTGCTCCCTCTGAATCAACTTCTTTAAAAATAAAAACGTACAAGCTCTTAAAAATTTATTCTCAAAAATTTAACTAAAATCTTTTAATTCACTAATAAGGTCGTTTCCTAGATAAAAGTTCAAAGCATTTTTCAACGAGACTAGAACCCTCTCATTAGTTGTTCTAGTCTCTGACCAAGCCAAATGCGGTGTTATTATACAATTTTCTAGCGTATACAATTTATGATCAGCTGGTAATGGTTGTGGTGTTGTGACATCCAAACCAGCAGCTAGAATTTTCCCATTCTTTAACGCATCATACAAATCATCTTGATTTACAGCTACACCTCGAGACACATTCACAAAAATAGCGTTCGATTTCATTTTATCAAACGCGTTTTTATTAAACAAACCCTCGCTTTGTTTGTTTATTGAACATGAACAAACAACAAAGTCAGATTCTTTTAACAATTTTTCTAATGAAGCGTATTCGTAACCAAGTTTAGTGGCTTCTTCATTTGGTTTTCTGTTATGATACAAGATTTTTTTAACTTCAAAACCAGCTAGGCGTTTAGCCACACGCATTCCAATATTACCTAAACCAAGGATACCAACAACTGAGTCTTTCAGACCTTTAAAAACAAAACTCGGTAAAAGAGTGATAAAAGTAAGATTGTTTAAAAAGACCTACCTACTCCTGACAACCAATAAAGGTCTTTTCTGAAAGGCTTCCAATCGACAGATCGTATCCTATTCGCTGATAATGTAATGTTTCTGGCTAAGTCAATCATCATACCAATTGTAAATTCAGCCATAGTTCCAGAGTCGAAATAAGGACAAGTTGTTACTCGAATGTTTCGTTTAGAACATTCTTTTAAATCAATGTTTTCGTAGCCGATCGAAAAACAAGATATTAATTTTAATTTTGTCGCTTGGTCTAGAAGTTCTTTATCGACTCGGTCATACGGCGAACATATTAGAACATTCGCATTTTGAACTTGTTTTAACGTATTTTGTCTCTCGGAAATTAAATGTTCATTCATTTTGAATTCGATTTCATTTTTGAAAGGTTCGTAAATTTGGGTGAGATTTTGAGGGATACATAAGGTTGAAAAAATATTGAACTTGGAATTTGTCGATGAAAATTTAATCATATTAGCTGAAATATTGGAATTTTTAAGTAGAATTTTATTCAAAAACATTTTTATCCGTTTAAAAACAAAAATGAAAATTAATGAAACTCATAGATTTTTGCTCAGTTGTTTTGTTAAGTAATGTATGCATTTGAGTTAAATATCTTGGGATACAGTTCTTGTTTAATTCCTTTGTTAATTTTGAGACATGTCTTCTATTTGAATAATTGCTGATCGAAAAGTTCAACCGACTAACCAAGTTGACTTTCTCAAATTCCCTAAGATTTTTATAAAATTGAATTAGATCACCTCTTACTCTTCGTAGTTCAATAATTTCAAACTTTTGACCAATTTCGTAACTCTTTATTGAAATTTTTCAATCAATTTGATGTCTTGCTTAAAACTCGGATTCCATGCGTAGTCCAAATGAGGTCTGATCATGGATTGATAGAGCAAATGAAAAGATTGACAATCAGAATGCTGGAAACTCTTCTTAATGATTTCTAGAATACGATTTTACCATTTGAGATCCTCTGAAAAACATTACACCAAGATAGAACTGTAAGTTTTCATTTATTTAATTTTTATTTTTTTAAGGGATTTTCAAAATTGAATAAAATATTGCCGTAACCATGCCTTGGCCAGTCCCAAGCCTGGATGTGAAAATGGGAGGGTGGCGATATTGCTGTCACTCTAACACCGTTCTAAATGTGTTGTATTACGAATACGTGGATCTACGGATCGCTTTCGAATCTTGTCATATTGGGGTGCCGCTGGCTTTGACCATAAAAACGCATAGAAGCCTGGAAACGGGTGCAAAAACTTGTTTTCCAGCAGACCCATTTAGCAATAGGTGTAGCTCTAGGAACAAAGTTAAGTATTTGCCTTCGGGTTAATAAGCTTGGTTTGTGGTTCCAAGCTAGTCTGGATGGTTGTCGAGTTCGCAGCTTAGGCTCGGATGAGTGACCCTATTTATGATGAGTGTCCCTCAGATACTAGATTGAATGACAGTAGCATAGTCGTTATCATGCCTAGGCCGGTCCCAAGCCCGGACTAGAAAACGGGAGGGCGACGTTGGTTTGTTGTTAAATCTTTTTTTTTCAGTAGTTTTATTTTAATTTTTTTAAGGTTTAACGGATTTTCATTAAACAAGGATGCGGATCGAATTATATTATAATTTTTTTGCTTCGTCTTCCATTCATTTCAATTATCAATCTTACTTTCATAATTCACAATCGAGGAGATAAACTATCAGAGGAAGGACAAAGACTTTTAAAAAAATTAATGTGAAACTTTTATTTTGACTAAAAATCTCAGATGAAATATTCAAACAAACAAAAAAGAATAAAATTTTCATAAAGCTTTGCTTTCATCTATGATTTCATAGTTTGTAATTGTCTAACGCCCTCTTCAATTAGAGCAACTTCATTTGTTAATTGAGACATTTTTTCTTGATTTTTAGCTCGTACAGCCTCTGGTACTCTTGTCTCATAATCGGCTTTTGACATTTCTTTTTTCAAGTTCTCGATTGATTTCAACAACAACTCTTTCTTTTTTCCCAATTTAACCTCTTCTTTATCAACATCAATAATACCCTTTAACATTATGTAAATCTTGCATTTGTCTGACAATGTCGTAAACGCACATCCAATTGGTTGTTCAACACCATCTTTCAAAAATTCAATCGCTTTACCATTTGTCATAGTAAGGATCAAATCTTGAAAATCTGTCAACGACTTTTCCAATTGTTTGTCAATTGACTTGACATAGACATCGGTTTTTGTCTTAACAGTCAATTGATAATCAGATCTCAATGATCTTATCTTATTAATGGCCTCTTGTGACAACTTTACACTTAATTCCAAATCAGGGTTACTAAACAGATCAAAATCAACTGGTAATGGATAAGGAGTTACACAAATACTTGGTGCATCAGTGTTTGGTCTACGTCTTGGTAAACGTTGGTACAACTCCTCGCTAATAAAAGGCATAAACGGACTTATGAGTCTCAAACCAGCGTCTAAACAAGTGTACAAAACTTCACGTGAGTTGTTAAACTCACCTTTTTGTTTATCTGTTTGCTCTTTGGCGTAGAAACTTGGTTTCAAGTATTCGATGTAATAATCACATAAATCGTATAGCCAGTAGTTGAACAAAGCTGTTGTTACACTTGTTAGATCAAAAGTCTTGAAACCGTTATCACAGATTCGGACTGTTTCACTCAAACGACTTAACATCCATTTATCCATACCACGGAGGTTTACGAGATTATTTTTGAGGTAATCCAACGAATCTTTTGGCGCAAAGTCACTGCTCAAGCCGTTCATCATAGCAAACTTAGTAGCGTTCCATAGTTTATTACAAAAGTGTCTGTAGCCTTGAATTCTCAACACGTCCAAGTTAATATCACGACCTTGGGCTGTGTAAGCACACAAAGCAAAACGTAATGCATCAGTACCACATTCTGGAATACCATTTGGAAAATCTTCTTTTTGACCTTTTACTGCTTTTTCAATTTCTTTAGGATCCAAGTTGTACAATTCGAGTTGTTTGTTTAAGTTGTCCAAAGTGATACCATCGATCACATCCAACGGGTCAATAATGTTACCGAGAGACTTACTCATCTTACGACCATGCGCATCTCTGATAATGGCGTGTAAATAAACAGTGTCGAATGGTAGCTTACCGCATATTTCTTCACCCATCATGACCATTCTAGCGACCCAGAAGAACAAAATATCGTGTCCAGTCTCCAATAAAGTTCCTGGATAGTACTTGTCCATGTCCGATGTGTTTTCTGGCCAACCGCAGATTGAGAATGGGAAAATTCCTGATGAGAACCAAGTGTCCAAAACATCCTCATCGTGATACAACTCGATTTGGTCTTGTTTCAAATTCGGGAATTTTTTTAAAGCTTTTTCCATTGCTTTCTTTTCATCATGGGCACTGACCCAATAATTGTTATCAGTGTCGTCCGAAAAAGATTGACCTTTGACACGAATGTGATAAGCTGGTATACGATGACCCCACCATAATTGACGTGAAATACACCAATCATGACAATCCTCTAACCAACGGAACCAAACTTGTTCATGAAAATCTGGAACAATTTTTAAAGTTTTATCTCTAACGGCTTTAACAGCTCTTGCGGCCATGTCTTTACAGTTGACATACCATTGAGATTTTAACAAAGGCTCAATGACGTCTTTAGAACGTGAACAAATTGGTAGAACTGTTTCAGTATCTTTGACTTCTTTGAACAAGCCTTTTTCTTTAAGTTGTTGAACAACTAATTTTCTTGCTTCGAAACGTTTCATTCCAGCAAAAGGACCACCTTCACTGGTAATACAACCCTTGTCGTCAATGACTGTGATAAATGGTAAGTTATGACGTTTACCACATTCAAAATCATTAGCATCATGAGCTGGTGTGATTTTAACAACGCCTGTTCCAAAATTCATATCGACCATTTCATCAGCAATAATCGGGATTTTACGATTTACGAACGGGTGAGTAACATACTTACCAACTAGTGATTTATAACGTTGATCGTCTGGATGTACACAGATAGCTGTATCACCTAACATAGTCTCTGGACGTGTTGTAGCGATTACAATTTCTTCTCCTGTTTCGACATCGGTGTCTTTAGACTCGACTACTTTGTAAGCAAATGAAGTCAAGGTACCGAATTCGATTTTTTCTTTATAGCCTGGGATACTTAACATTGTTCGGCCTTTAAGTGGAGTCTTGTCGACTTCAATATCCGAAATGGCTGAGTTTAAAGCACACGACCAGTTAACTAATCGTTTATTACGGTAAATTAAACCTTTTTCGTGCATGCGAATAAATGTCTCGAGTACGGCTTTTACAGACACATCGTCCATTGTAAAACGTTGACGATCCCAATCACATGATGAACCGATACGTTTCAATTGTTTGGCAATTGAGTCTCCTTTTTCGTTCTTCCATTTCCAAATTTCGGCGACAAATGCTTCACGGCCTAAATCGTGACGTGATTTATTCTGTTCACGTTTAAGTTTTTTTTCGACTACGACTTGTGTGGCTATGCCAGCATGGTCAAAACCAGGACACCATAAAGTCTCATGTCCTAACATTCTATGCCAACGAGTGAGAGTGTCTTCAATGGAGCACATAAGAGCATGACCCAAATGGAGTGTGCCAGTTACGTTCGGTGGCGGCATGGCCATAACGAATTTTTCACGTTTTTGACCAGCGGCAAGAGGAAAATATTTGTCCTTAAATTAATAAAATTCAAATTGAAATAATCGAAAAAATTTGACAATAGAGGTATTTACAGCAATTTCTGGTTTAAAGAAGCCCATTTTTTCCCACCATCCATACCACACGGCTTCGACATAAGCAGGACTATAAGCATCTGGTAAAGTACATGTGATATCTTTTTTTTCGCCTGACTTAAAGTCTAAAGTGTATCGGACAACGGTTGGCTCTTTTTCTTTTTTCTCTTCGACTTTTGGTTTTGGAGCTTGAGCTTGGACTGCTTTTAGTTTTTCTTGTTTAGCCTTGAATTTTTCGTCTTTCTCTTTTTGTTTGGCCTCTTTTTTGAGTTGAGTAGCGCTTTTTTCTTTAGAATTTTCCTCTGTTGAATCTTGAGCGACAACCTGTGGTTTAGCAACGCCTTTGGATAATTCTAATTTGGCCATACGAGCTTCCAATTGAGAAGCACGTTCTTTCAACTCATTTTGAGATGTTTCAATTTCAGATAATTTTTGTAAAAAATTTGACATGGCTAAAAGTCTCTATTAAAAAAAAAGAATTAAAGTTTTTACACAAAAATATTTTTGAGTGTTAGATAGATTGATGAAATACGATAGCAAATATAGTGTGTCTTCAAAATATTTTCTCTTTTTCGTATTTGAAAGAAAAGCATGTTGATCGAAATTTTGTTTTTATTGCACAAGTTTTATTTTAAATTTCAAATAAAATGAAACTTATTTCAAATTTTTTAAGTTGCAATAAAAATGTCTTTAAAAATTATAAAATTTCAAAATAAAGCTTGAATAAACAACAAGTCCCTTGAATCTCCTCAACGAATGAAATGTTGAAAACTGCTCTTACTCATTAATGTCCCATTAGTGTTGTCAACCAAAACTAGTTTGATAGGTAAGTAGGATCCTTGAAAAAGTAGGATCCATTTTTAGCTTAATTTTTGCTGATTTTTAATTCGTTTTCTGTAGCCTAAAGGAAAAAAGATAGAGAAAAAAAAACTGCAGATTCTGAAAGAGCATCAAAAATAATGTATTTCTGTTCAAAAATAATAGGGGGTGTATACAAAAAAATGGGGGGGTGTATAGGGGGGTGTTTATTTCTTGAAATTTTAAAATCGATTGTAATCATGTAAAATAAGCGACCAAAGGGTTAATGGGGGTACCATTTTGAAGAAATTTTGAACATCCTAGAATATTTTTTTTAAAGCTAGCTTTCAAAATAAAGATATTACACCCGGGTGTATACATTTAGACAAAAAGGGGGGGGGGGGGTTGCTTTTTCAAGGATCCGGTAAGTAAATTGCTTAACTCTATTTAAATAGAGTCCAATTCTTCCTAAAGTTTTTTGGTTTTTCTCTCAAAAATAATTGGTTTTTAGGTATATTAAGCCAAATTTTATGGGACCCATACGTGAAATCCAAAATTACTGGATAACCCATACTTTACCCGAAACAAAATCCTGAATTTTTCGAGTGACCATAGCCACCATGATCAATATAACAAAGGGATTTTTACCAGTAGCCAATAGTTTTTAATAGATAAAATTTAAGTTTACAGTCAAATTACACTTATATCATTCCATTTATCCAGCCATTTTGCAGAGATAAAATGAAGCCAGTTAAAAAGAAGCCGTCTAGTCTTAATTTATGTTCATATTTTGAAATTTTGGTGCTGTTGCGTCATTATTGGAAAAAAGGCCTCACAGTAATATGTCAAGTAGCAGGTGATAATACCTTAAAAAATCTTTAGAAAACTAATCAAAAATCCTCTTGATAAACGATTTTTCAGAAGGGTAATTACTTGTGATGAGAAATGGATCTATTTTCGAGATACTGATGACAGAAACCAGTGGTCAACCAGCCCTAGCAGTCGTTATAAGAGGACGATTCGAAAAAAGGTAATGTTGTGCGTTTGGTGAAATTACCAAAGGGTAATACATTTTGAACTTGTTCCTGACTGTTGTACGATAAATGATGACCCTTATTGTGAATATTTAGAACGAATGTATGCTTCACTTCAAGCAAAATACGACCTATTGACAATGAAGAGGTCTAAATCCTTTAAAGGATTAAAAAAGGATGCATAAAGGTTTATCTCATTTCCTTATAAGACGGGATTTTACAAACCAATACCAAGTTGAAGCTGGGCTCCTTGAGTATTTTTGCTCAAAAAGACAGGAATTGCCCTTTTGATCGTTAGTATGTCTAAATTATTTTTTTCGTTCCGCAATCTAATTATTCGTCCGTCGTAGATTCAAAGAAAACTGTTTCAAATATTTTTATTTTAACTCAAATAAAGTATAATGAAAATCTAAAATCCTTTATTTCGTCGTTTTAATTTAATTGTAATGACATCTTTTGGTCTACGTACAGTTCCTTCGGTAAAGTTAACTAACCTCTTAGGTGTACTCTCAGTTGGAAATATATCATAATTAAACAATATTTTAGCCAGTGCCATTTTCATTTCCATAAGAGCGTATCTCATTCCGACACAATTTCTTGGTCCAATGCCAAAAGGTAAGTAGACTGATTGACTTCGTTTAAATTCTGGTGAAAATCTTGGTGGATAAAATACTTCAGGATCAACAGGACCCCATATTTCATGATTATAATGAATACTTAAAACATCAACTGTTACAGACACACCTGCCGGAATTTTAACACCATTGACTTCAGTTGAAAACATACAACGACGATTCACAGTGCTTTTAACAAAAAATTAAGTTCATGATAATCCGTGTTAAAATTGAGCTTACTTGCTCGAAATTGGAAACATTCTTAAGACTTCTTTAACAAACATGTCCATATATAAAAGCTCATTAATGTTATCAAAATTAACTTCTAAAGTGCTTTCATTATGAGCTGTGAACTCGTCCAATTCATCTTGTAGTTTCTTCATTTCATCGGGATGATTTGCCAAAATGAAAAATGAATAATTCAAAGCCGAGCTTGTGGTCTCAAAACCAGCCAACAAAAATCCAACCAAATTGAATTCAATTTCTTCAAATGACATTTGACGATCCAACCTAAATTTATTCAATTCAATTTTTTCATTTTTTTTAAGACTTTCATCGTCTTCAATTCGACTCTCAGTCAATAACTGGGTAAAATCTTTACGACGTATATTTTCTGTTTTTCTTTTCTCAATAACTTCATGTATGTGTTGAGTTAACCAAAAAAATGGATCGACAAACTCGTTTCGTGGGTTCACTTTTCCAATAATATAAGTTATCAACCCAATGAAACCAAGAATAAATGGACGAAATTCATCAAAATATGTAGTCACTCTAAAACCAAATTTTAAATCTTCCAAGTCTTTAAAAACATCCAATGCTTTTTGCATGTATTCATTGTTTAAGTCTGATTGACAGTCTATATCCATGCCGGTTGCACTATTCCAAATAGTGTCCATAGTATAACGATTCAAAAAACTTTTAATGAAATTTTTATTAATTTCATTTAAGGTTCGCGTCATGCAAAACTTCCACACTATCTGAATTTGCAAAATCCGACTTGATAACTTTGTTCTCCAAATATGAAAACCTAAGAATGCCAGATTTTTGCCCAGAGGGGCCCAACTTTTATGGCCTTTGAAGGAGTGTGTCTAGCTTTTTCGCTTGTTACAATCTCAAATGACCTCATATGTATTATTTTTGATACAGATTCCGAAAGAGCACAAAATTTTAAACACGCTAATGCTTTTTTTTAAAAAGAAAAAAAAAATTTTGTCGTTTGACTCGGTCCAGAAGCAAAAAAAAGACGAATTTTTCTAGTTTTTTAACATCTCCTCCCAGGATTACCCCAAAACATAGATTTTATTAGTGACCAGCTTGTAGAGCAGAAAATTCTGAACAAAATCTAGAATCTAGATTTTTGATTTTTTTTAACTGTAGAATAGAAAAAATGTCCTTAAAAAGGTGTTAAAAATCAAAAACCTGAAGGATGAAGGAATTTGCAAATTAGTCTTTTTTTTTGCTTCTTGGCCGAGCTCCATGACAAAAAATTTTTTTTTTTTTTTAAAAAAAAGCATTAGCGTGTTTAAAATTTTATGCTCTTTCGGAATATGTATCAAAAATAATACATATGAGGTCATTTGAGATAGTAACAAGCGAAAAAGCAAGACACGCTCCTTCAAAGGCCATAAAAGTTGGGCCCCTCTGGGCAAAAATTTTTTTTTAGACTTCCCCTAAAAATCTTTCATATATGGAGAACAAAGTTATCAAGTCGGATTTTGCAAATTCAGATAGCGTGGAAGTTTTGCATACCTTAAACAGGTTCTTATTGCAACTACTTACTCAGAAATAACAATTTCTTTATCCAAATTATTGTCCAAAATGGTCAAAAATCGTTCGGTACACTTGGTCATAATTGGCATTAGCTCTTTAAGTTTAGTTGGTGTAAAAGTTGGATTGATAATATTTCTCATTCGTTTCCATCTCTTATTCGATGATAGAAATAAATCCATTTTAGGACTATTATCCGAAAATTGCCATGGATAAATTTTTCTAGCCATAAAATTCGAGTATTGTTTAATAAATACTTCGTTTATTAAATCGATGTCCGAAGTGACCATTATTGGTAAATGACCTTCGTAGTATCCGTATGTTTTACCCAATTGTTTGGTCCATTTTCTAAGAGTGTTTGATTGAGTCTTTTCTAAGATTTCTGGTAAGTTACCATAAAAAAATTTGTATTCAGGGGTTTTAAGACCTAAACGTTTAAACAATCTTTGAGCGTACCAAATCTTTCTGTTAAGTATTTTAGAATAATAATTCGAATTTGTTAAAATAAATTGGTTACCCGCAATAGATCAAAGTAAATCCGAATAAACTCCAACCGCTTATCTTAAACACTGTTTTAAGTTCCAAATCAGAGATAAGTCTGTGAAGTTCATCCAAAGTCATTTGCAAAAGTTCCATTTCAAATTTAGTAAAAATTATTTTAATAATTTTTATATTTATTTTTTTTAGTAAGGGTTTTTGTTATCATTCTTTTTTCAAGTATTATAACGTGATCAAATGAATATTAGGACAGTTTAAAGTGTACTAAACAAAAATACTTGTTTTTTAATTCGAAGTTTAATGTTATGTTTAAATTTTTGAAGTATCGCTTTGTTTAATTCAAATTAAGTCTTTGTTAAACTTGGAGATAAATAATTATGATTAATGCATCTTGTTTTTGGAGCAAAGCGCTTTCATTTTAAACGTTTATCTACAGATAAATATAGCTCAACCATGAAAATTTAAGAAATTTTAGAATAATTTAGAAGGTTTGAGAAGGTTCCGTTCTAAAAAAACTCAAATTATCGCAAAATCATGCATTAGAATTTTAGGGAATTTTTAGTACGGGTACGGTACGGTTATGATTTTAGGACAGTACTGTTACGCTTTAGGACGGGTACGCCATTAATTATGTGAAAGTGCAGTAATTTCGAGTTTTGCGACATGACGTAAATGTCGCGCCTTTACGTCAAATAAAAAGAAGGTATCAAATTAAAGGACCTCAAAATCACGACTTTCTCTTTTTCAATAGTAGGAAGCCAAAAATAAGACCAGAAATAAGTCTAAAATTGGGATTAAAATTAAAAAAAAAGATTTACAAAACATAGACTAGTCGTCCTCAAATTTTAAGTCCGGGCTTGAGTCCGGCCAAGGCATAGTTTTTAGTCAAAATAAAAGTTTCACATTAATTTGTTTAAAAGTCTTTGTCCTTCCTCTGATAGTTTATCTCCTCGATTGTGAATTATGAAAGTAAGATTGATAATTGAAATGAATGGAAGACGAAGCAAAAAAATTATAATTCGATCCGCATCCTTGTTTAATGAAAATCCGTTAAACCTTAAAAAAATTAAAATAAAACTAATGAAAAAAAAAGATTTAACAACAAACCAACGTCGGCCTCCCGTTTTCTCATCCGGGATTGGGACCGGCCAAGGCATGATTACGACTATGCTACTGCCATTCTACCCAGTAACTGTGGGCCGTTAACCATAAACAATGGCACTCATTCGAGGCGAAGCTGCGAACTCGACAACTATTTAGACTAGCTTTGAACCACAAGGCTACACCTATTGCTAAATGGGTCTTCTGTAAAACAAGTTTTTGCGCCAGTTCCCAGACTCTTATACGTTGTGATGGTCAAAGCCAGCGGCTAACCAATACGACAAGATTCGAACGCGATCCGTAGATCCACGTACCATTAATACAGCACATTTAGAACAATGTTAGAATGACAGCAATATTGCCGCCCTCCCATTTTCACAGCCGGTCTTGGGACTTGTCACGGCATGGTTACGGCAATTTTTTATTCAATAAAGAAAATAAATTATACAGTGGTGGAAATTAATGTCCCATGGTATCATCTGATATCAGGATTCAGCTGTTATCAGCTGGTATCAGGATTTTTTAACCCTACCTGATATCATATGATATCAGATGATATCATTCAGGGTTAGGAATGGTCATTTTCAAAAATTAAGCTGAATGTAGTAATTAGAAAAGTAAAGAGTTGTTTTGAATGTTTTTTTACCAAATTACACGAAAAAACATTGATTATTGAGAAAAATAATAATTTAACTGTTTTCCATATCTACCGTATTTCCTTGCTGATAAGCGCCCCCCTAAACCCCCCTTTTTCTACACGAACGAGTCACTTTCTATTTTGTGATTTTCAGATAAAGCACATTGAGTTCTATCAGAAATATTCCAAATGAACCCAAATATCTACTCGTCATTATTATTTTATCGATAAAAGTGTCGATTTTGGAGGCACTTATCATCAAAGAAATACGGTACATTACATTTAACCAATAAGCTGATAATAAACGATTATACAAATCTTGAAATTCTTTTACTAAAAATTTTGAAGTCCTAATTTTTAACTTTTGTCAATTCAAATAAGAATTTTTAATTTATAGCATTGTGAAAAAGTAAGGAAACTCTTGAAAAAACTCTATTTTTTAAGCTAAAAAAATAAATTTCTTGCCCAAATTATAATAAAATACAATGGTCAAGAAGATTTTTTCTTAGATAGGAAACCGAACATCTAATGGAGTTTGTTGGTTGCTAAGAAAGGCCACTGTCCTAACACTGGATTGTTATTCTGTCTTCAAATTTCGTTTGGATCCTGAGATACTTTAAAAAATTTCTTTATGCTTTAAATTAAAATTTCATATGCGATTTTAATTGTTTTTTATGCGTCAAATACTTTTTTTTCTTTTCCATATCTACTTTTAATTTTCATCATTATTCTTTTTTTAGTTAGTTAGTTAGTTTACACTACGGTATAGACAAAGTCTATACCAACGCATTTAAGCGTTTTGCCTTTTTAAGGCTTTGGCAGTAATTGCTTCGTGACATTCCAAACACTTCTTCATCGATGAAACCCTTGAAACTATTTGTTGAAGTCGCTGACACTGCATTTTCAGATAAACCATTCCAAACTGAAGTTACTCGATTTGATAGAAAATTGTAGCGGTGTGACCCTTTTTTATTGATCTCACGTACTAATCGTTTGTCGTGCCTTCTTCTCAGATTGATTGTAGTTTTTTTAGCATAATTAATACCATTTATCAAATTTATTTCTTCAAGACCATTAACTATTTTGTACATTTGTATCAGATCACCTCTTAGACGTCTGTCTTCTAGGCTAATCAAATTGAGTTCATGAAGACGGAGTTCGTAAGGTTTGGTCTTTATCGACTTTGAGAGAAAATGTCTGTTTAGGAATAAGGAATATGGTCTTTCTCAAAGATATAGCAAAAATATAAGAGTCATTCTACCAGAGTTTGTTTAAATTAAAAAAATATCCGTTAATTTTTATAAGCAAATTTTTGTTGGTCCCTTAGCAAAATTACCCTGCATGGAATCTTAAATAGTTGAGTTAATTTGATGAAAAAATAAAAAGATTCGATGCTTTTAATTCACAAAAAAATCATTAAAAATTAAGGAGATCTAAAAACGAAATAATGATAAAAAAAAGAGAACTAAACTCGTTTTAGTTTTATTTTTAAATGAAAAAGTAAGTAAGTAGGTGTTCAAGATTAATAATTTGATAAGCGCTTATTAAACGTATTTTAATTAATTTGAATCAAGATAATTCTTTTCTTATGTCTATTAAATTAAGTGGACATTCAGTTATTATGTGACGAAATCATGTCAATGTCAATTTAATTCACCGTCCTTAAACAGAAAAAAGGATTGCAACTGAGAATCTTTTAAAATTTAACTTAATTCATTTTTATCTTTAACTAATGACTCTAAATGAAGCAGTCTGAATCTGTATATTCAAAAATTTCATCACAGTTATTTCTGTATTGGTGTTCAAATTTTGTAATGGGGTCTCGATGGCTTTGTAAAGTTTAAATGTTTGAATTTAATTTTACGTTTTTACTTTAGAATCGAGTACGTCCAAAGCAATTCATTTAAATCGGAGCATGATGATGAATCGAACGTTAAGAAAGATAGCTTTGAAGTTTTATGCGAAAATTTTTTATTCTATAGAAGACGAAAAAATTTGGATTCAAACTACTGGGTTTGTACTCATAAAAAATGCAACGCTAGTCTTACAATTAACTACAATGGTAAAGTCAAATCTCGAAGTAGTAAGCCACATAACATCCAAGAGGCTAATGAAGGCATCGATCCAAATGATGTCCATGTTTCTCTGAATGAATACCAAATCATGACCTTACAATTTATCAAAAAAGTAAAATTACGTTGCCCAACTGAAGATGTTAGTTCCAATAAGATCTTTGAAGATGAAAAAAATAAACTTTTCAAATTATTGAAAATTGAACGAGGAAAGAATGCAGTTGCTTCTTTGATACCACAATTCCACAGTATGAAAGCTGGTCTCCAAAAACGAAAGAATTTTTTTAGACCAAAAATGCCTACTTCGGTTGTGAGCAAAATAGTTGATGGTATTTATACAAAATGTTCTAATGGAGTCGACAATTTTCTAATCTGCAAAACAAAAAGAATCAACTCTGAATGTGAACCCGAAAGTGACGACGAAGACGAAGAAGATATATAATCGATATTATTTTATTTATTTTGATGACTTTAAGACTAAAGATTAACCCTTTCTATTTAATAAAACTTAATTTGAAAACATTAACTTTTAATAATTAAAGTAGTATGACTCGGTAGACCGGTTTCAATTTTAAAACTGGTTAACATACCGTTTAAGTCGATCTCATTTTACACGATTTGGAACTCGTGTAAAATGAGATCGACTTAAAAAACCGGCTCTGAAAAGAAATCGAATAATGTTGTTTTTCGAATCTGTTCGAAAAATTTATAATTTATAATTTGATACTAACTTGAAAGTTAAAAAAGACTTGAACAAAATCTTGAATAGATGTTTTGTCAAAATGGGATAAAACATAATTTCGCTGGATAGAAAAGCAAACCTTCGAAGCAAACATACCTTAATATAATATGATCCCTCTCAAAATTGGAACAAATTCAAAAACTATTTAATCGCTAAAAATTGTATCTTCATTTAAGGCAATGTCTGAAAATTTTCCCCCATCATCAAATTAATTTGAAAGCTAAATTATTAGATTATTAGACTTAAATGACCTAGTTTCTTGGATATTTGTTTGTTTTGAAAGCTTTCTTCATTAAACTAACTTTTTTATTTTTAGGTAAGTCTTTCTACCGACCCCAGGAAACAATTCGATGATAGTTCTTTTTAAGAATCTTAATTAGATCTTGATTTGGTTCTTGGTAAAGTTCTTCTTTAAGATCTTACTAAGTCCTGGTATAGTAGAGATTCAAGAACGGTAAAGATCTTAAAAAGTTCTATTAAGTGAACTCAAGAATTTCAAAATTCAAGAAAAAGGATAAGGTTAATTAAGAAATAAGTCATGATTTTATAATACCCTTAGATAGAACTGATTAATGAAATTTTATAATACCCTTAGAGAGAACTGATTAATGAAATCAGTTTCATTTTAAAGCCGGTTTCAGGAACCGATTGCAAATGAAAATCGGCTGAAAACCGGATCGTTAGAACCGGTCTACCAGCCCTATCTGTAATTCTTTAAAATGATCCTTCAATTGTTATAATGAGATGTTTTTTGATCCATTTGGGATTTTTGAGACAAAACTTCACATAGCGGGTCTCGTTGTCTTCGATCATCAGGTCTTTCAGAAGTCTGGAGAATGACAGTAGCATGATAAGAAAGATGATTCCTGCGAACCTACTTTTTGGGTTATTGCTAAAACACCGACCGCATTCGTTTAAATAAAATGTCGACTAGCTTTCTTAGACTGATAATATTGTTCTTCTTTTTGTGCCTTTTCTTGTGGACCAGTTGGTTAAGCTCTGGGATTTTCGGTTTTGGCTACATACTCGCTCAAATTAAGAAAACACAAAAAATACTAACGGACTACCACTTTTCCGCCGATCTAAAGGTCTGTTAGTTTCCGAATACTGATTTTCTTTTAGAAAATTTTCCTTCCGTGAAAAATTAAAAGCTTAATTATAGGACATCCGATTCGGGCTACAGACTCTTAAAAAAAAATTTTTAGAATACCGATAGACCATCATTTTTTTCCAGAAAAAGGTCCGTCCGATTTTGGATACACATTTCTGGTACAACTTTTTGTGCTCAATCTTGCTGTAACTAAACACTGGTTTGGAATTTTGATACCTGTTAAATTTTTTTTCCGCTATGGTAAGATGGGAAGGTCGCCTTTTTTCAGGAGCCATGCAGTATATAATTGAAATAACTCAAAATAGTTACGAAAGCATTTGGTCGTGACATTTGCTTGTCGGAATTCTGTGGATAATTTAAAGTTTAAAAAAGTATTTTTAGTTGATAACATTTTTTAATGACATTTATCGACTCTTTAGAAAAAAAGATGATAAAAAAATGATCCTAAAATTTGTCAATATATAAGAACTTGAATGTTAAAAAACTGTATTTAAAGTCTATTTTTAATATTTTAATTGATAAGAATATCTGGACAAAAATTTCGAAATAAATTTAAAAATAACGACGTCCATTTCTTTCATTCAATTTTATTCCTTTTGTACAATTTCGATTAGGCTTATAAAAATTGAATGTACCAAGTTCTTTATCAAGCAGGACTATACCATCACGTTCAGAATACTCGACGTACATTCATTCTCACACGAATACACTCACATGTCTTTTTATTACTCAACTTTTGATTCTATTTTAAAAAAAAAAGTAAGAAGAATAGATAAGATAGCAATTGAGACATAAATTTATCTTCTAAAAAAAAATTTTTTTATCTATTCAAAAGAAAAGACACAATTACTTCAATATTTATCTAACTCTGTATAAAAACCGGGGAATTGACATTGAAAATAAATTTAATAAATTCTTAACAAAAAGAAAATAAAAATGGTCATATCATCGCACCAATTAGACACGAAAAAATTTTACAAAAAATATAAAAAGTTAATTCTAATACTCTTATTTCCTTTGATATCATTACCAGTTGCTTTTTTTGGAAAAGTTGGACAATGTGCTTTTGTAATCTTAGTTATGTCATTTTATTGGATATTTGAATGCTTTCCTCTGGGTATAACAAGTCTTTTACCGGTATTTTTTTTTCCACTTTTTGGTATCATGAAAACAAAGGAAGTGTCTAAAATTTATTTTCATGTAATTTTTATAATGAAAGTTATTAAGTTTCAATTTTTGTAGAACTTTTTTTTTCTCTAGGACAATGTCATGTTCATATTTGCAAGTCTCATAATTGGTCTGGGCATTGAAACCACTGGTCTACACGAAAAAATAGCCTTGAGGATATGCATGTCAGTTGGTTCTGAACCAAAATGGATCCTATTAGGAATTATGTCAGCAACTGGTTTTTTGTCAATTTGGATTTCGAATACAGCCACTTCGTCAATGATTCTACCAATAGTTGTGTCATTGGTCAAACAACTCGTTAAACTTGATCCGGATTTTCATAACCCAAGAACCATCAATGATAAAGAAGGTTTACAATCTTTTAATTGTAATTCAAAAATTTTGCCTGTTATAATTTTTTTCTTGTTTTTAAAGTAACAATTGAAATGTCTTCTTTTGAAAGCACGGCGGCGCTTAAAGATCTACAAAAGTAAGTCTTAAGTTTCAGAACCATGAAGTCAAAGCCATAAATAAAGGTCTCTCAATTCAGGATCACGACTTTTTCATTCAGTAATTTAAAAAAACACATTAGACTTTTTATCTAAGCTTAATAAAATAGATAAAGGGTAATTAATTTCTTAATTGTCAACTTAGTTTCCTCGAAGTAAGATACGATTTAGAATACATTAGTGAATTTGGCTTATTTAATTAGTTTCAATAAGTTTTAGAGTACTTTTTTAATTGTTTTTTTTTCAAAATAGTGAAGTAGCTCTAGAAGAATCTGAACAAAACGATGAAACGTCTGAAGATAATGAAGATGTTTTTCAAACAACTAACGCAAAAAATTTAATAAAAGCATTTTGTTTGTCAATTACATATGCAGCAACTATAGGTGGTACTGGAAGTCTCATTGGAACAAGTTCAAATATTGTATTCAAAGGATTCTTTGAAGACAGACATCCAAATGATGCACTCAATTTTTTTACATTCATGCTTTTTTCACTGCCTATTTCAGCGATTTTGATCGTTGTCTGTTGGGTAACTCTTTGTTTAATATGGCTTCCTAAAGGGTATATTCAAAAGACTACTTTGATTTAAAGATAAATCAGTTTTAATTTCCAAATTTTAGAAAATTTATTGGAACTTCACCAAAAGATGTCGGCCCAACATCAATTAGTGCAATCATAAAACAAAAATATGAAAAACTTGGACCTTACACGTGAGTCAAGCACCTTCTTGAAACTTCAAAAGTTGAATTTTAAAGGAATTTTTAATTTTTAGTTGGGAACAAATAAGCATTGGATGTTGGTTCATAATTGTAGTTGTCCTATGGATAACAAGAGACCTCTACTTTGTACCAGGTTGGGGATCTTTATTCACTAAAGAGTAACTATTAAAAAGACCTCATTAAACTTTAAGGGTTAACTCTAGTCTTTTTTTAAAAGTTACATAACAGACACATCATCGGCCATTTTGGTTCTTATCATAATCTGCGCATGGCCAAAACAAAATCCATTCACATCTGAAACATACGAGCCTTTAATGAACTGGAAAACAATTGAAGGTCAATTTCCATGGAGCTTGATTTTTTTGATCGGTGGCTCGTTGGCTATGGCCGAAGGATGCGAAGTAAACAAATTAAGCCTCAAAAGTGACTTTGAATATTTTTAACAAAGTTTTTATTTTTGATAGAAATCTGGTTTGTCAATTTGGTTTGGCGATTTTTTGAAGAGTGTTCTCCCAACACAAAAAATTTTATCATTTTTAGTCATTAGTATTTTCAGTATATTTGGTACTGAATTTATAAGCAACATCTCAATGGCTTCGATAATGCTTCCAATATTGGACTCATTAGCCGAATCAAACCACATAAGTTATTATTATGTGTTATTACCTCAAGCAATAGCTGTCAATTTTTCGTACATGTTTCCAGCTGCTGCACCTTCAAATGCAGTTGTGTTTGCCGGTGGATACCTTACACTCAAAGACATGGTAACTTTAGAATTTTTTCGATTTTCTATAAACTTTGGTTGAATTTTATTTATTTTAAGATGAAGAGCGGTTTATTATTGAAATTATTGGCATTTTTAATTTTGTTTCTTGCAAGCAACACATGGCTTGAGCTCATATTTGCTGCTCCAGAATACTTAGATGTTATTAATTCAACAACTATATCAACAACTTTATTAACAAATACAATAGGCTCATTGACTACTGTTGTTTCAAATGTAACATTCGTATAAATAAACTGAATCATTTTTAAAAAAAATATTTTTGTATTGTGAATTTTTTAAAATTATTTTAATTTGTTAATAAATCGATCCTTTTGTATTTAATTAAATTTGTGCCATTTGATACGATATATTGAAAGTAGAAACTGGTTAAAACATAGAGTTTTTTTCATGTTTGGAAGAGTTTTTAAACTATATTAATATAAGTATTCTATAATAAAAACGTAGTGTAGTTCCATTAATGGAACTACGTTTTTACTTATCCTTAAATAAAAATATATTGCGTATCCTTGAATAAAAATTTAGAGGCCGAAAAGCTTGTATTTTGTAAAATGATTAACCTTTTTTGATTTTGTCATTTAAAGTTTGAGACAATGAAGTTGTTCACCGTCTCGGTTTTTTTGGGTGAATTTTGGCTTCTTTGGGCAATGTGAAGATTCGTATCAAAAAACATTTGTATCAAATGGATCAAAATTGAAAATAATTTTTTAAAGCTAAACGAATAGAAAAAAGCTCTGCACAGATGTTTTTTAGTGATAAACATTTAAAAAGCCACCCTTAGGATAAGCTCTGCAAAATTCTGCAAATCTGCAAAATAAATTGCGTAGTTATTTTCAATCATTTTCATGTATTTTAAAATATTTAAATACGCAATTTTTTTGCAGAGTTTTGCAGAGCTTATCCTAAGGTTGGCTTTTTAAATGTTTATCACTAAAAAACATCTGTGCAGAGCTTTTTTCTATTCGTTTAGCTTTAAAAAATTATTTTCAATTTTGATCCATTTGATACAAATGTTTTTTGATACGAATCTTCACATTGCCCTTCTTTGCTATTTAACATAAGAACAGACTTGTTCAAAATTAATTTACCTGAATGATATCGTTATCGTTTATTCTCTAAAAAATGGTCTTTTCTTCAATTTTAAGAAATTGTTAAAAAAAATTTAAAATTTTAGACTTTCGAAATTTTTCTATTATTAAAAAATTATACATTTCTTTAGCTTTAAGTTTATTGTTTAAAGTTCAAAATTTATTTTCAAAAATTGACCTTATTTTTAGTACCATTGACACTTTCTTTTGTCTTTAATTTTTATAATCTTTCAATTTTTATTCGTAACATTCAAAATCATTTAATGAATATAAAATAAGGTGATATTCAAATAATTAAGGTCTGAGGGTCGAAAAAAATCTAGAGGTTACAATTTATAGCTTTAAAGAATTATCCCAACTCTTTAAGATCAAATTCGTTCCGTTTGATTTTTAATGAGTTTCTCTTGGAATATCACAAGAATCTCTTTCATTTAAAATAAAATCGAGGAGGATGATTTTATTTTTTTTCTCAAATTTTCTCGTTTGATTCTCATTTGAATCTCTTTCGATCTCATAAAATCTCTTTAGAAATTTTCCTCATTATATCTCATGTGAATCTCTCTTGAGATGTCGACAAGGGTTTAGGCGAAGTGTGATGGTCGCCAAAAGACAAGTTTTGAGTGGATAATGATTCTTACGAAGGAATATTCGAAAGAGATTTATAATTATAGTCTATTTAAGACCATTAATCAAACCTTAATGAGAACAACTTGAAAAAATTTTACCTAATTCACTTTTCATTAAGAGAGTAAGGGGTAAAGGGTCTTCAAAGATTAATAAGAGTGTGTGTACATGAATGCAAATTTATCAAAGTACGGTTGCCCCATACCCCTCCCCCCTACACGGTTCTCGCAATTAAATGCTTGTAAAGATTTTTTGGATTCTTTGAGTACCCAATTAAAAAAAAATTCAATAAATTTCCAAGAATTTAGCAAGAATTTGTTATCGATAAATATTCATTAAAATTGAAACCGGCTTATCGATATTTTATCACTTTCTGCTTCTCGAGAAATTATCAATAAGAAATTATCGAATATATATTGCAACTTTCTCAATGCTAAATGACGCCCGATTCTCCCGTCAAACATGACATACGTATTTATGGAAGACTAAAGCATGTAAACATTTTGTGGTTCGAATCTCCAATAAGTGCGTATGTCATGACTGACGGGAAAATCATGCGCCATTTAGCATTGAGAAAGTTTCATGTATTCCTTAAAAGTCGTAAAAGTCTTTCATAATTTTCAAAAAGCCAGTTAAGATTTTTTATTGTTCGCCGCTTGAATGTCACTCTACTGATTTGGAAATCATAAGTTGCTAACGTATTGTTATTGTGCGTTTAACATTCTCTCAACTGATGTAAGGTTAAATTTAAACAAACAAGGACGAATACAAAAAGATTGTATTGGTAGTTGCCTTTTCTTCAGGCTTCAATTTGTGCTTGTTAGCAAACACACCGTCTTGCAACACTACTCTCAGATGGACCAGTCATCAATTTTGGGACGAGCGATACAAGAGCTAAAGTACGGAATCCTGAAAAATATCTGTTAAAGGTTAAAAACAAAGCTGTTTTACGAAAAATTCAGGATACAGTCCCGGAAATTAACTTGTCACATGATATCATATGATATCAGCTGACCTCATCTGATGTCATCTGGTATCACCTGAGATCAGTTTCCATCAGAATTCGCTGCAATTCATAAAGTTTGTTAATTCTCTTAATGATATCATCTGATATCATTTGATTTCAACTGATCGGAGCTGACATCATATGATATCAGTATGGTCACAAATTCTGATACGAACTGATATCAGCTGATGTCATATGATATCATGTGACAAGTTAATTTCCGGGACTGTAATATTACTGATCAAAACTGAAGTGGCTTACTTAGATTGAAAAACTCTTCAGTAACATAGAACGAATGCTTATTGAAAGCAGATTAGTTAATCTAGGCATAAAATACGTTTTTTTTGAAAAAAAAAATTTAATTTGTTTGAAAAATGTTAAAAAAATGTCTTTTTTTTTTAAATTGAAATATTTTTGTAAAATTAAAAATAAATAATACTAGAATATCCCCTTAATGGTAAACTTCATAATGTTCTTTATTTGAAATACTTTTGCGCTCTGATTGGTACTATTACTATTATTTTGTTTTAACTGTGTTTTGGTAATTTAAAAATTAGCTAATAGCTCCATTGGCCTCGAATCTAAGAAGCACCTATCAAAACCATTGACAAATCTCCTCTTGGTCTTATTCCATTTTTAATAAGAGAAAGCTTTCAATAGGAATTCGAGTTCTCCTTTATTAAACTTGTCGTAGATCAATCAGTCGCGTACCCAGACACTTTTGGATAGTGTAATGAAGTTCTGTGTGGAGAATATCACTACATACTTTTGTCAATATTTAACTTAAATCACCGGCATTGTAAACAACAAACGGCACTTATTATATTAAAAAATTTTCTAGCTCGGTCACCTTCAAGTTATATCACTCCCAATTTTAATGAAAAATGGGATGATTTGAGTATGAGTTGACTGGAATTAAAATATTAGGGCGTAGCTAACATTGAGGAATAAGGAAACACTTTACGTCAATGGAGCAACGTGACTGAGAACAATAGACGATTGGACTAACACGTACGCATCATATTTCAAAATCTTGTTTTTAACAATCTTAGGACTTCATTAAGTACGAATTTAAATTTGAGGTGATGTATGATCATCTAGACAAACGGACTATGCACTCTAATTAAAAGAAGAATAATGTTATTTTAGTATATTATAGCATCAAGCCTCTTCCCTCTGGTCATGAGTGTGTCCAAGAATAAATATTCATCGTTCTAATGTTTCAAATTACGATTACAAAACGATTCAACTACTCCCTCGATAGTCTTAGACTATTACCTTTCTAGAAATACCTTTAAATCATTAGCTGTAAAGTTAATTAATCATTTTATGTTTTATTCTGTCGATTCATATTTCAAAGAAATCGATATAAAAATTCTTTAAATAAAAATCAGTTAAAATACTAATAAAAAAAGGATAATTGATTAATTGATTTCTGAATTTTTTTTCGAAAAAAAAAACAAAGCAAGCGTTGTATAAAAATCAAGAAATTACTGACAAAAGAATTAAAAAAGGTAATTGATTAACGTGGGAGAAATTTTTAGACCGTGAGAAAGTTTTTCCGTTTGATATTTTATTTTAGTTAATTTTTTAGTTTTCACACTTGTGAAATTTAAATAGTAAGATTATCTGTTTTTGTAAAAGGGAGGAGTTTTAAAAATTTATATTTTTTTTCTTGTGAAACGAAACATTTAAAAACAATTTCGAAAAAATCAGTTCAAAGTGGGCTGCGACAACCACTCAATTTAAAAATAAAACAAATATATCAATGTGTTAAACATAAATGATCAAGGATAGTAAGGCGGTCTTTTTAATTTCTTGAAATTAGATGAAAATTGTACTTGAAAGGAGAGTATGAGAAATTTTTAAAAAAAGCTTTGATAATATAAGTGAGGATTAAGGAGAGAAAGATGTAAAACCTCTTTTTGATTGATTTTCGGAAACCACCACTCTTACATTATAAAATTAAAATGCCTGTCCCTTGTAAGATGCCCCAAATCATAAACGTTACTTAGTTTTTCGTGTTTTTTGAGAGCTAATTTCTCTTCAATTTTATATCTAGATTAGACACAAACCCATCAGCTTTGTAGAGTAGGTCTTTCCTTACAAAAATAGGTGAGGATTTTTCAAACGATAAGTTACTTTTGATACTACAGTATATCTGAAGTATCAATTTTCGTAAATTTTCAAGGAAAAATGCTGAAATTTTTGGAGGAATCGTTTGTATCAAAGCAACTTATTTGTTTAATGACAAACCCTCACCTATTTCTATAGAAATTTATGAGAGAAAGATGTTGAGACACTTTTTTACTTGGTTTTATTGTATCACAGGGGAGGAATAGAATTTAAAGCTTCTAACCTTTATGATTTGGGGCATCTTACCTTTGGTAATAAATTATCAGTCAGTCAGAAATGATGCTGAAAATTTTTTTAGAACGACTTAAAGAATTAATACTTTGGTAAATGAGTTTTCGATAATTTTTCGATTTTTTCTCAAGAATCATTTATCGCTTTTAAAACTATTAAACAATTCTCGATAAAAAATCGATAAAATTTCGATAATTTAAAAATTTATCGATAATTATCATTTTTTTATCGAGAAGGCTTTTAGTTGGGTAGTTCCAATCGTTCGAATATCCGCAATTGTAACCTGGTGATATCACTGTCAAAAACTAAACGAGATCTAAGCTGATATCAAATAAAAATGTCTGTAACGTTTTTCTCGTGAGAACAAATGAGAAAAGTAGGCAAAATCAGGTTGAAAATGAGAGATTGTGTGACAGTAAGAAAACATTTTATTTTTGATTTTTGGAGATTTTTTAATTTATAGAAGACTGTTCAAGCCAAAAAAGGTAACGGACTTTGTTTGGGATTTTCATTCAGTGAATAAAAGGATTAAAACAAAGAACAATACAGGATTTGCATTGAATCTGTGCTTGATTGTATTTTTTGAAAGGATAAAAAAAATTGTAAATTAAAAATTACACAAAAAATAAGATATATTTTGGGGCAATAGGCAAAATTCAAAATAAAAAAAATTCTTCCACTGGTTACGCTGGAAATGGGAATGGAAAATGGGCATTCTAAAAAAAATTAAATTAACAACTTCGTTTGCTATATTTTTGTGTTTAAAAAAAGGTATACTCTTTTTAATGCAACAAATTTTTTGACACTTGATACAAAATTACTTATTCAAACAATCAAAATTTTTATTATACATTTTTTCTTATTACAAACAAAATATTTAATGTCTTATAAAAAACTGAGTTAAGATAAATTTTATGAAAATTTTCAAGATTCATAAAAGTGTAACAAGTACGCTTGCTTTACATCCAATTGTCTTTATTAAATTTTACCATTTTTACACCTTCATTATAATCAGCAAATGTATTAATCGTATGTTTGCTTATATATTCACATTCACTACCTTAACATCCAATTTCACAATCTAAACTGTCCCAAAAATCATCGAACATTTGTCTATTGAGACTAAATCGGGTATGGTTTTTTATCATTTTTACTTAATTTCAGAAAAATTATTCAAAATCAAGGTTTTGTTTCAATCTTTAAATTTTGTTTGAAATAAGAATATTTATTTGCATTAATTTTCACTGGGTATGTTAAGAAATTTTGCTCTTTTTTGAGAAGTTTTTGTTTTGGAGTAAGTACAGTCAAAATTCGATTATATATAATTCGCTTATATATAAATTCGATTATATGTAAATCAAAAAAAGGAGCAGTGACGTTAAAAAGTGTCTGATTCATCCCATCTCGTCCATGTAATTTTCAGGTCATAATTTTCAAAATTTAAGTCGGGTCTAATCCTTTTTACATTATTCGATTATGTATAAAATTCGATTATATTCAAGACGAAAAATATCGCAATTATATATAATCTTATGTCTTAATGTAAATTAAGTGAAAAAAAAATAAATCGCCATAAAAAATTATATATATTGTTAGCGGAAAAGGTGTTGATTGGGTAAGGTTCCATATTGATTAAATGAAAGAAATAGAAGTCTTGTCGAAAGTACTTTATTAGCTAGAACGAACCTAAAGCTTGCAATTAGACTGAACTTAAACTATCTTAAAAACTAACCTAAAACTAACTTAATATATCTCTCAAAAATGTTATTTCATATCTAAGGCAAGTTATTCACAAAGCCTAGTAACTCTAAGTTAAGTTATAAATATTAATTTAGCAACGAGACTAGTTACAAAATGCAACTAGTATGAAAGGTTATATTTAAGAAGAGTTCATAAGTTGAAATTAAATCGCCATAAAAAATTATATATATATACAGTACATATATTAAAAAAAGGTTTAGTTTTATATCTAAATAAATCTATTTTCAGTATGTTTTCGTATAATTAGAATTTGTTTTTAGAAAATTTTAACAATTTAAATTTTTAAAATACTTTATTTGACAAATTTTCATCTAATTTATTTGAAAAAAAAGACTGAGATCAGGAATTTTTTTATAAGGATTTTTTATTTATATCGATAAATGTCAAAAGAAAAAGTTAACATTAACAAAAAAATATTATGGGATTATTTGTCTATATGGTTTTGTAACTGGATTCGATTTTCAACACTTTCTCTTAAATCTGACCCTCTTCTGCTGCAGCCTCGTACATCATGGGTTCATTTTCTTCAGATCTTTTTAGACTTAAGATCTCCAGATCGTTCCGTTACGGTAACGTAACAAAAAAAGAACGGCCTAAAGGGTTCCGTTCCAAAAGGGTTTGGTTCTCAAAGGATTCTCGTTCCGAATGAGTTTCTTCTGTAGTTTTCATAAATTTTATTGAAATTATCGGAAAACCTTTTTTTTATTTGAAATTAATTTAATTCAATTAACTGAGCAAGACTGAGATTTTTACTAGCCAAGTTTTGATCATAAATTTTAGCAACGTCCAGTTTTTACCCTGTTTTCGTTTGAAAGCGTTACTTTGATAAAATTTTTAAATAAAAAAGTTTGAATGTTAAAATTTTCTTTTGACATTTGTCATCTCCAGTTACAAAACCATATAGACAAATAATCCCATAATATTTTTTTGTTAATGTTAACTTTTTCTTTTGACATTTATCGATATAAATAAAAAATCCTTATAAAAAAAATCCTGATCTCAGTCTTTTTTTTCAAATAAATTAGATGAAAATTTGTCAAATAAAGTATTTTAAAAATTTAAATTGTTAAAATTTTCTAAAAACAAATTCTAATTATACGAAAACATACTGAAAATAGATTTATTTAGATATAAAACTAAACCTTTTTTTTAATATATGCCCCTTTAAAATAAAAACATTGGTCTAATACTTAAACAGTTAGCTAAAATGAAAATATCATTGGAACAATTCGAGCCAATAAAGAATTTTTTTAAAAAATATAAAAAATTAATTCAAATATTCCTATTTCCTTTGATATCATTACCAGTTGCTTTTTTTGGCGGAAAAGTTGGACAATGTGCTTTTGTAATCTTAGTTATGTCATTTTATTGGATATTTGAATGCTTTCCTCTGGGTATAACAAGTCTTTTACCGGTATTTTTTTTTCCACTTTTTGGAATCATGAAAACAAAGGAAGTGTCTAAAATTTATTTTCATGTAATTTTTATAATGAAAGTTATTAAGTTTCAATTTTTGTAGAACTTTTTTTTTCTCTAGGACAATGTCATGTTCATATTTGCAAGTCTCATAATTGGTCTTGGCATTGAAACCACTGGTCTACACGAAAAAATAGCCTTGAGGATATGCATGTCAGTTGGTTCTGAACCAAAATGGATCCTATTAGGAATTATGTCAGCAACTGGTTTTTTGTCAATTTGGATTTCGAATACAGCTACTTCGTCAATGATTCTACCAATAGTTGTGTCATTGGTCAAACAAATTGTAAAACTTGATCCGGTTTTTCATAATCCTAAAACAACTAACTTGAGAGAAGGTATTCAAAAAAATTCAATTCTAAAATATTTATCGATCTTTAATTAAACTTTTTTATTCCTAAAGAAAAAATAGAAATGGTTACCAATAATAACAAAGCCGTTGTTAAAGATTACCAAGAGTAATGCTAATTTTTTTAGATTTAGATTAAGACATTAGGTTTTTTAAGCGCTTGAACTGTTGTTAATTACAGTAGACTCGCGATAATCCGTATACAGTTTAATCCGAATAATTTGACATCCGAACAGAAATACCCGGGCTCGGAGCACTTTCCGATACTATTACATGTATTTGATTATCCCTAGATTTTAATCCGTACAGCAATTTACTAGGGCTTTTTGTATACGGATTATCGCGAGTCGACTGTACTGTTTTTTTATTAAAAAAAGTGATGTAACACAAAATGAAACTGAACAAAACAATGACACATCTGACGAGAATGAAGATGTTTTTCAAACAACAAACGCCAAAAAGTTAATAAAAGCATTTTATTTGTCAATTACATATGCAGCGACTATGGGTGGTACTGGAAGTCTCATTGGAACAAGTTCAAATATTGTATTCAAAGGATTCTTTGAAGACAGACATCCAAATGATGCACTCAATTTTTTTACATTCATGCTTTTTTCATTGCCTATTTCAGCGATTTTGATCGTTGTCTGTTGGGTAACTCTTTGCTTAATATGGCTTCCTAAAGGGTATATTAAAAAGACTACTTTGATTTAAAAATAAATCAGTTTTAATTTCCAAATTTTAGAAAATTTATTGGAACTTCACCAAAAGATGTCGGCCCAACATCAATTAGTGCAATCATAAAACAAAAATATGAAAAACTTGGACCTTACACGTGAGTCAAGCACCTTCTTGAAACTTCAAAAGTTGAATTTTAAAGGAATTTTTAATTTTTAGTTGGGAACAAATAAGCATTGGATGTTGGTTCATAATTGTAGTTGTCCTATGGATAACAAGAGACCTCTACTTTGTACCAGGTTGGGGATCTTTATTCACTAAAGAGTAACTATTAAAAAGACCTCATTAAACTTTAAGGGTTAACTCTAGTCTTTTTTTAAAAGTTACATAACAGACACATCATCGGCCATTTTGGTTCTTATCATAATCTGCGCATGGCCAAAACAAAATCCATTCACATCTGAAACATACGAGCCTTTAATGAACTGGAAAACAATTGAAGGTCAATTTCCATGGAGCTTGATTTTTTTGATCGGTGGCTCGTTGGCTATGGCCCAAGGATGCGAAGTAAACAAATTAAGCCTCAAAAGTGACTTTGAATATTTTTAACAAAGTTTTTATTTTTGATAGAAATCTGGTTTGTCAATTTGGTTTGGCGATTTTTTGAAGAGTGTTCTCCCAACACAAAAAATTTTATCATTTTTAGTCATTAGTATTTTCAGTATATTTGGTACTGAATTTATAAGCAACATCTCAATGGCTTCGATAATGCTTCCAATATTGGACTCATTAGCCGAATCAAATCACATAAGTTATTATTATGTGTTATTACCTCAAGCAATAGCTGTCAATTTTTCGTACATGTTTCCAGCTGCTACACCATCAAATGCAGTTGTGTTTGCCGGTGGATACCTTACACTCAAAGACATGGTAACTTTAGAATTTTATTTTAAGATTGTTATGGGAAATATGTTTATCATTTTTATTCCTTAAGATGATAACGGGGATTGTATTGAAATTATTGGCGTTTTTAGTTTTGTTTCTGGCAAGCAACACATGGCTTGAGCTCATTTTTCCTGCTCCAAAATTCTTAGATGTTACTAATTCAACAACTATATTAACAACAACATTAGATTCATTCACCAATGTTTTCAAATATAACATTAGTCTAATTAAATAGGAATAACGTAATTTCTCGATTGAAGTATCATGTTACTTTTTTAGGGTATTCTGTTATACCTTCATGTGGCTTTTTTAGATATTCTACTACTGTAAGTTCTTAGGTTTGGCCCTTTGAATTTAGTGTCCATATGTAAATTAATAAAAATGCACTCAAAACAAAAATCTTTATTGACATGCCACTAAAATCGTATAATTACGTTATTTTAAAAACAATTACAATAAATCTTTTTTAATCCTAAAAATATCTTATTATCAGGGTTTGTTTTTATATGCAACAACATATATTTGCATATTTTTTAAAATCGCGAATGTTGCATTTTTACGTCTACTAACGATATTCATTTGCATATAAATGCATATAATTGCATATCTGGCTTTTTTTCTATTTTTTGAAATAAAATTGAATAAAAATAAATTCCATCATCAGGGTCAAAAAAATTTTCCAAAAAAAAAAATCTAAACTTCATCTGAATTTTCGAAATCAAAGACCTTTTAAAAAAAAACTTGAATTAAAATCGCATATTTTTGCATTTAATTGCATATTTTCACATATTTTTTCATTTTAAATTCGCATAATTTCCTCAAATAAGTCGCATATCAAGTTGCATATGATAGCCGCTGAACTTGCTGATTAAAACAAACCCTGCTTATTATTGAGTTAAAATTCAATACTTAAAAGTAGGGTATCTTTTGACGAATAAAAAATTCGTTTATAGCATAAAAAAATGGAGTATAGAATAAACTTTTTAATATAGAATACTCATCCATTGAACCCAAAAGCTTACCAATATTTATCCAAATAAAAAAGAAATTTACATTTAACCTTTCTTGGGAAGCAAGATTGGCGACTGTATACCTATAAGAGGTCATATTTTAATTTTCTGATTAAATTCCTAATTTATATAAAAATTTTTTAATTTTTTAAAAAAATTCCTTTATTCTATAAAAGTTTTTTTTTATGCGTCAAACGATTTTTTCCTACTTACCGTAAAACCTGGCAAACTACCCCATGGGCTTCTCAATAAAAAATGGTGTGGTACTAAATTAACGAAAAGTTTTTTACCACATATTAAAAAAAATAAAAATACTCGTCAGTAAATCAGCTTAGACGTCAGTAAATCAGCCGGACCGGACAAGATCACTGCATATGTCCTTAAAAATTGTTCCACGTCTTTGTCAAGACCATTGTCGAAAATTTTTATTAAGTCGTATTCTGATGGTATTTTACCCGAATATTGGAAGTTAGCTAACGTCTCGCCTCTGCATAAGAGCGGTCAGTTGGACTCAATTCAAAGCCCGTGCTTGTCTTATGCAGACGATTTGAAGATGCTAGGAGTGTTTAATAAGAACGAATCGGGGTCGACACAACTTCAAAATGATCTTGTCATACTAAACAACTGGACAACTAAATGGTCTACTGAACTAAATGTGCCAAAATGTAAAACAATGTACATCGGTGGACATATGGATAGAACTGGTTATATAGTTCCAATCTCAGATGGTGATGTTATCCTTAATGAAACTCTTGAAGAAAAAGATCTTGGTGTAGTTGTCTCTAATGACTTAAAATGGAACAAACAATGCTCGTCTGCGGCTTCCAAAGCCAACAGAATTTTGGGTCAAATTAAGAACTCGTTCGTATGTTTAGTAAAACAAACATTTAGACTCCTGTACACAGGACTTGTAAGACCGCATCTTGAATATGCCGTAAGTATATGGAACCCTTCAACGAAAGCTAACATAAATATTATTGAAAGAGTCCAAAGAAGAGCGACGAAGCTAGTCAAATGTCTGAGAGATAGGCCGTATCATGAAAGACTCATGGATTTGGATTTAATGAGCTTGGAAGACCGTAGAACAAGAGGTGACCTTATCCAAATGTTTAAAATAGCCAAAGGTCATGAGAAGATCAACCTAATGAATGGAGTGAACCTATCCAAAAGTTTGAAGCTAAACCTAAATCTAAATGCCGAAAGGCGTTAGTATAGTTTACTATACTGCAGTCTCACTAATACTACTACTACTACTACTACTCATTAGTCCGAGGTTAAATAACATAAAAATTTATTAATTTTAATGGGGCTATAATTAAAAAAAGATTAAATTTGACTGGGCTTCTAACGATTTAGTTCGATTTTTTTAGCAAAAATTATAAAATAAAAAAATGAAAAAACTAAAAACTAAAAACGAAAAACACACTATGGTCTCTCTGGAAATCTAGCTTCTTTTTCAAAATCAAGGCAACAAACTTTTAAAAAGAGCTTTCTTTTATAGGTGGGCCTTTTCAAGAATAAGTAAAATGTCTATTAGAATTTTTTATTATTGTGCAAAAGGTCCTTTATAAGTTTCCAAGTTGACACCTTATTGAAGCCCGATTGAGCTCCACCGTTAATTTCTATAATTCCAAGAGTATCAAAGTCTATTGCTCAATTTAGAATGATTATTTTTTATTTGAAGAGGTTTAAGTGCAAATGTCACATGACCAAATTTTAAAGATTATTTTAGAATTAGACTAGAATTATTTCTATTTTTTATTGTCACAACAACGAAAAGCTTTTTTTACATAATCATTTTAAATGTTGCAATATTTCATTAACAAAAATTTCATAAGAATAAAAAGCTTTCTAAACATAAATCATTTGACATAAAATTAACTATTCTTCCAAACAAAAATGAGCCAAATTTTAAATCAAATTTCAACTGACAAAATCATTGGATTTGCGTCACAACATAAGTACATTCTAGCCGGTTTGACGTCATTAGCAAGTTTTTTTTATCTAACTAATAAATTTTACTTTGCCGGTGGTAAATGTTACTCGAAAAAAAGTCTTAATGGTAAGACTGTAATAATCACTGGTGCTAATACGGGTATTGGTAAAGAGACTGCGCTTGATCTAGCTAAACGTGGTGCTCGAGTTATTCTAGCTTGTCGTGATTTAAAAAAAGCATTCGATACAGCTGAACAAATACGTAAACAAACTGGTAATGGAAACGTTTTTGTAGAGCTTTTGGACTTGGCATCGATGGAGTCAATACGAAAATTTAGCGAAAAAATACTCAAACAAGAAGAACGAATTGACATACTCATAAATAACGCTGGTATTATGATGTGTCCAAAATGGAAAACAAAAGACGGTTTCGAAATGCAATTAGGAACTAATCATCTAGGACACTTTTTACTAACAAACTTGTTATTGGACAAGATTAAAGAATCGGCTCCGTCTAGAATCGTAAACGTTTCGTCTTTGGCTAATGAAAAAGGTAAAATGAACTGGGATGATTTAATGTCTGAAAAAAAATACGACCCATCCGAAGCTTATCGTCAATCAAAATTGGCTAATGTTTTATTCACTCGTGAATTGGCTGAAAGACTCAAAGAAACTAATGTAACAACGTATTCATTACATCCAGGAGTTGTTCGAACCGAATTAGGACGATACTTTGTCGATTCGTACGGATGGAAAGCAACATTATTTAAAGTTGTTTTCTTTCCATTATCTCAATGGTGTTTTAAAAATTCAAAAGAAGGCGCTCAGACAAGTATTTATTGTGCTGTTGAGGAGGGCATAGAAAATTTAAGTGGAAGTTATTTTAGTGATTGTAAACCTAAGCAACTTTTACCGCATGCCTTGAATGATTACGATAGAAAAAAGTTATGGCAAATAAGTGAAGAGTTGACTAAATTATAGGCGATGTGTTTTAAAAAGTTTTTTAGTCTAGCTAAATTTCAAATAGATTTATTCTTTAGTTTAATAAAACAATTGACTCGATGTTTTTTTTTTTAGATTTTTACATTCTATTCAAATCGACTATCCTTGGTCAAACTGTCTTTATGCAAAATTGTTTGTTACAACAAAATTTAAAAATTACAAAAGGATAAAACTCTCTTTTATTAAAAAAAATGTATAACAAAAAATATTACACTGGTGATTTAACATCAACAAGAATTTTGGTGAATAATGGATACTTGTATTCACCAAGTATTGTTACATTTAAATCCTCTAAATCATTTAGACCGTCGTTATTCATCTTTAAAACAGATGTAAATAGCATTTTCTCTCGATTTGGATTTAAAATTGACTGTTTATGACCGGACATTTTGTAAATTGCATGTTCATCTTTAGGTCGTTTAATGCATATGTACTTTGATAACATTCTCATGGCGACATCTTATCATTAGAAATATTTAATACTCGTTGTTTTCAACTTGCGAGTTTAGAAATAAGTTGATTGAAAATCATTTTTAAAAATGTTAGACTCTAATACTGTAGAAACATAAGATAAACCATAACTAATTAAGCAGACCTCTCAGAATCTTTACAATGTGAGAAAATACCGTTGATTAAAATAGAGAGAAAATTCAGATTCTTAGGTTAATAAATCGATTCTGAACTTGATAATCGACTTTGATCCAACTAAACTAAAATGAGAACCGTAACTTTTTGTACTGAAAGCATAGCCTGCTTCAAAATGACACCCTGGTTGTCTGTAGACAAGGTATATTTGACTTATGAAATGGCTTTTTAATTCAACTAAACCTTGTTTTCAGCACAAAGAATTGTTCTCTTTAAAGACAACCAGAGTGTCATTTTGAAACAGGCTATGAGATATAAAATTTGTGTTTTTTCTTTTTTTGTAAAAACTTATAGTTTCCGTTTTAGTCCGATTGGGTCATAAATTGATTATCAACTCGTATTGGCATAGGTAAGGTTCCGGAAATACCAAACGTCCACGCTATCTTTGGAAGATCACAGTGACTCGATTTAAACAAATAATAAAACGTTCATGAAAGTTTATGAAAGCTCATGAAAGTTGAGAAATGGACAATCAATCGGAAAGTCTAGTGTTTTAAAAAGCCAATTTTAGGTTCTGAAAAAGGCACCAATTAGGGCAATGTGAAATTTCGTATCAAATATCATTCGTATCAATTTTTAAAATCATTTTTTTGAAGTGAATAAAACCGAATAAACTCTGCAGAGGTGCTTTATTGCTAAAAAAACATTCAAAAGCCACTCTTGGAATTTGCTCTGCAAAAAATTGCGTATTAATTAATTTTGATACCATTGAAAAAGATTTAAATAACTACGCAATTAAATTTGCAGATATGCAGAGTTTTGCAGAGCATATTCCAAAAGTGGCTTTTTATTGTTTTTTAGCAATAAACCACCTCTGCAGGGCTGTTGCTAAAACACGGACCAGCTATTTTTTTAAAAACACGGACCTATGCTTTTTCCTTGAAGGGATAGTACAACTCCGGGTTTTTATACACCATTCGATAGGGAATTTCATGAACTTATATATGGACTACTTTTTGAAATTCATAAAGCAACGATTAGGTAGAAATCCTCAAAAAACCTCTACGGACTTTCGGATTTTTTCACGGACCTATGGTTTTCTCAAAAACTAAAAATAAACTTTAGACCTGCCCATCAGAATTTGATAGAAAATCTTCTAAGCTTTCATTTGAAAAAAAAATCAGCCAGGTAGGATGTATGGTTCTCTGTAAAAATCGATTTTAATACGTGAACTCATATAAGCTGAACGGACAAAAACACAAAATTCAACTTTTGTGTTTGACTTTAAATATAGCACTTTTATATGTCAAATTGTAGCTTTGATCGAGGGCTATATTTTTATGTTAGTACCGAGGTTATGGGAAAACTATATGTGTGGAAGAAAAATATTTATTTATTTTTTTATAATGTTTCAGGCTATGAATCTATCGAACGACTAGTCCCATAACATCGGTACTAACATAAAAATATAGCCCTCGATCAAAGCTACAATTTGACATATAAAAGTGCTATATTTGCCTACCTGGCTGATTTTTTTTTCAAATGAAAGCTTAGAAGATTTTCTATCAAATTCTGATGGGTAGGTCTAAAGTTTATTTTTAGTTTTTGAGAAAACCATAGGTCCGTGAAAAAATCCGAAAGTCCGTAGAGGTTTTTTGAGGATTTCTACCTAATCGTTGCTTTATGAATTTCAAAAAGTAGTCCATATATAAGTTCATGAAATTCCCTATCGAATGGTGTATAAAAACCCGGAGTTGTACTATCCCTTCAAGAAAAAAGCATAGGTCCGTGTTTTTAAAAAAATAGCTGGTCCGTGTTTTAGCAACAGCCCTGCAGAGGTGGTTTATTGCTAAAAAACAATAAAAAGCCACTTTTGGAATATGCTCTGCAAAACTCTGCATATCTGCAAATTTAATTGCGTAGTTATTTAAATCTTTTTCAATGGTATCAAAATTAATTAATACGCAATTTTTTGCAGAGCAAATTCCAAGAGTGGCTTTTGAATGTTTTTTTAGCAATAAAGCACCTCTGCAGAGTTTATTCGGTTTTATTCACTTCAAAAAAATGATTTTAAAAATTGATACGAATGATATTTGATACGAAACTTCACATCGCCCCAAGTAGTTCACTATTTGATTTTTTGATTGACCTTATTCGGCCATAAGTGTACATTAAGTAATCCTTGATAATAAGTTAATCTTAAATTTTACGTTCTTTCCGAATATGTATAAATCATTATTTTTCCGATTTATACAAATATCAGTAAGGGTTTCGAAAGTGGCAAAATATCAGGAGTAGAGTTATGTTGAAATGATTTTTTTGTACTAACTTGTTGTTTTGATGAGTATGAATGAATCGCAAAAATAAAGTGGCAAGACTGGCGAGTGCGAAGAGATTTAAGAATAAATGTTAATTTCCAGTAGCTTACCGTCATCCTCTCCTCCCCAATTCCAGTATCGATTCGAAAATCCATTAAAAGATTCAAAAACATTTGGTTTAATCAACAATACACCACCAACCAACATTTCATACGGATTCCGTTCATAATCGGTCATTTTTTTACTATTCTCAGATCGAATATAAAAACTAAGATGTCTTGGCGAATCACCAAAATTATCACATTCATAAACATTAAAATCACTTTCCGGTATTAAATCAACATCATGAAAAATTAAACACTTTACTTCCGATTTAGGATATTGATTTATTATATACTTATAACCCATATTATACAAACGTCCTTTATTAAATGTTATATTTTTAGTTACATCTTCAACGTACTGTTCAACGACTAGAATTTGATACGAATTAAGATATTGTCGTTGAAAAAAAATATGCATATTAAACAAAAAGTCTTTTAAATTATTCTCACGGTTTAAATATGGCACAATTATGAATGTGACTTTTTGTTCGTCTTTGACAAAATTTTGGACTAATTTGTAATCCCGAAACGGTATGTCTGATATTTGAGTAGGAATTTTGTTTGTTTTTAAATAATTAAAATATAAAAAGTTATGAATACAATGTGGTGTTTGATAGTACAAACCACCTGGTAGTACTTCATCAAAATAGTGTAATGAAGATTTAATACTCGTGAGAAGAAAATTAAATTTATTTAAAAAATAAATTGATTTTGATTGAAAACGTTTGCGTAATTGTTTTAGATTACAACTTTTAAATTTATCGGTTTGTATTAAAGATAATTTTTGGACAAAATTTTTGTTTTTAAGTAAGTGTTCGATAAATTCGCCGCGTAGTAATGGTTTTGGTTGTTTAGGATCACCTAAGGGACATTGTAAATCAAAATTCGATACATTTTGTTTTTGTAAAGCATCTTTAAACAAATTGTATGTAAATAAATGATCACGTAGATAAAAAAATGATTTAACTATAACGATATATGAAATTATTAATTTTATTATTAGGGTACGATTTTTGCGTAATAAAAGTCTACGAATCTGTTTTAAAAACATTTCTAAATAACAAAAAAAAAATAAAGGAATTTTAATATTTAAATTTTTTTTTCTATCTCGTTTAAGATTGAATAATAAAATAATTATTTTGTTTCGTATTTGAATTTAAACAGAAACATACAGTAGGAATGCATTGATGTTTAAACTTTGGCTTTAACTAAAACATGGACTCGGAGTAAGGAATACCGGAACAGGATTGAACCCTAAAATAAGATGGAACATGCTAAAATACGGGAAAAAAAGGAAATGAAAACAATGGAAATGCTGATTTTTAACGGAATCAGGCAAAGTTTTATCGGTATTTTTTACATTCAGCAAGATGCTCGATTCCTATGCTATGTCATCGAACTACGCCGATGACATAGCACTCCTTGAAGAAAGTTTCGATGGGTCTCAAAATCAACTCAACGAAACATCAAATAACGCAAAAGAAGTCGGTCTCAGTATAAACGTAGATAAAACGAAATCGATGATAATTAACGAGTCAAAAGAACGATCACTAGAACTAAACGGTGAAAAAATAGAAATCGTAGATGAATTCAAATATCTCGGGTCAAACATGTTCTCAAGCGAAAAAGATATGAAAAATAGAAAGGGACAAGCATGGTTGGCGTTTAGAAAACTTGAGAAAATCCAAGCCTCCTGTTTATCTGTTCTACTTTATGGAAGCGAGACATGGGTTTTGGATCAAAAACATCTCAGCGAACTTGATAGTTTTGCAACCAGCTGTTACAGACACATGCTGGGAATAAAGAGATTAGACAAAATACCGAACGAACAAGTGTACAAAATGGTTGATCAAATACCAATTTCATTAAAGCTTTCAAAACGACAACTGACTTGGGTTGCTTCGTCGACAAACAGACGAACCAATAACAACATATAGTCTGTATGAACCGAGCCAGCAAATGGGAAAACCAAGACAAGGAAAACAAGCAACGAATTACGCTAGATACATAGCAAATCTAATAAATAAAAACATCCCCCTATCTGTTGAAGAGATCGAGAGGGCAGCACAAAATCGGAAAGAGTGGAGAAGAATTGTGGTCGTGTGTACTACGAAGGTCGAGTGATTGGCTCTCGTAAAACAACTGAATGATGATGATGATAAAAGATGAATTTATTTACCAGGTTTTGGCAAAGGAATTTGGTCCGTATGTGTCTCGTCTTGAGACTCAAATTCACTAAGGGTTTAATCTCGTATTTAAATAGGTAATATTCCAGAATTTGATGCTAAAATTCTTTGCGGAATTCCGCAAAAATCCACATACCGTGTTTTAGGGATAGCTTTAACAAAAAAAATAACCCTATTTATTTTTCAACATCTATTTCTATCACATTTAAGTTTAATCACCGGTATTTCGAATGGACAAGTTGGATGATTTAAGTGTAAGATCATTGTATTTTTTTTGATAAACCAAAACTTAAATATCAAGTTAAAGGTTAATCAATAGACTAGTTCTCTTGTCTAGATTATAAACTGATTAATTCTTCATAATGAGATTTAAAAATTTTGCTGGAAAAGTATCCATTCGTACTCTTCAAGATTATCAGATGCTAAGTTTAACCGAGAAAAAATTATTCAAGTTTCCTGACCTAGTAAGTAAGCTTTCCGTGATCGTTTCCGTGTTTTGGGTTAAATTCCCAAAAAAAAAGTTTCATTTCTTTGTACTAAATTTTCCGTTCTTGGTACGTGGCATTTCCGTATTTCAAGCTCCGATATGGTTTCGTTCCGTAAATCGATTACCTATTTTAGGTTCAATCTTAATTTTTTTTTATAGTTCTTTTCAGGTACAGTATTTCCTTGCTTCCAAGTTCCCTTTTTTGTAGATCCAAGGAGATCAGTTCAGTTCTAACCTTGTGATTTGAAGTAGAACCTCTATTATAAGAATGAAAATAGAGTACCTTATAAATTTGGACTTTAAAAAATAGCATCTATTCTCAGATGAAGATATTTCGAGTCTACTTTTGTAATAAAAAGATGGCTCGTTTACCGAAGATGCTGAGAGAACTTTTATTCTATGCTTGATCAAAGAATTCAAAGTTAAATGTTTAACAAAAGGTACCTAAACATAAAGGCTCCAATGCGTAAATTGAAGCTGGTACAAAGACAAAATTCTTCTGGAAACAATGGAGTGCTGGTATTGAATAAATGTAATTCTAATCATGCTGGATGAGTTACAATTACAGTGTTTTTTGAGTAAATTGAAATTAAATTAACGAATTTACACTCCCTCTACTCAGGCCCGTAGCTACATTGGGGCGAAAGGGCGCGTTCGACCCCCCCCCCCCCCCCCAAAGAAAAACAAGGGGGAACTGCCCCCCCCCCTAAAATTATTTCAACATCTGAAAATTTCAATTGAAGAACAAATAATCTGAAAATTTGAACTTTTTGAGACTTTTGTAAGGGTTCGACCCCCCTAGCAAAAGTCTCTAGCCACGGCCCTGCCTTTACTTGCATGTTATTATTAACTGCTACATCAGCTGTCGACGAAAGAGTCAAGAGAAAAAACTTGCCAACAATTTAACGACACGATTGCGGTAAAATAACGGTAGTTTTTCCTTTTAAATTTTTGGGTCTGGTCGACTTTGTGATCAGGTGTTCACAAAAAAATGTGATCAGTGGTATCAAGTCGAGTTTGTGATCTTGCTGATCACAAAATAAGTGATCATTTTAACAAATAAAAAAAACTAAATTAAAAAAAAATTTATTATGTGATCATTAATTTTATTTTGTGATCAATAACTTTTAGTATTTCAGAAAAATTTGATATTAGAAACATGGGGTACTTGAAAAAAAAATTCCCAACACGAGGCCTATTTAGAAATTTTTACATGCCTAGACCCCCTTCCCCCTGTCAAAAAACCTTTTTCCATTTAACGTCGAGTTTAACTTTTTATCTTAGACAACAAAGCAAGAGAGGCGTAGTCAGAAACTTTTGGGTCGTGTCGCGAACCTCGGGAACCCCTTCTTTCATAAAATCTTCGAAGATCCCTCACCTCTTACTCATTTACTGAAAAGTGTATAAGGTAATTTTTTTCCAGCTGTTCTTGAAAATGGTCCATTCATGGTTCAAACTAGACCATAATTATAATCTCTTTAATGCATTCCTTCGTAAGAATCGTTTTGTAGGAAAAGAAACTATCTCTATCAGCATATGTAACTTAGAACTGACGAGGATATACCCTTTTTTCTACTAAGTTACGTAAAAATGATTTTAAAAAAGTTTAAAAATTAAGTTGCAAAATAATTTTTTTTGGTGATCATAAATTTTGGAATTTTCCCATATTTAGTTTAAAATGATCACTTATTTTGTGATCAGAAAGATCACAAACTCGACTTGATACCACTGATCACATTTTTTTGTGAACACCTGATCACAAAGTCGACCATACCCAAATTTTTAACTCGAATAAATATTATTAACATCCAAATCAAGGTTCTTGTCTAACAAACACATCGAATACTTTTTAATACATATTTAATTATAAGAAAATATTTTCTATGTAAATATGCCTCAAAGAATCAATATTTAAAATTTATTTTTTTTTAAATGAAAAAAAAAAATTTTCAAAAAAAAAAAATCTGTTGGCCAACAATATGTTTCTAATTAGAAAATTGTATTCGAGTCCAGTTTGAAAAAAAAATTTTCAAAAAATTTATTTCTTTGTTTCATAAAACGAGTAAAGTATTTACTCACCAACACCGATACCTTGATTTTCTTTTGTTTTGATTGAAATAATTATACGTGTTTAAATTTTAAAAAAAGTTAAAAAAAAAAATTTCGTAAGTATGTGTGTTTATGTGAGTGTGTTAAGCAGGTAATTTCCAAAAAACAATATTTTCAGATGATAACACAAAATCACCTAAACAACCGAATTTTTTTCGATACCTTTTCAAAAAAAATAAAATAAATTTTTAAAATAAACTTTTTTTTTATTTTATAAAATATATCGCTCATGGTTATTTTAATTTTTTTTTTTTTTCAAGTTGCATAAGATCACTGAATCCTTTATTTTCATTTTATTTTTTGATTATGAAATAACCATGAATTAGTTTTCTGAACGATTTTGTTGTGTTTCATTTTTTTTGTTGTGTGTTCGAGATTTATTCAATTAAGAATTAGCAAGCAGGTGAGTTTTAAATAATTGCCAAATAATTTCCGAATTAAGTTGATTTTTTTTTTAATTAAACAACAACAAATAATAAAAAATTTAAAAATTTCGACTATTGAAGCATATCATATTTTTGTCAAAATAATTGCATAACTTTTTTGACCAAAATTACGACTAAAATTTTAAGGTTATAAAATCTCTTTTATGCAAATTCATACAATTGATTGATTAGTGACTTTTTTTTTGAAAGTTTAAAAAACGTTTGAATTTAGTCATAACGTTGAAACATTTGATTACTAAATAATTTTGATTTTAAAGTCAACTAACTCTTGAAGAAATTTTTCTATTTTAAAGCAGGCTTTGAAAGGTTTTCTGTTAACTCAGTAGAGTCAAAGTCGATTCTCAACACTGCTAAGCTTTATGAAAAAATAAACAAAATTGAAAGCAACTTATTATTTTGTATGATTATTTTTAAAAGCCTTTAAAGATACGTTTCTAAAAGAATACCTTTTTATTTTGATTGTATTAATGAAAATCTTATATTTCAGGGATATCTCAGATTTATCCAAAACGCTAATATATACTTAACTAATGGTTGACTTTACTTGATGTTTTTGTTTAGATGTCTAACAGTCAATTCACGTGGTTCCAATCTTTTGAAACAAATTGTCAAAATCATGAGTTATTGAGTTAGATTTTTGTTTTTGTTCTTCAGTTTCGAGTTGTTCGAGTGCTTGTTCAATCCTTCTTTGGAGGCGTTCTCGTTGGTTTAAGTTATTTTTGGTTTACTTGTTTGTGTTTAGATTGTTTATTCAGTATTGTTGCTTTTGGTAAAAATATGTTTCAGGATCCGTGAAATACAATATTTTAAAAATTTGACACACTGACTTGAGCATTATGTATGAACTAATACTTATAGACAGAGGAGTAGCTAGAGACTTTTTTTAGACAAGTCTTAGACTTTGAATTTAACTTTTTTTCACAATAAGATACCGTAAACGCTCGCAATTATCCCTGAGGCTTAATGCAGAAAGACTTTTTTAAATCCATGAGGTGTAAAGATTTGAAAAAAATTGAAATCTGTTAATTCAATTCTAATTTAAAACCGTTTTTACTGAAAATAATGTCCTTTAATTCAGATGATCGGTAAATTTCCCTGGTCTTAAACTGATTTATCTATTGTCTTTTTTAACTTTATGAGAATTCTTTCCTATATAAAAGACTCATTTGAATTGAATGCACTTTATACACTCTAAAAAAATTTAGTCGTTCTTTTCCTTCTTTGAAAACGGATCTTAAGTGACTAAAGCTACTTATTTGACGGCTTAAAAACGTTTATCTCGCATCTTAGACGCACAAAAACTGTCTTACAGAATTAAGACTCTTTATGGCTCTGAAAACAGTTAAAAGTATCTAAGCCGTTGATTGTGCGTCTAACTTTAAGTCGTAAAAGAAGTGACTTAATCGTCTTATAACCGTCTTTTAAAATGGAAATAAAGCGTCTTAAAATTTTTTAGAGTGTATACTTTACAGAAAGATATCAAAAAAATCAAGGAAACCTTTATGTAAACTTTATGGGTCTTTTTATTAAAAGAGCGCCTAACCGTAATATTATGCACTTAATGTACTTTCCCAACTATTGGTATTTTATATTTTCCCCAAACACCAAAAACCGTATCAAAAAAACCTAACCATAAAATAAGCCATAATCATTTTTTGAAGAGACGACATACTCTCACCCATATACCCATCGGTGTAATTCGATAGTCTGAAATTATGGAGTAATTTTCGGATCAGATTCGTGACCAATAAGTACTTTAATTAATGAATCAAAATTTAACAAAATTTCTTCTTACAGTAGTTCTTGCGAACATGTAACGTTCCGTTCGCAGCCGTTCTTAGAATAAAACGGGCATTAAATAGGATTATGTTCTCCGTTCTAAGGAAGGTTCAGTTCCAAATAAGGGTTCCGTTTCATATATTTATAAACTCTCATCCGTCCAAAGGTGGGTCAAAAATGACCCAACCGATCATAAAAGACCAAGGTGGGTCATTTTTGACCTAATAGAAAAATTAAAAAAAAATCTTGTTTTATCTTACAGTACATTTCTGAAATAAGTTGACATGTTTCGGAGCATTGCTTAAGACGCGCAAACGCATTGCTTAGGCAAAGTGTCAACTAATTTCAGAAATGTACTGTAAATATTTTGTTTTCCATAACCAATAACGAGCTAAAAAAATATCTCTCATTTTTAGAGGCTTGTGTCGTTTGAATTTTGGGCTCAAATCAGGGAAAACGAAAGAAAAATTATATTGGGCCAATAATGACCCACTTTGGTCTTTAATAATTGGATGGATAAGAGTTAATATCGTAAAGGTGCGAATTAATTAACTAAATGTCTTTATCGCATTGTGAAGTTTCGTTCAAAAAGTTCCGTTCGAAATTTAAAAATTTTAAAATTTTTTATAGAAAATGAAGGTTCCATATTTTCAGCGCTTAAAAAACAACTTAAATTGAATTTAATTATGAAATCGGGTATCTTGGAGACTGACTGACAATAATTTGAACAATTCTTCAATTTTTAGCTACATCCTGTTACATCAGTTTTTTACTCAATGTTCATTTCCAATAAAAAATTTCATTTTTTAAATTTCGTACTGAACTTTTTGAACCTTTTCGACGAAATTTCATTACCTGGAACGAACCATATTCAATGTCCGTTCCGTTCTAGGAACGGCTGCGAACGGAACGTTACATTTTCGCAAGAACCACTCAACAAATACTCGATTTACAATGAACAATATACCATATATCCTCGTTTTTTCATGGGTAAATTTCATCCCAGATAAAAATGGATTATATATCTATGTAGATCTCGTTGAGAGCTTTCAATTGATATATAAAAAATGGTCGGTATATACAACAACTATGGGAGGGTATAAGGGTTCTTTAAGACTGAAAGAGAAAAATCAGTTTTCTTCCCAAAATAACTTCACAGAGGGTCAAAATATGGTATAATTTAGTAGCCCTTCATTTACTCAACCTTATTTGAAAATAATTTTGTGCATACCTCACTTCGTGTAAAAGTTACACCCGGGTGTATGTTTTTCAAGGGTCCGAAAATTTCAAGAATTATCGAAAAGTGTTACTGTGACTAGAGTAGATAAAGTTTTTTATTTTAAAAATCTTGTAAAAGAATCGGTAAATTTTATTCAAAAAGTAACAAAAATTCTTATTTATTTTGACTAAACTTTGATGCTTTGAATTTTGAAAGAGTTTTTTTTTGTTGATTTTCTGTTGGACCTTGACTTGACAAAACTTCAACATTTTTTTCAACAATTTCTCCACTAAAAGCTCTTTGTGGTTCAAATTTTTTCATCTCAGCATTAACTGGTTCCTTTTTGGGAGCTTCAATTTTTACAACAGGTTCATTTTCTTTTTCTCGTTTAATCGATGGTGTTTTTTTCAAAATTGATTTTGGTTTATAAAAAACATTGTAAACATCAGCTGGTGAGTTTATTTCCGGTTTCTCACGTGATAACTTTAACCGACGATCTTGTTCTTCGATGTATTCATTGCTGGTGTGTTTGATGTTAATTCTAATGGGCTCGATTTTTTGTTCTTCTTCTTCTTCGTCTTCAGTTTCACTTTCTTCTTCTGACTCTTCTTCTTCTTCACTTTCACTATAAAATTCAACTTGATTAATTGGATCTATTTTTTCAACTTGATCAACGTCTGACCATTTGACTTGTTTTTTAAGGGCTTTTTCGATCTCAAGATTATTCTCTCGATTCACGCTCTTATCGTATTCAGTCATCATATTTCTGAGCTCATCGTTTTCTTCGAATTTTTCACCATAATCCAAATTTTTAACATCCTCTTCAAATTTGGACATAAAATTTTGACCGTCATTTACTACTTCAACAACGTCTTGATCTTCCAATTCCTCTATCTTGTTCTCTTTTGGTTTGTAAAGACTTTTACGATCTTTTTCAACTTCAGTTGTTAATTCTTTGGCTGTTTTTAACGCTTTCTCTTGTAACTTTTTTCTAAGCTCAAGTTTTTCGTCTTCAGTGAGATTTTTTTTAACCTTTTGTTTCTCTTTTTCCTCGTATTTTTCTTCAATATTAACATACTCTCCTTTTTCCTTTGACAAAAAAATAAATCAAGTCGAAACACAAAAATTTTGAACCCTTACTTGTAACAAATTTTTTGTCCAATCGTTCTGTTCTTGAAGAATTTTTTTTTCTTTTCCAAGATCTTCAAGAAATTTTTCAATATTTAATAATCGACGATCGATTAAATCACATGATTGTTTGGCTGACTTTTCAACAAACCAATTATCACCTAACAGGACTAAAATTTCGTTTGTGTTTACTATACGACCAGTCATGAAAGCAACTTTTGATATTGGTACCATGACATCGTAGCGTAATTCATGAGGCAATGTTTCAAGTCGAGATTTTAAAGTGAGATAATCGGTTTTAAATTTTTGCCAATTTGAAATCTTTTGATCACATATTTGAAGGTACTAATTAAAAAAAGAGGTTAATTTAAATCGCGGCTCTTTGAATTTAAGATAAAGAGTGTTACGCTTTCTTGTTCTTTTTTAAGTCGAACAAAATGTTCCAATTTTTCAAAACTCTCAGAAGACATTTTTAAGTTTTTAATTTTATTTTTTTTTGAAAATTTTCAATAAATTTAAATTAGAAAAATTTGAATTGAATTGGTGTGATCATGTGATTTTTGATGATTTCATTTTTTTGTCTTTGAAATTCCGTCAATTGGGTCTAACAGGACTCGATAATTTGAGTTACGTCTCTTTGGATACGAGCTCATCTTACAATGAAATCAGAAGGATCTATCATTGAAGAAGATTTACACTATTTTTGTAATAATAATCGAACCTTGAAAAACAAACACGGGTGTATTTTTGAAAACAAACACCCAGGTGTAACTTTTACGTTGAATTCGTAGCGCGTCACTGGTCCTCTCTATCCTTTTGATATCGTTTGAACCATCGATTCTGAAATCTGGTTATTATGGATCCTTGAAAAACATACACCCAGGTGTAACTTTTACATGAAGTGGGGTATGCAAAAAATTATTTTTTATAAAAGGTAGAGTAAATGAAGGGCTACAAAATATACCCCCTGTGAAGTTGTTTGTATTAATATTAATATTAATTTGTATCTAAAACCGAGAATCCCAGCTTAAAATGGACTATACATCTATGTAAATCTCGTTGAGAGCTTTCGATTGATATATAAAAAATAGGGGGTGTATAAAACAGCTATAGGGAGTAAATGAGCGTCATTTATGACTGAAAAGTGAAAAATAAGTTTTCTTCCCAAAATAACTTCACACGGGTATGTTTTTCAAGGGTCTACAATAATCAGATTTCAGAATCGGTGATTCGAACGATATCGAAAGGATAGAGAGGACCAGTGACGCACTATGAATTCAACTAGTCCTACATGAGATTAAGTCTAATGTTCCGATTTTGTCTTCATAAGCATAAATTAAAAAACCTATTATTCATAAAATTGTGAAATTAAAATAAAAAATTAAAATTTTATTTCAATAAAAAAATTAGAAAATTAGACTTCATTTAAAAATGGCTAGTTATTTTGATGAACATGATTGTGAACCATTAGGTCATAATGAAACACCAAATGAACAATTACTTTTAGCTCGTTTGTTAATCGATTCAGGCATTGCGAATGTTTTAGAAATGTCTTATCCAAATTTAATGAATCAAAATTTAGCACCTCCAATTAGTAAAAAATGGTTGGCTAACGAATTTCCGAAGCACTGTTTTCCAGAAAAGGAAAAAGTTGGACATAAATGTCCTATTTGTTTGCTTAAATTCGAGAGTGATGCTCAAAGTCAAGGTGTCCAATTACCCGATTGTGGTCATATATTTCATCGTGAATGTATTTTAAAGTGGTTTGAAAAAACTTGTAGTTGTCCTTTGTGTAGACAAGAAATGCCCACTGATGATCCAAATTATGAAGAGTTTAAACGACAAAAAAAACGTGAAAAAGTCAAACAACAAGAATTAGAAGATTTACATAACGCCATGTACTCTTAATAAATTATATGTAAATTACTTTTAAATGAATACATTTTTAGACGAATAAACAACATTAAAAATCATTTAGTTTTAGAGTTCATTTTATAGTTTTCATCCCACTATGGCTTGAGGAAAAACTTTATTTCCTTTTAAAAACAGACCATTTCTTTAATACAATGGTTTTTTGCAATCAAGAATTCTTATTTAGTTTAACAAGCACCTCGGTGTTGGACGGAAAAAGCAGAGGGGTATGGGTTTATGATTTTTATATCTAATGTTGGGCCAAACTTTTTCAAAACTTGTCAAAAAAAAAGACTCCTGAAACTTAAAATTTACTAACTTTTTTCAATAAAATTCTGTCCCAACTTATAGATTTCGGTGTGGTAAGCTTAGTAAAAGTGTCATCTTAGCATATGATTAAAATTTTCTAGGCCATGCTAATGGCCAAATTGAAAAAATGACCGGGTGTCGGTTACCCAACACTATTCATATCGCTGAAACACTGATTTTAAAATTCAATTTCAAAAAGTAAACGAAAATTCCAACTTCAAAGAGAATCAGTAAAATAAGAAGCCATTTTTTTAACTTGAAATTAAATTCAAATTTCATTAACTCCGGTACTTGGATTCAATTCATTCATGATTTTCTGTTTATTTTTTCAAAAATATAATTCGAAAAGTCTTAGCAAATTCTGTTGAATACGCCAGGAGGTACGATATGAAGGTTCAAGACAGCACTCTTCTCTTGTTCACTGATTCTTTTTTGTACTCCATTTTGATGAATTTTTTGTCATGTTCGACATTTCATCGTGGTCATCCTCTGAATATTTTTCCTTTAGCACTCTTTTACTAACCGTAGAGTTTACCAGTTGCAGATTCTATTTATGATAAAGACTCGAGTTAGCAAATTTTTACCATTAAATTAGACTCAAGCATGATAGGTCGTTAATTTTTCAAGCGCCAAACATAATATTTACTTTTTCAAACATGCTTAACATAATATTCTTAATAAAATTTACTAAACAGATTTTCAACTGACGAAATTAGTTTCTTTTACATCACGAAAATTGAATAAAAAAAAAGTGAAAAAAAAAGCTTCTTATAAGATTTCTGAATACCTGTATATTTGCAAGAAGCTATGAACCTATTATGTTTGTACGATGTCACAAATATTTAAAATTGTTGTTTAATTCAACATTAAAAATCTATTAATCATACAAAAGAAATTATCTAAGATTAAATTACTAGTTAAATAGAAAAAAAAATTTATGTGTAGATTTAAAATAGGGCGACATTTTGAAAGCATAATTTTAAAAGTTATAAAAAAACCTGTTTTTTCGCTTTTTATCGTTTTCATTATTTTAGATTTTTAAAAATTTTGAGATGGATCTTTTTAATTTGGGTAAATCGTTTTTGGGCGGTAGCGGTGGCAACAGTGGCGGCGGCGGTGGTATGAATCCGTTCACTGTTTTTAAACAATTCGATCGAAATGGCGATGGTAAAATAACTGAAGATGATTTTGTAATGGCAATTTCACATTTAGGTCTTGGCTCTGTTGGTGAGCATGCTGTACGTGGAGTATTCAAACAAATAGACACAAACAGAAATGGTAAATTAGACTTGTCTGAAGCATTAGCCGGTTTCGAACACATCAAGAATTTTCTACCCCACGGTAAAAATTAGAAATTTAAATTGTTTTTTTTAATAAGATTTTTATTAGAATAAAGTAAATTTAAATTAGAAAATTTTTCTTTTTATTGAGCTGGTGGCCCTCTGAAAATAGATTGTAAAGTACGAAAAGCGCGAAATGCTTCCATTAACTCAAGTTTTCCATTTTTATTTGTGTCAATTTGTTTGAAAGCAGCACGTACTGCAAATTCGCCAACTTGACCTAAACCATACCCTTCAACAGCCAAAACAAAATCATCTTCAGTAATTGATCCATCGCCATTACGATCAAATTGTTTTAAAATATTCAATGGGCTCATGCCACCAGGCTCACTGCCGTTTCCTGACAAAGCTTTAACGCCATAGTTGAAAAGATTTTCCATTTTATTAAGTTTTATAAAATATATTGAATATTTTTATGTTCATAATTTTTATTTTATATAAAATATATTTAAATAAATGAAACGCTTGAGTTGTTTTTAACAAAATGGGGACTTTGGATTCATAAAAATGTAATTATTTAGATTGGAAAATTTTTTAGAAACAAATTTTCTTTTAAATAATAATAATTTTCAACCTAAAAATAATTTTCTTTTTTTCGTTAATTAACAAAATTAGTCCTAGATTTAACGATTTTTTTTCTATTTAGATTTTTTTCATCTTTTACTGCCTTGATGCACCTCTTAAATCTAGATTTTTTTCAAAGAACCATCAATCAACAAGCAGATTGGTAAATGGATGTCTCGAGTGTCTCAGTACTCAGAGTATTGGTGTTTTTTATAGAAAGTTAAAAAATCATTATACTCCTTAATCAATTTCGTGCTTAATACTTTATTAATTTTCTTTTAGACACAATTGCTTCGTATAATTCATTAATTTTACGGAGTGACTTTTGACACAGTATAAACATTATGTGCAAGTATTCTGGTTATATTGACACATTGCTACATTTACTGTGAAATTTAAGAATTTCAGCATTTAATCAGTCAACTATCTAACTCTGAAGGAGCCAAGACTCAATAAAAATTATAAATAAGTTTCGAATAAACTCCTGTACTCGTTAAAAGCGAACGATAATCTTATAAGGCTCTCAAGTCTGGTACTATTGCTGGTTAAATATGTTTAAAACGAGGTTAATTCGGTTCGAAATTCTTCCAATTTTTACACTATTAGCTCGAGTTATAAGACATATAATCAGGGATATCTATTCATTCACATTAGTCATTTCTGAAGGCTCATGAATTTTCATTTTCCAATGAAGATCAAAATCTATCAACTCTATTAATCTAATCAACGACATGGAAAACAGAAGATTATCTCTCCACTCAAAATTCACGAACTTTCAGAAATGAGCATTTAGATATTATCCATCTATTATTCCTGATAGTATTATGGAAATGGAAAAAAAGCAAAATTATTCTGAAAAGATTTAAGTTTTCCTCGGTTTTGTTTAAAGAGAATCATTATCAACCAAAAACCTGTATATCAGGTATTTATCAACGGCTGTTGTTAAAACACGAATCACGGAATATCCGACCTGAATTTTTTATATACCATTCGATGCATAACTTGTCCGTGTAAAAAACGAAAGTCCGTAAGGTTTTCTGACAATTACTACTGAACGGTTACTTTTTCTTTTTCAAAAAGTGGTCTTTCTTTTTCAAAAAGTGGTCTTTATCAAAAACGATCATAAAATTTCCTATCGAGTGGTATGTAAAGATTCAGGTTGGGTATTCCCTTCGAGAATAAAGCATGAAACTAGAAAAATTCCGATTAGAACATGTTGTGAAAGAAAACTGTTTTATGTGTCAATATCGTCGCCCTTAATTTTAATGGTTGATCCTAAAATACGGAATCCATAAAACGGATTTTTTTTACGGAACGCCTACTAAATTACGGAATACGGAATAAGCCTAAAATACGGAATCTTTTTTTGGGTCTTGTCGACTTTGTGATCTTGGGGTTCACATAATCTGTGATCAAGGCCATCTTGCTGGTTTTGTGACCGACAATGATCACAAAATGTTTGATCACGTGCTTTTTTATTTATTTATAAAATATTTTGATCACGTCTAAGATTTTAAAGATCACACAAATTTAAAAAAGATCACACTTGTCACACATACGACTTTAATTAAATAGATAACATAATTAGAAACAACGTAGCGTTACCAAACCAAAAATATAATTAGAAACAACGTAGCGTTACTAAACTAAATTGAGAACACATGCGGGTGTGCTAATAAAACAATTCTATTATAAAGAGAGTTACTTTTATTATTTTATTGGATTTTATGTTTTAACTAGTTTTAAATAAAGTATTACAATTCTATATATCTTTTAATAAGAAACTCTTGGACTTCGGTGCGCAACGAAGACTAGGAGCTTAACAGTTGGTAGCAGCTAGTAGAATTCACTGATATATGAGTAATAACCCATATTTAAGATTCTCCAAGGACCAAATTAACAATCAAAAAACAGATAGATTTGAAAGATTATTAAAAAGGAGAATGAGTAAAAACGATGATCTTGATATGATGGATACAAGATCTACGAGCATGACGTCATGGGGTCAACTGACCATTGAACAAATCGCTCAGCAATTGGGAATGAGCGAGGAAAAGGTAGCTTCATTGAGTCCGGAGCAAATCGAAGCTGCTAGAAAGAAAATTTTCGAGAAACATGAAGAAATAATTAAGAATCAACAAGCCCAGCAACATCCACCACAAACACAAATGAGCCTTCAACAACAGCAACAACAAATGTATCAATACTCCGCAAATCATGGACAAAGTGGTGATGCCAAACAAGAGCGTATTAATTATTTAACGCAAACAAATCATGACCTACAGAACATGGTAATTAAATTGCAAAATCAATTGATGGACCTTTCGCTAAATCTAGGTAAAAGCACCATACCTACAGTAGACGTTAAGATTAATCCCGAATCTCTAAGTGGTAACAAAAAAGATTTCACCTTTGTACCTTGTCGGAATGTGCCAATTTTCAAAGGGGATCAGAAACAGGATATCAATAGCTGGTTTTTTAAAGTTTCTAACAGCTTTAAGAACGACAAGCTTGACCAGTCGCTCTGGGTAAGCTATGCCTGGTATTACTTAGAGGATAAGCCTCTAGAGAATTATATCAGTATTACAAAGGAGAATCCAAGAATCACTTGGGATAACTTTGTTAAATTGTTTAAAAGTTTTTACATCAGATTAGACAAGGACCAAAAAACGATCGATGAATTCATGTCGATCAAACAAGATAAATCGTTCAACGAATACTTGTCTAAGTTTTTGAATTTGTCGGCACAACTACCAGGTTTACTCCCTGAGTACAAAAGACAAATCTTTATTAATGGACTGATGGCTAAAACTAAAAACCACGTAATGCTTGCATCTCCAAAATCAATGGAGGAAGCAGTTGAATTGGCACGTCGTTCTGAAGAGATAAATCATAATAAAGAACATAGAGTTATGAGGAGTACAAAGGACAATGATAGATCAAATATCATTTGCAGAAATTGTAACAAAAGAGGTCATATAGAAAGATTCTGTAAAAGTCGGAAACATGATAGTTCTAACAGAGGTCAGGCAAATGCAAGGAAGAATAGCAACGATCTTGAGAGAACATCGTACTCAAAGAACTCTTACGATAAGAAACAAAAGTCGAATCAACAGAGACGTAAAGACAGAAGTTATTTAGCTGAGAATTATGAAGATCCAAAAACACTTTTGGCTAAGTACGATGTTAAGAGTTACATGGCAGGTCAGTCAAAGATGAGAAGAGCTCTGTCAAATAATTCGACGGATCAATTATTAACTGTGCAAGGCATGGTTGAGAATATGGAGGTGAATGGCATCATCGATACCGGTTCATCCACTTGCGTTATCTCGAAGTCTTTAGTCGATAAGCTTGGAATAGAATATTACGAAGCTGACTTTACACTGACGTTAGCAAGTGGCAAAAAGGAACGACCTTATGGTATAACCAATCCTCTTCGACTTGAATTTTTCGGTAAATCAGCTGATGTATGCTGTACTATTACGAACATTAGCGATGACATATTAATCGGCTTGGATTGGATAAACGAAACTGGTTTGATAATAGACTCGAAGAATAGAAGATGTTTTATCCCACCAGAATCAAATATTGAAAATCTTGATGACGATGACGTAAGAGAAGTTTCTTTTTTATCAGAATTAGCTGAGGAGGAACTAACAACACTAGAAATAGAAAACGATTCAAGTTGGAATACAGAGGTAAGAAACGATCTAATTGATCCTAGCGTACTTAAATCAGATGAGTTGAAGGAGTGTAGAAAGTTTTTAAGGACAATCGACGACGGCTTCGCTAAGGATTACTCTAGTATTGGTTGCTGTAACGTTAGAAAACACTCAATTAGATGTGAACTTAAGCATCCAATTTATCTACCACCATTCCGGAAGTCAGAAAAAGAAAGGGAAGAAATAAAGGCTGAGGTAGATAAAATGTTAAAGGCAGGAATAATTAGACCATCGAACAGTCCCTGGTCTTTCCCTGTAGTTATGATTGGTAAGAAGGATGGAAGTAAACGTTTCTGTGTTGATTACAGAAAACTTAACGCATCAACACTTCCAGATCCTTTTCCGATTCCACGAATAGACGATGTCCTGGATAGCATGTCCGGGGCACAATGGTTTTCTTCATTGGATCTAAAGTCAGGGTATTGGCAAATGAAACTTGATAAGCAATCCATACCCATGACCGCGTTTTCAACGCCAGATGGGCATTATGAATTTTTAAGACTTCCTTTTGGTCTTAAAAACGCCCCAGCAGATTTCAGTCGCTTAATGCATCAGTTACTGGGACATTTAGGCTTTGTAAGGATTTACATTGACGACATTACGGTTTTCTCAAAATCACTGCAGGAACACTTTGAACATCTTAAAATTGTTTTAGATATCCTGGATAAGGCGGGTTTAAAGTTGAATCAGGAAAAATGCTCACTCTTCAGACGTTCGATCAAAGTACTTGGGTTTAATGTTTCCAAAGACGGTGTTCAGATGAATAAATCCAAACTTGACTGTATTAGAAACAGAAAACGTCCGGAAAATATTAAGCAAATCCAAGAATTCTTTGGTTTGACGAATCACTTTCGTAGGTTTGTCAAAGATTACGCTAAAATAACGTACCCGATCAACAATTTATTAAAAAAGAACGTACCGTTTATTTGGTCTCTCGAATGTGACGAGGCATTCAACACATTAAAAGACCGTTTATTAGAGTATCCTATTTTAAGACCCCCCAACATGAAAAAAACTTTTTTCTTATATGTCGATGCATCAGATAAAGCGATAGGTGCAATACTGTGTCAACGCGATGACGACGGTAATGAATATGTAGTTATGTATGCCTCACGTACGTTAAAGGGGGCCGAACTACACTACGGGATAACAGAAAAAGAGTGTTTAGCTCTTGTCTGGGCCGTAAAGTATTTTAGAGTATACTTATACGGAACAAGGTTCAAAGCAATCACGGACCATATTGCTTTGAAGTGGTTAATGAGTATTAGAGAACCCACCGGTAGGTTAGCAAGATGGGCGTTGTATCTGCAAGTTTATGATTTTGAAATTATACACCGGAAAGGTTCGGCTCATGGAAATGTAGATGCACTCAGCCGTCCAGTTTTTTATAACTTGAGACCACGTGCTAAAAATATGGAAGATGTAATAGATAATAATCAGGACGCTCAAGAAAAACTTTTAGACCCGTATGATGATTCTGCATTAATTCACGAATTACGAAAGTTTCTCAAAATTTTATGTTTGAGAATGGAGTACTTTATTCTAATGGTAAGAGTAAGTACGACCCGGAAAAATTTTTAGTAGTACCGAGAAAAGAGGACCGTAAAAAATTAATTGAAAAAGCTCATTTAGAAGATGGTCATCATGGTCCGGATTCCACTTTAAGAAGACTCAAACAAGATTACTATTGGAAGAATATGACTAAAGACACAAAATACGTAGTTGAACGATGTATTCCTTGTCAAAAACATGATATAAAGAGACAGGTTTCCCATCCAGCAAAAGCAAAGAAAGCAAAGTCAATCTTTGAGTGTGTAGCTTTTGATCTAGTGCTTGGTCTCCCGGAGACTCCAACAGGTGAAAAGATAGTCTTAACAGCCACTGATCGGGTATCACATAAAGCATGGGGTTTCGGTTTACGCTCTAAACAAAAGGAAGAGGTAGCCCAAGCAATGTGGGCTTTAATCTCAGAACATGGGCCTTTTAAAGAAGCTCTTTCAGATCAGGGTAAAGAGTTTCTGAATGAAGCTGTCTCGGCTCTTTTAAGGGTAAACGGTATTGAGAGAAGAGTAACTTCATCATATCATCCTCAAACAAATGGAATTACCGAACGATTCAATAAAACACTAATAACGTCTCTTAAAAAACATGCGGATGCAAACCCTGAGGAATGGTTAGATTGGCTGCCGTATGTTCTCCTTGCGTATAATACAAAAATTCATTCAGCTACAGGCTTTAGCCCATTCGAACTCTATTACGGTCGTAAATGTAATAAATTTGAAGATTACAGAGAGGATAATGATGAAGATGAATCAGATGCCATTATCAAAAGAGCAATAGAGATCAGAAAACATCAAGAAGTAACTATTCCATTGGCAAATGAAACCGCCGATAAGAATCGAGAAAGACAAAAAAATGTTCAAGATAAGAGAAGTAATGTAGATGATAAAGTCTTAGAAATCGGTACGTACGTCTATATAAAAAATAAGCCGATAAAGGGTAAATTGGAACCAAATTACTTGGGTCCATACGTTGTTAGTGGATATGGTAGAGGGGGCAACTATAAACTAAATACAGTGAGTGGTATTTACGTTAAAACAGCACCAAGAGATCAATTGAAAGTAGTTGCTAAGCCTGAAGAAAAACAAGTAGACTTCAAAGTCGAAAAGATCCTGGATTGGAGAACTAGAAATGGCAAGATCGAGTATTTTGTAAAATGGATCAATTCAAAAGAAGCTGAAAACTCGTGGATACAAGAAAACCATATTGACAATATTGAAGTAATCCAGAAATTCCACGATAAACTCCACCAGAATTCATTTATGTCAAAAACCAGGTACGGTCTGCTTCATTTGACGTTAATTTTTCTACTTCTTTTAAGTCCAGTTTTCGGATATAATATTGAGAACTCTATGCAATACTGTCAAACAAACTCGGCAAAGCTAATAGATCTAAACGTCAAAACATGCAAATTCAATTACAGTTTTAATGGTAAACAAGAGAGATTTTCGATTCTCCAAAAGCGAAAATTCATGATAGATGGATACGGCTACTTATGCGAGATAAATCGAGTGATAGCTAAAACTTACAGACCATTATTTAGCCACGATGAGATTAACTATTTTTCAGAAAAAGTTAGCGTTTCAGTATTTGAATGTTGGCGAATGATACACAATCAGAAATGTAATACAAAGCCAATGTTTTGTGTTGAGTCAAGATGTACTTTTGACGATAAACCAAAGCTTGATTTCAAACTTTGGCAAACTCTTGAGTTTGACATTTTGAATTGTCAAGTTGAGAAAAAATTGATTAGATCAAATACTCCTAATAATATTTTTGGGTTGAATTTCGATAAGAGTTTTAGGATTACAACGGGTTGTAAGACGGAAGATGAACACTGTTTTATTGACCACAAAGTATTGGTATGGAGAAAAGATATAGCTAGAGAATGTGACTTAAAGCTTATCGGAAAGGTAAATATGAAGAATTCACATAATATTTTCTTTAACGAAAAAGAAAGGCTATTGTTCGAAATAACAGGAAACGAAACACATTGTAACCACACAGTATTAAAGTCTACTAGTGGTTTATATCTTGCAATTAATTTTACATTGGAAGACTGGAATAATGACATGGATAGCAATGACCTAGTCGATTTGGCTTTGGCCGACTCAGATTTCAAAACTTTTGATGTCTATCGAAAAATTAAGATCGAATCGGCTCAATCAAATTGTCTTATTTTTCTTGGATTGTTAAGATCTTTAAGAAACTCGAAAGGAGTCTCTCGTGTAAATGATCCGTATGGAAATGAATTAGTGATATATTCTGACAAGCAAGACATTTATCAGCTAGTCTGTGTACCAATATACAATGTATCAACTATAGATATTTCAGTGTGTTTTGAGGAACTCGAAGTCAAGGTTAATAATTTAACAGGTTTCCTCGGAGCTAATGGTATTGTCTTAGATAGATCTAAAGAGATACCATGCGACTCAATATCAAATCATTACTTAGACGAAGAAAATTCTATTCTATATTTTCGTAAACAGAAATCAATCGTTAGATTCAATTTCACAATGGCAAAAACAAAAATTAAATACAAGAATATTAATATTTTCGACTTGTCGTTTCATCACTATGAGAAGATACTGAGTCAAATAAGCGATGTTGTTTTAGATGACCGCAGTAACTTGATACCTTTGTATCCAGAGGACATAACCAGCCATCAAACACATGATGAATCAAAATTGAGTAAAGTTTTGAATACTGTGTCCGTTTGGTATGAAGATTTAAGTTCTAAATTCAAGTGGTTAATACCCGCAATGTTCAGCTTAAGTATTTCAATTTCATTTTTAAGTTGGTTAGCGTGCTGTATCAGATGTTGTCCAATAAAGAAAAAGAAACAAAGAATCAAACGAGAACTCTTTAGTGTAGACAGTTTGAACACCATTAATGTCGAAAGTGTTCAAATTGACAGAAAAGGTCAATCGAAAGTTAAAAAAAACATTGAGGACAATGTAACCTTCAAGAGGGGGGGTACTGTCACACATACGACTTTAATTAAATAGATAACATAATTAGAAACAACGTAGCGTTACCAAACCAAAAATATAATTAGAAACAACGTAGCGTTACTAAACTAAATTGAGAACACATGCGGGTGTGCTAATAAAACAATTCTATTATAAAGAGAGTTACTTTTATTATTTTATTGGATTTTATGTTTTAACTAGTTTTAAATAAAGTATTACAATTCTATATATCTTTTAATAAGAAACTCTTGGACTTCGGTGCGCAACGAAGACTAGGAGCTTAACACACTGATAGTCCAAGCTCTTTTAAAAATTTTTGCTTATGTTATTTCCCCCCAGCGTTAACTCGCTATTAATGAAATCTCAGTAAATTCGAGCAATTAAGTTAACATTTTTACCGTTTTTTATTGTAAATGCTTTCGTCCATTTTTAAGGAAAAATAAATACCGTAAAAGCCCAAGAGTCAACCCATGGGGTAAAAGAAAATTGACCGTTCAGTAACAGCTCTTAGAAAATGGGGCAAGTCTTATGGTAAAATAAGTAAGGAACACATTTTGTAGATTTAATAGGCGTAGATGCAAAGTTCATTTGGACTTTATTTTTAAAAATTTCGTTGATAACTATTTTTTTTAAAGATCACATCAATTTAAATTTTTGATCACACATTTCTAATTCATCCAATTTTTTAAAATTATAAGATCACAAAAACAGTGATCAGTAAAATTTTAGACATCATCGGTCACAAAACCAGCAAGATGACCTTGATCACATATTATGTGAACCCCAAGATCACAAAGTCGACAGGACCCCTTTTTTTAATAGAATACGGAATTTCTCAAAACTATAATGCGTAATTTAACATAAAATACGGAAATGATAAAACACTGAATATTTTTTACGGAATTCCTATTAAAATACGGAACATATAAGGAACGGACATAAATAAAATTGTTGATTTATTACAGATCAGCACATTCATGGCGTTAAGTCTTGATCATCGTTGTGCAATACTGTATAAATGAGCAGTACAATAGTGTAACATGAAATGTACAAGAGTGTAACAATAGAAAAAAAAATTTAATGAAAATTTTATTTTAAAACATTGACAAAACAATATTTTATTCTAAGTTTAATTCAAACATTTTTTAATTTTCGAATTGGTATAAACAAACTTTGTTCAATATCAGGCTCACGATCAATAATCCAAAATATATTATGTTTAACAATATCTAATGCTTGTAATCGTTGTAGAGCACCACCGCCAGGAAATGTCGTATCAAAGAAAAATTCCATCTTTAAAACAAAAAAATGAAATGAAAAATTCTAAGTTCTCCAGAAACTTTTCAACTAACCTCTTCCAACAAAAGTTGAGTTCCAAATGATGAACAAATGCTTTTGACTGCATTAGCCAGTGTTCTACTACTTGAGCCGAATCTAAAAAAAAATCAATTTTTCTTAAAACAGAACAGTTTGATTCGCTCTATATTTTTACTTTGCTGTAATTTCTGGCCAAAAGTGTCTTACAAAATACCATGCCATGTAACGTCCAGATGGATTCCTAGATATTTCTGTCAAAAGAGTAAAAAAATCTTGAGCTCTTATTTTTGAATCGGATCTAAGCAGCTCTTCTAATTCTCTAAACAAAAAATTTAAAACTAAAAGTTATTTTAAAGCCTTCGAATTTGAGGCCTACATATCAATAATCCATAAGAGTCTTGAATTTGCAATTGCACTAAGTACTTGAGCTCTCTCTTGCGGATCAACTGTCAATGAATAAATATCAAATACTTTAAACCAATCCAAGTAATCATAAGTATTTTGTAAATGATATTTCATTACAAAGCTTCTCAAATTAGGGACAACGCTAGAAACAAAAAGTCAATAAATGAAATACGCTTCAAGAGGGTGGGTTTAGAACTTACTTATTTTGAACATTTGTCGGATTGGTAAAATAATCTTCATCGATTCTTTCAAACTGTCTAGTAGCGTTTAAAAGACAATTTTCATCTTGCATTCGACACAAAAAGTCAATTAAACTTGACTTTAAAAGTCTTTCTTGATGACTTCCAGTATCATCCCAAATGTTTGTGTTACTTGTTATACTTCTTACAATATCAGATCCAAATTCTTTGAGACTCAAAAAACCTGGTCTATGCTCTAAAATTGTAGCTATTTTATTCATATGCCATGTGAATGTTCTCCACGGTACGTAATCTCTTTCCCAAACTTCCATATAATTTATCAAATAAGATGGAGTTTTGTATGATTTTGTTCCTAAATAAGCTAAAGTAAAAGCTGAGTGGATCAAGTTTGAACGATCACCAACTGAAAAAATATCTTGTTTGTTGACCAAAACATTTTCTAATGCTTGAAAATTGGCGTCAGTGTAATCGGTCACATAGTAGCCTTTAAAGTCTTTGTTACATTTGACCCAAGTATATCGTCGTTTTAAACTAATAGAGCCCTCTGTTTCTTTCAAGAAGTAATTAAATTCTTCTATGTCTCCTTCTAAATGGTTCGGAACCCCATTTACAATTGAACCTCCAGCTCTACATTGCAAGTAAATCATCCATTTGTATCTGTGAATAATAAAAATTAGAAAAATGTTTGGGTTTACGGTATGAGTACTTACCCAAAGGGTGAAGTGTCATCAATACCATCTAGACCTTCCATTGATAACAAGAAGCGACCTTGGACGAATTTAATTCGGCTTACACCCGAGTTGAGTTCCATCAAGACCGCAACTTCTGGATAATTTATTTGAAGGAGCCAATTTTCTAAATATTGTTGTGGGGTTACTCCGCTCATTTCGGACGGCTTTTAATATAAAAGTTAGAATTTATATTAAAAATGGGTCATTATTTTTAGATTACCAGTCTTAAAGAGTTATAAAAATCGGCACCCACTGCTGCTTTGAATTCGTTATTTTTTAAAAAGTTCTTAAAAATTTTGAATTAGTTTTGATGTTTATAAGGGTTTTGTAAAATGGTTACAATTAGTCCTTCTCTAAAGTTGTCTTGTCCAACTGTAGACTCTAACATTCTTAACAACGACGAGCCTTTGTCATAAGTAATTGAACTAAACGCCGAATTAATTTGAGCCGGTGTTAAAACTTCATTTTGAACAGGACTTGATGTTTGAAAACCATCGTCATACATGACTGGTATGAGATACGATGTTAAAAATTGATTTTCAACATCCCAATCAGGAAATAAACGATGTATAGCTTTGAATTGTAAAAATCGAGCCATAGCTTCATTTAACCACAATTCATCCCACCATTTACATGTTACCAAATTACCGAACCAAAAATGTGATACTTCATGACTAATAGTGTAAGCAACACTTTGTTTGTTTCCCAAAGAATTTCTTTCATCTGAATACAAAAGACTTGTTTCTCTATAACCAATTATACCCCAGTGTTCCATGGCACCAGATGGAAAATCAGGAAAACCAATTGAATCTATCTTTGGAGGCACAGCTCTTAAGACTGGATCAAAGTATTCGTTTTCAAAAAAGTCAATTGATTTTTTTGTCATATCCAAAGCATAATCGATTAATCCTTTGCTTACTGCTTCTTTTCTAGCGAATACTCTTATTGGTTTACCTCTTGCTGATGTTGTTTCTAATCGACCAAAATCATCTGGTAAGACTGTCCATGCGGCCAAATAAGTACTCATGGGATAGGTTTTTTCAAATTTTGTTCTATATCTATTTCCATTGATAGTTTCTCTAGGCTTAACAATGATAAGTAAAAGTTTTTTCATTTTATTTTAAAGAATATTTACAAGTTCAGGCCAGTTAGAAAGAGCTAGGGTTCCCATGGGATGTTCAATTGAAATTTCAAAAGTAGCTTTCAAAGCCGGTTCATCAAAACATGGAAAAGCTTTTCTCGCATCTGTTGGTTGAAATTTTGTAGCAACCAAGTTTCTAATTCAAATTTTTAATCTTGACTTTTTTAAATTTGATGTTTAAAAAAAAAATTACTTGGTGACACCGTCTTCAAAATATCGAGTCTTATAAAAACCAATGATATTCGTAACAGGACCATACGTTCCAGTGTAATCAATTTTAAGTTTATAATCCCCTGTTGGAAGTTCATTGTTTAAAATTATTTCAAACAATTGATTTGGTAAATATTCAAAGTTATCTCTTGTTAAAGTAAGAGTTTGTCCATTTTGTAAATTTTCAAGTTCAATTGTGTTGGATACTCTTAATGTATTGTCAATGTGTAGAACAATTCTATTTGATGCTTTGGTCATTTTAAAATCAATAATAACACGAGCTTCAAATTTATCATTTTGATTACTATCACCAATTGGATCAAAAAAAACTTTCAAATCCAAATTGTAATTTGATGGAATTAAGTAATCAGGAAGTCGAATTTCATCAAGTGGTTGACCAGTTGAAAGAGGAGGATTAGTTGAACGAGTTGATGTAGAAGGAATTGTTCGTGTACCCGTTCCTAAACTTGATGTTTCTGTTGTCGTTGAAGTAGTAGAAGTTGTAGTAGACGTTGAAGTAGACGTTGTCGAAGGTATAGTTCGAGTTGAAGAGCTTGTTGATGAAGTACTTGGATTAGGTAAAGTAACAGTTGTAGTAGAACTCGTTGACGTAGAAGGAGTGGTCGGTTTCTGTATACAATTATTCGGTCTTGCGACCAAACCACACAATAAACCAACTAATAATATGATCCCAAAGCCTCCTAATAAACTTGCATAAATTGCAATTTTTGGAACCAACAAGCCTCTTCGTTTTTCAACAGGTATCATTTCTTGTTGTGAAAATATTTTTTTTTTAAATTTTTTTCAACACAATTTAAAATATTTATATCAATAGATAATCACGAATAATAAATTGTTATTTCATTTTAAATTTGATAAAACAAAAATTAACTTTATATTCATTAGCTTTTTATTTTTATGATTTTTTTTCAAGTTTTTTTAAGGCTTTTTGAAGGATTATTTGATAAAATAAGTTGTAATCAAGCAACGATGCTGAATCGCTAATAACTGAAACCATTGGTTACTATCAATTTTTTTAAGTTAGTTAGAAAGATTCGTTAGTTGAAACTAAAGTTGGATAGATTTCATCATTAACTAACCGAGGCTTCGCAATTGACATTATGTTCTTAAACTTCATGAAAGCGTTTGACCTGGTCTTACACTCAGAACTAATTGAAAAGCTCAAGGCAAATGGGTTTACAGGTTTCTCAATTGTCTCAGAGCCTTCTTATCCGAGCGAATACAGAGAGTTGTTCTCGATGGCGTAGCTTCAGATTGGAAAGATTTATTGAGCGGAGTACCGCAAGTGAAAAACAGGTAAAATGAGGAACTCATTCAAAGTTCTTTACACATCGTTCGTAAGACCTGTTTTAGAATATGGATCAGTTGCTGGTGCTCTTTTCTTAAACATGACTTTGGCGGTATAGAGAAAGTACAAAGAAGAGCGACGAAGTTGGTACCTTGTCTCAAAAATATGATGAGAGACTAAAACTTCTAGATTTGACAAGCCTAAAAGAATAAGAGGAGACTTAATTCAATATTTCAAATTTTTAAAGGTTTCAATAAAATCCAAAGGTTTCTCGTGTCGAAAATTGTCCAAATTTAAGTCTGCCAGGCCCAGCTGGTAATACAAGAAGTCACAATACAGTATACAGACAATTTGTTAAGTCATGCCCAGCAAGACCCAACTTCTTCACAAATCGAGTTTACCATATTGGAATGGACTTACAGATGACATCAAGTCAGTCAACAATTTAAAATACAAGTTCGATAGTTACATGTCTGAGTCAAAGAACATCTGCCATAGCTAAGTACGTTGGTACTCAGCTCTATAGGGAAACCCATTGCAGACTATTTCTTTCAAAATGATTTAGGGTTCTTTAGCCATTTCGTACTCTTTTGTATATTAATCAAATCAAAATGAGGAATCATCTTTAGTTCCAGCACCACTTCTTAAAATTTTAAAAATCAATCAGACTATCAGACAACTTTAGGATCTAAAATGGGATACTCAGGTAAAAAATGCGACGCCCAAAGCAAATCGTATGTTGGGTCTAATTAGGAAGGCTTTTAAGCATCCTTGTCGTGAGACAATCAAGCTGTTGTATTGTTCACTGGTGAGATCTCATTTGGAGTACGCAGTTAGTTCATGGTGTTCATACTTGGAAAGAGATATAAACGAGATAGAGAAGATACAACGCAGAGCAACAAAGATGATCCCTGAATTGCATGACTTCGAGTATCCGCAGCGATTATCAAGCTTGGGATTAACTGATTTGAGAACGAGAAGAAAGCGTGGTGACCTGATATAAATGTTCAAGGTAACAAACAAATAAGAACATGTTAATTTTAGTAACGGCATCAATTACAGTCTAAACACGATCTAAGAAGAAACAGTCAATGTTTAACACGTGAACAAGTAAAAAATTGTCTTCCTAGATATAACTTTTTTAAAAATAGAGTTGTCAATGATTGGAACAAACTTCCGGAGAACGTGATGAGCGCAAAGAACATGAATAGTTTCAAAGCAAAGCCAATTGAGTTAAGCTTGGATATTTTCCAAGTTGCAGTATAAACTACTACTACTACTAACTTTAACGCAAGAAAAATCTGATGATCAACGAGTAAAAGAACTTTTTCAATAAAAGCATCTTTTTCAATGAAGACCTCTTATATTTAAAGCTCTCAAAAAGAGTACTTTTTAAAGGTATAAAATTCCGAGTATAAACATATTATTCGTACGGTTCATTAAATTTATTATTGTTTTAAAACAACATGATCATTTTAAATGACATTTTGAAGGGTCAATCGAATTTATTTCGTTCTACAGATAAAAAGAACTACTGAACAGAAACTATTACATTTCAAAATCTTTCACTTGTTTCGTTTCCCTACAAAAATACATTTTTTTTTTAATAAAAATTTAATTCGAAATAAAAAATTGATTTTTTTGGTTTTATTTGACAGTAATTAAACTCAATAATTTAGATATATTTAAAAAAAAAAATTTAAAATCTCAGTCAAAAATATTTGAAACTACCGAAGCAGGAGACATATTATATATCCAGTGAATTTTGACAAAATAAAAAAAACATTCTAATCTGCTTTAGTAAATTTTTGAATTTTTTTTTTATTTTTATAATCATCGCTTAAAATGCTATCAATGGATTAGAGTGCTTCTGAATGTGTTAAAACCAAAAGCGGAATACCACAAGGTTCTATTTTGGATCCGATCCTTTTTATTATTTAGATAAACCAACTCCGAATAAAGAACTAATTTTTCCTCTCGACACTATCTTAATGTCAATCATATAGAAAAATGACCAGTGGAGGAATGACTGGTTAATCAAGCTAATCTATGAGAAATTTATACTGGTTTACACTAATTAACCCCGTTTTTGGGTTTAATCAGACGAATTTTTACTCAGGCCTAATCCAGGAAAAGAAGTTCAAGTTTGAAATCTACCCGGGACTTTGGCGACACAGTGTCTAAACGCGTCCTGACTTTCCGTTTGGACGCATTTTGACACCGCGTCTCTGAAGTCCCGGGTAAATCCATATATAAAAAAAGACATAAATTATTTGGAGTCAGTTGCAGAGAAAAGCCACAAAATTGCAGAACAATGACTTCTACACTAGACCGAGGGCCTCAAGGACTGTTCATCTTAGCCATCGAGACCACTTAACTCAAAATCTTGACATGAAAAAAAATAGAAAACATTAATCGTTATATTTTGTGTTTGAATTTTGATATTCATCAATAGTAATCAATAATCAATTCTAGAGGGGGTCCCGCATGACGGGGTGGTTGCTCCTTGACTCATCCCAACTTCGTGAGTCAAGCCCATAAACATTTTTTACACGAAGCTAGCATTTTTTTTTCAAGCCCATTTTTCAGGCCTTAAAAAATTAAGCTATCTAGAAGGATTAAAACCTTTCCAATTTAGAAACAAAAGACTGATGAGGAGATTTTGCTGATAAGTTTATTTTATTTTAAGGCTTATTTATACTCATTTACTTAAAAGCATAACCTATCCGAGAGTTAGTGGATGTTAAAGCGACAATAAGTTTAAAATAATCAAAGGATTCGTAAAGATAAAATGGCATTAACCCTTAGACTTTCAAAGTGAATTTCGCATTATTCATAGACGTAATGACTTTGCACAGAAAATACAACTGGTAAAGAACTGTGAGCCAAAGATAAAAAAAATTCACTAACAGGGAAGTCAACGTTTTAAACCTCGTTTCAGATGCCTTACACATCTAATTATCATTACTTTTAATAAAGGAAAATCGAACTAGAAAAACAGATCCGTTCTCTTTCCAAACGTTACCTTTTCTAATTTCATTTCTTTATAAGGAAAGACGAGAAACAGGACATGACCCTTTTAGTAAATGCTCGGAACGTTTTGAAACGAAATGTTACATTTTTGCAAGATTCACAATAAAATCGGAAAAAGTTCGATTTTTCCAACAAGCAAAAATCGCAATTCTCTCACGTTTTTACCTTGTTTGAAGTCATTGCTATCATTAGTCAAATAATTAGTTTTTTTTAAAAAGTTCTTAGAGTTATACTTAAATGCATTTATTAGAATTAAATAAATTTCCGTTATTTTACAATTAAAGTTTTTCTTTCTCAATGAATTGGTGCCTCGATGAATGAATTAACAAGAACAATTTTAAAATTAAAAAAAAACTTGCAGACACCGGATATAAAGATTTTTTTTGTATTTTAAGTAAGTCAGATTTTTATTAAAAAACAAAAATCCGATTTAAAAAACTTACAAGACCTTAATCTGATTTAATAAATAATTTAATTTATCCGTTTTGTAAACATGATTCGTTTATTAAGTGTACAGTTTTGTTTTAATTGAGAGGGCAATTCATTAATGTCAAAAAAAAGAAGAATTGCAAAAAAATCATTCATTAGTTTATCTTGAAGATTAAGCTCAATTAAAGTAGACGATAGCTAAAATTTGATGATTTACAAAAGAAAAAAAACAATTATTTCAAAGATTTGTTTTTGAGAGTTTGCACGAATCCAAAAATGTTTAAAATTAAATTGAGTCCGTTTTATTTGTTAAAAAAAATTCAATAAATTGAATTTCCTCTTTTTCAACATTCTGAAAAAAATAGCTAAAATAGTTCAACAAATAATTTTTTTTTAATAAGATACAACGGATGTTCTTTTTCATTATTTAACAAATGAGTTTATACAAGGATTTAGTTTTATTTTTTATTAATCAAAAATATTTCTAATATTAACAGAACTACTCTGTTTTTTTTCTGAACTTCCTATTTTAAATTTTATAAGTTGAATGGGTTCCCTTTTTGTAATGATAATTCAATTAGAAATGCGACTAGTTGTTTTCTGTGGAGAAATATTTTTATTTAAAACTAAGCCTGAGCCATTGAATAATTGGAAAAAAGAATGTTTCTTCACAGCAAACCTTCGTGTATCACCAGAGATAGGGACTCGCTACTTTTCATAAGATTCAGACTCGAATCTGAGTCGATTTCAGAACAAGACTTGGACTCAAGTCCACAAAGACTCGAATCTCATTTTGGAAGTCCCTATCTCTGTGTATCACTAAGCTTAAAAATAAAAATTGTAATTTTATTTCGAAAAAATGTAGGCTTTAGATTTTTTATTTTTTTACCTGTAGATGTGCCTTAAAAGGTGCTAAAAATCAAAAACCTGAATTTGCAAATTGATGAAAGAGTTTGCAAATTTTGACCCAAAATTCGTGATCCTCGTATAGAAAAACCATAGAAAACATATAAATTTATGCATATAAACGATTCCTTCAATTTTTCAAATTAGCCTTGAAAAAACTTCCAAAATTGAATTTTCGAAATAATTCCTTAAAAAAAATTTATGTGTTTTCTATGCTTTTTCTACACGAGGATCAAGAATTTCGGGTCAAAATTTGCAAATTCTTTCATCCTTCAGGTTTTTGATTTTTAGCACCTTTTAAGGCACATCTACAGGTAAAAAAATAAAAAAAATAAAACCTATGTTTTGTTCAGAATTTTCTGCTCTACAAGCTGGTCACTAATAAAATCTATTTTTTGGGGTAATCCTGGGAGCAGATGTAAAAAAACTAGAAAACTTCGTCTTTTTTTTGCTTCTTGACCGAGCCAAACGACAAAAATTTTTTTTTCTATTTAAAAAAAAAGCATTAGCGTGTTTAAAATTTTGTGCTCTTTCAGAATCTGTGTCAAAATTAATACATAGGAGGTCATCTAAGATAGTAACAGACGAAAAACCAGGCCACACTTCTTCAAAAGCCATAAAAGTCGGGCCTCTCTAGGGAAAAAAAATTTTTTCTTAGGTTTTCATGTATGGAGAACAAAGTTATCAGGTCGGATATTGCAAAATAAGATAGCGTGAAAGTTTTGCATGGCACGAACCTTAGCGTGGATTTTATGGTGAAAATTCTTGTAACAAACTGCAAAGTAAACAAGTCTTTTTCAAGCACTTTAAAAGCGTTAAGCTTCTAAAAATTAAGCAGCTATTTTATATTTAAATATAAATAAACAAATCGTCTTCATTAAAAAAAGAAGATTTTTCTAAACATTAGATATTAATCTCATTCGGAAGTTAAAGTTTTAGATTTCTAAAAAAACAAATTATTTTTATTTTGCTTAAAATTGTATAAGAGGCTTACTTTTTAAATGTAATCATATTCATATTTTAAGAAAGGGAGTATTAAGATCATATTATTTCTGTTTTATTAAGACAACACCTAAAAGTGCACTCTTATAATCAAAGCATACTAAGCAATTATTTGAACTTGAGTCGATTTGCCGTCAATCTCTATTAAATATGATCCCATCTCGGTAAATCTTGTAAATTTTTGGTGGATCCTCATCTCGATATCGTCGACTCTTGATACAGTGAGTTCGCACTTATATCAGCCCTAACTTATATCACAATTTAGATATACCCCGTTTTTCGCTCCGAAAAAACGGGGTGATATATCTGCAAACCCACTGTATTTCTTTCGAAACTACGACTCTGATTAGCTCCTTTACCATTCCGTCAATTTACCACGATTCGTACTTGGCACTCTTTAAAGACCTTTTTTTCTCGATCTTGATACTTTCGTGTTGAAATTAAGTTCCAAAGCGTTTTCATTGGTTACGTTATCAATCGAAAGTCTGGCTTTGTCTTGCAAACATTAATCTGATGAATTTGAATTTCAATTTTCTTTGGACGAATATTAGTCTTGGTTAACGGTGAATTTATTGTAGGCAATTGAAAATTTTTCAAGGCGGCCGATTTGTCGATGCTTTTGCATGACTTGTAATTTTTTGCTAGCTGACTGGTAACGGTGTTTTCATCTAGCGATCCTTTACATGTTACAGACATTTCGTCCGATTTTTGCTCTTTAGATTCTTAAAATATGCTGAAAGTGGCACTGAAGAGTCGATTCATTTATTTCTAAATTTCAAAATTTTATGTTAATTTTTCACATTCTAATCAATTATGGATGATAACGTTTTTATATGCCGATTATAAAGTACAGAAATTTTCGGTTTTAACAAACATCATTTGATACTTCGGTAAGAACGAAGACTTGGCTAAACATGTAATTAGATTGAAACAGTATAACAAATCTTGGAATTTAAAAAAAAATTTTCTTGTTAAAATTTCAGTTTTTTTATAACCGGAAACTACTGTATCTTCTGGTATTATTTTCATTATTTTCTATTCTAAGAGTTGAAATTTTTCCATTTAAAAACAGATTGATGGTCTTATTGTCAAATTTTTTGGGTTGAAAAATGATTGAACTATAGTTTTTTATTAATTAGCTATCATTGTTACCGGAATTTAAAAAAAAAAGAAGTTAATAGGAATAAATTGTCATTATCAATAAAAAAATAGTTGAATAGGTTAATTTAAATAAATACTATCCTAGATTACGATAGAATTATCCTTAACAGAAACTTTATAATTTGAACTTTATAAGGGATATACGAAAAACAAACACTATAAAAACGCAAAAATGATCATGATTTTTAAAGCCATCAAAAGGCTTTTAAACAGCCCTATTAAAAGTCTGTTTTTATTTCGGCATTAACTTTTGGGAGCTTGTCAAGTGATCACGTGATATCAAAATTTTCAAAGTAAATAATTGACCACTAAAAAAATGTTATTTGTAGTAATTTGACCTTTGGGGGTAAAAGGAAAAATTTAATTTTGGTTATGAATTTTTCATCGGGGATCTTGGAAAATTTTCCTAGTAAGTTTTGATATCACGTGGTTAAAGACTTGACGAGCCCAACTTTTGGGTTAAAACTTTTTATTAATTTCTATTTAGTTTAATCCAGACATTTGTACTCATTTATTTTCGGGTACTGGGTCGGTTTGGGTAACCCGGAAAAATAGGGTTTTTGGGTTCGGGTAGGGTATAGGTTACCCATAAATTTAAGTTTTTTGGGTATATGTTGGGTTGAGTAACCCACAAAAATCGGGTAGGTATATCCCGAAAACTCAAAATTTATGGGTAACCTATACCCTACCCGAACCCAAAAACCCTATTTTTCCGGGTTACCCAAACCGACCCAGTACCCGAAAATAAGTGAGTACACATGTCTGGTTTAATCACAAATAAGAAGCAACACTCCAAGAACATGTTAAACATGATTATTCAACGAAGCCACTTTAGGAAACACCGCAATTTTTTAAAATTTTGTTGATCTGAATTTCTATTAAGTGTATAATTCAAACTTAACTTTCTACCTGAATTCGAAATCTACGACCGCAAAAACCCGAAAAAAAAATAGTTTTCATGATAGGTACAAAATCAAAAATTTTCCGACTTTAACCACCTAATACCAAGAAATGTAAGAACTAATGATTGAGAAAAGTCTATCATTCAATTGTAAATATAGCCTATAAGCTGGAAATTATGTTGGGACCTAAATCGAAGGAAAAAAAATCCCTTAAGCCATACTTCGAGGAAAACCGTATAAAAAAGGGATTCTAGTCCTTGTAGAGTATTTTTATATTTCTGGAAATTAATTTCTTGTGATGAAATTATGGCTTTTTATAATTTAATCATAAACGAATTTTACGGAAATCCTTTAAGTCTTAATTATCATTTGATTATCATTTGATAATTATGATGCATTATTTTCAATTGGCTAATTAAATTAAATAAGATCTATTTTAACAGTCGCTTTGAAATTGTCCCTTCTTTGAAATATCAAATGTTCTAAAAATTCAGCAGGAAATATTTTTTAGTCGAAAAAAATTCAATTTTCAGCAAGAAAATTTTGTTTGTTACCTTGATAATCTTTTGCTCCGCATCATTTTTTAGATCCCAGCAAAGTCACTACTAGGTTTGATCTCATTACGGCAGAAATCAAGAGCAACACCAAAAGATTAAATTCGTCCGAAGATGCGAAATATAAAAACGTTGTTGAAAAAAATTAAAATTGTTGCAGTTGAAACAAATTTTTATGCACCTATTATCTGCAAAATTTTGCAAACTCGATGCAGGTTCTTTCAAAACGATTCTTTCTAGATGCGCAATTGAACTGCAGAATTTTATAATACTGTACTTCAATCAAGTTAATGGCGTACCTGAAGCGTATCAAAGCAGACTCGTACCGTACTATAATCATAACCGTACCCGAACCGTACCGTACACGTAAGTTTAGTTCAAAAAGTTCAGTTCAATTTTGAAAAATCGAAATAACTCTTTTCACATAGGTCTTATGCTTGATCTGCATATGTACACCATTGAACGACCTCTGCAAACTGATTGTGCATTTATTTAAATACTAGTTAATGGAATGCATTTTGCAAAGAATATGCACGTTCTTTGCAGAGGTCGCTAAATGAGAAAACAAAGTTTGTTACACTTTAGAGCAAGCATAATTTCAGTTCAAAATTGAACTAAAATTTTTGAACTAAACATCACAATGATCCAAAAATTCTCTAAATTTCTAATGAATGATTTTGCGATGAATTTGGGATTTTTTTAGTACGGATACGGGTATGGGTACGGTACGGTTATGATTATAATACGATACGAGTCCTCTTTGCTACAGTTCGGTACGTTACGGATACGGCGAGCCATTAATTCGGTGAAGTGCAGTAGGTGCAGTAAAATTTATTTCAACTGCAACAATTTTTATTTATTTCAAAACCCCCATTGCACAGATTTTTTATCGGTTTTAAAATTAAGAAAAAGAAAATCTGGAAAAAACTTTAAAACGGTTTTCTAGTATTAAATATTTTTAAATGATTTCCAATATATGTTTTTTTTTTTTGATAGACACATCGTTTAGTACAAGTTCTCATCTCATTAATTTAAACTAAATTAAAATACTTTGATAGAATACAGCTGATTGTCTACTGTTTTTTTGATAACTTATCAAGAGTTGATTTTTTTTTGTGTTAGACCGCAGATTTTCCGTCTAAACTCATATTTTAATAGTTTAAACCATCTCTTTGTTACCTTTAATGTAAATTTTGCATGTTACACGAATGAAACATTATTTTTTTTTTTGTTGACTAATTAATGATAAATACATTTATTGAATCTAATTAAAATTAATGACCCTGTTTTAAAATCGTTTTTATAAAATTGATTTTTAAAAAATGCTTTTAACCCAAGTGTAAGGATGTGTAGGGTCAAGTTAAAATTAAATCCGAATAAATAAACACTTGGAACAATTCAGAGTCTTCGAAATATTTTTTTTTATAGTTTTGTTAATCTAATTTTTTTTATTATTTTTTGTTATCAACCCTCTTTTTTTAGTGATATTAAGAGTTTAATCAAATAATAACAAGACAATTCTCAAATGTGAATACAATTTTCACTTTATTGAAAAATAAAAATGGGTTTTCTAACTACAGTCTTCTAATACAATAAATATTCCAATTCCTAACAGATTAAAAAAAAATTATACCCAAAAGATTTAGCCATAAGAGTTACGCTTGCAATATCCAACTAAATATAAATCAAATTTATTTTAATTAGGATTTTTTGCCTTTAGTTTTTTTTTTTAAGAAGAAGAAGAAATAAATTTTAGTTGTATTTCTCAAATGATTCAATCGTTACTTTTCTTCACAAGAGCCAATGTGTTCATTTAAAGTACACAAATCACATTAAAACTAAAATCGATTAAATTATTATTACTTGTTATTTGGGCTATATTTTTTTAGTTTATTTTTACAATTTTATTATTGTTGGTTAAACATGTAACTAAGAAAAAGAGAGCAAATCTATTTATGTTCCTTAGATCTTTTACATAAATTAATTTAGAATAAGCTTCTTTTTTTTGTTTTTGCAACCATTGGTCGTTTGAAAACACAAACACACGCTATTTCTAATCGATAATGAAGACCAAGTTGAAGATTAATTTTCGTAAGGTTCCGGCAATTCAAAACTTCCACGCTATCAAAAATTTTCAATTTCAATATCAGATTCGTAATCTGCGCCCCAAAAAAACCCAAAAAATGTATTTTTTACATTTTCGAAAAAAAAATTTTTTTGACCCCCCCCCCCTCCTCTAGTTTTATAAAGATGAGGAAATTTGGTATTTTTGACCAAAAATTCGTAATCCTCATGCAAGAAAACTTTAGAAAAGATACATGGATTTATTATAAAACGATTTTCAAAATTTTTCAAAAAATGACCAAATTGGTGCCTTTTTCAGCGCTTAAAATCGAATTTTTAACGGAACAAGCTCTTGGTTGAGAGAAATATGTTTTTTTAGGTTTTCTTGCATGAGGATTACGAATTTTTGGTCAAAAATACCAAATTTCCTCATCTTAGTGATTTTTGATTTTTGTGAATTTTTTCGGCCTTTACTGTACAAAAAGTAAAACGAAAACGAATAAACTAATCCCAACATTTTGTTCAGAATTTTGTCTTGTTTTAGAATCTTAAATAAAAATTAGGGTTAATGGGTATTTTGAAGGACGAGATTCGATTTAATTGGAATTTTGCGCATTTTTCCGCTTTTTTCCTAGGATAAAATCACACCATATTTTTTTCCCGCAATATTAAACACATTAACTTGTAGTTTAGAATATGCGCTTTTACATTTTCAAAAATTTTTTTTTTTCGAAAATGTAAAAAATACATTTTTTGGGTTTTTTTGGGGCGAAGATTACGAATCTGATATTGAAATTGAAAATTTTTGATAGCGTGGAAGTTTTGAATTGCCGGAACCTTAACTAATCAATCTTATTAGTAAGTTGTGTATTAACGGAAAAGGCCGAGTTATAGGGCATGTCACAAATAAGGGATATCCTTTATCTACAACATCGTTTATCCATGTAAAAAGATAAGAACTTTTTTCTGAGTTCGCTTTATGTGACATGTCCTAAAACTCGAGCTTTTACGTTAATCCAAATTAATAAAGGGCAGACTAAATGTGGCTAAAATTGTATTGCATAAGTAGTCACACGCTGTCCTTAAAAATAGGACACACAATACAATTTTATTCGCATTTAGTCTGATGGGTGCAATAGGTAAAGATAGGGACAAAGTGTGACAGTTTGTTATCGCCTCAGTCACTACCCGTTGGTTACTCTCAGTCAATCACCTGTGTATTTCTAAAATACTTTGATTCGATTTTTCAGATTGATCGATATTCTAATCATAAATCTTACAAGAATTAAATCAAAGGGGTGAATTTTTTTTAAATAATGATGGTGGGGTCTATAATATTCTTTTTAATTTTTAATTGAAATTTAATTTGATTAACAGTATGATGCTTTATAAAAGTGACTATTTTTGTTAACAAATCATAAATATTTAATTACGATAATTCCGCAACTCAATTAAAAAAAAAAAATTTTGAGCAGAGTGGCTCCAATTTTTTGGCTTTTGAAGGATTGTGTCTTGGTTTTTCGCTTCTCAAACGACCTCATATGTTTAATTTTTGATAGAGATTCTGAAAGAGCACAAAATTTTACACACGCTAATGATTTTTAAAAAAAAAAAAATTTTGTCATATGGCTCGACCAAGAAGCAAAAAAAAGACGAATTAAAACCTTAAGGATAAAGGTATTCGCAAATTTTAACCCTAAATTTTTTGATTTTTAGCGCCTTTTTCGTCATTAATTCAAATGAGTCCAGATGACTTGTTTGAATAAGAATTAGAAAACTAACTGTCGGGTTCTTAAAAAATCGGACTAGTCTTATTTAGTTTTTGTTCAATAAAATCAATAAAAAATACATTGTTTCTATTCTACAGGAAAACAAATCAAAAATTTAGAACCTAAATTTTGTTCAGAAATTTTTTCTCTACAAACCGGTCAATAATAAAACATTTGTTTTGGGGTAATCCTGGGAGGATTATTCCGTTTTTTAGGGAATTTCATTATTTATTTTGTCGCACTTAAAACAATCATTTCTAAAAATTCAATTATGAAAAATTTTCCAATGTCATAAAACATTTATCTTTTCATAATTAACATTTTACATGAGCTTAATTCAAAAATAAAATTTTACTCTTTTATCCGGATATGAATGGGAAAAGTTCTACCTTATGAGTAGGATATAATCATTTAAGTACTTAAGTATACTTTAAACATTATTCTAATATACAGGAAACATCCTTCAAAATCTGTTGTGTAATATAGTTAATCTTTAGGTAATTTAAATATCTTTAGTTAATTATGAATATATTTCATAAAGTTTAATAATTCACTTTTCTTAATTTTTTTAAATCCTTAAATTTAACACCTAACTAACTCTCAGAGAGCAGCCAGTATGACGCCTCGTTACAAAAATAATTATGACTAATTTTAATGTTAGTTTTCTCTTTTGTCTTAAAAAGATTCATAAAAGATACTTGCTGAATAGCTATTAAAACAGAAAGGATTGAAATCAAATGATGGATTTTCATGTGAAAAGCATCATTCAGGTTGAATACTACACGGTAAAACTTATTTAAAAGGTTTGAAAGTACTGGTTGATTCTGTGTAATAAATTACAAAACTTCAAAGTATTCTGAATCAAGTACATTTAGCAACTTATGGATCCTTTCAAAACCATGAAGGATAAATAATTGTCATTATTTGATGAATGTCTATAGATGTTAAAATTCAAAAGGATAATTTTATGTTTTTTTGTCCATATGAAGATTCATGGTCAAAGAGTTCAAATCAATCTAAAGATTCGATTGTTGAATATTTCTTCCCCCTCTTCTTTACCGTTTTCGATTTTTATGACTTTTACCTTCTCTAGTGTACAAAAAGGAAAAAAAATAATTCTTGATATTTGTAGAGAATCGTCTCTTTTTCAAGCAGATGCATAAAAAAATATATGCAAATGGATAATGTAAAAAAGATGTTAAAACATACCCTATTTTTACCGTTTTCACTCGAGTATACCTTTTAAGAGTTTTTTTTTTCTATAGATTAGGGTCTCAGCATAAATTGCAGATTTCTAGCTATTAGATCATATCTTAAAATAAATAATAACTTCTACCTATCATTGGTTTTTGAATCTTTTAGAAAAACATCTCAGCATTTGGTTCAGGAGTGAGTTTAAATTTTTGAATTTTTATCCAAATGAAAGATATGATTTTTGAGGTGGTAGATCACTCTTAAATGAAGGTAATCTTTAATGTAGGCAATTCATCTTTTTTTCAAAAAGCGGAAACTTTTTAACAAACTTTTTATGCTTTCTTTAAGAAATTCAACTTATTTTTTTTGTTATTTAAATTTCTCGTTGTTAAATATGGATACGTTTAAAAAAAATATAATGCGCAATAAAAGCCGTGGTGATCTTAAAGTAAGTTCATCAGCAACATATCTTCCGTTAAGCCCTGGCAAAACAACTGATACATACAAAAATGAAATACAACAATTTGTCAAAGACATTGAAGATTCATCTAAAAGTGACACAGAAGCATGGTCAAAATACAAAAATCAACTTTTTACTGAAGACTTTAAGTCACGTTTAAGAGATTATACAATTGGACAAAATGATTATTCAATTTTACACTTGGCTGCAAAAAATTGTCGAACTAAATTTTGTAATTTTTTAATCAAAGAAGTTAAAATCGGTAATTTCTTCGGGATTGTTGTTTTAACATACATAAAAATCTTCTCAACATACATTAAAATCTTTTTAGCATACAAGGTTTTATTCTCAGCATACATTACATTTTTAAAATACAAATTGCTGAAAAACATACACGATACTATTAAACATACACAAGTCTGATAAACATACTTATGGCTAATGACTTGTAGCTCCCGTAGAAATACCTCCAGTACATGTAGCTCAAGCAGAAGTTGTTCCAATACGACTTGCACCAAAATTTGCCACTCAGGTACTGGAAGCACCAAAACATGTAGCTCCTATACTAGTTGCTCCGATACTCCAGTAGAAGAAGCTCCACTAAAAGAAGCTTTTGTATAAGAAGCTCCAGTTGAAGTATTTTCAGTACGAGTAGCAGCAGAACATGTAGCTCAGGGACTAGAAGTCCCATGAGAGAAAGCATTCATTAAATGTAGTTCCAGTTCAAGAAGCTCCGATACTGGAAGCCCCAGGAGAAATATTTCCAGTACGAGGAGCAGTTAAAAATTAACGCATGTTTGTATGTTATTCAGCAAATTTGTATGTTAATCAGGTATGTATGTTGTGAAAAAATTTATGTATGGTAAAAAGATTTTAATGTATGTTAAGAAGATTTGCATGTATGTTAGTAATGTGGACCCAATTTCTTCTTTATTTTTTTTTGAAACGAATTTAAACAAAAATTTTATTTTAGACAAGGACGTTAGATGTAGAGCAAAATCAACTCCTTTAAACTTGTTAATAAGATCCAACATATTTTACAAACGAGAATTTAATGATGAAAAAAATATCAATTTAAAATCAAAATTAACCGCTGTAAAAACTTAATCTAAAAGACTTAGCATTTTTTTAAATTAAACATTTTCTTTTAGTTCAAAGATACATATGATTTATTAATTCAGAATAATGCAGACGTTAATATTCAAGATGAAAGTGAATGCTCTTGTTTGCATTATGCAGTGGCCAAAGATAACTATGGAGCTGTTTTGTTTATGCTGGACACTCAAGGAATAAACATAAATATTGAAGACAAAAAATATCTAACACCACTTCATTTGGCGTGTAAATTTGGTCATGAAGATGTAGCCGAGTTGTTAATCAAAAAAATTGATCGTGATAAATTATTTAATTTATGCATGTCCGATCAATCGAACAACTTACCACCAATACATTTAGCATGTCGTAATAAAGCCGAAAAATATTTAATCGTAAAAAATATTTTGGAAAAATTTGATGATACAAAAATACCAAAACCGGCAAACGGAATTCTCAAAACAAACTACCTTGATTTAATATCAAAAAAAGAGGATATTAACAGGCAAACAATTTTAGAAATATCAATCGAAAATAATCATTTAAAGATTGTTGAAATGTTGTTAAAAGATTTTAAGTTCAATCCAGACTTGGTTAATTCAGTCAATGGAAGCTCATTGATTCACCTAGTTGCCAAAACTGGGTCTACTGAAATGTTAAATTTACTTATTAAATACAACGCAAACATTTTACGAACTAATTTTTTAGACGAAAATCCATTGCACATTGCAGCTCTTAATAATCGGTACAAGTTTATACGTGAATATCTCAAGTATGAAAAGCATTTACTCATCAATAGTGATCGATGTCAACTTAAAAATAATGAAAACAATTTTATACCATGTATGTGTGATTGTGATGAAACAATTGATCTAAATAGTTTACCGTTGTCTATTAAACAACGGGACAAAAAGTTTTATACACCGTTGTTAAGAGCAATTGCATCAGGTCATCAACGATGTGTTGATGAATTAGTTAATGATAAGTACGTTGAGTTCGAGTCCAAAGACAAAGATGGCCAATCTATATTTCACATATGCACTGAGTTTAATAATACAGAATCCCTCAAGTATTTACTTCAATTAGACTTGATACCACAAGAGATTATTTTTTCAAAAGATAACTTTGAGAACACAATTTTACACGCTAGTTGTCGAAATGGTAATTTGGAAGCGATAAAGTTAATTGTAAACAAACTTTATGATACAAACAATTCACTGGAACAACTTCTTTATGCTAAAAATCATCTAGGACAAACATGTTTCCATATAGCATGTATAAAAGGCTATTTTAATATAATTGAGTACTTTTTAAAAGATAAAAAAATGAGTCAATTTTTGGAACATGTTGACAATAATTCGAATACAAGTTTACATTTGGCAACTGAAAATGGAAATTCGAGTATTGTTAGTTTGTTATTGGAGTATGGCGCTGATGTTACTACTAAAAATGAAGAGAATATAACACCATTAGATTTGAGTTGTCGTCTTGGATATTTTGAAATAAGTAAAAATATAATTAATAATTGTACGAATTTTGATGAACATGAAAAAGTAAAAGAGTATCCATTGCATACGGCGTGTTACGAGGGTGCTTATGAAGTTGTTAAATTATTATTACTTAAAGGTATACCAATTGATCAGTTGAATAATCAAAATAAAAATTGCTTTGAAATTGCAATCGAGCAAGGACATGTAAGTTTTATTTTTTTTTTAAATAAAACGCCCCCTGTCCAGTGTATAGCCACGGACCAGTCACAAATTTAATAGGATAAATTCATGGCTAAATTTGTGACAGGCAATGGCTATACACAGGACCAGTCGTTTTTATTTATTTTATTTAAAAGCTGAAAAATAACCCTGTTTAGCAGTCGAATGAATGAAATGTATGATAAGAGACTATAAAACACTTTCTTCATTGTTTCTTTGGTCTGACTATCATTCTATTGCGCCATTACATGAACAGGATTTTGACCTCAAACATGGATCCAAACCTTTTCCTAAAAAGCGGATTCGGCTCGAAAAAAAATAATTTTTTTAATGCAATTTAACATAATAGTAGTAGTAAAACTAACTGCAACTCGACAAGCCGAGTTAAGCCGTGAGGCTTTGACAGTTCATTGCAATCATACCACAATAAAAAGGCACATTCTAACATGTAACTTTTGTAAAGCTTAAATATAATGGCACTTAATTTCCTGACTACGAAGGCTTCTTTATCTCAAAATTTCTATACCACCTTCGACTCGCTTTAACTCTTATCTGTCCCAAAGGTGGATCCTGCTTTTTCTATAATATTTTGCTTTCCATAACCAATAACGAGCTAAAAAAATATCTCTCATTTTTAGAAGCTTGTGTTTGATTTTTGGGCTCAAATCAGGGAAAACGAAATAACCCACTTGGTCTTTAATGATTGCAAATTACCTTTGGACGGATAAGATTTAAGCTGAACCACGTTAATCCGAATTTTTTACCAGTTCAGTTAAAGTTTGCCTCCCATTCAGGTCTCGGTCATGTAAATTTAGGCGTTTAATCCGAATCGCCGTAGCTGACTTAAGGGGTCTAAAGTTATCAACTCGTTACTTTGGTTAGCTTAAAATGGCTCTCACTTTCAGCCAAGAAAATACCCACTTGAATATAAAATGTCATTTACAATTTAAAAGACAAATCCTAATGAGACTGGTTGATATAAAAATCTTAACGAGTCGTATTGATTCAAAAAATAATCCGATAGGGATACTGTTATAGCAAGCAATGCAAGTTATTCTTCGAAATAAATCTTTTTTTCAATTTAAATATTTTTATATTGAGAAATCGTTGTCATCGGTCGGTTTTTTAAGCTCTCACAACGGTTCTTGTCTCTCATTTAACCCGATTCCATTTGAAAAAAAAATAATCTAACTTTTTATTTTTAAGCGCGAAGTAATTCGAGTACTTTTAGACGACCCAAACTGGAAGAAACTATTGAGAGCAAACAATCGAGTGGGATCTGAAGTTGATAAAAGTTTTGATGATGACGAAGATGACGATGACGAGCATAAAACTAATAAAATAAAAATAATCTATCATCAATCCGTCCAAGATATAAAACCAAAAAAACGATGCACAAAATTTGTCGAAAATCCCGAATTAATTTGCCTTTTTGAATACAAAATGTGGGACATATTCAACATAATATTGGACAAATGTGTGACCGAGAAAGAAATTGATTTCACTAAAATTGATCCGCCTATAAAATCAGTCTCTAAACATCCACTTATGTTAATCGCTCGATCAGGTCAAGAAAATTTACTCAAACACGAAGCTACAAGGACTTTACTTCATTTAAAATGGCGTTTAATACCAAGATGTGCCTTTTATTTTAACATCATTATTTACCTCATATTCATGCTACTTTTTTCACTTTATTCAATTGATTTAGCCAAATATGGTGCTGAAGGACTCACTCTAAACTCATCGAATTTAACTAATACACTCGATAATCAAACTAAGTTTATGCTAGAGACTCCCATTTATGTTATCCTATTGTTAATACTTGCGTTTCAAGTGGTCAAAGAAATGTTTCTGATATTTTTTTTGGACGGTCTAGCATATTTTTTATCATTACAAAATCTAATCGAGTTATTCACTTATGTAACGTCTATAATGTCTTTGTTGGCAAGTAATTATAGCATGCAATCAGCATATGGAAGTATAGCGGTGCTATTTGCGTTCATTGTATTTCCTTTGTTTACACAAAAATTGAAAGTATTTGGTCTATATGTAGTGGCATTTCGTAGAACATTGGCTAATTCGGCAAAATTTTTTCCAATTTTTTTAATATTATTCACTGGTTTTATTTTATCGTTTCGTATACGATCGAACTTTAATGTTAGTTATTTTAATTCAACTAGTTATTCAATAATTAGAACGTTTACAATGGTTGTTGGTGAATTAGAAACATCTCGTATGGGTCTTTATGATAATGATTCATTTCCTAATTATCTCATTTATTTTATGTTCATTGGTTTAATGTGTACAATTGTGCTCAATTTATTTGTCGGTAAGATTTTTTTTTATTATAACTGTGATTTACAAACTTGAAGACACCAGAATTTTTTTTTTTTCGTGGGGGTATCAAATCATTAGTTGGGGAGTAAAGAACTCATACCCTCTGCTTTTAGATATAAATGTTCATTATTTAAACGTTTAGCAACTAATGATTTGAAGAAGCTATCATTGGTTTGGACTCTGAAAGCTATAAAGCTCCCATTGACGTTTATAGCCAGATTAAATGAATTTCTCTATTGTCAAAATCGCGAGAAAACGGTAAAAAAGGACATTTTTTAATCAATCTGGACCTGCTAAAACAAGAGAAGATTCTCTATAAATCCCAATTTAAGAGGTTGAAAGAAAGGGCTGTTGCTAAACACGGACCACCTGTTCTTAAAAAAAAAAAGAACCCATGCTTGACCTGAAGGTAACACCCAGTCTGAATTTTTTCTATACCATTCGATAGAGAATTTTTTAATCTTTATTTAGACTGGAACGGTTCGCGAGTAATTGTCAAAAAAACGTACACAGACGTTTGGTTTTTTAGATGTTATTTCAAAAATTAAAAGCAAACTTTCAACCAACCAATCAGAATCTCGTAAAGAATCGTCTAAGCTTTTGTTTGAAAAAGGAATTATTTTTTCCTGGTGTTTGGTTCACTGTAAAAATCATTTGCAACAAAAGTCTCGTATCTATCAGCAAATTTAATTTAAAACTTATATTAATAACGTAAAGGCGCGAATTAGCGAAGTGTCGTTATCTGTTATTACATTTTTTGACCCGAAATTCAGCATCAGTTTAGTAGTAGTAGTAGTAGTAGTAGTAGTACTTTTTCTGTGCAGATCTAACATCTTGTAGAACAATCCTAGACTTAATTAGCTGCAGAAGCTGTTAGGCTTCTTAGCCGGGTAGGCCGTAACAGAATTTTTTTATACTCGCTACGTTTGCATCTTTCGACGCCCTTATTTTAAGTCACAGCGACTCGCGAGTCCCAATACGATGATTTTCAAAGTTGTTCTAGTATCGGGCCATCTAGAGAATGACTAGTCGATGATTCTAGTCGGATCGTTTCCAAGCAGCACAACACTAATGACACTCATCCATTTCCATTATTATTTTTTCTAAACGTTACTTTTTTTTTACTCGACAAGGATTCGAACTCGTGCCACTAGCTGCCAAAGCTGTTGTTTTACCCTCTCGACCCCTCAGTTTAATAGAGAATGGTGTCTTTTTTTAAGAAGAAGCGCCTGAATGATTTTAGGGATTTACTTATTATTATTATTATTATTATTAAACTGCAACGGGTGAACCCGCGGAGCTAATTACCAACGTAATTAGCTATGGCAGATGTACTTTGTCATTGACTCCATTTATATGATTATCATAATTGTTTTTGAAGGTGTTAACTGATTTTGCATATTTTACTTCATCCGGTAGATCATTCCAAATTGGTATCACTCTGTTAGTGAAGAAATTGTGTCTCACAGTACATGACTTGACAAACTGCCTATAGTATCTGTTTTGTCTTCTTGTGTTGCCAGCTGGACCTGTAGAAGTTGAACTAGGACAATTGACCACAGGATGAAACCAATTTATCTTGTTAAAAGAGTTTTCAGTTTTATAAAATTGAATTAAGTCACCTCTCAATCTTCTCTCCTCTAGACTTGTTAGACCCAATAAGGTTAATCTCTCGTCATAACTCCTGTTACGTATAGCAGGTACTAGCTTTGTTGCTCGTCGTTGAACTTTCTCCAATCGTTTAATATCTTGCTTACGGAAAGGACACCAAGCTACCGAACCATATTCAAGTATTGGCCGTACATATGAAGTGTAGAGAATTTTAAAGGTTCTTGCATCCCAGTGCCTAAAACAATTCCTAATTCGACCAAGGACAAAGTTTGCTTTGTAAATTGAGGACGAAAAGTGTTCTTCCCATTTCAAGTTATCCTGTAACATCACACCCAGATCCCGTTCCAAACTAGAATTTTCGATGATGTGAACTTGATCATTGATGTCGAATGAATAATGATGGTTCTGATGAATATTACTGTTACCAAGATGCATGACATTACATTTTGTTAAATTTAAATCCAGCTTCCAGTCAGTTGTCCATTCGAATATCTTGTTGATATTTTGTTGAAATTCTTCACGATCTTTGGAATTTCTTATTACACTCATTAGTTTGCTATCATCTGCGAAGAGCTTACACATCATCGTGAGCTCATTGGGCATGTCATTTATGAAAATTATAAAGAGCAGAGGACCTAAGACAGACCCTTGAGGGACCCCACTCAACACGTCTCTCCATTCTGACTTAAAACCATCAGGGACTACTCTCTGTTTACGATTAGAGAGAAACGCTTTCAACCATTCTAATATTTTCCCATTAAATCCGTGGGCTCTTAACTTCTCGATTAGTTCCGGATGTGGGACCAGATCAAAGTCTAGAAAGAGGATATCGATCGCGAAACCTCTGTTTACACATTCCGTTATCATGTCCAATGTTTCTAATAAGTTTGTAATACATGATTTGTACCTAACGAACCCATGTTGAGATTCGTTTACTAATTTACGTTCAAATAAAAAATCTGCCATTACGTCTTTGATAAATCCTTCCATCATTTTGCACAAAACTGAGGTCAAGGAAATAGGTCGATAATTGGAAGCGATGTTTTTTGTCCTTTCTTGAATATCGGTGTGATATTTGCTTGTTTCCATACCGACGGGATAGCTATACTTTGAAAAGATTTTGTGAAGATTAGAGAGATTGGTAGGGATAAACTAAGGGCACATTCATTGAGTACAACAGGGCTTAATCCGTCGACCCCTGGGGCTTTATTTTTATTCACTTTTGTTAATCCTTTGTAAATTTCGACCGCGGCAAAAATATTCTCACTAACCTGACAAGTTTCTTCAGTGCATTGTTTTGCTTTTTTTACAATTTCGTTTATATCACGATGTTTGTACACACTGGAGAATTGATCGATTAGAATGTTAACGATATCTTGTTTTTCGGTTTTAGGCGCTCCATTTTGATCTACAAGGCATATTATTTCATCTTTGCACTGGGCTTGTTTATTGACGTACGAAAATAATAGTCTTGGATTTTTCTTGGAATTTTTTGCAATCTCAAATTCAAAATCACGTTTAGCTTTATTCACATCTTTCGATAACTTTTTACACAACATATTGTACTCCTTTTTAAGCCGAGTTTTGTCAGTTGATGAGCGCATTCTGTTCCACAATTGATATTTATTTCGACTTAACTTTTTTAAATGACTATTTAACCATTGAGGTTTCGACTCGTTTATTCTTGACTTGAATTTTGGTACAAATTTTTCGACTCCTAGATCGTATATTTGAATGAATTTTGTGTACATCTCATCGATGTCTAAGTTCACGAACTCTGCTTCCCAGTCATAACTACCAAAGAACTCGTTTAATTCATTTATTTTACATTTTTTAAAGTTGAACGTTGTGTAATCTTGACGATCTTCTTCTTTCTTTGAGTTTGAAGTCACAAAATCCCAATAAAGGCTTTTATGAAGAATGTTCTTTTTCGATGAACCGAGGGATGAACCCGTGTTTATGCAAAAGATACGATTTGTGTCATTTGTAATTACAAGGTCGAGTATATTATTTTTAAAATTTGGTTCAAGTACCATTTGGTGAAGAAAGGTGTCTTGTAAGTTTTCAAGAAAATCTGCACTTTGAGCAAACCTAATTAGACATTGACCACCTTGACTTGACCAATCAATGTTTGGATAGTTAAAATCGCCAACAATTAGCAGTGCTGTGTAATTTTTGGAATCAACTAATTGTTGTGCTCTACGTATTAAACTATTAATCTTAGCCGATACATCTCGTGTTGAGTTAGGTGGTCTGTAAATACAGCCAACTAATATGGTATCTGACCCGCAGACTATTTTGCACCATACTTGCTCAATTTCATTGGACGTATCGAAACTAAGGTCAACTACTTCGTACGAATTAATTGAATTTTTGACATAGATTAAAACTCCTCCACCAATCGACTGATTTGAACGATCACGACTGTAGTAAGTATATCCGTCTAAACCCTTTACAGATCTGTCATTAAACCATGTCTCAGATATTCCAATAATATCAGGAGAAAGTTGATTGACGATTACCTTTAGTTCATTGAACTTATTGGATAAACTTGTTGCATTTGTGTAGTAGCACGATAATTTACTTTGTCGATGATCAGATGCCGTTTGTGTAGGAGTCTTTGTTGGTTTTTCGTTAGCTTTAGGTTTGACTTTAAACATTTGAGCGGAGCATTGACTTGATGTGATACTTTTTTTATAATTATTTAGAATACATTATTTAAAGTTCAAGACGAACTTTTCTTTTATTCTACTACGCCATCTATTAACGGTTGTATCAGAACTTATAAGATAAATTTAACCTACTGTAATTATTAAAATGTTTAAAGATTTTAAAGGCTTGTTTAAAAGAAAGAAATATCCGTTTCAATGACAAAATAAAGTTTTTAGCAGTTCAAATATTCAGCAATTCAACAATTGGTTTTGCAAAAGAAATACATTAAATATTAAGACTTAACATCAAAAAAGTTAAGAGTTGCTATGCTTTAAGAAATTAAAAGTTTCATATTTATTGGCTCCTACAGGCCTCATTTCTGATTTCAAAAATTCCAGTCCATTGAATTGAAAAAATACCAATTTTTTACCAAAATATTACTGTTCATTAATACGATTAATTCCACCATTCGATCAAAGTAAAGAGTGTAAAAATAAATAGCTAAGAGATCATGAAGCTAAGTAAAGAATTCAAATATCTATCAGTTTCCGCGTTTTGGTCGGATTCTGTTCCGTTTTTTAGAAAATGCAAATCAGGATCCGGGTTTTAACAAAAAACATTTAACCTTGTTTTGTTCCGTAATTTTTTAGAAATTGTCTTTGGTTCCGGGTTCCGTTACCGTAAAAAAGTCAAAAATTCATCTTCCGGGTCATCTTCTTGCCACAATTTACAAAGTATTTTTGTGTCAAATAATTGTTCTTTACATATAGAAATTAGAAATGAGGCTTGTAAGAGCCAATAAATATGAAGCTTTTAATTTCTTAAAGCATAACACCTTCTAACTTATTATGTTACAGGATGTTAAGTCTAAATATTTAATGTATTTCTTCTGCAATACCAATTGTTATTATATATATTTGAACTGCTAAAAACTTAATTATGCCTCGTTTCAATTTTAAACGATGAATTTTTTAAACAATTTAAAATATTAGGGGGTGCTATAGCACAATTAGCCTACATGTAGCACCAGGCCTGTACGTTACATTTTCGCCAGAACCACTTAAGAAGCTATAGTTACAAAAAATTAATTTTATACTTTATTTTTTCATGCGATAAATGTTATGCGTCGAAAACCTTCTTCAGCCTGAGTCCAGAGTTAGGTGTTTATTACGTGGTCGAATAACGAAAGGGAATTTTGATTGATTACCTATGCTGTAAATCAAATTACATTTTTTTTAAAATAAAAAGGTATTGCTGTTGGTGAAATAAAAACTGTATTGGACGAAGCCGACATTCAACAGACATCAATGCGAATAATATTTGTTTTAAAAATTCAATCAGCTTTAATCCTATTTAAAAACACATGTCTTGGCAACGTTTTAAACATGCAATTTAATAAATACAGTCTAAACGAAGAGAATAAATTTGTGCGAATTAAAAATCGAATATGGCGTAATGCAAAAAACTTACTATCAACCAAAGAACACACAGTCAAATTATCGGATCCTCAAAAACGACTTGAAGATTCATTTTATGAAATGTCACGTGCCACAAGTGATCAAATAAAATCAATACGTTTCGGTTTTTCAAATCAAATAATCGATTGTGAATCACGTTTATCAAATTCACAACGTCGTTTACAAGACTCGATTATTGAATTTTCAAATCGTACTAATGAACAAATTGAAGAATTCAAAAACGATACAAATCAAACAAATATTGAACTCAAAAATAAACTCAAACAAACACAAGATACTCTTCAAAGTCTCATAGAACAATATTCTGAGCTTACAAATAAAGAGCTTAATAACACAAATAAAAGTTTTAATTCTCATATTAACGATACAGAAGCCAAAATTGTAGCCTTAAACAATCGTATTCAAAGTATTTTGGTTAGTTTAAGTAAAAAAACTAATTTCCAATTTGAGTCTATAAAAGAATACTCTTTAAATCAAGCGTACAATATTAAATCAGTTGTTATAAATTCACAAAAATTAATTGATGACTCGATTTATAATTTGGAACGATCGAATCGACAATATTTGGATTCGATTGAAGAAAAATACATGAATCGATTGGAAAAGTTAGAGAGTATGTTTATGCAAAAGAGGTATGAAGATTTAATGAATAAAAATGAAACGATTATTTTGGAGTTGAGTAAAAATATGAACGAACTTACACATGCTCTTAAACAAATAACTAATGATTTAACACAATTGGACAAAAAAGTGGATTTTTACTTTAAAAAATGAAAGACTTGCTTTTTTTGTTAGCTTTGTAAATAAAATCTCTAGAATATTTTGTTATAAAATTTTGCTTTTTTGGCATTTTTTTTAGAGTCCCGTCCCATTGATTTGTAATTATTTGCCCTTTCGAAAGAAGTGGATTCACTGAACCTTCATTAATGGAGGAATACTTTGTGAAGCTCGTTCATCGAAATCCTTAATAAGACTTTAGATCGATGATATACAGAGATAGCACTTAAATTTGATTGCAATTTTTTGCATTATTTTGAATTTTTTTGGTCTTTATGATTGGAGCTCAAAAGCTCTAAAGTGCCGTAAATATTTGTTTTTTAACGCTGCTCTAAAAATAAAAAAAAAAACACTTATAGAGCATGCACCTCTTAGTATCGATCCCATGTTATAGTGTGTTTGATTTGGAGTGTCTGCCTTAAACATGTACGACTGTATTTTTAAGAATTAATAATGCACCATGTGAAACAATTGGATTGGATTAATTCATAAAAAAATGAATGATATTTATCTATATTTCAGAAATTGATGCGTCACTAAAATCATTTAAGGCATGGCCCTTTCAGAGTTTATAAAGTTGCGGCAAAGATTATAGCTCTTTAAGTTTTCCTAAACAATTATGATTGAGTTAATGCTTGGATATTTTTAAAACGTTTACCTCCAAAATCACCATATTTTAATTTTTATGATTTACGATTTTTTTATGGTTAAACAGGTTTTTTCGATTTTTTAAGGGTTTAACCACATACTCATAATAAAAGAGACGCATTTCTTCATAGATTTTTCATGCTCTATCCAAAAATGACATCAGTTTTTAGGGTGTTTCGAGGATCTTATTGGGATGTTTTATGCCATTTTTTTTGGAAGGAAAGTTTAATACCAAAATAAATTTTATTGGCCCAAAAAAAGGTGTATTAGTAAATTTAGGTCGCTAGGAATAAAGCTAACGAAAAAAATACCCGGAGTTGTTTTTATGCTTTTTCGACGGGTGTTGCTTTTAAAGAATACCACAAACAACAGTTAAAAAAAAATAAGAAAATATTCACGATTGAGGTAAGCTTGGTGACATAATATAAAACCTACTTAATCTTTTAATAAATGACGGTAAAAAAAATGAAAAATTAACGTCCAATAGAATTGCGTAAGAATAATGTCCAATATAAACACGTATCATTTCAACATGGCCCTACATGTCTGGTTATTAAGCTCGTTTCTCGCAAAAATTTCTAGCAATCTTGATAATTTCCCAAATTTTCCTACAAAAGTAAATTTCAATTAATTCCGAAGGCCAAGTCGTTAAGCATTTTTGACTAGTGTCAGGGTATGTGAAAACAAAAAGTAAAGTGTTGATAGTGTAAGGTGGTAATAGGGTTTGTTTCGGGGGATTAACCTCAAAAAAGTCAGACGTAAAATTGTTAGAAAAAAAAAGCCAGAAACGAAAAACATTAAAAATTATCAGAAAAAAAAAGAGTCCAAAACGTTAACCAATCAGATAGATTCTTTTTTTTTGTTAAGATTGGATAAGGCTCCATTCAATCCTGATTTCATTCAAGTGAAACGTTTTTCATTCAAGTGGTTCACGCTGGTAAACATTGGGTAAATGTTTCAAACTATAACCCAAATTATGATGAACAATATAATTTTTTTTTTTAAATCATAATGTAACTTATGATTAACTATGGACTTATGTACCATAGTTGAACCAACTCATTTACTCTCGTATAGGTCGTGCCTTTTAGGAAATGAGCAGACCTAAGCATTCAATAAATAAATAAGTGATGATGATGGGTTTAATATATTTTTTTTATGACAGTTCAAACCAACCTAATGTATATCTTGATGTCATTAAATCTGTTTTATAAATGTAAAATGGTGGCTCACGTTTCATGAATATCAAACATTTTATTTTTCAAAACATAATGGAAATAAGGATTGTGGACTGTTTGCCCTTGATTAAGCTTTAACTTTAGTTAAAGATATGGATCCTGGTAAATTGATTTGCGATCAAAATAATACCGTAAACTCTTGCCCGCTTCTCTAAGAACAAAGGCAAAATTGAGGTTTGTTCTATATGGAATTAATACCATTGAAACCATGTTATAACTATTTTTTTTTTATTTTTTTTAGAATAAACCTCAACTCCTGACTTAAGACTAATGGAAAGGATGCTTGCGAGTTAGAATAAAAACAAAAATATAAAAATTAATTAATAAATATTTGTTCAATTTCGAAATTAGTTCCACAATTTTTTGAATTTATTCCAGAAAAAACACAAAAAATTAAGCGAACATCCGAGCTTACTCTTAGTCTTAACTCAGGAGTTGAAGTTTATTCCAAAAAATAAAAAAAATGTTTTAACATGGTTTCGATGGTATTAGTTCCATAAAGTACAAACCTCAATTTTGCCTTTGTTCTTAGAGAAGTGGTCAAGAGTTTACGGTATTAGAGATGTTCAAAAAATTGTCAGACCTGACTATTTTTTTCTCATTTTGTTTTCTAATTATTTTAAAGCTGATTTTTTTTCTGACTTTTTTTGGTAGAACCGTTTGGGCGTAATTTCAGATGATTTTCGATACAACGAAACTGGATTCATTTAACCAATTTTGACATAACAAAATATTTTTTAATGGAAATCCAAATAAATTCTAAAAATACTTGCATGATTTTAATTTTTAAATTCATGCTGCTAAAACAAACTTGAAATTAAGCTGATTGCAATCGAAATTTAAAGCTTTCAAATATTCTACGCTTCTTTTTTTTTTTTGGCCGCAACTAAGGCGATAAGGGGACTGGAGAGTCTTTCTGATATCATTAAACTTTTTAATTATTAAACACATTTTGTTATTATTTTACACAATTTTCATTTTTAACACTTTTTCATTTAACACGATTTAAAAAAACATTTGGTGACGAATGGTAAACGTCCGTCTACGGTTACGATGAGCTGTATGTTACACATCCGCCGTGGATCATGGCTAGATCATTTTTACTATTTTTTATTTTAACACTGTTTTTTAAATATTATTTCTTGAGCGGAGTTTGAACCCAGATCCTCTTTCTTCTATCTTCTTATACAAGAAGCGATTCTCTACAAATCTCAGGAATTCTTTTTTTGATTTCATTTTTCATTTTTGTATACTAGTAGACGAAAAAAGTCGTGAAAATGAAAAACCAAAAATAAAGGGGATTTACCACTTTTTGACTAAAAATTTGAAATCCTCCTGCAAAACTTCTATCACGTGCAAAACTCAAAACATGTATCTGATGATGTTAAAATCATAATTTCAGAATCTTGGTTTTGGGTGCTATTAATTGTGTGAAATCGGGTCATTTTTTTAAAATCAAATAAAAAGTCTGAGACTTTTAAAACATTTTTTCTGGGGTAGTTTTGCACGATGATTTCAAATTTTTAGTCAAAAAGTGGTAAATCCCCTTTATTTTTGGTTTTTCATTTTCATGACTTTTTTCGTCTACTAGTATACAAAAATGAAAAATGAAATCAAAAAAAAAATTCCTGAGATTTGTAGAGAATCGCTTCTTGTATAAGAAGATACAAAAAAAATCTGGGTATAGTGGCTCCTCTAGGAGGAGATGCGGTTTGATTGAAAAATTCCCTTTTTTTACCGTTTTCACTCGTTTTTCGCTTTATGAATTTTTTTTTCCTCAACGACAATGGCCCAAGCAACAATGGTAGCTTTTTAGCTTTCAGAACGTATCTTTACATCAATTATAGCTTTTTCCAATCATGTTTACTAAAATGTTTAATCAAAGCACCTCGACGTTTGGGTGCAAAAAACGTGAGGGTAGGGTCAAAATTTCCGATTTTTTACCCCAATAAAAAAATTGATTTTTTGGGGTTTTCGGGATAGTATATAACTATAGTGTGGACGTTTTGCTCCGACCGAACCTTATTAATTTAAAAAAAAATTAAATTAAGGTTCTTTTTATTATTTATACAAAATTTGAAATAAAATAAAAAAACTTGAAAAAAAAATTATTTATCTTTGTTTACAAAAAGTCTTATCATTAAATACAAAAAAGCATTATCTTTTATTTTGTATTCTCTTAACGTTTTTTCATCATCTTCGAGTGGTTTTTTGAGATACACTAAACGTTGATAATCGAAATTTATGTTTTCGATAGTTTCAATTTTTTGTTTAACATCACGTATTGTTTCGTCTAATTCGACTTGTAATTCAATTGGTCTATTGAATAGTTTAACTGTAATTTTCATTTTTTTTTTGCGATTGAAAAACAAGTCTACAAAATTTTTGAAATTGATTCGTTTTTTTTTAAAAAAAAAGATTTTAACAAAAAAACTTAAAAAATATAAACTGTTACCTTGACAAATAAGAACAATTTTTTTTTATTAAAATAAAATTGACTCAAGAATCTTTTTTTCAAAAATAAACTCAAATAACAAATATCATACAGATTTTTTCTAGAGTTTTAAAATCAAGTTTTTTCTCTATTAATAATGTAATTGTATAAATATTTAAAGTTAGCTCTATGTTTTAATTGTGTGTTCAAGATAATATTTTCAAACCAGTTAAATTAGAGACTTAAATAATTACGATTAGATTACCAGAACATTCATTATCTTATTTATTTTAACAGGTCGTATTATACATAGATCTATAAATCATTTGATGATAAAAAACATTTAATGTATAAAACAACCTACTAAGGCAAAAACATAATCACCCTTTTTTTTCTAAATTTTGAACTTGAAAAACGTAATTTTTTACTTAGCGATTTTCATCCGGACCGGTAAAGAGATAGTGTAACGAGCATGCTATTATTATATGTCTTAGCTGCTTTGGGATGTTCATTATAACAGTGTCACTCATACGATAAAAATTTAGACTTATTTTCTCTCAAAAAGATAATTCTTATGACAAACAAAAAACCAGATTTTCACCCACAAAAAAATTCTCAAAAGTGAACGCCAAAATAAAAAGTGTGATTGCTCTTAAATATTTTGGATTTCTATAACCAGCTTTTGATATTTTTAACTAACGTAATTGCTACATGTCACTAACAATCGAATGTTTGTCTGGAAAGTTAATCAGTCTTTATTCCAAATGACCTCATATGTATTATGTTTGAAACAGATTCTGAAAGAGCACAAAAATTTACGCTATTGCTTTTTTAAAAAGAAAAGAAAAGTTTTTTGTCATTTAACTCGGTCAAGAAGCAAAAAAGATGTATTTTACTAGTGTTTTTACATCTCCTCCCAGAATTAACCCGAAGCAAACATTTTACAAGTACAATGCTGCCTTTAAAATATTAAAGGCAATGGGGTTATAATTTGCTGAACATTCAAAGGTAAAGAGACAAGCCAACAAGGGAACATATTATAACCCTTCTTTTAACTATAGAATTTAAAATATTCGGGTGCTGAAAATGGTCAAAAAAGGTAATTTTTTGGAAAATTGAAAGAATTTTTTTTATCCAATTATCATGTATGTTTTGAAGAAGTTTTCCTACATGAGGATTACGAATTTATGGTCAAAAATATGAAAATCTATCATCTTAGTGATTTTTTATTTTTCTTGGCCTCGATAATTCAAAAAGTAAAGAAAAATTTCTTTTTTGCACCATAAAGTGTAGCTTAAAGGTACCTATTGATCATAATAAATACTTAACCTTGTACGAAAATTTGTTCTCTTTCAGAATATGTATAAACATATTGACTTTTGTTTGAATATTTTAGTGAAAAAGTTTAAAAACTGGAACAACGTTTTTAAAGGAACCCTAAGTTCAAGACACCCCAGTCCAAAATTTTTTTTTGACCTTTTTTAGACCGACTCTAAGATAGCCTGGAAGTTTTGGGTGACGCGAACCTTACGAAGATATTTACCGATCATTTTTGGGTGGAGAATTTATTAAATATCGTATTTCCTTGCTGTTAAGTGACCCCAAAATCCACACTTTGATCGAAAAAATAATAATGATGCGGATAGATTTTTGGGTTCATTTGGATTATTTCTGATAGAACTCAATGCGCTTTATCTGAAGATCACAAAATTGAAAGTAACTTTATGTTCGTTCGTCCAGAAAAAGGGAGTTTAGCAGGGCGCTTATCAGCAATACGGTACAATACTGGCCTTTCACATGTTCCCTAAATGAACGTTCATTAACGTTCACGAACATTCATCCCCATTTTGAACGTTCACGAACGTTCATGAACGTTCATTTTTGGAACATTGATTAAAAATAGAACCTTATGTAAATTAACAAACTTAGCTTTTAAACCAATAATTTTGTTAGAATTTCAAACAGAATTTTCACAAAACTTGTAACGACATAATAAATTTAAGTAATACAATGGCTAGCTAGTAAAATCGGTCATGGAAAAAAAATATTTTTTTACGAACTTAGTAGTAGTATTGTAAAGTAGTAGTAGTATTGTAAACTGCAACTTGGAGGTTATCCAAGCATAACTCTAAAGAGCTGTAGCAGTCGATCTGGTATTCAAAAGGGTATTCGGCTATCCGAGCAAATGGTTTGTTACGGAATTATCGAAATTTTTTTTAGTGTTTTTAGCTAGCGTTAATTAACAATTTATTGCAGGAAGACCAACCGTTTTATAATTTTTTTTGTTAATAAATATTTCAAGTCATTTTAAAATAAAATAAAATCTTACACTTATTTGAAAAAAGTCTTTCAAATGTTCGGAAATTACACTCATCTAATTTGATTTGAAATTCTAACAAAATTATTGGTTTAAAAGTTAAGTTTGTTAATTTACATAAGGTTCTATTTTTAATCAATGTTCCCAAAATGAACGTTCATAAATGTTCGTGAACGTTCTTGATCGTTCATCTGGGAAAAATGAACGTTCATGAACGTTCGTGAACGTTCAAAATGGGGATGAATGTTCGTGAACGTTAATGAACGTTCATTTAGGGAACATGTGAAAGGCCAGTTTTGTATATTCAGACATTTATCCGACTCAGAATTCAAAACAGTTTAAGAATCTTTATGTTTTTGTGTAATTTACGAAAACTGATAACCGATCTCACTGCGAGAGTCTCTATCTATGATAATCGCCATCATTTAAACACAAAGTATGAAAAATACAATAATATCAATACTTAAAGAAACACAAAATTAATATTTTGTTCAGAGTGTAATTATTTTTGAAAAATTTGATTTCGGAAAGAAAAAAATAGTTTACGACAAAAATATTTTTGTTACGTTTTAAAAAAGAATGAATTTTTTAATTGCAAAAAATTAAATGCGAAAAAAAATAAGTGCTAATCCTATTCCACTAAGAACCCCATTCGGGTCTTTGTCGAATAAAAGCTATTTCTTAGAAACAAATTGTCGAAGCCAATAATAATGAAAAAAAAAAGACTATTTGAAAGACTAAATTATGCCTAATCTGAACAAGCTTACAAAAAACGTAAGACTCAGATTTTTTTTACTCTTAATGAGTATTTTTTAAATTGGACAAAATAGTCAGACTTTTAAATTGACTCCTTTCTGTTTATAATTATTTTGGTTTTGATTCAAGTTACTACTAAAGAACACTCTTGATAACCTTAAAAAAAATGATTGATAACCAATGAAACAGTCCGTAGCAATTTTTTTTAGGTTTTGGGCAACTTAAAATTTTTAATCAATTTTAATTTTTCTATTCTCAATTTTCCAATTCTGCCGCATGCACCTACCTAGACCTCATAATGGTACAGTAGACTCGCTCTAATCCACGAATTTTTTATCAGTTCGGTGAAAATTTTTCTCTCATTTAGGTCTCGATACATGTAAATTTTGACGTTTAATCCGAACTGAATTTTATGCCTCCGTAAAAGTTCGGATTAGGGCATTGTGAAGTTAAGTACAAAAAAACAGAACAATTTTGAAAAATTGAAATAATTTTTATTCTGTTGGCCTTATGGTGAATCTGCGCATGTAACAAAGTGTAACAAACTTTGTTACACCATTCAGCAAACTCTGCAAAAACTCTGCAGTCTAATTGCGCATTTAGTTATAATACTTTTTATTAGTGTGCATTTTGCAGAGACTTTGCATAAATCTAGCAGAGGTTGCTCAATGGTGTAACAAAGTTTGTTACACTTTGTTACATGCGCAGATTCATCATAAGGCCAACAGAATAAAAATTATTTCAATTTTTCAAAATTGTTCTGTTTTGTTGTACTAAACTTCACAATGCCTCGGATTAGAGCGAGTCAACTGTATTAAAACTCTATATTATCCATATTTTCAAGTACTGACGCCTTGATGACGCCTGAGCCCTTGAAAAATTATATGACTTTGATATTTAAGAGGGCGTGAGGCTCATCTCTTTTTAAATTATCCTCTGATTTTTTAAAAAAAAGATTATGTCTAGTAAAATCAATGACTCAAGTCTTTTACTATATCTCTTAGACTCAGACTTAGAGTTTGAATCGATTTTAGAACAGTATAAAGACTTGGACTCGAGACCATAAAGACTTTAAGCAGTTAGCTAAAGTTCCATAATTGAGACGTAAGTTTTGTACGACGGACGGAAAAAAATTCCCTTACGAAAAATATTATCGTCTTAGACGAAAGTTCATGAAGGTTCATGAATTTTCAAAATGAGCATTGTGTAAGACCGGCTCTGTATTAGTGATGGGCAAAAACCAAACCTAGTTGGTCTGGTATGCTTATATTTAGCAAAACCAAATCAGTAAACCAAAATTTAAGCATACCAAAAATTGGTAAACCAAAAAAACCAAGAAAACTCCCATCACTAGTTTGTATGTTAAAAAAATCAAGTCAGAAAACGAGAATTGACGGTCAAAAAAGGCGTTTAGAAGGTTCAATTTTTAAGATCAATAGATTATTTTTTGACTGAAATCTAAAAAAATTTGAAAACATTTTAAAATTAATGAATATGTATGAAGAAATAAGTACTTTAATGGACCCTTCAGAACCGCTTAAACCTTCATGAAGGTTCATTTTTGGAATTTTTGAATGACCAGGGTTGTACAATAATCTCATCTCAAAATCTGTCTAAATCTATTTTATTTTACTAAAACTAATCTTATTTAATCAAAATTTTAATGAAAACAAAAAATAAAAACAAAAAAAATTAGCACTCAAACTTTTTGTTAGCACAATTAATGTCAAAATCAATTTTATCATGTTTTTGAAAAAATTCTTGTTCACATTTATTAATGTCCATTTTACATGATTTACCAAATAAAATACCATTTTCATTTAATTGTTCAATCATATAACAATTACATACTTTATTATGAGAAAAGTCATGTACAAAATCTTTGCTCTGTTTTTTAAACAAATCAATTGTTGCATTTTTAAGTTGGTTCAAATAACAAACATTAGACTTGTGAAGATTATAATGAGTAAATTCAATGTAATCGATTATTTTTTGACCATCACGTGAACAAAACGCTTTCTTACTAATTTCTATTTTAATAGTGGGTGAACCTATTAGAGACACGGATAATTTACGTTTTGAATTTTCTCGATCAAAAGCATAGTCATCAATATAAAAAATATTTACATTTTGATCCGATAAGTCCAATACTTCCAAATAGGGTATACCATTCAAGCTTGGTACATGATCCAATTTGTTCGTGTGAACATAAAGCTTACTCAAATTTTTTAAAGACCCTGTTAATCTTTCATCCAAGTAATTCAAACGATTAACTGACAAAATCAAGTAGTCTAAGTAAGGATTTGATTGAAATGAATCGTAATCTATTTGGTATATTAAATTGTTACCGAGGTTCAATTCGATCAAAACAGGCATGTTTTTGAAATAATCCCGGTATATACTTTTCAACTTGTTGTTCGATAAGTCCAATTTTTTCAACTTTTTGAACACAATCGAATCCGAATTTAACAAACTGATTAAATTTTTACTCAAATCTAACAACTCTAGACTTTCTGCAAACATGGCCAAATTGTTCATATCAAATTTAGAACCAATGTTATTGGTGTTCAAATAAATCTCAGCTAGTTCATCAAAAGTATCGTTTAAAAAGAACTCAAACTTTTGAAGATTGTTTTTTGACAAATTAAGGACACGCAATTTCTTACTGTTTACCTTGAACCAATCCGAATTGTCTTCAATGTTAAAATTTTCTAAAACCAATTTGGTTAAATTTTTAAATTTTTTCACCGAATGTTTAATTTTTTCATAACTTTGATCAGTTAAATGATTTCGAGAAAAAACGAGGGTATTGAGTGTGTCATACAAAGGCTCGAATGTGTCTTTCTCGATCTCCATTAACATATTTTGAATAAATTCCAACGAACCAATCGATTTAATATCAGAAAAAGAATTGTATAGTAATTTGTTGATTCGATTTTTTGAGAATATGATCGTTTGAATGTTAAGATCTTTGAAAATTTTTGGTGGTATGTTGTATAGATTGTTGTTCAAGAGAGTGATTGTATGGACATGTGTACGAGTAAAGTCTTGTCTTATTGGAAATTGAACAATTAACGCTTCGTATAGTTTACCATCACAACTTATTGAAAAAATAGGAGTTGTCTCACTTGAACATTGACATCCTTGAAATAGACACCCTTTAGTGCCAAAAATAGACGGGTTTAATTTACGGATTTCGTCTATTTTACGCTCCAATTCGGCAAATTTATCACTGCATGAAATTGAATACACGTAGAATAAGATTAAGAAGTATTGAGTTAAGAGCTTCATTTTTTTGAGTTTGATAAAATGATTTTTTTTAAAAAATAAAAGAAGACAAAATTGAAATGAAATAATTTTTATTTTCAAGTTTTGTCATGGTATAATTTGAGTTAAATGTTAATTAAAAGATTACTAGGAAACTACTTAGAGTTGAGTTAAAGTTTTTTTAAATTTGTTTCTAATTAGAAAGAAATGGAAAAATAAAGTGAAAATCTGTTTTAAATTTTTAATTTAAAGTTACGGTTTTTGAATAAATTTAAAAAAAATTGATTCTATGTGCTTTTTTTCTCTCTTTTTTACACTAAACTTAAGCAAAAATAATTTTTTTTGTTAGTAACGGTTTTCTTTCTTATCATATCTTGAATATACTGTTCTTAAAAAAAGGAAAATTTGAAAAATTGCATTGCAAGTTCATTGAACTCAACTCAGAATCTCTATAAAGTGAACTTATACCAGAGATGTTTTTGTTTTATCAATTTTATTTTGTAACGACGATTTCTGGGCAAAAATTTAAAAAATCCATTATCCTAAGGAGTTTAATCTTACCCCTCCTCTTTTAGTCTACAAAAAATGATTAAAAAGTTGTCTAATTTTTTAGAAAAGCGTCTAGTTTAAGAAGCTGCATAAAAAATATGGTTATATTGAATATGAAAGGATTTCAGGCATTAAGAATTATGGTACAAAAAGAACAAATATAAAAAAAAAACGATGAAAAAAATTTAAAATTTTCAAAAATTGATTTCTAAAATTCGATTTGAATTCGAGCATGCCCGGCTTGATACGCTAAATACTGCTCGGTACGCTGAATGGTACTTCTTTATTTTCACTAGCCGTACTGTATTAGAAATAATAAAATTACAGAATTTAGATCATAAATATGTATTCTGATCGATATTCTCTTTCTAGACTTCTTGAAAGCCTTTGATCTTGTCCCACATCCGGAACTAATGAAGAAGTTAAGAGCTCTCGGATTTAATGGGAAGATTTTAGAATGGTTGAAAGCGTTTCTCTCCAATCGTAAACAGAGGGTGGTCCTTGATGGTTTTAAGTCAAAATGGAGAGACGTGTAGTCCGTCAAGGATCAGTCTTAGTTCAATAGCTCTTTATAATTTTTATAAATGACATACCTAGTGAAGTTACGATGATGTGTAAGCTCTTCGCAGATGACAGCAAACTAACAAGCGTAATTAGAAATTCCAAAGATTTTGAAGAATTTTGGTAACAGTACTATTCATTATAACCATCAACATTCATTCGACATCAACGATCAAATTCACATTATCGAAAATTCTAGTTCGGAACGTGATCTAGGTGTGATATTACACGATAACTTGAAATGAGAAGAACATTTATCGTCCTGAATTTACAAAGCAAACTTTGTCCTTGGTCGAATCAGTATTGTTTTAGGAACTGGGATGCAAGAGCCTTTAAAAATTCTCTACACTTCATTTGGCAACTTTTTTTTTCAATTAGATTTTTTTATGCTTTTTTTTTTCTTTAAAAGGCCGAAACAAGAAAGTTCCCGTATAAAATGTAAAATAAAGGTCTTGTTGATAAAGCTCTTTTCTATTAAAAACTGAAGACGGAACTTTATTAAGTATCTTTTAAAAGACAAAATTGAACAGGAATGCAATTTTTAAAAAAAAATTTAATAGCGTTGTGCCGGATTCGTCTTCTAAAATTTGAAGATTTCTTTTTTTTCTATTTTATCTTTTAATTAGGTGCTACAAAATCATAAATATATCAAAATATAGGATACTTAATAAAGTTCCGTCTTCAGTTATCAATAGAAAAGAGCTTTATCAACAAGACCTTTATTTTATATTTTATACTGGAACTTTATTGTTTCGGCCTTTAAAAGAAAAAAAAGCATAAAAAAAATCTAATTGAAAAAAAAAGTTGCCATATGTCCGTCCAATACTTGAATATGGTTCGGTGGCTTGGTGTCCTTTCCGTAAGCAAGATATCAAACGACTTGAGAAAGTTCAACGACCGGCAACAAAGTTAGTACCTGCTATCCGAGCGATTATAGTTACTGTGTTTAACAAGTCTAGAGGAGAGAAGACTGAGAGGTGACTTGGTATCATCCTATGGTCAATTGTCTTAGTTCAACTTCAACTGGTCCGGCTGGAAACACCAGAAGACAAAACATATAGTTAATTCATGTACTGTGAGACATAATTTCTTCACTAATAGAGGGATACCAATTTGGTCTACTGTAAGAAGTAAAATATGCGAAATCAGCCCTTCAAAAACAATTATGATGATCACATAAATGGAGTCAATCCCAAAGTACATCTGCCATAGATAATTACGTTGGTAATTAGCTTCACGGGTTCACCAGTTGCAGATTAATAATAATACTTAATTTAGGTACCATAGAGTTCAATTAAATAGAAATTCCAAGTAACTATCCTAGGTTAAAGAGACCACAAAATATTTTTTTATAAAAAAAAAATTATTGAAAATATTTGGACCAGCTACTTATCCTACTTTAAAAGGTTAAAATATACACATCTTATACTTATGAAAGCTTATTTCGCTTCGCTTAATTTGAAATCATTGTCCCAAAAAAAAAAAAAACGAAAAAATTATTGAGATCAAAATAATTTACCTGAAACAACAAAAAAATAAAGAAGTTTAATTTTTGGAAAATCTTCTAAAACCAAAATAAAAAACAAAACTTGGTTTAAATTTTTTTCTTTTTTCTATTGAAAACCAAATACAATATACACAATGATGTCATCTTAGTTAGATTGATACTAAAAGAAAATATTTTTTTTAAAAAAGCCAAAAAAATTTTCAATAAATTCCTAAACTTGAGTTTTTAAATTTGAAAAAAACTTTAAAAACCTTCATTAAAAGACATATCTTTGAAGTGCTCGTTGCCGTTTATGGTTTGACTCTCTTATAATATCCTAGTTCTAAATCTTATAGAATTTTGACATATAAAAGAATTGAATATATTGAATAGAAGTAGCATACAATTCCCATTACACAATTCAATTAATGAGATTTTTTCTTAAAACTCTTTGAAACGATTTCATTTATGCTCTTTATAACCAAAACCGTGTTTTAATTTTTATTATTCTCTAATGAGTTTTCTCTAAGGAACGTCACATTTTGTATAAGTGCATTTTTTTTGTTAAGCTTTACTTAAACAAAGCTCTTGTGGACGCTAAAAAAATTTCAATAAGATAATTAGAATAATTTTTAAATTTACTAACAAAAGGATAGTGTCACACAACCACTATTGGAACCATTTTTTGGAGCATATAAAATTCCTTTAGGCTTAGAGAGACTTAGTTATTATTATACACTCAAACTTTACGATATGTAAGTAAACCAGCTTTTTATTTATTTGGTCATAACAACCCTTTCTTTTTTAAGAAAGAAATTTTTTTTACAAAAATGAGATACCTTTGATAGTTATAATAAAGGCAAGCGATAAATTTTTTCTTCTTTTTTTATTAGACGAGACTTTTATTTTCTATATTGCATAATTCGTCATAATTTCTAACCAAACTTGTTATCCGGATGAAAGATTTTTCACTATTGATTATATTAACAAAAAGATAGAAAAAACCAAAAATTTAAAAATTAAAAAAAAAATAAATGGAAGACGAAGACTTTTATTTAAACCAACATCGAAGAGGGCAAACACAAAATTTCCATGACATGGAACAAAGCGATCCGTTGTATGTTGATACAAACCAGAATTATAAGAATGACTTAGGTAAAGTTTTTGTTTCTGATTGAAAATTTTAGTAAACAATTTGTTTAGACCTTTTTTTTTTAAAGATTTTTCTAAACAATACTATGTTTATAGTGAGAAAAAAAAATTTGTACCCTTACACGATGCAAAAAGTCTCATTAAATGTGATGAATGTCCTAAATTATTTTTATCACCAGAATACTTGTCACTTCACAAACAAAATAAACATACAAGATCTAATTTTGTAATGAACCAATCGGCATCAAGTGAACCCCGTCCGTGTTCGTCAAATGAAACATCATTATCTCGCAATTCGTCCGAATCATATTGTGAATTTTGTCAGCGAAATTTTTGCAATAAATATTTTCTTATAAAACATAAACAAAGTGTTCACGGTAAACAAGAGGAAATAAGCGATGATTCAAGTAGTGGACACGATATAGAAGGACCAGTTAATGGTATTGTCAAAAAAAATTGGATATGCTCTATTTGTAATCAAGAATATTATTCGTACAAGTATTTAGAGAATCATCTTAAACGTAAACATAATATGACATTTCAAACAAATCAAGATCCAGCGAACGGTATTAATCATCAATAACAATATAAAAAAATCAACTTGTTTGAGTATGCAAAACAAAATAAGAGAATGCCAGTGGTGTATTAGTATGAAATGAGAGCTAAAGGATAATCAAGAATTGCAAGTAAAGAAAATATTTTAGACTAAGAAATGAAGTTTCTAGATTTTAATGTTTTTAAGTCAAATTTTACCAATCGAGCCAAAAATTTACCCTTTTTTTTTCATTTTTGATTGAGTTAACTTATAAATATTTTTGTACACTTTTTGTTTTTCATTTCAGTCAGAAAATTTAAAAATAAAATTTTGAAAAAATGATAAAAAATTAAGTATGTTTATATTGTAAGTATAATTCAAAGGAAAACGTGGACGACGAATTACTTATGCAAACTACACGATCTTTTGGGATCAAAGCCGTGTTTATTCGGACTACTTTTTCTTTAGTCTATGACCCTCTTCAAAATAATTACAATTGAAAATCTTTAAATTTATTCATTATGCCTGAAAAAGTTTGTGTTTAGTTTTACGAATTACCGTGTATTGAAAAAAGTGTGATGCATCACCTAATGTATTGCATGTGCAAAATCGCAATATGTTAAAGGTGCATAAAACGCTGTAATACAATTTGTTTTGAAAATATTGTCCGATGAGACAATTTAAAGTTTTTTTCTACTTTCATTATTTTCAATTTTAGAACCTGTAAAATATTTTTTCTAAAATACAAACAAAGTTTGCTTTACCTATTATAGGTGTTATCAGTGGTGTTCCATTATTATAAGTCCCTTTAATAAACTAAAAATTATGCTGGTGATATGAAGATCATATCAAAATTAGAGCGAGATTTGGATACCATGTCAAGCTGGTCAATTACATGGACAACTGAATTTAGCGTGGAGATGTGAAAAGTTATGCACATGGGGCAGAATATTCCTCAATAGAGAGGGTACTAAACCCTTGAATACAAATTATTTGTAATTTCAGAACGACTTCCATTGGGGTAGACAGGTTAACTACACTTCAGGTAGAGAAAATAAAATCGTAGGAATGATATGGAGGAATTCTAAATTTCTTGATGTCAATGTTGTTAAGCTTCTTTACACATCTCTAGTGAGACCACTTATTAAGTATGGTAAAGAAGAAAAAGTTCAACGTAGAGCCACAAGACCGGTTTCAGGTTTTAGGATGTTAATGGTTTACCATTTACAAATTGTCATTTAACAAATTCAAAGTCTCTAAATTTCGAAGCTAATTTTGAACATCAGGTATAATTCAGCAAAAAGAAATTTAATTAAGGGGTCATTCAAAAATGGTATCAGCAGATTTCATCAAGAATTGCCCGTTGCATTACAATTATATCACAAACAGAGTCGTCAATTATTGCAACAGTTTATCAAAGAATGTTGTAGAAGCAATTGGAACTGGTCATTTCAACGAGCACGTGATCGCTTAATTTACCTAAATTTTTTAACTTGTTAAAATCAAGATCACGTGATCTCCAAATTTATTTACAAAAATTTTCAAGTTAATTTTATTAAAGTTTTGTTGAATTTTTTTAAAGCAAAACTTGATGAATTAATTCTTTTAAGAGCGTTTTGTCAAATTTTTTTTTTTTCTAGTATTGAGTAATGGGTAAAAAATTAGTTTCCAATGATATCAGGACCACTAGTGCCACTGAATAGGGAGTCTAAAAGACAAATTTAATTAAAAAATAATTCAAAATATCAAATCTTATCGCTTGTCTTTGCTTGTTAGACAAAAAAAAAACACAAAACTAATTGTTCTTGTCAATAAAATGAAAAAGCAGCAGTAATTTTATAAATATTTTTGTTTTTTAAACAAGGTTTAACATTTTGACCTTATTTCAAATTCTCAGAAATTCAACAAAATATAAAACATTTATGAATTTTGTAAATTAAAATTTTTATTTTCATTAATCTTAACAAAAAAAATTGAACTTTTATTTTAAAATTCAAAAAGTCTAAAATAACACTTGAATATTAGATTTTTCAAATAAACTAGAGTAGAAAATGATTCAAAAGAGTAAATTAGTGTATGGTCAATTTTAAGAGCCTCTGTTTTTCCATTTTAAAAGGCTAATTAAAAAAATTAAAATCTTGATTTAGAAAACTAAATCACGGTTAGTCTAGTTTTCTCTATAAAAAAAAATATTCTAAGTCTTTCTAGATGAAATAAAAATTTAAAAATTAAGACACTTAGTAGTAGTAGTTTTTCTGTGCAGATCTAATATTTAGTACAACAATTAGCTACAGAAGTTGATTTGACTTCTTAATGATTGTAACAGAATTTTTTTATACTCGCTACGTTTTTTACTTTCGAAGCCCTTATTTTAAGTTACAGCGATAACACTCATCCATTTTGATTACTGTTACAATTTTTTTGACACGACCAGAATCGGAACTCGTGCCCTTAGCTGTTGTTTTACCCATTCGGTCACGACTTATACAAAATTTAGTTTAACACAGTTTAGCATGTTCGTTCAATGTCACTTGGTAACACGTGACATGTGATATTGAATCTAAGAAAATGACTTTGAATGGACTTGGTGTCACTTTGGCTTGACATAAACAAAAAAATTCGAAATTTAAAAATGAAATTTTTACTTTTTTTTGTTAGTTTCAATCAAGACAGAGATGAGGTAAACTACTAAGACTAACAAGCCCTAAATACTCTAGATAAAAATGATAATTTCAATTACCAGTTGAAGATGTAAATTTTAAAGATAAATTATGCAATAAAATATACGATTTTTAAAGTTTGTGTGAAGTTAGAAGCAAATAGATACCGTATTCCCTCGTTCGATTATGCAGAATCATAACACGAAATGGGAAGATAGCTCAGTTGGTACCGTCGTGGACGTCCGTACAGAAGGTCGAAGGTTCAAATCCAAGGCGTGTCAAAAAAATTCAATTCGAGTTTCCAAATTATCCTCAGTGTAATGAGCAAAGCACAGTCTACCCCAACTCCTGGTCGTCAAACATAAGTTTTATTTAGTTAACTTTACTTTACTTTGTATTTAATTGTATCTTTACTTCTCCTTATGGAGGTTAATTCTCAATAAATAAATAACCCATCAAATAAATAACACGAAATCAAAAACTTTAGGAAGGTCTTTTTACCAATTAGCCTTTTTTAAAATATTCTAAGCAGACTCTGCTTTCAAAACTAGAGTGTGACGAATGACTTAAGCATGTTTTATATTTTTTCTAATCGTTAAAAACCCTCCTAAAAATTTGGATTTTGGGTCGTGGTGCTGCATAATCGAACAAGGGAATATGGTATGGCAATTATTTTTTTTTGTTAAACGCCAAAATTAAAAAATTCTTCTCATTTACTAAAAAACTCATTTGGTAAAAAAAAGTATTTAAAGTCGATAATTTTATTCTCTGTCGATAATTCTGTCGGTTTTATGGGTTTCAATGTTTCATATGTTTTCAAATGAAATAAATTTTGAGAACTTGATTTTGCAATTACTTTAAAATTTTTTTAAAATTAAACCCTAATTTTACATTGAAAACATCATGAAACCGGTATTTTAATTAAATTTTAGAAGCTTAGACTGAATAATTCTTTAAATCAAAAACTACGGGGTCCCGAAACTTCTAGAAATACAGCCAAATTACAGTCATGGCCAAAAAATCTTTTTTTCCAACTAATCGGGTATTCAAAAGGGTATTCGGCTATTCGGGTATTCGAATGCCCATTCAAAAGGGTATTCGGGTATTCGGATATTCGAATTCCCATTCAAAAGGGTATTCGGGTATTCGGATATTCGAATGCCCATTCAAAAGGGTATTCGGCTATTCGGGTATTCGAATGCCCATTCAAAGGGGTATTCGGCTATTCGGGTATTCGAATGCCCATTCAAAGGGGTATTGGGCTATTCGGGTATTCGAATGCCCATTCAAAAGGGTATTCGGGTATTCGGATATTCGAATTCCCATTCAAAAGGGTATTCGGGTATTCGGATATTCGAATGCCCATTCAAAAGGGTATTCGGGTATTCGGGTATTCGAATGCCCATTCAAAAGGGTATTCGGGTATTCGAATGCCCATTCAAAGGGGTATTGGGCTATTCGGGTATTCGAATGCCCATTCAAAAGGGTATTCGGGTATTCGGATATTCGAATTCCCATTCAAAAGGGTATTCGGGTATTCGGATGCCCATTCAAAAGGGTATTCGGGTATTCGGGTATTCGAATGCCCATTCAAAAGGGTATTCGGGTATTCGAATGCCCATTCAAAGGGGTATTCGGGTGGTCTTGGGGGTCTTGTGACCTGGGGGTTTCGGCTTAGAAAAAAGCCAACTTCAAACTAAAATATCAGGGTAGTTAAATCCGGCGTCGACGGCCATTCCAAATATCGGCCGTCGACGTCGGTTAACTACCCACGCTTTTGAGACTGATTTTATCATCAGATTTAAGTCGATTCTCTGTCAAAAATAATTTACGATTTAGTCTAACGCGTTTACCATTTTAATTTTAGTATTTTAATAGATTTTATGGTGTCTAGATTAATTTAAGGCTATTTCTGAGTCGCTCTATGACCTGGAGGTTACGGAGTTATAGGGAGAACGATGTGTCATGCTTTGATAAAAGTCAAAATCAAACTGATTATACAGAGCAGAATACCCTTTTGGTTGAATACCCGAATATTAAAATTCGAAAAGCCGAATAGCCGAATAGCCTTTTGATTTGACATTCGAATACCCGAATAGCCGAATACCCTTTTGAATGGACATTCGAATACCCGAATAGCCGAATACCCTTTTGAATGGACATTCGAATACCCGAATAGCCGAATAGCCGAATACCCTTTTGAATGGACATTCGAATTCCCGAATATCCGAATACCCGAATACCCTTTTGAATGGACATTCGAATACCCGAATAGTCGAATACCCGAATACCCTTTTGAATAATTGAATATTCTGTTAAAGGTTTTGAAGGATGAATATCCTTTGAATAATTGGATAAAAGAAAATTTTGTCCATATCTCCCAAATTAACGATATGAACCCAAGTTACATGTTTTATAAATCACAAAAGACATTAATTGGTCAAAAATCAAAGTATTTCATTAATTGCTTCTTTTTTGTTTAGAGAATATCAAAATTATATTTGACCACCCCTTAAATGAAAATGAAACATTAAGACTTAAGAATTTGAAATTACGCATCGAATTGTTTCAGTATCCATTCTTAGATTTTGAGCAGAAACCTGAGGCTTTTGGCGTATTACACACAAAAGAAATCGAAAAAAACTCCTTTAAAAAAATAATTTTCGCCATATACAAGCTGTTCTTTATTTTGTGACAGCCAAAAAGACAAAATTTTGTCGAATTGTAGATAACAGGGGTAATACGCAATACTTGAATATAACACCATGAGCTTGTATTTTTGCAAAAACTGGTGTTATACCTAATCTAAGACCAGTGTGTTAATTTGCTTTTTCATGAGCCAATACGGTATTCATTATAAGAAAATGGAGATTTTGTGATATTCATGTCCTAATATAAAAGCTGTGACTGTTTTTTTATTTGACGCTGCTTTGTCTCAAAATTTAGAACCTTTGATAAAAACAATATAATTTAGTTTATAGTTTATTTAATTCATATAAAATGGCACAATAATTGATACACACTCATAAGTGTTGTATCTGTGAATTACTTTATATTAGTTTACATCGGTAAAAAAATTTAAATTAAGGATAAAAAATAAAAATAAAATAAGTGTGAAATTGAAAAATAAAATAAAATAAAATATGAGGTTCGTTATGTGAGGTTATATTATTTTTGGAACATGGCATGATCTCATATGTGTTTTGATCCCGATCTTTGCTTCAAAATATTTACCACAATTTAGGCACTCTGTTTTAGGTTTAATTGACGTTATAAGAACTTTTGTTTGTACGTTATTATCGTTGGTTGGTTTTGCAAAATTAAGTAAATTTTTCTTGCTTTCGTCATCTCTTAGGATTCGGATAGTTTTTTGTACTATACTATCGTTGTATGTGTTCGTTTTAGCCCGTTTTGTTTTGTAGCAAAAATCAGAGTTAGATCTGTCGGTGTTTCGATATTTTATGGACACTTCGTTATTCGGGTCGACGAGGAGCTTTGATACTTTTTTAAGGCAAGTGTAAAAATTTTTAACAATTAGTTTTTATGTTAATGAAGAATTTGTTAATTTAAAGATAGAGTATTGATCTGAACCACTCCCTTTTCTATCGATTGTATTGAATAGTTGTTTAGAATCTGCATTTAACATCTTATCAGTGAATTCATGTTTCGATGAAAAACAGGACGTTTTCGCAGGACAAATCGACAATCAGGTTCAAGTTACTTAAGTTAGACCCTGGTAACTTATTTTTTAATTTTTCTAAATCACAATCATCAAGTTATTCAAAGAAAAAGTAAAAATTTTAGGTAATTGAAAAGTTTTGTTGTTGTTGTTGTTGTTGTTAAATGTGCTTAGATAAACAAACAAAAGATTTTTTTTATTCATTTCAAAGAAATAAATTTAAAAAGAAAAAATTCACAAAATATAATTTAAGAAATTTTAAAATATTGTTCACTAAAGCGTTACACAAGTTAAAATTCTTTTATTCCAATTGTTTCTCAATTTTTGAAATAAAAAAGATTCATTTCTTTTTTTTTTTCTCAAAACGAGTCTTCAAATTGGCAATAAAAAAAATATCATAAATTTTATCCAAACGATTACAACAAAAAATGGAATTGCATAATTACGAGTTTAAAATGTTTGAAAGTCATTTTTGTAATAAAGAAATGTACGTATTTGACCATCGAACAAACGATTCGCTAATTCAAATAAAAGATCCAAGTAATTTGTTTAAATGTGATCAATGTCCAAAAGTGTTTTATACACAAGTGTACTTAGACTTGCACAAAGAAAATAAACATCTGAATAAATCACCTTCAATTTCACCTGAAACAAGCAAAAATGAAACTTATTGTGAATTTTGTCAACGATTTTTTTGTAACAAATACTTTTTAACAAGACATAAATTGAGTGTTCATGGTAGAAAAAACAACGATGATGGTTTCAAAGAAAATGTTAATCTATTGCCAAAAAAGAATTGGGCGTGTTCAATTTGTAAACAAGAGTTTTATTCTTTTAAGTATTTAGACAATCATGTTAAAAGAAAACATTCTGATTTTTATGAGAAATTTTTCAAGACAATGATAACAGAGACGGATGAAACAGTTAAAAAAAATGACTTTAAAAAACATGTTTTGTTCAAGTTAAAAAGACGATTGGAAAAGAAATTGATTAAAATTAATTCAAAAATTAATTCGAATAGTTTGTCCCGAGAAAATATTAACGCGTTTAGGAACGCGTTTAAACACATACATTTTAAGCGTTTTAACGCAACTTTAAATGCGTTTTTAAGGGTTTTTTGACGATAAAAAAACGTTACCAAAAAACGCACTTAAACGAGTAAACACTGGTTTTAGGAAACGCGTTTAAACATTTAAAATTGGATCATTTTGAGGTTTAATTTATACTCAAAAACGGCAATTCTTTTCATAATTATTTTAACACGTTAGAACTAAATAAAATGTTTAAAAAGAAAATCGAGATATTTTGTAATGTAACCAAAGCATATTAAGGTCCTTCTCATAGCAATCAATTTCAAAATCTATTAAGCTCCAAGGAGGTATTTTAATCAAAATTTCTCAAGAAAGTGTGTGTAGAATTCATCATTAAGCAATCCGACTTATAAGATTTTTAGAAAGAAAAAAACATTAATTTTATAAGGCTTTTAAAATAATTAAGCAAGAATTTGTTTCGTCTTTGTTTAAGTGAAAAGAGGTATACTTTTCTGCTGTTTAATAGATTTGGAAAAAAGTATCGAATAATTTAAGGGAATAATTTTACAGTCTAGCATGGATCGTTTTATTTTTTTTAAAAACTAAATTTAAACTCAGCTTGATGAGAGTTAGAAGATTTTTGGTCATAAAATCGAAGTCTGTATTGACTTTTTCCGGATATACAGTCAAATCATACTTAGACCACTATAATTCAAATAGTTTGTATTTCATTTTTATCACTGCTTAATGGCTGTAAAAAGGGTTAGATATATGTGTGACTTGACTGTAGTAAAATTTAACTCAACCTTTTAAACACAACGATAGAAAAAAAATAACATTTGCTTTAAAAGTTAAAATTATAAGTAAAAGTTGTACTAAATCTTACCATAGAGAAAATTGTTTTTGATAGTTTAAATTTTGTAAATCTTTAAAAAAAAAAGGAATTATCTGAAAAAAATGTAAATTTTGTATATTTTTGTAAATTTTTAAAAAATAGAAAAGTAATAATTTTTAATATTTTAAAAATGAAATTGAATTTCAAAAATTTTCAACTATTTTTATAGATAAAATAAAAGGCGGAGTTTAAAAATATTTTTATTCTTTTCTTGTTGAATCAAAATATGTAAACTCAATTTTTTATAAGAGGGATGGAAAGATTCGGTAAAATTGAAAGGGTTATACCTCCCCTCCCCATGTAAGAAAATGACATAGAAGCCGAAATTTTGGACCCCCCCCCTCAAAGCTATTTTCAACAAAATATTAAAATTTTAACGTATTTTGTCACAGATAACATAATTTTTTTGTTTTCTAAGATTTAAAAGTTGAATTGCCGCTTCGTTATAAAAAATCTGGGATTAAACAATGGCTTTTTATTTTTTTTTCCAAAAAAAAATTTTTCCTTGTGGTGTTTAGCGGTAGGTCTATGATTTATGAAAGTTGAAAAAAAATTTTGATTTCAATTTTGTTCTCATCATATACCCCTCAATTTTTGACCTTTTCATGTAATTTTTTTACAATTTTCTTAGAAAAAACCCCCTCCCGCCCCTACCTTGTGTGAAAGATTTTTATTTTCATACCGCCTGCGTAAAGGAAAAAAAAAATTTAACGATCTTTGTGATTTTCATTTTTCAAATATACTCTTTTTCTAAAAGACCGAATATATCGCCAGATAAAACATAATCAAAAAATGATGATTAGAAATTCCTTTTCATCCCTGTCCAATTTACGTCAGCTATTTCTTTGAAACAAAATTTTTAAATTTGCGATTTACATAAAAAAGTTATCTTTTAAGATTTGAATTAAGCTATTTCCAAAAAACGCGTTTAAATGAAAAAAAAATCAGTTAATTTTTGTCTGCTAAGTTTGAATTTTCTAACGCAGATTGACGCAAGAAAACGTTTCGTTTAAACGCATTTTTTAGAGTTTGTTTTAACAATGTGTTTTAACGCGTTTAGTGATGCGTTTTTTTATTCTCGGGGTCTCTTTACACGTTGATAAGACTTTGTCAGTTCAATTCGTTAAATAATTTTAAAATATTGTATAAATATAAAAATTGGAAGAATTGTTATTGTAAATATATAATTTTGAATACGAGGAAAAAAATTTTTTTACGAAAACAATTTGGGTTTAAAAGGAATCGGTATCAGGAGTTTTATGTCGAAGCGAATATTTTAAATTTACCAAAGTTAATAGTTAAAAATTTGATAATTCCTAAAGTTTTAAAATTTCAAATTAAAACAAAAATAAAACAAAAATTTTCGTTGAATTTATGTCTTACAACAAGACCCTAATAAATAATGTAATTAAATGTATTTTTGATTTTTTGTTACTTTAACTACTTTAGATCCAACTGGATGAATAACTACATAATGACTACAAAGATGTCTTACGACTTCAAAAATTTATCATGTCCAGATTTTTAAGTCAAAACTTGACTTGACTTTTTGGGGTAAAGACTTGAAAAATAGCGACTTGAGGAACAACGATCTTGAGGTACTACCCTGGTCGTTCACATGTTCCAAAAATGAATTTTCATGAACATTCATGAACGTTCGTGTTCATAAGAATTCATCTGGACGTTCAAATCCTTTCATATTATTTCAAAAATGTTCAAAGGCTTTCAAAAATGTTCAAAAACTTTCAAAAATGTTCATAAGCTTTCAGACCCCTCCAAAATTATTTTTTATGTTTACAAAATTTTTTAAATTATTTTTAAGTATTTTAGGTCATTCCACACAAGCTCAATAGGGTTCAAATCCTTAAAATTGGTAAAATTAGTAAGAATTACGAAGCTAAAACAATTTCATCGATAAAGACAACGTCATTGAAATTTTCATACGTTATAGTACACATGAAACAATAAATAATTCTTTCGATTCTGTTTTTTGGAGACACTGTCTGGCAGGATTGGGTCCTTTTAAACTTCCATCCAAGGGCCTGAATATATCGTCGCACACTTCTTTCTGAAGATGGCAGTCTTAGAAGTCTTTTTAACTTTTTGGCAGTCAACTCTCGTTTTATCAAGTTTCTTGATATACAGTGTCGCCTCCCTCTTGTACTCGATTCCTTACCAGTTACTAGCCAACGCTTGAATATTTTTCGGGCACTCTTTTTACTAATGAAGTTATCATGGTCTCTGGCTGAGATGGTTAGATTTTTAAAAAGACTTTTTTGGAGTTTGATCATTTGAACATAAAGTGTGATTAGCTTACAACGCTGATAAAATGAAAAACTCATTTTGTTTTAACTTTTTATTTTGACTTTTTGTTTAAGTCTCACTTTAAAAAGTTAAAAATTGTAAAGAAAATTTTCAATTTATGTGTGATTATAAGCGCTTTGTTAATTTTGTTTTTTTTTTATTAAATAAAAATAATTTGAAAAATTTTGTAAGCATAAAAAATAATTTGGAGGGCTCTGAAAGCTTTTGAACATTTTTGAAAGAATATGAAAGGATTTGAACGTTCGGATGAATTCTTATGAACACGAACGTTCATGAATGTTCATTTTTGGAACATGTGAACGACCAGGGTAGTAACTTGCTTGATACATTCAAAGTTGAGACTTTAAAGTTAGTGAACTAACTGGAATATTACAAAAGTTAAATTTTCATATCAACAAATTGAAGATCTTTTGGTCTGCTTTGAAATCCTACCAATTTTGAATTTCCATTTTCTATTTTTGAACTAAAATTGGTATAAAAAGTCCGAAAGTAAGTGCAACATCCTTAAGTCTGAAAATCTTTGCAAAGGAATGAAAAAGTTTCAATATCTTTGGATTGAAAGATGTTGAGAAAAAGTTCCCTCAAGATCAATTCTTTCAACGGAATTTTGCAGACTTTGGGACAAGGTCCGGCTAATTTTACAGCACATTTTAACTCATTAAAATTTTTTCACTAAAATTACTTTCAGCAAGAGTTCAGATAAAAACATTTTTCTCTACACAAGATGAGTGAAGGACCAGTCACGCCGTTCCGGGGGGGCATCCCTTCTAAAATCGATTATTGATTACTATTTATGTTGTCATCATAATCGATCGGGATTTTTAAGCTTGTCTCCAACGCTTCTTGTCTCTGGTGAACTTCTTCTACTGTTTGCTTTAAAAATCGATCATTTGTAAAATAGTTTGAAATTTAATCATGAAAGGACGTTGGTCTCCTTCCTTGTCTATAAGTACTTTTGACCCTTGATTGGTATAATGAGAACACTCTTGCTGGTTCGTCTTCAGGCATAGGAAAAAATTGTCGGAAACGATATTGTTTCTTGTCAGAATCCCTTAAAACTATCTTCGATCGGATTGAGTTCAAAATATATTATTCAAGAAAATCTTTGAAAGCCAAAGAAAATATGAATCATTTGGATTCTCGTATTCAGTGTGTTCGGTTAAGAGTGCCTGCCTTAAACATGTTTTTCAAGATTTAACAATGCATTAATCACACATAATCACATGGGATCGATGGTAAGAGTTGCTTGCTCTATAATCTTATTTTTGATTTTTAGTGCAGCGATTTGCCGAACGAATTTATCTCATCTAAAAAATTTAAACTAAAAAAAAGGGTGTCATTTTCAAAAGAATAAAAAAGATTTAGTTGAATTCGATTAGGTTTAAATTTTGAAAGTAAGCATACTTCAAAGTCAATCATGCAAAACTTCCACGCCATCTGAATTTGAGAAATCTGACCACCAATCTGACCATGCGTGTTCCTCGTATATTTATGAATGCCTTAATATGCCGAATTCCGAAATAATATATTCTATATCAAATATATGTCTCCGTTGTTTTTTCTATACAAGAATCACGAATTTCGTGTGAAAAAAATGCATAATCCTTCAACCTTAAGATTTTTGATTTTTAGCACCTTTTCAGGTAGGTTGTTCCTATGCTAAAGGTGAATTAATCAAAAATCTAAAACATACAATTTGTTCAGAATTTTCCGCTCTACAAGCTAGATACTAACGATTTGCTAAAGCACCCTCTTTCTCATGACAAAAAATAAAATCTTCTCGAAAGCTAGTTTACAAAGGCCACCAATTTATAAAATTTACGAGTTAATAAATTAAAGAAAACAAAATTTATTTTAACAAAGGTATTAAATTTTATTTTTAAATTTGAGAACAAAATAATAAACATTGTTAGTTTTGAAAAAAGAGTTCAATAATCCTGTCTGAGATATGAACAATATAAAAATGTTTTAAAATTGGGTTTATTTTTTTAAAAAAAATTATTCCATGGTTTTAATTTACTCCCCTTTTTTTTAATGAATCAATTTTCATCTTTTGTTTCGAAATTGTTAGCAAAAAAATTTAAAATCAACATTAGCGTAATTTATATAACACAAATATTTCGCTTTTAAAAGAAATTCTTAATGTTTGCATGATACCTGTTTCATTTTTAATTTGTTTTTTTCAAGATTAAAATTTGCAGTAACATGACACATGTTACTACGAAAAACATCGTAAAGAACTGAGTTGAAATGATTTGATTGAAAAGTTAAAAGTACAATACCCAAAGTCACGAAAAAATTTTCACAAATTTTTTTTTCCTCGCTCCAACCTCGCTAGTTTGAAAGAAATGAGTCCTGGGTTCCACGTCTTTCTTCTAACAAAAAATCTTTTAGTCGAACAAGTGCTGGGTCGAATCGTAGCTTAAAAATGCTTCAATTGCTTTTTAAACATAAAAATTTTACTTTAAAAAAAAAGCGAATTTAAAATTCTAATAAATTTTAGTTAATCTGATAGTTATTCCTTTTTGGATGTTGCTCCTTCCTTCAACAATAGTTCATTTTTAGAAATAGGCTTACATCTTTCTTTAACTTTGAAAATTATGCTCTAAAACTTTGTTTTCCATTTCAAGGAGGATTACTCGAGCAATAATCAGAAAATGCGATTTCTAATGAGAGTTGTAAGTAAACCTCTTGAAAAATAAATTCATCTATAGTGTAATGTAACTTACAAACAGAAATATGTACCCATTAATTTTAAGGTATTGGGTGAGTATGGGTTACATTTTTACCCACCGAATGGGTAACTTAAAAATTCTATGGGTTATCTATACCTTACCCGAACCTAAAATCTGAATTTTCGAGTAACTCACTCAATTCTTAAAAACTAATAGATACAAAAGGTTCCAGCAATACAAAACGTCCACAAATTTTAAATTGATTTTCGACCTGAAATTTATAGTCTACACATATGAAAACCTAAGAAAGCCAATTTTTTAGGGAGTGCCAAAAATAATTTTTTCTGACACTAGAGAAACGTTTTTACTAGAAGATAAGCGTATTTTCAAGACACTCTGAGTTATTTGAAGAGTGCAAATTTTATCCATTAACTCTTCAAGTGAATCCATTAAGTAATAGTTTGCAAAAGTATTTTGAGCAGGAAAATTCTAAATCATTAATCGCTAGTGGATGGTCTTCACGGACCCTTAAATTGATTTATCATCTTTTACGTGTATTTTTGCCGATTAATAAACCGTGCACGCTTTTTTTAATTATTTTTATCATCGCCAGTTGTAATGCCGTAGAAGCAAGATTTAAGGATATTGCTGAAAGTTCAATTTTAAGTTAAGTTTGCATATTTTCAAAAGGTCCTCATAAATTTTTTGATAACCATTAATTCAATGCTTTTCATACTCTTTAAAGTCATTATTTTCAATAAATAAAAATCAAACGGAAGTTATCAAAATCTAATACCTTTACTCGCGTTTTTTTTTTTTGAAGAAGTCAATTGCAATTTAATTATGAGAACAGATCTGTTTTTAAAAAAATTTGTTTCAAAATTCAATTATGTATTTTTAAAATAAAATTTGTCTCACATGAGATTTCTCATTGTGTTTGACAATACACTTGCATTTATTATTCAAATTTCTTCAAAGAAATTTATTCTAAAAAAAGTCTCCTTAAGAGCCTGAGGAAACGACTTTTCGAATTTAAATTATTAAATATTGCTAAATGAAAGTAAATCGATTCATTTAATACGATTAAAAGGATTTAAAGGAAAATTTAAATCCGATTCATAAAACAAATATTTATTTTTTGTAACTTATCAAAACCTAAAACAACAAGCAAGCAAGCAGCATAAATAGTAGCGTCAAAATCCCTTAATTACATATTAAAATTTTTCTTTTTTTTTCTTTCTTTCTTTTTTTTTTTTTACTAATTTTGATTTACAGAGAGTTAAAATAAATATTTCAAAAAAATAAAAAAACCATAGAAATTATCACCATGGAATTTTCTACTAGTCTGTTTGATTTTTGAGGTTCTTTTTCTTGAAAATTTTAATTTCAGATTTTTGATGTGTGCGTGTGCGCTTGGTGTGAAGCACAAAATGTTAATTAATTAAATTAACAAACACAGGGGGTTTAAATTAAGTGGTCACTCTCAACTTTAAATTTGTTTTTTTTTATTTTCTTTAAAATGATGTAAATTTGACAACTGGTGTTTTGATATGTTTTCAAGCTTTATGTTGTTGTTGTTGTTTTTTGTTTCAAGGATTATTAAATTAAAAAACAAAAAATTTAAACAAAAAGTTTCAATTTCGTACCTTATTTTTAATAGCTTAAATAATTAATTCCTTTTAAACGATACTTTGAAATGATACTTTTTGAATTTTTATGTTTCTTTTAGAGTTTAAACAAGCGTTATTAATTATTGAGCATATTTTTTGGACAATAAAAATCAAGAGATTCGCTTGGGATTTTCATTTTTTTTAATCTTTTTTAAATTGAAAAATGAATCATTTATTTGGTAACCAAGTTAAGATTCACAAAAAGTATTTTTATTTTTTCCAGTGAGTTCAATTAGAGTACTTAACTTAAGTTTTCAAAATAAAGTGTGTGTGTGTGTGTAAGACTCGGTTTAAAAAAATAACTGAAGAATTCGGCATCAATATTTCTTGTGAGGATTTGAAGATATTTTTGCGAAAGTTAAAATTTATGTCAAGGCTAATTTTCGCGTAAAAATCAAACTTTTATTACAAAATCAAATTTAGAAGAATAAAATTATAATTAATATAAAAATTACCGAAAAGGAAACTCACAATTAGTTAAATAATTTTATTAAAATTACAGTGTTCACGGTATTTTGATGAAAATTATTTTAAATAAAGCGAATAACCTCTTAGAAAAACTGCTAATTTATTTAGTTAGTCCCGTATGGCTTATGAAATTAACAAAGACTGATTAGGTTTTTGCTTAGTACCGTAAAGTATTTCAGTTAGATGAGGCACTCGTTTTCTAAATTTCGTAAATTAGCATGAAACATGTATCTTCAATATTAAGTAGAAGTAGTACTGCAGTAGACACTAATATTTTAGCCTTAGAAGAGCCGTAGCTGTCGTTTCTTTTAGCCATACCAAAAACTTATTTATTTAAATTGACTTAAAATTATTTTGCATTCAGCTCACTCGACGATAATTTAAAAAATACCGGAAAATTGTAACGGTTTAAACTCCTAGCATTATTAACCTCTCTCGTCAAATTTATATCTTCGAGATTGTAGATTTTACCAGGATTTGATCCTTAAAAAATGTCGTACCTTGGAGTCTTCATGTAGAATGACCTTAAGTGGAACAAAAAATTTTCTTAGGCTGCTGCGAAGACGAACAGTGTTCTGGATCAAATTAGGAATTCATTTTCGTACCTTGAGCGGGATACTAGTTTCTGACTGTAAATTTTCACCCCAGGAATTGATTCTTTAAAAATGTCTTATCAAGTTCTTGACACGATTTTTGCAAGTTCAGGAATCGATCTTGGAAGATTCCAGTTAAAAAAGAGAAATTTTAAAGAATCTTAAGTAAGAAGATGTCTTGTAAAAATAAGAAAAAGATTCTTTTAGCATTTTTAAAATATTTTGATTTTTTTACTAACCAATTTGGAATGCACCGGATGTTTAAAGAATCTTACCTCTTACAGTCGTATCGCACTTATATCACCCCGTTTTTGTCAGTCTCCAATAGTGATATAATAAAATAGTGACATAACAAATAAGCTAATTTTTAATCGACATGTATTTAACACTTGTTTTTTATCATTTCTTGGTCATGCTGAGAAAGAATTGATGCGAGGAACGAGTGACGAGCTCAATAACCACACAATATTAAAGGGTTTTGAATCAAATCGTTCTGATTGGATTCAAAACCTACACAACTGATTGGTCAGTTAATAAATCATAGATATTCTTTTATAGATTCTTAGTCATTTTTTATATAGTGATATAATGAGAAGTGTTTTTTTTTATAGAATATATACAAAACGGGGTTTCAATCTTTTAGTGCTTAAACACAGAGTAGTGAAATGAAATGGTGACTTAACTAAAAATTTTTACAATGTAAAATTAATTGAGGAAATCCGTACCGAGCGTTTTTAGTGATAAAACAAAATAGTGATTTAATTTCGCGGTGATATAAGTGAGATAGGACTGTACTTAATATTCTTTTTTAACTGGAATCTTCCAAGATCGATTCCTGAACTTGCAAAAATCGTGTCAAGAACTTGATAAGACATTTTTAAAGAATCAATTCCTGGGGTGAAAATTTACAGTCAGAAACTAGTATCCCGTTCAAGGTACGAAAATGAATTCCTAATTTGATCCAGAACACTGTTCGTCTTCGCAGCAGCCTAAGAAAATTTTTTGTTCCATTTGAGGTTATTCTACATGAAGACTCCAAGGTCTTTTTCCTGGCTTGTTTTATTAACTGTATGCAAACCAGTCGCATCTATCATTTCATATTGATAATCAGGCCGGTTTCCATAATGTTTTACATTTCATGCTCATCATCTACTGACATTTCTGAATCTAAAATTCACATTATTTTTAAATCATCAGCGTACGATAGACTGGCTAGTTTAATTTGGTAATGCCAACTAATCTAGCAGATTTTGCGAGAAGAAAACTTAACCACTACCGTTACTTCGACAGATTCGTGAAATTAAACGAAAACAACTAATCCTTTTTAAATATTTTTCCTTGTTTTTTGAAATTTTTTAGATCAAAATGCGATTTAAAAAAGAATAATAAGAAGAACTCAAAATAATTTTATCATAAAGAACCCCATTTTTTATCATCATCTGATTGTATTCTAACACGGAAATTCCGCGGCTATTCCAATAATCCTTAGTTTATGAATATTTCTGAGTCTTTTATAATACTTTCCTATTCGATTTAAATAGGTTTTGGACAGTAACTTGATCTATACAACCTTAGTTATTAATCTAGAACAAACTCGATAAGCGAAAACACGTTTTATTTGGACATGGGATCAGGGAGGCCCGAAAGTTTCTCGAGCAACTTGCGAAACATCGAAAACGACCAAGCAGTCCCATTTGAAAAATATTTTCATAATCTACTACCCTAAGTATCATTTTCAGAAAACATATTAACCACTTTTCAAGAAGGCTTTAGAGCTATTTCAGCACTTTCATGTTGAAATAAGAAACTTCTGGGCGTTCCTGTATGGGATATACTTCTACAATTGATATACAAAAAAAAATAGAATTTCATTAGAGCATTGTGAAGTTTAGTTCAAAAAGTTCAGTTCAATTTTGAAAATTCGAAATAACTTTTTCCACATAGGTCTTATGCTTTATCTGCATATGTAACAATGTGTAACAAACTTTGTTACACCATTGAGTGACTTCTGCAAAAAACTCTGCAAACTAATTGCGCATCTATTTAAATACTTTTTAATGGTGTGCATTTTGCAGAGAATATGCACACCTTTTGCAGAGGTCACTCAATGGTGTAACAAAGTTTGTTACACATTGTTACATATGCAGATAAAGCATAAGACCTATGTGAAAAAAGTTATTTCGATTTTTCAAAATTGAACTGAACTTTTTGAACTAAACTTCACAATGCTTTTCATTAGTAGTAGTAGTAGTAGTAGTAGTAGTAGTAGTAGTAGTAGTAGTAGTAGTAGTAGTAGTAGTACTTTTTCTGTGCAGATCTAACATCTAGTAGAACAATCCTAGACTTTATTAGCTGCAGAAGCTGATTAGACTTCTTAGCCGGGTAGGCCGTGACAGAATTTTTTTATACTCGCTACATTTGCATCTTTCGAAGCCCTTATTTTAAGTCACAGCGACTCGCGAGTCCCAATACGATGATTTTCAAAGTTGTTCTAGTATCGGGCCATCTAGAGAATGACTAGTCGATGATTCTAGTCGGATCGTTTCCCAGCAGCACAACACTAATGATACTCATTCATTTCCATTATTATTTTTTTCTAAACGTTAAATTTTTTTGACTCGACCAGGATTTGAACTCATGCCACTAGCTGCAAAAGCTGTTGTTTTACCCACTCGGCCACGACCCATTGTTTCAAATTTAACAGCGGAATTTCTGCAAACCGTATTTTGATACACTCAAGTCATCTTTTAGATATTAAACAGCGATTTTCTTGTCTATTGGTTCTCATTAATCAAAATTTTGGTAAGTGTCCCTTTAGTTTTTGTTAAGTTGGATTAGCATGGTACTGTAGATTTGAATATTTCTCATCTATGCAAGGTCATTTGAGTTTTCGTTTTAGAAATTCCGTTCGTCAATTGCGATCCAAAACTGTCACTAATTAAAAAATATTTAACTTAATGGCACTTGTTGAAAGTGAAACACCCAACTAAGAATGACATATAAATTTTAGTTGTATAATTATAGCCTCAAGTCTTGAATCTAAAAAATTATTCAAGAATCAATTGACCTGTTTTTGTTCTTTTTCTTTTATTTTCTTTTCAAATTTAGACAAAAATCAATAAAACTTGTCAAGTCCACTAAGAGTAAAAACTTTTCTACAAAAAAAAAACTATCATTAAAAATCAAACGAAACAACAAAAAAAATAGCTCTATTTCTCAAGATACTTCCAATTTATTAATTTTCTCTTTTCATCTAAAACAAAAAACAAAAAGAATTAAATAATCCACATATTTCTCGGTTTCTCTGACAACAACAATGTACTCTTTTGATTTTTATTTTTGATTTTTTTTGTAAGGATTTCTTTCCAACCTTTTTTTTTTCGTTTCTCGGTGTAAGCTTTTTTTGTTTTTTCTAAACTGAAATTTTTTTTTTTAAATATTTTTTTCAGATTTCAGATATTTTTTTTGCTTTAAGTTATTCGTTTGGTTCGTGTCATATAAATGACTGGTAAGTCCCGAAAAAAACAAAGTCAATAAAACATTTTTTAAAAATTTTCTTCTTCTTTTTTTTTCCGTAAGCTAATCGAAAATTAAATGAAATTATAATACGAGAGGATGGTTTTTCAAAAACAGATTTGACAGTCTCCGAAGGCGAAGTGAGTGTCTAAATTTTTTTTTTTAACGGAAACTGTAATTTTATTGTTTTCAAAAGACAGTTGCATTTTATCCCAACACAAAACAAAAAAATGAAAATTTTAATTTTGAAAAAATTGGTTTAATTCAAGTTGTTCAAGATGATAATGGTGATAATTATAGACCAGTTGTTGATGGTTATGTTTTTGATCGCGTCGATTCAAAAATAGTTCTCAAATTTAAAATAATCGGAGAATTTGTGTTTAAATTAAAAAATCATCCTTTAAACCCACCACCATGTAAAATAAAAGTCACTCAAGAGATACCGATTGGACTAGCGATTACAGACGAAGGTTTTTACCCAAAATTAATTAAAATAGGTAATTTAAACCATCAAGGTTCAAGTGTTATTTTAAATGTTACATTTTCTTTAAAGACGAAGGGACAACTCTTAGATGGTCATGGTCAAAGTTGTCTGTTCCTTATACTATGTATGAAGTTTCTGTTTGTGAGAATCATTATGAAATACAACGTAAAACTAAAGAGTTAGTAAATTGATAAATGTTTTCTTACAATTTTTAATGTTAATTTTGTTTGTAGCCTTGTTGTACCAAGTTTATCTAATGAATATACTCGAAAATTCGATGAACCTGGCGTGTACTATTTTACGGCTGAAAGTAGGTCTAATAATAAAGCAGACATGTGTATTATTGAAGTGCAACCATCTTACAGGTAAGAAATAATTTTAGACTGTACTTTAAGTTGTCTAAGGAAATAATTATCTCCAGGGGTTAAAATAAAAATATTGATGTATTAATTTAAAATAAAATACCAGAAAAACGTTTCCAGGAAATTGATTTAAACGTTTCCGGAAGAAGGAATTCAAAAAATAATTATTGTTTATTGTAATTGTTCCACCTTGTTTTTACCAGTTACACAGTTCGAGTGAAAAATACAAAACAAAACACATGAAATATCTTAAAAGAAAGATTAATACAGTCTACTCTCGGTAAAACGGAACGCATTGATTTGAAAAATTCGGTTTTCCAAAAAATTTTTGTTGGTCCCTACCTCCTATTGAATACTTGTAATGTAAATTTTAATTCAGAATTTTTTCGGAATTCGTTTACACTTTCTGGGAGTAGTCTCTGCTTTCTAAAACCTTAAAAAAAGAGGACCTAGGAAGCCTTTAATTATCTTTGGAAGCTCCTCTGCTGTTCCATGTAACTTTCTGAAGAAAAGATGTGCCTAAATTAAGCACAAAAAAATTATCAAAAAGACGGGGTCTCTAAAAAACCAAAAAAGTTCTATCTTCAACTGAGTCGATTCTATTCTTGAACTATTCAACCCATGTTTTTAGCTTTTTTCAGACACATGTACCGATTAGTTTGAACGAATTGGCAGGGTATTGGTTACTCTTAAATTTCAGACATGGGCAGGGCAGGCGTCAAGAGAATTTGGCCTTTATGGTGAAGAATCCCGTGGGGGTTTTCAGTCTAAATTGCGGAAAACTGAAGAAACTGTTTCAGAACATCCTAATGTTATTTGGCTTCTTCCGTGCTGATTGTTCACACCATTTGAATTTGTGATGACTTGATGTCATACAGAAAATTTTCAACAATTTTTTATGTCACCTAACCCATACTCACCCAATGCCTTAAAAATAATGGGTACATATGTCTGGCTTTCATTTTTTATCTTTAACTCTTTTCAAAAAGGTATAAAAAACTTAACCCTGGCCCCCAAAGTGCTTCGAAACAGTTATGATTATCCATCATAGGATTTTATACTTTTGAAAGAAAAATAAAATTTGGTAACTTTTCAGAGAACATACGGTTGAAATATTAGACAATAAATACTCACCAGCTCGAATAACAATAGAAGAAGGCGATAGTGTATGGTTTTATTGGAACAAAAACAGAGTATATTTAAATAATAATAATTGAAATTTTCCAGTTAAAAAAATTTTTTTTTAAGTGTCTAAAAAAGCACTGTGTCTATCAAATTTATCCACCAGCACCGGACCATCCAGACGACAGAGCATATATTGTAAGAACTTTGTAAAAAAATTAAACAAATTTTCGTTTAAACAAATAGTTCTTTTGAAGGCGGTAAAAAATGGCTTTAAATGGACAATGCCGACACGCAACGGCATGATGCGACATGTATTTGACAAATGTGGTGTTTATTATTACGGTGACATATGCGGAAACGAATGTGCTTCGTACATTGGCATTGTTGCCGTTAAACCAAAATCGGAAAGTTTAATCACAAATTATAATGAAGAAACCGCTAAATTTGATAATGAAATAATAACTGCAGAAAGTGGTGATTTAATTTGGTTTAAATGGCCTCGTTCGATACCATTAACAATTCGACTTGATGAAACATGTCTTGTGACCGAAAAAAAGAAAAAATCTCACATTGAAAGCGAATGTCAAAAATATGATTCGCGGATAATTTCAAAAATTGGAGTTTATGCTTATAAGATTAATAATGCTGGTTGTCATTATTTTGGTGTATCGAATGGAATTGAGGAATTTTCGATAACTGTAATCGCATCGTCCGCTCAAAAAGACCATAAAATAGTCATTACTGACAATGAAGCAAAACCGAATATTTTAAACATACACCCAGAGGATAGAGTTTGGTTCGTTTGGGACGATACAAAACGACCTCAAAATATACGTCAAGTAAACCATGCAAATAAATCAATCGCTGATGGGTTCTTAAGTGGTTCATTAATGGAACCACCGGGAACTTTTGTCGAATCGTTTAGCAGTTTGGGAATATTTTATTATTCTAGTGATAACTTTAAAGGCATCCTAGGGGCTATTGTTGTCGTCCCCGAACCGACTTTACATGTTGTACAATTAACTGAACGTGGTCCACAACCAGATCCAATTGTTATAAATTTAAACGATGTTGTTATTTGGAAATTCGATGAGAATCAAACAAATGACGTTATTCTTATTAAAAATGAAACCGATTTGTATTCGTATACAGAAACGGCTAAAGAGATTTTACCAAGACGGTATTTGAGTCATTCTTTTAGAGAGTCCGGTGTTTATCATTTTGTAAGTCCATCGTTTGATGTATCAGTTAGACCTGAGTTTGTTGAAGCTGCTCATGGACTCGATGTAAACTTACAATAAAATTTTTTGTCCATGAGCTTAATTAATTTTTCATTTTTCAGAATACGGTTTTAAGCACTGTTGTTGTCGATAACAAAGAAGAGTACAACACAGTTTTTGTAGACAAAGAAGGCTTTCATCCAGACATAGTCAACGTTGAAGTTGTAAGTAAACGACTCTTTATCTCGTCCACTCCCAATTTTTTTATATTATTCTCCAAAAGGGTAAGAGTGTATTATTCGATTGGAAAGACACAAACGAATCGCATAACATAACTCATGTTTCAATGCCAAATGAAAAGTTTACATTTAAACCTATAACTGGACCGAAAGCGTTTAATTCAGGCGCACCTGTTGTAAACAACAATTTTTTGCATGCATTTGAAGAAGAAGGTCAATTTTGTGTATCATCAGACGGAGCTTCAAAAAGTTATTGTATCATTCGAGTTTTAAATCAGGCGCAAAAAGCCGAGCCACCAAAATTAGTTAATCAAGAGCCATTAATTTTGTTCAAATATCACAAAGTGTTTCTTGATTGTCACACTCCTAATGTAACAATTCATTACACTACAGACGGGTCTACACCAAGTAAACTAACCCATGTAAGTTTAAACAAAAATAAATATCATCAATTATGTTCAAATAACTTGAATTATGAAAGAAATATAACAAAGAGATCGGTGTGATCATGAGCGAAGAGGGTATTAACATAATAAGAGCGATCGCTTATTCGGATCATTATTTGACAAGTGATATTTTTACATCAAAGTAAGCTTTAGGATCATTTAAAAATTTCATGTCAACAATTTTCTTTTTTTCATAAAGTCGTTTCTATGTTGTTAATGAACCGAAGCCAAAAGAACAAGCTTATCCTGACACAGAACCAATTAAACCATCATCTAATAAAAACTCTGAATGGTGGAAGTGTATACCAAAGATTTCAGTAAACCCATTAGGCATTGGTCTATTAGAAATCTATTGGGATAAAGTTTTGGAACACTTATACCCCTACATAAGTCATTATCAAATATTTTTGAATCAAGTTTCATATCGTAGAGCCATACCTGCTAATGTGAATAAAGTTTTAATAAAAGGTTTATCGGGTGGCAGAAATTATGATGTAACAGTTATGGTTTATCCTAAAGATCGTAGTCTTTTACCACAACAATCAAACATTGTGGTAAGAAAAAAAAAATTTTTTTTAGAATTTTTTGTTGTTTCAATCGTTTCTATTCAAGGCTTACAATTCGTCTAAAACAACGAATCTTGGTGGTCCTATTTTATCTCTTAAATCAAATATGAGTAGAGATCAAATTACAGTTACTTGGCTATCGATTGATCCAAACGGTAGCTTTATAGATTCGTATGAACTTTTGATCAATGGAGAAAAAAGAGAAATTGTAAATTTTTAAATTTTACTTTATTCCAATTGTAATTTTTTTTTAAAGATTAAAGCATCACCTGGGAGACACAAGATAACAATTGAAGGTTGCAAATCAGAGACAAAATATTCAATAATATTAGTGGCTTTACCAAAAGATGGTAGTTTGCCTTTGATATCAAATGAATTAGAAGTTATGTTGCCACTTGATTTGGAAGAAATAAGTCTACCCGATCCGAAATTGAGAAATTTGGATAAAGATTTTTATGATGAGTACATTGAAATAACAGACCTAGAGACAATAAGTAAATATTTTTTTTTCTAATTCTATTAGTTTTAATTAAGCTCTTAGTTACTGGCAAAAAAGTGCACCTCTTGCTCTCTTTAAATGATTTTTCGATTTGGACTTGGTAAAAAAAAAAAAATTTTTGTTTTCTTGTTTATCGAGTGCAAAGTCGAATATTTAAAACGAGAACTAAAATTTTGTCTGAATCAATCGAAATGTGACTCAAAAGGGTTAAATTTTGGCAAAGTCTGCTTGCTTATCTGTGTGCTTAGTCTGTATCCATCCAACTGTTTGCTTTAGTTGTTTTTGTTATTTTTTAAATATATTTCATTCATTTAATATTTAGATCGAGACTCGATACAGTCGACTTCGCTTGGTCTACCAACCTTATTTTATTAAATTCGACTACAGCAAAATAAAAAAATGTTGATTTTTCTTTTTAAAGTTAAAACATCAAGAATGCCTAAAAAAAGTTATTTTTGGTCTCAAATTCGTAATCTACACATATGATAACCTAGGAAAGACAATTTTTAACAAGGTGTCCGAAAATAATTTTTCAGGAGCCCTCGCAAAACATACACAACTTCTTAACAGATAAACTATATATTTTTTAAAAGAGAGCAACAAATCGCAAAATGACGCACTATAAATTTAGAGATAAGCCATTAATTCAGTGGAAGTGCAGTAATTTAAACAAATTTTAAAGAAAAGACGATTTAAAGTAGAATATTTAACAGCCAAATAGAAGACCCTTCAGTAGTCTTATAATGTGACGAAAAAATGTCTCTTTTAAAACTCGGGCGCTGTCACTATACCCGAATACCCTATAATAGTGACATGTCACAAAAATCGAGTAATTACGTTAGACCCCGAAAAAATTCATAAAAATTATAAAATCACTAACTTTAAACACAATGGTCTGAAAAAATAATTTTTTGGGCACCCCCTAAAAATTGTCTTTTCCGAGTTTTCATATGAGTAGATTATGAATTTGAGGTCAAAAATAACTTTTTTTCATAATGTGGACGTTTCGCATTTTCGGAACATTAATGACAAATTATCATCATCAGTGGATTGAAACACTTTAGTCTATAAGTTTCGGCTCTGATACAAGGAGCTTATTAGGCGAATGGTATATTTTTTGAATTTGGATAGCAGACTGAGTTAGATAGTGGATTCTGGCGACAGCTAGGTATGTGAGTGATTAGCCTTAAATGCATTTACCTCTTGAATTAAAGACTTATTGAATTAAGTCTTGCTAGACGTTCTTAGGAGTTCTCGTTTAAATAGAGATCCAAATAAATGGCGTCAAGAAAATGTATCATAAAGAGATTCCATTATATTTCCTTTATGGTTATTTTAAAAACTTTGTTCTCATTGTTTTCATACTTTAAAAGGTTACGAATCAAAATCTGAACATTTTATTTCAGTTGAAAACAAACTCGTACCTAAAAAGACACCATACACAAAATTGACTTTGGACAGTTTTAAAGTTAAAAATGTACATTTAATGGAATCTTATAACAAAAAGAATAATTACTCTCATGGTGATATAATACCAAGCAATAAGTATTACATTAACTATTTACCGCAAGTTGTTGCTAATTTTGATTTCCTACCAAAAACTCAACCACTCGAATTAAGAATCAAAAAACGACACAAAATTTCACCAAGAGAACATGTTGAACACATAGAAATAAAAGAAATAACCATAAAGGAAAATAGTATTACAAAAAAAAATAATAATAACAATGGAATTAAACTCAAAGGATATTCTGAAGTGGTGCCTGTTGTTAAAGCACATACAGACTTAAATGTTCTTTCAAATTTATCTTCACATCAATTTGAACAAACTAAAACTCCTCAGAGACATGTTAATTTAAGTGAATTGAGAACTCGTGTTTATAAATATTGACTTGCCTTAGCTCCTGTTTTGCCGCCTTCTTTTTTTATTTTTGAATAAAACTTTTATAAAACAAATGCACTTTTTTTACGTAACTTTTAAAGCTTTGTTTTGACAATCACTAATTTTTTTTTGTATTTTTAAGGAGAGATGCCAAGGGTAAGTTTTTTGTTCAATATTTTTTTTTCAGTTTTAATAATCTAAATGAAGTCAAAGACCGATGTAAAAGAGACACATCAAGATAAAAAATTTGCTCCTTATCCATCGTACGATAATTTTCTAGTGGCAAATTTAGATATTACAAATAACTCTTCTGATTTTGAGGCTTTAAATGAAGAAGAGACAGAGGAACCCGTCGATTCTAAAGACGAATTTCCACAAGATAATATTAAAGTAGAGCATCAGAGTTATAATAAAAGTCCTGTAAGTAAGATATATCGATTTGCATGAGATGTTTAGGGAATGATAGGTGTTACTGCATGTGATGTCAAATATGATTGGGCTCGAGAAAATTTTCAATTTTTTTTTTCAACAGATAGATGAAGAAAATTTACCAATACCTAAAGTAAGTGTATCACATGCTTCAACTGGTAGAATAGCTGTTGAATGGTATATGACCGATCTACCGCCAAGTTATCTTGAACTCACACATTATGTTATTACACTTGTTGGTAATGAGTTTAGTAATACAATTAATTCGGACGCAAGGTTATTTTTGAAAAAAATTTAAATTTAATAATTTTTCTTTCTAAATTTCAAAATAACAGTTATGAGTGTTTGATTGAAAAAGATGGTGAAAAAATTCCTGGCGTTCAACACTGTTGGATCACTAAATATAATTCGACTGCAGAAAATCGTTTTGTAATAAGTGGAATTTTAGATGCGTCTCTTTATCAGTAAGTTACAGCTTTATTTATAATATTTACCCATAAAAGTATAGACTTAACTTTCTCATTAAAAATCGACTGCAACGAATTTCAGACAAAATAGAATTTTAAAATTAGTCACCGAATTTTGCAACTCGTACTTGAGAAAAAGGGTTAGGTAATTGGTTCTGACTGTTTCTGTAGTACGGGATGAGGATTTTAAACCATTAAATTTTGAAAGCAACTATGAGTCGGCTATAAGATAAGGAAATCTATCTGCGAAGGTGTAGTAAGCCATGAAAGAATTCGCACAAGGGTTGGCTCGCTTGCATAAAATACAATCACAAATTTAAGCGTTTAAACTTTAAGTAGGTTGATTTAACCTCTATTTTTTTATCATTCGTATATACTGCTTTTCATTACAGGACTGATAGAACGTTTATTTTGTCGCTGAAGCAATCTATTAGTTGACCTTACGTGCATGCAGTAGTTGTGAAAACTTACCGTTCCGTTCTCAACCGTTCCGAGAACGGAAGAAAAAATCCGAGAACGGAACGGTTATCTGGAAAGGATATCGGAACATTACATTTTGGCATTACATCTTTTTTTGCATTTTGGCAAGAACCACTATACAACAGACCGAAAAAATGTACGACCTTCAACCTATTAGCGATCAATCTTTGCTTTGTTATGACCCCTTTCAAGATTTACAGATAGATTATCCAACTTTAAGAGGGAGATCGAATTTTCGGCATCATATATGTGATAACCAGATTTCTTACAAAAGATTGTTACCATGGTGGTCTAAGTCAAAATTTTTATGCAGCGGTTTTTTTTCAGACTTTTTTCGTCCTCTAGTGTACTAATAGGAAGAAAATTACAAAAGTGAATACTGATTTTTGTTGTGAATCATATCTTTCTGAAGTGGATGCTTAAAAAATATCGTAAAAGCCTTTCCCCTGGGACGAGATAGAATTCTAATTAAATATGCCATTTTTAGCCATTTATCAACAGAATTATATTTCGTTGCAAAAAGCTGAGAGTCTGAAATTCTTATCTTCTAATCTCATAAAAAATGAGCATGTTTGGATTTTCGCAGTCTCATATAACATATGACATTTTTTGTTTTTTTCTCCCTGATATTTTGATTATATCTGAATTGACTCTGAAAAAACTTAATAAAATTCCTCTTTTTTTTAAAGAATCACAGTCAATGCAGTTTATAAACTAATCGAGTCAAATGAAGTCAAAGAATATGTCAAGTCATCCAAAACAATCTACTACACACCATTAGGAGCTCCAAATCCGCCTAAACTCCGAGTCAATGCCGTTGATATTCAATCCTCAACAATCGAATGGATACCAGCTGAATACCCAAGACCAGAATACATAACAGGCTATCGGTTGATAATCAACTCTGAGCTAAATCAAACATTTGACAAAAATACAACCGAATTTTTACTCACTGACATGCAACCTGGTCGAAAATATAAAATTCAAATAATCACATTAACTAATTCAGTGGTACCTCAAAGTAAACCTTCAAATGCTGTCACGGTTGTTTGCCCTCGTAGACCTTTACCACCTTTGATATCTCAACTTCCTACAGTAAGACCTAACTCTGTTGTAATTGGATGGAAACCTACAGAGCCAAGATCGAATGATCCTATCGATCAAATAATCCTTTACAAGTAAGACTTTGAAAACTTTGAACTGAAAAAAGACAGACTCAAATAAAAATTTGTTTAAGAGTCATCGTTAATGATAAGTACCATGGCGAAATATACTCAACAAATGTCTCTTCATACTCGTACATGATTTGTGATCTTTTAGAGGGTAAATTTTATGATGTTGAAGTCCATGTAAGTCTAGTTAATCTGATTTGTTCGATTTTTCAAAATTTAGAAAATTATTTTTAAGGCTTATTGTGGTCGATTGTTGAAACACCCAGTTGATGAACAACTTGTAAGTTGCATTATCGCAAGTGAACCTTCGAATAGACTATCAGTAACACCAACAGCACCACCTGATCCAGTTCCATTAAGACTAACATCTCTTAGCACTGATGGCATCGAAGTATCATGGTCATTTCCTCAACAATACGGTGATGCTCTTCTATCAGGCTTTCAATTAGTACGAAATGGAAAATGTCACGGAAATATTATACCAAGCGATGTCACTTCAACTAAAATAACCGATATTGAATTAGGCGAGACTGTTAATTTACAATTGATCTCCTTGACCAATCATCCAGTTGGTAAATACACATCACTTCAAAAACATCCTGGTTACAGTATGGAACAACCTCAGAGGGAGACTTTATTGAACCCCTCACTATCTAAAACAGTGGTTCATTCGGACTATCCAGCATGTAAAATAGGACCCGTTTTGACTATCAAGTACACAAATTTAGTCAAACCGGTAGTCAAAATATGGACTGAAAAAGTAACTGGTTTCTCGTCTATGGTCGTTTTTCAGACAAGTAAGTCTTTGAACTGTAATTTTTTTCACACAAAAATAATTTAATCTCTCGAGTACAGGCGAAGTTAATTTTATTAAAGGTAAAATTTAGGTGTCAAGATAGTTGCATGGCTTTTCGGTGTTAACTGATTTTAGAGAACGGATTTTATAAAAAAAATTTTTTTCGTTTAGCTAAAATGAATGAACATTTTGTCGAGCCTGATTATTATTTGGTAAGCTATTGGCCTGGTACAACTCCCAAAGACAAAAATATTCGAACCATCAAAACTGAGAGTGAGTCCCTTTTTGACGTAAGTTTCAATAAGTTTAAATAATGAAATTTTTTTTAAAGAGGATTATGTTCAATTGAGTAATTTAAAACCGACTCAATTGTACACAGTTCAAGTCGAATCGAGAAAAGAATCGAAACGTATTGAGTCAATAATTGAAGGTGACAAATCAAAATCAAGAAACGAATATAAATTTATAATTTATTCAAAATCAAATCTTCTTCAATTTCAAACTGCAAGTCCACCTGATCCACCAACGAATCTAGCTGTCATTGGAAGTACATGTCACGCTATTAAAGTATCATGGGATCCACCAATTGATCATGGCTCAGAGCTAATAGGTAAGTCTATGTTATAATAGACCGTAAATTTAGTCTAACTTTGTTATTAAAAGCTATCCGAATCGATTGTCATTCGATTGACTCGAAAAAGAAGCTTCACATTTACAAAGAACTAACACCGGACAAAAAAAGTTGTATATTAGACAACTTGTCTGAAAAGACTCGGTACAAAATAAGCGTAACAGCAATATGTGAAGAATATTTTATTCATCACAAGATAAAAGAAATAAAACAATTGCCAAAATTAATACTCGAATCGATGCCATGGTTGCCAAGTGCATCAATTGAAGCAATGACATCAGGTACAGAACCAGCTAGTAATGTTAAATGTAAATTTACACACGATGGGTCTTTGGATGTTGCATGGAAATTGGCTAAAGTCTACGGTACGAATAAATTAGTTAATCAAATATTATGTTATCAGGACATAAATGAACAAAAAATGGCCGTTCAAATCGCATTACCAGTTAATGTACGAAGCTTTAAGGTACAAAATATAAAAATAGGCTCGAAATATAAAGTTTGGGTGGAGTCTGTTGTAATGATAAAATTGAACATTGAATCGGATTCGAGGCCAGATAATGTAGATAATCATTACAAAGAGATAAAAGATTCGAGATGTACAAATGTTTGTTCTGAGGCTTTGATATTCAGAATTCCGGCGCCATGTGAACCTGTAATAGTTCATTTGACTGGTTATTCAAGTGATTCAATTGAAGTGTACTGGGCTAAGCCGTGTCTATTTTCGGAGCATAAAGATCCTGATAATGCTGAACAAAGTATTTATTTGTACAGACACTTGATCGGGTATAGAATTGAAGTTAATGGTATTAGACAACGTTCGTTGACTGCAAATGAAAATTTTTGTGTATTGACTAAATGTAAACCACAAACTACTTATAATATTGTAGTTGTTGCTTTAACGTGTTTGATTTCATCCTTTGAAGTAAGATTTTTATTAAATAAATCTTGAATGTAAAGCTTCATTAGGTTTCTTCAGAATTTCAGCTTTTGAAAGTTGATACATTTTTCATGGTTTTAGAACTTAAATGCTTCACAAACACTCTTTGAAATATTTTTAAAAGACTGTATTCACCTTAAAGAAGAGACAACTGAAGTTGCTCCGCTTAAATCCGAATCCGTTAAGCATGATTTTGGCATGATAATAAAATCTTGTACTGCAATCCTCCACAAGGCTCTTCGTGGGTAAAAAGTTAACACCTTCACGTTAAGTTCTTAAATAAACTCAATTTTGACATAAAAAAAGTTGTTTTTAATTTCGCGTTTTTTTAAATTTATTTTATTAAATAAAAAAAAACGGTAAACAACTAATCTTCAAAATATAAAGCAATTCGATACCTCTTTTGTACCATTCCTGGATTTTTGAGCTAAAAACTCAAGCTACCCAGCTTCAACTAGGTCTTGGTTAGTAAAATTCCGCTCTTTAAGGAAATGAGCCATAGAGCGGAAAAGATGATAATCAGAAGGGGAAAGGTTTGGACTATATGCTGGGTGAGAGAAAAGTTCAATCCCATCCAGTTCTTCAATTTTCCCCATGGTTTTTCGAGCGGTATGCGGTTTTGCGTTATCTTGAAGAAACAAACCAAGCTTTCGCTTGATCAAAGAAGGGTATTTTGTTTGAAGTGAAGCATACATTTGCTCTAATTTTTTACAATAAAGGTCTGCATTTATCGTACGACCATCAGGAATAAGTTCAAAGGGTATTACCCCTTGGTAATTCCACCAAACGCACCAAACGACAGATAGGGCTGGTTGAGATGGATCCAACCACTGGTTTCTGTCATCAGTATCTCGAAAATAGACCCATTACTCAACGCTAGTAATCACCCTTCTGAAAAATCGTTCATAAAGAGGATTTTTGATTAGTTTTCTACAAATTTCGATACGACGTTGAATCAAAAGGTCTCAAATCGTGTTGAGAAACTCGACAGCGTTCATTAACTTTATGGATCAACTTAAGGGGACGAAATATGGTCGACTGTGAAGGGCTAAGGTCACTTGATAATTCGCGAGTACTTACCCGGGGGGTTGCTCTCCACCGCCGTACGCAGACTATCCTGATCGAGTCTTCCAGCGAAATTCTATGAATCATCCTAATAAATTAGTTCAAACTTTACTGTGAAGAAACGTTTTTTTTTCGAATCTAATACTTTCCTCTTTAGGACCGTCATGACATAGAATTTTTAGCTTTTTCCCGACTAATTGTTTATTATTATTATAGAGAACAAGTCAATTAACAGAAGACGAAATCGATATATCAGACATAGACGAATCATTCTCAGATCCACTTCAAGTGACAACATTTTCAGACACAAACGAAACATATTTAGTAAACATAAAAGCTAAATTCGAAAAAATAATGGAAACAGACGAGCCAAACTCGTTTGGTCGCATACGTCTCGATTGGGATTTACCTAAAATCACAAACGTAACTCAACTTAACATCAACTGGTTCTCTGTCGAAGAGAGTCTTGTCAAACGTAAAAGTTTCGATCCGACAATTAAACACTGTTTCATACCTGTAACTAAACACAAATGTATCTACGAAATAAACATGGACGTTGTTACAAACGAATCCAAAGTCATGTTTACTACTGAAAAATTGTTTATTGAAATACCAGGTTCTCCTGATCCGCCTTTTATTTGGTTAAAAGAACGTAAAGATAACATGGTTATACTACATTGGAGTGAGCCACGTGTATATCAACATAATCCCATTGACGGGTATCAATTGTATCTGAATGATACTAAAATAGGTGCTAAAATAGACAAACAAGTTCAAATTGCAAGTTTACCACTTAAAATGAATCGAAATTATAAAATTAATATTCAAGCGTTGAGTTCGTATCCGGACTATGCCGATTCGGGTCTATCCAATAATTTACATGTGAGTACTACATTTACGAAATCGAATCGAATGTCCGAAATAGTCACCGTTAGTGATAAAAAAACGATAAGTTCAATGCAAGACAGTGAGCTTCGTAAATATTACGAAAGTGAAAATAATTTGGAATTTTTTGAACCAAAATCGTTTATACCTGTCAAGATAAATATAATTGGAACAGATTATGTTGAAATTGATTGGTCTAATTATATTAAAGACTATGACTCTATAAACGAGTATAAAGTCCAATGGCATTGTTTGAATTCAAATCAATTTAATGATCATCGATGTCAACCAAATGTGTCTAGTTATAAAATAAAACGTTTGAGTAGTGGCCTACAGTATTGTATTAGAGTGTTTGCTATTAAAGACACGAATACGGTTGTTAAACGTTCGAAGAATATTATTATTCAAATGAATGCTGCACCTGATAGACCAATAATAAAATTAAGGTAAGTCTTGTCAGGCAATCCTAGTCCTAATCTATTGGGTTTCGGTTTATTTGGTCTTAAATAAAGTGAAAATTAAAAAAAGGAGATCCTAAAATTAATGGAGAATTGTCTTTAGTTTAAGCGGGTACATAAAAAATTATGAAAATGGGCAAGGGTGCTCTTAGCTTTAAAAAAGTAAGTTGACTCTCATGATTTTAAAAACGCGTTCAACCGCGTTTCAATGACTGGAGTACCACTGGGTATTGGGAATTCATTCAATTTCGATATTATTTTTAGATTCTTCATTTATGAAAACTTAGATTTAGCAAAATATTTAGGGGAGTCCAGTTTTTATTCGGCTAGAGGGGTCTGAGGTAAGCTGTCTCTTGGATATCATGTACTGTTGTGGTATTTGGTACATAAATAAAGGGTGTTCCAAAATGGTTATCGCCATTTTAACGAAAAACTATGAACGAATAATCGGAAAACAATGAAATTTGGTACACTTTTACCTTGTTCTTTTTAGGTCACTTAAAAGTGTTCAGGCATATTTTTTTTTGGATTAAGCTACCAAGAAGTGACACCACCCAAACACCTCGTTGCTCCTCGGCAATTTTGTTTGGAAAAATGAGCGGGACCCACCATTTGAAAGAAAATGCTGTTTGTTGCCCTCATTTTTAAGCTTTAAAAAGTTGTCTCAGTCTTTTGTTACCTCGTAAATTTTTAAGTTTTCCGAGACAACGCGGTTTCGGGAGAAAAAAAATTTAGGTTTTGAGTCTCAACGATAAAATATGAAAATGATAGCCTCATTTTCTGTTGACAAGATTGTTGATATTTGCTCATTTCATCAAAAGTAATCGAATATAAACCAGAGATACACATTTTTTAACCTTTTGAATGGTCAGGTTCAAATTTAGAGGTTTTTTTAAGAATTACTCCAGAACGGAACATACTAATGTTATGATTTATATGGAATTTTAACCCTGAGCATTTTTCTTTCCAATGGTGGACCCTACTCATTATTGAAAAAAAAATTACCGAGGACACCCGGGATGTTTGGGTGCTCTCACTTGCTGAGAGCTTAATCCTCAAAAAAAAAATATGCTCGGAAGCTGACCCCTTTTAAGTTACCTAGAAAGAACAAGATAAAAGTCTAATTTATTTTGTTTTAATGATTTTATAATTGAACAAAAAGGACGTATTTTTCGAAAATTTTAAGATCTTTCATTGGAAAAAATTACAATTTTCCATTTTTACCGACTGAAAATTCTTTTAAACCCAGAAAATGCGGCCACTTTACCATTCGGTTTATTATCTTTTTGCATCTACTGCTACAACAGCACATTGTTTCGATTTTTTGGTATTTGGCTGCAATCGGAGGGGTAGTGTTTCAAAATTTTTAATTTTACCCCCCTTGAAAAATTTGATTTTCTGTGATTTTCTGGATTGTAAAACGTCAGAAATGACTTCTTCAAATAGCTCGAACCTAATTTAATAACATTTAACTTGTGGTCTAAATGGGTGATCTTAAGTAATCAACTGAGTTTACTCCAACAGGCGTAGACAACTTTTGAGTGATCGATCTGCATCTCTGTATCATTTAAATGACAATATAAATTTTTTGAATAATCATCATATTATCTGGTTTCTACAATATTTTTTTGTTTTTAAGAGCGTGTAATTTTAAATACATAACAATTGAATGGAATCCACCAATGACATACGGTGAATCTCAAATAGTGGCTTATAAACTTTACGTTAACGGTAAAGTCGAAGCTGTCCTATCGTCAGATCAAACAACATTTACATGGACACGTGGTAGTCCTTGTGAAGAATACGTCTTTCAAATTCAAGTAATTTTTTTTATCTCAAACTTCGAGTACAAATTTTAAATACAAGTTTCAAAAAAGGCTATGAGCACTGATGAAAGTTTAGCAAGTCCATTGTCAGAACCTTTACGTGTAACATGGCCGGGAATTAAAATACCTACATTACGTTCATTTGAAAACGAAAATGAAATTTTAAGAATAACATGGGACGAGCCAATTATAAGCGGTGGCGCTAAAATCTCTTACTACCGTGTTATTGCCGAAAATGAAAACAGTGGTCGTACACAAATACAAGGACCATTTGACGAATCAATTCGAGAATGTGAATTCACTAATCTTGACACAGGTCGTAACAAAATTCATTTGGAAATAACAGCTTACGGTTCAGTTGAACCAATTTGTTCGAATCCAATTTATGTTGATTTTGGTCATAGACCCGAAGCTCCTAATCTTCAAGTTCAAGTACTTGGTTTAGTCGAGAGACGCAAATTGGACAAAATAGGATGTAATTTAATAAATAAACGAGACAAATTGTTACGAATAGTTACACATCCTAAAAATGATAAAGCCAATATACCCAAAGCTTTGTCTAATTTAAGGCAAATTGATGAAGCATTAAATGATTGTATGAAAATACTAGCTAACTATACAGGGTTTATTGTGGCTAATTTGTCATGGTCTTGTTATCAGCCTAATCCAATTGTAAGGTTACTTGGGTTTAGAATATTTGTAAATGGACAACAATATGGCTCAGATTTGAATGCAAGTGCGAGAAATATTAGAATCAAGGTATGTCTCATTTAATAACTCTAAATGAATATTTTGCAATTTTTTATTTATGTAATGTATTACAAAGAGGGTCACTTTATACCCAATTTCTTATACTGCACGGCTCCTGAAAAAAGGCGTACCGTACTACCGTACGGTACCGGACAATAAAATTTAAAAAAAAACTTAAGTTCTTCATTTTTAGTTAAAATTTCAAAATTTCAAAAATATTAAGGTAGTACGGTGCGGGAACGGTTTTTTTTTCAGGAGCCGTGTAGTAGAAAAACAATCCATCATACTCGAAACAAGTCAACTTTGTTATGAGTTTATTTTTAAATCGAAAATTTAAACATCCCCGTCCGCAGCCTAGTGCCAAGGTGCTTTACTTAAACACTTAAGAACTAATGATTCGAAAAAACTTTCACATGAATGAAGATATGATCTGATAGCTAAAAAGCTCCAATCGAAGTTGGTATCTAAATTGGATGGAAAAATGTTTTCCCTATACAGTCAATTCCCACTTATATCACCACGCACTTAAGTCACTATTTGACTTATATCACTGGAGAGATTAAGACCAAATGGTCACTTTTAATGCAAATCGATTCCAGTTAAGTCACATTTCATTTTTATCACTGCAAAATGGCTTGACAAATAGGGTGATACAAGTGCAACTCCACTGTAGTCAAAATTAGGAGAAATCGGGTTCTTTGCAGGTGTTCTAAATATTGTACAGCATTTTAAACGTTAAATTTAGCATTCCTTAGTTATTCCGGAATTGCTGAGGGTCTTCCGACTTTGCAGTGTCCGTATAAAAATTGTAGATCTTGGTCAAATTTAAAGATTTTTGAGAAATTCCTTCAGAATGGAACATGAAATTTTGTCTTTATAGCGTTTTTCTTCCGAATAGTGGGTCAAGCTTATTTTTCCAAAATAAAATTACCGAGAATACCCGATAAATATGGGTCCGATCAAGTCTGGGAATTTTAATACTCAAGGAAACATGATCAAAAATTGAACTAATTCAAAATTAATAGGTAAAAACAAAAAATAAACATAATAAACATTTTTAGAACAAAAAACATGTTTGAAAATTTTCAAACACGTGTTCAAACATTTTCAAACATGGTTTTCACTTATTTCAGCTTTGTACTGTAGACCCGTTTTTCCGAGAGAATCCTACTTGTCCATATTTTATTATCCACCTGCTTAAACAAGGAACTAGAAGTGTGGATGCCTTGCTGGAGGGGTTTAAAATATACTTTTTTAACAACAAAAAGTGTGGATCCATAATTAAATCCTTTTTCACGATAAGCTTAATTTTATACCTTTACAATCGTTGCTACATTACGATTCAAAACAAAATTAACAAGATCATCAATGTTATAATCATATATGTGACATGACCTTTTATTCTTGGTATAAACTTTTTATTTTCATTAGCTATCATTGGAAAAAGCAATACACTCAATTTACATAACAGCATTCACAGATCGAACAAAAATGGAAAGTCAAAATTCAAACATAGTCGAATTGTTGAGCGAAAATTTCTTTCCATTTAGTTTCTATTGTCTTGACAATTCACATTTTAAAAATAAATAGTAAGTCCTAAATTTTCTCATGTGACATGACATGTTAAAAAAAATTTATTTTTTTTTTTACCAGTTGGCCAGAAAAGGGTTGTTGTGCGTATCAAGACACACTTCCATTAGAAAAAGACCTCATCGCAAATTCAAAAGAAATAATAAACTTAGGTAAACTAAAAGATAAACAAGAGACTTTTAAATGTGAAATACTCGATTTACGAACAAACAAAAAAACTCAACTTGAAAGTAAATCAAAATCAGGTAAACAAACGATTGTTCTATTTTGGACAAAATGGTGTCTACCATCAATCAAAGCCTTAAATTTTTTTGTCATGTTTTCAAAACAATACTCGTCACAATGTGAATTTATAGCGTGTCATTGTGGAAATGAAGACAGTAGGGAATTGTACGAGCTTATCAAACGAGCTGGTTATTTAAACGATAATGTTAAATTTGTAAATGATGTTCAATACGCTGGAAGTACAGAGAATACACGAAAGTCGTCTATTGACCAATTCGAAATCAAAGGTGTACCGACATTTATAATTTTGAATAAACACGGTTATGTTACATGGAAGGGCAGATATTGTTCTTATAATTATAAGAGTTTTGAAAATTTTATGATGCATACATTTAGTGAGTTGAACGATTCGAATTGTACGAATGAATCGTGTGAGTTGTGTTCGAATGATGCATCAATTGACCCGGAACTTGCCGAGTTGAGAAGTGAACAAAAATCGTTGACACAATATTTAGAGTCTTATATAAAACCAACAGTTGATGCTTGGTATGGTTTGGAAACACATCGTCGTTCAGTGCCACGTTTGCCGAGAATAACAACACGACAATTAATAAGTGTACCAACACATGCTAGTTCAAAAGATTCAAGACCAAGATCTGAAAGACATTCACAGTCAAAAAAACATGTTTTTTCGACGTTTGCTCTTACGAAAAAAATTCGTGCAAACTCAAGTGATGGATTTTGTTATAAACGAGGAGTTAAACGAATTATAAATTGAAAATTTTTTTTATTTAAAAAAGTATTTCTTTTTTGTTTGAACACTTTTATTAACCAATTATTCGCAATTATTTTTTTAAAAGCTTTAAGTTTTTAAAATTTTTTAAATAAAATTATTTTTAAAGATTTTATATTACAATTTTACTCACTCAACTTGCTGTTAAATAACTCGAGAACGATAACTGTAGATTTTAAAACTTTTATTCACAATTTTTCGAAAGAGTTGTTGGCTAAACATCAGACAGAGAAAGGGAAGAGACATTCTGATAGTCATGTTGCCACCACATTTATTTTATTTTAAGGGATATTCTGGACGTTATTAAGTAGACGTAAGCTGGAAAAATATGGTATTAGGGGTTGGATCCTTGAATGGATTAAAGATTTCTTAAGAAACCGTTTTAAAAGAGTAGTTTTGGGTGACTCGTGTTCATCTTCGGAGTCAATTATCAAATAGTGTACCCCAAGGATCAGTATTAGGACCTCTTCTTTTTATTATTTATATAAATGACCTACCCGAACATCTAACTAGTGTTTGTAAATTATATGCGGATGACAATAAGATCTTCACATAGAAACTGTCTTTCACAAAAAGAGCTACAATTCGACTTAAAACAGGGTTCTATTTTGGTCTAACGAATGGGTTAAACGACAAGAAATGCAAAGTTACACGATATGGTAACAGTATCGAGGTGATGACAGAAGCTGAAGCACAGAAGCTGCTAACGAGCTGTGGTGAGAAAGATTTGGGTGTTATGTTTTCAAATGATCTGAAATGGGTAAATCATGTTAACAATGTTGTAAACAAAGCAAATCGGATGTTAGGTATAATTAAAAGATCATTCAGCTTTTTAGATTGTAAGTCGTTTTTGCTTCTTTATCAATCATTAGTTAGAACACACTTAGATTATGCGGTAGGTGTATGGAATCCATATCTGAGACAAGGTATTAACTTAATTGAGAAAGTACAAGAGAGAGCTACAAAACTGGTCAAAGCGTTAAAAAATCTGAGTTACCGTAAACACTCGATATCCCGTACAATTTTAAATTTTTTAGATTTATGCCCATGGTACAATTTCATTTTTGTACCCGTTTTAGGGGGGTAAATTGGACCAGTCTAATTCCGAATTTAAACCTGATATACTTTTAAAATTAGACCGGTCCAATTTTAGGATTTGCTATTTTAGGAACATTTGACTGGGTTTATAGTTAAGAAATAATGCAAAAATTCAACATTCCTGTTAAATAAACTACTTTTCATCGCTTTTCGAACTTTTTTAAGTGGTTATACTTGGTATTTTAAGTTACTTAAGTGTCTTGTCTTTTTTTCTCTGTTCATTTAATTTATTAAAATACTCTTATTATGAAATGACTAGACTGGTTTGGCATTGGTAGTTAACTTATCAATGGTATTTAACACAAAACGAAAGTATGTTATGCAATTAAATAATATAAAAAAATCCAGGTCATTTTTCATGCAATGCTTCGCACACGAACATTTTTCATTTTCGTTACACAAAAGAAAAACTTCCAATGTTCCTACCATAAATTCTCGTTCAGTGTAACATGTAACTAAATCTCAATACTCGGGTTATAGCGGAATTTCTGATTGGTTGAATAAACAATTAGCCAATCAAAAAGCTCGCTAAAACCTGAGTATTTAGAGTTACATGTAACCTTGAACGAGAATTTACGGTAGTTTTTTAATATTTTGTTTTCTTCTTTTTGAGTTCATTTGGTGGATTCGACGTATGATTGAAAGAATTTCCGAATATTTGCTTAATTTATCATTTTGGTTACCATCCTGTGGGTCATTTTTGATTTTTTCCTTTTCTTTCGTAAGTTTTTTGTTCTGAATGGCTTTTTAAGATTTTATAAGTTTAATTAAAACCGGATAATTTCCTTATAACAAACAAAAAACTTCAAGCAATATGAGAGCATAGTGACATTTATTCTCTCGACTTTTTTTTCTTGGAAAATGATCGGTTTTCACTTTTGCACCGGTCTTATTTTAAAAATATACCAGATCTAAATTCGGAATTAGACCGGTCCAATTTACCCCCTAAAACGGTACAAAAATGGAATTGTATCATGGGACAAATATAAAATTTCAGATTTGTACCATGGTACAACTATCGAGTGATTACGGTATGTGGAAAGATTGGATAGATTGAATTTATCGACCTTGGAAGTAAGAAGAATCAGAGGTGATCTGATCCAATTTTATAAGATAGAATCTGGTTATGAACGATTTAGATTTACAAGTATAAATTTCGGTATTAATTTCAGCATCAGTAATTACTCAAATAGGAGGAATGTGTACAAATTGAAAAAATAGCTCAACAAGAATTGTAGAGCAAGAGCAAACTTCTTTACAAACAGAATCGTAAACATTTGGAATAGGCTACCAAACAATGTTGTTCAAACAAGTAATTTTGATTCTTTTAAAGCAAAGTTGGACGAATGGTAGCTGTAAAAGCCTGCTTGGCTAAGTGCTCATAGCACTGCACTCTGTGCGCAGTTAACTACTACTACTACATGTTACCTGGCTAAAAACGCCGAAAATTCGATTTTACTGTTTTAAGTTAGATGTTTTTATACGGAGCCTGAAGTAGATTGGAAGGGAAAATGATCATCTGAGATTTTTGGGGTCGTTTATTATATATATAATGTCAAAAATTACAAAATCAGACGCTGTTAATGGACTACTACTACTGTACCTTAAATAAAAAATAATTAGGATTTTCAAAATTAAGAATCCTGTTAATTGAGTCAACTCTAAACCACGGTTTGATTTGTAAACTTTATGACCAGAACCCAACTTGTCTAAAATAATATTTTAGACAAGTTGGGTTCAAGACAAGTTTTAGACAAGATTTAACGTTCATATTTTAAAAATATGAACGTTAAATCTTCATATTAAGTGTATAGATGCAAATTGTAGATTTTTTAGCCTGATTCAAAATGTACTTGATGAGAGGATCATTCCCTAAGGAATACATCAGATTTTGTTCAATCTGAAAAAAAATTCCATTTTTTAATTTCTTTCGGAGGACGCATTTTTTGAGGCGCTGTGAAGTTCATAGCAGCAAAGCAATAACAATTGTGCAGAATCGTTATAAAAATTGTTCTTGAGGTGCTAAAGCCAAATTAAAACCTGTCTGTATCTGAAACAAAATTTGTCTAATCTAAATTAAGCGTCTGCGCAAATTAGTTACGCAGTTGATTTAAATATTTTTTTAATGGTGTGAAGTTTACAGAGAATTTTCAGAGTTTTTGCAGACGCTTAATTTAGATTAGACAAATTTTGTTTCAGATAAGACAGGTTTTTATTTGGATTTAGCACCTCAAGAACAATTTTTATAACAAAAACTTCACAGCGCCTTTTTTGACGCCAAAAATTTATAGATCTGATTTTGTAATTTTTCAGTCAAAAAAAATGGAATTTGTCTATTAATCAAGAGAGAGGCCTTTTTTTCTGCGTCAAAAACTTTTTTCCATTTCTTTCTCAGGAATACTCAATCAACAGCAAGCGCATGATTCATTTGGTATTTTCCATTAATTATAATTTTTTTTAAATCTATTTTGAAAGTATTTATCCAAATTTTAAAAACAAATTGAGATAAGATTTTGTTGTATTTACCTCAAATTAAAAAAATAGGAACAAAAAATTATGAAACTTTTTAGAAACATTTTCTTTTTAAGTTAAAAAAATTTAAACATTACTTTTTAAGGCATGTTTTTGTTTAAATAAAATTTTGTTGAGCTCTCTTAAAAAACATAATATTATTTGTTTAACCATTACAGTATATATTCGGCAGTAGTGTTAGTTCGAATAGGTTCCATGTTACATTAATAAAAGAAATTGAGATTCTTGTGTAACTCTGTTTATTGAACTAAATAGAAGTTATATTTATAAATTTTGCAACGAGACTATTTACAAGATGTAACTAGTATGAAAGGTTATAACTGAATAAGAGGTTATACCGTAAACCCTAAAAAGCATATATATATATCGATTAAATAGTGTATTTTTGAAAATCGATTTTGGGTGCTGAAAACGGTACAAATAAGGCTCTTTTTTAGGAAAACTGAAAGGATCACTTTTAAATGTAATCGTATATGTTTTTTGGGGTTTTCATACACGAGAATTTCGATTTTTTGGTCAAAAAGTGAAAATTTCGTCATCTTTAGGGTTTTTGTTTTTTACGTCACTTTTCGTCTGCTTTTTTAAATGAAATAAAGCTAAAAATGAAAAAAGTAAAACCATAGATTTGTTCCAAATTTTGTCTAGTTTATTTTTTGGAAAAAATTAGAGGGGGTCATAAGTGACCCCTGGGACTAGATGTGATTTGACTGAAAAATCGACCCTTTTTCCGCTGTTTTCGCCCATGTTTGACTTGTAGAATTTTTTTTTCGTTCCGATTTTAATTGGTGCGTAAATCGGAGCTCTTTAGCTATCCGACGATATTTTCAGATTGAAAATAGCTTTTACCAATCATGAGTTCTTGAATGTTTAATAAAGGAGGGTTTTCGTAAGGCTGCAAAAAGCCGTGGGGTAGGGGCAAAATTTTTAACTTTTTACCCCCATGAAAAAAATCATTTTTTGGGGTTTTAAAGGTCGTAGATTACGAATTTAAAGTCAAAAATTAGAAATTTAGATAGCACGGAAGTTTTGAATTTCCTGCACTTTATTTTTTTTCAGTAAATTTTTTAAGAAATTTTTTCTAAAAATATTAGCCTTCCTTTAAAAAAATCAAAACAATGACTTAAATCAAGACAAAATCGAAAAAGAGGTAAATTTTAAGAAAATGTTCCGTGAAGGAATTCTTAAAGGACTGATATAGTCAGCCTTGATTTTAGTCAAACCAGCGAACTTAGTCTTTTCCATTGCTAAATTTTTCCTAAACCAAGAGATTTATAACAAAACACTCCAACATTCGTTCGACCATTTATTTTCAGAAAAAGACAATCTTGGTAAATATTCGCTTACACGATTCCTTATGGGCTTCTACAACATGAAAGTGAAGTCTGACAGCACTTCTTTAATCGTCTAAAAGATCTTTTAGAGGATTAAAGAAGAAAATTAATTTTTTAAATTTCTATCTCTTTATGGTCTAGAAAGTTTTCTTTTAGCATCTTAAATTCACAACAAACTAAAAAAGCCTTCTTCTGATAAAACGAAAAATCAATATTTAATACACCTTGAGGTACGGATTCTTGTGTAACTATTAGGTCTATCATTTTCTCCAATTATACCACCCCTTATTGCCATAAATATTCCATAAAATTGCATTTTTTATTTTTTGTTGCAACTGTAGATAAGATTTTCACTATTAGATGTTCATTTTTTAAACTAAAGTTTTTAGTTTTTTTCCACTTACGGAATCTTCAGTCCGTATTTTAGACATAGCTATTCCGTGTCCGGATTTTAGTGACAGCCTAATAAGTCAGTCGGCTGACTTTTTACCTTAGAACGTATAGAAAAAATTTTTTTTGGATACCGATAGAAGTGATTTAAGAATCGTCAATTACTTAACACTATAATTATTTTAGGCATACTTCTAATGAATGAGTCTTCAAAAACTTTAAAAAAATGAATTTTATACACTTTCATTTTTAGCGACCCCGCGTTTTCCAAATCCAAGCTACGCCGCTGAGCATTATTTTTCTTTAATTATTACAATTCCTCTTGTTCTTTTAAATGTCAAAATTGCAATTTTATGTCACCAATTGGACAATTGTAAGTGTCGATATCCCCAATTCAATTTGCAAGGAAATTCACTTTGACAGAACCAAAAGAAAGTTCAAATTTTCTATAATCGAATATTTACTGTATATTGCTTAAAAGTGGTTTAAAATAAATCAAAATATGCACGCTGCATTGATAACAATTTTTAAAATAAAAATAAATTTAATTAGAAATTTAATTAAAATTTTTTTTTCAACTTAAATTTCGGTTAAGATAACAATTAAAAATTTTCAATTTAAAGTTAAAAATTAATTATAGTTTTTTTTTTAATGGCGCGGTTTGATTCTAAAAAAAAAAGTGTTTGGTCTTGTAGAATATCTGATCCTACAAGATGTGGTAATCAAATATGAGAGAAAAATTTTTGACCTAGCGTTAACTGGACAGGTAAGTCTTTGTTAATCGTTAATCTTTGTTAATAGAATTTCATATTTTTTATTCTTCTATTTTAGCAATAATTCTTATGATCCCTTCAAGTTCGTACTCGTTTGTCACCTTTAACATTTAAAATTAGATCACCACATATTCTTCTAATCTTTAGATCAGTTAACTCTAATATTGATAAGCGCTGATTTTAAACATATTTTAAAATGTTTTGCTTTATGATTGTCTCATGACTTTAAGTGAATGTGAGCTAATTCATGCTACTTAAAACATATGTTAAATTATTTTGGTTAAAATTGGTTTGTTGGCAATAATTTCATAACTTTGAATATTTCATGATATTCTAGTTTACCTTTTAATGAAATTAAAAAGTTGAATTTGAATAAGTTTTTGAAAAGTAAAACAAATTAGTTGAGACCTTGAATGCGCTTAAGTCTAGCTTTACTGGTTCAATCATCGTTAGCTTGGAATACCCAATTATACTTAAACGAATGTTTGATTGTGAGAGTGCTGAGATCACCTGAAATTTCACAAAAAAGATTCATGTTTCTATTAGTTCAACATTTAAAGGCTCAAATATCACAACAATGGCAAAAAGTTTTTTTTTTTTTTTGCTTCATAATGTTCTATATGATACCCCCCTATGTTTATCAAAAAAATCTAATCATCAATCAAACTAAATATTTGTTCAAATTTGATTATAGTTCTAAACCTTATGATTATTCGAAATAAATTTTTAACATAAAAAGCAGACATACGTAATTCCTTCCAATTTTTACTCTTTCTCTCTCTCTCTCTCTTGTAATTATAATATTGCAAAAATAATTTCAACTCCTACTTAAATCATAAAATTTTATGAATTAAATTTTATTTTTATTTTTTTTTTTATTTCTGTTTTGTTTCTTTTTGATGAAATGTTTCAATAGAATCGAATCAAAAAATTACAAAAATTTAAAATGCTTGACAGTATTGGTAAAGTATACACGAAACGAATTCAACCGAACATTAAATTAATACAAATAATATTCATTCCACTAATTGCATTGGTAATACCATGCATTTTTCAAAACAAAGTAGGTCTTTTGAACAACATAAAAATAAAACAAGATTTTTTTAAAATTTTTTGTTTGTTCTAGCAATCCTATTGTGCTTATGTGATGATTTTAATGTCATCTTTTTGGTTGTTAGAAACGTTACCAATGGCTGTTACTAGTCTTTTTCCAATTTTATTTTTTCCATTATTCGGAATAATGACATCACGTGAAACATCTTCAATCTACTTCCAGGATATTTTGATGCTTTTTTTAGCAGGTAAGCCAAATATTGTACTTTTATTATACCTTCAACCTTGACCGAGAACCAGTCTATGAACTCTCTTAGTGATTCTTGATATTTTAAACATTACCGCTCACTTTCTTATTTTATTAATCACCCCTCTGTCATGTATCATACGTCAATGTGATTATAATTTTTGAATATGAATATAATTTAAAACTCGCAGACGGGTTTCATCATCATTTATTTTATGTTGGGATAAACCCAGAATTATCGACATATATTGTAAGACGACCTAATTGGGTGAGTGAAATTTTCGGAACGATTTTAAAGAGTTAAAATAAAGCTTATCGATAGACAGAAACCCCTCAGCTTATAGATAATTCTTTCTTCTACATGTCAATATATTTTTTTCTGTACTTATTCATATTGGGTATGGAACATACCCTGTCAAAGTGATTTTGTGGTAAATGGATAAAAATGGGGTAATTATGTGAGGGAATTTTTCACCCAAACGAGATTTTAACATGTCAAATTTAAACACATCAGTAAGAAGCATATCCTGTCTTCTTTTAAAGAATAAAGTGTATAAACATATTTTGTGGACCATACTTTTTTATCTTGAAAAACAAAAAAAGGTATACCATTTTAAAATCATAAGATAAACCCGCTGATCATTTATTTTGCTAATTATTTATAGTTCATTTAAAAGAGGACATGATATGCTACTTACTGATATATTTAAATTTGGCATGTTAAAATCTCTTTTGGGTGAAAAACCCTCACATAGTTACCTAATTTTTATCCATTTACTCCAAAATCACTTTGAAAGGGTCTGTACCATATCCAATATGAATAAGTTCATAAACAAAATATATTGTCTTGTAGAGGACAACATTCTCTACAAGGAGAAGGGTCAACGTATACTTAAAAAAGAAATATTTTACATCTATACTATCGTTCCAAAAATTTTACTCACCTCATTACACCGTCTGATAAAATCTATTTTATTTTGAAGTGATTGTTTTGACTAACGCAATCAAGTCAAGTGGATTAAACGAAAAGTTATCGCTTAAAATTTTATTACTCTTTGGATCTGATCCGAAATTTTTGTTATTTGGAATCATGTTCATAACATGGTTTCTTTCAATATGGATTTCAAATAACGCGTCTGTTTGTATGATGATGTTTCCAATAACAGTCGAAATAGCCCAGTATTTAATTAAATTAAATAAATCGCTTAAAACAGATGCAGAGAGAACTTTGAAGAAAAATATCGGTAAGCTTTCTGACGATTTAAATTCGCAAACTTATTTTGTTTTAATCAATCTCTATTGTTAAGTTAGTTTCGAAATTGAAGATTCAGTTGAAAAAATCGAATTTCAAGAACAATCGAACCAAAGTCTCGTTCATCACGAATCAAAGGAAACAATTGAATCTCCTCAAGACACAAATGAAGATGTAAACATATTGAAAGCATTTTGTTTAAGTGTTACTTTTTCGTCAACAATTGGAGGCTCTGGTAGCTTAATTGCATCGCCACCAAATATTCTACTCAAAGGATTTTTAGACGAAAAATATCCTAACAATGGAATTAATTTTTTAACTTACATACTTTATTCACTTCCATTTACACTCGTAATGTTAATATCATCATGGATAATTTTGTGCATTTTATACATGCCAAAAAATAAATTTCGATCCGAAAAAAAAATCCGAGATGAAAAGTTAAACGATACAATTATAAGTAAATATAAAAATTTGGAACCGTTAAATTGGGAACAAATAAGTGTTGGTGTATTCTTCGTTTTGTTGATTTTATTATGGTTGACAAGAGAAGTTTATTGGATTAAAGGATGGGGATATTTTTTCAAAAAAAAGTATTTAATTTTTATTATTATAAATAATCTGCAACGGGTTTCCCCGCGGAGTCAAGTACCAAAGTGTTTGGTTTTTGGTTCTTTTGACAGATTCACCATTTTTGATATCATCCGACAAACTATTCAAGTAAGGCATTACTCTATTTGTGAAAAAATTATGCCTTGCGAGGCTTAACTTAACAAGTTGCCTATAAGGTGTGATCTGGCTTCTGATGCTACCATCAGAACCTGAGGCGCTTAGACTTGGACAATTAGAAATTGAATTGTACCATTGAATATTGTTGATTTTGTAAAATTGTATCAAGTCACCTCTCGTTCTTCGGTCTTCTAGGCTCCTTAGGCTCAGAAGGTTTAATAGTTCCTCATAAATTTTGTTTCTAAGGCAAGGGACCAGTTTCGCATTATACTGTTTCCCAGGTGCATTACTTTGCTTTTACTTAAGTTTAGATCAAATTTTCAGTCTACGGTACTTAAGAAAGTTTTTTAGTTTTTTTTCTGTTTATTTGTTGTCATCAATGGTCTATGTAGGGAAGGCAACACTTTCACGTATCCAAATAAACTGGTATTAATTTTCGTAAGAATTACCAGCTCACCAATGCAATTTTGGGACTGGTCCTTAAATAACTCAAGGATCATTTAAAATACGTTTAACTTGTATAAAATTTTACGCTCTTTCAGAATATGTTTTGAAAATATGGTGTTGAGATGTTAAAAAAATAGTTACAGGTTAAAAAGTAAAGTATGTCTTATATCCTTGACACTTCGGACCCCTAGGGTCCTAAAATTTTACTTTTGGACCTCGCCTAAAAAATTGGGTTTCCTAGGTTTTTATACATGTAAATTACGATTATGAGGTCGAAAACCAATTTAAAAATTAGTGTGAATGTTTTGCATTTCCGGTACATTACATCAATTTATTCACAATTTTCATTTTGAACTTCGATCTTTTTTCGTTTAATTTTATAGTTGAAACTTGAAGCGTTTAAGAGAGTGTTTGAGCTCTTTTATTGAGTAAGTATGCAAACTCATTGTGACGAAACATAGCTTCATCAAAGTACTCTTACAGATTAAAGAGTGTGAAAATCGTCAATTCTTTTGATCTTGAATTCATAAGGTACAGCCAAATCTTTTGCAGAAAACACCTTTCCTTAAGATTCATCTGTTAAGCCCGAATTAGTAAAAATAAAACCGTAATCTTGTTTATTAACGATGTTAAAATTCTTGTAGATTTGTCACAGATACAACACCAGCAATTATGATTGTGGTGTTACTTACAATATGGCCAAAAGAGAATATATTCACTGGTAAAGAATACAAAAATTTGATCGATTGGAAAATAATAAATCAATCATTCCCTTGGAACATTCTATTATTTGCAGGTGGAAGTTTTGCCTTAGCCAAAGGCTTTGAGGTTTCTATTTAAAAATAAAAGATAAAAAAGACTTTTTTTATATTTATTTTTTGATTAAAGGTGTCAAATCTTTCAAATTCAATCGGAACTCTATTACAAAAGTTGATGCCTTTTCAAAAAGAATGTGCTTTAGGATTAATTGTAATTATGAGCGAAATTGGAACTGAATTTACATGTAACTTTTCAATGTCTTCAATACTACTTCCAATTGTAAATTCACTGGCTCAAAAGAATAATATTGATCCCTTCTATTTGTTGATACACACTATAATGAGCATTAACTTTTCATTCATGCTTCCCATAGCTACTCCATCTAATTCAATTGTTTTTGCAAGTGGACACGTTAAAACTCGTGACATGGTAAAGACAATCTCAAAAAATTTTTTGTTAAATTTTTTTAAATGTTTTTTGTTTTTAAGATGATAACCGGTGGTCTGTTAAAACTAATTGGAATTTTAGTCATATTTTTGTTTAGTTCAACGTGGTACAATTTAATATTCGATCAAATTTTAGTAATTAATAATTTGACATCATCAAATTCGACTCTAATAACGTCCATTATTTCAAACAGTACGAAAATGTAAAGCTTAATTTCAAGTGTTTTTATGTAATTTATTTTTATTGTAAAAGAATTTAAAATGAAGAAAATAAATTTATTTTTTGAAAAAATTCTCAATTATGCCTTAAAATTTTTCAGCGTGTTTAACCATTTTAAATTCTATATGCCATCAACTATTTTGGTTGTCTCTAAATTCCGGACCCGTGACTTTTGATTAACAAGATTAATTAACAGTAGTAATCAACTTTTAGTTTTAAGAAATTTGTTTAGATACTTCTTCTTCAATCGAACGTTCATTTGCACGGCTAGCGAAATTCAATTTTTTTGATACTTAAAAGTTTCAATCGTTTTTGAAACAATTTTCTATAAAATATGATAGAAAAAGTTTCAATTTTGAAAAATAAATTCTGATAGCCAAAATTTAACACTAATAAGTTTCAAAATAAAATTTAATAGATTAAAGTTTCATTTTTAACTTTATACAAAAATAAAAGTTCATTTTTTTACATAAACAATAAAGAGCGCGACGTCATTAATTTGCTGCGAATTAGTCGGCCCATGTCTAGCTGCAGCCAAATAGGTTCATTTTTGTTTAAACAGTACATTAAGACACCTTTTTAAACATTATTCTATTTAAGAATCAAAAATTAACTTTATGTTTTCATAGCAATAGAGTGGTTAAATAGTATGGTTTTAAGTAGTAGTAGTAGTAAAAGTAGTAGTAAAAAAAACTGCAGTATGAACTGTGTCCATACCAGCACAATTAAGCGCTTAGTCCAATTATGGACCATTGCAGTCGCTGCATCAGTTGAATTTAAACACTTCTCTATCAATACACGCTTTGAATTTGTTAACCGATTTGGCTGACACTGTACTAGCTGATAACATATTCCAAGTAGAGACTATTCTATTTGACAAAAAATTATATCGACATGAGCTCTTTTTGTTGATTTCTCTGACAAGTCTCTTGTCGTTTGACCTTCTTAGGTTAAGTGACAGACTTTTGGCGTAATTAATTCCATTAACTAGGTTGATTTTCTCTACACCATTAACCAACTTATACGTTTGAATCAAGTCACCCCTCAATCTCCTATCTTCAAGATTTTGCAAGTTCAAGATACCCAATCTTTCATCATAGGACTTGTCTTTTATTGATTTTACGAGTTTTGTTGCTCTTCTTTGTACCCTTTCAAGAATCGAAATGTCAGTTTTAAATGACGGACACCACATACTTACGGCATATTCAAGATGAGGTCTAACTAGTGCTGTATACAACGGTTTGATTATTTGGATATCCAGATTCACAAAAGAATTTTTAATTTGGCCCAAAACTCTGTTTGCTTTTGCAGCAGCAATTGTACATTGTTTATTCCATTTCAAATCATTTGTTACCATAAAACAAGACTTCTGGGATAGATCGTCGGTGTTTACATTTGGATCAAGTGTTTATCAAGAACGAGGTGCATCAATTAAAAGAAATTGTGAGTTAATTGTCTACTTTCTTCTAGATTTTTAAATTCAATTTTTTCTTTAAGTTTAGACATAGGTTATCGGAGATGGTAAAGAGAAAAATACAACTAAAAAACCGACTTAACCCGATTAAATAACTTTTATTTAATTTTTTGGCTTTTTTATTGATATATTTTTTTGTTTATTTTAGATTATTTTATAACTTTATTTCGAATAAAATTTAAATTAAAATTAATTTCAAAGTTATTTATTTATTTCATTGTAAGACTTGTCGTTCAGCATAACTCTTTCTGGATACTGAAACTTTAAGCAAATACAATCCCAAAATCTAGGAAATAACAAAAAATATTGGTCTTAATGATGAAACTTTATGTTTCGATCTGATTTGAAACTTTTAAGTTCCATTTTTTTCAATTCGACTTTATAGCTTCACATTTGAAACTAAATGATTACGTTGCCTTATAAAACTACAATGGTTTCATTTATGAGACTTTTAGTTTTATATATGAAACTTTCCTTTAGCGGTGTGGAGCATTCGGTGAATTTTTATTTCCAGAGTTTCCGGTCATTCGTCTTCATGTCGAATGATCTTAAATGGAACAAACAATGTTCGGTTGTTTCTGCGAATTCGTTTTCATACCTTGAACAAGATATAATTATCGCGCTGTATACGGATTTGGTCAGATCTCACTTTGAGTATGCGGTTAGTACTTGGTGCCCTATATTTAAAACAAACATTAGTGAAGTCGATTAAAGCAAAACCATATGGAGAAAGACTCAGTGTTTGAAATTATTGAGTCTTGAAGAAAGACGTTTAAGAGGTGATGTGATCCAAATATTCAAAATAGTCCACAGTCTCCAAGAAATTAAGTTGGTGAGAGGGGTAAACTATGCTAGGACTCTATCTTTGAATCTAAGAAGATCAAATGATAAAAAATTGGTGAGAGAAATAAATCGTAGAGGATTGTACCGTTACAATTTTTTGACAAACAGAGTAGTTGAAGTATGGAGAAGGCTATCGTCGAGTGCAGTCAATTAAAAAAAACGGCAATGCTTTCAAATCAATTGTTGATAAAGAAGTTTTCGGAATAGTTCAAAGAAATGACTGCTACGGCTTTTATAAGGCCAAACGCGATCAAGCGTTAGTATAGACAATTGTCTCTTGAAATATTACTACTACTACTACTACTACCGCATAAGCCACAATTTTTTATTTTTATTCTTATTTTTTATTTCTTATTCTTTTTATTTTTTCAATGTCACACTTAGTCTAATAGGTCCAATAGGTCAAGGTAGCGACAACGTCTGACTATGAATGTAGAATGAAATGATATATTTTATATGAATTAACTTAGAAAAGTATAAAAACAACGTTAAATAAGTTGAGATTAAATTCCCTTCTTTTATCAAATCAAGTTTCTGCTTATTCGTTTCCATTTCCTTAAGGAGTTCATTTGAGAGGTCTCTGGATACAGAGAAGGTGACATTATATCATGTGTAAAATGTTTTTTTACTTATGGAAATACTGATTCTGATTTTCTCGATAGTGATTCGGTAAATACTGTTACTGATTTCTTCAATACTGATCACAAGTCTGCGGCAATCTTAGAAAGTCATGTTTATTTTGTGAATTTAATGAAGAAAATTTTAGTCTTTTTAAAGTAACTTGAAAACTAAGTTGAACAAAATTTATAAAATAACTGCAAGCATTAGATTGGTAATAGGAGTCCCACAGCAATAGGAGGTCAAAAAAGTTACAGTACAAAGCCAAATTTAACGTAAAGATAAACAAAAACACAACGTCTTTTGGTTATAGTTATGCGACGTGCGTTTACAAATTTACAAAATATTTGACCTATCCATAACTTGTTAAAAAAAAGAGTCAAATCGACAATTTTTCTTCCTTTAATTAAAATGATTATTTTATTCGTTTTTTTTTTTAATTAAAAAATGACTAACCTTAAGATCACTACATAAAACATAAGTTTTTAAAACAAGTGCTTTTTCTTCTTTTTCAAATGAACCCTTAATTATTTATCCCTTATCAAGTTTCTTAATTAAAAACCAACTCAACAAAAATTTAAAATTTTTTTTTTTTCAATTAAAGCTAATCACGTAAAAAATATCGTATCCCAAAAATAGAATACGAATATGAAAACTATTTATTAATTTTTAATCTTTTCATCTTAATCTCTCTCTCTCTATTTTTTAGTAGAGGCTATTCTAAAGTGGATTTTAAATAAGAGAACAATTTTATTTTTTTTTCTTGTTCAAAAAAGGAATGCAAAAAGTTAATTTTGTCTTTTTTAAAAAATTTTAACAAACATCTACAAACGAAATAGAAAGCAACGTTCATTTTTAAAAAAAAAAATCTTAAAAATGCAAAATTCTAAACATAATTTCATCAATCTTTTCTTGCTTTTTACCACTTTGATTACGTATTCGATTGTCATTGTGCTTAATCAGCTTGCTTCAAAAAAAAGTAATTAACTTCCTAATTTTTTTTGTTGCTAACACATTTAAAAATCCTTTAGTTCTATTTCCGAGTGATGTTGGTTCTATCTCAAGACTTTTTCCACTCGATATTACTCCACATCCAATCGTATTTCCGATCATTTGGTCTATTATTTACGCGTGGCAGGTAAAATTTTAACCGATGGAATAATTGATTAAATCTAACTAATCTGACTCTTAAAAGGCCTTATGGTTAATTTATGCCCTGGTATTTCATTTTAGACGTACCGAAGACAATGACTTGTTGTATCGTAAAATGGAACTGTTTCATCCGGTTTTGTTCTTGGCTTTTATTGGAAACAATCTCGGAATGATTGCATGGTTGTTTTTATGGACTAATAAACTTATTGGAGTAAGTTTTTTTTTCAAACTCAAAATAAACTCTGACTAATCTTATTTTTTGTAAAGTGGTCATTTGCTGGATTACTTTTCTTAACTTTGGCTTTGTATTTAACATTGTACATATCACACAATACATTTTATATTGTTCAAGATCAACTACTCAATTTAAGCTTGTAACAAAACCTTGCTTTAAACTCTGATTAAACATTTTCAAAATTTCTGTTTTTGTTTTCAGAAACAAAGATATTTGGATGTACAGAATTTTTGTTCAAAATGGCCTCGCTTTCTATGTAACATGGACAACTGTAGCTACATTATTAAATTTTGCATCGTATTTAACATACGATTTGCTCATTGAAAAAACAATTTCAACAACATGTGCTCTTTGTATATTGGGTATACTAATCGTTCTTTACTCTTCATTCGAGAATTTTGTATGGCAAAAATATTTGTTATTTACATTCACACCATGGTTAGTGTTACTTACTGGTCTTAGTGGAAGCTTGGCAAAAAATTATCCTCAAGATAATTCACCTTTAACTCGAAATAATATTTTAACAATTTGTTTGTTAATTTTGTGCGCAATTTTGTTTGTTGTTAAGATTGTTATGTTCAGTTTATATCGAACAATATGGAGGGCTAAAGTCGATAAAAAAGAGAGTCATAGACTCTTACAAGAAAAACAAAATAATTCAACATCATAAAATTGGGGACCATTTGTTTTGTTTTTTGGACCAATTTATTGAATAAAATTTTTTTTTTGTTTTTAAAAAAGTTTCGTAAAAAAATTAGGTATCTTACTATTGTCTGTTCATTTCATTCCTTTTCTTAGAAATCATTTTAATGGTTATGTAAATGTACTTGAGAAAAAAACATAGACTAATCACTGAGCAAAAAAAAGCATTAAAATAAGTTGTTTTAAAAACATCTTGTGGACAAAATGTCTTGCTATTTTGAGCCATAAAATCAACTGAATGATTTACATCAATTGTGTATTTTAAACCAAAGTATGACCATACTAAATTTACTAAACTCATTTCTGCAATTTTGTTAATACCCAAGTAGAAATTAGCAGTTAAGAAAACTCCAAATGAAAATTGTATAAATGAGTTTAAAAAAAGCCATAATGGTATCATTCGATTAATGGAACAATTGCTTAGATTTAAGTATCCGAGTGTTGCTGTATAAATTGGCCATAGAACAAAATAAAATAAAATTATTCCTATTATAAAGTAATCATGGTTAAAAAAGCTTTTCACTCTTGAATTTAGTTTATTGATTTTTTCCTTTTGAATTCGAATGTATTCAGCTCTTTTTTTTTTCGTTTCATATCGCTGGATTGATTTATCAGCATTTTTTGACGTACAAGGAGAATAATTGTCCATTATGACCAACACGCAAAAAAAAATATTAATAAAATAATAACAAAATTTAATAAGCTAGTATTTTAGAATAAAATAATGAAAGTATCTAATGGATTGGTTTCTAAGTGTCTAAAAAAAATACTTGTAAATTTTAGATTGTCACTCTTCGAATTAAAAACTGGCAAAAGATTCTAACAAATGGAAGTGACTTAGACCGTTTAAAGCTTAAATTCAATCTTTTCAAAATGACCTTCTAATCAGCGTTGTGCAGAAACCGCTACGAGTTTTTTCCATTTTAACTGATTTAACAGTCATTTACATTATTCTACCGTAAACGCTCGCAAATTGTCCCTGGAGTTTAAATTAGAAAGACTATTTTAAACCCAAGGATAGTTACACATTTGACTTCAAAATTATAGCTAATTTGGATGTTTCTGAAGGCCCAAACTAATTTTTAGCCCTCGGGTAATAAACGGGAATAATGGGACTGATGTAGTTTTGCTTTGATTCTAAATTCAAAGCTAGTTCAATTAAAAGAAAATTGAAAACTGTTGTTACAACTCTTATTTATAACTGTTTTTTCTGTAAATAAAGTCCTTAAATTCAGATGACCCGTAAATGTCCCTGGTCTTAAGCTGATTCTTACCTGAACCAAAAAGAGTCAAAAACATTATAGACCCCAGGACTCAAAAACGGTTTTTCCACATTATTTGCGAGCGTTTACGGCAAATTTTTTTTGTCGAAAATCTCCATGATGTTGCGAGTCTATCATGCTTTTTGATTCCACTTGATATTTTTTAACCTTCCATCACTTACACAGGTCTCATTTTGGTAATGCTAGATTTTTATTCTTCCAACTAACAGCTGGTGTTGCTTTATCGAATTAAAAAAATCAAGTTAAATATAAAATTGAATAGATTTACTATAGTTTAGTTTATAACTTGGACTTTGGGTACAAAAGGTCGTAATTTAATCCGGCTGATAGAGTTCAATCCCCTCGAATTCCATGGATGTTTTATGGTGTTTTATTCTACTTGAAAAAATCTCTATTATTTTTTCTTTTTATTTATATTATTTTTTTCAGTTTATACCTCTCTAGCTTTACTTAGTTCATGCTGCGCATAAAGCTGGTTTGCCCGTGCTATATGGAATAGGGTATAAATATTACTGTTTTTATTATTTATTTTCCAGTTTTTGAAAATTTTTAAAAATAAAAAACAGATTGGTCTATCCACTTTGTCAGCGCCAGTCCAAAAACATTTTAAAATTGAAGAGAAATTAGCTCTCAAAAACTGTCTAAGATTTATGATTTGAAGCATCTTTTAAGTTTTATAAAATTAAAATTTTTTATGGAATGTTAAAAGTACAAGTCTCGATCTTTTGGAATCAGTGGAACATTATCTACTGGTAGCTCTTCGAACCTACCAACTGTCGACCTCTACTTCGCAAAGAAAACAGTCATTTAATGGCAAACGAAAGCGAAAAGTTGTTGAATGTTTGACCTATTGTCAAACAGCTATTGTTAAACTGACTAGCTTAAAAACCAGAATGCGAAAAAAGTTTAAAAAACTTCCCATCCTTTTTAATGTAATTTTCAAAAAAAATTAAATTTGGCTCGGGCATTAAGACCATACTTTATGTAACACCAAGTGCGAAATCCAGCATAGAAACTTTATATAATTTTTAAGTGAAACTCTTAGCACGAGTTTTTCGCCTCGTCAAAAAAATGATTATGACTAATTTTATGGTTAGGTTTCTTTGATATGGTTTCTGGTATAAAAGAAAAATACAAATTGCTATTTAAATAAATCCTCACCCTATACTTAAACTTTCCATACAAAACATAAAGGGGCATGTTAAATTTTTTTATCAATTTCTCTGTTTTTTGCTTCTTTGCAAATGGGATAAAATATTCTTGGATGAAAATTTTCAAAAAAATGTAAATGCATCTTTATGCAGCAAAAATTGCTGCATCCACTGGTAAAGTTTGCAAAAAATTCTGCAAAAGATCTGCAACTTTAATTACGCAGTTAATTATAACATTTTTCAATTGTCTGCAACTCTGCAAAAGTTGCAAAATATTGCACAATCATATTTCATTGAAAAATGTTATAATTAACTAAGTAATTAAAGTTGCAGATCTTTTGCAGAATTTTTTGCAGACTTTACCAGTGGATGCAGCAATTTTTGCTGCATAAAGCTGCATTTACATTTTTTGAAAATTTTCATCTACGAATATTTTATCCCGTTTGCAAAGAAGCAAAAAATAGAGAAATTGATAAAAAAAATGTAACATGCCACATAAAGGTTGCATACGGATTATTGATTGCGAGGAACGAGGGTGGCTCGTGACGAGATGATTAAGCAGAGGTGAGTGCGCATAGAGATAATACCGGACTTTTTTTAGAAAAATTCTTGACGTAAGAAACGATTTGTATATGTATATAAAAAAAAAACTACATGAATTTTCCTCAAAAATCAATCAATTAATTCAATGCGTGCAGAAATTTCACATCTTACTTAACATTGACTTTAAAAACTATTAAGTTACCTATGCAATTATTAAGAAAAAAAGCTAAAATTCAATTAACTCATAATTAAGAGAAAAAAGAGTTATCTAACTGAATATTAATTAACAACAATTTTTGTTTTTTTAATATTGAATTCAGAAACATTTTTTTGAAATAATAATGCCCTCAATGAGTAATGAAGTGCTTTGAAGAAGTTCAACTGTCAGTAGAATACTCACGTTAATTTGAAAAAGCCGGGGCCATGCCTTCTCTGAATGTTCAAGCTTTGAAAAAGCTTTAGAGTAATACAGAGAGTCATGACTTCGTCGAAGAGTATTGTAGTCAAATTTTTGGTTTGAATGGCCGAAAAATTAAGCTAAATGTAAAATTTTTTCGACAATTGTGAATCAAAACCGGCGAAGCCCTAAAAAGAAAAGTTAACGTCTCGTTCCTCGCATATAAAGCTCTGCTTCGTGTATCTTAAATTGATGATTTTATTGATAGCTTTCTGAAAGTCCATAAAGTGCATAAAATTAAGCGCCATTTTTACATTAAGACCCATAAAGGTAGCATACGGATACATAAAGAGCATAAAATTCAAATAGGTCTTTTATTAAGGAAAGAATTAACATCAAGTTAAAAAAAATTCCATAAGTGATTTTTATGTAGTCATTGACAATAGATGGCCATGTTTCAGTAGATCTTGTAAAACAAAATGAAATGCCACACTTATATGGAGTAACTAAAAAGTTACAAAATTTATTGAAGAAAGGGTCATTGATTAGAATTTCTAATTAGAATATGGGAACCTTTAATGATTGATTCTTTCAAAATATTCTGTAAACAATCCATTTTGCCATTTTTACACTAAGTAGCACATAGCGACCATTGTCTTTCGGAAATTTATTAAAAAAAAAACAATTTATAAACAATTTTTGTGTCCATGGACATTTACAAATTTAACTATAAATTAAACAATCAAGCTTGATTATTCGTTGTAGCTCGATCTGAATTCGAAAACATTATAGTTATTATGCACGTCATAAATATCGATCCCAATAAAATCCAAGCCAACGTTATTGACCAAAATGCAACAATATAACAAATACTATTACAATAATTTGTATTCAATGGATTATAACTAACTGTTTTATTTACACCATAAACCCATACACTGCCTCTAACAAGCCATGAAATTAAAAATACAACTAAAACACTTGTCATTAATGAACAATCAAAAAATTTAAAAAATGCAATGCTTATAACTAAAAGTAAAAAAAATATTCCATCTATAATCAACCATAATGGTATTGATAAGTTAACTGGACACTCATCACGATAATTTACACCAATTATTATTTTTATTATTGGAGCTATGATGAATATAATAAAAAATAGAAAAAATCCAAGTGAATTTGCCAATTTTTGTGAACCTTTTTAATAAAAAATTAAGAAAAAATACAAATTTTAATATTGTTTTCTTACTGTCTTTAATTAAAAGCTTTTGGGTTATAAATGGTTAGTTTTACCATGTGAAAAACGTCAAAAATACTCAAAATTATAAAATTATGTAATGATAAAAATAAACTGAAAAAAAGAGGGGTGATGGAATTCTACGAATTTCAATCGAAGCGGAAGCAAATCAACTTCAAATGCAATAAGTTTAACAGTGGTGATACCATCCTTCGAAGGAGGTCTGGAAGGGGTCTGGAAGACTAGTGGGTTTCGATCAGGATGCCCTGCGTACGGCGGTAGAGAGCAACCCTCGGATTAGTGCTCGCAAATTATCAAGTGACCTTAACACTTCCCAGTCGACCATATTTCGTCACCTTAAATTGATCCATAAAGTTAATGGAGGCTATCGAGTTGTTCCACACGATTTGAAACCTTTTGATATTCAACGTCGTATCGAAATCTGTACAAACTTAATTTAGAATCCTCTTGATGAACGGTGTTTCAGAAGGATAATTACTTACAATGAGTAATGGATCTATTTTCGAGAAACTGATGAAAGAAACCAGCGGTTGGACCCATCTTAACTAGCCCTATCAGTCGTTATAAGAGGACGATTCGAAAAGAAGGTAATGTTGTGCGTTTGGTGGAATTACCAAGGGGTAATACATTTTGAACTTGTTCATGATGGTTGTGCGATAAATGCAGACCTCTATTGTGAACAATTAGAGCAACTGTATGCTTCACTTCAAGCAAAATACTCTTCTTTGATCAACCGAAAGCTTGGTTTGTTTCTTCAAGATAACGCAAAACCGCATACCGCCCGAAAAAAACATAAAAGAAATTGAAAAGCTGGAAGGGATTGAACTTCTACCTCATCCAGCATAGTCAAGACCTTTCCCCTTCTGATTATCATCTTTTCCGCTCTGTGGCTCATTTACTTAGAGGACGGAGTTGAAGCTGGGTGCCTTGAGTTTTTTAGCTCAAAAAGCCAGGAATACTACATGAGAGGTATCGAATTGCTCGCTGCTAGATGGCTAAACACCAAAGAGCATAATTGTGTATATTTTGAAGATTAGCTGTTTACCATTTTTTTTATTTTAATAAAACAAATCCAACTAAAGGAAACTTGAAATTCCTATTAATGTTAAGTTTAATCAGAATAGAACTGACTGTCAAAACTTGTCTTGTCTGGGTACCCCGGTGGGTTTTACAAAAGATGTTTAGACTTAAGTTCAACAAAAGTTGATAAAGCTAGCTATTTAAAAATACCAGCTTCCCTTAACTTATCTTATTAGTTTTTACAGTTCAGATGTGGAGAAAATAATTTTTTTAAGACAATAAAAAACATTTTGCTTTGAAAACAAAATAAAAATGTATACTTGTATTATGTCCGTTAGTATTCCGAACAGTGTTCCGTATAGTTCTATGGGCATTTCGTACTCGATTATACAACAAATCATAACTTGGCGGTTGACTATCATTAGTTTGATTTAAATTCGGATGTTTAATAATATAGTCATAACTAGGAGGTTCAGAAGATCGATTATCGACCGAAAATGATATACTTGTCAACACTGGTTCATTTTGACGACCCGGCTCTTCACGTATATTAGACATTCTTGTTTTAATAAAAGTTTTTAAACAACAACAAAAAAGGGGTCTAGGTTCTTTCTATTTTTTCTCTCTTTTTTTTTTCATAAAAATTTCGTTTTTATAAATAAAGTAGGATTTTGGAGTTTATATTTAGAAAAAAATTAGAACAAAGAATTTTTTGATAGAAGGGGACACGCACCCACGTGAAAAAAAAAGAGAATAATAATTATGTTTTTTCGTTGTTGTTTAATGCTTTTCTTTAATCGTTATGACATGGAGATAGCATGTTAAAGTAAAGTCAAGATAAGATAAGTCTTTATTAAGTAATTAAAAAAAGTGTTAGATAATTTGCTTCTTTTCAATAAATTTTTTGAACAATTGTGCAATAAGAGATGATTTTAATAAGACCTTTGCACTTTAGATTTGTATTTAAGTAGCATGGTTTACTAATCTTTGGTTTAAATTACAATTCTTTGTTATACAAGTCAAATTTCGTGTCTCTTCAATGCAAGGATTTCTTTCGCATTCGAAAGATAGCTTACATGATTGTTTTTAGGATTAAATTTAACTTACATTCGACCATTTAGAAACTCTCCATTCGGGTAAAAAACTTAATTTGTTAAGATGACTCTTTGATTTAAAAACTATGATTAAGGGTTGATTCATTCGCAAAAAATTAAAGCTCGAATAAATTATATTTAAAATGAAATTGGGTGTTAAAGGTCAGCCTAAAACCCGGAATCGCCGGAACTGAACGGAATTTACCCAGAACTCAATACCTAAAATCCGGAACTCTCGAGGACGGAACAAATGACTAAAATACGGAATGAGTTCCAGGCCAGATCATAAAATTCACGATTTTATACATAATGTGTAACTTTATCTATGTTCCAAAACACGTTCCGGATTTTAGTCATTTGTTCCGTCATCGAGAGTTCCGGATAAATTTCGTTCCGTTCCGGCGATTTCAGGTTTTAGGCTGACCCGGGTGTTGACTACAATAACTCCAAAAATTAGGGATTCTCAATGGATAAATCTATTTCGAGTGACTCACATTCGTAAATGAGCTAATACATCCACAGGGGTCGACCAACAAAAGTCTTATACATGTCCCAACATTAATAACAGTTGTGGCAACAAAGCAATACAAGTCCTTTAGCCTAAGTGGTCATATGAAGATAAACGAACGCTCTAAAGCTTTTAAAAGATATATAATAGACGGGCTCAAAGATGCTAATGTAAGATATTACACTCACTATTTCAATTGATTCGGTTTCATTGATCTTATGATTATAGTATTTTTCCAAAAAGAAAAGTTATTTTTGATAAACTATTTGGAATTCTTTGCCTCTCCTCCTCCTTAGTTTTCTAATTGTAGCTCTCTTCGAATCAAGTATTTTATAAACATACTGAAAATAACTTGTCTTTAATCCTTGGATAAGCTGTACTCTGTTGTATCCGATATCAAGTCTAAAGCGTTTTTGAATAAAATAATCGGTTATATTTCAATGAAGATTTTGTTGACAATGGTGCGTAGACTCCAAATAATTGAGCTTGAACTAAACAAGAATCAATTTATCTCTGTAAAAAGAGACTTAGTTTCAGGAATATCTCATAATGTATTATATCGCTATTTTTCATGACGAAATGTAAATATTTTTTTAAGAAATCTTTAAAAAATTAAAATTTAAAGTTGCTACAAAAAAAGTTTTTCATTCAATTAAATTTTTAAGCAATTGTTTAATAAGATCTAGTATATTTGAAATACTGTTTAGAACAATATCTTTGCACATGAGTTTTGGATTTACATTGCATGGTCTACTAATCTTTGGTTTAAGATTTAGATTACAATTATTAGTTTTACAAGTCACATTTCTTGTCTCTTCACTGCAAGGATCAATATTACATGTCTAAATTTTTTTTGTTTAAATTTAATCAAAGTCTCATTTAAAAAATGTTTTTGCAGGTAACTTACATTTGACCATTCCGAAACTTCCCATCCGGTTATATCATTTTCTTGGTCCAAAAATCTTAATGACTTACTTAACTCTTCATTATTAATGTAATATTGTACATTTAGATTTGATTTCAACACAAAATATGAAAGCTTAAATTCAAAATTTAAAAGACTTTAAAATTTGAAAACAACAAAGTTTAACTTTTACTTTTATTTCTAATTTTAAAGTTGTTGGACCGCTTATTTGAATAACTTCAACCGACGAATCATTCTCATAAAAATGCTCATAAACTTTAAAAATTAAAAATTACGAAGAGTTTAGTTTAAAATCAAGGGAAATAAACTAAGTGATATAATATAAATATGTACAGTCGAACCTCTCTAATCCTTCGATAATCCGTCAAATTCGGTTGTCGAACGATATTTTTATTTCCCATTTCCACCTAAATACTTTATCATTGAAATGTTATTCAATAATCCGGCATTTTGATGTTTTCTACACAGATATATTTTAGACTAAATTTTTTCAAAAAATTAATTTTAGACTAGCAAGAATTTGTCTTACGAACCTACGAATGATGAGTGATCGACCTTCGTAAAGACAACCTTCGAGAGGGAATGGCGATTAGAAAACATTTTTTTTGACAGATTAGAAGTTAATATAAATTGTACCACTGAAGCAATAGAAATCAAATTTTTAACTTTTATTTATTTTTTGTAATGTATTTTAATCAATTTAGAGAATTAGTCAATCGAAATCAATTCCCAATTCTTTTAATCTTTTCTTCAAAATACTCACCAGCTGACGTGAATGATATTGAACCTGTAAAGCTGACCAAAGAAGAAGTTTTAGCGAGTATTGATAAAATAAATTTTTTTTGTTGACTCAGTTTTATCCGATGATAAGGATTTAGAATAAATTAATCCGGCAAAATGAAAGTTTTTTTCAAAAAGCCGGATTATCGAGAATCAGGCAAAATCTTTTCTTCCCGATTAGGCCGGATCAGAGAGGTTCGAATGTAAATGTTTTCAAGGGTTTTCGATGCGAAACTTCAGAATTTTAAGTCAAAAAGTGGTAAATTACACTTCGTTTTCCATTTTTATGACTTTTTCATCCACTAGTTTAGAAAAATGAAAAATAAAAAAAAAGAAGGAATTCCTGAGATTTGTAGAGAATTGCCTCTTGTTTTAGCAGATGCAGGGTTTATACTGAAAAATTTCCTTATTTTTACCTTTTTCAACCGTGTAATGCTTTAGAGAATTTTTTTCCCCATCGACAATGGTCCCAACTTCAATGGTAGCTTTTTATCTTTCAGAACATATCGTTACATCAATTATATCTTTTCCCAATCACGAGTTCTTAAATGTTAAAATATAGCTACTTATCATTAGGCTCCAAAAAGCGTGAGGGTAGGGTCAAAACTTTCAATTTTTACCCCCATGAAAAAATTGATTTTTTGGGATTCTCGAGGTTGTAGATTAACGTCATAAAGTAAAAAATGACGAAATCAGATAATGTGGACGTTTTGCTCCGACCGATTCTTAAATTTTGTTTTTAAACAGTCAAAAAATCCGAAGCTTACTATCAGAAATATCTTCATCTGTATTTGAACTTTCAACTTTAAAACCATTCAATGAGTTATCGTTGACAATTTTTATATTAGTAGATCCGGCAGGGATTAAAACTAGCACAGTATTTAACTCTAAATAAAATCGGATTTTAAAATTGAATTAAAATTTTAGTTTTTAGACAACAAAGTACCAGTTTGACGGTCTATTTTGATTTGCTTTTCAACAAGAATACAAGTTGAATTATCTCCATTACAGACACCACAGTTATCTTTTGATTTATTAGAGTACAATTGACCATCACATCCCACTTTCTTTAATAAAAAATTATTCATTGATTGATTTAAAAAAAATGAGAGTTGTACTTACATGACAAACACCTTGTATACAAACATCTTGTGAATGTCGTGAGCATTTAGTGCCATCAGGAAGCTTTTTCATGGTTGAATAATAAACTAATGGATCAGTTTTTGGAGAGCAAAATATTTTACAAGGATCATCAGGTCTATAAACATAAATGTAATCATTTCCATCGGGTAAATCTTCTTCATCTAGAGTAAAATTTTGACACATATTAATTTGTAAATGATCATCTATTGTTGAACATTTATGTGTGTTACAAGTTCGAAATTTTTTTCTTTCACCTGTACAATATTTTCCTCCATTTTCAGGAGTTGGATTGTTACAAAATCTTTCGACATACTGAACTCCACCGTCACACGAATGACTACAATCAGACCATTTTTTAGTCCATTCACTCCAATTACCATTTCTAGGTTTTAACTTTAATTCCATTTCCATTATTAAACACTCGCCTTGTATACAATTTCCCAATACTAATTCATCCTCATCTAAAACTACACAATTTGTTCCTTCCGCTACCAAATGATGAGCTTCGCATTCAATTTTAAACGGATTTGTTTGACAAAAAAGCAAACCACATTGACCATGAGCCAATTGAGTTCCGTAACAATGAGATGCGTCTAAACCATGTAGAAGTTGACATTGAGTTTCATATGAATTGCTTGATCCTGGTAATGAAATCATGTCTTCAAAGTCTTCCATTGGGATTATTTCAGGACTGTTTTCTAAACATTTACCATTACCTTCACTTTAATAATAAAAAAAAACAGACTTATACAATTAGGCCTAATTTTATTGGTTTATTTACTCTAAAAAATCTATCACTGCTTGACGACTGCAACTTGACCAAAAATAAGAACCCGATGTAAAATTACTATGAGCTTGCATTATTGCATTTGATTCCAAACAATTTCCTGTATCATGTTCTAAATTTAAATTGTGGCCTATTTCATGAGCAATTGTAAATGCAACAGCAAGTCCATGGTGATAATTTACATTACAACTTGATTCCATTTCACACATACCACCAAGTTTAGCCAATCCTAAAGTTGTTTTATTAAATTCGTCAGCGAAAGATTTTCTTAAGAAAAAAATTTTAATTGAAAATTTTCTGCGTTTAATTTTAAAAGAATATTACTGGGTTAATAGAACAGCTAAGTCATGATCTCGACGACCGTAGATGATTGAAGTAACAAATGTTTGAAATTTACAAAATTGATCTAATGCCTCAAATATATTCGATGGTACGCTAAAAGTCTTAGTTAAAAACCGTAGTATAATGTTTAAAAAATAAAGTCTTGCAAGGTCTACTCACATCGTTTTCTTCTAGTTTTAGAATAGAAGAAACGTGGACATTTAATGAAACACCAATTGAAGAATGTTTGAATATTTTATCCACCATATTGAAAATTGTAAGAATGTATAATTCAACATTTTTATCCAATGATTCCAAGAGATTTTGTAATGGTTTATCAACAACAACTAGGGTTTCAATGTAAAGATCTTTTAGAATGCTTCTTTTAGATCTTTTTTTCAAACTTGAATCTTTTTGTGACAAGAATGACTCAAAATCAATTAATTCATCTTCTGGACTGTAAATACGATGGGTCTTTTTTAACATAGAATCCATATTTCGTTTTTTTCTTGACGATTTTCGGCTCTTGTTTCTTGTTTTAATTGGTTCAATAAAATAAGTATTTTTGTCCAAGCTAATGAACCCTTGCTTTTAATTTATGTAAAAAGTGTTTAAGGTTATAAAAGTTAACTTTTAAAGTTACCAGTCCTTCACATATTGAAAGTGCTACTGATGAATACTCGACATCTTCGACTTCACCATGATAAAAACAATCACGATTAAAAATATTTGAAGCCATTTTGAGGGTATCATTTGATTTTAGATTAAAATTATTCAAAAAACGATTTGGCTTTAAGTTTATTGAATAAATTTTATCTTTAATTTTGATAGAAAAATGTAGCTCATTTGTACGATTATTCTCTGTAATGTTCAAAGGTACAACTTTTTCTTCTTAAAATTTTCAAACAAAATTTTAACTCAAGTTCAACTCCCAGGGTTTGTTCAAGTGTTTATTTTTTCTTTCAGGAGTCAAATATCCATTTAAAGCAAACCCTTTTGAACTGTAATTTGAAAAAAAAATTTTTTACCCATCAAATTTTTTTCCAAAGTCGTTTTAAACAGACTTAAACAAGACCAAATAAAAAAAAATTTTATCATTCTTAGTTGATTTATTTTGCGTTCTGTTTATTATTTTTATATAAATAAAAAGTAATTTTGAAGAAATTATATAAGAAGTTTGTATTGGATTTCATAGACATTAGACACTTTCTAAAACTATCTCGTCTTAAATAGTCTAACTTTTTTCTTAATGTGTGATAAGAAAATTAAATAATGTATTCAAATTTTTAAAACATTTAAAAAATAAAGTATTTGATGTTTTTAATTAAAAATAAATAAAATTAATTAAAAACACCCGGTAAAAAATTTATAATAAAATTACACTAAACGATCTGAAATAGAATTTCCTAAAAGTTGGGTACATTAGACGTCCGACGCTTCATAAATAATTTATTTTATTAAATTTGCTATCAAAATTTCTGCTAATGCACTGCGCAGCATTCTCTGAAACCTTGCCTAGCATATGACAGATCATTTGTTATTTTAAAAATGGTCGTGTCGGTATTAACGTAGGTTAACTTATTTGTGACCAGTGGTCTCATGTCGACTTGGTGAATATTGTTACGAAATCTTGATCTCAAAAACGATGATCACATAATTTGTGATCATAGAATAAATGACTTTTATTTTTTTTTGTGATCAGATTTTATTTTACGTAAACAGTTATTTAAATGAAAAAAATTTTAAGTCTCCACTATGCTGAAAAAAAATAATTATTTATGTTTCTTAGCCATATGAAGCTCTAAACCCCGTTCATTTTTCATTAATTCATTACAAATTGGACACGGTACTGGCTGGTTATGCTTACTTAGGTTTTCTTTACAAGTTGATCAACTGTGGGACGTTCATCAAAAACAGCGACACTCATCCGAGCCAAAGCTGCGAACTCGACAACTATCCTGACAAGTTCGGAACCACAAACCAAGGTTATTCTACAACTAGTAGAATACTTAACTTTGTTAACAGGGCTACACCTATTGCAAAATGGGTCTGCTGTAAAACAAATTCTTGCGCCCGTTTCCAGGAACGCACGAACATATATGTTCGTGCGTTAATATTAACGCGAAAATATTAACGCGTTTAGGAACGCGTTTAAACACATACATTTTATGCGTTTTAACGCAGCTTTAAATGCGTTTTTAAGGGTTTTTTGACGATAAAAAAACGTTACCAAAAAACGCACTTAAACGAGTAAACACTGGTTTTCGGAAACGCGTTTAAACATTTAAAATTGGATCATTTTGAGGTTTAATTTATACTACTTACTCCTTATGCCTTACTTATGCCTTACCTAAGGTAAGGCACGAATTTTTTTTTAATTTTCATCTGCACTTCCACCGACTTAATGGCGTGCCCGAACCTTAAATCACACATTTGAACGATACGGGTATGTTTTGAGTACGGTTCGGTACGACAGGGGTACAGCAAGTCATTAATTCGGTGGAGTGCAGTACCTTAAAAAAAATAGATTTAAAATTAATGATTAAAACTTACAATTGATCGAGGGGCTACTTCACCCCTCCTTGTGATCCTCTTTTATTTTACCAAAATGTCAGGTACAAAAAGTCGGCCGATATAACCCCACTTACCCTAAATCCATTTTTATTATATTTCCAAAGATTCTTCCAGAGACCAAATTCCCTGTCTTTATTTAGATTTATACCTGATTTGCTTTGTAACTCATTAAAAGATTTATACAAATGTATTATCTACATTGAACTGTACTGAGCTGTATTGCACTGTAATTCTTGTCTTTTTCTTCTTTCTTCATTCGAGATATCTTCAGTTAGACTTATCTGGATATTTTTCCTTATAAACTTTCCTTGCTTCAATTAGATAAAATATCCTTTTTTGGATATTTTACACTAAATAAAGGAATTTTTGATTTTTTTTAACTAAAAAATGAGATTTTCATTTGTAAAATTTTACACTCTTTCCGAATCTGTGTCACAAATTGCAAATACAATCCAGGTCATTCAAAGCTTCCAAAAATGAACGTTTATGAACGTTCAAGGGACCCTGAATGTTCAAAAGTCTTCAAGTATTTTCAAATTTTTTCTAAAATTTTCATTTTTTTTTTTAAATTTGAAAATATGAAAATTTTAGAAAAAATTTGAAAAAACTTGAAGACTTTTGAACATTCAGGGTCCCTTGAACGTTCATAAACGTTCATTTTTGGAAGCTTTGAATGACCAGGGTTTTATGTGGTTATTTAACATATATACCAACGATTAAGCAAAGTATTCCTTCTTAGGTCACCGAAGTTACCGAAAATTTTCAACTCAATCAAGTTCAAATCTAAAAATTGATTTAAACGATTTTATTTAATATTTTTAGCAAATCAATAGCAACAAAAAAATTACATCGGTAATCAATAGAAAAAAACAAAAGTGAAAAATTTTTTGTTGAAGTTTTTTTTAGTTTTTTTTTTACATTTTTAAATAAACGTCAACAACAGAAAAAAAAGGTTAACGAACAAAAATCAACCCAAAACATTCACAAATAAATATTACATACAATACTGATAATTTTAAATGTTTTTTTTTTTTTTTTCGTCAAGTCTTAAATGACTCAATTCTATTTTTGAAAACAAAAAGAAGAAGAAAAAATTTTATTTGACAACTTTAATTTGTTGAACCATTGGTCCATTGAACCTATTGTTTATATTTGTTTTTGTCATTTTTAAATTTGAATTTGTGTTTGTCAAAAAGTTTGTGTTTATTAAACCATTTGAAAAATTATTGTTATTATTATTCGAACATGAGGCATTTACATTTGATGTGTTTAAGATTATATTTTCGAATGAATCAAACTTTTTAGCCAATCGGTTTAGATTGTACTGTAATAACTTGAGTTGTTCTAGAGTCTCCAATTCGATGCTTTTAAGCTCTTTTTGTTGTTCTAACAATTCATTTTGCATCTTAAGAATATTATCAAAAGAAACATCATTTGTACTTGAAGTCATAAAGTTGTAACTTGGTTTCAAACATGTTGATGAAAGTAATGGCGATTGGTTTGTTAAATTGGTCAAATGATCGTTTTGTTGAGATGAACTTGTTTGATAAAAATCAGTTAATCCCGCATCGTTTATTGCTTTTTGTAAATATTGTAACTCTTTGTTTAATTTACAAGTTGAATTTGTTAGCTCGAGTCCAGGGGATGTCATGTTTGTTGATGATGTTAGTAACATAAGGGTCGGATTTAGTAGAGGTGTTGTGGGAGTTCTGTCTTCAAAGTCATTCAAAAAGCTACTCGGACTATGCTCCATTGTGTCTATATGATCATTGAATTTTTGATTATTCTGTGAAACTGATTTAGTTTTTACTTTGGTTACGCGTTGAGTGCTCGGTGGTAAGTCGATTGTGTTTGATGCGGTCTTTGGTATAATAACTTGTGCACGCCATATCTCGCCACAATTGCGAAAAACACTAATCTCCATTCCGACTTTAAGATCGTCAATGTCCAAGTCGATTATGTTCGAATGAGGAACAGATGTTAAACGACCGTACCATTCATTATTAATATCGAATTGTGAATTTTCTAACCATTTTACAAGTGAGTATTTTTTAGGTCCATTTTGATCGTTTAAATTATGATCTGATGATGATGTTTGATCAGTTGAATTGGTCAATTCGTTTGACGATGAGTTTGTCATTATTTTTTAAAGTTCTAAAATTAGAAATTTTTTTTATTTTGTTGTTGTTGTTGTTGTTGTTTAATTAAAGTGTCGCAAATTTTGTAACTTTCATTTTGAAAATTAAATTGAAAATCTTTTTTCAAGTTGCAAATTTTTGTTATCAAAACAAAAAATATTTTAATTTCTGACAAAGACCTAGACATGTCAACTTATGTCAATTGATTTTTTTGTTTGATTCAACTTCTCGCAATTATTTTGTCTCGCATGAACTTTAACTTGAGATCTCAAGTTTAAGTTCGAATGTCTTGTTCGAACAAGACATTAAACTTAAAAAAAGTTCAACCGAAAAAATAAGTATGAAATCCTAGGCAGATATAGAAAAATACGCAGATGATATCATAAGTCATATAATCGGAAGAGCTTACAGTCAACTACCTCAATTGAGTTGTCGAGTTTCTCAATTTCAGCTCTTGTTATCTCCGCCCATTTCGGGAACAATAACTGACTGATGTATGCTTACGTCCTCGTTTGCAAGTATCTAATCTGGCTTCGGGTTCGTAAAATATGAAAATTTTGCTGCTGGCTCACTTTCCGGTCTTCTAAGCGTGTGAAAAACCCCGCAGAGCTGTTTTTGAAGGAGCTTCGATACAATCGGTTACTACTTTTACTGGAGACTTTGGATCTTATCTCAGAAGCTATAGCTCAAAGCTTTCCGGTAGATATCATTTATACTGATTTTGCGAAGGCTTTTGTTAAAGTCTCTCACAGAAAACTCTTGTATAAGCTCAAGTTTTATGGTTTTGGTGATGGTCTGATCAACTGGATTAGAGCGTTTTTATCAAACCGTTCGCAAAGAGTAGTTTTAGGAGATGTGAATTCGAGTTGGGTTGAAGTTAGTAGTGGAGTTCCGCAAGGTTCAGTACTTGGTCCTCTGCTCTTTGTTATTTATATTAACGATATGTTAGAGCTTGTCCAAAACAATTGTGAAGCGTATACCGATGATACAAAGATCTTATCGATAATCAAAAACTTCAACTCGATTCTTATGTTACAGTCAGACATAGATAGAGTTTGCAAGTGGTCAAAGGACTGGTCAACTCAGCTTAATGTAGAAAAATGTAAAGTTGTTCATATTGGTTCTAACAATACGGAGTTTGATTATTCAATTGACTTTAAACCATTAAGTAAGTCAGAGTGTGAAAGAGATCTGGGAATTTATATACAAAAAGATCTAAAATGGGACACACATGTAAGAAATGCTACGGCTAAGGCAAACCGGATGTTGGGTATAATTAGGAAAGCTTTTAAGTATCCTTGTAGTGAGACTATCAAGTTATTATATTGTTCAATGGTTAGACCGCATTTAGAGTACACTGTTAGCTCTTGGTGCCCATATTTGGAAAAAGCCATAAATGAGTTAGAAAAAGTACAACGTAGAGCAACTAAGCTGATACCAGAACTACGTGATGTGGATTATCAACAGCGTCTGACTAGTTTACAGCTAACTGATCTCAGCACAAGAAGATTAAGGGGTGATCTTATTCAAATGTACAAAGTGGTTAATAGATACGAGCATATTGAATTTAACAAAGGGATTAATTACAGTCTAAACACAAGATCCGCCGGGAGAAGATATGAACTGAGAAGAAATAGTCATTGTTTAACACGTGAACAAGTAAAAAATTGTCTTCCTAGATTTAACTTTTTTACAAATAGAATTGTGAATGGGTGGAACAAACTTCCAGAAGATGTTGTAAGCGCAAAGAACCTGAATTGTTTCAAAGCGAAGCTTGATGTTTGGATGTCGAAACAAAAAGAAGCGACTGCTACAGCTCTTTAGAGTTATGCTTGGATATCCTCCAAGTTGCAGTTTAAACTGCTACTACTACTACTACTACTCGACTGTTGTAAATTTCATCATTTGCTACTTTATCCAAATGCTTTATACCTAGTCACATTCGATAGTATGTCATAGCAAAACTATTTAGCTTGTCTTTTATCTCGTTGTTGACAATCCAGCCTTTTATTTTTTACATTTTTTTGACTTTGAAGTTAGCAAGAGCTTTTTTTAGTTAATTATGAAGGGAAATTCTATGATTAATAGCAATTAAACTTATAGAACAGATGTAAAATTTCTTTAAATCGTAAGGTTTCGAAAAAATTTTCTTTTCCGGTTAAAATTTAATCCGTAGAATTTAATCCGAATAAAAAAATTTATAAATATCTTTTATTTTAAATAATTTGAATTTTATTTAAAAAAATTATAAACTCTTGAAAAGAAAGAAAAAAAAAATTATCATTCCCTATTTAAAACTTTAAAAAAGAAAACATTATCTAAGAAAATAATCTCCCAAAAAATAAAATAAATGCATTTTAATCGTTGTAATCAGACCCAATGAGAGCCATACTTCAATTTCATACTCTTACTAATATTTTTCTACTTGTAATTATCTTTTAAAAACGTTTTGTACCCAATTCAGTAACTTTAGTAGCTATAAAATTAACTGATTCATGCATATTTCTAATGCTAGTTTGTATACGATTTGTTTCATATTTTGTAACTTCGATTGCTTCGAATTTAAGTTCTTTCAATTCACGATGTAAAAATTCGGCCGACTCATCGATTTGTTCCAATATTTTAGCCTCGGATTTTTTCTGTCCTTGTTCCATGCTAAGAAACGATTGCTCTAATTTATCCTCCAAAATGACCAATTTTTCTCCCAAATGTTTTCTCGATTCACTAAATAGTTCAACTAAACGTTTTTCTATTTGAGATAATTTATCATCAAAATAAATTTTAGAAGAACTCAATTCATCCATTAAATGCATATTCAACTTTCCGATTGATGTCTCAAGTTTAATCTCTACTTTTTCTAAACGTGTCATTAAATTTTTTGAATTAGTGTTTAATTCTTCGACAAGATTTTCCATGTACGATGTTGTATTACGCGCCATTTCGTTTATACCATCTTCGACTCTTACTTGTGAGTTGTTTAATTTAGTTTCAACATCAGTTACTTGATTGTTAAAAAGAGATTTAATCGATTTTATTTGTTCGCTTGTGCTTTTAGACATTTCTAAAAAAGAGTCTTCGAGTCTTTTTTGAGGGTCAAGAAGTTTTATTTCAGGATCTTTTGAAGACAAAAACGATGATAACTTTGACCATGCTTGAGTTGCAAATTTTAAAATATTATTTTCTTTATTTATATCGTACTTTTCAAATGTCATATCTAAATATTTTCCGAATATTGTTCTTCGAAATGGTTGCAATGCCGATTGAACTTTGAGAACAAACATAATACGCATTGATATTTGTTGAATATCAGCTTCGTCTAATACGGTTTTAATTTCACCAACAGCAATACCTTTTCGTCAATAGAAATTTATTAAAAAATTTTAAACAACTGAAAATCTGGAATTATGAAAATCTCAACACATCTAAACACTGAATAGTCCCTAAAATACCGATCCGGACTCATCATTCGGATTTTACATGCTTATTTAAATACAGATCTAGATTGAAGATAATTTCTAGCTGTAGATCAAATAAAAAGCTTCTTAGGCTTGAAACTGAGGTACCAATGGATAAAACTTCTTCCATTATTTTTTCAAACAAAACAATGTCTTGCTTGAAACCGCTTAAGCAATTTGAAGCTAGCCCAAGTAACGACATAATAAATATAATAAATGGTTTTTAGTATTATGAAAATTTCTTTGAAACACCTTAAGTCGGTTCCGGTGACTAGAGTGTTGTTGAGTTTTGAGTTCAGGAATCAATTTAAGGCAATTATGTGACATTATATTTAGGTTTTACCACGATAAAAAGGCAAAAATTTAGATTAACCGTAAATAAAGTTTATGAATGCAGAATACTTTTTGAAAATTTTCTTTGAGTAAAAGGATGTGTAAGAGAAAAACTTAGAAAAAAAGCACGACAAAAGTTTTTAATGTAAGTTTTTATGGTTTTAAAATTTTATAAGGCAGAGGGTGAGTCTTAGAATTACAAAAGAATTTCAGAATTTGTGCTGACGATAGGCCGTTTTGGTTGATGAAATTGAAGTTCCTTATAAAAAAATTAATTAAAACGCATTACGAGTAAATGAACATCGAAAATGTTGATTTGTTCTGGCCTTTTTTTTTCAAATTATTTTAAGGGACTCGGTTCTAAGAAGGGTTCTGTTCAAAATTCTAGATTTCAAGTAGGAAAAGAACTTTGAGCAGAATCCCCTTACAACTTTCTGGAAAAAAACTGGATGGGAAGGAAGTTACATATTTTGAATAATAACTGTACATATTTACATGATCTTCAAATGGGTTAGATGTCGTCAAAGATCTTAACTGTACTTTTTAAAATTATACAAAGTCCATAATTTTTAAGGTCTCGATGTAGATTATGTAATTTTTCTGTACATGGAAATTTCTTTTAGAACTTTGCCCCATAACTCCCTAGACTAGTCATTGAAGCATTGTTTAATGAAGGGGAAAAAATAATCTACTTACCCACAAACAAGTTGATCAAAATAGTACACATCAATCCAATAAACAAAAAATAAATAATGTAATTTGGCAATGCACCAATATCATCAGTTAAACCCATTTTAGCTGTTTCCAATTCACCAGTAACCATAGTCAAAGTTCTTACCAAAGAAAATATTGTCGAATCAAAATATGACACACCATAGTTAGATCGAATACGAAACGATAGCAAAAAACCGCAATAAATAATCACAAAAATGGGAAAAAATTTTGCCGAATTAACTAATGTTCTACAAAATGCCACTACATATACACCAAATATTCTCAATTTTTGAACATGTAAAGGAAATATTAAAAAAGCCAGCAAGACTGTGAGAGATGCATAAGCGGATTTTTGAGAAAAATTACTTGTAAATATAGACAAATAACCAAGTACATAAGTCAATAGTTCGATTAAATTTTGTAAATAAAAAAAATATGCAAAACCATCCAAGAGCATAAATTGCAACATTTCTTTCAAAACCGAACACGTTAGAACTGATATTAGCAAATAGAATAGTACAGGATTATCCGTATAATAAACAAGTTCATCGTCAATTTCGTTTAAATTGTAACCATCTTTTTCTTTTATATCTGTATCGTTTAAACCCATTTCATTTTTATAAAATTCAGCACCAGCATTGGCCAACTCAAGTGAATACAATGATAATAAAATAAGAAAAAATAAATAGAAACATATACTCAAATAGAATGCTGATCGTGGTATAAAACGCCATTTTAAATTTAATAATAAACTCACTGTTTTGTGTTTGAGTAAATCTTCTTGACCTGAACGTGCAATTAACATAAGTGGATGTTTGGCTAAATTTTCAACAGGCATGTCTATTTTTGTAAAGTCAATTACTTTTTCATCTTCTACACAACGATCCAAAATAATACGAAAATTATCCCACATTTTGTTCTCAAACATGGCATACAATTCAGGATTTTCTATGTACTTGACTTGTTTTTGTTCCAATTTGACACTTTGTACTTCTGTTTCTGTGACTATACTCAACGAATCGTCTACAAACGAGTCTTCGTAGTTGTTTAATCTTATCAGCTTACACCAATTTGTGTCTTGTAGAAGAACTTTAACGACTTCACTTTGACCTCGACTGATCGCTAGACCGAGACAATTTTGTCTACTCTCGTCCAATTTATTTATAACTGCTCCTTTTAATAGAAGCAATTTAACGACTTCATGGGCGCCTTCAAGAGCAGCCGTGTGCAATGCAGTTTGACTTTCACTCATTTTTGAGTACTTATGAATTATAATTTTACTTATCTCGAAAAACCCCAAACGACAACTCAAATCCAATGAAGTTAGATTATCTTCATTTTTCGAAGTAACATCAGCGCCATAGTCTAATAACAAAGTTACTATACTAGCATGACCGTGTTTAGTAGCCAAATGTAAACTTGTATTCGAATTATTGTCAACATGTTCTAAAAATTGTGTCAATTTACGATCACGTAAGAAGTATTCTACAATATTGTAGAATCCTCTAATACATGCCAAATGAAAGCATGTTTGTCCGTTCATGTTCTGAGAGTAAAGCAACGAATCAGCAGGAGTGTTTGTCTCGTAAATCTTTTGCAACAACATTTTAATAACGTCTAAATTACCAAAACGACACGCTACGTGTAGTACTGTATCGTCTTGACAATTACGAAAAAATAGGACTTCAGATGTTTTTTGAAAGTATTTTTGTAAAAAGTATTTTAAAGATTCGAGATTATTAAATTGGGCACATAGGTGATAAAAAGTGTTTCCTTCGACATCTTTAGTGTCTAATTCAATGTCAGTTGAGTTGACAAGTAACTCTTCAACACATTTATGATTACCGTGTACAAGAGCCGACATTAATGGAGTGAACAACTTTTTATTTCGAACACGTACACTTGGTGTATGCGATCCTACACTGCATATACATGCACAAAAATAGTTACGGTCAGTTTCGACACGATTAAGAAGATTTTTTTCAAAAATGAGAAATTCTTTTATAAATTTAACCGAGTTGTTTTCGGTTGCAATATGTAAGGCATTGTCCAAGTTATTATTTTGTCCAAATGAAATTGCATCATTTTTGGCCAGTATGTCCAAAATTTTAATCGAACCATTTTTGGCACCTGCATGCACTGCTAAATTTCCCAATTTACCTTCTTTAATGTCACGATCGTAATTAAACTCTTTGTACAAACACTCGACTATGTTTAAATGATTGTTATTTATTGCTATGAAAACAAGTGGTTGACGTGACGAGTCTTCTTTACGTAAAGCATAATCAAGATAATTTTTGTCCTGAGTCGATTCGCTTTTTAATTTGTTTAAAATTTTACGAACTACATCAAGTTTTTCCTCTTTTGATTTACATGCTAGATGAATTGGTAAAATGGCATTTGAAACTTTATAACATGATAATTTTTCCGGTGGTGTGTAATCGATTAATAATAATGATACGTCGTTACTATCGAATTTTAATGCAACATGTAATGGTGTCATCAATTTTTTGTCTTCAACCTTTTAATGTTTTAAAAATTAGACCGTTCCAACTTTGAGCATTTAATGAATTTGAATGATAAAAAATTGGAAAGAAGTTTTCCTCTAATTTTTTATTCCTGGTAATTTTAAATGTTTGGCTAATTTACCTGTTTTCAAAGTAGTCAACATTTTTTTTTAAAAATTTGCTTGTGAATAGCAAAAGTAAAGGTTGAGGAAGAGAAACTACTGAATACTGAAAATTGAGGTGTTGGGCTCAATTTGAATCACTGGCGTAGCCATAAATACAACGGATTTCTTTCTCATAGAATTAAGCATCAAGGAAAGGATTGAGAGACTTGAAATTTAAGAAAACTCAGGTTCAAATGTATCTGTGATCAATCTGTGAATCTATGAATTTGTCTACCGTAAACGCTTGCAAATTACCCCGGAATGAAAGTGGAAAACCCGTTTTTGAGCCCTGGGTCTATAATGTTTTTGACCCCAATTATTTGACTCTTTTTAGTTCAGGTAAGAATTAGTTTAAGACCAAGGACATTGACGGGTCATCTGAATTAAAGGACATTCTTTTCAGGAAAAACGGTTTTAAATAAGACTTATAACAACAGAACTTTTAAGTCAAATGTGTAACTATCCCAGGGTTTTAAATAGTCTTTCTACTTAAAACCTCAGGGACAATTTGCGAGCGTTTACAGTAAGTATTTTTTTTTAAATTACCAGAATCTGTGCCCTTCCAAGGACCGGGTCTTTAAAAGGACTTGCTACTTCAATGGTTTGAATGTTATTTATGTCGTGTTCAAAGATTTCCGATACCGTTTCATTACCTGAAAGAATTTATTTAGAAAAAGGGATTAAAATTAGAGAAAAATCTATTATTTGAGAATAGAGGTTAGGGTACGCTTTAAGTACGTTATGGTACGATAAGGGTACGGTTTGGTACGGTACTGGTACGCGATTAATTCGGTGGAAGTGCAGTAAAACAGTTTGATGTGTAATTTGAAGCCAAAATTTTCGATTATCATTTAAGCGATGAATTTTTACAAAAAATTAAGTAAAATATCGTAAGATCAAAAAGGTCTAAAATTCGGATTTTACTACATTCAAATAAATTCACATTAAATTTGAGACATTTTGGTAAAAATAAAAATGCAACTAATTCAACTGTTTGATATCATTAGTTTCCAAAACTGGTTTCTTTAAGTGGTCAACCTACGCGTCTTTCGAAATTTAACCGAAAAAATAGCTGGTATTTTTATTTTTACCAAAATTTTGAATAAGAGAGGTAACAAATATCTTCATAAGACTCACCGATATCATTATTCCAGGCATATTGATCAATTTCAACGAAATTTCATAATTATTCTTTTGGGCTGCATAATGAAGAGCAGTGTAACCACTTTCATCTTGATTATTAACATTTGCCCCATGATCTATAAATAATTTAAATGTTTCGAATAGCTGATTACGTTTATGAACGTACGTTTCATCTTTCATTAACAAGTCATTCCATTTTTGTATTGTATTGTATTTGATTAAGACCTGTAATGGTGTCAATTTACTCTTTGTATAAATATCCTTGTCTTGAACAAAAAATTTAGAAAACGTTTATATAAAGAGATGCGACTTACCATGAATGTATTCTTTGAGTAAAAATTCACAAAATTTTTTCCTACAAAATTTTGCACCTACATGTAGAAGAGTTGAATTATCATAGCCAGTATGAAAGTCTTTAAGCATTGGTTTGAGTTCATCAGGCAAATCGAGAGCCTTCAAACTCTCAATTAAATACTCATCTGTTTTATTCGAGTCTTCGGCGTCTTTGGCCAATTGAAAAAGTCCATTTTTGTATTCATGCATATAATTTGGCGCATGTGCCATCTCAATATTTTGACTTTCATTATCATCACTTTTTTGAAAATTACATAATAAACTATTTTTAATTTGAACACAAAGACTCATTTTTTTGAAAAAAAAAATCTCCACCAGCACACTCAGATATCTCTTATAAATTCATTTTGTTAAGAATTTTTATTTTTCTAAAAAATGTAAGAGAAAATGTATTCGAGAACAACAAAAAGGGCTTCATGATTTTTAATCCAGCTGGTAAAAGTTAAATAAAAATACTAAAAGAAACATAACAACAAAAAGTTTTGAACAAATTTATTTTTTAATTTAACAGGTTGATTTTTATTTCAATTTAATTTTGTTGAGTTATTAATTGCATTTAAAATTGATTTGAAATTTTTGTACAAAACACCTATGAAACATAAGCTTCCTTATTTTTTTAACTTAAAAATAAATCAATATTGTGCTCAATCGATTAAGCAGAATGATTAGTTAAGTTGTTATGTTGTTGTTCTTGTTCTTGTTTGTTTTTCAATACGTAATTAGTAAAGAAAACTTTTAAAGCATAGGTTAAGATTAAACTCTCTCTCTCTCTCTCTCTCTTGCTTATTGTTTTTTTGTTTTTTTTTCATTGCCAAAATTGATTAAGTAGTTGTACGAATCAGTTAAAATGAATTAGAACTAGTTTAAAAGTAAGGGGTTTTGATTAATGCTTTTGGACTGTGGAAAAAAATCGATCGAATTTGATTAATAAAAAGAGAGTATAAAACTATCTATTAAAATGTTAATGGAAGATTTGACTGAGGGTAACAGAATTTTTGGACTGGCAAAAAATTTTCAACAAAACGGAAAATATTTTATGAAAAAAAATTTAACGAAAAGCACTTATTTTATAAACGAGTTAGAACAATTGAATTTAATTCTAAAGTGTAAACAAAATTAACACCGCTTAGCTATTTAAACATTTAAAAAAAAAAGCATACGCTTTTTTTAATTTAATTATATCTATATAGTAATATAAACATAAATTAAGAGAATGTTTATGCGTCAAAGAGAACTCGTCCAAAATTAATTGAAAGCCATGAGCAATATCGGATTTACAATAATCTAGTGTATGGCTTTGATTTAGAGGGCAATGATTTTAAGAAATTATTGATTTTAAAATGCTGCACTAAATGAGATTCTAAGTTTTGATAGAATAATAAAAAACTAACTAATGAACCAACTGAATTATAACAAAAATGTTACATTTTCACATCAGGTGGATACACGTAGGTCTCTTATTCTGTTTCAGAATGGTACCCTGCTTGTGTTGATAGAGTCATTCCTTAATGGAAAAAATGGACTTAATTGGATAAATACATTTTTCTCATTAAAGAATGACTGTATTAACACAACCATGGTATCCTTTTGACCACCTGGCGAGAAAATTTACAGTTCTTGTTTTAGTCCAGTTGGTTTATTAGTTTTTGCCAACACTACTAAAAACTAAGCATTTTCAGCACTCATATTCTTTAGCGTTAAATAAAAACTTGTTGGCAATGATTCTCAAACATGTTTTCAGAATTTTGTATTTTTTTTAACAAAAGCAACTTTTGACTGTCTCTGTTAAAAGCTCTGCATATTATTACAAAATTGCACAAATCGCTGACTTTGGAAATCACAACACTTAATCTCAGACTTTTATTGCAATTTTACTTCAATTACAAAAATAAAAATTTTTTTAAATTTATTAGTTGCAGCATGGACGAAAATCACGAAGCGAATTTTCTGTTTTTTTGAAAATTTTTGACACAATTTGAAAACATATACCGTTTAATTTTAAGTTTTGGGTGGGTATGGATTACCCATAAATTTTGGATTTCAGGTATACCCAAAACCCAATTTTTGTTGAAAAAAACTTAAACCTATAAAATACCCCTATTTAATGGGTTACTCTAGCCGAGCCCAAAACCTGATCCTTCGACGGAACAGTTATTTGCATTACCAAAATCATCAAATAAACAATTTTTTTTGTAATCTGTTAAATAAACTTTCAGTAAGTGATCCCGGTCTTATACCTAATCTAAAAACAATCAAAACCTTTATTCATAAAAATTTTAAAAACTATTTAAATGAATTTTTAATAAATTTTCCCATATTTGATGAAAAAACTTATTGTTAGTGTAAATATTATTTTTAACCGATTAAACTCTTTCCTAATTCAGTACTAAGCTCATTAGTCTTTTTGGCACTAGCCTGTTGAATTTTGTAATAAATAAATAAATAAAAAAAAATGTGACGAAACTCATAAAACAAATCTTACAGAAAATTTTAACAGGAACGTGACTAGTTCTTGTTCAAGAACGGTATAGGATCTGAATTAATCCTAAATAGAATTAGGATTCATGAGCTTGTCTAGTTAAATCTTGATTATTGGCTATAAGATCTCAAAGGGATATTATTTTTAAGTTCTATGAAATTGAAAATTTTGGATCTTATAGGGTCAAAAAATTGTAATTAAAGTTTAACCAGAAAACCTCAAGAATCTTAATTCTATTTAGGATTAATTAAGATCCTTAGGTGTTCTTGAACAAATATTATTTTTAATTTGTTATTAGCAGACATACAGGTGCTATGGTATTTGTATTTTACTAAATTTTATGTAAATTATTGTAAATTTACTATTTTTTTTTGCGTAAAATTTTGCGTAAAATCAGGTAAATTTACGTAATTTTACAAAAGTAAAAAGTGGTAAATTGACTAATTTTGACGTGAAAAATGATAATTTTACGTAAATTTCGGTAAATATTAAAATGTCCAAAAAAAATTCCGACCCTTTGGTAGTAGATCGCAAAAAAAACATTAGTTAGGAATAACTTTTTTAGTTGGTAGTATAAAGGTTGATGTATCAGTAAATATCGATTTTTTTCTAAGAGACTTAAATATCAAGTTTTTATCAACAATTATTGTAAAATTAGTATTGAGTTCGAGTATGGTGTTTTTTTTTGAAAAAAATTGGGTTTTGGGTAAATATACCCAAATTTTTGGGTTACCCACCCCATACCCGAACCCAGTACCTGATTTTTTCGGGTAACCCATACCCACCCGTTACCTTAAAATTTATGGGTACATATGTCTGGTTATAAGCAAGTTTTTAAGGACAATTTAGTTTTTCCTTCTTTACCTTTTGCAACATCTAAAATGCTCTTTTTCAAGCCAAATAAAAACGTCGTTATAAATATGATTAGAGAAAACCTCTTTTTTACTCAAGGGAAGATACGTTGCTTAACTTAAAAGAATTTTGTTTTACTTTATATTGTATAAACTTTATGCAAACACCTTTGTTTTTTTCAGCTGTTAAAAACAAGTTTGAACTTAAAAGAATTATTTTAATTTTGATTTACTTGTATGTTCCTTACAAATAAGATGATAGAACCAATATACACCTTATTGATTGCTACAAAAAATTGAAAACTTTTTGTTTTAATCCTTAAAATTTATTCATTTGCCCGTGATAAACTTGATGAAAACATTTTATTGGAAGTAAAAATTATATAATATTAAATCAATTTGAAATTAAATGAAAATAAAATCAATAAAAATTAATTCTTACCAATAATCATGATAAATTACAAATTTTTTTAAAGATATTAAAAAGATGGTTCGATTGATTAAATTTTAAATACATAAGCGAATTCGAGTTACATTTACTCCAAGTCTGAATAATTTTTTTTTAGCTGAGTTATTTCTGGAAAGATATAATTATGATTCTAAGTGTATTAAACTCTTTGAGTTTTGTAAGTTTATCTTTTTGCTTTTTATTTTTCTTTCTTTACGCTCGTATTCTTAAGTTAAAAAAACATCTTCTTCTTCTTCTTCTTTTTGGTTGTTAACTGTTTGTTTTTCTTTTTGTTGTGTGTAAAATTATCTATTTTTGTTTATGTTTGAGTTTAAACAAGAAACACACACTTTAAAGGCTCCTATGAGATTATCGTAAAAGTCTTGTAAAATTGATATGCCTTGAATTTTAATCTAAGACTTACGTTTTTTGAAAATTCATTTTTTACCCAAGAGAATTCTCACAACTTAAATTACCGTCAAAATCAGACTGTTTTTATGACATGATCTGTTTTCTGCCGATTTGCATCATTTTGTCTAGATTCGCTTAATCCTTGATTTTATTGATTTTATTAAAGGAGACCAACATAAATTTGCATTTGGATAAGTCAAAATTACTTTTCAGAAATTATTTTTGTTAAATTTTGACTTAGAAATTAAACGGACCGGTTGTAAAAAATCTATTCACTTACTATCCGATTACTCAAACGATTTGTCAATTATCACAATTTTTGATACATTCAGCTGAATTTAACTCTATAGATCAAACATAATCCGCTCGATCGAGTGAAAAACTAAAAAATTAAGTATTCAGGATCAATACCCGAAAAACTTGCCTTACAAATTCAGGATTGAAAAAAAGTCGACTAATGCTTAGAAATTTAAAATCAAAGAGCCTGTTGAAAACTTAAACTGATTAATATCCGACGAATAAAGTAGAAAATAAATCGATAAACTAAAACAAAAATAATTCACAAAATTCATAAAATTCACAAAAGACTTTTGCCTCTTTTTTGTTTTGTTGTGTTTTTTATTTATATGATTTAATCATAAAAATTACAATCTTGATTGTTATTGCAAGTCTGAATCAAAAAAAAAAAGAAAAAAATTTAAAACAATTTTTCAAATTGTTTGTCTTGAGAGACTTAAAACGATCAAAAAAAACAAAAAAGAGATACAGAGGAACATAAAAGTTTAAAACTGCGAATTTTTTTTCTAGTTTTTTCCGTTGACCCCAAGAGACCCTTTTTATAAATGCTAATCAATAATATAGGTATTTAGCAACATAAAATTTGTTCGAAAAAATGAACAAGACAGCAACTTCTTTTTATAGATAACGATTTAATAATAATTATCTAAAAATTTATAAACTTTAATAAATCATTTCCCAGTATTCGTATAATAATGTGTGTGTGTGTGTGTAGAGGAATGTAAAACAACTTTGAAAATAAATTTTTTGTTGATTGGTGTGTTTGTTTTAAGATCTGGTTTTAAGATTTTTGTGTTTTTTTTTCAAGATCTAATTTAAAAAAAAATAAACTAAACGTCCAGATACGTAGAATTGGTATCTTTATTTTGGCTTATAAAACTATTTTTTTTCTCAATTGATTAACTCGCACAAGATTTAAAAAAATAAATAAAATTTTACTTCGTTTTTTTTTATTAAAAAGTTGTAAACTATTTCAATGATAATGCTTGCTTTTTGTAATTAACCAAGATCATTACACCATTAACGATGTGAAGAAGGTTATTATTTTTATATTGTTACGCATCTGTTTAATTCATAAATTTTTTTTTATTCTTTAAAATTTAGAAAAATAATTGAACTCGATCAAATTTTTATTGATCTATTCAAAGTTTACTGATGTAAGCTTTTTTCTTAATGTATGCAACTGTTTTGCATCTTTCACAAAGATATTCCGTTTTTACTCAAAAGTCTTATAATGAGAACTTTATGTTTGTATCGAAAGGTTGGTATAAGAATACATACAATACTTATATGTATTCCGAAATGCTTCTAGATACATCTCAAAAGAACACATCCAAGTATTCCGGAATACAACAAGAATGCACCAAGGATAAGATAGCGCAATGCAAAATTACCATACTATCTTAATTCTGGCTTTTCGTCTCGATTTCCTAAAACCTAGGGTTAGCCAAAATTTTAGCGAAGGTCAAAAATTTTTTTTATTAGGACAGTGGGGTCCAAAGTTTAGCTCCCCTTAAAGAAGTATGTCTCTTTAAAACTTTCGCTTGAATCGAAAATAAATCCTATATTAAAATTTCACTTGGAATACACAAAGAATACTTAAAGAAATCAAAAACCAATTTATTTTAAAAAAAATTGAATTTAATTCTTGTTTTTGTAGAGTTGATTCGGTTGATTGATTGCTCTTACCTTCTTCTAAGTTCTAAGTTTCTTCTGATAATTTTAAATCTCTAAGATGATAGATTTTAATATTTTCGACCATAAATTGGTAATCCTTATGTAGAACAACCCTAGAAAACATACAAGATATTTGAATAAAAAAATTCTTTCAATTTTAATACTATTGTTTTCAATTTTAATACTATTGTAATTTTAATACTATTCTTTCAATGTTAATACTGTTCTTCCGGTATATTCCGCGTAATTGTATATTTTTATCGTTTTTCTTTCTATCAGAAAATATGGGATTTATTATTTTTTAATATAGGATTTATTAAAAAGACATAGTTCTTTAGGCGATTTAAAGTTGTGAATCAATTTAAAAAAATTCAAAACTCAATTCAAATCCTAAAAATTCTAATAAAACTTTACAGAATAACTTTTTCTATTGCAGAGGTATTTCTTCAAGGTAAATATTGAATGTAAAACGTAAGGAGAACATCTGCAAAAAGTATATGCAGAGTTCAGAATGCAGACAATATTCAAAGATTCAATTTAAATGCGCAATAAATTTGCAGAAGTTTGCAGAACTTAACCTTACAATTTACATTCAATGTTTACCTTGAGGAAATACCTCTGCAATAGAAAAAGTTATTCTGCAATATTTTATTAGAATTTTTAGGATTTGAATTGAGTTTTGATTTTTTAAATTGATTCACAACTTCAAATTGCCCTTGTTTAAGGGTAGCTAAACTTTGGACCCCACTGGCCTAAAAAAAAAATATTTGACCTTCGCTAAAATTTTGGCTAACCCTAGGTTTTAGGAAATCGAGACGAAAAGCCAGAATTAAGATAGTATGGTAATTTTGCATTGCGCTAACTTTATTTTTTGTGTAATCTTGGTGCATTCTTGTTATATTCCGGAATACAGATAAGTATTCTTTTAAAAAAGTATGTTTTCCGGAATGCATAATTTTAAAAATTCTGTATTTTTCCTTTCAAAAAATACATAGAATACACGAATTCTTGAATAAATATGTATGTATTCTTGAAGTATTCCCGAATGCATGGCCAAAAACTACGTTTGCAGGATTCATCTATACCGAAAGGTTTTGGTATTGGGCTTTACCAATGGGCTCGATTTGAATCGTCTTCCATTCATACAAGTTCCGAGTTATTTTTTATTAGAAAAACAAGCATTCAGTCAGTTTCAATAAAAACAGTCACGTGTGGTTATTTTTTTTAAATTTACCTTTTGAATAGCGTCTTCAACGCATTGATCGTAATAAACGAATGAAACAAATTTTATTTATTATTAACGAGTGACTTAGTTTTAGCAGAGGAAAATTAAAATAAAAGTTTTAATGTGCTTTGAGACTGACTTTAGATCTTGGAAATTAAGCGCTTATTTTAATTAAAAAAAAGAAGGAAAAAGAAGACAAATCTTTTATGGTCAAAAATTATCATTTACAAAAAATTAACCATGACTGTTCTCGTATTTCAACCTTTTAACTTTAAAAAAATATGCTCGAATTTAAAGATTTCCGGCATTTAAAAAGAACAATTTTGCAATAAAATGAAAAATCAAACAAGCAAAAAAAAATGATCTTATCTCAAGAGATTTGTTTTATAATTTGATGAAATCATAGGCTTTGAAGTTATAGACATTAAAATTTTATTTTAAAAATGTACACGTTGTATGCCTTTGAGGTTCGACAACAAGTGAGTGATGGATTTGGATAAAACATTTGCAAAGGTGAAACTTAAACGAGTTCTACATAATCCTAAAAAATTTACTTAAGCAAACTCTTCTAAAATTAATGATCAATAAAATTTTTATGGAAAAAAAAAAAACAAACTTTTGTTGTTTTCATATCCTAATTGTTAAGTCATTTATTCAATCTGATTGAATTTTTTTATTTTTTATAAATCAATCGCTTTCTTATGAATCAATAACTGCATAAACTTACGTAACCCTTAAAACCAAATCAAATGATTTTTTTTTAAACAAAAGTTTGAGCTTTAATTCCATATTTTAAATTAATTAATTGAAAATAGGCATACTGTTTTTTTTAGACAGCGTACCCGATCATATGTCTAAAACAAACGATAAAGGCATGTCTAAGGAAGCTTTTCAAATATTTAATTCTTCAAACTAAAATTAACATGAATATAAAATATTCTATTTTTAAAAATGAGAATGGTGGTTAGAATCGATTAAAACTGACTTGAAATTCGATTGCTTTAACACAATTTTCCGAATTTAGAGTTGTTATAAGATCGTTTGAAAAGTAAGTTTAAAATAAAAATTATTTCAAGATTTAGTTAGTGTAAGAAAACAAGTACTGTTGAAGGCTAAAAAACTTGTAAACATTGCCTTCCAAATCATTAGTTTATGGAATTTCACAAGAGGAACACGTGAATGACCACAACAGTACAATTCTACTTAAAATCAAAACCTATATATGCAGCTAAATCTACCGAATAAGTTGTCAAAAAATTTTCTACCATCTTGATAATTTCACAAATTTTTGCGGTTTTGTAAAATTTTTCAGGAATAAAAAACGAAACTTGTGTCCTCTCGGATCAAAAGACTGACTATATGCATGCTTAGTTAGTCAATTAAGTCGTGCAAAATTAACAAAATTGGGACAAAAATGCTTGTGATTCCGACTGTAGTTCTTGGACTTTTTTTAATATACTCATGTCCGACTGCTACTAAAATCCGGATAAGAAATTTTTTTTAAAGACTAAAATACGGTGAAAAAAAGATTCAAAAAGTTTAGTTTAAAAATCCAAATATCTAAAATTCCAAAAAAAAATACAAAATGCAATTTTTTATTGCAATAAAGGATGGTTTAATTGGTGAAAATGGTGAACCGAGTCCATGTCAATAATCGAATACTTGAAAAATTAAGTCAACGCTTTCACCCAAAAATTATGACAAAAAACAAAAGGATGTTTTCTTTTTAGATATAGAACCGAAAGATTTAAAAATTTGATTGAGGAGACTGACTTACAGCAGAATCCGTACCTCAAGGTGTTTTAAATACTGATTTTTCTTTGGATCGCCACTGTACGCAGAAGAAGGCTATTCAAGTTTGTTGTGTATTTTAGATGCTAAAAGAAAACTTTCCAGATCAAAATCTTTCAAGAGGTTAAAAGGCCAGTTTTAAAAAAACACTACGTCTATCTCATTAGGGATAAAATTAATTAAAGATTATTAAAAAACCAAATTAAGTCTTCCACTCGTTTAAATTCTCCTAAAATAATCAAAATTGATTCAAGCTACAAGGCCGGAAATTCATAGGTCCTACACGACCAAAAAGCATCCAACCCAGTTATAAAATAATTGTAAATTTAGACTTGAATTGTCGCGCCAAAAATAAATAAACCCTTTCTTGAGACAAACCCACTGTAATATTTTTAAACTTAAAAAAGCATAATTTTAAACAGATACAGAAGAAAAAAATCAAAGATCTCGAAATTACATCGATAAAAAAACTTTTAAGTACTTTAATGTTATCTTTTTAATAATAGAAATGTTAGTTTTTTTTTTATATTTTATCAAAATATTCCAAAAATAAAACATTTAAAAAAATCTTCGAGGAAGTCTAATTAATATAAAGCTTGACATTGATTAAATATTTCTCAATAGGGAATCAAAACAATCAATACTTTTTTTTATTCTAGTCTATTAATTTAATATTTACAGTGTTTAACGATTCAATTTCGTTTTATGTGATTATTCATGTTGTTGTTGATGTTGTTGTTGTTGTTGTGGGGGTTTGAATTTGAAATTCTATCAGCCGTTTAGAATCGTAATTTAAGAATACTAATTTTCTTGAAATTTTTTGTTTTTCTCTAAAGATCTTGTCTTTTTTTTTTTTGTTAATTAAAGCATCATGGCTATTTTGGCCAGAAATAGGATCTTAACTGTGGTTGATTTTTAATTTTAAGAATAAAATTCTGAATCAAATCAAAGAAGAAATCAAAGAAATTTCTTTTAAATATGTTGAAACAAAAATTTTTCGATTAAATGAGAAGTTTGGTGAAGGATGCCTTCTTTAAGTTTTAAAATTCAAACGAAATATTAAACTAATACTAGTGTTACTAATATTCAAATCGAATCCTTAGATAATACAAGAACGTACTCGATATAAAAATAATGAAAACTTATTGCTTTACATTTCAAGTCATAAATTTGAATAATTTGATTATGCTGATGCTGAAACATTCGTAAGTTCTTATAAACTTAAAAGATTAATATAATTTATATTGAGTAATGATCAGGTACAACCAAAATATGCGAAACACAGCTAAAGAACGGCTAAAAAATCCACTAAAACCCCTTATTTCGCATATTTTGGTTGTCCCTGGTAATGATGTCACCAGAGAGCTCTTTAAAAAGAATTTATTTTTGGTTGTACCTAAAACACGGCATCCAATTACGGAACGCCGGAACGGAAATTACTAAAATACGGATTTTTTTTTTACGGAACGCCTACTAAATTAGGGAATAAGCTTAAAATATTGAATGTTTTTTTAAAAAATACGGAATTCCTACTAGAATACGGCCCAGGTACGGAACGGACATATAAAAAATTGTTCAAAGGCGAATTTTCAAAACTGTTCTTTCTATGTTAACTAAATAAAGCTACTTTTGACCGATTCTTAAACTTAATAGACACGTTAAAAGGAGGAAGGCTAAAACATAAAGATAAAGCCTTAAAATTCAATAATTACTAAAGATTCACCTGAAACCGATTTAAATGGGGCTCCCGAATTAATTTCGACAATGGCTGCGCCAGGAATCTTAAAATGGTGTGAGCAAAGTATGTATTTTTCGCAAGGTGTTTGTTTATGGGGGGATATAAGACCCTTGATTGTAATCTCATAATTTCTCGTTTATTTTAATGAAAAGTTTATAAGATGTACAAAAGACAGCAAACTCTTTTATAGCTTAAATTAACCACAAGGTCGTCAAAAGTTAAAAGGAACAGAATGTGTTCAAAATGTGAATCAAATTGACACTAATTCAAACTGTTGTGAAGAGTTTAAAAGAAACTATCATATCAAAAATCTATTTTTTATGTGCGTTCCGTACCTGTGCCGTATTCTAGTGGGAATTTCGTAAAAAAATATTCCGTATTTTATCATTTTCGTTTTATAGATTCCGTATTTTTAGGTCTAATTCCGTTCCGGCGTTCCGTAATTGGATTCCGTGTTTAAGGTAAAACCGTATTTTTTAATAAAGTCATGTTTAATGGTTATTATAAAAATTGAATAGCATCACTAGGTTAAAGTAATTCCAGAGATAGTGAGAGTCATTGCATATTTTGCATATACTGTTGTGATCATTAACGTGTTCCTCTTTTCAACTTTCATGAAATAATGATTTGGAAAATCTATCATTGATTTATAGGTTTCAACTGAAGGCTCTTGTTAAAGCTTTTCAACTAAATCATTAGTTCACGAAAGTTCACCAGAGGAACACATGAATGACCTAAACTGTACTATTCTGAAATATTTAGAGAAAGAAAATAAATTTCTTTTTTTATTAATTCAAAGTCTCATACAAATTTCGCTTTCAATTCATTTTTTGGCATTCAATTTAGGATGTCTCCTTTCACAATTTTATAATTAATTTAAATATATTTTATTGATTGGTAAATATTTTGCTTCAAAAAAAAAATTTTAAAAATTTTAAAAAATTCAAAAAACGGTTCAAACTTTTTAGTCTAATTCATTTAAAAATTACTCGATCGCATCGAAACTTGATACCATCAATGACCATCAAAGAAGCAGTAGGAGAATAGATTTTTAGACATGCTTAATTTTTTGGTAATATGATGATTTAAAAAAAGAATAAAAATATTTTTTTACTTATTGATTTTTAAACCAAAGGGTACGTACGGTACGCTCCGCAAAAGGTGAAAGTTCGGTACAAGTGCAGTATAACCGAAAAATTAAGTTGACAAAAACAATTTTTTCTTATACATCTTCAGACTGGCTTATATTGACATTTAGTAAACAATTTCAGAGAGGAAGTCGAAAGGTAATTTTAAATGATCAAAAAAATGCGATTTTTTTTCTTAAAATTTAACGGATTTTTATAAAAAAAAAGCATAGCAGCTTTCTTATCAAAGATCAAAAGTTAAATTACACCAACTCAAACAGGAATAGACTGGAATCCAGGAAATATATAAAACTTAAAAAAACTTGTTTGGTAAAAGTTCGACCGGAGTTTTTTCAGTTCAATTTAGAGGGGACAAGTGAACAAGTTGATATTTTTTCTCTTATCAGAAATTTTTTCTTTGCTTAACAGAGACGAGGTGAATACTTGAAATTGAAAGTGAGTAATCAGATTTTTTGATAGGGATTTAAGCATTTAAAAATTGCCTAATTTTCCGGGTTTTTTGTTCAAATCTGTCACGCGAAAAATAAGGAATAGCTTTTTTGGTTGAAAAATTAACAAATTTGAATTTTTTCTGTTTTATTCCAAATTGAAAGCGATACCAAGAATCAGGAAAAAAATTAAAAAAGCATTTTTAAATAAAAAAATAAATTTCTTTAATCTCAATTTTTGCAGCAACTTCAATGACCCAAAAAAGAAAAATAATTATTTTTTAATTATTTTTAAGTTTTATTGTTCAACAAATTTTAGTACCAAAAAAGTTTTTTTTTTGAATATAAAAGAAACATCTTTCTCTGCCTCTGCATGCACAGCACATGCTTCTTTAGATTTAATCATTGAGTACTATACAGTGATAATAATATTTAATTAAATTAATTTGAAAAAGCCTGAATTACGGAAATATCATGAATTATATCTGACATTTACTGAATCTTTTTATTTCAAAATGAATTAAACAATACTTTTATTAAAATTTTCAAATAAGTGTCAGTATTGATAATAGTTTACAATGTTTTTTGCAAAAATCTTTGATTCTGTTCTAGAAATGTTTCAAAAAAAAACGGTTTAATGGGTTCCGTTCTCATTCCAAAAATGTCCCGTTACCAAACTACACACTATAAAGGAAAAACAGCTATAACAATTAATTTTAATCAACCGAGCAAGTAATGGCATAACATAAGGAGTCCAAGAAGCTCGTCAAAGTTTGGTTACGATTACGCTGTAAACCAAATTTGTTAAATTTTCATTAATTTAACTGTATATTTGGTGCCATGTTAAAATTTTGATATTTAACTTTTTAAAAGCGAAATAAAATATGTGCAAGGGAAACAAATTAAGGAACCAGGTACATCAAAATACACTCTAATTTAAGAATTCCTAACAGTGAATCCCATATCAATTATTAATGTGAGATTTTAATCTAAATCACTATTAGTAAAACACAAAATGATACTGTAACCCTTTATCGATTTATAAATCAAAATTGAATTTGATAACAAGATTTTACGATAATTTACGTCAATTCCCCAAAATTATTGAAATTTTACAAAAATTTAAAAAAAAATTAAAAATTTGAAATAACCAAAAATATCGTATTACGATAAGGTATTAGATACGAAAGGGTATCTTTCTGTACGCTACGGTAGCGGTCCGGTTCGGTGCGCAAAGGGTGCGCTACAATATGGTGAGTTTTCGGTGGTACGGCTACGGTTACGGCAAAAGGTGAAAGTACAAGTGCATTACTTAGCAAAAACTGGGAAAACACATGGATTTTCTTAGAAATGTATCTGAGTCCCTGAATTTAATGCATAGTAGGGCTTGAAAAGATACCAAATCTGTACTTATAGATAAAAGTTCATATTTGATCTACCGTAATCCCCCGCAAGGCCCCCATGGGGGAATTCATGTTTAGGCATCAAGCATCAGATCTTAAAAAAAATCAATCTTTAAAAAATTGGCATTCGCAAATAGTTTTTACTTTACTGTAACAGCTTTACCATTTTTCGGTTTATAAAATATTTCCATCTTTTCTGTACCAGTATGCATTGGGGAGGGGGGATTGTGCGGGGGATTACGGTATTTTTTTAATAAAAAATCTTGTTATCTAGATTTCGACTAGATTATTCTTTTGATCAGAACATCTGTGCAGTAAAATACACATGTTTTTCTTTTCAGATGGATGAAAACTTCTATTTTTAATTATAATATAACGATAATAATCTGACATCTACTGAACCTTTATCCCGTATAGCCAAGTGGTTAGCGAGCTAGTCAGCAGAGGGTCGGAAGAAAATTTTCTAACTATTTATGTGTAACGGGGCGATGTGTTTGATGGGAATGGTAGCTCAGTTGGTATCGTCGGTTGATCAATGCGTCATGAAAGTGTCAGTTCGAATCCCGCTCGGGTCAAATTTGTTTCAAAGAAGCAAAGAAACTAGAAAAAGCATTAAATTCCATTGATGTAAAATCGAGTATAAAACCGAAAATAATTTCAATTCACAGGGACAATACTGTTGTATGTGCCACTAACTGTGCTAACATTATTTAATTAAATAAAGAACTTAAAAATTTCAAAATTTACGGTTCTTTTTTTATAATTCGCAACTTTTTCCAAGTTTTCTTAGATTTTTAGGATATCCTTTGCTTGGAATGTTACAAAATGTCATTTTGTAAAAGGTTTAGTTCAACTTTAAAAACCTCAAGTATTCTACTTATTGAAAAAACGACCATAATTATTCAAAAATTCTTTATGCTGAAAGGAAAAATTTAAAGAATACGATATAGAAAGCGAATACAAATTTTACTTTCAACCAGGTCATGCAGCACTGCTAGTGAAAAAAAAGGCGTACCGTTCCGTACCTATACTATGGCAAACTCGTAAGGTGTATAGATTAACTAAACGATATATCCTCTAATATTAAAATATTCGTCTTAATGAGTTTTATTTATTAAATTCTCTTGGATAATGTAGTCCTCTAAATGAATCGAAACGAATCAGTCAAAGTTTTTATAAGGTATGGTACGTTGGATGGTTCGCTTTTTTTCCACTAGTCGTGCTGTATAATTTGGAATGGTTAAAAATAAAAGAATTATTTTATTGAATCAATGTTGCAAAGCATTTTTATAATAATGATTGAAAATTTTCAGAAACGTAATTTTTTTAATTTTGCAAATACTCGAGTGCAAAAGAAATAATATATGGCCTTCAATGGACTTGTTAAACTTTGGAGAGATCTATCATTTTGTTTGTTAAATTATGTGATGTTGATTCGTGTCAAATACTGATTAAAGTACCAATTTTTGAAGGCGCATATTACTCTTTAAAAATTAAAAACTTTTTATAATTAAATGAAACATGAAAAAGTTGTCTAAGAAAATTATATAAATTTAGCATGAAGATCAAACGGTGTATCGAGACAAAATGCATCTTCAATTAATTGTTTAATTAATTATTCAAGTTCTCTTTTTAATGGAAACTTCATAACCTGATGGATTTGAAAAAATGAAGAAAAAAAACTTGAAAACACGCTGAACAGTTGTTTTGTTTTTAAGAGACTTTCTACGGGTATATTTCAAAATAATCACTTTCAAAGACACAACAATCTCTTGTAATTATGTAACATGAAAAAATAATTGGATCTAGCCCGTTATGTGAACACATGTTCACTTAATATTTTGTTGACGTTTTAGTGAACCGAAATAAAATTTCTTTATAGAGCACTTAATACTGGTGAAATGATGATGAATCTTTGGTTCTTTTTTTCAGATAAATACTCATATCACGATTGAATTTACCGCAAGCATTGTACTGCCAAGTCCGAGACTGGTGAACTAAACATTTTTCACTGACTTTGAGAAAAAGTTTAGATTCCTCACTATCGTTAGCTTTTTGAATTTTTAAAAAAAATGAAGAAATAACATAAAATTATGTTGTATTTACTGTTGTGGCCATTCACGTCATTAAAATTAGCACAAAAATAAAACGAGTTAGTGAATGAATATATTTTATTTACGAATAAGCCCTAGTGATATTGGTTTGTTTATATTGGAAAAAAATTTTTGTTTCAAAATAATTTCATTATTTTATTTTTGAGTTTCATTAGCAAGTGGTTACGATTATTGAGGGTAATCACCATGATTAATCAAGATTTAAACATTTTTGGAACACTTTAAATATTTATCAATCGAGGCTTCAAATTTTTAATTAAATCGGGAACCATTATGAGAAGAAATGTCAATAGGTCTTTGAGAGAGCAAATGAGATTATGAAAGAGGAAGACAAAAAAAGAGCATCATTTGACACGAATAAAATGATTTCCTAAATTTTAAAATTAGAGTCTTTACTGTCAAGATTGCTTTATATTTTTTTATTTATTTCCGTTTTTATTGAATTATTAAATCTAAATAATCTATTTAATCGATGCATTAAGTGTTAAAATGGCAATAAAAACTCTAAAAGTTGTCTTCAGGCCCATTTTCTTAAACAAAATTAATATCAAAAATATATTTTTTCAACGAGTATCTTTAAAGTTTATATTCTTTAACACTCAAAGGAATTTTAACATTTTTTTAGGAATGTTTTTGGAAAATTTTCAAAGTCAATAAGCTTTTGTTGTTATTTATTTATTTAACCAAGACTTTGAACTTTCTTCTTTTTTCCCTTAATTTACCGAAACTTTTTAACTTTCTTTTATTTTATTTATGAAGAAAAATTTCTAAATCATCGAATGTTCGATCTTAGCTTACTACCACATAATGGAATTGTAATCACTTAACTAGTAAGTAACTTCTTTTTAAATTTTTCCTTGAGTAGACCGGTCCTGATATTGTACTTCTGAATGATATCAAAATTAATTAAGTTGAGTGTAATCTTCTTCTAAACTTTGCTGGCTACACAACAATCTCTAAACTACGTATTTTTTTTGATTGCGAGGTCGCCATTCTAGTTAAAAATACAATACCATTCAATCAAGATTTTTCATTTGAATGGTTAAAACAAGAATTCGTTTGTATCAATCTCTATTTTCTATCTTTACAATCCTCCCTCTTGTTCCAAAAATAAAAATCTTTTCAACTTGATGACTGGTTTAGAACAAATGAACGGTCAAATAGTACTAAGCTGACTGATTTTATAAAGATTGAGATATGACCAATGATCACTTTCCAGTTACTGTTTCCTTTTTGAAGTACACCATGGTAAACACTGAGCTCTCAGGCTTAGATTACAAATAGGCTGATTGGTGGAAATTTAGATCAGTCGTTGAAAAATCATCTGTGCCTTTAACCAAGGCAATAATCAGAACAGAGTATCCCACCTAAAAAGGTCAGGTAATTTAAATTATCAATCCCTCCGGATATTATAGATGTTATCAAAGAAAGACGTCAAGTTCGCCGTTCATCTAAAAAGACTGGTTCACCCTTCCTAAAAGCAGAATTGAACGGAATCACTGCTAAATTGATATCTAAACTAAGTTGAATCTGACTAAGCTGAAATTAGATCAGGTTTATTGAGTCCCTTGGTAAGAGTCATGTTTCCAGTGTCCCGTTTTGGCGCAGAATCAACAAATTTAAGGTAAATAATTCAAATTCTTACGTTAAAGAAACCTCTTCGGTAAGATCCTCAGAGCTACTTTTAGGGTCAACAAATACCAAAACTGAAAAAGAGGTAAAATCTAAAGTTATTATGATCTTGAAAACACCAATTGAACCTAATTTAAATCTCATTAAACTATCTGAATTAAAACTTGCAAAAAAACGATCTGCATCAGTAATCGATAAAATTTCTAACTGTGTGTTAAAAAACCTGTCGGATAAGACTGTCGGATAAGACAGCATTGGATTTAAAAATATCATATTTTTAACAAATTTTTTTTATTTTACATCTATAAAATTTAGATCACCGTATAAAACAGGATTATCATATTTTCTGTTTCAAACGAATGGTTACACATTGTTTAAAAGATTTTAAATCCAATTAAATGTTTTTAATCTCCTCTCAAATCGAGCCTCATTGAGTTTGATCAGTAAAAAAGAACAATTAAATCATGTTAAATATAATCTGATATCTGATAATTTTCAAATTAACAAGTTCATGTTGCTCTGTTTATTTCTAATCTACCATATTGCCTTGCAATTAGTGGCATTGCACTAAAACCTAACTTTTCGGTTTTTAATGCCGCAGTAACTATGTAAAAACGATTATTTTTCATTATTTTTAAATGCCGCATTTAAAGTCGAATTCAGTTGAATTCAGTCGAGTTTAATGCGGCATTTAAACTTGAAAAAATCATCATTTTTCTTAATAAACAACAATATTTTCAATTAAATTTTTTGATTGAAATCATTGTAAAACCTTAATAATTATAGGTTAGTAAGCAATCCATCATAACAAATATTAAAAAATAATGCGTAATAATGTCTTGGAGCTGCTTCTGAAATCAAGGAGTCAGGTAATGATCCCGCATTAATCAAATAATAAAAATATACGTTTTTACATGTTTAATGTGTGCACTAAAAACTGAAATTTCGGATTTTAATGCGGCCACTGAGTTCAAGACAATACGGTAATAAAAATGTTACAGTCAAACCTCGTTAATCCGAACAAGTTTTATTTTAAAAATTTGATTCGGATTAGCAAAATTTCGGTTAATCGATAATCCGAAAAAACAAAAAATTGAGGAAAAAATTCGGACTAACGAATGAAAAGATTCAAACATCGATTTTTTTTTGATTATGTCATGTATTGCACAAGTTCCAATAACCAATAGATACTTTTTATTTATTTTAATGATCAAAACTTTTTGTTTAACTTTATTTAGCTCATTAGAATTACCTACATAACACATACATATCTCACATTTTGATCTATAGTAATTTCTATTATTTTTTAGGAGGTGTTTGAAAGATAAAAAATATTATATCAGTCATTTTTTTTCCTTATTTTTTACATGAAGTGTGAACTTTTAACTTAATAATAAGTTGAATCTAAAATAAGGACATTATTTAACACAATTATCATAAAATTTAAAAAAAAAAATTTCGGATTAACAAATTTTAAATATTCGGATTATCAAGAGTAAAATACATGCATTTTACATGTAACAGCTTTTATTTTGAAAAAATTTCGGATAATTGAGTTTTTCGGATTAAAGAGTTTCGGATTAACGAGGTTTGACTGTATTATTTTCACTTTTTTAATAGTAGAATTTTTCTCTTTGAGTTTTATAATCAATATGCTCTCGACTTTTAATCATAAAGCCGTTTTAAAAAAAAATTTCCAGCATCCTCAAGGACGTTAACAAATAATTAATTAAATATATTAAGCATCCAAGATTATCTACACTCGAATTCTGTTCTTGTGTTTGATTACAAAATGAAAAAAATATAATTATAGTAAGCAGGAGTAGTTTTTTTTCGGGTGAAAAAAATGTCATCGATTTTTTACCCCCACTAAAAAACATGGAAAGAATTCGAATTTTAAAATTTTACTTTTCTAAAAGTTCAAATTTTAAAGACCATCTACCGGATGGACCCGTTTACTTTAATAAAATAAAAAACTTATTAAGATTACATCCGAATACTTAATTATTTTTGTCTTGTTCTATTTTAAAGAGTAGCATGTTTTCTTAGAATTTTTCCAAGCCACACGATATTTTGATTATTTGATACTAAAATTTTTATTAATTAAAATCGTTTCCGTTATTTAGATTATGAATCAAAAGCTAATTTTGGTTTAATTAACAACAACCACAACAACAAAATTGCTACCTCACATTGACAAGAACGAGAGTCGAAATCCTTAAGCACAGTAAAATATATACTATTGATCATGTTTATACATGATTATTGGAAAAAATATATGCCAATAAACAAAAATTGGCTATTGTTTGTCGCGTCAGCCAATTCGATTATTGGAGTTTTGGGTTTTAGTTTAAATTTAATGGTTTTGTACTATCTCTTAAGGTACTTGTTTATAATAAATTTTGATTTGTTGACTTAAAATTTTACTCTTTTAAAGAGTTTACAAGACTAAAAGTCGAGAAAAATTGTATTTTTTGGTTAACTTGGCATTAGCCGATCTTTTAAAAGTTTCATTCAATATTCCAATGAATGCTGTTAGTGGTTATAATGGTGAATGGATGTTTGGTGAATTAGGTAACATTTTTTATTTTCTTAATGAGAAAATATCTGAAAAGCGCTGTAACTATTGACTGTGACTCGATCAGAAATTGAATTTATTGAATTTAAGAACGTCAACTTTGATTTCGTAGGATACACACGTTGTTTGGTCTTCTGTCTTTTTTATGGATATATACCATTAACTGTTCTTGAAAACATTTTTATTGATGTACCAAGTAAAGCATAAAAAGAAAAAGCTCGATTTATTCCGCCATAGAATTATCACTATCCTTATTTATTTTTAAAATCTGTGGAACCGATTCAATAAGAATTAATGGTACCGTAAATTCTCGTTCAATGTTACATGTACCAGCGACCATCTCTCCAAAGTTAAACCATCTTCGAGATTAGTTAATACCAGGCTGATATTAACTTTTTTTACTATGAAATTCTTTTAATCAACTCAATTGAGCTCAGTACCAGGGGTTGGTTTTTTTACGCGAGGCGGTGTAGGGTCGGTAGTTTATGTGGGAAGAAAAGTGAAGAAGAAAAAATTTCATACCCGATTTGAGTGGTTTATAAGAGTCCAAAGAGCGGTTTAGGTTCGCCTCTCTTAGAAAAAAATAATTAAAAGGGAAAAAATCAACTTGTATTTTTATTCAACTTAGCGAAAAGATGTTTAGCATCTCCCTTAAAAATTTAAGAATCTTAAACGAAGCGGTTTAATAAAAATAAAAAATTTAAATATTTTGACTTACATTGCTTTGAAATTACTGCTGTGACCAATAATGATTTGGAAAAGCCATCATTGATTTATGGGAATCAAGTGAAAGCTAGTTTTAGAAGCTATAACTAGACCTTTTTAGCGTTCACTTGATTCCCATAAATCAATGATGGCTTTTCCAAATCATTATTTCATGAAAGTTCACAAGAGGAACACGTGTTACGTAATATTTTGTGTCAATGAATGGCCACAACAGTATTTGTAATTTGATGAATACTTTGGATTGAGTTTAATGATGATTTGAGAGTTAGAAAAAGTAACGGGATTAATAAAATTTACATTCTACCTCCAGCGTTTATATGAATCCTCATTTTGTATGTTAACATGTTTCAATTATGAAATACAGTTCCGGAAATTAACTTGTCAAATGATTCAACGGTTCAATTTTTAGGAGGTGGATAGTAAAAATTTTAGCCTCTAAAGGACTTTTCTTTCCCAGAGTCGGTATCTTGGTCGGAAAATTTTTGACATCCACTGCCTCGTTTAATTTTTCTTTTTATTACCCCCTGTTAGCACTAAGAAAATCTTTGTTTTCTCTTAGAAACCAAAAATAAAATTTTTCAATTTTCAATACTGAATTTCGTATTCTAGAACAGGGTACCCGTACCATTTTACCGTAGTTTACTACAAAAAACCTTCTACTTAATAAAAATAAGTCGGCTACGATAGAAGAGTTTGTAAGCGAGTTAGTATTTACCAGGAGAAATACATTCCACTATTTATAAAAACTTGAATTTAAAGAAATTTAATGGGAAAAAAGTTACTTTTAAGTTTATACCTATGTTTCAAGCGCTTTCCTTCTTTGAGTAAGCGCAGTGCTTATTAATTATTTGGTGCGGTATTACAGTATGGGTACGCTGAGGGTACGGTACGGAGGAGGGTACGCCTTTTTTTCACTAACAGTTCTGTATTATAAAAAATTAACATTGATAGCATTCTAATTTCATCTGTAATTCAAGATTTAATTAGGTTTGAATCCTTAGAATCCTTAGACAATCTCAAGGTACTTGATTAATAATTTAATTTTTTTTTTAAAAAGGATGTACAATTTATGGAATAACCGGTGGACTATTTGGTTTCATAAGTATTACAACTCTTGCATTCATGAGTATTGAAAGATATTTAATAGTGAGTAATCCTTTAAATTCGATCAAATTTGGTGGAAAATTCAGAATAAGTAAGAACAAGAACTTGAAAAAAAAACATCCTTTTTCTAATATTTTACATTTAGTATGTGTCATTTTCATATGGATTTATTCGATGTTTTTCATAATAATCGAATTATTCTCAGAGCACGGCTTCATACTCGAAGGTGTTTTAATATCATGTTCATTTGACTATTTAAGTCGTGATTTAAATTCAAGATTAATAATGTTAGTAATGACCCTTGGCGGATTTGTTATACCATTTTGTCTAATAGTCGTTTTTTATCTCCTCACTAAATTAGCATTAAAATCAAGAGGTAAATTTTTTTACAATCGATGTGTTTCGTTTGATTACAATCTTCCAAGTGTTACAAAAACTCGAACTAACTTAATAACAACTAAATTTGGATGTTTTGTTCAAAAACGTGATGAATTTTGTAAAGATTTTGTCCTCGTGTCAAATAAACTATTTGAACTTAAGCAAAAACAAATTTATCTTATTGAAAAACGTAACTATGCGTCTATGGTTAGACGTGAAAATTTAGTACTCAAAAAAATAATCTATTGTGTTTTATTTTTTGTTTTGTCTTGGTTGCCTTACGCTATGTTTACGCAAATAGCTCAATATGGAGGAGATATAAGTGAATACATACGACCTGAAACTATTTGGTTTCCAACTATTTTGGCCAAAACGTCGTCTATTTATAATCCAATTATTTACACTTTGAGTAATAAAGATTGTAAAAAATATTTTCGATATAAAATAAGCGGGTTTTGTAAAATTTTGTTTTCAAAGACTTAAACGAGTTTTAAATAAATAAATTTTCCATTCATTGACTTTACTGTATAATCTCGCTTTTTGCCCCGGGCTAAAAAAGAAATCTTAAATCAAATTTTGGTTTCAAGGCTTGAAATAATTTTTCGTGTTCTCAAATGAAAAAATTTAGCCATTTATCAATTTTTGTCTGGTCTAGCCAAAGTAAAATAAATCATTGTTCTACAGATTCGGTTTTGCTAAATTCTGTAATTTTCCCATCAAAAAAATAATTACTGTTGTGCTCATTCACGTGTTCCTCTTGTGAACTTTCATGAACTAATAATTTTAAAAAGCCGTTGATTTATGAGTATCAACTAGAAGCTAAAAAGCACTAGTAAAGTTTATTTCTTAAGCGTTATAGATGAGACCCTGGCATAGCGTGAGGTCAAGCGAAATATTAAAAAAAGTTGGGCAAAACCGAATTTTTCTTTTTGCCACATGCACTTTTTTTCAATTTAAATGATGCAGAATAATTTTTATAAGTTACAACGTAATTTGATGTTTTTAAATGAATTACAAAAGTGAATTTACAGTCACATTTTATTTACAGCAATTTACATCAACCGACTTAAAGGAAGGTCTAAGCTACATTCCAAACTGCCTGGGTAATTCCCAAACTTTTTTTCAAATAAATATATAATTTACAACATTCAGTTTATTTAAAAATTAAATTATCTTTTTTTTCAGGCACATTTACCCATTAATTTTAAGGTATTGGGTGGGTATGGGTTACTCAGAAGCTATGGGTTTCAGATATGGGCTAAGGTTGAATAACCCATAAAATTTGGTAAACCCAGATCGGTTTTTTAGTTTTTTTTCGATAACAATTTGGTTTTCGGGATATATAAACCCACCATTTATGGGTTACCCAACTCAGACCCATACCTGAAATCCAAAATTTATGGGTAACCAATACCCTAACTGAACCGAAAACCTAAATTTTTCGGGGAACTCTTATCGACTCAATACCTTAAAATTAAGTGGTACATACAACCTTGGTCATTCAGAACTTCCAAAAATGAACGTTCATGAACCCTCCTGAACCTACAAAAACATTCATGAACCTTCAAGGCTTTGAAGGTTCAAGGGTCCATGAAGCTTCATATTTCTTCATGTTTTTTCATTTTTTTTCGAAAATTTTCATTTTTTTAAATCTGAAAAAAAATGAAAATATTTGAGGATATTTGAACCTTCAGAATCCCTTTGAAGCTTCATGAACGTTCATGAAGGTTCACGAAGGTTCATGGACGTTCATTTTTGGAAGTTCTGAATGACCAGGGTTGTATGTCTTTATTTTTTAAATTTTTTGATGGAAATTTTTGAGTCTTCATGCAACATTTAACAAAATAAACAAGTACTTACTGGAAAAGTTTTATCATTTTTAATCACTTTGTCATTTGTTATTAACGCGTTGGTAATTAAAAATAAAAAATTCATAAAAAATTATATCTCGTTTGTACTTGATTACTCTAAATCAAACATTGAAAATAAAAAAATAAAAAATTGATAAATTTTAACACATTTTAAATAACACGTTCTTAATAAAAAAAAAGGTTCGTTTCTTATCAGGTTTTGGAGTTCTATTCTAAAACGAGTGAGATAATCTTAAAAATGCCCTTAATCTTATATAAAAAAAAAGCGATAAAAAAATGCTTAAGGATCTATCTACTAAGAAATTAAAACCAAAATAAAATCGTGAGATTATACTCCTTAATTTTGAGTGTAGTACAAGTCAGTAAAAGGTGCTTGTTTTAGTTGCTTTAAGAGTTTGTTCTCTTGAACATGGGAATTGGGTTATTCAAACAATAAATTTAAAGTTTTTTTTTTTAATTATTAAAGTCAAACTATTTTCTCAAAATTTGACTTACGATTCTCAAGAGATAAAATAAAAGAATTATTTTTAATTTATTTGTAAAGTTTGCAGTTCAAAAAATTAAACAGAAAGTAAAGTTTTGTAAATTAGGTGTTGCAAAATTTATAACTTAAAGCTGTGGTATTTATGAACAAATGCTATAAAAAATTGGTCCTGTTAAAAAAACTAAACTACAACCCTGGTCATTCAAAGCTTCCAAAAATGAACATTCACTGAACCTACAAATCATTCTTAAACCTTCATTGAACCTTCATGAAGTTTTTTGAAGGTTCAGTGAACTTTCGTTTTTGGAAGTTTTGAATGACGAGAATTGAAGAACAAAAATACTAAATTTAGTATCAAGTTCATTTTATCAGTACAAAAGAATTAAATTTTGTCATGTATAGTGTTAGTAGTAGTAGTAGTACTTTTTTCTGTGCATATTTAACATCTAGTAGAACAATCCTAGACTTTATTAGTTGCAGAAGACTTCTTAGCCGAGTAGACCGTAAAAGAATTTTTTTATAATTGCTACGTTTGCATCTTTCGACGCCCTTATTTTAAGCGACTCGCGGGTTCCAATACGATGATTTCAAAGTTGTTCTAGTATCAGGCCATCTAGAAAATGACTAGTCGATGATTCTAGTCGGATCGTTTCCCAGCAGCACAACACCAATGACATTCATCCATTTCCATTATTATTTTTTTTAAACATTACATTTTTTTTTTGACTCGACCAGGATTCGAACTCGTGCCACTAGCTACCAAAGCTGTTGTTTTACCAACTCGGCCACGACCCCTGAAAGTATCTTTTCTCATTTGTACAATGCCGTAAACCCCCTCTATTTGTATCCAGTAGTTTTTTTATAATATTTCGATAGGTAAAGTATTGTTTCAAAATATTAGTTTATAGACTAGGTTGAGGGGGTCAGAATGAGGTATATTCGAGTCATTGATATAAAAAAATTTAAACATAAATCGAATTTAAAGACTGGGTACAAATAGAGGGGGTTTACGATAACTATTTTAGAACAAATGAACGATCAAATGGTACTAAGGCAAAGAACTGCCACAGCCTCACAACTTTACTCGATTAAAGAACTTTACAGTTTTACAGTTATTTTTTACTACTACTACTTCTACTATTTTATTTGAGTTGCAATTATACTTCAAATTATTTTTTATTATTTTTTTCATTATTGTTCAAACTTATTAAAGATCTTCAAACGACGATTCCGACAAGATGACTAATCTGGTACTCAAATCAGTATTTGACAATAACTTGAATTACTTACTCATAGGAAATCAATTGAATGTTTTAATTTCTTTGAATAATTATGAAAATCTTAGTTTGAGTTGAGTTTTGCAAAACGTAGTTAGGATTGAATTGAAATGAAAATAACTGAAAAATAATATGAAAATTCATGCAAGAAGGTTTGACCTTTCTACAATCCTTAATCTTTGTATCGTTTATTTACCCTATACACCTTATGCATAGGCTATTGTGTCAAAAAAAAATTCTAACTGCAAAAAAAAGCGCGAAAATATAAAAAATCTAAAATTGCTATAAAAACTACCGAAAGACATGATATTTAGGATGAAATAATCGTCACTATCTATTTTTAATCTCAAGGTGCATGTTTGTCAATTGAATGAAGAGGCTGTTTTGTCAAGTCGCAAGGTCTTACTTATTAAAAATTGAGAGCTCCCCTGCTTAGTTTTATTTTTCAATATTATTTACATGAGTAATAATTAAATGCCTTTAATTTTGATGTAGTGTAAAGTGTATTGAATTTATAACATTTATTAAGCTCCTAAATTGGCATACAGTTCTGGCCGTTTACGAATTGCTTCTGCGAATGTTCCTGAACGTTCAAGAAGCTGCTAGTGAAAATATTATAATCAGTTGTTTTAGTATTTCTAAATTGGTTAAAAAGTGGAAAATATTAGGTATAATCATCTAAACACTGATTTAAACTATCAAATTAAAGAAACAGTTTTGAATTATCATATTATAAAGGTGTTGTGGGAGATACCCCAAATCAATCACGCAACTCTTCTAGAAGATTTATAACAGATTCAGGTTTAATTAACATTAATCGCTATGTCTTAAAGAACAGAGATGCTTCTTGTCAGAAAATAAAAGGAAAAATATGGGTCTAAGTTTTTTAAGTTTCTGTAACTATGTGAGACGAATAAACCAAGTTAAGAGATTCAACTATGCTTGTCTTGCAAAAATTTATAAAGAAACTTTTGACGAATTAGTATTTATTGATGAAGCCTCTCTTGAGTTGTTAAACACTTCACGGAATATTTGGTACAAGGTTTCAAAACTTAAAGACAATGTGAAGTTTTGTCTCAAAATCCCAAACAACTAAAGGATCATTTTAAATTATTGCAGAGATGGATATTATTGATAAGAAATAATTTCTTGATACAAAGAGCTCTTGTGCATTACTCTGCAAATCTGCAATTTTAATTGCGTAGTTAATTTAAATTATTTTCACTATATTTTATTTTTTAAACTACGCAATTAAAATTGCAGATTTGCAGAGTAATGCACAAGAGCTCTTTGTATCAAGAAATTATTTCTTATCAATAATATCCATCTCTGCAATAATTTAAAATGATCCTTTAGTTGTTTGGGATTTTGAGACAAAACTTCACATAGCCAACTTAAACGTAGAATTAGGAGAGTCAGGAGTCCAATAAAAGTATTTTTTTAGATTTTTTTGAGTAAAATTATCTACCGTATTCCCTCGTTCGATATTGCTGCACCACAAGTTAAGACACGCCTTTGGACCATGCACCAAAGTACATCTCGCCCATGCTATAACATTGTTAACTTGTAGCGCATGCTCTAATAGCGTTATCACGCGTTTAGGTCCGCATCAAACACTGAAAGTCCTAGTTTAATGCGTCATCAAGACTCGATTTTAAAGAAAAAAATCGAGAACATAAAAAATGAATTTTTTAATATTTTTATTTCTTAATCTTTGGTGCTGCACCAAATGCATAATTCAAAAAAATTATTTTTTATTTATTTCTTTAAAATCGAGTCTTGATGACGCATTAAACTAGGACTTTCAGTGTTTGATGCGGACCTAAACGCGTGATAACGCTATTAGAGCATGCGCTACAAGTTAACAATGTTATAGCATGGGCGAGATGTACTTTGGTGCATGGTCCAAATGCGTGTCTTAACTTGTGGTGCAGCAATATCGAACGAGGGAATACGGTATTAAAATTGAACCTAGGTACATGTTTGGGCTGGAATTTCAAAAAGAGGAGCCACTGATTTGATTATTTTTAGTGGCAACTCAAAAGGTTTTGTGAAATTATTTTGAATAGGATTAATTCCTCTTTTAGGCGAACGCTATCCTGATGGTCATAATATGTACTGATAATGATCCTAAACATAATCGTAACTTAACATTTACTTTACTTTCCTTCGTGAAAAGTCTATCAAAGATTTGAATCACCACCTCAGTCACCTGTAATTATTTTTATTTATTCTATCAAATAGTTATTTAAAATCTTCATGAAGGATTTGAAGCCTATTGAAATGGTATGGGACGATTTAAAACGATATCTTGCTGATGAAGCCAAGCCCAAAACTAAAAAAGAACTAGTAACTGCAATAAAGAATATTTAAAAGAGGAGTTCGTGCTTAGAAGCATGTTTAAAAAAAGAACGCTTGAAATCTTTTTCATTCAAACTTCTAATCCGATGAAAATCTTTTACATTTTTTCAAAGCTAAAAAAGAAGATTTTTTTAATTTTATTTTTTTTTAATGCTAGGGCCGGAATCGACCACCTTACCAGTGTCACGTTAAAAAAGTGATCCTGTCCTCTCGTGTAAAAACAAACAAAAAATAAAAAATAAAAATTTTTTATAAAGTTATCTTCAAATACAAAAATTGAAAGTATAAATCAGAATAAAAAAAACCTATATACAAATTTAATCCTCAAAGCTTAAAAAATCAAAAAAAAAAGAATCAAAATTTAGTCTCTAATCAAGATAAAAATAAAATAAAAAGGAAACAAAAAAAAAAGGTTTAATTTATTGGTATATTTCATTGTCGTATCTTAACAGACCATACAACTCGCTAGATTCCATCTTTGGCTTTCTGAATAGTTTACGGATTTCATCGTACACAAAATTATTTTTCTTTTTCGTTTTGTGCTCCATCTCTAAGATGTGTTTATAATGCTTGCACTTCTCGACTATGTTCATTTGGTCATCATATTCTACTTCGTTCAGTATTTCAAGTATGTCACTTATGTAATCACCCTCTTGATTGACTTGTAGGAGTTCTTTGACTATTGTTCGCGTAAACTCATTGTTTAATAGTCGTTCGAAGAAGTCGATTTGAATATATTTGGCCCTATTCGCCGTACTGCTTAGGTTGTTTACCAGTTTTAGGTTGGTCATTCTGCAACGTTTAGGGATGTTGTACATGTTTCTAATCATGTTGTTTTCAAATCTTTCAAACTCGTTTGTGTTCTTTTTTTTTAATTTCGAGAGTTTCACTACCGTAGAAGAGTACTGGTAAGATGTATGTCTTGTAAAGGTGACCCTTTAGGTACGGGTTGGTTTTGTCCGTGAGTATTTCCAGGTTCCTTATTTTTGAAAGTGCTACTTGGGCTGCCCTTTCACGAATGCTCACGAATGTACATGAACGTTCGTCGAACTTTCATACGAAAGGTGAACTTTCATGAAGCTTCCTGAACGTTCAGGAACATTCGCAGAAGCAATTCGTGAACGGCCAAAACTTTCTATTTTTAAATAAATTTAAATTTCATTTTCTCTTGATTGAAACTATGGATATTTTAAATCATCAATTGACTGCTAAGTGTCAAGCTCAAGAATTATTTGGTTAGTTTTAACCAAAATCAAGCTTTGATCGCATAAGACTAACAATAAAAAATTTTAAAATTTCACAAGTTTTTTAACATTTTTCAAATTTAAAGAAAGTTGTCTGCAAAGACAGTTTTAAGACGATCAAAAAAATAAACCAAAACTAAAATTTACAGTTTTTTTTTTCTTCAATTTTCATAATTTTTTTTAAAAACACAAAAAAAATGAACAAAGACCAAATAAGAGGTTACATTTTAGAGAGATACAAGCTAAAAGAAAAACCGGCTAAAATTTATTCGGAATTAACCGAAACTCTCGGTGATCAAGCACCACAATTAAGTACTGTTTACAGATGGTCATATCATTTTCGTAAGAGTCAAAAAAAGCCTCAAAAATATTCTACCACTTCAAACATTGAAAAAATTATTTCAATAATAAAACATGATCCACGTGCTTCTGTACGAACAATTGAATCAGAGCTTAACATTTCTAATGTTACAATTTATCGTTTATTACAAAATCAATTGAAAATAAAAAAGTTAAATTCAAGTTGGATACTTCAAGAGTTAAGCGAAGAGCTTCGAATGAAACGAATTAATTTTTGTAGAACTATTTTGCAGAATCTTGACGAAAAAATATGGGATTTAAACGATTTTATAACTGCTCATAAATCGTGGATATGGTTAAAAAATAAAAAGACTGAGACTCAAAAAAAATTAATGGTATGTGTTTATTTTAACTGTTATGGTCCAGTTATGGTTCATGTGGTCAACGAAAATATTGTTCCAGATCGAAAATATTATGTTGATAATTGTTTAAAGCCTTTGTTCAATGGGATAAAACAAACAGGGTCAAAGTTCTGTTCAATTTTAATTGATAACATTGAACAACCAAATTCGTATGAGAATCTAACAATTTTGAATAATCCTATGTTTTCACCCGACTTGATGCCTTTTGATTCACTAATTTTTAAAGAAATTAAAACACATTTGAACAATGAAATGAGCAACGAGTCGTTAGAGAATCAAATAATGGACATACTTGTTAACTCAATTAAATTTGAAGATTATCAAAAAATGTTCATTGTTTGGGTTAATAAAATGAAATTTTGTGTAAATAATGAAGGAAGTTATTGTGAAACTTTTTGAATTTTTTTTAAATTTTAAATTTCCAATTTTTTTGATCCAATTTTGAAATTGTTAACAATAATAAATTTTTTTCACTTTTTATTTTTACGTTTTTTTTTAATTGACCCAAGTGCTAAATAATCGATCAAAACAGCAATCCAACCAAAATGGGCACTCTCTAAGTGTTGGCTCTTCTGTTTTCATGAGTTTCGATACCTAGAGCAAAGAAGTTTTCTTATTCTTCATCTCTCATCTCTCACCACTTCATCTCTTAAAAACTTTGGAACAATCAAAAATTTGATTAAAAAAGTTTTCCAATAAATTTAGGAATGTTATTGAAGATTTTTAAAGTCGTCAAAATTAGACGATTATCAGAAAGAGCACTAAAAATTTGACTTTTGGTTAAGCAAGGAAATTGGTAGTCCAAAGGATTTTCTTTTGTGATTTTACGCTCTGAGCGTGTTTACAGCATAAAATGGTAAACAAGAAAATCGGTTGCCGGAAAGTGGAGATTCTGGGGTTTATGCAGAATCGCTTCTAGACTAAGTACAGTCGACTCGCTTTAATCTGAACAATTTGGGAGGCATAAAATTGAGTTCGGATAGAATAATTCAGATTAAACGCCTTAATTTTCATTTATCGAGACTTGTTTTGGAGACAAATTTTTAACCAACTCTTGAAAATTCGGATTAACGTGGTTCGGATTAAAGCGAGTTGACTGTACCCGCATAAATTAAATTTGAAATGAGGAGTGCTCGGGAAAGAAGATACGAATTGACAGAAAGATACTATTTTTTGTTCAATTTCATCTGAGTATGACTCTAGAGAAAATTATTTTCTTTTCGCTTTCTGGTTCCAGTTCAGAATATAAAGATAGAAAACCGATGTAATAGTTTTTTTTTCCTACAACATAATCATTTCTGAAAATTGTATCAACTGATACTAAGTCTGTATCACTAAATTACCAGCTCTGAAAAAACAGGCCGCAAAAATAGAGATCCGTTGGAATTTTCTAGTCAATTTCGCAAGAAAGTAAATGAAATAAAGTTTTGTAAGTTCAAAACTTTAGCGCTATCTAAATTTTTAATTTTTAAAATAAGAATCGTAATCTACAAACTCAAAAACCTCAAAAAATTCGGCAAAAGCGGTAAAAAATGCCTTTTTTTGTCGTCTAATTATATGTAGCCCCATTGGTAATTAATGACCCCACTTTTTTATTTGATAAATATACTAGACAAAATTTTGTACAAATTTGAGATTTTACTTTATATATTTTTAGCTTTATTTCATTTAACACTAGAAAGTAAGGAATCGAAATTTCTAATTTGATTTGAGTTATAACTTGATTTTCCCTTTGAAAGGAAAATTATACATAAAGGCCCGGTCGTGTCATTTTGACACGTTGTGGGAATACCATGCAAAATATGCATCCGATCCCAGCTTTTAGGGTATGATTTAAGAGATCTTGATGAGCTGATTTCGAAATTATATTTACTTTTAAAGTTAGTCTTATAGTTCAAAAGATATAACGTTCTTTTATTTAATATTTTGGTATTTTTTAGGTTAAAATGGCGTATTTGGTTTAAAAAAAGTATTTTAAAGCAGCAATCCAAATTTACAACATAAAGAACTAAAATAAGTGAATAGAACAAGAAAAAAAAAATCCGATCTGGAAAAAAAACAATAGAATCGGCTAAAATTCAGTTTCCTTTATAATCATCCATTTAACTTAAAATCTTCCTTGGTTGTAATAATCGGGCTTTTTAAGCAAGGTCCGACGCAGTTCTCAAGAAAGTTATTTTTTTTGTATGAATAAGAACATCAAATTAGTGTTTTAAGGAAAAAATCTGGGTCAAATCAGCTTATTTTCTTCTTGCTTGATAAGAAATCCATTGTCGTGTCATTTTGACACGACCGGGCTTTAATGGTAAAAAAAAATTCGGGCCTTCTAGTGTTAAAAAAGAAGATGTATCAAACCCTAGAAAAAAATAAGATAATTTTTGAAATGGGTTCCTTCAATTTTCGTGAAAAAACAACTTATCATTAGGCTGTAAAAAGCCGAGGGGTATGGGTAAAATTTTTAATCTTTTACACCAATGGAAAAATTAATTTTCTGGGGCTTTCGAAGTAATAGATTACGATTCTAATGTTATAAATTAAAAATTGAGATAGCACTTAAGTTTTGAACTTCCCGAACTTTACAGTGATTTTATCTAAAAATTTACATTTTTCAAAAGTAAGCGTTAGGAAGTGCTAATTAAAAATTACAATGTGTTTCATATACGATAGTATTTCTAGATGAAGCATGATACTAAGCGTCAGAGATATTGGCAAAATTTCTATCAAAATTTCAGAGCTTTCAAAAGACTTTGGCTTTGTCACCAGGTCCGGAAGAAAGAGCATAAAGTGGTGTTTTAGCAATAACCCAGGGGTTAAAAATCAAACCAACGACTTTTTATGAATCATTTTTATTCATTAAATTTGTAAAAAAAAAAGTGTAGAGAAATGAGCAAATAATTTAATAAAAAAAAAGTGCTAAAGAAAAAACTGAGACAGAGATTTTTTTTTCATTTATCAAAATAATTTTACTTTACATAATTTGAAAAAAAAAAAAGAAGAAAAAATTAAATAAATAAACTTATCAAAAAATAAAAAAAAACTTGAAAAAATTAATATTACCCTTAAATTCCGTTTAACTAATTCAAAACTTGTTCTTCATTTAACTTCTTTCCTTTCGAAGAACAAGTTCTTAAGAACAAAAAATTAAAAATCAACACGATTTTAATAATTTTAATAATAGAAAAAAAAATATGATAACAATTAAATTTTAGAATAAAATATTCGCATCCATATCGGAACTCCATTTTTTAATCTCGTCATCTCTTGTCGGTAAAATGTCATTTGTCAACGATTCAGTACTACTTGTACCAATTGAATTACCATTACTTTCTTGTTTAACATTTAAATGTTCAATTGAACCAAGTTCATAATTTTTGTGCCAAGACGGTTTAAAGTTAGTAAAATTTGAACTTAATTTCGTAAAATTAGTCGGATTGTTTGTGTCAAAAATATTTTGAGAGCTTGTTTTCAAATGACTTTCGCTTTCGTTGTCTGCTTCGACGCCCGTGTCATCTTCAAAACTAAAACGACCGGGTAAAAATTGAGTTAAACTTGATGTTGATGATGATTCACTTTCCGATTGATTCAACTCGTCGACTTCCTCTTCGGCCATCGGATCAAAACCCATTTCTTTTAAAGCAAACTCAAACGACGGATACTCGTATGTCTCGGGTTGTTCTGTAAAATTCACCCTCAAACAAGAAGTTTTCCTAGACTTTTTCGTTTGTACATGTGTATAATTTGTTTGACTATTTACAATTAATATTGATTTATCTAGTTTAACACCGGCACCAATAAATTCAAAATTAAAGTATTCTATAGATGTTGGTGGTGATGAATTGGCAACAGTCTTCACTGGTTGATGCACTGGATTCAATTGTAATGGCTTTTGACTTTGACTTGGTGTTACAAAACTTAAATTAAGTTGTTTCAAGTCTTTTATTTCTTCGCCACCGTAATAAGTTTTCATTTTAACTGATGATTTTGATTTGAGTTTTTGTTTTTGTTGTTCTAGTACATTATCAGCTGATAGAGTGTCTTGAGTGTTTGTATCATTTTCTAAAGTCTCGTTGTGTAAACTTGAATTGTTGTTGTTGTTGTTCGAGTTTAATTCTGAAATACTGTTATTACTTTTAGGGTCGTCGTCGGCGTTTGCCGGTGTGTTATAAGCGTACTCTGTTTTGAAACGTTTAGTCTGGTTTGTTTGATGAGGCGAATGATAATGATTGTTTTGAACCGAGTGTGGAGTTTGCTGTTTTTTAGAGAATAGTTCTTTACGTTCTTTAAAGCTTAGCGTCGAAGAGGAGAATTCGTCTGTTTTATGATCAATACTTTTGTTTTCTTTGTCTAAACCGTTTGTGGGTGGATGTTGATGATTGGCCACAATATTTATGTTAGTCGCGTTCGATAGGTGCTTTTTGTAATGAGATTTTTTAGTATCTTTTTTCGTTTCAATCGGATCGGAATTCGGTCTAGAGTCGATTGTTTCTGTTTCACAATGAGCTAAAAAAAGAAAAAAAAATTAAAAAAATTTCTTATCACAAAAGTCATGATTTTTTTTATTTTGGAAAAACAAGCCTTCGTTTGCTAATCTTTATCTAGTCTTTGTAAACAAGTTAAGTTAAGCAATTTTTTCTCATTGTGTTAATTAAAAAATTATAATTTGGTAAGTTTTTGCTAAATTTTTGTTATTCGAGTATTTTCACAAATCTTCAAGTTTGTGTAGAAAGACTTATAAATTGAAAGATTAGCTTAAAAGGTCAACGTGTACCATAAAAATGGCATAGTTTCTTGATTTGTTACTTTAACTTGCTTTATTTTTTAATCGCTTAAAAGTGCAGTTTCAAAATGGCGATCAGATGCAAACAACAAAAGACAAAGGAATTTATTACCACCATTCCAAGTGTTTTACAAGAAAAAAAAAATTCAACTGGAATCTGTTTGGAAAATTTCAAAAAAAAAAACAAGTTTCTGATTCTGAAGATTGCGAATTTCTAATTTTACGCAGAATCGTTTCTAGAAGGAGTTGCATAAATTGACACTTCTTATGAAACTAGAATAGAGTTTTCACCTTCGGTATGGATACCAGCGTCATCTAGAGCTTAAAGTATATATCTCCAAAAAAAAAATTTTTGTAATGAAGTACTCTAAACTATTGCTTAGTGGAACCACAAAACTGCCTGCTCTTTTTTAGGGTTGTTCAAATTTAAGAGTCTAGAACTTAACTTTACTTTGATTTTTTAGATACATTTGAGCACAGTCTATTTAAAAATCACAAGAAAAAAGTTTTGCGAAAGGCTACATTTTCTGCCTTTCCAAGATTCTCGATTTTAAAGCGAAAACTTTAGACGACTTGAATTGTTTTAACAATCTACTGAGTAATCTTAACAAGCTTTTCAGCATCGGATTATCACCAAGTTAAGCAATTTTCAGTCGCAATATTTTTAACAAAATTGAATTAAAAAAGCTCATTTAAGCGAAATAAGATAATGACTGAGTAATCAAAAAAAAAGGAAAATTCAATCATAAAATAGAGGACATGTTTACCATCGAAAACTACTATACAGTCGAACCTTTCTAATCCACCCTTCGTAAATCGGGTAAATTCGATTTCCGACTGCCATGTAAATAAATTATTATTGAATCCATACCCCGCAATTTCGATACTCCGACAAAATTTAATATTCCAGAAACCAGTGATTGGATCCATCTAAACCAGCCCTATCAGTTGTTAAAATAAAACGATTTGAAAAGAAGGTAATGTTGTTCGTTGTTGGAATTACCAAGAATAATACACTTTGAACTGGTACCTGATGGCCGTACGATAAATACAGACCTTTAAAATTAGAACGAATGTATGCTTCAAGCAAAATACCCTTCTTTGGTCAACCGAAAGCTTGGTTTGTTTCTTCAAAATAACGCAAAACCGTATACCGCTCAAAAAAAACAAGAGCTGTAAGGGATTGAACTTCTCCCTCATCCTGTATATAGTCCAGACCTTCCCCCTTCTGATTATCACATTTTCCGTTTTATGACTCATTTCCTTAGAGGACGGAATTTTACTAACCACGACCAAGCTGGGAAGACAAGGAATGGTACAAGAGAGTTATCGAATTGCGAATCACCCTAATAGTTTTATTTTGCCATTACAGATCGGAATCATAAAAACATGATATTTTGAAGGGGCGATGCGGAGTCATCGATCTGGAAGAAGTTGAATAATTTTTTTTTTTTTATGCAAATTTTATGAATATTTCAATAAAAGATGAGTCATCAAGAGGAATTGATTTAAAAATTTAAAAAATTAAATTCTTACAATTTGTAATTTGATGATTAGTATCGTAATTATGTTGGTAAACAACAGTACCATTTTGTTTTAAACGTTCAACTAAATTATCAGCTTGTTGACTTGTCATAACTAATAACTGTTTACTATTTTTATCCTGTTTATTTTTGTCTATTACATTTTGATGATGATGATGATGATGAGTATGAACATTATTATTATTATTGTTATTATTACTATTTACAGTCTCATTTTTAATTTGTTTTTCGAACAAATTTTTAACTGAGGACACAAAATTTGGTTTAGGCAGTTCGTCTTTGTTTATTTCATTTAAATACGTACACTTAACAATCATTTGTTCGTCGATAAGATTCGAATGCGAAAGATTTCTACTCATTAACGGTTTTTGTAATTGGAGTTTAGAATTTCTCAAGTCGTCTTGTGACGCAAATAATTTTGTTTTTGTGTCTGTTTTGGGTGTCAATTTGACACTTGTAGTCGTTGATGTAGATGATGTCGACGAAACAAAAGGAGACACAGAACGACGTCTGTAGCCTTCTAAATTCATTGATAAACGATTTTTATGTTTTTCTTGTATTGAATCATTTAGGCCATCATTACCCAATGACTTACGCGTAAATCTTTCTTTTAACACATTCACATAGCCTTTCATATATTTTATTTCACTCATATCCCCGTCGTTTCGATTACCATTGTCTATTAAATTGTTATTATTCAATAGATCATCGATTAATAAATTCGATTGATTTTGATGTATTATAACAACTTGATTAGCCACATTATTCGTTGATTGTGACAATTTTTTACTATTTATTAGTATTGATTTATCATTTATAATCATTTTATTGGTGTTGTTGGTTTTATGTACACATACAGAACTAGGTGGCTTTTTATTTAAAAAGATTTCTTCTCTATTCTTCTCTCTTATATTTGTAATTAAGGCTTTTTTTTTTATGAAAACATATCTAAAACAAAATGAGTAAATATTTGTTTAATATTAGAAAGGGTGTAAAATTTTTATTGTGAACGTATTGAACGCCCTTTTAAAAAAAATAAAGAAAAAATTCATGATTTTTTTGTTGTTGAAATAATAAAATAAAAAATTGATTTTTTGTTACTTCTCGTTTCATTTTTCTAAGATTGCAAATTTAAATTATAATTTTTTTGTTATAGTTACTGTTTGATTTAGACCGAATAGTCTTGGATATGATTAAAAAAATAAAAAAAAATTTTTTCAATTTTTTAATTAAAAAAAAAAGAACAGCTGATAATTAATGGTGAAAATAGAGACGATTTATCAATGGACCAGAAAAATTTTTTTTTAAATTTTGAAAAAAAAAAATTTTGAAGATCGAAGTTTAAACAGAATCGAACACTTATTTGAATGATGGTTAATGGTCTATTTGTAGGATAACATGCCTAATTAAAATATAAAATTTATTTTCTAATTAAAATTTAAAGTTTTGACACTTAAATTTGTCCATAATAATAAAGAAATCTGTAAAAGTCCAAAGACAAGTACAATTATCCAACTTTTAAACAAAAATTCACTTGAAAATTCGAACCCTGGATTCCAATATTTAGTCTATCGTCATAAAACACTTTTGAAAGCTTTAGGGTCTCCACCAAAAGAGTTGACGATTGAAATTCTTCCTTTTAATTAAGACTTACCGCAATCCTGAGCTCCAATATTGATCCCGTTTCAATACTTTTTTTTATCGATTCGCATGTATTTAGATTTCTTCTTGTCCTTTCTTAAGACTTAGACTTACCGGTCAGTTTGCCTGAAAAAAATATTTCCATAAATAGCATTTGTTGTTCCAAGGATAGAAAACGCCATTTTGCTTTGGCAATTTGTATCTCTTTAACCGAGCATCCCAGATAAAAATGGGTTATATATATATATGCAGATCTCGTTGAGAGCTTTCGATTGATATATAAAAAATGGTGGGTGTATACAACAACTTTGGGAGGTATATGAGGGTTCTTTAAGACTGAAAAGTGAAAACTCAGTTTTCTTCCCCAAATAACTTCACAGGGGGTCTAAATATGGTATAATTTAGTAGCCCTTCATTTACTCTACCTTATATGAAAATAATTTTGTGCATACCTCACTTCGTGTAAAAGTTACACCTGGGTGTATGTTTTTTAAGGGACCCTAATTTTCTTAATCTTAGAAAATTAACCGAAAATTAAGTCATTCCAAAATGGGAATATTTTACGTCCAAGGACTGTAATTTTTTGAAAAAAAAAAGAAAAAAGAATATTCAATATTTCATTTTGAAAGGCAAAGCCTATCAAATTCAAACTGTACCTACCCATCAAAAATAAAATCTCTACATTAATCGAATTGATATAAAAAAAAAACAAAACAAAAATAAAACGTAAAGAACAACATTAAATCTTAACCTTTAATTTAAATCAAAGCAAAAAACAAAAAAAGAATGACCGAGCTTTACGATTTAAAAAAAAAAAAAAGAGAGATACCAAACCGAATTTGAAAATTTATGGATTAACTTGAAATCGTATTCAAAAAAAAACTACTAAGCTCGTTTTCCATCAAAAATAATCTTTCAAAATTTTTTCTATTTTTTATTTTATTTTTTCATAGACTAGATAATCGTAATTTGTACGATTAAATACAACAACAAAAACAAAATAAAATAAAATTTTTTGCCATTTATATTAAGTTTGATCTTTTTGTTTCGAAACTAAAAAAAACCCAAAATAGAAAATAAAAAACATATTACTTTGACCATAATTATATAAAAAATATACAAAGCGCTTAATTGTAACGGAGTATACTTCTTTTTTTTTTAATTTTTGAAATGCTAAAATTCGTTTAAATGGTAAATTTATTAGTTAAGATCAGTTGGTCTTCATAACTTATGGTCTTTTAATTTCAATCCTCCATTATAGGATTTATTAGGGAATTTTATTGATTCTAGATATTAGAACTTATTACTCTAAGGATAAGAGTTCTTGTTAAGTCTTTGTCTACGGTAAAAATCTTACGACCTTGTGATCAACAGGGTTTGTTTTAATATGCAAGTTCAGCGGCTATCATATGCAACTTGATATGCGACTTATTTGAGGAAATTATGCGAATTTAAAATGAAAAAATATGTGAAAATATGCAATTAAATGCAAAAATATGCGATTTTAATTCAAGTTTTTTTTTAAAAGGTCTTTGATTTCGAAAATTTAGATGAAGTTTAGATTTTTTTTTCGGAAAATATTTTTGACCTTGATGATGGAATTTTTTTTTATTCAATATTATTTCAAAAAATAGAAAAAAAGCCAGATATGCAATTATATGCGAGAAAAATATGCAATAATATGCAATTATATGCATTTATATGCAAATGCATATCGTTAGTAGACGTAAAAATGCAACATACGCGACTTTAGCTAAATATGCAATTATATGTTGTTGCATATAAAAACAAACCCTGGTGATCAATACCCAATTGATTCTTATAAAATTTCAAGTTCTTGACACGATTTTTTCATGTTCAAGAATCGATCTTGCAAGATTCCAGGGTGAGAAGGTATCATGAAAAATAAGAAGAAACATTCTTAAAAATATGTTAATTTTTTTATTGACCAATTTGGAATGGATCGAGAGTTTTAAGAATCTTACTTCTTATTTTTTGTAGACATTTTCTTACTTAATATTCTTTTAGATTTCTTATTTTTTTAAATGGAATCTTTCAAGATCGATTCCTGTACTTGAAAAAATGGGTTGTACCTAAAACACGGAATCCTATTACGGAACTGCATAACAGAACCGAATTAGACCATAAAATACGGAATCCATAAAACGGAATTACTAAAATACGAAATTTTTACGGAACGCCTAGTAAATTACGGAATGTTTTTTTATAAAAATACGGTATTTCTACTAAAATACGGAACACATACGGAACGGACATAATAAAAATTTGTTCAAGTGCAAATATTGGAAACTGATCTTTGTATGCTGTTTGAAAAAGCTACCTTGAGCCAATTCTTATTCTATAAACTCGTTAAATAATCACCCTACTGTTTTTCAATTTCAATTTATTTTTCAGTTTTGCGCTAAAAATGAATTATGAAAAAATTTTTCCAACAAATGGGAATAACCCAATCTCTTTTTCTGAGGCTAAAAATTTGATCCACTGTTCCACGTCTATACTAGTAGAAGCTAATCCCTTAAAGCAGAAGAAATATACTTATTTATACTTATTTTGCCATGAATATCCAATCTTTTAGGGTAGATTTAATTCTTTCAGACCATATTTTTTTCATTTATCTAAACTTTATCCTCATAAATAGACGATTGTTTTGCCGATAGTCTCAAATGGTTTAACCAAGGTGCTTTTAAACCCCTTCTTTAAAATGGGGTACGGCTTAAACAAGTACGATAAATCAAACAAAGGTTCGGTTAAAAATATTCCGTATTTTATCATTTCCGAATTTTATCGTAAATTCCGCATATTGGTTTTGAGGAATCCCGTATTTTAGCGTCTAATTCGGTTCAGTTTCGGCGTTCCGTAATAGGATTCCGTGTTTTAGGTACAACCAAAAAATGAAAAATTTATTCACCCCATAAGACCACTAAAATTGAAAGTAATGGAATTGTCTTACTAGATTTAAATAAAGTTGTGAATGGGTGGAGCAAACTTCTGGAAGAGACTGTAAATGCAAAGAACCTGAATAGTTTCAAAGCGAAGCAAGAATGTCGAAACAAAAAGAAGCGACTGCTAGGATGACCTTCAAGCTGCAGTCTAAATTACTACTAAAATGAGTCAGTTTAAATTAAAGTTATTTCTCTATCCATAATTCTTAATATGTTGCATAATCTATGAGTAAACGCATTTAATTACTATTTAAAATTTTAGAATAAGACCTTTTTTATAAGTTCATTTCAAAAAACCCAAGGGAATCAGAATGTAAAATTGTTTAACAAAGAGGTTATTACAAAAATAATTTTTGGTCCTTAAAAATAATAAAGACCTTCTCTGTGTTCTTCATTTAATAATAAAGTAGTACGCCTCAAGTAACCAAGGATTTAAAAAAAAATAAAGAAATAAACAAAAAAAATTTTTTTTTGTTGAATTACCGGGTATATACACACACACTGGGTTTCCCGATTACAAAACTAAACTACAAAACAAAGTATTAAATAATAATTTTTCGTTGTTCAAAATTATTAATGTGGAATAATTTGTTATGGTAACTCAAAAGAAAAAAAAAATAAAGAGAGCTTGAGAGTGAAAAAATCTCTCAAAATTACATAAACATAATTTTCAAAAAGAAAAAAGTTGAATATCAACACACAAGTGAATCAGAAAAAAGAAAGAGAGAAAAAAAATACCTTAAAATTGAATTGAAAATTTTATGATTTTTTTTTGTGTTGTTGCTTTGTTGTTTTCAATCTTCTTAAATCAGGTTAAATATTTAAATTACCTTTTTTTTTTTTTTGAAAAAAAATTCTAATTGAAACGCTTAAGAATTTTCCAAGTACTTGAAAGTTAGAAATCTCGTCTGTAGTATTTGAACCACTTCTCATCAAAAAATTGCCCATCAAAAATTGACTTCTTTTTAAAATTTTAATTTAATTCCCCTTTTGTTATGCAATAAAAAAAAGCAATTAAAAAGTGTCGTTGTGTTTATAATTGGTTTTCCGTCTCTATTAACTTTCTAAAATTGTTAACCTCGATTTTTATTGTTGTAAACGACGTAAAGTTATTTTTAAAAAAAAAATTAAATTTAGCTCAATACATGTCCTATTTTTGTTAGTAAGAATTGTTAGTCTACTTTTTATTTTAATTGTAGCCGAGATGAAACGAAAAATTCAAAAAAGAATCAATAAAACTTGACTGTTCATGATTTTTAAAAATGAAAAAGAGTCTTGATCGAATAATTCAGTATTCACCTTTTCAATGATTTTGATGTTGTTGTAGGGCTTCTTAAAATAAAAAAGTAGTTTTTCTCTCGTCTTTTCTTTGTATCAGATTTTAAGTAGAATAAAAGGTTTTTTTTTGCTACTCTGACAAGTCATTGAAGCCTTTAAAAGTCTATTTATTCTTTTTCCACACGATGCCATACTCTTTCACTGTAATGGATGTTTATGACACTGTAACCGATTGTTGGATACGGAATAACAAGGAATACGGAATAAAAAGAAAATGTAATAAAATTTTTGTGTAAGCTTATCCTAAATTTGACCCTCTACCGTCTGTCTAATCTATAAGGCGAGATTTTTTGTGCTGATTAAAGTCGCTCAATAAAGTGATTTTTGAATGTGAGAGAAAATTTATTTGTTATCTAAATTTAGTTCAGAATATTTTTTGAATATTGAGACTCTAAATGCATAATGAACCTCAATGTATTAATGAAATAAGATACCCTATGAAAAATAATTTTAAAATTAAGTCTTTAAATTTTAATAGATATGGGACTAAATGATTCAAGTTGTTTAAAATTGTTTTTTTTTTTAAAACGGAACAAAGTATCTGATTCAATTAATGGAATAATTTTGGCAAATAATAATGTAAAATTTTGGCTAAAATCTTGATGATTTATAGACAAGAACTAAAGTTTGATCTCTGATGGGTCTTAATACAACATACAGTTCTGATCGTTAACTCTGCGAATGGAAAAAAAATTTCATGGCGATTCGCAGCCGTTCGTGAAAATTTCCTGAAAGATCCTGCAAATGGTGAACATCATTGAATGTTCGCATCTATGAACGTTAACTTGTGAACGATCAGAACTGTACTGACATGGTCATAAATGACTGTAACTAAATATAAAATCATTTAAAAGCTATGATATTCAACTAAAATACAGGAATGTGCTCAATATCTTATTGTTCTTGATTTAATACCGTCCCGTGAATTGATTCGTAAAAAGAGTAAGATTATTTGAAAGCAAAAAAAATTTACAGTAAAGTTTTTTATTATCGACTTACAACAATTTTATTTATTTTATTCTCTAAACTGTGATACTGAACCCTCAAAATTCTTTTACTTCATAGCATCACTCACGGAGTTTTACGGTTGATAAAAAAATAACTTTTCAAAAAAAAAATTTCAAAACATACTATTTTTTATTCAATATTACAAAGCAAATCAAAGCGTCAGACTTTCGAACGAACCCTTGACACTCCATCAATAATTTTTAAATTAAGCTGAAAAGCTTATTCGAATTTTAACAATAAAAAAAGTGACATTTGCTATGGTCCTGCATTTTAATTCAGCAATTTTTAATGATATAATATTCATTGATCTTCTCCGAGTCTTTTTTCTATAAAACGTCTTTCTTGTAAGCTGTATTTATCTAACAAATTGTTTTCTCTTTACCCATTAATCGATTCTTACTAAGTTATTATATAAGATCTTAAAAGGTAAGAGTTCTCTCTATTTTATTCCTAAAATGTCAAACTTATGTTTCAACTTATTAATTTTGTTATTAGAGTTCAAGAACTTCCAACTTAAAATAATTGATAAAAAACCTGCTGTGAAGCATAGGGGTGACTAATAGTTGTCTTAAATGACTGTTACTAAATAAATTAATGAAATTGATCAGACATGGGGTTAAAATTTTTTACTTTCTGCTTTTTTCAGCCTAGAAAGTAATAGTTGTGGCTGATTCCCAAATAAGGGTGAAAAGTCAGGATGATAACGCCCATAAAAATTCTTTGAATGAAGCTTAATAGGTCAAATCTCATAAAAAAAAGAAAGATAATTATTTTCTATTTACCCTTAAACATGAAAAAAATTAAATCAACGGATATCTAAGATATGTTTGAATAAATGTGTCCAAATAATTTCATTTTTATCTAAATTCAGAAAAAAAAAATTTTAATTTTTCTACTTTACAAATAAAACACATAACTGTAAAGAAAATAATACAAATTTCCTCATGTTCAAACTTGGTAAACACATTTGAGAAAGCAAACCTCAAAAAATGTATTTGTCATTTTAAACAATAGATCATTAAGAAAAAAATGTGCTTTTACATTCATTTTTAATCATGTTTTGTTTGTAAAAAAAAAAAAAAGAATCTTATTTACTAAAATTCCAAGCCCTAAAAAAATTTACAGATGATAAATATAAAAAAAAAATTTTGCACGTTCCGGATTAAGTTCAACTTGTAAATCTGAGAGAGAAACCTTAAGTTTTTTTTTCTTTAAAAACAGGTCAAACTTTAAAAAAAAAAAAAACGGTAAAATTATTTTAAGTTAAGCTAACCCTTTCATCAAAAAAAAAAGCATTTTTTTATCGTTAACAAAAAAAAAATTGATTTTTTATGTTTGTTTGAAAACAACTAAACAACAAAAAAAAGAGATCCCTCTCTCTCTCTCTGTCTTCGCATTCAAATACAAATTGGACATAATTAATACGAAAAATAAAAATGACCTTTTAGTTGTTTTCTGTTTGAAAAACGTATCGATTACAATTCAAATACAACTAGCAAATAAATCGTCAATCATGTCTATCAAATAAACATTAATAATTCACCTTTTTTTTCCTCTAGTTGTCCTCTTTTTTTATTCAAACTAGTCAAAGCTTAATCCGTTCAAGTTCAATCCAATCATTAATCACAAAAATATTTACATTTAAAATTAAAATTCAGGTCCGCCGACTAGTCGTTCATGTTACCCCTTTTTCTTATATGTCAATTTTTTTTTAATTGGAATTGGACATTGTTTTATTTTGTCACCCACATTGAGAAATATTTTTTGTTGTTTTGGTACAAATTTTATAACTTTGCGCCATTAAAATGAAAAAAATTGTTTTCTAGATCAAAATAATAAAGTTTAAACGAAGGGTAAAAGAGAGAGAGAAGAGGGTTTCCAATAATTAAGAAAATATTCAAATAAATATTTGACCAGTTTTGTGATCACTCTAGCAATTACAAGAAAATTTTTTTTTTTTGCAATTAAACGAGCTTCAGTTATTTTGAGTGCATGAGTTGTTGTTGTATAAAATAAAAATTAATATTTACTTTTCGTATAAAAGTATTTTAATTGTTTTCTTTGGGTCATTTATGAGCCTTGGTAAAAAAAAATTTAGGGTATCTTTAAAGTAAGTAAACTTTGTATTTTTGTTAAAAGTTTAAACCAAGTTCTAAGAGTCAAATTAAGGATCACTTAAATGATGTAATTGATAGAAGAGCTCTAAAACATATTATTAACGGATCACGGAATTTTATCAAACTAAGATTAATAATGAAGTGTGTCATAAAATAGAATTTATTCCAAAGCTTCTTTCAAAACTTAAGACCAAAGACTGGATTTAGTTAATTCATCAGGTAACAATACTTTCTACCGAATTCATTGTTAACTGATTGCCCCTAAAATTCATTACATTCAAGCTGTCAATATTCAACAACATGAATCGCCTAAAATCGACTTTTTAAAGGAACGGGTCTAGTCGCTTAATACGTACGTGAACAATCGGTGTTCACGGTTTAAGTCTCTATTGAACACTTAAATTAGGTAAACATTCCAAGATTAGGTGAACACTTGGGGAATTTGGTGAACATAAAAAATTAGAATACCCTGATTCCACAAGAATACCCAAAAGCTGAAATTATGGAATGCTAATGCTGGTGAAATGATGATGTTCAGTCGTTATGTATTTACTGTTGTGGCCATTCACGTGTTTCTCTTGTGAACTACCACTAATGATTTTGAAAGTCTATCATTGATTTATGTGTATCAACTGAAGACTAAAAAAGCTTTAGTTAAAGCTTGTAAAACTAGACTTCACTTGATACCCATAAAAGAATGAAGGCTTTTCAAAATCATTAGTTCATGGAATTTCACAAGAGGTATACGTGAATGACAGAAACAGTTTAAAGAATTTCAATCTTGCTTGATCATCGTTGAATAAAATTCGAACTAAAATAAAACTAATGCAAGGAAAAAGTTTTAAAATTGTTAATCTTGATACTAGACTAGAATATCAATGATCAACATTCCATGTATTAACTTAATACATGGAATGTTGATGATGGAGTGTTCACTTAATACTATTAAGTGAACACTCCGAGGATTAGGTGAACATTTTATTTTTTAAGTGAACACTCTGGTCTTTTGGTGAACATTTTTATATTTAGGTTCACATAAACTTCAACAAAATATTAGGTGAACATGTGTTCACATAACCGACTAGACCCAAAGAAACATGTTCTTGGTTAAGATAAATATGTTTTATTCATACATTCATACATAAGGATTACGAATTTTTTTGTAAAAATTCTCAAAATCAAAATCAAATTTTTTTGTGAATAAATGATGCAAATTTTTTTTCCCTTAAAAATTAAAATCCAAAAAATGATTCAAAATTTTCAGAATGTACGGTAAGCCTTTTTTTCACTAGCCTTGCTGTATACTAAAGGTAAAACTAAAATTAAAACCTACAAATTGTTCAGAATTTAATCTTGCTTTTGAGGCCAAAAAGTAAAGCATGGTTTTTGAGGGGTCTTGACACTTTAGACCCATAAGGTCTGAAAAAAATATTTTGGACACCCCCTAAAAAATTGTCTTTCCTAGGTTTTTATATGTGTTGATTTCCAATCTGAGGTCAAAAATCAATTTCTTATAGACTGGACGTTTTGCATTGCAGGAACCTTATTTAAATTTTTGATTTGATGAATGGTTTGCGAGCTAGTCTTGCAAGCAGAGGGTCGGAAGATCAATCCCCGCAAGGGGAGAAAATTTCTAACTGTTTCTGTATTACGGGGCGATGTGTTTGATGGGAATGGTAGCTCAGTTGGTATCGTCGGTTGATCAATGCTCCACGAAAGTGTCAGTTCGAATCCCGCTCGGGTCAAATTTGTTTCAAAGAAGCAAAGAAACTAGCAAAAGCATTTAATGCCATTGGTGTAAAATCGAGTAAAACACCGAAGCCTTAGCTCTTAAATAATTTCAATTCACAGGCACAATACTTTGTATGTGCCACTAACTATGCTAACATTATTTAGTTAAATAAAGAACTTAAATTTTTTTAATATTTTACTAGAAACCCACTCAATGGTAAACGAATAAAAATAAATATTTTTAAATAACATTTGTTTCGGAGATTCAAATCTGGTGAACATTAAGACTTTTAGAGACGACTCTTATTTCTTCAATTCTTGTTTATTTCAGAGTGATCCATATCCCTAGTATTTCCTAAATCTCTGATTGACGAATGCTATCGAACACCTAGAAAGATCTGAATTAATGGACTGAGAATTCATTTAAGCTCTTTAAGACTAAAGAATTCTTTTTTAATTCTGAAAGTGTATCCGAAAAAACATCGAATAGGAACAAATTATTTTTTTGTAAATTTACTTCAGTCTCGATCAGAAATACAGAAGCATAATCTTCCATTTTTATTGGCATCATTTCAAATGATTTTTTGTAACTTTTTTTATTTTAGTCAGAGGGTAATTTTTTGACATTTTTGGAACATGATGCCGGACAGGGTAGGTGTTTTTGATGGGAAAAAAAAATTATTTAGGTTATCCCTAAAACATGTGGATTTTTTGGACCTAAAAGACGGATCCGGATTTTTCAACTGTTTCCTAAAAAGCTGATTAGGACCGAAAAAATTTAATTTTTCTCAATACATTTAACATTTTCCTTTTTAAGAAAGGATTCAAAAAGGAAATCGCCTCTTCGCTTGCGTATAATATGCATTCGAAATTTAGCTTTTTTTAGCTTAGCTACTCTGCTTAGATTAAAATTTGTAATGAAAACTTGATTTTTTAAATTAGGAACCGTGTTTTAGATGTAAGAAATCCGGATTCGTATTTTAGTAGGTATGATATGAGTCCGTGTTTTCTTTATTTTTTTTTTAGATCAAACTCAGAAATAAACTAAGATTTTTTTTTTTGTTTTGAAAAAGTTAACAATTAATTTAAAAAAAAAACAAATGTATTGGATGGTCAAAGAGCAAATTCAACTAAAATTATTTGTTTTAGTTGTAATTTTTCAACTATCGGTCACCACTCTGAAAATTTTATATTTCGAAATCAAATATCATCTAGTTTCTGAAATACTGTTTGCTCTCTTTTATTTTTTAATTTACTTTAGAATTGATCAATCATCACAAAAAAGGAACGATTTATTTTTTTTAAATTAGACGAATTTTGTAAAAGTTAAAATAAATTCGAATAAGTTTTCTGTTGGTCTTATAACGGATCTGCACATGTAACAAAGTGTAACAAACTTTGTTACACCATTGAGCAAAAACTCTACAGTCTAATTGCGCATTTAGCTTCAATACTTTTTAATAGTGTCCGTTTTTCTGAAACTTTGCATAAATTTAGCAGAGGTTGCTCAATGGTGTAACAAAGTTTGTTACACTTTTTTACATGCGCAGATTCATCATAAGACCAACAGAAAAAATATCATTTAAATTTTTCAAAATTGTTCTGATTCTTTGTACTAAACTTCACAATGCTTTTTTTCACTTAAAACTTTCTGTCAAGTTAATTAATTGATTAACAAAATTAGGAGAAAAATGATAAATAAGATACTAAAATTATTTGTGTCAATTAACAATTAAACCTCGAATAAGTTGAAATTTAGTATTTTTATTTTACCTGTAAATTATCCTACGAAAACCGAAAAGTCACACATTTAGAGAGCGTGGGAATTTTTTTTTGTTTAATGTCTCGAAATTATCTTCATTCACTTCCTATCTTTTTGACACAATGTTAAAGTATTATAGTAAAAAATCGCTGAAATTTTAAATAGATAGATGAATAAATGGAGAGTTAATCACTGATTTGTTTTTATATGCAAGTTCAGCACTTTGGAAAATTATTTCTCTTCGGTAGGAAAGGATACAAAATTAACTCTGTAAATTTTTGCCATATTGACCAAAGGAAATTTCATGAGAAAATTTTGATTTACCTTTTTCAAATAGGACAATCGAACTTGCATATTAAAAAAAACCTAATTAAAGACTGATTAATATACAGTCTTAGCATGTTGATTAACCTTGAACTTGACCTCGAAATATTTCGAAGACACAAAAAAGTGTTTCTAATTGTGAACATTTAAACTGAAAGTATTCAGCATCTGACAAAGAGTATTGTTACTTTGAATGGATCCAAGGAAAGTTAAGATTTGCTGCGATTTCTGAGAGAGCTGACAAAACTGAATCCTGTTAAATACAGAAAAACATTATGATCTAATTAAATATATGGGTAACAAGTACAGCTATAGAAAAAATTAATCAAAATTTATCTCGATAATGACCAGAATAAAGATCATCATTTGAAAGAGTTAACCTTCATGATTCAAATAAAAAACTAAAATTTTGAAATAAGTAATACTTGCACCCAGTAACTAAGCGAACATAAATAGCGTATTAGAAGACGGAAAATATACTTTTAAGTGCAATATCAATGATGTTTTAGTGTTGGCAATTTTTCCAAAGAAAGAAATTGCAGTAATGAAGCTTGGTTGGCTTGATTTTCAGAATCAAGGTATCCTGATGTTAACAATTAGTGTTCAAAGAAGGCTATCTCCTCAGACGACAAAAAAAAAATAAACAAAAAAATTTACATAGTAAAATAATTTATTTCACAAAAATAAATCTTATTCTCATCAAAATCAAAATAAAATGTTTACGATAAAATGGATTCAAAAAAAGGAAAAAAATTGACTCGTAAAATTCTATGTGTATTGATAACCAGCTTTGATTTGTCTTGACAAAATAACAGACAAAATAATACTTGTTAAATTAAAGAATGCAAACACTAACAAAATACTTCCAGCAATTTCAATTATAGTTCTTGATGCACCAATTATTTTTGAATTACATGGTGTTTTGAATAATTCATCTCTAACTTGAGTTTTACATCCTTTTTTAATGCAACAACTTTCCGGTGCTGCGATTGTATCATTTTCAAACATGTAATCACCAATTCCATTCCAACCACAACATTGAAAATGAGATTGAAAAAAATCTCTTTCACCTGGTTGTGTTGCATTCAAATTTAATTCATTTGCAAACACTTTTTCTACATAGCTGTCAAATTTTGAACTATTTTTAACACCTAGGCCAACAGCACCCGTTATAAATTGAATCAAAAATATCAATGACATTAAACCAGAGTAGACGTTAAGTAATGCATGACGATCTTTCATTGTCGAGTAGACTCCCAAAGCTCCCAATAAGAACACAAATATACCAAAAATAATACATATTATAGCCCCTTTTTTTAAAATTCAAAAATCAAAATATTTTCATTGAAGATTGACGGATTGAAAAAAAGTACCTGCTGGTAGAGAGTAGCCACCAATTGATCGTGATAAATTTTGAGTGTTAATTTTCGATTGAGTGACCGCACCTGCTATTAACATGATAAGACCACTTGCACACACCATAACATTTATGGTCAATAGAGAGTATTTTATACACTTTGATGTAGAACTCATTCTAAAAGTTTTTTTATTAAAAATTGATTACGTGGAAAAGAATCAACGAAAAAAAATGAAATAGAGAGAGAGAGAGAAAGAAAGAGAGACGTCATTTTTGTTATTTGATTTGAGATAAATAAAATTAAATTTTAAAAGTTATTTTATAACGAAAATCTTGAAATATAACAAGAAAACGATTGCTATAAAAATAACTTTGAGATTATGAAATTTGTATATGAGTAATAGTTTTATTTGGTAAGTTGATATTCTTTTAAAGGTAGAAAATGAACACATGCTAGATTGTTGAAAAATTTGAAAATTTCAGAGAGGCTTATCTTTTTTTGTTTCATGAAGTGAGAATAAAAAAATTTATTGCATCATTATGAGACAAAATGAAAATTTAAAAAAGACCTTTTATAGAAAAGTACACACACAAAATCGTCGACCTGATTAAAAGGATTCTTGTCTAAAAATAGATTTATTAGAGGGCTTGAATTTGTATGTTGTCGTCTAAAAATAAGAACTTGTTCCAAAAAAAAACTTTTGAAAAATAACCAAACAAAAAAAATTACTATTATTAAATGAAACCAATTGATCTGATGCTAAATAGCATCGGGACGCTCCGATTGCGTAGAAGACCTCCATATACTGCTTTTGATTAGCTCTTGAATATTTGATTTGAAAAATTATGAAATACCGATATTTTCAGTTGGAGATTGATGATTATCGTATTTCGTTGCTGCATATAATCTGCGACCTACCAAATATCCGGTTTTTGGACCTCCTCCAAAAACTACACCCAGTCGTAACTTTTACACGAAGGTGCAAAAAATAATTTTCATACAAGGTAAAGTAACATATTTAGACACCTAGTAAAGAAACTGATTTTTCAATTTTCAGTCTTAAAGGACCCTCATATACCCCCATAGTTATTGCATAAACACTCCATTTTGTATATATCAATCGAAAGCTCTCAACGAGGTTAACATAAATGTACAGTCATGTTATAGAGATGCAAATCGACAAAAAGATAGCATTTTTAATGAAAAAATCATTTTGTTTAAGAGATAAAACCACCTAAGCACAATATAAGGGGAAAGGAACGCGATAAAGGCTATTAAAACGTTCTCTCTAAAAATTGTAAACGTAAGCTTCAATACGCCTGTAGAAGCTTCGTCTTCTGCAAGCACCTCTAGTGAAAAACCTCTAGCAATTTACAAATCCGGCCTTTCACAATGCTCATTTCTGAAAGTTTGTGAAGAATTTGGAGAGGTAAGGGTGAAAATTTTAACTTTTTATACCAACAAAAACATGATAATCTTGTGTTTTCTAGACCGTGGATTTCATTAATTAGGTCGACAGTTGACAAAGTTTTGATCATCATTGGAAAATAAAAATTCATGAGCTTTCAGAAACGAGCATTGTGAGCGACCGAATTTGTAAATGCCATAATCGAGTTGCATTTAAAACACAAAACCCAACTCTAGATGAGAGCCAGTACATAATACATGTAAATGTAAATGGGACTGATTTATAACAGTACCAGACTTGAGAGTCGTGGTGACTTGCAAGCCGAGGGTTCCGAAAGGGGAAAATTAGCAGGTAAAGCTAATGAGTTTAACTTTTCTAATAATTGATGCAGGATTACCTCGTGAAGTTTCAAATTATAAAGGGCTTATAAAAATCTACAATTCTAAGATGTTAGAATCTCACTGGTTTTGCAAAGAAAGGGCAAATTTAATGAAAAAAAAAATTTTTGAAAAAATCTTTTATTTAGATTAAATTTTTTTCGTAATCATTAAAAACATTTTCTAAATAACTTCGCGTTTCGTTCGAGTCATCAAAAATAGATTTTATAGAGTTTTTACTCAAATCAAACATTTGTCTCAATGATAAACTAAAAGCATTAGAAATCAATTCATACTCTTTAGTTAAGCTAGTATCGAAAATTCCAAAATCATCCGTACATATAACCAGTGGATAGTCTATATTTTGGGTATAAAATTCAAAAAACGGATGATTCTCGATTACGTCAACACATTTTGTAATCAAATTAGATGTTGGACAAATTTCGATCGGAATCGGATTTTTGTGTAAATACTGTTTTTCGTCTTCAGTTAAACAAACAGAATGTCCGATTCGATTTGGTCGTATTTTTTTAAAAATAAAATCCTTGTCCATATCTTCCCATATCTCTGCTATATGAACTGTAGTCTTAAGTCCATACTCTCTGCATAATTCGAATAATTTTTCATAGTCTTTGAATGAATTGACATGTGGATTACCTGAAAAGTCTATACCAACAACATACTTATGGGAAAGCTTTCTCGCTAGTTCAACATTTTCAAGACCATCTTGAAAACCCTTAGCTCTATCAACCGATAAAATTAACCTCACTTTCATTGGATTTACTAATTGAAAACGTTCGATTACATTAATAACTGTTTCTAAATAATCTTTTTTGGAGTTTCTTAATTCTCCTGTTGTAGTGTCATAAATGTTTCGTGGTGTTGTTCTCAATTCTAAGTAAACACAATTTTCGGATTGAAAATCTTGTAATATCTCGTTGGTTACTTGTTCTAATATGTTTAGATTGTTTAAAAGTCGATGAAGAATACTGAATACTTGAAAACATTCGGTTAAACTACGATGATTTGTACAATTTGTTGATGGTTTACTCTTTAGGTCTTCCAAAAGAGCGATTTCGGATTCTAATTTTTCATCTTTGGTCGAGTTTGATTTTAGCTCTTCGGTCAAAAGTCTGAGGATTGTTGAACATCGAACAGAACCCGATAAATGAGCATGCAATTCTATTTTAGGTAATTTTCTAATTAATTCTGAGTTTGACATTTTTTTTTAATAATGAATATCAAAATTTTTATCGAGTACACGAAATTTTAAATGTCTTTGCAAATAAAAATAAACAAATTGTTACTTAAGGGCGTATATAAATAAAGTCTTAAAAAATTAGGTAAAATTGAACTCCTCGAGTCGTAAAATACAAGAAAGTTATGAAATTCTTTTTTTTTAGTGTCTCTACATGATTATTACTGCACGCCTCTGTCAGCAAGGAAACTCGGTAAGAGCCACAATATAATACTCTAATTATAAAGCGGTTAAACGACCTCCAATCATCGAAAGATACGAAAAGTCACAAATAACTAACCCATTTACTCAGTCAACAGAAAAATCATCCAGGATTAATGTATTATTGATGTCTGGTCAATGAAACGTTAAATTTAGGATTAATGTATTTTGTCTCACAGCAATTCAGCGTTCCATTTCAGCTCAATGAAGTTCAAGCATCTTTTGTTTGCTTATATTAATTCAAAACGGGTTAGAACGATAACAAAATTACTCTGGCATAAACAGCACAGTCAGATATATGTACCCATTACTTTTAAGGTATTTGGTGGATACGGGTTACCTGGAAAATTCAGATTTTGGGAACGGGTATTTTTGCGTATTTTGTTTTTCTTCGACAATAAGTTTTGTGTATATCCCTAAAATTAAAACCCACCCACAGACATAGAGATTCCCGATTTGGGATTCGAGTCTTGAAAGACTCGAGTCGGACTCGAGTCCTCAATAGGGACTTGAGTCCGAGTCTTTTTTTTTTTTAAAATTGGGACTCGGACTCGAGTCCAAGTCTTTGTTTAATCGCAGACTCGGACTCGGTTCGAGTCTTTAGAATTGTTAAAAGACTCGAGTCTTATAAAGTCAATTTTGCAAAGGAAAATTATAATAAATTAAGACATTAAGAAAACAAATCTTTTAAACGGTTTTAATTTTTTTTGTGTACAACCCTGGTCATTCAGAACTTCCAAAAATGAACGTTCATGAACCTTCCTGAACCTTTAAGAACATTCATGAACCTTCAAGGTTTTGAAGGTTCAAGAGTCCATGAAGCTTCATATTTCTTCATTTTTTTTCAAATTTGAAAATATGAAAATCTTAGAAAAAATCTGAAAAAAAATGAAAATTTTAGGAAAATAATGAAAATATTTGAGGATATTTGAACCTTCATTAACGTTCATGAAGGTTCATGAAGGTTCAGGAAGGTTCATGAACGTTCATTTTTGGAAGTTCTGAATGACCAGGGTTGTATGTCAAGAAATTGTATTTCATTTTGAACATAAAAATTAATTTAATGAAATAAAATCAAAGCAAAAAACCGCTTAGTTTCTCATCGCTTTTTTTATTATAACAAAGAGAAACGTTCTGATTGTTATTTTCTCTCATTTAGATTAGCATATTTTTTTAAATTTTCTATTGATCTATTGATAACTATCATGTCTAGCATCAACATTTAAAGTAAAAAAGTTTCTTAAGGACTCGAGTCTTTGGGATTCGAGTCCCAGATTTGAGACCGACTCGGATTGCGATTTACGAGTCTTTAAAAATTCGATTAGGACTTCGACTCGATCTCAAGTCTTTAAGTTGCGAAAGACTCGGATTTAGACTCGAGTCTTTTAAAAATTGACGAATCCCTAAGTCTGCCCACCCAATATTCCAAAATAAATGGGTAAATATGCCTGGGTACAGAGTAGTAAACAGCCTTGACTCTGTTAGGGCTTTTATTCCGTTCAAAATTGGAGATTTTGAAAGATATAATCGTCTACTGTGCGACAAAAGTGTTCCCTTTTTACTGTTCTAAAAGACTTCTCATTACGAAACTTAACTTTTTTTTTCTGTTGACTGTGTAAGCATAGATTGTTACGTTGAATTAACATCAAATTAAGTTGGAGAACGATTGTAGCGGCACCAAGACAAAACAACCGCAGACAATAAATTAAAATAAAGTACAAAGATGTAACCGAAATTAGAAAATTTATTAGTAATTTTTAAAAATTTTCTAGGATTTTCAAAAAACGAGCGACCGGGTTTGTTTCAACGGAATTTATTATTCGATTTTAGTTTAAAGTTGTTTGATTGACTATGCCTTAAAAAATAAAAATTAAAAAAAATGTTTTTTTTTTCATTTGACATAATTTACTTGAATTTTTAATCTGGACTAAATTGTTAATATCAAAAGTAAACCAATCACAATACGAGAACAACAATTCCAAATTTTCTTTTAAACTCAATTTATAAATTTTATCCTTTTGATTCTTTTCAATTGGTAAATCAACTAATTCAGGGGGTGACTTGTCAAATTTGAACAGAAGAAATAAATCCAAATTTATTTTAGTCGAATTGAATTCGTTCCTTAAGTAGAGTTGTTCCGATAATTTAAATATTTCATAACTTGATAAATTTTCTGTCCATTTAAAACCAAATGAATCAAATGTTACATTGAGCTTAAATTAAAGTTTATTATTTCTTTGAGTTGATATCGTGGAGTTCTTGGCAATCGAAGGCTAAAGTTTGTGATGAAAAACTGTCCGACGGCTTCGTTTATAAGGACCTTTTTTCTTAAAATGTTCAAAATAAAATTGTCGAATCAAACTTTTCTTTAAGCCTCTACCTGATCACTGTCCTCTTTGTCTAAATTAGTTGTTACAGGAACGATTTTTGCTCTCCCTAACGATGGTTCTTCACCAGCAACCACTTTTGCATTTCCAAGATATTTATTTAAGACATATATGCAAGGTTTTTGATAATTTTAAGACAATGGTTAGCAATTCTAAAAACAACCTAATGATCTTGGAAACGTTCTCAAGAGCTTTTTAGCTTTCATTTGATACCTCTAAATCAATGGTAGCTTTTCGAAATCAATAGTTCATGAAAGTTCACAAGAGGAAAACGTGAATGACCACAACTGTAACATGAGTTGGTCTTAGTTTATCGTAGATAAATATGTTAAAAAACAACGTAAAACGTATTGGGTCATTTTAAGAGACATGTCACTATAGTAGGGTATTCGGTTACAGGGGCCAAAGTTAAAAGTGACATTTCTTCACCATCTTAATAGGAAGGAATTTACAATTTTTGACCAAATATTCTTAATCTACGTGTAGAAAATCCCTAGAAAACATATACATCTATACAAAGATTAGAGAACGCTTTTGATTTTTTTGTTTCATTTATATTCAATGGCCGATAGTTCGTCAAAGGATCGGAATATCGTTTTGGTTTTTTCTTTAAGTCAAATATATACATTTTCTCCTATCGAATGAGCTCTCATTCATTGGTTGGCGACTTAAGTCAGTCTGGGCAATAAGTTATAAAAAAACAATTTTTTGTGAAAAATTTAGAACGATCTGAATTTCGACCTCGTACTCAGCGAAAACTCGACCGATCCTTATGAAATCTTTTATTTGAGCACAGAAACCTTCATTCAAGCCGAGGGAAACATATCAGACTTTTCGGTAGACGGGTTTTCAAGAAAATGTCTCCGGAGTATAATAAGCACCCGTAGGTAACCCCTGTGGACAGTATGAATACTGTAAGGTCAAGATAACTTGCACAATCGTTTCACACTATCGGGAGCGAGTTAAATAGGCTCAAATCATGTCTTGAAGCTTGACCCGACCTTCGTAAGAAAAAAAATTCTATTCCAAAACGTCTCTGTACTAGGCAGCGCCTTGGCAGAGTCTATCCCTAAAAGTTAGCAAATTAAGTCAAATAAAAAAGGTTCCAACCCATCTCATGCCATGAAAATTGAAGTGATTATTTTAATGTAAAAATATGTATGTTTTCTAAAGTTTTCCTACACTGGAAATTCGAATTGTAAATTCCTTCAGATTGAAGACTTAACATAAAAAAATTTTAACTCAACAAAGTCTATTAATAATTTAACGAATCTGATGTCGGTTTTTAATGCAATCATATAAACTCATTCTTATAAAAATGCGGTCTCTGAAAAAAAGATAGGTCAAAATTATAAAATTTTATAATGGCAAGTATTTTTTTCTATTATACTTTTTTGTGCTCATTTTCGAATTTAAAATGCCGAAAGGAAAGATATCTTTTTTAAATAAAAAATTCACTAATTGATATAAAAATGTTAGTACTTTTTGAATCCTAAATCATTTAGTCATAAAAATCATATTTGGTTCCTAAAATTAAGATAATTTCAAAACAGAACTGATAGAAAGTCTTTTTGTTAAGTTAATTTTCTAAATTTTCATTTTTCGCAAATCTTCATCTCTAGTAAACTTAATAAAAGATAAAAATAGATCAAGATAAATTCGTTTTTAATTTTTCCAAATTATTCTTAAAAAGTTTAAAAACTTCAATTTTATGTCATTTTGATTGTGTTTTATAGAAATTTATCTAATTTTTATAATGAACTCCTCGATATTCCATTGTGAAAAACATAAAGGTATGTGGTAAATTCTTTCAGAAGTAATTTAAGATTATTTATTTAAAATTTTGACGAGTAAATTTTTAGAAAAGTCCGATCTTATGAGACCAACTTTTTCGATTTAAAATCAAGATAATTAGTCAACAGTAACTAATTAAAATAGCGCAAGATTTGCATCGTTTATTTTTTTGTGTTTTTTTTATTTTTTATTTTTTAAATAAAAAAAATCAAACAACACTGTTTGTTCTTAATCAATATTATAAAATAAATTAAACTAAGGTTGTCTCTCCCTAAGTCAAATAAAGTTTTAAAAGACCATAAATAATTTGAATCAACGATTATTGGTGACTGCTATATCGAACAACTGAAATTTTAACAATTGAATTGTTTTGAAGTAAATTTTTATAATTAAACTAATCAAGGTTCTTGTCTAAATTATCTTTTTATTAGAAGCTTAAATCGTTTAGAATTGATTCTAAAATTCAATGCTGTTACCATTTTATATGGCTAAGTGCGTAAGAGAACAAAATTTTGCCTTTCTTTAAGGTCAAGTATACGTGTCTAAGCGTCAGTAAGACAACAGGTCTATTTCTATGTTTATTTAATGTTATTCGTATAAACAAAGCTGAATGGCTCGTCGAGAACAAAGTTCATTTATTAGAAATAAAGTATCAAAAGCTAAGTCAAGCGCGACTTGTAAATTAAAATGATTCATAATAAATTTTCAAACATTTCTTGAGTCCAAGCGTTTCTGTTCAACACGACGTGTCATAATTAAGAAAAAGCGAGTATCAATAAGTCTTTCCAAATGGTTTGTTGAAAGAACATTAAGAAAAAGTCGCAAGTTTGAAATTTACTTGTAGAGACTTAAGATTCAAGTTGAAGCTTTCATAAAAATTGTATAAATGTAACTTTTAGAAAATCTAACAGTTAAAAAAATATCATAACTTGAACTTTTGAAAGTCAATAAATGATTAAAAGAAACAAGAGGAAGTTTATTAATCTTTTTTTTCAACAAATAAAATAAATAAATTTTTCTTTAAATCTTAAACAAAAAATCAAAAAAAATACATTTAAATTTGTGATGAATTCGAACACATTTATACAATTTTTATGAAAGCTTCAACTTGAATCTTAAGTCTCTACAAGTAAATTTCAAACTTGCGACTTTTTCTTAATGTTCTTTCAACAAACCATTTGGAAAGACTTATTGATACTCGCTTTTTCTTAATTATGACACGTCGTGTTGAACAGAAACGCTTGGACTCAAGAAATGTTTGAAAATTTATTATGAATCATTTTAATTTACAAGTCGCGCTTGACTTAGCTTTTGATACTTTATTTCTAATAAATGAACTTTGTTCTCGACGAGCCATTCAGCTTTGTTTATACGAATAACATTAAATAAACATAGAAATAGACCTGTTGTCTTACTGACGCTTAGACACGTATACTTGACCTTAAAGAAAGGCAAAATTTTGTTCTCTTACGCACTTAGCCATATAAAATGGTAACAGCATTGAATTTTAGAATCAATTCTAAACGATTTAAGCTTCTAATAAAAAGATAATTTAGACAAGAACCTTGATTAGTTTAATTATAAAAATTTACTTCAAAACAATTCAATTGTTAAAATTTCAGTTGTTCGATATAGCAGTCACCAATAATCGTTGATTCAAATTATTTATGGTCTTTTAAAACTTTATTTGACTTAGGGAGAGACAACCTTAGTTTAATTTATTTTATAATATTGATTAAGAACAAACAGTGTTGTTTGATTTTTTTTATTTAAAAAATAAAAAATAAAAAAAACACAAAAAAATAAACGATGCAAATCTTGCGCTATTTTAATTAGTTACTGTTGACTAATTATCTTGATTTTAAATCGAAAAAGTTGGTCTCATAAGATCGGACTTTTCTAAAAATTTACTCGTCAAAATTTTAAATAAATAATCTTAAATTACTTCTGAAAGAATTTACCACATACCTTTATGTTTTTCACAATGGAATATCGAGGAGTTCATTATAAAAATTAGATAAATTTCTATAAAACACAATCAAAATGACATAAAATTGAAGTTTTTAAACTTTTTAAGAATAATTTGGAAAAATTAAAAACGAATTTATCTTGATCTATTTTTATCTTTTATTAAGTTTACTAGAGATGAAGATTTGCGAAAAATGAAAATTTAGAAAATTAACTTAACAAAAAGACTTTCTATCAGTTCTGTTTTGAAATTATCTTAATTTTAGGAACCAAATATGATTTTTATGACTAAATGATTTAGGATTCAAAAAGTACTAACATTTTTATATCAATTAGTGAATTTTTTATTTAAAAAAGATATCTTTCCTTTCGGCATTTTAAATTCGAAAATGAGCACAAAAAAGTATAATAGAAAAAAATACTTGCCAATACTATTTGATTGAAAACACTGTAAATAGCTTTATGTAAATTGTAGAAATTACAACTTGGCACATCATAGTTACACAAAGTTGAAAATTTAATCATATACGATTTACATTGGTCTATTTTACTTTGACGAGGTTGTATAACTATATCTTTAATTAGAACGTCTCCATTTAATTTTATTAATAAAAACATGTCTAAAATTCAAGTTTAAAAAAAATTAAATTTTATCGAACCTTTAAGAATTACTTACTGTTATTGTTCTCACGATTGTTTTCTTGGCTAAAAGAATGTGTGTGACCGGACTTATTTTTCATAGCTAACCAAACTAATATAATTACAACACTAATAAAAGCAATTAGAACAAAAAAGAAGACTAAAATTCTGCAATTTTCTGTTTGATAGGCCTTTGGTAAAATATTATTGTTTTGAATCGTAGGATTTTCCATTCGCACAGAATCGGTATTTCTTTCAAAACTAACATAATCATTGGTCATTGAAAAATCTTCATTAATGTGATTAAAATTTTGATTGTTATTCGATTTTACTTTATTTATTAACTTTTTGAACATTTTTTTTTATGACGATGAATTAAAAATTTCCTTTTTTTTTTAAAAATGTTAAAACCAATTTTTGTTACGCTTGATTATTTTTTTTCTTATTCATCAAAAGATTCAATTGTTGCTGCAGAAACAAAAAAGAAAACAAAATTAGCAAGTCGTTGTTGTTTTATGTTTATTTTATGACTCGATTCGACGAAAGGCAAGTATTTTTTTTAAAATAAAATTATAGTTTTAAATGATAAAATAAAGCATTAAAATTTAAACTTAATTTGAACATGAATTAGGTTAAAGATGTTTTATTCAAATAATTGCTCACGATTATTCATTAAAATTAAAAATATGTTTGAATATGTTTGGAGTTTATTCTTGTAATTATTTCTGTTCAAGTTTTAAAGACTGAAAATATTCAGGACCTGTTTACAAACTAATCCTGGGAAAATAACGAAATCTTTTTAAAGGCCTTAAACTTTTAAATCAGATTAAGTTATTTTTTAAAACGATTTTGACCCATGTCAAATTCTCCTGAGAGATCTCAGAGAGATAATCTGAGAACAAAATTAAGGAGATTTTTTGTAGAAAAAGAAGAGAAATAAATGAGAAAAAAAATTAAAATCGGAGATTCACGTAGAGGCTTATGAGAATTCTCTGAGGAAAAAAAAGTTGAAGTCTCAACGAGAAATCGATTTGAGAAAAAGAAATCTTTATTTCTTTTAGATCTCTTAGAAATCTCCTTGAGAAAAACTAAAGATTTTAAAATAAGATGGCTTCTCTTTTTGATTATTTAGGACTCCAACGAACAAGATAAGTGAGGGCTTTGATAATTTTAAGAGGTATCATACAAGTGAAACACTAAAATCATGATAGTTGCGTTAATAAACTGGAAAATATTTGATTGGTCAAAATTGTCCAATAAAAACGTTAATTTGAACTTAAATTTATTTTTTCTAAAAATTTGACCTTAACTTTTTTTTAAATTTTATTTTTGGTATAAAAAGAAATTTCAAAAAATAAAGTTAGAAATTTAAGATGTTAATTTTTTGGACCATGTCAAATATGAGAGGTATGTTAAAAATTTTACTGTCAAACTTGTAATGATAAATGGCCATTTAAATTTTTTTTTAATTAAGTGCATAAAGAAAAGTTTAATCGCTAGATTTTTAAATCTTTTTTGACAATAAAGATAAATCTTAGAATGAATAAAATTTGAATTAGCTACTTATACACCTAATTTTATTTTAAAAATCTATGATGTTTATCAAAAATCTCTTTAAAAAATCTTTTAAATTCTAACATTTTATTGAGTCTGAATAAATTTTCTTAAAATACTCGATTTTTTCTTGTAACTCTTCTTGATATTTAAATTGATTCTTGATCCAATATAAACTTAAAATATTTGAATCTGCTTGAGAAAATATAAAAATTCTAGAATCTTTCCCTTTAAAGCATTTGATTAAATTCTGAATGATTCAAATTAAAACGAATAATACGAAATATAATCTCTTTGGGTAATTTTGCCAATGTAATTCTTATTAAATCTATATGTGTTCTCATTGGATCTTGATGTACCTCTTAAAGAGAAATTCTTGAGATTCTCGAAGAGATCTATAAAGGACTGACGCTAGATATTTCTTCAGTATCGAATGTGAAAAATGAGAGATCTTTTAGAGAAAAAGGTTACAAAGATCTCCAATAGATCTCTACATAATCTTCTAGAGTTCTCTAATTTTCTCCGAACTTATCTCTTTGAGATCTCTTGGGAGACTCAGGGAAGAATTTGACATGGGGATTTACAACTAAATCCATTTTTCTGTTGAATGATCCTATCAATACACTTTTGGTACCTTTAAAGTAAATGCCAAAACACCTTCAACTACCTTATACTTCTAAGTGTAAATGCTTAGATATACAATCTAACGGATCTATGCCAAGTAGAAGGTACTAAAATATCTAAACTTCAAAAAATTGTCTAAATTATTTTTTGCAATCTTCGTCGTTTAACGTAAAAACAACTTAAAAATTACGTCAAAAAAAGTAAATTTATTTATGGTTAACCAATTTTTGTTTAACGTTGTTTTGGTTAACCATATTTGGTTAAATGGCTAACCAAGCTTAACCAGCATCACTATGAAAAGCTTAAAAATAAATTTAATTTTTTTGACGTAATTTTTAAGTTGTTTTTACGTTAAATGACGGAGATTGCAAAAAATAATTTAGACAATTTTTTGAAGTTTTGATATTTAGTTCGAATCAACGCTTTGGTTTTCGTGATACCTTGGTGTCCTTCGTGTGCAATCTCGATCACCTTATCTATCAAGGACTCGGGAATAACTATCAAATTATTTCTCACCCCATTACCAGTTACCGACAACTCATGAAAAACATTGTCGTAATTCACAGATTTACGACTTCTAAAATTAAATTTAGATCCTCTTAATCTTAAAATTACTTCTTGAAGAGCTGGATCCTCTTTTGTAGACATAATAATTTCTTCATGGTTAATTGTTCGAGGGATTGGTTGTTCAAACAAGTAGTTAACATACAACTCAACACTTTCATTATCGTCCAATTTAACCGACTCAACTGGCTTTCTCGAGAGATAGTCAGCTGGGTTATCTTTCCCTGGTCTGTGAATAACGGTGAAGTCATACTCATTCAGCCGAATTGACCATCTCTCAATTCTTGCTTGGGTTCTTCGACCGTTTCGTTTGAATATGAATTCTAAGGGTTTGTTATCGGTTGAGATCTTGAATCTTCTACCGTACAGATATAAATGGAATTTCTCACATCCCCACACGATTGCTAAACACTCTTTCTCGATGTGAGCATATCACCTTGCTCTTCTGTTTCCTCCGTAACACAGTTGACTCTCTTTTAAACCTACCTTCCGGCTTTGGACCTCTAAACCTTGTCTGATCATTTCCATTATCAGTGTTTTTATTCGAGCTCCTACACACTGAACTAAAATGATTCAGTCCTTGGCACTTCTTACATGTTTTCCCTTTCGCGGGACAATTATTTGCTCCTGGTTTATGGTTGAAGACACAGAACCCACATTTCTTTTCTTCATCAACAGTTGCCACCATCCTTGGTTTCTCCTCTAGGATCTGACTCGACTGTTGTTTCGCTATTTCCATGTTTCTCCCAAGCTTGATCAAATCATCTATGCTTATATCGTCTGTTAACGCTCTAATTCTTAGAGACTCCGAAAAACAACCTTGAATGATTCTTGATTTTATTTCGGAATCAACATTGGCAAAATTACAATTCTTGGCTAACATTCTAAGCCTATTTACAAAAACGTCAAACTGCTCAGTTCGACCTTGTCGCGCTTGAGAAAATACATATTTCTCATACTCAACATTTATCTTCTCAACGAAAAATCCATCTAACTGTGTGACAACGTCAGCATATTTATGCTCATTCTTGGCAACAGACTGGTACATATCAAAAACTCTCTCACCAACATGGTGTAAAAATGAAGCCTTTTTTATAACATCATCAATCTCAGAAAACTTCTTACCACTCTTTGCAACCATAAAATTCTCGAATCTAATCTTGTAAGTAGACCATCTCGTACCTACACTGGAAATATCAATATCCGGATTGAATGAACCGAAACTTCCCTCCATTCTTAGCTCACTGCGCCAGATGTAATATCGTTAAAATTAAGAGAGATGTTTTGTTTTAACAATTTATTCAAATGACTCGAGAATAAAATAAAAATATAAAGTTTTTATAAAGACGCTTGTTTGCTTGTTCGAATAAAAGCAAACAACTTATCCCTTTCCAAAAATAACTGTTTGTATTTTCTAAAAAGTTTCTAACATTTGTAATTTCATAAACACGAGTTTAACTAAAATTTTACTAAAACAACTAAAGCTTACTAAGCTCAATACTGGGGATACTACAAAAATCAACAAAACTAATTTCAAATTTTAAAAAAAAAAATTTGGTTTAAGACGTGATTTTAAGATGCAAAAAGTCTTTCGGAGTCTATTTATTAATACTTAAATCTTGATTCTACAAAACCTCATAAAATTTAATTTTTTTTATGAGATAAATTAAACCCATAAAAAAAACCAAGAATACGATAATCTTGACTAGTTTAAAAAACCAAACAAGTTGTCGTTTAAATAAAACTTGTTGTTTTTTTCCTCAAATCTCTAATTTTTTGTGATGAAAATGATGATGAAATGATTACGAAAAAAAAACTAATTAAAATAAAGATTAGAAAAGAATATTGAATATTATCACTTAGATTAAATTTCAAAAAAATTTTTTTAAATTCTTCAATTGACTCAAGCTCGTTCATTACGTCTAAAATTATGAAAAATTCTAAAAATTTGACAAACACAATCCTGTACGTTTGGTTTTTACTTTTAATAATATCTTCGATTCTAAACTCATTGGTATTTACGTATCCAAATTGGTTGGGTTACGCTAAACGTACTCAATCGCATGATCAAGTTATATTTGGTCTATTTAGTTATTGTTTTTATTTTAATCAACCATTAAATATAACATTTTATTACAAGAGTCATTTTGAATTTTTTAAATGTTACAATAGTTTTGTTGAAACAAATGGATTTTTGAATATTTATTTTAAAATATCGTCGTACTTGGTCCTATTTGCGGCTGTTTTAAGTTGTTTGTGTGTTGCTTTTTGTTTTTTAAGTGTTTGTATTGACCTTAAACGAGTAATACTCATAAATAATGTAGCTCATTCAATCATTGGTAAGTTCATTTTTTATAAACAAAATTAGACTGGAGTCCAGCGAACATCCGTCATATTTCAAATTTTTTAGGAAGATCCATTATCGTTCATAAAGTTCTAAAAATTCACACTTTTTAAAAATAATATCAAATTCGTAATCTAAACATATGAAAACCAAACGGGTGTTCTAAAATGGGCCTCGCCATTTTAGAAAAAAAACATAAACCGATAATCGGAAACCAATGAAACTTTCTTGTTTTTAAAAAACCATACGCTTTTCTTGAGGAGAATTCCTTTTTTTTTGGAAAAAATGAATTTGATTGACCATTCGTTAGGGATATGCTCAAGACATGGGTTAGGAGAGTTGAGGGCCACCCACCTAGGATCTCTCTAGAATCGATTAAAGATTACTATTCATGCAATATTATTGATGAATATCATAATACCCAGACTATACAGTAAAACGATTTGTGTTTTCTAATTTTTTCTTTCCAAGATTCTGTGGTCCCCCATAACTGAAGTGGGTAGTCCTTGACTCCCCTAGCCTCGTGTAGAAATCATTTTTATTCATTACTCCATTCTCAAGGATTAAAATACTTAGGGGTATCCAAAAGTTTTGACGTTTTCATCAATAATTCATTTAAAAAAATTTAAAAAAAAAAAAATTTTTGCATAACCATGTTTTCCATTTTATTAGCTTTCTAATGTGTGGTCGCATCAACATATTGAATATGTATTTCAAAAGTTTCAGCTCATAATTTGAAACTCACATTTTTCAAAATTTCAAAAATGAATAAGGAGCACGTAAGAAGCTATATTTTGATCAGTTATAAGTTAAATATTAGAGCAGCAGTAATCCATTCCGAACTTATGGCATCAATGGGAGATAGTGCTCCTTCTAAACGTACTGTCGAAAATTGGGTTGAACGTTTCAAGAGTGGCGTGGAGTCAGTCAACGATATTGATCGAATTGGGAGGCCAATTACAGCGACTAATTCTTCAAATGTTGATCGAATTCGACGACTTGTTGAAAAGAACCCGAGGATATCTATACATTATATTGAAGCTGAGACAGGCCTGAGTTATGGAACAATTGGAGGGATCTTGCACGACCATTTAAATTTACGTAAATTATCCTCGCGTTGGATCCCCCATGAATTGAATGAGAATCAACAAAAAAAAAGGGTTGAGATTTGTCGCAAAAATTTAGAACTTTTAGAGACCCAAAGATGGCGTTTATGTGATATAGTTACAGGGGATGAGTCATGGATTTACCACCGTAAAATTGGGAACAAAGCATCTAATTCGAGCTGGGCTCCAAAGGGCCAAAGTCCGCAAACTGTGGTAAAACGCAACCAATTTGAGCCGAAATCAATGGTGTGTGTTTTTATTAAAACAACAGGACCTGTTTTAGTGCATGTAGTTCCTAGGGGACAGTCTATAAATAACATCTATTATGTTTAAAATGTCTTAGGTCCTCTTATTGAGATCTTAAAATCGCAAAGACCAACATCAGGTACAAAAAATATGAAAATTTTGCATGACAATGCTCGACCTCATGTTCATGAAAACGTCAAGAACTTTCTCAATACTAATCACATGACCATAATCGACCATCCGGCTTACTCCCCAGACTTAGCTCCATGTGATTTTTGGTTATTTAACGAAATTAAAAAACGCTTACCCGATCGTACAAGTGAAGAACTCTTGGAGTCCCAAATTACAGAGATACTTAATTCGATTCCTAAAGAAGAGTTTCAAAGGACCTTTCAAAAGTGGACTGAGCGGATGAAACTTTGTATAGAAAATCAAGGCAATTACTTTGAACACCTAAAAAAATAAAATCGATAAAAAAATTTTTTTTTCGTCTTTTTTAACCCGAACGTCAAAACTTTTGGATACCCCTAAGTATTATATAGATCTTAACATTCATATGTCCCGTTCCGGTTGAAAATTCTAAATTTCACCCAGGTCAAGGTAAAAAAGCTGTCTATTTGTAGTTTTTATTTCTTTACTTTTGGATGAAATGAGCTAATAACATCAAAATTTGTTATATTTTTTTAGACAGTCCCTTAAAAAAATGTCTCTTCTAGGCTTTCAAATATGGAGTTTTGGAATATGAGGTGAAAAATCACTTTTTAAGATAGCCCAGACATTTTGCATTTCCGGATCCCAGAACCCTGGGATAAAATCCAGCACTAAATTATTATTAATAATTAGAGTTAATTTAAGTTTCGTGGCCGAAAGTTTAGTCCTTTATAATTAGCGATAAAAGTATTGTCAAGAATGGTTTTTATTTAGAAAATTTTTGACAGTTTCAATGTCTTCGACATTTTAATTAAAACTCATTTTCATAAAATTCAAAAATATTTTACTCCTTAGGTATCCTGATTATATCAGGATGTTTAGTCTATCCAATTGGATGGTCTGATTCAATGATCAAAGAAATATGTGATTCAAAAAGTTATTCATTGGGAAAATGTGAAATAAAATGGACATTTATTTTGGCTATCATTCAATCATTTAGTTCATTTTTGCTTGTTTTTATTGGTATTATTCTTCGCAAAAAATACAAAATTATCGAATGGAAGTCCAAAATTCGAAATTCAATCAAATCAAACCATGTACATGGAGTAAATAACGGTATGCTTCTTTTCTTTAAAGTTATACTCCAAGTGGAAAAATTCCAAAAGACCTCTAGTAATTTAATTAATTTAAATTTTTTTGAAGACGTTTCAAATCAAGATTACGGATTTTCGTTTCATTAGCAAAAAAAATGTATTTTTTTCATGGTTGATTCGAAAAAAAAAATATTTTAAAAAAGTTGAAACAAATCACAACATATAAATGTCATTTTGTTTACCCAGACACGAAAATAAAAAATCTCCTTAAATTAAAAATTTACATAATAAAAAGTTTTGTCAGTAATATGTGGATTTTTTTTTTTGATTTAGATTTTCGATCATGTTGAGTTGTTTCTAAAACAAAATTGATTTTTTTCCATGAAATTTGAATATAAAATTTACTGTTAAAGCAATTATTGCGGTTCATGAAACCAACTTTTCAGACATTCCAATTCCAAATCATCTTATACGAGCATAATAAAATATCAACAGACATCCCTATAAAAAAAATGTCAAAAAATTAAATCAAAAATTAACAAATCTATTTTTGTAAATGTTAACACTTGTTAATAATGATAAAATATAAATTATAGATAACTTGGTGTTTGCGGTATTTTTCATAATTAAATAAAATTTATGTATTTTAAAGTTGTTGAAAAAGGTCTTAACATAATCTTGTCGTAGTTACATCTTTCTTTTTGAGACATTTTCTGAAAATAGACCTGAGGGTCGTTCTGCTCATTTAACATTGCAAGGCTGGCTAAAATAGGAATATTTTTAAAAATACAATCAAAATGGACACTTGAAAAACATACACCTGGGTGTATTTTAGAAAACATACACCCAGGTGTATTTTAGAAAACATACACCCAGGTGTAACTTTTACACGAAGTAAGGTATGCAAAAAATTATTTTCATAAAAGGTAGAGTAAATGAAGGGCTACAAAATTATACCATATTTAGACCCGATGCGAAGTTATTTTGAAAACTGAGTTTTCACTTTTCAGTATTAAAGGACCCTCATATACCCCCCTCCCCCATAGTTGTTGTATACACCTACCATTTTTTATATATCAATCGAAAGCTCTCAATAAGATCTACATAGATATGTAGTCCATTTTTATCTGGATGCTCGGTTGTAGAGATACAGATCGGAAAAAGAAAATGGCATTTTTTAATGAAAAAATCTTTTAAGACAAGGATAAATTATTGTATCAGAAGTAAAACTACCTAAACATAATAAATATGAAAGCTAAAAAGCTACCATTAATACTGGGACCATTGCCGATGGGGAAAAAAATTCTCTAACGCAATACACGGATAAAAACGGCAAAATAAGGGAATTTTTCGGTCAAACGGCATCTCCTCCTAGGCGAGCCACAATACCCAAATTTTTTTTTTGATCTGATTAAACAAGAGGCGATTCTTTACAAATCTCAGTATTTACTTTTTTTATTTTATACATATACATTTATACATTTTTTATTTTTATTTTATTATTGTATACAACAACTATGGGGGAGGGGGGTATTTGAGGGTCCTTTAAGACTGAAAAATGAAAACTCAGTTTTCAAAATAACTTCGCATCGGGTCTAAATATGGTATAATTTTGTAGCCCTTCATTTACTCTACCTTTTATGAAAATAATTTTTTGCATACCTCACTTCGTGTAAAAGTTACACCTGGGTGTATGTTTTTCAAGGGTCCATCAAAATAGCAAAAAATATACGGAACTAATTAAGGAATTCGATCTTTTTGGAAAAAAAAAACTAGAATATTTTTTAAAAAAGTTCAAGATACAAGGATGTCATCAATTATGAAATTTGATATCTTTAAAATTTGAATACATGAACATACCTTTATATGAATAAAAGGATATTATAAATTCAATATTTAGAAATAGAATTTATAAAAAAAGAGCTTCGGTAAATCATGATATATTTTTTAAACAAAATTTGTTTTTTCTTAATTGATTATTATGGATTGTTTATTAGAAAAAATCTTTCTTAGTAGTTCGTCTGCTTTGCCTTTTTGTTAGATTTTTCCTTTATCGACGACTATTTTTTAATGATATTTTTTTCCGGTGATTAATCTGATAGAAAATAACACTTAATTTAAAAATTAAAAGCCAAGTAGTTAAAAAATAACTGCGATTCGGTAAGCCGAGTTAACCCGTGAGGCTATGGGAGTTTTTTGAAATCTTACCAAATAACATTTATTTAACCTTTCATCAAGTTTTGCTTTGAAAAACATTCTTTGGTAAACTGTTCAAATCTTTAACGACTCTATTTGTGATATAGTTATAACAATTCTTAATGGGTTTTTCTTCATTTTGGAATGACGCCCTTAAACAACATTGGCATCCAGAAATTCTTCCATATCATTCATTCCAATGATTTTATTTGTCTCACCCGAAGCGTAGTTAATCCTTGCAACCGAAAAAAACATCCAAATAATGACATTTTTTAGCTTACTTAAAGTACAAGGTACTACCATGTATCTATATTTTTTATTAGAATTCTTAAAATACCTATTTATGCACATTTTTTTCACTTAGATAGTGTAAACTATGATACAATATTGTATTCGTGTCGAAAATAAACGCTATTAACTGGCAAAATTAAGTTTTAATACTTTTCAAAATACAATTCAAAATACTATTCACTTTTTTCTGAGAAAAAGAAGTTACATTTGCATTTTTCTTTTTAAAAAGTGAATAGTATTTTGAAAAGTATTAAAACTTAATTTTGCCTATTAACTTTGTAAGTTTATGAGTCTATAACCAAACATCCCAGCCAAAAATTGACTGAACATCTATTTAAATCTAGCCGATATATAAAAAATGGTGGGTGAATACAACAACTATGAGGGTCATTTTACGACTGAAAAATGTCAATTTTCCAAAATAACTTCTTTTAGGGTCTATTGTGTAGTCCTTCATTTACTCTACCTTTTATAAGGTTCGCGTCATACAAAATTACAGCACAATCTTAATCGACCATTTCCGATATCATATTCGTAATCTACGTATATGAAAACCTAGGAAATGTTCATAATTGTTTGCCACTTTGTACATTTGAATTAAGTCACTCCTTAATCTTCTTGTTCTTAGATTGGTTCTTAGATTGGCCTTGACAAACGTTGTTGATAATTCAAATTACGTAGTTCTGGAATCATCTTAGTTTCTCTTCGTTGAACTTTCTCTAGCTCATTTATATCTCTTTCTAAATATGGACACCATGAACTGACAGCATACTCCAGGTGCGGTCTAACCATAGAACAATACAATAACTTGATAGTCTCGCTGCAAGGATATTTAAAAGCTTTCCTAATCATACCCAACATTCGGTTCGCTTTGGCTGTTACATTTTTGACTTGTGTGTCCCATTTTAGATCGTTTTGTGTGTAAATACCCAAATCTCTTTCACATTTTGACTTAGTTAGTGGTTTCAATCCGATCGTGTAATCAAACTCGGGTTAGGATTACATTTATCTACATTAAGCTGAGTTGACCACAACTTTGACCACTCGCAAACCTTATAACCTGAAATTTTTGACTGCTGATATGATCTTCGTGTCATCAGCATAAGCTTTGCAACTGTTTTGTAAAAGGTTCCTAATATTTATTAATAGCCTAATATTTATTTTCCCAAGCTCCCTAACATTTTTTTTAAGATAATTTTTAGTTTAAAAAAATATAATAAATGGGTTATCAGCTTATTTAAAAAACTATGGTTTATGGGTTGGTGCACCTTATTTAAACATTTTCTGAAAGAGAAAAAATTTTTGTACAAGATTAAGTATTTTTTATGATCAATGTTTCTACACAAAATTTCTACACAAAAAGAATTTTTTGGTTTTTTTTAAGCTTTTTTTGATTCTGCTCGGAGAAATGACTCAAAACCCCCCATTTTTTTATTAATATTCTGAAACTAAACAAAATATAGAACAAATATGTGACCTATGTGAAGAAAAATCTCAGTTCTCAGATATTCTCGGTTCTTAGAAACTTCTGAGAACGAAAACATTGAAAAGTCAATTTTGGCGCGAGAAATTACATTTTTTCTTAGTTTAATTCTTGGACAGAATGATCTTGGATTGACTATTTAATCCATTTCAAAATCTTTAAAAATCAGAAAGAAAATTCATTCTCAAATGTTCATCTTCTAAGAATATCCTAGAAAAACTAAGAACAACGGAGAACAGAAAAAGTTTTTGTTCTCAGAAGTTTCTAAGAACCGAGAATATCTGAGAACTGTGATTTTTCTTCACATAGGTAAAAATGTGGTTCTACTTTTTTCAATTTATTTTTACTATTTGAATTATCGAGGCCGAGGAAAATAAAAAGAAATCAAAAATCACTAAGATGGTGGTTTTTCATATTTTTGACCATAAATTCGCAATGGCTATTTATTTTTTTTTCGACAAAATTACTGATTGAAACACTAAAATTACTAAAAAAAAAACTTATTTTTCAGAATATACTTTACAATTATTGTGTATTCCAAGATTTCTTATGCATAATAAAATTTCTAACTCATTACTATTTTTCTGATTGATGTCAAATTGTTTACAAAATTTAGTTCAAAATGATTGAGATTGATATCGATGGTTTGTTTGATTTAAATGATGAAAACGCACCTGAAAGTCAAGAGATTGAAGAAGTTTACTCCGAAGATGACAGCGAGGTTGATGATGATGATGAAGTTATTGAAGGCGACGATTTAAAACGAACCGAACCTAAAATGTTAAGTATAAATATTTACTGTCTGATGCAGCAAAAGCAATATCGAATGGCTTCGAAAAAGTTTATGGTAATAATTATGGACGTATTATGTGTTGGGCTCATGCAGAACGTGCTATGGACCTAAAACTCACAGTGGACGATGACACGACAAGAACCCGTTTTATGAAAGACATATTCAACCTTCAACTGAGCCTTTCAGAATCAAAATTCAAACTCGGTTATAAATTGTTACGTGAAAAATGGGAAGTAAACGAAGATTTGGAAGGTATATCTAAGTATTTCGATAATTATTTTCAAGTTGAATGGATTGCAAAAAATCCGGGTTGGTACGAAGGTCTCGCATACTCGTATCCAAGTACCAACAATGCTCTGGAGGCAACAAATGGATCAATCAAAAAAGTACACACTTTTCGAGAGCGAGTTCCTTTTTCTCAATTTATAGAGCGTTTGAAAATAATTCTATTCAGATGGTCTAGTGATCGTGGCACTATACGTATATTCGAGTACGAGCCAAAAATATTGGATGACAACTGGTTACAAACAATTGAATTTGTTAACTCAAAACCAAAACCCAAAATATTTTATGAAAAGAGTGAAGACGTTTATCTACTGAGTGAAGATCAATCGGCTGATTTCCAGAAATTTATAGATTTGTTGGATTGTGATGAAGCTTGCTATTCTAGTGGATGTGAGCTAGTTGGTGAATTGAATTTTGATGATTACATTAATTTTACAAGTTCTATTAGAATGGTTCGCCTGGACAAACAAAACTGGAAGTTCTCAACTTGTACTTGTTATGAATATTTTAAGGTGTACATGTGTAAGCATATGATGACGATTGCGTTGACCAAAAAGTTAATAGTAATTCCAGAAAAGTATTACGATTCTATAATCGGCTCTAAGCCCAAACCAGGGAAGAAAAAAAAGGCGAAAGCTTGGCATTTTATACAAAATGATTAAATTTTTTTTATTTATGTATTTTGATTGACTTAAGAAAAATCTGTAATTTTGGAATAAATCTTTATTTTTATTTAAAATAAGTAATCGTAACTTAGTACGTGTAAAATTAGAATCATCAAGTAAAATTGGTGATTCAATCAGTAATTTTAGTTATTAAAAATTAACATGCCATTCGCAATCCTCATGTAGGAAAACCCTGGAAAATAAACACGATTATTGGATAAAAAAATTCTTTCAATTTTCCAAAAAATTACCTTTTTTGAACCATTTTCAGCACCCAAAATCGAATATTTTAAAAAACATGTTCTTTATGAAGAATTTTATGTTTTCCTAGGTTTACATATACTTAGATGATATCGGAAATGGTCGATTAAAGCAGTGCTGTCATTTTGCGTGACGCGAACCTTAAAAATAATTTTTTCCATTTTTCACATTGTAAATGTTTTTCAGTGGTATAAATTTTTAAAGATTAAACTTTACCAGGTATTTTTTTAATCCGATTTCATACTGTTTCTTTTATAATTAACGAGCAGGATTACCTTTTTTAAACTAGTTTTTAGAACAAAATTTGACGAAATTTTAAAATATAACATCATTAACAAATATAAAATAATCTTGGAATCCTATTAGTTAAATAAGAAGATTTTTTCACCTCTAAGCGAAAGGATAAATCTTTAACATTAAATGGATATGCCATTTATATTTTTAATTAAATGGGTATTAAAATTTAATTATTATTTTTAATTAAACAAATCCAATTTTTTAAAAATTTCTCTTAGTTTTACTATTTCATAACTTAAGATTAAGTAGTTTTTGACAAAAATGAAAACTATTCCTTTTTATAAAATAGATAATTTATGAATTTAATGTTATAGTTTTTGTTCTATTTCCTTCCAATAGATTAAAATCAAGCTAAAGGTTATATTTTTTTTTCATTTATTAAGATGACGATTTGATAACGAAGGTTTTAGAATTTTTTTTGTTCCAAGCTCTAAAGTGGTACATGGAAACTCAAAGACTAAATTTCTTTTCTTTTCGATTATATTTTGAAAAATTCAAGTTAATTCTCAAATTCGTTTTTGAATTCAAAAATTGTGAAAAGCAAAATGCACCAAATCACAAGTTTTTCATGGTTTTTGAAGGCTATTTCTCTTCAATTTTATGTCTAGATAAGACACTTACTTATCAGCTTCCGTAAATTTTCAAGTAAAAATGCTCAAATTTTAAAATTTGTTTTAAAGAAAACTATTCGTTTGATGACAAATCCTCACTTATCTCCTCCTCTATGATAGAAAGATGTTTTTAACTTGGATTTATTGTATCACAGAGGAGGAAAAAAACCGTAAAATTTTAAGAAAATAGATGAACCGTATTTTGGAAGCTTCCATTTCAAAAAATTAATTTTTAGTGTTGGAAGCTCGATGGAAATTTGAGCTTACCATATTTTTGACTATTATCGTGGTCGAAAGCTTCGCCAATCCGACCGTGAGCATAAATTTCGACTAGTTGTCACAAAAGATCGAGCGACCGCCCGAAAGTTTTTCTCGAATGGATCGGCGATCAGAAGCGAATTGAAGTGAAATGAAGCATTTTCTTTTTTTTTAAGATATCTTTTGCGATGGAAGCTTAGAACTAATAGTCTAATTCTCATTTAACAATCGATTATTATTACATGTAATAGTGTTTCAAGTCTCCATCTACTGGTTATACTTTTATCGATTATTCTAACTTAAGGGTTATTTTTTGTCACGTATCAAAGCAAAACGAGTCGTAACTATGAAAAGTATTGAATTTTAAATATTTAATTTAGAAACTCAAGTTGAAAAAAAATTATATTTTTATAAAAAAAGTTAGTTGAAAAAGAGAGCAATTGATTTTCTAGTTTAAACGAGTTTCTAGTCGAAGTTGTTTTGAGTAATTTTTCATGAAATTCTTTATATTTAATATTGAACCTTAAACCACTTGAGACTCATTCTATTTATCCCTCGTAAATTGTTCACTGGCTCTAAACCAAATTCAGAATATGATCATTCCTTTTGGCAAACTAGAAATTTGTTTTTTTTTTTCGTGATAATAATCATTGATTTTATTTAAAGAAATTTTAATTAAGTGGAATTGATGTTTATTTAACATTTAAAACACCATGATCCAGATTTATTTTTATTTTTTGCTATGTTTAAGATAAAATTTTAAATTTTCGTCCAAATTATTTAATCATCTAAGTTACTCAAAACTGAATTAGAGTTTTAAATCCAACGCAATTAAAATTCAAGAACAAAAAATAATATGTTTCGTTTCATTAAGATGTTTTGTTTTTGTTTTTAATTATTCTTTTTTTTTCTATCTAATAAGGAAGCGTGAATGTTTAAGTTTTTGTTTAACAAGTGCTCTTAGCAACCTTAATTCATCCGATTAAGGTATTTTTTTAATAAAGATATTTTTAAAATTATGTCGAACAAACAAAGATTACATGATGGATCGTGATATTCCATGAATCTCAAGTTTTGCTTTTAATGAAACAGAAAAAAGGGAAGAAACGGAAGTTTCAAGTAGCGTCATTGCAAAACTTTTAACTAACGGATCTTGTTAGCACTCAGTTTTTACTGGTTCAAACACTTATTCAAAATATAAATGGGGGCAGAATGCGCGGTATAGTCTAGTCTTATTCATACTAAGCATCAAATAGCATATAATAATCCCTTTATAAAAGCTTTACGCATATTTCGATACAGATTTCTTTAAAAATTTATTTTTACTTAAGTTCACAATGCTAAATTTATTCATTGAATCATCTCTTTTTTACTTGAAGGGTTTTTAGATTAAAAAATTTAAGTTTTTTAAACTATCAGCTATAAAACAAGCTTGTAAAATATCGCGTTCTCTGAATACTCGGATCTTAAAATTGGCCATCCTTCAAAAGTTGGGTACCCTTTAAATAATTATTAAAACGACATTAATAATCGAGCCTGAAAACGATAGCAGAGACCATAAGCATTAAAAAGTATTATTGTACTATTATTATAAAAAATTACTTATATCAACCTAGAAAACACAAAAAATCGCCTTTTTTAGACTTTTAAGTCATTTATTTATGCTTTTCCTTAATATTTATGACCTTGAAGCTCATCAAAAACTGTACAAACTGATAATCCAAACACCTTTGTCGTTCGCAAATTGTTCACATAATTTTTTTTACCCTGCTAAGTGAACAAAAAATTTTGTAAACTGTTCACTTAAAAACTAAAATCTTCACCTAGAGTTAAAAGTGTTCACCCTAAAACTCAAAATGTTCACGTAAAAAGATTTTTATTCACCTAAAAATATATAGTGCTTCCTAAGGAGAAGTATTTTAGATTTTTAAGAAAAATTTTGATGAAAAAGTATAATTTTCTTTTTAGTCTTAAAACCTTAATTCGCAATTAAATTAATTGTAATTTATACTTATCTAGACTTTTTCGACCAAAAATTTCTAAGAGAATATCATTTATTGATTTCGACTTGTTCACATAATTCCAAAATGGCACCTTAATTTTGTTGATAGAGTCTTTACTTACCGTAAAACCCCGCGAGGTACCCCATGGGGTAAAAGATTTTAGAAAGTCCAGTACAAGACATTAGAAAATTTAAATATTGATTAAATTGTTGTTAGTCGATAGAAAAAACTTTGCTGTAAACGGTTGAGCGTTTTTTAGTCTAACAAAACATATCATTCTTTTTATAAAAGTATGACCTGGGGATGGGGCACCTTGCGGGGTTTTACGGTAATGAGAAAAATGTATTTAGTTGCAACTGAAAAAAGTTTTTAAATTCAACTAAGTCCATTTTTCTCATTAAGGAAAGGCTCTATCAACACAATTAAGGTCCCATCTTGAAACAGGCTAAAGGATCTACGATTCATGAATTAGAACTTCTTATTTTTGTCAAACAAAAACATAAAATTTAGTTAAACAAAAATTCTTAAATAATAATGCATAATTTCAGTTAAATCGAATCTCGTTAGAATACCAAATACTCCTAATTTTTACTATAGATTCTAAAACTAGTCAAAATTCTGAACAAAAAGTTGGGATTTGTTGGGATTAATTTTTGTAAGGTGAAGAGAATTTGGAATTTTGACCAAAAATTCGTAATCCTAATGCAAGAAAACCCTATGAAAGATACATGGATTTTTTATAAAAGGATTTTCAAAATTTTCCGAAAAATGACCAAAATGGTGCCTTTTTTGGGGGTATTTGGGATTTTGAAGGACTAGATTCGATTTAACTGGAATTATGCTTATTTTGCTTTTTTCCTTTTTTTCCACATCATTAAACACATTATCATTACAAAAAAATTTTTTTTTCGAAAAATAAAAAAATACATTTTTAGAGGTTTTTTGGGACGCATATTCCGAATCTGATATCGAAATAGCAAAGTTTTGATAGCATAGAAGTTTCCGGAACCTTAGAAAAAGAGAAAATATTCATGACCAAAAAGTCAACTCTTATGGTCCTACAGTTCCCAAAAAAGATACCGTTATTTTTAGTTTAGTTCACTCATAAAATATTAGGAAATAAAATTTATTTATGCAACTATTATGCACTAAGTTTTTGCTTCTAAAAAGATACCCTATTTTTCCTGTTTTTATTGAAAAAATTAACTTTTGAATCGGGATGCTCAATTAATTTGTTTTGACATTTTGATTAAATTTAAACATTCAAATATTTTTCTAAAAACTATGGACTTACATTGTCTTAATTTGGACAATAATCATCATATTTAAATCTTAATTAAACATGAGTATCAAATCAATTTGAACGGAATCATTTTTCAATTAACGTAAAGGCGCGACTTGTACGACATGAATTGAAAAAAAAGCCCATCTTTTAACATTGAGTGACATATCGTAAAAATCACGCCTTTACGTTACCTTCATTATTGAGTTGATATTTAGCTAATTTCTAAACAAGTCCGTCCAGTTTAAATTTCCAAACCAGACTAAACTTTATTTTGCTTAATTGCTATCATTTTTTCACTTTCACTTTCAGAATGAATAATTTAAAAAAATTGAAAGCCTTTTTTTTCGATTTTTCTCGAAAAAATGATAGCAATTATGAAAAACCTACGTGAAGAAAAATCTCAGTTCTCAGATATTCTCGGTTCTTAGAAACTTCTGAGAACAAAAACTTTTTCTGTTCTCAGTTGTTCTCAGATGTTCTCCCTTATTCTTAGTTCTTCTAAGATATTCTTAGAAGATGAACATTTGAGAATGAATTTTCTTTCTGATTTTTAAGGTTGTTGCAATCGATTAAATAGTCAATCTAAGATCATTCTGTCAAAGAATTAAACTAAGAAAAAATGTAATTTCTCGCGCCAAAATTGACTTTTCAATGCATGACCTTTGTAGTTAGACTTCAATACAATTTTTTTTTAATGTTAAATTCTTGGTTCTTTTTAATTGATTACCCTTTTGTCCACCGTAGAAAGGATACCGGAGAAACCAAAAAACAAATCCCCAGGACCCAAGACAAATCTTTTACTTCACTTCATTTGATCATTACTTAATCCGCCAAAAGTTAAAATTTCTGTTTAAAATGATCTATGTTAGAATCTAAAAATAATTTATTCATAATTTTGGCGCGAGAAATTACATTTTTTCTCAGTTTTAATTCTTGGACAGAAAAAGTTTTCGTTCTCAGAAGTTTCTAAGAACGGAGAATATCTGAGAACTGAAATTTTTCTTCACGTAGGTTTATGAAAAATATACCAGAAATATCAAAATTTAGTTTTCAATAAAGTTTTCTTGGACTCACAACGCCGGACTTTTAATAAGGCTTCATTGATTTTTTAAAAATTCAGTAAACATGTTTATTTTAGCTTATAATACGGATTCCTAAGGTACAGGCCTTTCCTTTCGCTCACAATTTCAAAGTTAATCAACAGGCTAGTACCCTTGTCTAATTAAAGACTGATTAACTCTCCATTTATTCAATAAACAATTACATGTAATTATCCACAAGATTGTACTTTAATTACATGTAATATTAAAATTATAAGTTTAATTCTTAATCTTGTAACGTGATTTCCACGATCAAATTTATAATTTCAACATTTAAATGTTTCAAAAGGAGAAAAATGTAATCATATTAAATTAAAATCCTGCTAGATGTCAGATATTATTTTCGAAAATAAGAAAATCTTGATCTAGCATTTTAATAAAACTATTTCTTTAAAAAATGATAAAATTATTTAAACACTATTAAGGAAAAATTTTGCCATCTAAGCATATCTAGACTTCTAAAACCATAAATTATTTTTTGTTTCTAATCAGCTTATGGAATTTTTTTTTTCTTAATTAAAATTTTTTTTTATTTTTTTAAATAGAATTTCAAATATAAAAATGTTATCAATTTTATTAAACAATTATTTCATTATAATTTGAAAAATGAAATTTGAAAATTTTAACAATACTCTAATAACTTATAACCTTACAACAGAACCAACATTCGAGTCCTTATGTGTGTTTACAATAATTTTACTTTTAATATTTACATTTTCAATTGTATTCAATATAATCTCAATTACAAGTATTCTAACAGCCAAAGCCTATACACCAATTAACATTTTAATCATAAATCTTGGCTTTGCCGATTTAACATACGCATTAGGCATACCTTTTTTTGTTACCCAAATTCTAAACTATAAACAACCATTGGGAGTTTTTGGTTGTCGCTTATTTTTGTTTACAGAATTCAATGGAATAATTGTGGGCATATTTACAGTTGCAGCTCTTAGTGTTGAACGTTTTCTGGACGTAACAGATAAAAAAAAATTTCTCGACTCGTTTAGTAACAAATTTAAATTGCTTGTAATCATTTTATATTGTGTTATCATATGGATATTTTCGTTTGTTGTGTCATTTCCGTTAATTTCGAGTATCCGTCTAGAGAGAGACGTGTGTCAAAGTGATTGGGACGATTCGTCCATTAGACTTTTTTTCATAGCCAAATTAATCGCTATTTTTATAATACCTTACGCTATTATAATCGTAAGCTCTCTCAAGTTACTTTTATTTTTGAACAAATGGAAGAAAAAAATAACAAAGCGAAGATTTTTTATAATGCGTCGATGTCAAGCAGTTAAACTTACACGTTCTCCGGTGATTAAAACAGTCATAGATGAGTCAAAATTAAAACTCTCCAAATCTCTACCCTCTTTAAGCATTACTATTGAAGTTAAACATTTAGACGATGATTTTAGTTCAACAAGTTCAGCTAAAACAAAATCGTGTTGTATACTTAAATGTTGTAAAAAAATGATTTATTGTAGACGAAGAAATGGATTGTATTTAAAATCAAGTGGTAAATTTTTGAATTCAATACGACGAAAAGCAATACGCTTGGTCCTTTTAATTATTTTCTTATTTTTATTGCAATGGTCGCCATTTTGGATTTTTCAAACATTCATACTATTCTCGTCGACAATGTATGAAAATATACAAATTATAAATATGTTTGTAAGTACGTTATCTTATTCGAATTGTGTAGCTAATCCGGCATTGTATATGTTGTTTACTTATAATTTTAAAGAATATTTACAAAAGGGTCTTATGAAGACCTGTTGGAGAAGATCTATGTTTTCGAAAAAATCTACAGTTTGAAATTTGTTTATGGATTTCAAAGTGCTAGAGTAATCTGTTAGATTTTTTGTTTAAAAAAAAATTCAATAAAAATTTTATCAAATACAAAACTTGTTTGTCTTGATTATGCGCATCTCAGACCGAATTACTACTAAAATAGACTAATATATTACAGTCTTTTAGAGAATTTTTTTTCTCGAACTAAAAATAATCAGAAGCTAAAATTATTCTGTCAATGTATGGCTGATGACTCACCCGATCATTTGATATCGATAATACACTTTTAAAATCAAGTATAAATTTATTAGTAAAAATCGTGCTTGTGATGAATATTTTTTTCCAAAAATGCACAAAATCAAAAAATCAATCACCTAATTTGACTATTTCACCTTAATAGACATGAAATCTTGATTAAATTCATGTGTCTGTAAAATATTTTTTTTAAATGAATAAAAAATATTTTCAAATTAAGTCTTTTTCAATTCAGTCACTTGAAAATTTTGCCATTGTGATATAGCGACATCTCGCTGATATCACTGGTTTAGTTAATTAACTTAACTTTAGAAAGTTGAGTTAGTTTGAGCATAAAAGCATGCTCAAGACGTCTAACGAGAGCATCGGATAGACGGGCCCAAAGGTACTAATGTAAGACACTACAGCCATCTGCTAAAATTCTTCATTTTTTGTGCAATTAGTTTGCAGAGTATGTTGAATTTTCAGAAATACTTCCATTGAGACTTTTGACAAAGGTTTAGGGAAAATAAAATTGATTAAAATTTTTAAGTTGTCTAAATTGAAATGGAAATGGGTGGCTTTTGATTTTGGAAAATGGAAAAAAATTTAAGTTTTCACGAGGAATACTCATACGTCATTCACATTTTCATCAAAAATTATTTTTAATATTCTTTGGAAAACGCTTTGAAAATAATAGTTGCGTCAATCAAAATAATGAAAAAAAAAATAAGAAAAATAGAACAACTTTAATGAAATTTCAATTTTTTTCAATCTAGAGAAATAACTTCTCTGGCCTGTTTCATGACAATACTCTTTCATGAATAGTTAACAATCAGTTAACCAGTGTTAACTTGGCAGAATAAAAACTAAAATTTCGAGATCCTATTTTATTCATGATATTTTTTCAATCAACCAAAGCATGTATAATTAAATGGCTTCTTTTTTTTCAAATGTTTACCTTAATGATTAAAAAAAAGAGAAAGAGAGAGAGAGAGATAGAAAGAAAGAAAGGTATAAAATCTTTTTGAAAAATAATAATTTTCAACAAAATATTTTTTTGCGCAACTAACAAAAAAATATGTGTCCAATATTCTCAAGACTAAACAAACTTTTTCCAACATCGGCGTTTCTCGATTACTTTGCAACGAAAACCGAATGTGAAAAGACTGCAGCCAAGCAATTAAATGACAAAGAATCGCTTAAGAAATCACAATTTCCTTTAAAACTAAAAGATCCTCATAAAGAATGGGAGACACTTGATTTTATTGGCGATGGAGCATTTGCCCAAGTATTCAAAGTCCGAAATTATGAAACAGGACAAATAGCAGCCATGAAAATGATCTACGCTACAGAAAGTCTAAATTTAGACGAATTAATAATCGAAATTCAAATACTTAAAATGTGTAAACACAAAAATATTACTAGGCTCTATGATGCGTATGTATACGAGTCCAAAATTTATATGATTTTAGAATATTGTTCGCTTGGATCCTTGAGCGATATTATGAATCACATTGAGAGAAGTCTTACTGAAGATGAAATCAAATATATTGTTAAACAATTATTGGAAGCGTTGGACTTTTTGCATCAAAATGTGTTTGTAATACACCGAGACATAAAAGCAGCGAATATATTGGTCAACGAAAGTGGTGAATTAAAACTCGCTGATTTTGGTGTATCTGCAAAAAATTGGTATTTGGAACAAAAAAAAACTACATTTGCAGGATCACCTTATTGGATATCCCCAGAAGTAGTTTCTTGTAATACACAAAAATTTAGAACTTATAATTATAAAGTCGATATATGGTCACTTGGTATTACTTGTATTGAATTGGCTGAAAAACAACCACCGAATACATCGTTGAGACCTAAAGATGCCATGAAGAAAATTCTTAGCGACGACTCGCTTGGGCTTAAGGAGCCGACAAAATGGTCCGAAGAATTCAGAAATTTTATATCAATTTGCCTCACAAGATGTCCAAATGACCGACCAGATGCTTTTAAACTTTTAGAAGTAAGAGTCTAATTATTTTAATATGACTAGCTTTAATTTTTTTTTTATTCAAAGCATCCTTTTATTAACAATGCTGACAAAATAACAAAACCAAAATTTGTAAAAGAGTGTTATCGAAGTATGAGAGTAAGCAATAATAGAGAGACGTCCAAAGAAGAATGGGAATTCAATTCGAGCTTTTCAAGTGGTTACTCAACTGACAGTGTACAAAGTATTGCTTCTTTGTTACAGAAAACAACCAAAGCATTGCCAAAACTCCCTCCAAGATCTTTTAATGTTAAAAAAGAAAAATTAGATTCAAATTATACAAATGTTCAAACTTTTTAAGAATTTATCTTTTTTGAAAATAAACAATAAATGTTTTTAAAAATTTGTCTTAATAAATAAGGTTCATTAAATTTTAAAAGTTTTTTGAATTTGTTATTTGTGATATTGTTACCGTAATCTACGACCTCGAAAACCCTTGAAAACCAATTTTTTCATTGGGGTAAAAAATAAAAAATCTACCCCTACCCAGGCCTGTCGGATTGGCATTATTAATGCATTAAATAATGCATTGTTTTTGAATTTTCAATAACTCTAATCAATGCATTAATTTTACCTAAACAATTAAGAAAAAATGCATTGTTTTTTTTTAAATTCAATGATAATTCAAAATTAGCAAAAATAAGAACCTTCCAACTTAAAATTTAACAATAATTTAAAAATTTTTGTCTATCCACCTTTTGAGAAAAGATTTTCAAAAAATTTCCATTTTTTTCTTCTCACCATACAGACAAATTTAATGCTAAAACAATGCATTAATTTTTGGAAACAATGCTAAAAAATGCATTGATTTTAAATTTCTGAATTAATGATAATGCTAATTAATGCTGAAAATTCAAGTTAATGCTAAAATAATGCATTAAAATTAGAAATTAATTCAACAGGCCCTTTTTGGCAGCCAAATTTCACTGTGTTTTATTTATACATTTAAGTACACCTAATTGGAGCTATATTTGATGTTAAGATATTGTTAGCAAAGGTTCCATGATGAATAAATAAAAGAAATTGAAATACTTTAGAAACATAGTTTATTGAACTAAAACTAGAACTTATCCTATTAGACTGAATTAAAGTTATTCCTAAACCTAACTTAAAACTAACTTAATATGAATCTTTTAATAGCATTTCATATCCAAGATAAATTAAACACAAAGCCTAGTAACTCTAAGTTAAGTTATAAAATACTAATTTAGCAACGAGACTAGTTACAAAATGCAACTAGTATGAAAGGTTATAATTTAACAAGAGGTCATAAGTTGGCTCACAATGTGCCGCCAACAATATGTTCTGAAAGCCAAAAAGCCGCCATAGACACTATTTGGAAAAGTAAAATACAAAGTAAAGCAAAAGAAAAGTTTTATAAAACTGGTGTTTGACGACCAGGAGCAGTGGTATGCTGTATTTTGCTCATAACACTCAGGATAATTTGGGAACTCGAATTGAATTTTTTTTGACACGACTTGGATTTGAACCTTCGACCTTCTGCATGGGTGTCCACACCGGTACCAACTGAGCTATCCTCCTAAATATATAGTACCGTATCGAGTTATATATAGTACCATTTTTTTCAATTTTCGTGAAAAATGTCTTTTTAAGAGTTTCAGGTAACAAGAGTAAACATTCGTTAATATAAGAATCCAGCATACAAAAATTACATGCTTAGACTAGACCTAGAATTAAAACGAATATTTTTTTCATAATATAAAAATTTCATCATTTTTTGTCTCAAATAAGTTTTTAAAAAAAAAGTTAATAATTCTCGCATGATTCAGCTATTTTAAAAAAATTTTAATTTTTAAAACAGTCTCAATTATTTGTTTTACAATACAATAGGAGCGGACATAAAGTAAGCCTTGCTTTTGAGGACACATTTCCTGCGGTTTCAGGTTTTTAAATTTCCTGCGAATGAAGCATATATCTGCATCTTTACCGTCAAAAGAGCGTGTCTAGAATGAAAATGACTGGAAAGTCCGTGACATTGCAAATTTTATACCTAATATTTTTCTTGACCCAGAAAAGGTCGAACAATGGGGACAAATTTACGGAAATTACGGAAAAATATGCAAAAATTTTCAAAAAATTTATAATTTTCAATTTTATGTTTTAATTCTACTTTTAATCGCGCAAGGAATTAGATCGTCACTTACGTTCCTTGCGATAAATTTTTAACCAAGAAAACGGCCAAATCGAAAGATCACCGAACATTTTTAAAATTTGAAGCTCGAAGATTAACTTGTGATCACTTTTGTCCCTTTATATAAGCGGAACAGAGCTTGACGTAATTAAGAAATCACTTTTTTTTGAAAATAACTACTAATTATACAAATTCATTAATTAATGAATTTACTAGCTATTTTGAATCTAAACTTCTTTAAATCGTTTAAAATATTCCTTTTAATTTTTTTCTATAATTAGGCAAAATAAACCAGAAATTCGCGGAATTCGAATTTCTGGTTTATTTTGCTTAGTTTCTTTCAGTTTTCGACAAAAATCGTAAAAAAGTTTTTACTTTCAGAATCAATGTTAAGTTAAAACAATTACAGACATTATTTTACGATTTTTGATAGAAATTTGGCAAAATAAACCAGAAATTCGTGTTCCCAGTATCAAATTACACCATTATATGACCTTTGGGAATATTTTCACGTATACTTTATTTTTGCACACGTGTGTGCTAATTTGAAAGTTGCTTGTTTTTTTCATAAAATATCTGAAAAAGTGAAAATGGCATTCAAATTCTAAGACTATCATTTTGTAGCTCTTTGAATTTTCTATCTAGTGATGTGTAAGAACAAATAGGTTGTTGGGGATGTGCAGGGGGTTTCGTATGTGTGGGGGATTTTTTCAGGTATGAATAGGTAAATAGGTAAACAAAAAAACTGAAAATTTTCAAACAAGTGCTCATTAAAACATTCTGTTAACTTATTTCAGCTTTGTACTGTAAACATTATTTTAGAGTCGTTTTAAGAAAATCAAAGATGATTTTATTTCATCTGAAGAGTATATACTCAGAATAATTGTTTGTTAATAATCGGACGTGTACGTTCGATCTATAGAAAGGGCTAACGTCCAGCTAAATCGAGTCAAAGAAGAAGCCGAGCAGGTAGAAATAATAATTTAAGAGAAGAAAACGGAATGTATGACCTCCAACACAGACGTTACCCGAGCTAGAATTATGTTTGATGAATAAGAACTAACAAGAGTCAATGACTTAAAATATCTCGGCTCAAAGGTATCATCATCAGACTTTAACAATCGCAAGCACTGACATGGGTGGCGTTTTGGAAGATGGAAAAGACCTGGAAGGCCAAAATTCTTATTGTTTCGGTCGTTTCAATTTTATTGTATGGGTGTGAATCATGGATAGTGTCCAAAGAGATGGAAGGCAAAGTCGCCGCTTAATGCTATGTCGCTTAACATTAGACAGAATGACCGAGTGAGGCTCGAAGAAATTTCCAATTGAGTCAAACAGAAGCCGATAGCCGAATTAATGAGACAAAGATAACTAAATTGGAAAGGTCATGCCTTGCGTATAAAAGACCACTAGCAATCTAAAATTATTATGCTGTATGAGCCCGTTGTGCATGCGTTTGGTACTTCCAAAAGAGGTCGCAAATCGACAAGTTATTTTAACTATATTTGTAGTCTTTTACCGTAAATTCTCGTTAAATGTTACATGTAACTAAACCTGAATACTCGGGTTGTGCTCGGGTTTCTGATTGGCTAGTTCTTTTTCAACCAATCTGATACGCGAAGTCACATTATTGGAACTGGCGAATCTTACACGAATATGTCATAAGAACGCCAGAAATTTGATCACAGTAAACCTTTGACAAAGATATGTTTCTAATTAAATGCAATCGGGACTTAAAGTCAGTGATCAAGATACAAAAAGATTGTTTATCAAAATTTTAAATTAGAACATACAAAAAAGAGATAATTTGTTAATGGATATCTAAAAAAAAATGAGGAAAATTTTCTAATTAATTTGAGCCCTATGTGAATAATTTGTTATTTACACTACAAATTGATTACATAGATTTATTAATTGCAACATAAGTTTTAATAAACAATAAATTAAAAAAAAAACACTGACTCGTTTCAAAGCTCTGTAAAAAAAAAAAATTATTGTATAAACAATATGTAAATTAATAGATTGCCCTTAATCTTCAAGGATAACTATAAAAATTGCATAAATATAATCTCGGATTCTCGAAATGAAAACGAAATGAAATGAGAAGAAATTTGTTAAATCTCAATACATATTTTGTTTATGCTTTTTTTGTTTTTTTTTTTTCATTATATAAGATATTGGTCGATTCAAACTTACAAACAACATAACAACAATAACTACCAACGTAAATATCTGGAATTCTTCATCTTTACAACAAAAAAAAATAAAAGAGCTAGAAATTAGTTTAAATCGAAATATAACACAAAATATTGAATCATTATTTTTTATGATTTCTAAAGGGAAAATTCAATTTAATAACCTTTATGATAAAAAATAAAAACTTAAACAATTACAACATAAACGCGAGTGCTACTCGTACGAAATTATCATTTCATAATTTTTTTTTGAAAAAATTTTATTTTAAAATTATGTAAAAGTAAATAAGTCTATCATTCCTTCTTGTTGTTGTTTATGATTTTTTTTTGAAGAATTTAATTAATTTTTTTTTAAATTTTAAGATCATGCTTGACTAGATATTTTTTGAATAAAAAAAATTTTTTTTTTTTTCGTTTCTCTGTTGTTTCCTTCATTTGTACGAACGAACGAAAAAAATTTTTGAAAAATGGAAAATCCATTTAAAAGTATTCGTAAAAAGTTTAAAGTTTTACTTGGAACGAACAATTCAAGATCAAGTGATATTGCAACTAAAAAAATAAATAGCAAAAAGTATTCGCCCAATTCGTCTGATTCAACGAGATCTTTGAATATAACATCATCGAAGCCTAAAAGTTTGGATGTTTTATTTCCGTATTTGATACAAAATTTTAATCCCGAAGACAAATGGGAATTATTAAATGAAATTGGTGATGGTGCGTTTAGTAAAGTGTATAGAGTTCGTAATAAACAAAGTAATTTAATAGCTGCTGCGAAAATAATAACTAAATGTGAGCTCGACGAGCTTGGCGAGCATATTGTTGAAGTTGAAATTTTACGTAATTCTAAACATAAAAATATTATTGAATTTTACGAGGCGTTTTATTACAATAAAAGCTTGTGGGTAAGTTTTATTCGACATTTTTTTTTGATCTTGTTAATATTTACAAGACTCTTCAGAAAAATTTAAATCTTAAAAGTTTTACTTCAAGACTTTCTAATGACAACAAATCTTAATGAAAATTTTTACAAAAATTTTTTTCTTGAAAATTAAGGTAAATGAGTAAATGAAACACGTTTTTGGGTCTTGCTTTGATGCAACACATTTTAAAATCAATGTTTCAACAAAGATTGGTTTAAGAAGACTTGAAAATAATGCAAGATTTAAGATTACATCATGCCCTTGAAATAAAAAACTTCTAGGCCGCAACCTTTTAATAAACCTACGTCTCTCCATCTCTAAATCTCAGACTCTTGAAAATTTCACTTTTTAGTATGATAAATTGAAAGATATAAGGTTCGCAAACCATTATAAACATTCGATTCTTAAATATTCATATGATTCTTAATACCACTAAGGACCAATTGTGGTCTTTTTTGCTACACACTCTACTCGGGTTAAAACTTGTTTAGATTAGCACGGATTAAAAGTTAGCAGTTCAGCTGGTTATTTTGTCCAGCTACCGGAATTAAACTCTATATGACTGGCAACTATACCTTTAAGACAACTTTACCCGTAGCAATTATTTCAAAAAGTTTCAACAAAAAGAATAAAATATTGAAGAAAATTTAAGATGCTTATTCGACCAAAATCTTCACCACTAAGTCTATCCTATAAATCAATCGCATATTATTGAAATCAATTTAAACGGGATGTAATCGGCTGGTTTATTACGATAATAGTTTAGGGTTTCGGTATTTTGGGGTATGAATATTTTGTATTTTTAGCAAACAGCATCAACAATCTGATCTTTCCTTTTTATGTTTACGAAGAGTTTGGAATTACCATCTATTTTTTTGACCCCCTTGGTTGAGACGAGAATTTTCAGAATTCCGCCATGCATTTTATTCACTTTTTATTCGACTTTTGACTAGATGGTCGCTAAATTTAAGCTGGTATAAGAAAGAGGAACAAGCTTTTTGACCAGACACTTTAAAGTATTAGATTTTTAATGGAGAATTAGATCTAGTTGGGAAAATCAGGCTCATATGACCTACCTGGTGCGTACCAAATTAGATAACTACTCTAACTAATTAATCAGGTGTAGTCATATTTTTTTTTGGGATCAATTTTTTTAATTTTTTCAACTAAAAGATATTGATTGAATATTGTTCAATTGGCGCAGTTGATTTAATAATGTTAAATCTTGACCAAGCATTAAGCGAAAACACAATAAAATACGTTATAAAAGAAACTTTAGAAGGTTTAGTCTATTTACATGACAATTGTTTTGTCATACATCGTGACATGAAAGCAGGAAACATATTATTAACAGAGAATGGTGAAGTAAAACTAGCTGATTTTGGAGTCTCAGCTAGAAATACTAAAAAAGGCGAACGAAGAAACACGTTCATAGGTACACCTTATTGGATGTCACCAGAGATAATTAAATGTGAAACAGACGAACAATTGTCGTATGATTCCAAAATTGACATTTGGTCATTGGGTATAACGTGTATCGAATTAGCCGAGAAAGAACCGCCCAATAATTTGATGAGTCCCAATCGAGTTTTGATAAAAATTTTAAAATCCGATCCACCTAAACTAAAATCAGCACATAAATGGACACCTGAATTTTTTGATTTTGTACATAAGTGTTTGAACAAAAATCCCAATGAAAGACCAACAGCATCCGAACTTTTACAAGTAAATTTAAGCATTGTCAAATTTGTTTCCATTTATTTTTAAATTGGTCATTTTTAGCATGAATTTTTGAAAGACTCTGAAATTTATAAATCTCAAATATTGTCATTGATAAGAGAATATAAACTCAATTCATATGACGATTCGATTAAATCGTCTGGTGAATCCGATAGAGGTATATCGCCTAATCGATTGATCGAGTCAAAATTTAAAATGAACAATCTTTCGTTACGATCCGAAAATCAAACATCAAGTGATGTGGACAGTTTTTATGATAATTTAGGAGATAAAAAAAATGGTAAAACTAAAACAAATGGCAAACAAATAGTGGCTAAAAAGAAAGTGTTTGATGAAAGTTTTATTAACGAGTTGAGTGAATTCGTTTATAATGAAATATTGGATCAAGTTTTAAATTCAGATTATGAATCGCCGTCAATACCGGATATTATTTTGGATGTGTTTAAAGATTTATTTTCTCAAAATAATTAAAAAATTCTGTAAATTTTTTTTAATAAAAATTAATCATTTGTTTGGTTTTAAAATAGAATATTTTTTTTTAAATAAATAGAATTTAATCTCAGGGTTTTTAAAGTTTGACTTTTCGAATTTGTCCTTTTTAAATATCTACTCGACCATTTTTTCCCAGATAACTGTATATACCGGTACTTATTGGAACAATGGACCAAATTCGTTGGTATGGACCCTCGTTATCCAAAAATAATCCTGGTTCATTTTTAAACATATCACGGGAAGTCTGAAAAATCTCATCAAATAGAATACAGAATATCTCTTAAATAAGTTGACAGATTGCATAAGCAATGCACAGCGTGCTCGGAAACTTTGTCTAAAGTGCACAAGGACAGCTTCTGTGCGTCTCAAGCATTGCTCTTGCAATATAATTTTTTTAATAAGGCGCAACGCTATTTAACATTTTCTGAGAATAAGGTATCATGCGAAGGAACGTCTTAAACATAATTGTCGAATTGGTTTAATTTAACAATATTCATTGAGACAATAAACTTTTTTAACCCTTTTTCTATAAGTCTTAAAGGAACATAATTGATTTTTTTGGAAAAGTATCGGGTAAAAAAATTTTCCAAAAATATGTATTTACACAAATTTTTCCCCAAGATATTTATCGAGGGATTTACTTTTTTTTCCAAATTATCATCCTCGAAATTTAAACCTCTGTTCTAACAGTCATCAAACCCGAAATAAAAGTTTTTATGACTTAATACGAATCCTAGACATGGTTGGTGTCGAATTGAAGGAACTAAAGCGATCGAGTCATTAATCAATTTTGCAAATAACACCATAAAGAGTGTTAGGTGTTTTTGAACTTTTCAGAAGTCGTATACTCCCTGTAAAATACCGGTCTTTCACAATGTCCATTACTGAAATTTCATAAATTTCGGGAAGAGGGAATGGAAAATTTTTGATTTTTTACCCGAATAAAAACATGGTAACAGGACCGAAGATTAATGTAATTGATTCGACATTAGACAAATTGTAATCTTCATTTTATAATTCATGAGCTTACAAAATCTGGTAATTTTCGGCTTCAATTAAGGCCAACTCCGAAATTTTCAATAATTGAAAAACATTCAATTGGTTTAATTAGTGTTGATAAGGCCTTCTCTCTCAACCAGACATATGTACCCATTAATTTTAAGGGATTGGATGGGTAAGGGTTACCCGAAAAATTCAATTTTTGGGTAGGGTATGGGATACCCGGAAATATTGGATTTCAGGTTCCAAATTTAATGAGTTACCCAACCCATTAAATTTGGATATTTGATCGGTTTTTTAGTTTTTTTTTCGACAATAATTGGGTTTTGATTTTACATACCCAAATTTAATGGCCCAAACTGATACCTAAAATCCAATATTTCTGGATAACCCTTACCCACCCAATACCTTAAAATTAATAGGTACACATGTCTGCTCTCAACCTCATTTAAAATTTTAGGAGTTTTTCATCCGATGTTAATTCTTGACGATAAACTTACTAATTTCCGTTCTTGAATGCATGCGTGAACTTACTTTTCAAAGCCTGGGAACTTCGAAATTAAAACTAAACATTTCATTGTTGAGAAAGATGCATTCAACATGCTAAAATTTTAGTTTTTGTTTTTAAATCGGCTTACGCCAAATCGAATTTTGCATTAAAGCTTTACATTCATGAAAAAATCAATATTGTTTTAAGACAAGAAAATTATCATTTCTTAAAAATAAAAATATTTTAAAGTTTCGCTTTTGTTTTTTAATTTTTAGAACCCCAACAATAATCACTTATGAGAAGTATTTTAAAACATAAACATTTAAAACATTTAAAACATATTATGTTTTAGCAAAATTAAAACATAATTTATTCGTTTAAAACATATTAAAACATGTACTGAATTAAATTTGTCGATGTTTTAAGACTAGTTTGTTTTAAATTCGAGGCAAATTTTGATTGGTTAAAACATTTAAAACATTTTTTTACGGAAAAAATTCAGAATCATGTAGCTCTATCAAAAATTTTTATAAGCTAGAGATAAAACATAGATGAACCAGAGAATTATCTTGTTTTATAATTTTTATATTACCTAACATCTGATGTTATTTTTAAATTTTACATCTTCGAAACTTAAATGAAGCTGATTGAAAAAGTTATTGAAAAGGAAAGCAACCTAATCTTTTTAGACAATGCTAATTTTAAATTAGACTCTGGTTATATCTATCAAAAAGTCACAATAAATTCCTAAACTCAATTTGTCCATGGGATGGTTTCGCTTTATTTTTTAAATTAATTATTGCAAAAATCATTCACATAAGCATGACATACTCGAAATAACTAAGAAAAATCATTAAGATCCTTTTATTATAAAGATTACTCAACTTTTTTACAATAGAGAAATTTCATAATCTTAAAGATCTGATTTCGTTGTAAATATCGTTTGGTTCCAATACGCCAGTTACTAACATACGCAATGCAATATAAGATTCTGCTCATCTTTCCTTAGGAGAGTCTCTTTTGTTAAACAAAACAACAAAGAGTGGTCATGATACTTTTCATAAAGACTCAATGTTTCGATCTGTGAAAGAGAATTATTCAAGAGTGTTAAACGGCAAAATTTTCTCCCTCTCCCTCTTTAATTTTCAAGAACTTTGAAAACACTGGATTATTTTTTCCGAATTACGAAATCCAACTAATCTACAATTTAGACGATTTCATAACTTATTTAATGGTTTAAGTCGGTAACTAAATTTTAACTCAAGCAATCCAAAAACTAATAATATCTCAAAGTCATTCACATGTCCATTAAAACCGGACGCTAAACCCTACAGAACTAAAAATTCAAAGAAACAAATTCCATTCTTTTCTTTTTAACTAACCAGGCAAATAAGTCAAAGCAAAGATCTCAAAAAATATTTCTATTCTTAGAAAAACACATCGTTAACTTCGGGTCATCATCGTTATTTTGATCAGGGTTTCCTTGCATTGTTCTATACTCTACAATTTCCTAAGCATCTAATAAATAATCCATTATCATTTTCCTTAAATCCACAATCTTATTCAAACCAATTTCTCTAACATAGATCAAGAATCATTAACGGAACCTAATACGGAATCATTGTCTGGCAGTTTAATTTTTACCAAAATCGTAAATTCATCTTTTTCTCAAACCCTTTTCCACTCTATGAAGCTGTGCGTTTAACAATCAACCAAAATTTAACCATCTCATACACATTTCGAGCAATAATTTATCAATCAAAATTTGAAAATCACTGGTACTAACTTCTAAGTTCCTATTTCTGATTCATGTTTCTTTATCCATCTTTTTAAATCATCGGATATTGATCGACCATTTAATAAAGCTCTGAGTTAATCCAATCGGAATCAGTTCAAATTCACTTCTGTAAAGGTTCGTTTCTACCAATCATATATAATTACAAGATAAATGAACATAAACTCACACTTATTTTAAACCATTATTCGTTGTATAAACATAACCATAACTATTTCTAGACTTAACTGTTTATCAGGAAGATTCGCTCCAACATTTACTGCAAATACACTTGCTCATCACTACTTCACAAAAAAAAACATTACTCATTCAGTTTATCAGCTTATCATCTCAATATCTTAATCAACGGTCGGACACTTAATTTCTCGAAATGCTTTCCCGTATACCATCTTCGGGGATCTGAATGTCTGAATGCAATTTTAAACTTTACTAAGTTTAATCAAATATAAAATCAGTTCTGTGTAAGTTCTTTCTGTAGATCTTCGTAAAATTCCTAACTACATCATTCAGACGGCTCCAGTCTAACCCTCAAGTTAATACGAACCACTTAAGTTACGATCTGCAACTTTGAACGCCATTAAAGTACTGTACCACACGAATATCATCTTAGGCTTGAAATCGATAATAATTTCGTGAAAATATAACCGTTAACTGATATAAACACTTAATTCACGATCATATTTTTCAACAATCTCCAACTCACAAAGAAATTCGTTTTTATTCTTTTCGCGTCACTACTGATTGCAAAATTCTTGTATTTGGCTTCAATTTCGTCATCACAAATTTTTACTTTTATCAACCTCAAGATGATCATGTAAACAACGACGATTTTCAAATATTAACTAGGCTTTTAATTCGATAAACCGGCTAAAACCATACTCTTACAACCACTAACGATCTTGATTATATAGTCTTTTTCCAAAAACTTTACAAACAGCCTCTAATATCTAATTTTCCTGAATTAATTTCAAAATAAATGTTTTCTCATCCCTTTAGCATGTCTTTAAGCAAAATTACGAACATGCTTAAGCTAATAAAAACCGTTCCATTTTTTTAAATACTCTTATTCCAAAATTTAATTCAAAAGTATACTCCGTTCTCTTAAACCTCTAATATTTCCTTTTCAGCATTAATGCAGCCAGGTTCCATTGAAATGTATACAAAAACCTATCAAATATATAAAGTAATTCCTCAGTTACCCTAGCTTGAAGTGAGGATAAAATAGGACTTCCACTAAGATATTAAACAGTTAGGACAGGGCACAGGGATGTAGACGTCTACGGAGGAACTAAGACTAGAATCTAATTTAAAACAAAACAGAACTTAAACCACAGTGTAAAATAATTAAAAATCACTTCCCTGTATAGAATTAAAACTTCGAGTGGAATTGATCTATACGTCCGAATTATCAAAATATTAATCTAATTCTACACCAATAAACTCGATCGACAAAATAAACATTTTTTTTTAATGGAAATCTTCTTTTTTTTTTTTTTTTTTTTTTTTTTTAACTTGGATTCGTTCTAAATCCATTGTGCGTCAAAATCATGAAATCTTGGGTAACTCGATTATTTGTCGAAAATATATTATCAAAAAAAAACAAAGACAAATCTCCAATATCTGTAAAGCAGCTAATACACATCTATTGCTCTCTCAAGATCATTACTAATTGTTTTTGTTTATTTACTCATACTCATATTTAAACTCGCTGAAATCGTACATACCACACACCTCCCCCTTCGGTTCTTTGAGTCGCAGCGCCATATGTTGTAGGCTGACTTGCCTACTGAAATTTGATAGAATCAATAAAAGAAGTGTGTTGGTTCGGAATCATTTATTCTAACTTTGTCATAAAGTACAACATTTCTAACATATTTTAATTTATAAAAACTAATCTTTTACACAAAAAAATAACTATAATATAAATTCTTATTCATCACTAAGTCACCAATTAGAGCTTATTTTAAAGTATAAATTATAACTAAGGCTCAAGAAGTGAAGTGTTAGCAACAACTTAAGTTAGTTCTACTAGATACCAACAAAGTCTATTCAGCCGCTAACAAAATCTTAACAAAAAACTTTTAAGATGATTAAAAAAAATTGCTGTGGTAAGATGTTGGGAATTATGTAAGTTATAAAATCCTCATGACAAGCAAAAAACAGGTTTAACTTTAAAAAAAAACACTTGAAAAAGTTTGTTTTCAAAATTTTAATTTAAAAACCAAACAAAATAAAAAACTGTTTATTAAAACAAATTTTAAACTATAAACTTTTGTAGCATTATTTTATTGAAATAATATTTTTAGTGTGTTATGAGTTTCTCTTATTCGTTCTAATCCTCATAGATTTAACAAAAAAAAAAAATTTATCATTAAAAATATGTGTGTTTATAATCTTAATAAAGTATTTTTTGTAAACTTTACAACAAATTTTTTTTTCCTTAAATTTCAATATTCAGGTTCAAAAAAATTCATTTAATCCATCCATTGAATATAAAAAAAGTAACTATAACAACCAATAATTTTAATCGTCAAAACCAATCAATCAAACATCTAGGTATCATCATTTTCGGTGGGGGATGGCTAAATCCCAATAGTAGTAATCTTTATCTCTTTAAGACTATTTGAAAAATTAAAAATTTCAAAAAGAAAAAAAATGAAAACTCTTTTTTTTTATCTTTTAAATGTCAATAAATAGAGAAAAAGAGGAAAATAAAAACAATATTATATCTTGGTTAATCTCTAATTTCGTTCTTATTTTCAGTTTTTTTTTTCTTAGGGTTGAGTTTAATAATATTCTTAACTCCGATAAAATGATATTTAGAAATATTTAAGAAAATTCTTTTCCCTCAATAGGTATTTTGTATATGTTATATGGGGTAAATACTTTCGTTTTTTATTGGTAAGATTGAACATTTTGCGTGATAGTTTTTCTAATTTGTAGTTTTTTAAATTAAATCTGATTTTTGGAATTATGCAATCGATTTGTTTTTAATTTTTTCCAAATTTAACTCAAACCCAAAAGTTGGGCTTGAAATCGTGTTCGAAAGTAATAGGTCAAAATTTTTGTTCCTTTAATTCTTGGTAACGATAACCGATAAAAGTCAATTAAGAACCAACAGTCGACAAACAAGATTTTTTAGACTGTTTTTATCGTTAAAAACTCTGTTTATTGGAACGTGCACGTCAATTCTTGATCAGTTCTCTTGTAACCATTTTTGAATGAACCATAAAATTCTAATTATTCTTTGCCTAGTTATATCCAGGGCCGGTACCAGCCTTTTTTTGTCTCTATGCCAAGTGGGGTCCTTTCCTAGAAATGCGGCAACACATTCATTTATTGAAATAAAAAGTTTTTTTCGAATTTTAAAAAAATTACTAATAATTCCACGAAAATTCTTTTAATATCTCTGCTAATATTTTCAGCACTCTCTGGATGATTGTCCAAACTTTTTCTAGTATGACACCGGCCCTCTTCATATCTGATATCATTCAGCAAATTGATTGTCTATAAACCATTTGTTAAAAATTTAATTAATTTACTAATTCTCCTTCTTGTAACTTTTGGTATTAGGTGACAATTTTTCTTCGTAATTGCTTAAATCCTGGAATTAGTCTTTTAGTTATTGATTGAACTTTTTCTAGTTTTCATCCATTTTAGTTCGGCTAATGCAAAACAGAATCAGACCACATAACCGTGCTCCTCATATATGACTAGATTTTTTATGAAGGACAGAAACAAAAAAATAAAAAATTCTGTAGTGTTGCACCTGAATCAAAATTATTTTAAATTAAAGAGCCGTTCATAAATTAATTAGGAGATTAATGTTGTTCAAACCTCTACCTGTCTGTGTCATTAAAAGTGTGATGCATCTTATGTAAGATTGAAAAACTTTGTTTCAAGGGCTTAGTTTCCTTAAAATAAAAGCAATCGAAAGGATTCTTTTAAAATAATATTTGATAATAGCTATTAGGTTTTCGATAAGCCATTTAAAGTTTTTTTTATGAGTTAAATTGTAAAGTCGAGAACTTTACGAACTTGTATTTACTTTATTTAGTTCTTTTTTTTAAATAGCGTAGATTCCCAAATTTTCTTAGAATTAATTTTCAACACAATGGGTTACCCGAAAAATGCTCATACCCCATCCAATACCTTAAAATTAATGTGTACATATGTCTGGTTAATTTCGAAAATCATTTTATCACGAAAGGATCCAAAAGAAAATTGCGTCAAGATGACTTCTCAAATGACCTAAAATGGAACAAACAATGCTCATCTGCGACTTCCAAAGCCAACAGAATTTTGGGTCAAATTAGATAAAGAATCATTTAGACTCCTGTACATAGGACTTGTAAAACCGCATCTTGAATATGCCGTAAGTATCTCTTCAATGCAAGCTAACATAATAAGCTTATTTCAGAATTGTTCCTCAAGTCTCAAGTCATGACTTGACTTGAGATTTTTAAAAGACGTTTTCTAACAAATTTTAACATATGAAATCGCTTTTAATCTCGAAAATCCGGAAGAGCTTATAAAATAATTTGAAAAGAAATTTTCAAAAAAATAAAGTCAAGTCTTTACTCCACAAAATCAAGTTAAGTCGTAACTTTACTTGAAAAATCGCGACTTGAGGAACCACTCTGGCATATTTATTATTGAAAGAGTCAAATAAGAGCGACGAAGCTAGTCAAATGTCTGAGAGAGAGGTCATATCAAGAAAGGCTTATGGATTTGGATTTAATGGAATACCGTAGAACAAGAGGTGACATTATCCAAATGTTTAAAATAGTCAGCCTAATGAATAGAGTGAAGCTATCCTAAAAAGAAAAGTTTTAAAGCTAAAGTAGTGAAAGAAATTAGCAAGCGTGGTTCATTTAGATACAATTTCTTAACGAACAAATGGTATGTCAATGGTTTCAAAGAGGGCATTGATAGAGAAATGTTTAGTATGGGACAAAGAAAGAGAAGACAGATTGTCACAGCTCCTATGGAGCTAAATGCCGTAAGGCGTTAGTATAGACTAATATACTACAGTCTCACTAATACTACTACTCCTATGAAAATATCCAGTTTTGTAAATGATATATTCTTATAAATGAGTGGCATGTTTTTTTTTAAGTTATGAATTAAAGTAAAAGCATGCAACTCAAAACTAAATCAATCAATCAAATCAATAACAAATTGTTCTAGTTTTGTGTATTCATTCAATTTTAAAACGTTTCTAATTGATATTAAAAAGCCTCTCAAGAGGCTCTATTTGTTTTTAATTTTTAAAAAGTGATTTATTTCACACATTTTAAAAACAATCATATCCTAAAGCTAACAATAATAAAAAAGTGTTTAATTTAAGATTTGTGAGAAACCTCCCCCCGTTACCCCTTCCACTTTTTTTTTCAAAATTTCCTTAAGGCAACAACAAAAATTGTCAACTTTATTTTGAATCATGTTTGTTTCAATTTTGAAAAATTTAAACAAATTTCAAAAATAAAAAAATAACTAAAGGTAAATTTGCATTAGAATGAAACTAGAAAAGAGAGAAAGAGGGTAAGTGAACATAGAATAATATTTTTTTTAAGAATAACTAGAATATCCCATTAACGGTAAACGAATAAAAAACAATTTCAAATAAAATAAGTTTTTCTTGGGATTAAAGTAAGAATTTTTCCCTTACCCCTTCACTCCAAATTCATGAACTTTCAGAAATGGACATTTTGAAAGACCGGTATTGTAAGGCTTTTTGATGCGACCCTAATTTTTCTTCCATTCTAGTCTCTTCTACAGTGATTAACTACTCTTGTATTACCTAAATCTCTAACTTACGAAAACTATTGAACACGTAGAAAGATTAAACTGGGACCGAGAATTCATTCGAGCTATTATTCGGGTAAATTCAGAATTCTTTTTTATCCATACAGTGTACACCAAAAAATATCGAATAGGAACAAATAATTAATTTGTAAGTCTACTTTAATCTCGTTCGGGAATAGAGAAACCTTAACTACAAATATTTATAAATTTTATTGAGATAAGTTTAAATGTTGTTTTGTTAATTTTTTAAGCTTTTTTAATTTAATCTGAGGGTATTTTTTTGACTTTTTGGAACACGATACCAGAGTTTTTTTGGTTGAAAAAAAGAATAATTCTCATGTAATGACATTCCGGGAAATGGACATCGCTAACCCTGTGATGGAATTTTTGAAACTGACTGTTGAAGAAATATTTATGATATGTATATGTACTAAAATGTATATTTAATTTTTTCTCATGACTTATTTTGAGAATGTTCTTTTTTGAGAAGTCATCTGATAAACCAAATGTCGAATCTTATTCAATTAGCTCAATCATAGAAGAAAACTAAATGGTAAAATTTTAATCTAGCTAAGATTGTCTATTTTTTTAAATCACGGCAGGTGAAATTTTTATTTAGAAAAATAAAACTCTCAATAGAAATTCCGCGGAGTCTAAAACACTTGCTTGAGAGAAAAAATGTGTGTCATTTTAATATTTTCACTAAATAGACTTTTTCCAAAGATATTAACCACATACAGTTCAGTCGTCAGACTTGGTTTTCTTCTAAATTCGAATCGCAATTTTTCTACTTATTTGCTTGCCTTGACTGAAAGGCTGGAGCCATAGCTCATAAGAGTCAATCGCTAAACCTGCTACATTATTACTTTTGGAACTCTTACATTTAAGCCAGTACTTCTCGCAAGTCTGATCTTTTTCTAATTAAAGATCTTTATCTAATTCTACATAAGATAGTAAATATTTCAGTTAATTCTTATGTGTCAATTAACAATTAACCCTCGAATAAGTTGATATTTAATCTTTTTATTTTACCTGTAAATTATTTACGAAAACCGAAAAGTCACACATTTAGAGAGCGTGGGAATTTTTTTCTTTTTTATGTCTCGAAATTTTCTACTTTTACTTCCTATCTTTTTAACGCAATGTTAAAGTATTATAGTAAAAAATCGCTGAAATTTTAAATATATAGATGTAAATTTCAAGCCAAACACTTATTCATAAAAAAATTACCGGTTTATTAAAAATTTCAAAAAAAAAAAAAATAAAACTTCAAAAACTGATTAACTCGGAATCTTAAAAAAATAAAGAGTTATCCTAATTGCCATTCTAGTTCATTAATTAATTGTTTTAATATAGAAGAATATTTATTTAGGTCACATTTTCAATATATCCCTTTATTGTGTTAAATAAATGTTGTTGTTGTTGCTTTTTTTTTTTCTATTTCGTATACATTTGTTGATGTTGTCGTGGATATATCTCGATTCAAAGAAAAAGATAAAATCATAAATCACCTAAATTTCGTTTCTTTTTCTACTAGTTATTTATCATTTTTTTTTTCATTTAAAAAAAAATCCTATGATAAATTAAAAAAAATATATTTCAAGACCCTCACTCTTGAAAAAAAAAAAAAAATAATAATAATTTTCGAATACAGGTCAATCGATTTCTATATTTAATTTAACTTGTTTTTTTTTTTTTTTGAAGAGAAAAAAAAAATTTTTTAAATTTTTTTATCGACACCTTTTGTAACAATAAGAGAAAATGGTATTTTAAGCATTCGCAACAAAAAAAAAGTAGTAGATCATGGCATTTTTAGATAAACTTAAAAAAAAATTACCATTCACAAACGGTAATGGTGCAACGCCTAGTTTTTTATCACCGTTTATAAATTTAAAACACGGTAATGCATTGTCATCGTCGTCGTCGTCAAAAAAAAAACATTCAAACGTAATTACGGACAAAGATCCAACGTTAACATGGGATATAGTTAACGAAATTGGTGATGGTGCTTTCGGTAAAGTGTATAAAGTTAAAAATAAACAGTCCGGACTATTGGCTGCTGCTAAAATTGTAGAAAAATGTACAGAAGATGAATTAGATGATTATATGGTCGAAATAGACATTTTATCCGAATGTAATCATAAAAATATACTAAAAATATACGAAGCGTTTTATTACGATTCAAAGTTGTGGGTAAGTTTTCAAGTTTTTTTTGGCTATGTATTTCTTTTTTACAAATCAGGGACATTTAGTTTTATTAATTTTAATTAAAAGACTCATTTTGTACTCATATACCACGCATCTTGTTTTAATCGTTTGGCAGTTTTAATGTCATTAAAATGCTATAAAGAACCCCTATAAATTTAGAGAAGTAACAAAATTCTATTTATAGAAAATTAAATCAGAAGCTTTAAAAAAATTAAATGTATCGTTTTACACTACCTTTAAATGCGCACTCACATTACATAAGAAGTTTATTTGAAACAAACGGTGTAACATGACTCTCGGATAATTTTTGTCTTTGATATATTTTTAGACTTTTTGACTCAGTTTCGGTTTCTCTTGTATATTTTGCTATTTAGTCTTCAGACTGGAAGTAGATTTTTGGTGGCAAGACATTGGTCACCTATCAATAAGCAGAGCTAAAAATCTCAACTGTGATTTGATAGATTATATTTTCTTTTGATGACAGATATTGTGTAGGATAGTTGGATAGGACCTCCTTTTTTTTGAATTTTTTGACCATTTTACCAGACATATGTACCCATAGGTATTGGATGGGTAAGGGTTCCCCGAAAAATTAAGGTTTAGGGTTCAGGTAGAGTATGGGTTACTCATACATTTGGGTATTGTATCGGTTTTTTAGTTTTCTTTTCGATAATAATTTGTTTTTGGGTACCGACATTTTATGGGTTACCCAACCCAGACCCATACCTGAAATCCAAAATTTATGTTTGCTTTTTACAATCTAAATTCATGTTTTTTAGAATCCATTTGATATAAGTTAAGGAAAAACGTGTAACATAGTAGATTATATTTGAGTTGAGGGTCAAGATAAATTTAAAATCTCGTCTGAAGGTGCTGTGTAACCTGGAGAGTTTTGGAGTCATAGGGAAGAAACTTTGTCAAGCTTAGAAAAAGTCTCTTACACTTCGGTGTCTACGGTCAATTCAAATAACGGCTACCGTAAATCAACTCTATTTGTACCCAGAAAATTTGGTCTTTAACATTCGATTTATGTTTAACTTTCTTTATATCAATGGCTCAAAAATACCTCATTCCAACCCCCTCAACCCAGTCTATAAACTTAAGGTATGAGATTTTCAAACAATACTTTACCTATCGAAATAAGGGGTTAACGGTGTGTCATAAGTCATGCGCTGTCTTATTCTTCGGTTTATAGTTGTTTGACTCTTTTTTAAAAATCCTGTATTTGAGCTTTTGCTTCTGACATAAACTCACAAAAAATTAAATCTTGTTCTCTGATAAAAATTAAAATTTAATAGCTAGTAAATTGTTTTAATAAATATTGATGTTATCATATTTTATATTTTGAATCAGCTTAGTTTATAACAAAAATCTATATTAATCTATTGAATAAATTTACTCTTTAAAGATCAAGTTTCATTTAAGAAAACAAAGAAAAAAAAAGTTTTTAAATCAAATTTTATTTTTTTTTAAAAGATTTTAATCGAGTTTTGTTCAGGTGGTGCTGTCGATAATTTAATGTTCGACTTGGACAAACCACTTAACGAGTCACAAATTCAATACGTCATACGCGAAACTCTAGAAGCACTTAGTTATTTACACGAAAATTGTTTTGTTATACATCGAGACATGAAAGCTGGTAATATATTATTAACCGAAAATGGTGAAGTTAAACTAGCTGATTTTGGTGTATCGGCAAAGAATACGTCTCAGTTACAACGACGATATTCGTTCATTGGAACACCATATTGGATGTCACCGGAGATAATCGCATGTGAGACAGATAAAGAAATGTCATATGATTTTAAAACTGATATATGGTCACTAGGTGTGACGTGTATAGAACTTGCTGAAAAAGAGCCACCGCATAACGAGTTGAATCCGACTAGGGTAATGATGAAGATCCGAAAATCTGATTCGCCTAGGCTTAAAAATCCGAATCATTGGTCTAAAAATTTTCAAGATTTTCTTACAAAATGTCTCAATAAGAACCCAGAGGAAAGGCTTACGGCTCGAGATTTACTCAAACATCCGTTTATAGCGTCGTACACTGGCGACGAAAAACCAATCAAACTTTTACTCGGTGAAAAAAATGCAACTATTAATGTTGTCGAGGAAGTTGAAACCGATGATCATTCTGATTCGAATAAAAACCCGTCGCTTGACACTAGTAAAATATCGAATAGTCTACCGGAAGAGAAGTTCGATGAGCAAAGTGAAGTTAAAGCCGAGCCAGAACCTGAAAAAATAGCTGAAAAAATAATCGAAACGATGGCAGACAAAATAGAACAAAAACAACATGAAAAAAGTCCGCCTAAAGTTGTTAAACCAATCGCCCCACCACCTCCGATACCGACGACACCAGCTCATGTGACTACACATACACCTGTTCTAATTAAAGAAGCTTTCCAATCACCAACTAATGAACCCGTTGTAAAAATAAGTCCCAAAAAATCACCTGAAAAAAAATTAGATAAAAAATTCGAAGTTGATTTGGACAAGGTAAGTGAACGAATTTTCGAAGAGATTTGTGATGAAGTTATAAAATGTGATGATCGTGCGCCATCAGTACCCGATGTTATTTTACATGTGATAAGTGAAATATTATCCGAGACAAATCAGTCAACACAAGAAGAAGAAACACCCGTAAATCAAGTTGCTAGAGTTGTGTCAAATTATACACTTGAAGACAATACCCCTAAATCGCCAGTATCACCAAAACAAGTTAACAAAGAAGATGTGGAAATACAAAAATTAAATCGATCACGTACTAGAAAAACAATAACTAAAACATTTGTAGTCGATGGTCAAACAATGACTGAGACCATTAAAAAAACAGTCATACCGGAAGAAGAAGAACGACAAAAAAAGTTAATTGAAGACCGCAAACGTGATCTAATCGAACATCGTCGTAATTTAAATGAAGATAGACGTAAGCTAATTGAACAAACACGTAAACAAGATCAGGAAAAAGAATCACTTGAACAAGATTTCAAAGAACAAAGAGAAAAATTATTAAGAGAATTTGAAATTAAATTGGCTCATATTTATCAATTGAGAAAAAGTGAAATTGAACGATGTGAAGAAGCACAAGCAATTGAATTAAAGTCGACTTTAAAACGATTAAAAGCGGAACAAGAAAAATCTTTAAAATTTTATCGAGATCAATTAAAAGAAGAATTTAAAATGTTCAAAAAAGAATTGGAATCAAATTCAAATCATATACTTATGTCAAAAGATCATCGAGATTTGTTAAAAAAACAAAAAGAAAAAGAATTAATTAAAAGAGTAAGTTTTGTTGTTTAAAGTTTTCCTAATCCTTAGAGTCAAGTCTCTCGATTCAAATAGAGTTTGACAAAATTTAGATCTAGGGCAATTTTTGAATGAACTAAATTTAATATAGGATAAGCAAATCGAATTAAAAAAATTAGAGATGTGTAAAATGATATTTTTGCTCAATTGAAAACAAAGTAGGTCGACTTTGAAAACTTTGAATTTTATCTTTGTAATCTTTGTCATCTGGGCATAACACTTGACAGATGATCTGTTGAAACTAAAAAACTAAGTGATTTATTTTGTGTAGTTCCCGTCTATCCTTAAAATGATCTAAGAGGTTCAGAATTCTTAAGCGATGCAAAACCGGTCTCGGTCTAACGTTCCTAATGTAATGGAGCTAACCAGACCCAGAGAGCGCATAACCGAGTGGTGTGAGTCGAGTCCTAAGGAGTGAGAGGTCAATTAATATAACAAAGCCATGCGGATGTGCAACATACGGCACATTTTAACTCTAGATGGGCGCCACCATTCGCCACCAAATGGAACTGATTTTTAAATAATCAGGCTTGTGAGTCTTGGTGACTTAAAATAAGGGTTCCGAAAGGGGTAATGTAGCAAGTGTAGCGATCGGCTAAAAAAAATGAGTTATTGCCAAAAGCGTTTCGGTCATGGGAGGAAAAAAAAAAGGGTCCGGTCTTGTATCTTAGTTGGAACGTTCCAATGGGAATTTACAAGGATCCAGTGCAGACAGAGTTCATTAGTTCAGTCTCGAGCCCTTCGGCACTCCGACTCGGATTATAGTAGCCATAAAATAAGTAAAAGTCAAAACAATTAAAATTGAGTATTTAATAAACTGTTAGACGGTATTTAGGATAAGGGTTGATAGTCGTCCCCGCGTTCCTAGACCGGTTCCCGAATTTTAAATGTTCGGAACCAAGTACCGGGTCACTTTTGGTAAGCCCTCAAACCGAAATATTTTTTATTGCGGTAATGTCAGGCTATAATTTATTGTAAAGACGCGACTTCATTTTTAAAAATGACCAGAGACATTTTTCAAATTTTACTTTCGTCAGCGTGCTGTTCGCAAAGGGTGGATACAAGTATATTTTTGTTATTTCAACGTCTGTCGAGAATAGTAGTCAACTGATGTATATGAAATCAACATCTGTTTAGCTTCCTGAAACTTTTGATTTAATTGATAAAAAAATTTTAAATTTAATTTCTTTTTTTCAGGAAGAAGAATATCAATTGAGTCAAATAGCGGAATTAGCTGAAGAGGAAAAACGAATTCTAAAGCTTCATCGTCAACAATTAATTCACCTAGAAACAACGTCTCTTCTCGAAAAACAAAATTTAATTCGTACACGAGAAGCTGCCATTTGGGAACTTGAACGTTTACAAATGGAACAACGTTACAATGTTGTACGTAAACATGTTCGAGACTTTTTCTATTTACAACGTCATTTAATGTTATCAAAACAAGAAAAAGATTTAGAACATTTACGTCAACTTAACACTAAACTAGAAGAAGATTTGATACGTCGACAGAATGAAGAGAAACGTTTATTCTTAAAATCGTTGCGTCAAGAACAACGCAGTAGACGTGAAATGTATCGCCGTTCATTGTATATAGTACCAGCGGGTAATGCTCAAACATCTGTAGTCGATAGTTACAAATTAAGTGCAGACGAAGAAAAACGAAAACTTAAAGAATTTGAGGAAAGAGAAAAAGAACGTTTCGAGAATGAATTACAACGTTTGAGTATAAGACACGTTAAACAATTGGAAGAGTATCGAATCAAAGCTGATAATATTATGAAAGATTTAGACGATGAACAAAGATTAAAACGTAAACAACTTGTTGATGCTGAGACCAAGTGTCTTAGAGATGTAGACGACAGATACAATCAAGAGTATGCTTATTGGCAAAATCGATTGAGATCACGAAAACAAAAATTAGAAGATGACTTTAAACGTGAAGAATCAGAGCGATCAATATTTTATCAAAATTTCAGTAATAATTTACAAACACCGACTTCTATATCTCAAAATTATCAAACTTACCAACGACCAATGTCTCCGCCTCAGCATTCAAGCGGTTCTAATAGTCACCTCTCGCCCACAAGCACCTCGAGTTATGTCTCAAATCCAGGCTCAAGTCAAAAACAAATCTACTACAACACTATAAACACATGTGGTAATTCATCATCATCATCGTCAACACATTCGAATGTTTTACCAACCGAATCCGTTTATTCGTTTACAACGCCCGAAAATTACATTTATCAACATCACATGTATCATCATCAGTATCATCAAAGTACACAGCATCATCAAGCAACTAATAATCAGAGATAAATTAAAATTAAAATTTTATATTGTTGTGTAGGATCTATTTTTGTTCAAAATTCAAAAAAACAGTTTATAAACCGGAATTTTTATAAAAATTAATTTTTTTTTTAATCGAAAGTAAAAATACTTTAAAAAAATAATGTTTTTTTTTTGTTTTAAAAATGAATTAACAAATTTAATTTAAATAAAATACAAATTTATAAAAGATAATCTTGCAAATAAACTTTCAATAAAAAAAAAGATATTTATTTTTTTATATAGCTTTTTATTTTTTCGACAATTTTGAACAATTTTAAAAAACAATTTTTTTTTCTGGTAAATTTTTTTTTTCTTAAAAATACTTATTTCACAAAATAAACGAATTTTTATTACAGTTGAAATTTTCTTTTGTCGCCTATTTGACTTAAAACAAAAAACTGTTAGTTTGTGTTATTATTTTTCAATGTAGTCTTTATTTCATAACTTATAAATGGAGCTGAAATTTGATCACCAAAGCTACATCAGTTACTTTTAGTTTGAATACTCAATTAGAAGCATACAGTGGTGGAAATTGTATTGACTGAACATGAATTTTTCACTGATGAATTGTGAATTTTACCCTTTATAAAATTAACTTAAATTCACAGACTTTAAGAAATGTACAATGTGAAAAGCCAGTATTGTACTTTTTCGTTTCTCTCTTTATGCATCAAAAATTGTTAAAAGCTAAAAAATCAGCAACAAACAATTCGGGTTCAAATCTAAATCCTCTCAACTTTTGCTCTCAAATAATAAATTATCAAATCAAATTTTGACAAAATACGTTTATGTGTAGCAGCTGTTGACGCCTCTAAGGCATTTGATAGAGTCAATAGGGGTAAGTCAATTGATAAGAAAATTATTCCATTTATTATCAGCAGTCTTAAAACTACTGCGATTATTCTACTATCGTATTTTCAAACAATATTCGACACTTTTTAGAACAACAATCGGTGTTAGAGAAGGTGGAGTGCTGACGATATCCTTCTAATTAGCCAAACGAAAAGGGGATTACGTGATCAACTTGACTGCGTGAAATTAAGTTTAACCCCGATAAGACTGTCTACATTGTCTTGAATAAAACCATCGAAATGAGGTCTGATGATCGATAGCTAGACTCGTGCAAAGGAGCTTTAATGTTATCCGACAACCCAATAAAACAGTTAAGATGCATGAAATACCTAGGTGTTGATGTAAATGATAGAAACAGCAAAATTGACCATTTACGTAAAAGAAACCAAAAAACTCCTGGACCAGTTTTCAAACTCAAGCAGTATGGGATACTCAACAACAGAATGAATCCAAATATGAGAGCGCAGTTATATAAAATGTAAAAAAAATAATTTTGAGAAAAAAGTTATCTGAGTCCCTGAATTTTATGCTTAGTCGAAACCTTACGCTGCCCTATCCTCACCCTAAACCCAATCCCTAATCCCTACTTCAATACCAACTTAGTCTTGAAAAAGATACCAAATCTGAATTATTAGATAAAAATTTAAAATTATCATTCTTTGGCGTATTTTTTGATTAAAAAAACCATGTTATCTGGAACTTTGACTTGCTTATTCTTTTTTTCTGAACATCTCTGCAACAAAACAAACATCTTTATCTTTTCAAAATTATGAATTAACAATTTTGTGAAAGGGAATGTTCCATAATGCTTTCCAATCTTGAGAAAAGAAACTTTTCTTTATCTATTTTTCTCAAAATGTACCGTTCATTTTTATATTTCTCAACTTTTCTTAACTTTTCTTAGATTCTAAGAATTTGAGAAATAACTTTAGTTTTTTTCTCAAATTATTTTAAGAATTTGAGAATTTGAGAAATTGAGAAAAAACTTCACACTGGTTAAAAAACCTAGAATTTTTGATATTTGAATTGAAACATTAGGATCATTCGAAAACCGTCGAAAGTAGAGTGAGTTCGCACTTATATCAGTACAATCTCTCTTTTTTCCATTTTTGATTTTTATGAATTTTTCGCTATCTAGTATTAAAAAATTTAAAAAGAGATGTTGAAATTGGTCTCTTGTTTAAATAACGCCTAGCTGGCCGTATGGATTATAATAGTTGAATTAATCAAAACTTTGAATCCACCCTGTATTTGATTTTATACTTTCTTGAGAGTTTGGAACTTTTTTTACTTTAACCGTACCGTAAAATAATGGAGGACATCTTTGGCGCATGGCAATTTAAAAAAAAGTACGTTTATAGCAGAGTTGTGATACTGGCAGTATACTGATTGTAAAAATACTGATACTGAATAGAGTGCAAAATCAGTGTTTCAGTAATACTGATTAATACTGAAAATTTTATTTTTTCAAATTTTTATTGATTTTAGCCGAATACTAACCTAGTCATTCACATGTTCCAAAATGAACATTAATGTTCATGAATTTTTCAATACTGACCATCAAGTCAAGTTTATTCTTATCCGTTTTCATTTCTTTAAGGGGTTCATTCGAGAGGACTCTTATACTCGTATATCATAAAGTTTTTTTTTTATGACTAGAGAATGGTTAAATTGATGAAAATACTGATTGGCTTAATACTGATACTGGTTTTCTCGATACTGACTTCGTAAATGAATACTGAATACTGACTGATTGTCTTAGTACTGATACTGACTGTTACTGATTTTTTCAATACTGACCATTAGTCTGGTTTATAGCATAAACAAGCTTTTTTTATACTGTACTTCTAGCGAACTTTCTCCATTTGCGTAGGCGTAGCGTAGCGTACCGTACCCGATAATCCGTAGCCAGCGTACCGTACCCAGGCGTACCGGACCCACCGTACCCAAGAATTTTTTATAAAAAACAGAATTTTTGAATATATTTTTTTTTCTCTTTTCAAAATTAAAGATTATTTAAAAAAATTGATTTTAGTCTTTATTTTTGCTTTCTCTTTTTAAAATTAAAGAAAATTTAAAAAAATGAAGTGAACTGGTTTTTAATCAAAAACAGGTCTTTTGTGTTGTCGGTACGGTGGGTACGGTACGCTAAGGGTACGGTGGTACGGTTGGTACGGTACGCAAAGGATACGGTACGCTACGCAAAAGGAGAAAATTCAGACATTTTTATCATCTAGAAGATAGCTTTTTGTGACTTCTGATTATTATTGGGAGTTGTAATATTATACATTCAATGATTTATTACTATATTTTCCTTTATGCTGAAAAGAAAAAATTTTCTTGGCGATTTTGGATATTTTTCATGCGTCAAATGATCTTTGCCTAAAATAATACTAAATTTTATGGAGTCTGTAAATTGATTTAAAGTTTAAAAATGATCAAATTTCAAACATTATTACAATTGAAGCCTTATCGCTTATAAACACTTTTCATCATCTATGTAAAGAATTCTGTAAATAAAAATATAGGCTTCGATTTCATTTTAATATCAGAAAAATCCATGATGGGAAATACTAAACCATAGTTGTATTAGTCAAAATAACCCTTATCCTAGGAACTGTGAAGTATCCAAGTTAAAATGAGAAAACATAAAAGAATTAAGATTTTCTCTAGGCCAGTCTGTTAGTAAAAGTCAGTTACAAATCAGTTGTTGTTTAAAATTCATATTCTAATTTCTTACTGTAAGTAAATAATTAAAAATTGTTAACCCCGAGGTCATTGAACTTAAATTAAAATTGACGTGTTTATAAAATAAAAGTGTACTCATGAAAAGACTCTGATTAAATAAACAATTAAAATGATTGATCCAAGTGCTCAGTAAGAACAAAAAATTTTCAATCTATCCAAGAGATATTTATTCAATTATTTTGAAAAATTTTCTTTTTTGTTGTGACAACTTTGTTAAACACAATAAATAAAACAATTTCAATATAGATTTTACCAATTAGACATTGCATGTATATATCGTTTGTCATAAACGATTAAGTCCAAAAGTAAGCCAATTTTATGTCACATTAGTCGAGCAAAGTATCAAATCTTATCTAAATCAATTTTTAAAAATCTATACTTTATCAAAGTTTTTTTTGTTTTCTCCTTCAAAATCTATTAATCGAAACAGTTCTAAGTTGTTGTTGTTGTTGTTGTTTATTTTTCAAGAGAAAATTGATTGAAGCTTTAAAATAAATTCAATACTCGAATTTTTTTTCCATTATTTTTCCAACTTTTAATTAATGTTCAAAAAGCTTTCTTTCTTGAATGAATAAAATGCTTTTTACATTTTAAAATTCAAATTTAAATTTCATTCATTATTTTTTCTCTATTAAATGCAAACGATAAACATTATTTTTTCTCTTTTTGGACTTCAATAAAACCTTTCAAGTTTTCATAATTCAAGATTTTTCTTAAGCTTCACATGAATAAAGGTGCTTTATTTTTGTATCAGGATTTTGTTATTTTTTTTTTCTCGAAACACTTTAAGTACAAACATTTCAAGATCTAACTAAGAAAAATCAATATACTTTTTGTATGTATTCCAAATTTAAATCGCGGGCTACAATCAAGTTAGAACTCGTTTAAAGTAGTTATGTAAAAAAAAATAGTTTATCAAGCTGATTATTACAGCAATAAAAAACAAAATTTCTAATGATTATCTAGTTCTTTATAAACTTGAGAGTTTTTTTTCTTAAATTTCATTACATTAAATTTCATTGTTTAAAGGCATTGTCGGATTCTTGTTTCAAAAGCGTTGTCATCGTTTAAACATGTCTTTAGTGATATTTTATTTTCGAAGTCGTTCTAAACATTCACTATAATCTGTGAGAATTATCTCTTCATTTTTTAAATAGAATTTCATAAAGAATAATTTGTTTTTGAGAGAATGCAAACTTATTATCATTAATCGAAAAAATCTCAATTTCACTTAAACAATGGATTTTTTTTCTAAATTAATTTTGTCAAATCTTAAGTTTTACACCCAAACTCATGCATTTTTTTGATTTTATTCAACTTCGACTGTGTATCCTAAAAAATAACCCAAATTGTGCTTAGAAAAAGTTCATGGAAGTTGGTGCAAATTGTGGTCGATCATCGGCCTTAGCATTAGTTTTTAGTAAATAAATTTGGTGCACATTAATCAACTAATTAAATATCTGATTGTTAAAATAATAATTAAGTGAATTTTAAACAAGGTAAGTTGTCATCGATTAATTTAAATTTTTTTAAAAAAATTTTATGATTCTCACCTGTAGTTTTTTTTACTATCTTCAAAACTCAAATTTAGTAACATTAAAGTAACTAATTTTGGCATGAATTACTCATGTCATTATTTTTTAATCAAAGTACAGTGACTCCTATTAACATGCATACTTTTAATCTGTATACGACTCTCTATTAATTGAACCACTATTCAGGATTATATCTTAATTCTAACTGATTTTTATTTAGCACTAAGTAGCTCATACTTTTTAAAAATTAAAAAAATGAAAAATTTGAATTTTCGGTTTTATATTCAGATGCGTGTAAAATTGGGATCTTATGCAGCTACGATCCAAAATGACTTTAAATAAGTTTATGGGGACATAGCCCTTTCATATGAAACAGTTGCTTGATGGGTAAAAATATTTCGTTGTGGGATAGAGAGAACCAAAGCATCTTTAATCGAGCATCGTCCGGGCCGAGAACGGCAGTTGTTGACTTAGATATTGACCAAGTTCGAAATGTTATAGAGGATAACCTATATTGTACATATGATGAAATTGAAGCTCAGACTTTTCTTAGTCGAGGTACAATCGAGCGCATTATTCACGATCATGTTAAACTCCGAAAAATAGGATCTCGGTTTGTACCTCATTTATTGACTGAAAAAAACCGTAGAGATAGGGTTGGCTAAATTTAAAAGCGGGACATGACGAATATATGACGTAGTGATAGGTGACAAGTCATGATTTTACTGGAGACAAATTTGCCGGAAGAAATCTAGCTCAAAGTAATCATCTGCAAGCAGGGTTGCAGATAGAGAGTTCAAAAACAGTAGTAAAAAGAGGGGATTCGAAGATAAAACAATGCTTTGTATTTTTTTAGAACAAGTGGGGTGGATTTTATTACATATTGGGATAGAGGAGGCTGTGTGGATTACAAAACATTTATAGATGATTACTTAAAATCTTTAGTAAGATTAATTAAGACAAGCAGAAAAACATTGGGTACCAAAAAATTGAAATTTCATCATGATGCTCGACCGCACGTTTATCAAGCTGTAATAACTTATCCAAAGAATAAGGTTTCACTTTAATGGGGCAACCACCATACTTGCCAGACCTTGCTCCTTCAGATTTTTGACTTTTCGATTATATCAAACAGCGTTTAGACAGTCACAGTAGCTCCGAAAGCTTAGTACGCAAAATAACGGCAATTGTCAAAGCCAAACCTAAAGAAGACTATCTAAAGACTTTTCATAAGTGGATGGAAAGGATGGAACTATGCATAAAATTTGTAATCATTCATTTTGAGGTTTTGGGTTCGGATGACCCAGATAGGTTTTTTTTAAACCTGAGTTTTTCGGGTAACCAATACCTTAAAATGAATGATTACAAATGTCTGGATGGACCGAAGATTCGGACGGCCAATATATAAAATCTAAAAAAATCAAAACGGAGTTTTTTCGAAAAATGAATTAGTTTATTTTTATTTTTTGTCGGTGCTTTCCTTTGCCGTGATTACGTTTAGGTTCATATGATATGCTTATTTTGTCTGATGCAAACTTTGATAAAAATCTACTTTCATCTAAAAATCTGTACCTTTTTATTATGAAATTACTCAAAGAACAAGTTGTTTAAGTTTAAAAAACTAATCTTTAACAAAGAAACAATAGAAATAAAAGACAAACAAGAAGAAGAGTTTAAGTGATTCTTTTTTTTGACAATTTTGAAATTTGTTAAAAGTTTAAAAGCGAAAATCGCTCTCATTTTTCAACAACCTACATAAAGTAAAAAAGCTTCTTTTCAAATCTTCACCTATATATTTTTGTTTTCTTCTTTTTTTTTCTCTTTTTACGTAAATTTATAACACTATTACAAAGCTTAAGAATTAACTCAAAATAACAAGAAATTTACCGATAGAAAGCAACCCGAACAAAAATAAAAAAACTTAGGAATTTGTTTTATTTTCATTTGTTTTTTATTATTAAAGAAAAAATTAGCAGAAATTAATTGAACTTTCTAATTGTTGTATTACATAGTGGTAGCATTTTTTTTTTCTTCCATCATAAAATAATTTATCTTATCTTTAAAAATCTATTTTTTCAAATTAAATTGGCAAGAAGAAATATCAATCAAATTTCAGGGTTTTGTTTTTTTTATTTGTTGTTGTTGTTGTTGTTGCTTTTTTTCTAGTTAGTTAACTTGGATGTCATTTCAAATTTATTATTATTTTTAAATAGAACTAAACGAATTGTTTTATTCATTTAAGCCTGAAAGCAATGACCATACGTTTTTTAACAAAATGATTATACGTTTGTAAACAACAACAAAAAACAACAACAAATAAAGATATCGAAAATAACCAATTGTCAATTTTTTTTTAAATTGAGCTTGTTTAATTTCAAAAAATTCTATTCTAAATATCACCTCAAAAAAAAAGGGTATAAAATTCATACGTTTCCTTCGAGTGGATTTGGTTTACTAATTTTATTTTCGTTAATCATTAAAGGGAATTTGAATGATTCAAACAACAATAAACTTTTATTTCAAAAAAAGCTATTAAAAGCTCCGGTAAAAAATTGTTTATTCACGTGGTTGTTATTTCATTTTAAAGAGTAATGTTTTTTGTTTGGAAGTTGTTGAGACTCTTTTTTATAAGAACATTTTTATTTGCTTTCGAAAATAAAGGTGTAACTTAACTATGTTCACTTGTGTACTTGTTAAAATTATAAGGATTTTAAAATGAAGAAAACACTAATGATCAGGTATACTTTTTTACAATAAATTTCAATCACCTTAAAGCAGCAAAACTCAAGAGGCATCATATTAATTCGATGTCGCCGGTTATTTCAAATTAAAAATGACAAAAATTTAATTGAATTTATGTCATTCCAATCAGTGTTATATAAATTGTTTTTTTTTGATAAAAAAAATGAATCAAAACCATCAAAATTTTTATGTCTATAATGATGGAAATTTGTTAAAAATTTGAGACATGTTTTTCGGTTACCTTCTTCACGTATACCTCTTACACCTTTAACATAATTAAAATAATGGTTTTTTGATGAAAGAAAAATAAAAATTTTGAAAATTATTTTCAATTACCAAAGTAAAAAAAATTTAAAATTTAAATTTTATAATATCATTGTAAACGAAATGAAGAGTTGTCACTTGGTTCTTGTGAACTAGCCTCCTTTAGTTCTTTATAAAATAATTTTTCTCTCCTTTTTTTTTTTGTTAATTTACGAATCAATAATTTTAATTAAACTAAACGATTCCATAAAATTCTTATTTTTCTTCGTTGAGTTGATGATGAAAGCGTAAATTGTGTAAATATTTTCTTAATTTATTTGAAAAAAAAATATTTTATATAATTAAAAACACAGAATCAAAAAATCATTGAGGAAAAAAAATCGTATAACTTTATTAGATTACTCGTTCTTTTTTTATTTTTCAATGATCATCAGTTTTAAATGATACAAAACAAGTGTTTCATTCTTAATGTTCCCTGAACAAAAAAAATGTGAAATTTTTAGAATCATTGTTAAACTTCTGATTAATGTAAAAAATTAAAAGCAATTCATCTAGATCCTCGAGTTTTGTTTTTGTTACAACAGTTGTTTAAACAATTATTTAAAAATAAAAAAAATCTTAATTTCAATTTAATTTGTAAAGTCTTTAAGGAATTTGTAGACTAAAGCAATTTATGTTTAGTAATTAAATTTTATTCCAAAAATGTATCAAGGTAGTAAGGATTGTTTTATTTATTTCTAGAAAGTCAATAATTGCACAAAAATTTAACATGCCCATAAGTGGTATACATAACAAAAAAAGTGGCATTCTTTAATTAGCTTTCGTTTGAACATACTCAAAAAGTATTTTAAAATAAGTATTTACCCAAGAAATTTATATTTGAACAAGAATTTAGAAGTTATATTCAATTAGGTAATACTTTTTATTTCAGTTTTTTTTTTTATCTTAAACCAAGATTTTCGTGGTTGTTCTTGTTGAACAAATGTAAATTTATTTTATTATGTAAGATTATACACAACAACAAAAAATAAGTAAATTTATTGGATTAAATGCCACCTTGGAGTTGAAAATCGATCCTGTTTTTACAAGTTATCTTAAACTTTAAAAACGTAAATTGTTATTTTGTATTTTCTCACAGTAAACAATTAAATTTTAAACATATCACTAAATTTTTTATCCTTGAGGAGTGTATTACAATACTTTTTCACATAAAATAAACAACTTGATTTATTTATTTAATTATTTTTCTTAAATAAACTTTTAGAGTATCAAATAAAAAAAACAATAGCAACGTTAAACAATACTCATTCTTTTTTTTTTACGCAATATGTTAAACGGAAATTATTACGTACTCAAAAGTTATTTATCTTCTAATGACAAGTGTTCGAAAAAGTATGTTATAGATTAAACGATCAATACAAGATAATCAAAGCAATTTATCTTGACTTGAAAATCGATTCTAATACAAAAAAGATTTTGTAAGAATAGAAGAGGTATGTAGGAATAAAAAGAGATAAAATTTTTCATTTTGTTTTAATTAATTGATTAATGAGTATAAAACTTGATTCCAATGGTTTAAAGCAAATAGTTAAAGCATAATTTATGGTAGTTTTTGATTTAAGTTGTTTATTTTTTTTTTCTTTATATTTTTTTAAAGTTCGATATTTTGTTAAGTAAATATCAAATAAAAAAGAGTAAAACAATTTTCAAGATTTTTATTTTCTAGAGTGCTTAGGTTAATGTCAAAAAATTACATTACGATGCAATAATTTTATGTTTTAAGGAATAATTATTAAGAATTTGAGAATATTGTTAGAATTATAAATAAATATATTTTTTTTAAATTGTCAAACTTTTTCGGAGAGTGAAACACGATCTTGTGTTTACTCTTTTTTAATGTTGTGATCACTTACTATTCTCTAAGTCTACAAATTCTTTCGGCTTCGGTTACTAGATTTGTCCAAAACAAAAGGATTTAAAATTTTGATAAAAAATATTTATTTGGAAATTAACTTTTTTTAAGTAAATAGACACTTTTTATGTTTAGAAATACGCTTATTTTAAAAGTTTTTAAAAAAAAAAAATCAAAATTCAACCGTAAGTTCACGAAAGCTAAAATCTGATGTAGAATCTACAAAATAAGATCATATTGGTAACATTTTTGTGTTGGAATGTAACACTGACTTTTAAAGTCATTTTGTTAGGACAAAACTTATTCTTGGAATGAAATAGAGGGTTAGTTAATTCATACTGAAGAGAAACATAAAAATTCATAGTCATCATAAAAAAACGAATCCGACAGTGGCGTAGCCAGAGGGGAGCAGCGGGGGCGACCGCCCCCCCTGGATTTTTAAAATGGGTCCAAGACCCCCCTATTTGATGCAAAAATAAGGTCTTTTTGGCAAAATTTAGCTTTTCGCCCCCCACCTGGCAAAAATTTCTGGCTACGCCACTGCCGACAAGAATCAATAACTCGACTAAAATATTAAATTCGATTTCAGCAGGCTTGAGAACAGGACGATCTTTTTACGTTATACTTTTTTTCTGGTGCAGAAAAGGGTATCTCAATTTCAAGCCAGTATTTTGAAACTGTGATTTGTATTAGGCTCTTTTGAACGACCGTTTCAGTATACATTTCAAAATGATAAGCTTGGTATCAGTAAAATATCCTATTGCAGTCCTGGAAATTAATTTGTCTCATGATATCAGCTGATCTGAGTTAGTATCGGAATTTATGACCATTTTTGTATCATCAACTATCAGCTCCGATCAGTTGAAATCATATGATATCAGATGATATCATTAAGAGAATTACAAACATTATTGATTTCCAACGAATACTGATACAAACTGGTATCAGCTGATATCATGAGACAAATTAATTTCCACCACTGTATACGCATGTGTGGCTAAAGCATCTTTCTTAAACATGTTAACTCTTTTCATTAATGTACTGTATTTAGTTGTAAAAATATTAGGGTACGTAGGTTGACTATTTGAAGTTCAAATGGACTCGAATTGGATTAGAAGTTTGTTTCAAAAGTTTGAAATCAATGTGCACATGGTACCATCTAATTTATTTGTTCGTTTTTTTTCAAATCAAAGTACTTAATCAAGTAGAATGAGGATACAAAAAATATTAATAATCAATTTTTCCGGAAATAAACAAAATTAAAAATTCGTTACTATGACAATAATTTTTTACATTAAAATAATATTAAAAATGTGATTAAGCAATACAGTATTCTAACAAATTTTGTTTTTTTCAGACAAGGATGAAGCCTTTTACATTGCCTTCGATTTGAATTCGAACCTTTATTATCTTTTTTAGAATTAATTTGTCTTTAATAGCTTTAGGGTAGATTAGGTCGAGCTTGTTTATAAGATACTGTCGTTAAAATCTTACTATTTCAATTATTAAAATAAAATAAAGAAAAAACGAGTGTCTTAAAGTCTTAAAGTTAAGTGAAATAAAATAAATACAAATAAAAATCTCATGCTTCGTCCAAATTAAATGTGCTTAAATAATTGAAAAGTCGAAAAACGAAAGATTTAACCCTAATAATTTAAACTTGTATTTATCCACAATTATTTTTGTACTCAACAACAACAATATTCTTATCTTCTTATAATTAATTTGTCATTTTTATCCTAAACAAAATCAATTAATGAATTTAAAATTTTTTTTTTTTACAAAAATTACTGACTTGTATACACGTAAATTTTGACTTGGAGGCATTTATTTAAATTACTTGTATAAACCGTCTTTTTTTAAAGGCAAAAAATTGTTAGAATTTGAATCCATTATTTTTTTTAAAGTATTTAAAACCAAGAGTCTACAAGAAAAAACACAAAAGAAACAAAAAAAAAAGGTATTCTTAATTAAACTTCTTCGACTCCTTCAGCAAGTTGAGTTTTTTTTCTCTCATTTATTCATAAGAACAACCTGATAACATTATTTTTGTTCACGAACTTAATCTAATTGAAGCATTTTTTTATAAGTTAAGTTTTTCAAACAAGCTTATTCTTTATTTTTTTTTATTATTATTGTAATAAAATCCTTTTTAAAATTACATTAAGTTAAAAAATCATAAATAATTATAATAAAATCAGAGTTTTTGCGATTTAACAAAGAAAAAATTCCAAAACACCGATAGATAATAAGTAAGTTTCTTCGCTTTTTTTGTTGTGTTTGTCGAATGTGTTCAAAAAATAGTGTAATATTAAATATGTTAATAATAAAAAATTGTTTTTTTTTCTATGACTACCGAATTTATTTCCGTTAATTATTAAAGGGAATTAGTTTGCATTTAACCAACAATAAATTAAACCATAAAGTTATTTTATATTTTCTTGTGTTTCCTTCATGATTTTGAATATTAATTTTTGTGTTTGGCATCTTAAAATAAAACTTTATTGATTTTAAAGGTGAAAAAAATATTCATACAAATTGTCACGAGATTGCTTAAAAAACTAGTCTGGACATATTTAAATTAAAATTCTAATTTACATTCGATCTTTAAGCAAAAGGATTCCAAATTTTTTTGTTCCAATTTAGTACCGCCATTTTCGATCATATGTTTAACTTTTTTTTGTAAAAATTTCTAACAATTTATTCATACAAGAAACCCTAGTACAAGAAAAAGAGTACTCTTTGTTTCACAAAAAATATTTGAACTGGTCGTCAAATTACAAAGAATACTTGGTTTGTTCTATTATTTAATTGTATACGAAGGGATACTAATTAAGAGAAGCACTTAGCAATAAATAAAAAAAAAATTAGTGATGTTTAGTAAACGTGAGGTTTCAATCAAGCTTAAAGACCCTAAGGCTACAATCATTAAGCTAGTTTTCTTTAAAAAAAAACCAAATTTTTATTTTAATTTAATTTATAGTTGATTAAAGAAAATAAAACAACATATATCAAAATTTAAAAAAGTGTGACAAGTTGTTTAGAGCATTCTCTTTTTATTTTTTTAAATATTTATTCTATCTCACGTAAATATAAAATTGATTTAGCTTGAAAAAAATTATTTTTTTTTTTCTTACAATTCACCTGAAATAACTTGAAAATATTTTAAATTTCTTTTTGTTCATGTTTTTGTTGTGATGGTAGTTGTTGTTGTTGAAACATTTAATTAACCTTTCTAGTATAAGAATTACAGTAATAAAATCCGAAATATTTCAATTTCATTTTTTTTTTAATTTTTCTTTTTTTGAAACGCGTGCTATTGCTAATTACTTGGAATTTTGTTTTATGTGTGTGTGTTCGCTTTCTTTGGTCTTTAATTATTAGTTTTTTTTATATAAATCATGGTAATAGATCAAAATCTTACAAAATTTTTTTTGTTTTAGATAAATTTTTTATATGTTTTTATTTATATAATGTACATTTAATTTTATTCTGTACAATAACACAATGAGTAATAATAAAAAGACAAATATGAATACCGATGCGGAAAATAAACGACAAAATTCACATTCATCCACCATTCAATTGGGTGGCAAGGGAACTGTGCGTCGAAGGCGTTTTAGAAAAACTGCCAATCTAAGCGAAAATCAAATAAGTGAATCGATGAAACATTTTTTAGTTAAAAATGAATTTCAAGACTATGGACCTATGGAACGAGTTAGTTTTATACACGATAACGGTGACGTAGTTAGTCATGACTCTGTGCGTTTACTTGCAAATTTAAAATATGGATTTTATAATTTTAATTTAAATACTCAAACCAAAACGAAACGATCTCGATCAAATAGTTTAGATGTAACAAAAAAAACGGGACCTCGTATTGACAAAGCAAGTGAATTATTCCATACTTTAGATTATATTAAAGAGCAAAGTAAAATACAGGGATTAGACAATGAAACTCAAGAAAGAATGAACTTTATAACGAATGAGATCCAAGATCTGGTCGGCTCAGATGCTTATGAGTATTTAAAAAAGTTCGTGACTGAAACTTCCACTGAAGTAAAAAGCGAACTAAAATCTTTAATCGAAGACACCGATTCTATACCCGAAGTAAGCACTGATTTCGAGTCAATAAGCAAAATTGAATCTAAAACGAGCCAATCAGAATCGACTAATAAAAAGTCCGAATTGATCGATTCGACATCATTAGACGCCTCTTTTAGTAAGGAACCAGTAGTCTTAATTCAAGATACTGATCCTAAGCCACCTAAAAAGTCAAAAGCTAAAAAGAAAAAGCAAAAAGAATCAAATAAACCTAAAGCCCCTCAAAAAGCTAAAAATAAGAAAAAAAACGATGAAAAAGTTAAGTCCGATTCATCATCGGCTTCATCGGTTAAAACCCCTGAAACTACTGAAAAGCCAGTTTTAGTAGAAATCCCTGTTAATGAAACAAAACCTTCCGAAATAAACGTGAGTAGTCCACAGGACGAAAATGGTGCTAAACCCAAAACTCCAAACCCAGTTAAACCTAAAACCAGTGATAAAGACGAAGTAAAAGAATTAAGAAACATCGCATTTTTACGTATTAAACCTCAGCAAAAAAAGAAAAAAACAAAAAATGCTCAACAGAAAAAAGAGAAGGAGTCTAAATCAGAAAGTCTTAATCAAAATTCATCTAAAAAGGAACCTGATACTCAAAAAATTAACATTAAATCAGATTTGTCGAAAAATGATACTATTTCGATTAAAGAGTCTAGTGATGTCGAAAAGACAAAGGCTAAAATTAAAAAAAAAACGAAAAAAGACCCAAAAAAAGAATCGATTTTATCTACTCAAAATGTTGACAATACAAAGTCAGATGCTACAAAAATAAAACGACAAAAAAAACAAGCCAAAACAATCGAAATAAATCAATATTCAAAGTTGGTTACCGAAAAACAACCTCAAGAAATTAATAAAATATTAAAGGATATTAATAAAATTGATGCCAAAGAAAATACCCCAATAAATCAAAATAATACGAAAAAATCAAAAAATAAAAAGAAAAAAAAGAAAAGCAAAAATGAAACAATATTAAATCGTGAAGACTTTGGTAGCACAAATAAACAAGATACAGATGATAGCGATAATACAGATAAAAAAATGTCTGATTTTGACACGAGTGTTGAAAACAAAAATATGGAAATTGGATTAAAAAATGAAACTAATGATAAAATTGATATTAAAGAAAAAGATAAACATGATAAGGATCAGGACACACCAGAAAATATTGACGGGAAATCGATTGAAAATGAATGTGAAAAGATAATGGAAAATTTAGACAAAATAAAACTCGAAATCGAACAGGCTACTTTTGATGTTGAATCAAATAAATCAGTATCATCAACAGAATTAGACACGCCATTTTCGAGTAAACAGTTATCGATTGATTCAAGTGAAGTTTCTCCTTCAAACGAAAAATCTGTTTTTGATATAATACAAAATACAAGTTCAATAACCGAATCAATGTCGTTTGAACAGACTGAAAGTAAGTCTAGTAAAAATTATGAAACTGACTCATCTCAAGATGAACAATCAATCGAGTCGAGCTCTATTGAAGATAATAATTTTTTGGTTCGATCTGAGCAACCAAAAGAAGAAGCTGTTAAACAGGTTATTCAACCAATTGAATCTAAACCTGATGGAGAACCATCTTTGGTCACAGAAAAAACAAAAGTTGCCGAACCTCTACAGAATCAAACTGATACACAAGAACAAAAACAAGTCGAATCAAGTGAAAAATTGGTCGATAGTTTTATTGTCGATACTGATACTGAATCATCGCAACAAGAGGATGTTTCAGCTACTGCTGAACAATCAAAAGAAGACTTAATCAATTTTAATAAATTGGTTGATAGTTTCATCGTAGAAAGTGATTCATCGCTAAATGTGTCCGAAATCCTTACCAGTTCAGATGAGTCCAAAGATATACAAAAAATAGAGGATGCCGAAAAAACAATAATCGAAGAAGATGATCAAGTTATAAATGATAAAATTATTAATATTGTTGATTCCTTGATTAAAGCTGAGCAATCACTACAAAAAGAAACTTTACAAGTCGTACTAGATAAACAAACAAATGACTTGAGTAGTGGATTTTTTTCCCGTTCTAATATAGATTCCGGTGTTGATGAACCGAATACAAATCTATTACAACAGGAAAAAGCAGATAGAAAAATCGAAAATTTGGATTCAAATAAATCAACAAATAAACAACACATTAAAGTTGAACATGTGCAGGAAAACCCAGTTAATACGCAAATCCCGGTGCTAGATATTGTAATCGAGGAAACACTTAAAATTAGAACTGAAATGTACTATGAGAAAAAAATATTGTTTCAAAAATCAGTTGAAAATCAAGATTCAACATCGACACCCCAAACGAAAATAATTGATATTTACAATTATAATACAATTAATTATGAAAATTCAAATTTTGAATTAATAGATAAAACCAAATCACTAAATGAAACAAAAACTGTCAAAAACGCAACTAAACAATTGAATGGTAAGTTATTGATTTTGCAAGCTCTTTTTTTTTATAATTATCTCGAAAAAAAAAGTTTCAAAATGTTTGTCATAGAAAAATAACTCTAAAAAAGGTTACAATTAACTTCTATTATGATAAGGATTTTACTAGATATTTGATTTTGTTTTTTTTTTTCGAGCTAATTTATAGTTTTTTTGTTTTACAAATATCACGATAAAAAAAAATTATTTATTTTTTCTAAATACCCATTAAAGCTGAAACAACTGATAAAGCATTAAAAAGTGATGATGAAATTTTAAAAGAAACTGCCAAAAATCTTGTTAAATCAATAATACATAAAGCAAAATTATCACTGCAAATAAATATAGAAATGGATAACAAACAACTAATTGAAAATCAATATAATGAAGAAAAAAATTCAAATCGAAATTTGGATACTAGAAATAAAATTGAAACAAACGTCTTAAATACAAATGAAAATAGTACTAATTTAAACGATTCCATTGACGCAACTCGTACAACAATAGAAACAAGTACAAAAAATTTTATAATTAATTCCGAAACAACTAAAGACGAGCAAATTAACTCTACAATAAAAGTCAGTTCGTCGGTTGTTATTACTTCCAGCAAATCATCTGAACAAAGCATAGAGAATTTAATTAAAAACGACGATCAATATTTGAGCTCATCCGATGATTTAAATGATAAACTAACTGAATCTGTTATACTAGAATTTGAAAAAGGTTATTTTGATTGTAATAATATTAAATTAAATAATAATCAAGCGGTTGATTCAATAGTTGGTGAAATTCAAAACGGTAAGATAATTTTCTTTTCCTATCGTTCATATGCTAATAAACATAAATTAAAAAAGCTCTGTTGGAATATAGAATTTAAATTTTATTTTTTTCTGTGCGTTGTTACGTTTTAAAATGTATTTTCTCGATTTTAATTATAATCAATTCTGGGAATTGATTTTGTTGTTGTTGTGTTTTCAGTAGTTGAGGGATAGGGTTTTTTTTTATTTTTATTTTAAGATGCTGTTGTGAGATAAGTAATTAAATAGACAATTTATAATTTATTCACTATTTGACTTAGTCGAGAAACAAAAAAATCTATTTTTCACTCTGTTTTTCGATTGTTTTAACTCGTTGTAAAAATAGGAACACAATTCTGAAACAAATATTGAGAAACAAAAAAATAAAAAAATTATTTAGCTATTGCATAATATTCCAATATTTTAAATCATTTTTTTTTTTAAAAAAAAATCGTGATTATTATTATTTTTTTATTTCTTTCAATCTCCTAAATCACAAGTTAACGAGAGAAAATTTACGAGTTTCTTGTAAAAAAAAATTATTTCTATTTTCTTGTATCAAACGAAAAGTTTGAATAAATATTATTTTTTTTCTATTTTAACTCAAATTGACACTTCCTTAAGACACCAAAAAATATAGGTTCACTAACATAGATTTTAAGATTCGTCAAATCTAATTCTACATTTTGAAACATAGAAAAGAAGTTAATGTTATTAAATAAGATAATTTAGTTTTTATTTTTAATAATAAATGATTGATTTTATTGCAATTCATCAGTGAACGATAAATGAAAATGTGCCTAAAGGGACTAAAAGTCTATGTCGGTGGATGTTTACAAAACTAGTCGTTTTAGAAATGATCATAAATCCTAAAACTGGCTTTTTAATTGAATTCTTCATCGACTAAAATTTAAATTCTTGAAATTACAGTTCATTTTTCACGGAAATAAGCCAAAATTAAAAACTAAAATTAAGTTTATCCGATTCCATTAAAAACTGAGATTTTTAAGAAAGATAGCTTGTGTGTGTGTTTTTTTTTTCTTTCGGAAGGTTTATTAAAATTCAGTCAAACAACAACTTCTAAAAATAACAGAGTCTTTTTTTGAAAAAAAAAAACACTAACAGCTCGATTGAAATAAACGATATAGAAAATAAGGAAAGATGAATCTGATAAAACTAAAATCAAAATTTTTAAAAGGAAAACAAATTAGCATGGAAAATTTAAATACTCTTACTTTTATGTTCTTTAACAGATGGATTAAGTGTGATAGAATTAAATTCGAAAAAATAAATTATTGTATTCAACGGAAACAAAAACGATTTTTTTAAACATTTTGGGTGATTTTAAATTTATTAAAACCCTTAAATTAGACATTGTAGAGTCTCATAATTAAAATTGAAAAAAAAAATAAAATAAAATAAAAACGGAAAAATAATAATTCGTATTAAATTTTTTAGTTTTTGTTACAAATTAGTTGTCAAATTAACTTAGTCAAGTAAATTAAGTATTTTTTTTTATTTTGTTGTTCAGGATTAGTTATGAAAACACAATTATAAGAGGAAATGAACAATTTTTTTTTTTTAGTGAAATCATGAAAACAAAATATTTCAAATCAATTTAAGCTTTACTGAGTTATTTATTTTTTAAAAATCAAAATCGTAAACGATAAAACTAAAAGCAGTACCTTGAATTATTTTATTTAGAATTTTGATTGTCGAAATTTTGTTTTCTAAAAGTCGAAACTCACAGGAAATTTAAAAATGCAAAATAATGCGGATAAATTTATAAAAAGAGCCCCGAAGAGAATGGTCATCTAAATAGTTTTACATTTTTGTAATTTTTCGTCTAGTCAAATGACAAATGAGATTCAGAAGCTTTTAATCGAAAATCGTATTACTACGAACTAGTGAGTTATTAAAATAAGGTTTAATCTCGGTAAAGTTTATTTTCAAGAATGTGTATCCTCCTACTACTTTTGAGACAAGATTCTTCCATTTAAATTAAAGTTAACATGCAAGATATGTTAATATAATTTCAACCTGGAGAACGCAGACACAAAATGGAAAGTTATTTAAATTAGTGTGTCAAATGTTTCAGCGTCTTCAAGAAGGAAAACCATAAAATTTAGAAGAATTCTTTACTTGAAGTCTCCATAAATATTTATGCGATTTTGATTGATGAATTTGAAAATTTTTCAATATCGCTTAGAGAGGAGTTTAAGAAGCTTAATTGGCAAAAATAAATTTATAAAATTACTTTTTTTTTATTGTACTCTTCAAGTAATTGTTTTCAAAATTCAATTAAATAAAATAATAAAAAAAAAACTTAAATCTTTGATTAGTTCATAAACACTTTTAAATTAATTCAAATTACAGAGCAATTAAAGAATTACTCATATTTTTAAAAATGACAATAATAATAAAAAAAATTTTCAATAATTTCTTTTTTGCATGATTTAAAATTTAAATTTTTTATTATTATATCTATCTATTTCTGGTATATCTGTTACAATTTATCATTTTATGATAATTTAATCGAGTCCCGTTTTTCATCTATAAATGCGTTTGCTTAAATATCATTCTCTTTAAAATCAGGCTCATGTTGTAATCTGATATATTCTCTTTTTCTCCCAAAGCTAATTAGAATTAATTTTATAAAAAGACAATACAGATTTTCGGCGACTAAATTTAAAAAAAATAGTGTATCATAAAACTCAAATTTAAAAATCAAAAAAGGTTAGATACAACTTATTCACAATTTGAATAATTATAGGGTAGATTTATTTTTGTTTTTAACAAAATAGAAAAAGATAAATAAAATATTTATTCAAAACTTTTATTATATTTGAGAATTGAAACTTAAAAAATTAATTAGATTTGAATTTCAATTTGAATTAATAGAGAGAATTTAACTTTTATGTAATATTATAAGTTTTTATAAAAATGCAAAATTGATGTGTTTTTAAATTTAAGAAAAAGAAAGACGAAAATTCAAGTTTATATTTCTTTTAAGGATTATATTATAAAAAAAAATTATATTAACTTAAAATATGAATGTATTATTCACTTAAAAAATAGAAAAAAAATCAATCTGTTTGGAACACAACCAAATGTTTTTTTTTTTAAATCAAACTTTATTTTTATGTTCATATTTGATTTTAGTTAAATTATTTATTTTTTATTTAATAGTTGTAAAATATAACTGAGTTTTATAAAATTCATCATCATTTTATTAGATAAGAAGTTTTACTATAATTTTTTCGAAACAAATTGATGAAAACAAAATCAAAATCTTTGCAAACAACTATTAGTCTTTTGTAATTAAAATATTTTTTTAAGCCAAGTTTCGATTAAGCTCTTCCTCCTTGAATTAAGATAAAACAAACAAAAAAAGATTAAAGCTCATTTCTTTTTGTTGAAAAATTTGTTTAATTAGAATAAAATTTGTAACGAAAAAATCAAGTAACTATAGATACAAAATATATATTGTTGTTTAAAAAAAATCAATAAAAGGTAGAGTTTTTTTTTACTATTTAATTTAGAGAAAGATCAATAATTTATCAAAAAAAGATACTAAAAATTAAAATATTTAATGTTTATAAAAAAATGAAAAATATTTCCAACAGATTTTTAATTTTAGAAAATGAACAAAAATTAAACAAATTTCAATTAAAAATTGAATAAACTTTTTAGCTGTGGACAATACAATACAAATGTCATATCATAGATCAAAAGATGAAGAGAAAAATTCAAAAGATGAGTATGAAATTATAAATGAAGAAAATTCTAAAAAGATAGATGAATTTGATATAAATGATAAAATAAACACGGAAAATGAAACTAAAAAAAAAGAAAAGGAAGAAGATAGAGATTCAAATTCAGAGAAAGAAAAAAAGAAGATTGAGGAAAAAATGATGGCAATTGAAATGGAAAAAAATTTAGAAAGAATTACAAATCGTACAATGTCAAAAGTAAAAGAATTTCTAAAAGAAGAAAGAGAAAAGATAGACGAAAATTATGAGATCGTAGAAAGTGAAATTATTGATTTTGAACCGATATTTAGTTCCTCATTTAAAGAAAACCTAGACCGTAATTTGAAACAACCATTCGAATCAAGTAAAAAATTTGATAAATTGGTCGATAGTTTTATTGTCGATACTGCCGATACTTCTCTAAATGAATCATTGCAACAAGAAAACGTTTCAGCTACTGCTGAACAACAAAAAGAAGAAGTACAAGAAGAGGTTGTTAAACAAGTTATTCAACCAGTTGAATCTAAACCTGATGAAGAACCATCTGAAGTCGCTGAAGTAGTTAAAGTAACCGAACAAGAACAACAAGCTGTTGTCGAACAACAACCAGATCAAGCTTCAATTGATAAATTTATCAATATCATTGATTCGTTTATTAAAGCTGAACCATCTACTCGCGAAGAAGAAACTGTACAAGTCGTAACAGAAGAACAACAACCAGTCGAATCAAGTGATAAATTTGATAAATTGGTCGATAGTTTTATTGTCGATACTGCCGATTCTTCTCTAAATGAATCATTGCAACAAGAAAACGTTTCAGTAGAAGTTGATGTTTCAGCTACTGCTGAACAACAAAAAGAAGAAGTACAAGAAGAGGTTGTTAAACAAGTTATTCAGCCAGTTGAATCTAAACCTGATGAAGAACCATCTGAAGTCGCTGAAGTAGTTAAAGTAACCGAACAAGAACAACAAGCTGTTGTCGAACAACAACCAGATCAAGCTTCAATTGATAAATTTATCAATATCATTGATTCGTTTATTAAAGCTGAACCATCTACTCGCGAAGAAGAAACTGTACAAGTCGTAACAGAAGAACAACAACCAGTCGAATCAAGTGATAAATTTGATAAATTGGTCGATAGTTTTATTGTCGATACTGCCGATTCTTCTCTAAATGAATCATTGCAACAAGAAAACGTTTCAGTAGAAGTTGATGTTTCAGCTACTGCTGAACAACAAAAAGAAGAAGTACAAGAAGAGGTTGTTAAACAAGTTATTCAACCAGTTGAATCTAAACCTGATGAAGAACCATCTGAAGTCGCTGAAGTAGTTAAAGTAACCGAACAAGAACAACAAGCTGTTGTCGAACAACAACCAGATCAAGCTTCAATTGATAAATTTATCAATATCATTGATTCGTTTATTAAAGCTGAACCATCTACTCGCGAAGAAGAAACTGTACAAGTCGTAACAGAAGAACAACAACCAGTCGAATCAAGTGATAAATTTGATAAATTGGTCGATAGTTTTATTGTCGATACTGCCGATTCTTCTCTAAATGAATCATTGCAACAAGAAAACGTTTCAGTAGAAGTTGATGTTTCAGCTACTGCTGAACAACAAAAAGAAGAAGTACAAGAAGAGGTTGTTAAACAAGTTATTCAGCCAGTTGAATCTAAACCTGATGAAGAACCATCTGAAGTCGCTGAAGTAGTTAAAGTAACCGAACAAGAACAACAAGCTGTTGTCGAACAACAACCAGATCAAGCTTCAATTGATAAATTTATCAATATCATTGATTCGTTTATTAAAGCTGAACCATCTACTCGCGAAGAAGAAACTGTACAAGTCGTCACAGAAGAACAACAACCAGTCGAATCAAGTGATAAATTTGATAAATTGGTCGATAGTTTTATTGTCGATACTGCCGATTCTTCTCTAAATGAATCATTGCAACAAGAAAACGTTTCAGTAGAAGTTGATGTTTCAGCTACTGCTGAACAACAAAAAGAAGAAGTACAAGAAGAGGTTGTTAAACAAGTTATTCAACCAGTTGAATCTAAACCTGATGAAGAACCATCTGAAGTCGCTGAAGTAGTTAAAGTAACCGAACAAGAACAACAAGCTGTTGTCGAACAACAACCAGATCAAGCTTCAATTGATAAATTTATCAATATCATTGATTCGTTTATTAAAGCTGAACCATCTACTCGCGAAGAAGAAACTGTACAAGTCGTAACAGAAGAACAACAACCAGTCGAATCAAGTGATAAATTTGATAAATTGGTCGATAGTTTTATTGTCGATACTGCCGATTCTTCTCTAAATGAATCATTGCAACAAGAAAACGTTTCAGTAGAAGTTGATGTTTCAGCTACTGCTGAACAACAAAAAGAAGAAGTACAAGAAGAGGTTGTTAAACAAGTTATTCAACCAGTTGAATCTAAACCTGATGAAGAACCATCTGAAGTCGCTGAAGTAGTTAAAGTAACCGAACAAGAACAACAAGCTGTTGTCGAACAACAACCAGATCAAGCTTCAATTGATAAATTTATCAATATCATTGATTCGTTTATTAAAGCTGAACCATCTACTCGCGAAGAAGAAACTGTACAAGTCGTAACAGAAGAACAACAACCAGTCGAATCAAGTGATAAATTTGATAAATTGGTCGATAGTTTTATTGTCGATACTGCCGATTCTTCTCTAAATGAATCATTGCAACAAGAAAACGTTTCAGTAGAAGTTGATGTTTCAGCTACTGCTGAACAACAAAAAGAAGAAGTACAAGAAGAGGTTGTTAAACAAGTTATTCAACCAGTTGAATCTAAACCTGATGAAGAACCATCTGAAGTCGCTGAAGTAGTTAAAGTAACCGAACAAGAACAAAAAGCTGTTGTCGAACAACAACCAGATCAAGCTTCAATTGATAAATTTATCAATATCATTGATTCGTTTATTAAAGCTGAACCATCTACTCGCGAAGAAGAAACTGTACAAGTCGTAACAGAAGAACAACAACCAGTCGAATCAAGTGATAAATTTGATAAATTGGTCGATAGTTTTATTGTCGATACTGCCGATTCTTCTCTAAATGAATCATTGCAACAAGAAAACGTTTCAGTAGAAGTTGATGTTTCAGCTACTGCTGAACAACAAAAAGAAGAAGTACAAGAAGAGGTTGTTAAACAAGTTATTCAACCAGTTGAATCTAAACCTGATGAAGAACCATCTGAAGTCGCTGAAGTAGTTAAAGTAACCGAACAAGAACAACAAGCTGTTGTCGAACAACAACCAGATCAAGCTTCAATTGATAAATTTATCAATATCATTGATTCGTTTATTAAAGCTGAACCATCTACTCGCGAAGAAGAAACTGTACAAGTCGTAACAGAAGAACAACAACCAGTCGAATCAAGTGATAAATTTGATAAATTGGTCGATAGTTTTATTGTCGATACTGCCGATTCTTCTCTAAATGAATCATTGCAACAAGAAAACGTTTCAGTAGAAGTTGATGTTTCAGCTACTGCTGAACAACAAAAAGAAGAAGTACAAGAAGAGGTTGTTAAACAAGTTATTCAACCAGTTGAATCTAAACCTGATGAAGAACCATCTGAAGTCGCTGAAGTAGTTAAAGTAACCGAACAAGAACAACAAGCTGTTGTCGAACAACAACCAGATCAAGCTTCAATTGATAAATTTATCAATATCATTGATTCGTTTATTAAAGCTGAACCATCTACTCGCGAAGAAGAAACTGTACAAGTCGTAACAGAAGAACAACAACCAGTCGAATCAAGTGATAAATTTGATAAATTGGTCGATAGTTTTATTGTCGATACTGCCGATTCTTCTCTAAATGAATCATTGCAACAAGAAAACGTTTCAGTAGAAGTTGATGTTTCAGCTACTGCTGAACAACAAAAAGAAGAAGTACAAGAAGAGGTTGTTAAACAAGTTATTCAGCCAGTTGAATCTAAACCTGATGAAGAACCATCTGAAGTCGCTGAAGTAGTTAAAGTAACCGAACAAGAACAACAAGCTGTTGTCGAACAACAACCAGATCAAGCTTCAATTGATAAATTTATCAATATCATTGATTCGTTTATTAAAGCTGAACCATCTACTCGCGAAGAAGAAACTGTACAAGTCGTAACAGAAGAACAACAACCAGTCGAATCAAGTGATAAATTTGATAATTTGGTCGATAGTTTTATTGTCGATACTGCCGATTCTTCTCTAAATGAATCATTGCAACAAGAAAACGTTTCAGTAGAAGTTGATGTTTCAGCTACTGCTGAACAACAAAAAGAAGAAGTACAAGAAGAGGTTGTTAAACAAGTTATTCAACCAGTTGAATCTAAACCTGATGAAGAACCATCTGAAGTCGCTGAAGTAGTTAAAGTAACCGAACAAGAACAACAAGCTGTTGTCGAACAACAACCAGATCAAGCTTCAATTGATAAATTTATCAATATCATTGATTCGTTTATTAAAGCTGAACCATCTACTCGCGAAGAAGAAACTGTACAAGTCGTAACAGAAGAACAACAACCAGTCGAATCAAGTGATAAATTTGATAAATTGGTCGATAGTTTTATTGTCGATACTGCCGATTCTTCTCTAAATGAATCATTGCAACAAGAAAACGTTTCAGTAGAAGTTGATGTTTCAGCTACTGCTGAACAACAAAAAGAAGAAGTACAAGAAGAGGTTGTTAAACAAGTTATTCAACCAGTTGAATCTAAACCTGATGAAGAACCATCTGAAGTCGCTGAAGTAGTTAAAGTAACCGAACAAGAACAACAAGCTGTTGTCGAACAACAACCAGATCAAGCTTCAATTGATAAATTTATCAATATCATTGATTCGTTTATTAAAGCTGAACCATCTACTCGCGAAGAAGAAACTGTACAAGTCGTAACAGAAGAACAACAACCAGTCGAATCAAGTGATAAATTTGATAAATTGGTCGATAGTTTTATTGTCGATACTGCCGATTCTTCTCTAAATGAATCATTGCAACAAGAAAACGTTTCAGTAGAAGTTGATGTTTCAGCTACTGCTGAACAACAAAAAGAAGAAGTACAAGAAGAGGTTGTTAAACAAGTTATTCAACCAGTTGAATCTAAACCTGATGAAGAACCATCTGAAGTCGCTGAAGTAGTTAAAGTAACCGAACAAGAACAACAAGCTGTTGTCGAACAACAACCAGATCAAGCTTCAATTGATAAATTTATCAATATCATTGATTCGTTTATTAAAGCTGAACCATCTACTCGCGAAGAAGAAACTGTACAAGTCGTAACAGAAGAACAACAACCAGTCGAATCAAGTGATAAATTTGATAAATTTGGTCGATAGTTTTATTGTCGATACTGCCGATTCTTCTCTAAATGAATCATTGCAACAAGAAAACGTTTCAGTAGAAGTTGATGTTTCAGCTACTGCTGAACAACAAAAAGAAGAAGTACAAGAAGAGGTTGTTAAACAAGTTATTCAACCAGTTGAATCTAAACCTGATGAAGAACCATCTGAAGTCGCTGAAGTAGTTAAAGTAACCGAACAAGAACAACAAGCTGTTGTCGAACAACAACCAGATCAAGCTTCAATTGATAAATTTATCAATATCATTGATTCGTTTATTAAAGCTGAACCATCTACTCGCGAAGAAGAAACTGTACAAGTCGTAACAGAAGAACAACAACCAGTCGAATCAAGTGATAAATTTGATAAATTGGTCGATAGTTTTATTGTCGATACTGCCGATTCTTCTCTAAATGAATCATTGCAACAAGAAAACGTTTCAGTAGAAGTTGATGTTTCAGCTACTGCTGAACAACAAAAAGAAGAAGTACAAGAAGAGGTTGTTAAACAAGTTATTCAACCAGTTGAATCTAAACCTGATGAAGAACCATCTGAAGTCGCTGAAGTAGTTAAAGTAACCGAACAAGAACAACAAGCTGTTGTCGAACAACAACCAGATCAAGCTTCAATTGATAAATTTATCAATATCATTGATTCGTTTATTAAAGCTGAACCATCTACTCGCGAAGAAGAAACTGTACAAGTCGTAACAGAAGAACAACAACCAGTCGAATCAAGTGATAAATTTGATAAATTGGTCGATAGTTTTATTGTCGATACTGCCGATTCTTCTCTAAATGAATCATTGCAACAAGAAAACGTTTCAGTAGAAGTTGATGTTTCAGCTACTGCTGAACAACAAAAAGAAGAAGTACAAGAAGAGGTTGTTAAACAAGTTATTCAACCAGTTGAATCTAAACCTGATGAAGAACCATCTGAAGTCGCTGAAGTAGTTAAAGTAACCGAACAAGAACAACAAGCTGTTGTCGAACAACAACCAGATCAAGCTTCAATTGATAAATTTATCAATATCATTGATTCGTTTATTAAAGCTGAACCATCTACTCGCGAAGAAGAAACTGTACAAGTCGTAACAGAAGAACAACAACCAGTCGAATCAAGTGATAAATTTGATAAATTGGTCGATAGTTTTATTGTCGATACTGCCGATTCTTCTCTAAATGAATCATTGCAACAAGAAAACGTTTCAGTAGAAGTTGATGTTTCAGCTACTGCTGAACAACAAAAAGAAGAAGTACAAGAAGAGGTTGTTAAACAAGTTATTCAACCAGTTGAATCTAAACCTGATGAAGAACCATCTGAAGTCGCTGAAGTAGTTAAAGTAACCGAACAAGAACAACAAGCTGTTGTCGAACAACAACCAGATCAAGCTTCAATTGATAAATTTATCAATATCATTGATTCGTTTATTAAAGCTGAACCATCTACTCGCGAAGAAGAAACTGTACAAGTCGTAACAGAAGAACAACAACCAGTCGAATCAAGTGATAAATTTGATAAATTGGTCGATAGTTTTATTGTCGATACTGCCGATTCTTCTCTAAATGAATCATTGCAACAAGAAAACGTTTCAGTAGAAGTTGATGTTTCAGCTACTGCTGAACAACAAAAAGAAGAAGTACAAGAAGAGGTTGTTAAACAAGTTATTCAACCAGTTGAATCTAAACCTGATGAAGAACCATCTGAAGTCGCTGAAGTAGTTAAAGTAACCGAACAAGAACAACAAGCTGTTGTCGAACAACAACCAGATCAAGCTTCAATTGATAAATTTATCAATATCATTGATTCGTTTATTAAAGCTGAACCATCTACTCGCGAAGAAGAAACTGTACAAGTCGTAACAGAAGAACAACAACCAGTCGAATCAAGTGATAAATTTGATAAATTGGTCGATAGTTTTATTGTCGATACTGCCGATTCTTCTCTAAATGAATCATTGCAACAAGAAAACGTTTCAGTAGAAGTTGATGTTTCAGCTACTGCTGAACAACAAAAAGAAGAAGTACAAGAAGAGGTTGTTAAACAAGTTATTCAACCAGTTGAATCTAAACCTGATGAAGAACCATCTGAAGTCGCTGAAGTAGTTAAAGTAACCGAACAAGAACAACAAGCTGTTGTCGAACAACAACCAGATCAAGCTTCAATTGATAAATTTATCAATATCATTGATTCGTTTATTAAAGCTGAACCATCTACTCGCGAAGAAGAAACTGTACAAGTCGTAACAGAAGAACAACAACCAGTCGAATCAAGTGATAAATTTGATAAATTGGTCGATAGTTTTATTGTCGATACTGCCGATTCTTCTCTAAATGAATCATTGCAACAATAATACTTTTAAGTAGAAGTTGATGTTTCAGCTACTGCTGAACAACAAAAAGAAGAAGTACAAGAAGAGGTTGTTAAACAAGTTATTCAACCAGTTGAATCTAAACCTGATGAAGAACCATCTGAAGTCGCTGAAGTAGTTAAAGTAACCGAACAAGAACAACAAGCTGTTGTCGAACAACAACCAGATCAAGCTTCAATTGATAAATTTATCAATATCATTGATTCGTTTATTAAAGCTGAACCATCTACTCGCGAAGAAGAAACTGTACAAGTCGTAACAGAAGAACAACAACCAGTCGAATCAAGTGATAAATTTGATAAATTGGTCGATAGTTTTATTGTCGATACTGCCGATTCTTCTCTAAATGAATCATTGCAACAAGAAAACGTTTCAGTAGAAGTTGATGTTTCAGCTACTGCTGAACAACAAAAAGAAGAAGTACAAGAAGAGGTTGTTAAACAAGTTATTCAACAGCTACTGCTGAACAACAAAAAGAAGAAGTACAAGAAGAGGTTGTTAAACAAGTTATTCAACCAGTTGAATCTAAACCTGATGAAGAACCATCTGAAGTCGCTGAAGTAGTTAAAGTAACCGAACAAGAACAACAAGCTGTTGTCGAACAACAACCAGATCAAGCTTCAATTGATAAATTTATCAATATCATTGATTCGTTTATTAAAGCTGAACCATCTACTCGCGAAGAAGAAACTGTACAAGTCGTAACAGAAGAACAACAACCAGTCGAATCAAGTGATAAATTTGATAAATTGGTCGATAGTTTTTATTGTCGATACTGCCGATTCTTCTCTAAATGAATCATTGCAAGAAGAAAAACGTTTCAGTAGAAGTTGATGTTTCAGCTACTGCTGAACAACAAAAAGAAGAAGTACAAGAAGAGGTTGTTAAACAAGTTATTCAACCAGTTGAATCTAAACCTGATGAAGAACCATCTGAAGTCGCTGAAGTAGTTAAAGTAACCGAACAAGAACAACAAGCTGTTGTCGAACAACAACCAGATCAAGCTTCAATTGATAAATTTATCAATATCATTGATTCGTTTATTAAAGCTGAACCATCTACTCGCGAAGAAGAAACTGTACAAGTCGTAACAGAAGAACAACAACCAGTCGAATCAAGTGATAAATTTGATAAATTGGTCGATAGTTTTATTGTCGATACTGCCGATTCTTCTCTAAATGAATCATTGCAACAAGAAAACGTTTCAGTAGAAGTTGATGTTTCAGCTACTGCTGAACAACAAAAAGAAGAAGTACAAGAAGAGGTTGTTAAACAAGTTATTCAACCAGTTGAATCTAAACCTGATGAAGAACCATCTGAAGTCGCTGAAGTAGTTAAAGTAACCGAACAAGAACAACAAGCTGTTGTCGAACAACAACCAGATCAAGCTTCAATTGATAAATTTATCAATATCATTGATTCGTTTATTAAAGCTGAACCATCTACTCGCGAAGAAGAAACTGTACAAGTCGTCACAGAAGAACAACAACCAGTCGAATCAAGTGATAAATTTGATAAATTGGTCGATAGTTTTATTGTCGATACTGCCGATTCTGCCGATTCTTCTCTAAATGAATCATTGCAACAAGAAAACGTTTCAGTAGAAGTTGATGTTTCAGCTACTGCTGAACAACAAAAAGAAGAAGTACAAGAAGAGGTTGTTAAACAAGTTATTCAACCAGTTGAATCTAAACCTGATGAAGAACCATCTGAAGTCGCTGAAGTAGTTAAAGTAACCGAACAAGAACAACAAGCTGTTGTCGAACAACAACCAGATCAAGCTTCAATTGATAAATTTATCAATATCATTGATTCGTTTATTAAAGCTGAACCATCTACTCGCGAAGAAGAAACTGTACAAGTCGTAACAGAAGAACAACAACCAGTCGAATCAAGTGATAAATTTGATAAATTGGTCGATAGTTTTATTGTCGATACTGCCGATTCTTCTCTAAATGAATCATTGCAACAAGAAAACGTTTCAGTAGAAGTTGATGTTTCAGCTACTGCTGAACAACAAAAAGAAGAAGTACAAGAAGAGGTTGTTAAACAAGTTATTCAACCAGTTGAATCTAAACCTGATGAAGAACCATCTGAAGTCGCTGAAGTAGTTAAAGTAACCGAACAAGAACAACAAGCTGTTGTCGAACAACAACCAGATCAAGCTTCAATTGATAAATTTATCAATATCATTGATTCGTTTATTAAAGCTGAACCATCGGCAGGGCGAAGAAGAAACTGTACAAGTCGTAACAGAAGAACAACAACCAGTCGAATCAAGTGATAAATTTGATAAATTGGTCGATAGTTTTATTGTCGATACTGCCGATTCTTCTCTAAATGAATCATTGCAACAAGAAAACGTTTCAGTAGAAGTTGATGTTTCAGCTACTGCTGAACAACAAAAAAGAAGAAGTACAAGAAGAGGTTGTTAAACAAGTTATTCAACCAGTTGAATCTAAACCTGATGAAGAACCATCTGAAGTCGCTGAAGTAGTTAGAGAAGCAGAAACAGAACAACAAGCTGTTGTCGAACAACAACCAGATCAAGCTTCAATTGATAAATTTATCAATATCATTGATTCGTTTATTAAAGCTGAACCATCTACTCGCGAAGAAGAAACTGTACAAGTCGTAACAGAAGAACAACAACCAGTCGAATCAAGTGATAAATTTGATAAATTGGTCGATAGTTTTATTGTCGATACTGCCGATAAATTGGTCGATAGTTTTATTGTCGATACTGCCGATTCTTCTCTAAATGAATCATTGCAACAAGAAAACGTTTCAGTAGAAGTTGATGTTTCAGCTACTGCTGAACAACAAAAAGAAGAAGTACAAGAAGAGGTTGTTAAACAAGTTATTCAACCAGTTGAATCTAAACCTGATGAAGAACCATCTGAAGTCGCTGAAGTAGTTAAAGTAACCGAACAAGAACAACAAGCTGTTGTCGAACAACAACCAGATCAAGCTTCAATTGATAAATTTATCAATATCATTGATTCGTTTATTAAAGCTGAACCATCTACTCGCGAAGAAGAAACTGTACAAGTCGTAACAGAAGAACAACAACCAGTCGAATCAAGTGATAAATTTGATAAATTGGTCGATAGTTTTATTGTCGATACTGCCGATTCTTCTCTAAATGAATCATTGCAACAAGAAAACGTTTCAGTAGAAGTTGATGTTTCAGCTACTGATGAAAAAAAAAAAGAAGAAGTACAAGAAGAGGTTGTTAAACAAGTTATTCAACCAGTTGAATCTAAACCTGATGAAGAACCATCTGAAGTCGCTGAAGTAGTTAAAGTAACCGAACAAGAACAACAAGCTGTTGTCGAACAACAACCAGATCAAGCTTCAATTGATAAATTTATCAATATCATTGATTCGTTTATTAAAGCTGAACCATCTACTCGCGAAGAAGAAACTGTACAAGTCGTAACAGAAGAACAACAACCAGTCGAATCAAGTGATAAATTTGATAAATTGGTCGATAGTTTTATTGTCGATACTGCCGATTCTTCTCTAAATGAATCATTGCAACAAGAAAACGTTTCAGTAGAAGTTGATGTTTCAGCTACTGCTGAACAACAAAAAGAAGAAGTACAAGAAGAGGTTGTTAAACAAGTTATTCAACCAGTTGAATCTAAACCTGATGAAGAACCATCTGAAGTCGCTGAAGTAGTTAAAGTAACCGAACAAGAACAACAAGCTGTTGTCGAACAACAACCAGATCAAGCTTCAATTGATAAATTTATCAATATCATTGATTCGTTTATTAAAGCTGAACCATCTACTCGCGAAGAAGAAAATGTACAAGTCGTAACAGAAGAACAACAACAAGTCGAATCAAGTGCTAAATTTTGATAAATTGGTCGATAGTTTTATTGTCGATACTGCCGATTCTTCTCTAAATGAATCATTGCAACAAGAAAACGTTTCAGTAGAAGTTGATGTTTCAGCTACTGCTGAACAACAAAAAGAAAGAGCGGAAGAAGGTTGTTAAACAAGTTATTCAACCAGTTGAATCTAAACCTGATGAAGAACCATCTGAAGTCGCTGAAGTAGTTAAAGTAACCGAACAAGAACAACAAGCTGTTGTCGAACAACAACCAGATCAAGCTTCAATTGATAAATTTATCAATATCATTGATTCGTTTATTAAAGCTGAACCATCTACTCGCGAAGAAGAAACTGTACAAGTCGTAACAGAAGAACAACAACCAGTCGAATCAAGTGATAAATTTGATAAATTGGTCGATAGTTTTATTGTCGATACTGCCGATTCTTCTCTAAATGAATCATTGCAACAAGAAAACTTTTCAGTCGAAGCGGACTTTTGAGCTACTGCTGAACAACAAAAAGAAGAAGTACAAGAAGAGGTTGTTAAACAAGTTATTCAACCAGTTGAATCTAAACCTGATGAAGAACCATCTGAAGTCGCTGAAGTAGTTAAAGTAACCGAACAAGAACAACAAGCTGTTGTCGAACAACAACCAGATCAAGCTTCAATTGATAAATTTATCAATATCATTGATTCGTTTATTAAAGCTGAACCATCTACTCGCGAAGAAGAAACTGTACAAGTCGTAACAGAAGAACAACAACCAGTCGAATCAAGTGATAAATTTGATAAATTGGTCGATATTTTTATTGTCGATACTGCCGATTCTTCTCTAAATGAATCATTGCAACAAGAAAACGTTTCAGTAGAAGTTGATGTTTCAGCTACTGCTGAACAACAAAAAGAAGAAGTACAAGAAGAGGTTGTTAAACAAGTTATTCAACCAGTTGAATCTAAACCTGATGAAGAACCATCTGAAGTCGCTGAAGTAGTTAAAGTAACCGAACAAGAACAACAAGCTGTTGTCGAACAACAACCAGATCAAGCTTCAATTGATAAATTTATCAATATCATTGATTCGTTTATTAAAGCTGAACCATCTACTCGCGAAGAAGAAACTGTACAAGTCGTAACAGAAGAACAACAACCAGTCGAATCAAGTGATAAATTTGATAAATTGGTCGATAATTTTCTTGTCGATACTGCCGATTCTTCTCTAAATGAATCATTGCAACAAGAAAACGTTTCAGTAGAAGTTGATGTTTCAGCTACTGCTGAACAACAAAAAGAAGAAGTACAAGAAGAGGTTGTTAAACAAGTTATTCAACCAGTTGAATCTAAACCTGATGAAGAACCATCTGAAGTCGCTGAAGTAGTTAAAGTAACCGAACAAGAACAACAAGCTGTTGTCGAACAACAACCAGATCAAGCTTCAATTGATAAATTTATCAATATCATTGATTCGTTTATTAAAGCTGAACCATCTACTCGCGAAGAAGAAACTGTACAAGTCGTAACAGAAGAACAACAACCAGTCGAATCAAGTGATAAATTTGATAAATTGGTCGATAGTTTTATTGTCGATACTGCCGATTCTTCTCTAAATGAATCATTGCAACAAGAAAACGTTTCAGTAGAAAGTGATGTTTCAGCTACTGCTGAACAACAAAAAGAAGAAGTACAAGAAGAGGTTGTTAAACAAGTTATTCAACCAGTTGAATCTAAACCTGATGAAGAACCATCTGAAGTCGCTGAAGTAGTTAAAGTAACCGAACAAGAACAACAAGCTGTTGTCGAACAACAACCAGATCAAGCTTCAATTGATAAATTTATCAATATCATTGATTCGTTTATTAAAGCTGAACCATCTACTCGCGAAGAAGAAACTGTACAAGTCGTAACAGAAGAACAACAACCAGTCGAATCAAGTGATAAATTTGATAAATTGGTCGATAGTTTTATTGTCGATACTGCCGATTCTTCTCTAAATGAATCATTGCAACAAGAAAACGTTTTCAGTAGAAGTTGATGTTTCAGCTACTGCTGAACAACAAAAAGAAGAAGTACAAGAAGAGGTTGTTAAACAAGTTATTCAACCAGTTGAATCTAAACCTGATGAAGAACCATCTGAAGTCGCTGAAGTAGTTAAAGTAACCGAACAAGAACAACAAGCTGTTGTCGAACAACAACCAGATCAAGCTTCAATTGATAAATTTATCAATATCATTGATTCGTTTATTAAAGCTGAACCATCTACTCGCGAAGAAGAAACTGTACAAGTCGTAACAGAAGAACAACAACAAGAACAACAACCAGTCGAATCAAGTGATAAATTTGATAAATTGGTCGATAGTTTTATTGTCGATACTGCCGATTCTTCTCTAAATGAATCATTGCAACAAGAAAACGTTTCAGTAGAAGTTGATGTTTCAGCTACTGCTGAACAACAAAAAGAAGAAGTACAAGAAGAGGTTGTTAAACAAGTTATTCAACCAGTTGAATCTAAACCTGATGAAGAACCATCTGAAGTCGCTGAAGTAGTTAAAGTTACCGAACAAGAACAACAAGCTGTTGTCGAACAACAACCAGATCAAGCTTCAATTGATAAATTTATCAATATCATTGATTCGTTTATTAAAGCTGAACCATCTACTCGCGAAGAAGAAACTGTACAAGTCGTAACAGAAGAACAACAACCAGTCGAATCAAGTGATAAATTTGATAAATTGGTCGATAGTTTTATTGTCGATACTGCCGATTCTTCTCTAAATGAATCATTGCAACAAGAAAACGTTTCAGTAGAAGTTGATGTTTCAGCTACTGCTGAACAACAAAAAGAAGAAGTACAAGAAGAGGTTGTTAAACAAGTTATTCAACCAGTTGAATCTAAACCTGATGAAGAACCATCTGAAGTCGCTGAAGTAGTTAAAGTAACCGAACAAGAACAACAAGCTGTTGTCGAACAACAACCAGATCAAGCTTCAATTGATAAATTTATCAATATCATTGATTCGTTTATTAAAGCTGAACCATCTACTCGCGAAGAAGAAACTGTACAAGTCGTAACAGAAGAACAACAACCAGTCGAATCAAGTGATAAATTTGATAAATTGGTCGATAGTTTTATTGTCGATACTGCCGATTCTTCTCTAAATGAATCATTGCAACAAGAAAACGTTTCAGTAGAAGTTGATGTTTCAGCTACTGCTGAACAACAAAAAGAAGAAGTACAAGAAGAGGTTGTTAAACAAGTTATTCAACCAGTTGAATCTAAACCTGATGAAGAACCATCTGAAGTCGCTGAAGTAGTTAAAGTTACCGAACAAGAACAACAAGCTGTTGTCGAACAACAACCAGATCAAGCTTCAATTGATAAATTTATCAATATCATTGATTCGTTTATTAAAGCTGAACCATCTACTCGCGAAGAAGAAACTGTACAAGTCGTAACAGAAGAACAACAACCAGTCGAATCAAGTGATAAATTTGATAAATTGGTCGATAGTTTTATTGTCGATACTGCCGATTCTTCTCTAAATGAATCATTGCAACAAGAAAACGTTTCAGTAGAAGTTGATGTTTCAGCTACTGCTGAACAACAAAAAGAAGAAGTACAAGAAGAGGTTGTTAAACAAGTTATTCAACCAGTTGAATCTAAACCTGATGAAGAACCATCTGAAGTCGCTGAAGTAGTTAAAGTAACCGAACAAGAACAACAAGCTGTTGTCAAAATACAACCAGATCAAGCTTCAATTGATAAATTTATCAATATCATTGATTCGTTTATTAAAGCTGAACCATCTACTCGCGAAGAAGAAACTGTACAAGTCGTAACAGAAGAACAACAACCAGTCGAATCAAGTGATAAATTTGATAAATTTGTCGATAGTTTTATTGTCGATACTGCCGATTCTTCTCTAAATGAATCATTGCAACAAGAAAACGTTTCAGTAGAAGTTGATGTTTCAGCTACTGCTGAACAACAAAAAGAAGAAGTACAAGAAGAGGTTGTTAAACAAGTTATTCAACCAGTTGAATCTAAACCTGATGAAGAACCATCTGAAGTCGCTGAAGTAGTTAAAGTAACCGAACAAGAACAACAAGCTGTTGTCGAACAACAACCAGATCAAGCTTCAATTGATAAATTTATCAATATCATTGATTCGTTTATTAAAGCTGAACCATCTACTCGCGAAGAAGAAACTGTACAAGTCGTAACAGAAGAAAAACAACCAGACAAATCAAGGGATAACTTAGAATAAATTGGTCGATAGTTTTATTGTCGATACTGCCGATTCTTCTCTAAATGAATCATTGCAACAAGAAAACGTTTCAGTAGAAGTTGATGTTTCAGCTACTGCTGAACAACAAAAAGAAGAAGTACAAGAAGAGGTTGTTAAACAAGTTATTCAACCAGTTGAATCTAAACCTGATGAAGAACCATCTGAAGTCGCTGAAGTAGTTAAAGTAACCGAACAAGAACAACAAGCTGTTTGTCGAACAACAACCAGATCAAGCTTCAATTGATAAATTTATCAATATCATTGATTCGTTTATTAAAGCTGAACCATCTACTCGCGAAGAAGAAACTGTACAAGTCGTAACAGAAGAACAACAACCAGTCGAATCAAGTGATAAATTTGATAAATTGGTCGATAGTTTTATTGTCGATACTGCCGATTCTTCTCTAAATGAATCATTGCAACAAGAAAACGTTTCAGTAGAAGTTGATGTTTCAGCTACTGCTGAACAACAAAAAGAAGAAGTACAAGAAGAGGTTGTTAAACAAGTTATTCAACCAGTTGAATCTAAACCTGATGAAGAACCATCTGAAGTCGCTGAAGTAGTTAAAGTAACCGAACAAGAACAACAAGCTGTTGTCGAACAACAACCAGATCAAGCTTCAATTGATAAATTTATCAATATCATTGATTCGTTTATTAAAGCTGAACCATCTACTCGCGAAGAAGAAACTGTACAAGTCGTAACAGAAGAACAACATCCAGTCGAATCAAGTGATAAATTTGATAAATTGGTCGATAGTTTTATTGTCGATACTGCCGATTCTTCTCTAAATGAATCATTGCAACAAGAAAACGTTTCAGTAGAAGTTGATGTTTCAGCTACTGCTGAACAACAAAAAGAAGAAGTACAAGAAGAGGTTGTTAAACAAGTTATTCAACCAGTTGAATCTAAACCTGATGAAGAACCATCTGAAGTCGCTGAAGTAGTTAAAGTAACCGAACAAGAACAACAAGCTGTTGTCGAACAACAACCAGATCAAGCTTCAATTGATAAATTTATCAATATCATTGATTCGTTTATTAAAGCTGAACCATCTACTCGCGAAGAAGAAACTGGTACAAGTCGTAACAGAAGAACAACAACCAGTCGAATCAAGTGATAAATTTGATAAATTGGTCGATAGTTTTATTGTCGATACTGCCGATTCTTCTCTAAATGAATCATTGCAACAAGAAAACGTTTCAGTAGAAGTTGATGTTTCAGCTACTGCTGAACAACAAAAAGAAGAAGTACAAGAAGAGGTTGTTAAACAAGTTATTCAACCAGTTGAATCTAAACCTGATGAAGAACCATCTGAAGTCGCTGAAGTAGTTAAAGTAACCGAACAAGAACAACAAGCTGTTGTCGAACAACAACCAGATCAAGCTTCAATTGATAAATTTATCAATATCATTGATTCGTTTATTAAAGCTGAACCATCTACTCGCGAAGAAGAAACTGTACAAGTCGTAACAGAAGAACAACAACCAGTCGAATCAAGTGATAAATTTGATAAATTGGTCGATAGTTTTATTGTCGATACTGCCGATTCTTCTCTAAATGAATCATTGCAACAAGAAAACGTTTCAGTAGAAGTTGATGTTTCAGCTACTGCTGAACAACAAAAAGAAGAAGTACAAGAAGAGGTTGTTGGAAGAGCGATTCAACCAGTTGAATCTAAACCTGATGAAGAACCATCTGAAGTCGCTGAAGTAGTTAAAGTAACCGAACAAGAACAACAAGCTGTTGTCGAACAACAACCAGATCAAGCTTCAATTGATAAATTTATCAATATCATTGATTCGTTTATTAAAGCTGAACCATCTACTCGCGAAGAAGAAACTGTACAAGTCGTAACAGAAGAACAACAACCAGTCGAATCAAGTGATAAATTTGATAAATTGGTCGTTTATTGTCGATACTGCCGATTCTTCTCTAAATGAATCATTGCAACAAGAAAACGTTTCAGTAGAAGTTGATGTTTCAGCTACGGCTGAACAACAAAAAGAAGAAGTACAAGAAGAGGTTGTTAAACAAGTTATTCAACCAGTTGAATCTAAACCTGATGAAGAACCATCTGAAGTCGCTGAAGTAGTTAAAGTAACCGAACAAGAACAACAAGCTGTTGTCGAACAACAACCAGATCAAGCTTCAATTGATAAATTTATCAATATCATTGATTCGTTTATTAAAGCTGAACCATCTACTCGCGAAGAAGAAACTGTACAAGTCGTAACAGAAGAACAACAACCAGTCGAATCAAGTGATAAATTTGATAAATTGGTCGATAGTTTTATTGTCGATACTGCCGATTCTTCTCTAAATGAATCATTGCAACAAGAAAACGTTTCAGTAGAAGTTGATGTTTCAGCTACTGCTGAACAACAAAAAGAAGAAGTACAAGAAGAGGTTGTTAAACAAGTTATTCAACCAGTTGAATCCAAACCTGATGAAGAACCATCTGAAGTCGCTGAAGTAGTTAAAGTAACCGAACAAGAACAACAAGCTGTTGTCGAACAACAACCAGATCAAGCTTCAATTGATAAATTTATCAATATCATTGATTCGTTTATTAAAGCTGAACCATCTACTCGCGAAGAAGAAACTGTACAAGTCGTAACAGAAAAACAACAACCAGTCGAATCAAGTGATAAATTTGATAAATTGGTCGATAGTTTTATTGTCGATACTGCCGATTCTTCTCTAAATGAATCATTGCAACAAGAAAACGTTTCAGTAGAAGTTGATGTTTCAGCTACTGCTGAACAACAAAAAGAAGAAGTACAAGAAGAGGTTGTTAAACAAGTTATTCAACCAGTTGAATCTAAACCTGATGAAGAACCATCTGAAGTCGCTGAAGTAGTTAAAGTAACCGAACAAGAACAACAAGCTGTTGTCGAACAACAACCAGATCAAGCTTCAATTGATAAATTTATCAATATCATTGATTCGTTTATTAAAGCTGAACCATCTACTCGCGAAGAAGAAACTGTACAAGTCGTAACAGAAGAACAACAACCAGTCGAATCAAGTGATAAATTTGATAAATTGGTCGATAGTTTTATTGTCGATACTGCCGATTCTTCTCTAAATGAATCATTGCAACAAGAAAACGTTTCAGTAGAAGTTGATGTTTCAGCTACTGCTGAACAACAAAAAGAAGAAGTACAAGAAGAGGTTGTTAAACAAGTTATTCAACCAGTTGAATCTAAACCTGATGAAGAACCATCTGAAGTCGCTGAAGTAGTTAAAGTAACCGAACAAGAACAACAAGCTGTTGTCGAACAACAACCAGATCAAGCTTCAATTGATAAATTTATCAATATCATTGATTCGTTTATTAAAGCTGAACCATCTACTCGCGAAGAAGAAACTGTACAAGTCGTAACAGAAGAACAACAACCAGTCGAATCAAGTGATAAATTTGATAAATTGGTCGATAGTTTTATTGTCGATACTGCCGATTCTTCTCTAAATGAATCATTGCAACAAGAAAACGTTTCAGTAGAAGTTGATGTTTCAGCTACTGCTGAACAACAAAAAGAAGAAGTACAAGAAGAGGTTGTTAAACAAGTTATTCAACCAGTTGAATCTAAACCTGATGAAGAACCATCTGAAGTCGCTGAAGTAGTTAAAGTAACCGAACAAGAACAACAAGCTGTTGTCGAACAACAACCAGATCAAGCTTCAATTGATAAATTTATCAATATCATTGATTCGTTTATTAAAGCTGAACCATCTACTCGCGAAGAAGAAAACTGTACAAGTCGTAACAGAAGAACAACAACCAGTCGAATCAAGTGATAAATTTGATAAATTGGTCGATAGTTTTATTGTCGATACTGCCGATTCTTCTCTAAATGAATCATTGCAACAAGAAAACGTTTCAGTAGAAGTTGATGTTTCAGCTACTGCTGAACAACAAAAAGAAGAAGTACAAGAAGAGGTTGTTAAACAAGTTATTCAACCAGTTGAATCTAAACCTGATGAAGAACCATCTGAAGTCGCTGAAGTAGTTAAAGTAACCGAACAAGAAAAACAAGCTGTTGTCGAACAACAACCAGATCAAGCTTCAATTGATAAATTTATCAATATCATTGATTCGTTTATTAAAGCTGAACCATCTACTCGCGAAGAAGAAACTGTACAAGTCGTAACAGAAGAACAACAACCAGTCGAATCAAGTGATAAATTTGATAAATTGGTCGATAGTTTTATTGTCGATACTGCCGATTCTTCTCTAAATGAATCATTGCAACAAGAAAACGTTTCAGTAGAAGTTGATGTTTCAGCTACTGCTGAACAACAAAAAGAAGAAGTACAAGAAGAGGTTGTTAAACAAGTTATTCAACCAGTTGAATCTAAACCTGATGAAGAACCATCTGAAGTCGCTGAAGTAGTTAAAGTAACCGAACAAGAACAACAAGCTGTTGTCGAACAACAACCAGATCAAGCTTCAATTGATAAATTTATCAATATCATTGATTCGTTTATTAAAGCTGAACCATCTACTCGCGAAGAAGAAACTGTACAAGTCGTAACAGAAGAACAACAACCAGTCGAATCAAGTGATAAATTTGATAAATTGGTCGATAGTTTTATTGTCGATACTGCCGATTCTTCTCTAAATGAATCATTGCAACAAGAAAACGTTTCAGTAGAAGTTGATGTTTCAGCTACTGCTGAACAACAAAAAGAAGAAGTACAAGAAGAGGTTGTTAAACAAGTTATTCAACCAGTTGAATCCAAACCTGATGAAGAACCATCTGAAGTCGCTGAAGTAGTTAAAGTAACCGAACAAGAACAACAAGCTGTTGTCGAACAACAACCAGATCAAGCTTCAATTGATAAATTTATCAATATCATTGATTCGTTTATAAAGCTGAACCATCTACTCGCGAAGAAGAAACTGTACAAGTCGTAACAGAAGAACAACAACCAGTCGAATCAAGTGATAAATTTGATAAATTGGTCGATAGTTTTATTGTCGATACTGCCGATTCTGCCGATTCTTCTCTAAATGAATCATTGCAACAAGAAAACGTTTCAGTAGAAGTTGATGTTTCAGCTACTGCTGAACAACAAAAAGAAGAAGTACAAGAAGAGGTTGTTAAACAAGTTATTCAACCAGTTGAATCTAAACCTGATGAAGAACCATCTGAAGTCGCTGAAGTAGTTAAAGTAACCGAACAAGAACAACAAGCTGTTGTCGAACAACAACCAGATCAAGCTTCAATTGATAAATTTTATCAATATCATTGATTCGTTTATTAAAGCTGAACCATCTACTCGCGAAGAAGAAACTGTACAAGTCGTAACAGAAGAACAACAACCAGTCGAATCAAGTGATAAATTTGATAAATTGGTCGATAGTTTTATTGTCGATACTGCCGATTCTTCTCTAAATGAATCATTGCAACAAGAAAACGTTTCAGTAGAAGTTGATGTTTCAGCTACTGCTGAACAACAAAAAGAAGAAGTACAAGAAGAGGTTGTTAAACAAGTTATTCAACCAGTTGAATCTAAACCTGATGAAGAACCATCTGAAGTCGCTGAAGTAGTTAAAGTAACCGAACAAGAACAACAAGCTGTTGTCGAACAACAACCAGATCAAGCTTCAATTGATAAATTTATCAATATCATTGATTCGTTTATTAAAGCTGAACCATCTACTCGCGAAGAAGAAACTGTACAAGTCGTAACAGAAGAACAACAACCAGTCGAATCAAGTGATAAATTTGATAAATTGGTCGATAGTTTTATTGTCGATACTGCCGATTCTTCTCTAAATGAATCATTGCAACAAGAAAACGTTTCAGTAGAAGTTGATGTTTCAGCTACTGCTGAACAACAAAAAGAAGAAGTACAAGAAGAGGTTGTTAAACAAGTTATTCAACCAGTTGAATCTAAACCTGATGAAGAACCATCTTAAGTAGCTGAGGCGGCACTCTTACCCTACCCAACGCACTTCCGATCAGCTGTTGTCGAACAACAACCAGATCAAGCTTCAATTGATAAATTTATCAATATCATTGATTCGTTTATTAAAGCTGAACCATCTACTCGCGAAGAAGAAACTGTACAAGTCGTAACAGAAGAACAACAACCAGTCGAATCAAGTGATAAATTTGATAAATTGGTCGATATTTTTATTGTCGATACTGCCGATTCTTCTCTAAATGAATCATTGCAACAAGAAAACGTTTCAGTAGAAGTTGATGTTTCAGCTACTGCTGAACAACAAAAAGAAGAAGTACAAGAAGAGGTTGTTAAACAAGTTATTCAACCAGTTGAATCTAAACCTGATGAAGAACCATCTGAAGTCGCTGAAGTAGTTAAAGTAACCGAACAAGAACAACAAGCTGTTGTCGAACAACAACCAGATCAAGCTTCAATTGATAAATTTATCAATATCATTGATTCGTTTATTAAAGCTGAACCATCTACTCGCGAAGAAGAAACTGTACAAGTCGTAACAGAAGAACAACAACCAGTCGAATCAAGTGATAAATTTGATAAATTGGTCGATAGTTTTATTGTCGATACTGCCGATTCTTCTCTAAATGAATCATTGCAACAAGAAAACGTTTCAGTAGAAGTTGATGTTTCAGCTACTGCTGAACAACAAAAAGAAGAAGTACAAGAAGAGGTTGTTAAACAAGTTATTCAACCAGTTGAATCTAAACCTGATGAAGAACCATCTGAAGTCGCTGAAGTAGTTAAAGTAACCGAACAAGAACAACAAGCTGTTGTCGAACAACAACCAGATCAAGCTTCAATTGATAAATTTATCAATATCATTGATTCGTTTATTAAAGCTGAACCATCTACTCGCGAAGAAGAAACTGTACAAGTCGTAACAGAAGAACAACAACCAGTCGAATCAAGTGATAAATTTGATAAATTGGTCGATAGTTTTATTGTCGATACTGCCGATTCTTCTCTAAATGAATCATTGCAACAAGAAAACGTTTCAGTAGAAGTTGATGTTTCAGCTACTGCTGAACAACAAAAAGAAGAAGTACAAGAAGAGGTTGTTAAACAAGTTATTCAACCAGTTGAATCTAAACCTGATGAAGAACCATCTGAAGTCGCTGAAGTAGTTAAAGTAACCGAACAAGAACAACAAGCTGTTGTCGAACAACAACCAGATCAAGCTTCAATTGATAAATTTATCAATATCATTGATTCGTTTATTAAAGCTGAACCATCTACTCGCGAAGAAGAAACTGTACAAGTCGTAACAGAAGAACAACAACCAGTCGAATCAAGTGATAAATTTGATAAATTGGTCGATAGTTTTATTGTCGATACTGCCGATTCTTCTCTAAATGAATCATTGCAACAAGAAAACGTTTCAGTAGAAGTTGATGTTTCAGCTACTGCTGAACAACAAAAAGAAGAAGTACAAGAAGAGGTTGTTAAACAAGTTATTCAACCAGTTGAATCTAAACCTGATGAAGAACCATCTGAAGTCGCTGAAGTAGTTAAAGTAACCGAACAAGAACAACAAGCTGTTGTCGAACAACAACCAGATCAAGCTTCAATTGATAAATTTATCAATATCATTGATTCGTTTATTAAAGCTGAACCATCTACTCGCGAAGAAGAAACTGTACAAGTCGTAACAGAAGAACAACAACCAGTCGAATCAAGTGATAAATTTGATAAATTGGTCGATAGTTTTATTGTCGATACTGCCGATTCTTCTCTAAATGAATCATTGGAAGAGCGTCGTGGAGGCAGAAGGTGTTGATGTTTCAGCTACTGCTGAACAACAAAAAGAAGAAGTACAAGAAGAGGTTGTTAAACAAGTTATTCAACCAGTTGAATCTAAACCTGATGAAGAACCATCTGAAGTCGCTGAAGTAGTTAAAGTAACCGAACAAGAACAACAAGCTGTTGTCGAACAACAACCAGATCAAGCTTCAATTGATAAATTTATCAATATCATTGATTCGTTTATTAAAGCTGAACCATCTACTCGCGAAGAAGAAACTGTACAAGTCGTAACAGAAGAACAACAACCAGTCGAATCAAGTGATAAATTTGATAAATTGGTCGATAGTTTTATTGTCGATACTGCCGATTCTTCTCTAAATGAATCATTGCAACAAGAAAACGTTTCAGTAGAAGTTGATGTTTCAAGATCGGAAGAGCGTCGAGTAGGGAAAGAGTGTCGTGAGGGGGGTAAACAAGGTATGCAACCAGTTGAATCTAAACCTGATGAAGAACCATCTGAAGTCGCTGAAGTAGTTAAAGTAACCGAACAAGAACAACAAGCTGTTGTCGAACAACAACCAGATCAAGCTTCAATTGATAAATTTATCAATATCATTGATTCGTTTATTAAAGCTGAACCATCTACTCGCGAAGAAGAAACTGTACAAGTCGTAACAGAAGAACAACAACCAGTCGAATCAAGTGATAAATTTGATAAATTGGTCGATAGTTTTATTGTCGATACTGCCGATTCTTCTCTAAATGAATCATTGCAACAAGAAAACGTTTCAGTAGAAGTTGATGTTTCAGCTACTGCTGAACAACAAAAAGAAGAAGTACAAGAAGAGGTTGTTAAACAAGTTATTCAACCAGTTGAATCTAAACCTGATGAAGAACCATCTGAAGTCGCTGAAGTAGTTAAAGTAACCGAACAAGAACAACAAGCTGTTGTCGAACAACAACCAGATCAAGCTTCAATTGATAAATTTATCAATATCATTGATTCGTTTATTAAAGCTGAACCATCTACTCGCGAAGAAGAAACTGTACAAGTCGTAACAGAAGAACAACAACCAGTCGAATCAAGTGATAAATTTGATAAATTGGTCGATAGTTTTATTGTCGATACTGCCGATTCTTCTCTAAATGAATCATTGCAACAAGAAAACGTTTCAGTAGAAGTTGATGTTTCAGCTACTGCTGAACAACAAAAAGAAGAAGTACAAGAAGAGGTTGTTAACAAGTTATTCAACCAGTTGAATCTAAACCTGATGAAGAACCATCTGAAGTCGCTGAAGTAGTTAAAGTTACCGAACAAGAACAACAAGCTGTTGTCGAACAACAACCAGATCAAGCTTCAATTGATAAATTTATCAATATCATTGATTCGTTTATTAAAGCTGAACCATCTACTCGCGAAGAAGAAACTGTACAAGTCGTAACAGAAGAACAACAACCAGTCGAATCAAGTGATAAATTTGATAAATTGGTCGATAGTAGTGTAAGAGAGACTGCCGCGGTTTCTCTAAATGAATCATTGCAACAAGAAAACGTTTCAGTAGAAGTTGATGTTTCAGCTACTGCTGAACAACAAAAAGAAGAAGTACAAGAAGAGGTTGTTAAACAAGTTATTCAACCAGTTGAATCTAAACCTGATGAAGAACCATCTGAAGTCGCTGAAGTAGTTAAAGTAACCGAACAAGAACAACAAGCTGTTGTCGAACAACAACCAGATCAAGCTTCAATTGATAAATTTATCAATATCATTGATTCGTTTATTAAAGCTGAACCATCTACTCGCGAAGAAGAAACTGTACAAGTCGTAACAGAAGAACAACAACCAGTCGAATCAAGTGATAAATTTGATAAATTGGTCGATAGTTTTATTGTCGATACTGCCGATTCTTCTCTAAATGAATCATTGCAACAAGAAACAGTTTCAGTAGAAGTTGATGTTTCAGCTACTGCTGAACAACAAAAAGAAGAAGTACAAGAAGAGGTTGTTAAACAAGTTATTCAACCAGTTGAATCTAAACCTGATGAAGAACCATCTGAAGTCGCTGAAGTAGTTAAAGTAACCGAACAAGAACAACAAGCTGTTGTCGAACAACAACCAGATCAAGCTTCAATTGATAAATTTATCAATATCATTGATTCGTTTATTAAAGCTGAACCATCTACTCGCGAAGAAGAAACTGTACAAGTCGTAACAGAAGAACAACAACCAGTCGAATCAAGTGATAAATTTGATAAATTGGTCGATAGTTTTATTGTCGATACTGCCGATTCTTCTCTAAATGAATCATTGCAACAAGAAAACGTTTCAGTAGAAGTTGATGTTTCAGCTACTGCTGAACAACAAAAAGAAGAAGTACAAGAAGAGGTTGTTAAACAAGTTATTCAACCAGTTGAATCTAAACCTGATGAAGAACCATCTGAAGTCGCTGAAGTAGTTAAAGTAACCGAACAAGAACAACAAGCTGTTGTCGAACAACAACCAGATCAAGCTTCAATTGATAAATTTATCAATATCATTGATTCGTTTATTAAAGCTGAACCATCTACTCGCGAAGAAGAAACTGTACAAGTCGTAACAGAAGAACAACAACCAGTCGAATCAAGTGATAAATTTGATAAATTGGTCGATAGTTTTATTGTCGATACTGCCGATTCTTCTCTAAATGAATCATTGCAACAAGAAAACGTTTCAGTAGAAGTTGATGTTTCAGCTACTGCTGAACAACAAAAAGAAGAAGTACAAGAAGAGGTTGTTAAACAAGTTATTCAACCAGTTGAATCTAAACCTGATGAAGAACCATCTGAAGTCGCTGAAGTAGTTAAAGTAACCGAACAAGAACAACAAGCTGTTGTCGAACAACAACCAGATCAAGCTTCAATTGATAAATTTATCAATATCATCGATTCGTTTATTAAAGCTGAACCATCTACTCGCGAAGAAGAAACTGTACAAGTCGTCACAGAAGAACAACAACCAGTCGAATCAAGTGATAAATTTGATAAATTGGTCGATAGTTTTATTGTCGATACTGCCGATTCTTCTCTAAATGAATCATTGCAACAAGAAAACGTTTCAGTAGAAGTTGATGTTTCAGCTACTGCTGAACAACAAAAAGAAGAAGTACAAGAAGAGGTTGTTAAACAAGTTATTCAACCAGTTGAATCTAAACCTGATGAAGAACCATCTGAAGTCGCTGAAGTAGTTAAAGTAACCGAACAAGAAAAACAAGCTGTTGTCGAACAACAACCAGATCAAGCTTCAATTGATAAATTTATCAATATCATTGATTCGTTTATTAAAGCTGAACCATCTACTCGCGAAGAAGAAACTGTACAAGTCGTAACAGAAGAACAACAACCAGTCGAATCAAGTGATAAATTTGATAAATTGGTCGATAGTTTTATTGTCGATACTGCCGATTCTTCTCTAAATGAATCATTGCAACAAGAAAACGTTTCAGTAGAAGTTGATGTTTCAGCTACTGCTGAACAACAAAAAGAAGAAGTACAAGAAGAGGTTGTTAAACAAGTTATTCAACCAGTTGAATCTAAACCTGATGAAGAACCATCTGAAGTCGCTGAAGTAGTTAAAGTAACCGAACAAGAACAACAAGCTGTTGTCGAACAACAACCAGATCAAGCTTCAATTGATAAATTTATCAATATCATTGATTCGTTTATTAAAGCTGAACCATCTACTCGCGAAGAAGAAACTGTACAAGTCGTAACAGAAGAACAACAACCAGTCGAATCAAGTGATAAATTTGATAAATTGGTCGATAGTTTTATTGTCGATACTGCCGATTCTTCTCTAAATGAATCATTGCAACAAGAAAACGTTTCAGTAGAAGTTGATGTTTCAGCTACTGCTGAACAACAAAAAGAAGAAGTACAAGAAGAGGTTGTTAAACAAGTTATTCAACCAGTTGAATCTAAACCTGATGAAGAACCATCTGAAGTCGCTGAAGTAGTTAAAGTAACCGAACAAGAACAACAAGCTGTTGTCGAACAACAACCAGATCAAGCTTCAATTGATAAATTTATCAATATCATTGATTCGTTTATTAAAGCTGAACCATCTACTCGCGAAGAAGAAACTGTACAAGTCGTAACAGAAGAACAACAACCAGTCGAATCAAGTGATAAATTTGATAAATTGGTCGATAGTTTTATTGTCGATACTGCCGATTCTTCTCTAAATGAATCATTGCAACAAGAAAACGTTTCAGTAGAAGTTGATGTTTCAGCTACTGCTGAACAACAAAAAGAAGAAGTACAAGAAGAGGTTGTTAAACAAGTTATTCAACCAGTTGAATCTAAACCTGATGAAGAACCATCTGAAGTCGCTGAAGTAGTTAAAGTAACCGAACAAGAACAACAAGCTGTTGTCGAACAACAACCAGATCAAGCTTCAATTGATAAATTTATCAATATCATTGATTCGTTTATTAAAGCTGAACCATCTACTCGCGAAGAAGAAACTGTACAAGTCGTAACAGAAGAACAACAACCAGTCGAATCAAGTGATAAATTTGATAAATTGGTCGATAGTTTTATTGTCGATACTGCCGATTCTTCTCTAAATGAATCATTGCAACAAGAAAACGTTTCAGTAGAAGTTGATGTTTCAGCTACTGCTGAACAACAAAAAGAAGAAGTACAAGAAGAGGTTGTTAAACAAGTTATTCAACCAGTTGAATCTAAACCTGATGAAGAACCATCTGAAGTCGCTGAAGTAGTTAAAGTAACCGAACAAGAACAACAAGCTGTTGTCGAACAACAACCAGATCAAGCTTCAATTGATAAATTTATCAATATCATTGATTCGTTTATTAAAGCTGAACCATCTACTCGCGAAGAAGAAACTGTACAAGTCGTAACAGAAGAACAACAACCAGTCGAATCAAGTGATAAATTTGATAAATTGGTCGATAGTTTTATTGTCGATACTGCCGATTCTTCTCTAAATGAATCATTGCAACAAGAAAACGTTTCAGTAGAAGTTGATGTTTCAGCTACTGCTGAACAACAAAAAGAAGAAGTACAAGAAGAGGTTGTTAAACAAGTTATTCAACCAGTTGAATCTAAACCTGATGAAGAACCATCTGAAGTCGCTGAAGTAGTTAAAAGTAACCGAACAAGAACAACAAGCTGTTGTCGAACAACAACCAGATCAAGCTTCAATTGATAAATTTATCAATATCATTGATTCGTTTATTAAAGCTGAACCATCTACTCGCGAAGAAGAAACTGTACAAGTCGTAACAGAAGAACAACAACCAGTCGAATCAAGTGATAAATTTGATAAATTGGTCGATAGTTTTATTGTCGATACTGCCGATTCTTCTCTAAATGAATCATTGCAACAAGAAAACGTTTCAGTAGAAGTTGATGTTTCAGCTACTGCTGAACAACAAAAAGAAGAAGTACAAGAAGAGGTTGTTAAACAAGTTATTCAACCAGTTGAATCTAAACCTGATGAAGAACCATCTGAAGTCGCTGAAGTAGTTAAAGTAACCGAACAAGAACAACAAGCTGTTGTCGAACAACAACCAGATCAAGCTTCAATTGATAAATTTATCAATATCATTGATTCGTTTATTAAAGCTGAACCATCTACTCGCGAAGAAGAAACTGTACAAGTCGTAACAGAAGAACAACAACCAGTCGAATCAAGTGATAAATTTGATAAATTGGTCGATAGTTTTATTGTCGATACTGCCGATTCTTCTCTAAATGAATCATTGCAACAAGAAAACGTTTCAGTAGAAGTTGATGTTTCAGCTACTGCTGAACAACAAAAAGAAGAAGTACAAGAAGAGGTTGTTAAACAAGTTATTCAACCAGTTGAATCTAAACCTGATGAAGAACCATCTGAAGTCGCTGAAGTAGTTAAAGTAACCGAACAAGAACAACAAGCTGTTGTCGAACAACAACCAGATCAAGCTTCAATTGATAAATTTATCAATATCATTGATTCGTTTATTAAAGCTGAACCATCTACTCGCGAAGAAGAAACTGTACAAGTCGTAACAGAAGAACAACAACCAGTCGAATCAAGTGATAAATTTGATAAATTGGTCGATAGTTTTATTGTCGATACTGCCGATTCTTCTCTAAATGAATCATTGCAACAAGAAAACGTTTCAGTAGAAGTTGATGTTTCAGCTACTGCTGAACAACAAAAAGAAGAAGTACAAGAAGAGGTTGTTAAACAAGTTATTCAACCAGTTGAATCTAAACCTGATGAAGAACCATCTGAAGTCGCTGAAGTAGTTAAAGTAACCGAACAAGAACAACAAGCTGTTGTCGAACAACAACCAGATCAATTATTTGTTGAAGTTATTCAGCCAATTTTACCTAAACCTGATGTAATCATTGGAAAATCCGAATTTTTTCCTAAAATATACGACCTTTATCAATATTCCAACGACTATAAGACAACGCTTCCACAAATGTCGAATCTTACCGAATCATCTTACCTTGACAACTTAACAACCCCACAATCAGCTACCGATTTTAATGTTTTTAATCAAATTAATGAATCAAAAACGAATATTTTTGCTAGAACCCCTTCAATCAATTGTTTAAATCATATTAATAATAAAATTTCAAAAGTCACATCAACTGATTCTCAGGATTTCGATCCTGTTGATAATTATCAATATTCAAACGATACTGAATATGAAATTCCTATTTATATTCCACCTGTTATTAAATCATCAGCTGAAACACCACTTAATTCAACAGAATTCGATTCTCAAAGAAAACTTTCTGATTTGACATCCAAATTTAACATCGACCTCGATCTTCTTGTTACTCGTGAAGAAGCTGTGTCCAAAATTGAAGAAAGACGCACGGTTCAGAATATTACTGAAACAATATCATCGGATTTTCAATCGAAAATTAGATTTTTTAATCAAATTACTCCCCCTCAAAATGTTCAATTTTCGAAAACAAACCCATTTTATGAGCCAATTTCTAATAAAGTAAATGAAAAAATCCCTTACTTAACTGAATTAAGCTCCGTTAGTATTAATGATCAAACAAAAGATGATTCTGATGCTTTCCAATTAGTAAAAATTAGTATCGTCAATAAAAGACCGATATCCTCTGAAAACGATGATGTTGTAAATGAAACTGACGAAGAACAGTATCTTGATCAATCATTCGGATCTAATGACGGTCAAATATCAGACGCAAAGCGAATTTCATCACTTGATCCATCAATGTCTAATGATTATGATTGGGATTCAGTTCATCGTGATTCAATTTATTCAAGAGACAGATCTTATTTTTCAACAGCTGAGTCATATCAAAGAGTTGTTAAAGAAAACAGATTTGATGTTTCAACAAATCCATTTTATCAAGAACCAAATATACGTTCGAATTTAAGAGGTTCGGAAAATTCGAGATCAAATTCTATTAATCCATTCAGAGAGAACTTAACTAACCGTGAAACTCCTCTCAATGTCAATAACTTAACTAGTATTCAGTATCAAGTTAAAATTGAAAACAATCCCAATCAAAGTCCCAAAAAAATCAAAGATATTTCATTTACAGGCGTTAGTCTACCAATTGACAAGCCAGTAAATGCTCAAGAAGTACATGAAAGCTTCACTGAAATTAAGCTTATTGATGATCATAAGCAAAGGTCTCAAGAAGTTGATAAACCTCACTTTATTAAATCAATTTATCATAGCGAAGAAGATTTACTTTTCAAAAATAATTTAGATGAAATCAAACAAATCGACCAAAATTTAAGACGAAGCAAAGATTTCGGTAAATCAATCGAAAAATCTAAGGTCGAAGATAAGCCGAAAAAAGACAAGAGTGGAATACTTTCAATGTTTACTCGAATCATAAACGTAATTCGATCTCCGTTTACTAAAAATTCAGACCAAGTTCGAAAATCAAATCAAAAATCGAAACATAAAGAGTATAAACAATCCTTGATTTCGAGTCAAGACGATGAAGATGACGATGAAAAAGAGATTAAAATATTCACAATAAGTGACATCAAAAATAACCAACGTAAATTACCATGGGATAAGAGTAAAGAAGCTAATGTAAAATACGGAACCTCTAAAGACATTACACCAAAAGAAGTCGCAAAAATGAGAAAAACAAAAACTCAATCCTCTAGTAAAAGCTCTGGTTGGAAATGTTGTCTATTTTAGATATTTGTCCGACAAAAAAAACAGCTAATAAAAAAGAACAGGCATGTTTGTATATGTGTTTTAATTCGATAAAAGATCGGAAAATTTTAAATCAATGGAATCGTTTAAAAAAAAAATTCAAATAAAATTGAAAAAAATAATTCAAAATAAAATAAATTCAGGCGAAAAAAAAAATTTAAAAAAAAAATCCAAAAACATCAAAAAAAAAAGAAAAATCGTTCGTCGGAAAAGAAAAGTGCTTGTTTTTTTTTCTCTTCAAACAAACTTTGGATTTTGGTAATAAAGAAATTTTAGCAAATAGAGATGGTTCAAAAATTTGAATGGCTGTTAAATTATTAATTTAGTTGGACGATATGAATTGGAGCTTAAAAGTTTTTTTATTTCAAAAATTCAAAAATTGATTTGTGTTTATATATGTAATTGTATTTTTAAATCAAAAACATTTTAGTGGTATTAACACCATTGTAAAATATCAATAAGAGTATACAATAAAAGAAGGACTGGATATTTAAATTTTTAATAATTGATGGTTCTTCTTTAAAAAAAATATGTGGCGTCTTAACCTATGAGTTTTTTATAAAGATTTTTAACTCACTTTTAAAAATTATCTTTGAAAATATTGTTCAATTTTTTTTTATTTTTCTTTGTAATTCACTCTTTTTAAAAAAAAAAAACAAGCATTTTATTTTCTATCTTTTCGAGAGATTTCTGATGTGTCCAGAATTCTCTTCACGTGTGGGGCTTAGAGTTTTAGTTTCACTTTCTTTGTCTTTTTTTCTTTTTGTCTCTTTTATGTGTTTAAAATTTATATTATTCTATTAGATTTCTAAATATTTTTTTCCAATGCGTGCTATTTATTTATTTGGAATTTTTTTTTTCAAATTTTGTTTCGAACTTTTATTTTTTTAAATAATTTCATTGGCCTAAAATTTTATTGATAATTTATTGTCTTTGATAACAAATCCGACCGGTGTATCCTAAGTATTTTTGCATCATTTAGAAAAAAAAGACAAGTTACAAACAAAATATTGGGTCTTAAAGAATAGATTATATTTTATTTTTATTTTGTTTATATGCATTCAGTCGGGTTATTTTAATTAGTTGTTTTTTGATTTTGGACTAATCCTTAAAAAATGTGTAATTGTTATAGAATAAAAAATTTTGTTTTAATTTTTTTTGTTATTTTTAAAACTTTGATTGATTGCTTTTTATCTTCTTTTAAATTTAAGTTATTTATAAAATTTTAATCAAAACTTTTTTTGCTAATTAAATTTTTTTTATAAATTTGAATTTATTTAATAAATGCTTTAAAATATATTTTAATTGTTTTTTTATTTGATTGATTGTTCTCTCCAATTTTTGAATAACTTAAAAAAGGAATCGTTCTCACTGCACAATAAAATTTTGACTTAAAGTTTTCTGAAATTTGTACAAAAGAATAGGCTTAAAAATCATCTCCAGGACCAGTAAGTTCAAATCCTCGTTCTTAATATCCATTAATATCCAAGTAATATCCATTATCTAAAGCTGTTCACTCAATAACGATAAAAATAATACCCTAAACGGACACCATTAATGTGTTGAATCAAAAAAATCAGAAGCTTATAGAACTAAGATTCTATCTAATTTTTCATTATAACACTTACAGTGGTGGCGGAGATAAAGTGATCCCGACAGAAGGGAGTCATTTCCTGCTGTTTCCGGCTTTTATGAAACATATAACCGCATCTTTACCATCAAAAGGCCGTGACAAAAATTGAAATTTTTCCTGACCTGGAAAAGGCCGGACATGGAGGGATATGCACGGAAAGTACCAGTAAAGGTCGGAAATTATGGTTAACAGTCTCAGAGCTTTAGGGTTAGATCGCTCAGTTGGTATCGTCATTATAGTAAGGTGATGAGATCGAATTCTGTCTGCGTCAAAAATATTTAATGGAGTCATTGGTGTTGGATGAGCGCAACACTTCTACCCTAGCTCATGCAAAATTATCGACATGTATGTGTAAAAATCGAAATATTAACTTAACTTATAATTTTTTATTTAATTAAATAATTCTACGAGTTCGATCGGGTCAGATGAGCTTTAGAGACACTAGTACGAGAACCTTTTAAGATCTGGTGAATGGGGAGGGTGTTTTACCTTTAACAAAATTTAAAGCTCAAAGTTATAAAGAAAAAAAAACTTAACCTTACTGTTAGTAAATTAAGATTTCTCAGCGTTTCCATACAAAGCCTTGATTTGTAAGACGAAAAGGGTGTACAAGCTCTGAGATTGTAAAGGAAGTATTTCAGGAGTATGTAAGAACTTGATTAACGAGGAAAAATTGCCGAAAGTATATACGTAAATTGAAGAAAGTATTTTACTAATTTAAAGAATCATAAGCAAATTATCATTTTTTATTTTAAGAATATCAAACGAGTTTTTCGGGCTAATGGTGGTTGGTCGAATGCTTGACCGCATGAAAAAGTTATTCAGATTCTTAAAATAGTTTTTTTCAAGAAAATTGCTCCCCTAGCGGGTATTGTACCTTCGAACTCATGCCAAATATAACTTGAACTACACCAAGCTTTTAAATTAAAATTATTTCTATTTTATCCGTAATTTCCGGCTTTTACCGGTACTTTCCGTGCATATCCCTCCATGTCCGGGGTTTTCCGGGTTAAGAAAATTTACAGTGTCACGGCCTTTTGATGGTAAAGATGCGGTTATATGCTACATAAAAGCCGGAAACCGCAGGAAATGCGCCCTCAAAAGCAAGGATTACTTTACCGTCGCCACGAATGTAGGAACTTGTGGTCTAAAAGGGAAACGACAATTTAGAAGAAAATCTGGCAAGCTTTAATCAGTCGTCGATTGTGCAAACAAAAATTAAAAAATAATAAAGAAACTTTCCAAAATGGATGTATTTATTTACATAAAAAGACAGTTCTAATACTAGTTCAAAAAATAACAAAAATAAATGCCATTAAAAATTAAGTATCAAGACCCCTTGAAAAACACAATTAAGCATAGTATTTTTTAATTAAATATTTTTTCTTGTAACAATTCTTTCGCAGTTGGCCTATCTTCTGGACTATACTGGGTCATCCTTTGGATAAAAAAAAGAATTAATATAATTTCAATAATCATCGTTTTAAAATGAGGATTACATCTTGTAAATACGGTCCAAATCTCTTGAATAAACTCTTGGTACATCAGGTCTTCTCCATGTTTTGAAATCCGTAACTTCATCGAGTATAAAACGACCATCTTCAAGACTACATAAATTAAACAAAGCCCAACCAAGTGACCATATATCATATTTTAAGCCAATTTTTTTGCCCTCCATAAACTCAGGACACTTGTACCATGTATTTTTTACTTCAATTAAATCATCTTTTGAATTTAAAATAACACTACTAGATGGAATGAATAATTTTAATTGATCTTTTTTGAATGAAATAGCTTCTGGAATTATGTATCTGTGAAGAACGCTGTTATCGTGTAAACACACCATTGCTGTTAGAAGTTGTTTTGTCCAATAGACTATTTGTTCCTCTTCGATTTCAATGTTTTTCTAAAAAATTTTACACTTAAAAAATAGAAGTGTCTTAATAGGTTGAATAAAAATTACTTTGTAAGATTGTAAATGACGTTGGATTTGTAGACGCCAAGCAAAAGCATACTAGAATTAAAATTAGAATTATGAAGTTTAAACTGAATTTTGTATCATGAATATTACATAATCATCATCGTAAGTTCGAGTAACAAAAAAATAACCATTGTCATAGAAATAATGAGGTGCAATTATGTTTTTATGTTTTAACTCGTTAACCAATTTAAAAACACGCTGAGACATTTTATCTTCAACCAAAACTGGTTCACATGTTTTCCTTACATTTTAACAAAATTTTAATTGTTTTCTTGAATTTCAAAGATCAAGTTTAATGTTGATCTTTGAAATAGATTAATTTGAATGAATTTAACAATTTTAAAAATATAAAATGTAACTAAATACTCTTAAAAATCAAGTCATCAGTTATAAAGCTTAAGAGAAAACCACTATTTTGTAATTAAAGCATTTGATTTCTCATTTTCTAATAACTTTTGTTGATAAAATTTTAATACTATACGTATCAATGAACCTCTCTCATTTATTATATCTTATTTTATTTTAAGAAATCAGAAACTTCATAAAGTTGAAATTTCTACACACTCAACATAGTAATAATGTAAAAATGATGGATCAACTTAAAAATTTTATTAATCATAGCTCGAATTAATCATTTTTTTCGTTCAGGATTTTTTGTGATATATTCGAATTGTGATACATACAATACATGATATATTCGAGATATGAGTGTATTTAATAATTAATAAAAATAATGCATTATAGTTCGATATTGTATAATTTTACGAATTATTTTTTTGTTTGAATTTATTTTTATAACAAAAATCATTTTATACGATTTTGTCACACCACGGTTTTTGGAACTTTAAGTTAAGAAAATGAAAAATTTGATCCCCATTTGAAATCAAGGATTAACAAAATACACAAGCGAGTAAGATTAAATTCTTCAAAAAAAAAGAATTGTATATTAAATTTGATATCTATTCATCTTACTAAGCGATCTATTGACAAAAAACTAAGTAAAACTTAATCAATACTTTTAAAAAAATTCTATTTACGATAAAAAATGTTGTTCACCAGGCCTGTGTAATTTTTATTCTAATCTAAACTAATGCTTTTTCATTAGAATTTAACCCAAATTTCAACCGTAATAAAGGCCGATTTTCCGACTATGTTCTTGGAGTGGTAGACAAAGGTTTAGGCAATTTGAAGTTGCATATCAATTCAAAAGATCAATTCGATAATTTAAAGTTAAAAATTTAATAAAAATCAAAGTAATATAGAAATGGCTTTGCAGAGATACATATTTGAGTGTGACTAAGCATGTCACATTTAGAATAAGATTCTGCAATTATCAGTATGCACATTTCAGATCACCCATCATTAATATGATATATTTTTAACTGCGCCATTTTTTTCAAACTTTTTTCAAAAGTTATATTTAAATGAGATATGCTTTTTCACATCCAAAAATGTATCTCTGCAAAGCCATTTCTATATTACTTTTATTTATATTAAAGCTTTAATTTTATTAATCTTTGTGAATTGATATCCAACTTTAAATTGACAAGGTTTACGGTACTTTTCTGAAGAATCCCAGTTATAACATTTTGATGGCAAGCAAATTTCTCTTTCGTTAAAAGAAAAAAAGTACTAGAGGATTTAATAGTTTTTTTTTATATAATTGTGAGTAAATGTACTAAGCTTTACTCACTGATTCCCAAGACGCTTGTGGGAACTTACTTAAAATCAATAATATTTAAAAAGGGGATCGTCTAATAAAATAAAGTTTGACTAAAGTTTTAAAAGTTTTAAAATAAAGTAACTTACTAATAGCATTGTCTTAGTGAGGATCTTTAAAAAGATCTTTAATGTAAAAAGATCCAACATTTCTGTAAAATGAGAAGAGAATTTAACTCACTTTTTAGTGACATGAAAAAGATGATCAAAAAAAGGACACGTATTTAAAAATTGCATTCGACTGTAAAGATCTGAATAAGGTTAAGAACAAAGAAGATGAAGAAATGAACCCAAATATTCAAAGACTTAATTATGTCTTGATTCTTTGAAAGTAAGCAATTTCTTTTTCGAATTTAAAAACTAAGCAAAAATGATTTTAAGAAATCACTATTCTTTATAAAATTCGAATGCATCGAAACACAATGAATTCTAATGGAAAATAGTATACTAAAGACCAAAAGATAAACTAACTTTATATTAAAATCAGCAATATCATCACATTTGAAATATTCGATTCCGTCTAGTTTTTTAATTTTATAAATGTCATATCGCATATCAAGTGCATCACCGACCATAATATCATTTATTTTACTTGTTTGTAAACCCATTGTTAATCTTTTCTCGACCTTTTTGAGCGTTAGACGTAATAATAGTGTTATAATAACTCAATTTTAATACAAAAAGAAAGTAAAAAAACAAAAAAAATACGAATGTAAAGATAAGTTTTGTTTTTTAATATTTATTTTAGAAAAAAAATAATAAAAAAAATTCAAATTAAAGCGAAAAAAATAAAATTTCGATTTACTAATGTTACGTAACTCATTTACAAAAAACAACAAAAGTTACTACGAAAAACTTGAGTACAGTTAAAATTTTAGAAAATGTATTTTTTTTTATTTCAATGAATTATTCGGTTGTTTAAGAAAATGTTTAATTTTGACTAGTAATAAATATAATTATGTTCAAGTTAAAATTTTTCTAGCTCTGTATGTGAGCGCCTTGAAAATTTTTTATTACTTTTTTTTTTTAATTTTAGTAAAACATTGAATTATAATAAAATAGTAATGAAAATGAAACCAAGGTAAATTATGTTGAACTATTTGAAATGTCGTCTCATTTTTTTTTTTAAATATTACGTAAAATTTTTTGAATGATTTAAAGTTTAATTTTAAGTTTAGTACATTAGTCTCCACGGACTTTAAACAGTAGTTGTGTGGATTTTTCTAATTACTTTCAAGCTAAAAAATGAGTTGAAAAATGAGCACTTACTCAAAAAACACAAAAATGAATTGATGTTAAACGTCACAGCTTTAATAAAGAATCAAAAAAGCTAACTATTTTGCTGAGGACTATAAATCATCCTCTGGTTTATAGTTCGGTCATCCATTTTGTTAATTCAATTTAATTGCTTAAACTGAAACATTATTAAAATCATGACTAAAAACAGAAAAGCTACCTAAAAGCCCAGAACTTTGGGGTTACATTTTTTCACATTTAAAAATTCGGGAATCGCCAATAGAGTCTTTTGATTTATTAATTTTCTTAAAAAAACTAGGGTTATCCCTAAAATGCGGAAGATTTTTGCGGAATTCCGAATTTTTGCATTTTATTCCGCAAAATGACCTAATAAAATGCGGAATTCGACTTAATAGCACAAAATTTTTAAGCGGAATTTTGGTTCGGAATATGCGGAATGAAAAATTTATCTTCTCAAAGTCTACTTTATTGTTTTAATATATATTTTATAAAATCTGAATTTAACTATATCATAATAAAGTTCAATCAAATGTAGACTTAAATACTTGGTCATATTTAGAGCACGACCAAGCCTTACTTTTACCTTTTCAATGATAAACGCTAACTTTAGCACATTTGAAATGGTACCAATATTTACAGTCGTCACATTCAATAGAATGTTCATAACACAATGCTATACAGACTGGACACGGACAATAATCGATATTTTGGTCAACTAATGTTTTGATTTTTTTCCATGTAGTCTTGTTGAAATACGGGTCAAGTTCATTAAATTTTATTTCGTTAAGAAACAAGTCACTAAGTTGACTCTGATCGGTTTAAGCAATGTAAGCCTTAATAGTGATTTTCCTCTCTAAAACGTCACAAAAAGAGGTAGAATAATCCTCTAAGTCTTCTTCAATTGGTGCAACATTGTCATCGGAGATCTTATCTAATTGACTAGGATCGACAGAGTTAACTTCATAACCTCTCTTTTTTCTTCCAGTTGAACCACTGTTACTAGACTTGGTAACACTAGACAAGTTCGGAATTTTGTAATATTGGAGACTTAAATATCCTTAGGTTCCATAGCGTCTCTTGTATTGACGTATCTACTGTGAACAAAACAAAGCTGTTTAAATTCAGGTCTCAATCGATGTTCTCCTTGATTATTTTCTAAAAAATTAAATATTTATTATAAAATACATAGGGGTACTTTTTAATGTAACTCAGAGTTGTTCCTCAAGTCTAAAATCTCAAGTTAAGTCCAAGTTAGAGTCCAAACTGATTTGAATTTTTTTTCGAGCAATAGTCAAGTCATGACTTGACTTTTTAAGGATTTCGCATAAACCGCAACAAAATTCCGCTTAAAAAATTTGTTAAAAAGCAGAATTCCGCATTTTAGTAAGTCATTTTGCGAAATAAAATGCTAAAATTCTTTGCGGAATTTTGCAAAAATATTTCGCGCTTTAGGGACAACCCAATACCAGCACTCCCACTTTATTGAGATTATTGATGGGCTATGATCGACAGTAAAAACGTTGATCAGGGCAGTTATAGAAATAATAAAAGTTATTTTCTAGGTTTTTAATGGCAAGTTAAAATTTTTTCTCAATTTTCTTTTTTCTATTTTTTGACTCTTGTGCAATGGAGGGTATCTTTTGACGCATAAAAATTTCGTTTATAGCATAAAAAAAATCGAGTATAGAATAAACTTTTATTTTTTAAAGAATAAAAAAAAACTTTTTCAAAAAAATACAAGTTGTCAATGTTGGCCTATTTTTTTTTCTTCCGTAAATCTGTAAAGGGAGCTTTTACTCATCCATTGAACCCAAAAGCTTTCCAATATTCATCCAAATAAAAATGAAATTTACATTTTAACTTTCTTGGAAAGCAAGATTGGCGAATGCTTCTAAAGTGAAAAGAGAATTACAAAAAATGCAAAGTTATGCAAAATTGCACGCCATTGAAAAAGATTTATTTTTAAATGCGCAATTTTATTTGCAGAATTTTTGCAGACCTCTCCAGTAGATGCAGCAAATTTTGCTGCATGTGGCTGCACCTTCCTTTCCTTGAAATATTTATAAGCACACTTTTTATAACGATTGCACAAGAGTCAAAAAATAGAAAAAAGAAAATTGAGAAAAAATTTTAACTTGCCGTTTTTAATTTCAAGAATTTCAAGCTGAACAAAATCCTTACCTTTGATTGACTATCGGAAGCATGTCACATTTGAATATAAAAAAATGGCGCAGTTAAAAATATATCATTTTAATGATGGGTGACATGCTTAGTCACACTCAAATATGTATCTCTGCAAAGCCATTTCTATATTACTTTGATTTTTATTAAATTTTTAATTTTAAATTATCGAATTGATCTTTTGAATTGATATGCAACTTCAAATTGTCCTATAAAAAGACTATCCTGGAATTTTCGTATTAAGTAAATATTATGGAAACCGATAGAACAGACTTCAAATTACTTTACGGTTAAACTATTTTGTACATTTTTTCTAGCAAATGAGTTTCCATCTTTAAAAGCTTTGATTTTTATGCGAATAATAATTTGGAAGATTCAATTGAACAAGCAATTTGACTTGATTGCAATGAAATTTTAGTAAAATTTTCAAGGATGTGACATTAATTTTTTTTCTAATTTCGTTTTTCAATCAAATCCAAAAGCTTTTAAGTGTTTTTGTTTTATTTTAAAAAATTGATTTGGAATTTCTATATTTCAGAGTTTAATTAATTATTTTAGTTAGAACATCTCGAATTTTTAATTGTCGATTCAAATTAAAGATTTGAACAAAATTAATTTTTATAAAATATAAGTTCCGAAAATGAATTTATTAGTCAGTTAAATAAATGGAGAAAAGGAACTAAAATTTTTATAAAAATATCAAAATAAAAACATTTTTTGATTTTTAAGTAATTTTTAAGATTCATTCTAGTGATAATCTGATTAGATTTTTAAATAAATTAGCAAGCACTTTGTTCCAATTTTAAAATATTAATTCTTATAAAAATCATCAAAAAAAGTTGAAGATTTATTTTTTTTCAAAGAGCATTCAGTATTTTTAAGCAATCCTAACAGAATCCGGATGTAAGATCTTCTTATTCGATTAAAGCACCAATTAACTTTGATAAAAAATAATGGAAAATGTTGCACTTAAAAAATAGAGTAGATTAATAGTTAAGAATACAAACCTTAAGAGATTAATAATACGAAGCTTATTTTTATAAATCTCAAAAAAATATTTAAATAAACCTTATCAAGGGAATGTCAGATTTTGTCACAAAATCATAAAAATGTTTTTTTGATGCAGGAAACGCTTGTACAAAAGTCTACAATTCTTCAATTTCAATTTCGTAATCAAAATATTTAAAATTGTGCCTCGTTTGGGATTTTTTAGGATCTTGTTACAAAACTGCACATAATCCCTATTTCGTTTAATGAATTAACTTCGCAAGATCTATTTTCTTTTCTATTTATTCTGCTCCGTCGCACTTTCATTTAGTTCAAAAGCTAATTGTCGAAATTTCTTGAAAAGGCATTCTTAATTAAATATTCAAATGAGTTTTTCTTTCGGGAAAACCAAAAAAGATCTAGACATTTTCACTTAGGAATATTGAAGACTCAAGTAAAAAATTGTACTGCACATAAAATGATATTATACAAACAAATTCATGAGGACGGTCTTTTAAAATTTCGAATCGAATTAATTGAAAGCTCACGGTCGTTGATCTTGGAAAATCGAGCCTGTTAGTTAATTGGTTGCTCAAAAATTACAGAAAAATCAACAAAATTAATCAATTTAGATTTTAGAATAGTTTTTAAGTTATTATTGCCGTAAACTCTTGTCTATAACTCTAATGGAGATGAATAGGAATTTCCAATCACTCGCAATTAGAGTTATAGACAAGAGTTTACGGTATTATTATTAAGTTAATCTGCAACGGAGTAACTGCTAGGTACTAGCGTACTTTGCTATGGCAGATGTATTTTCTCTAGAGACATTGAGTTGACCATTTGTCTAGTCTGTTCTTGAAGGATTTGCCGCACAAGATTTTACCAACTGTCTGTACAATTTGCTTTGTCTTCTTGTTGAACCTGCAGGGCCTAAAGAAGAAGAATTTGGAGTTTGGGTGGAACCAACCTAATTGACTTTTTTTCACTTTTGTAAAACCTAATTAAATCACCTCTTTTTCTTCGATCTTCCAAAGTTGTCAAATCCAGTATTTTTAGACGCTTCGTGTAATTTTTATTTCGAAGAAATAGACACTGTTTTAAATGTTAGTTAGTTAGTTTACACTGCGGTATAGACAAAGTCTATACCAACGCATTTAAGCGTTTAGCCTTTTTAAGGCTTTGGCAGTAATTGTTTCGTGACATTCTAAACACTTCTTCATCAATGAAACCCTTGAAACTATTTTTCGAAGTAACTGCATCTTCAGATAAACCATTCCAAACTGAGATTACACGATTTGATAGAAAATTTTAGCGGTATGACGCTTTTTTATTGATCTCACGTACTAATAGTTTGTTGTGCCTTCTTCTCAGATTGATATTAGTTGTTTGAGCGTAATTAATACCATTTATCAAATTTATTTCTTCAAGACCATTAACTATTTTGTACATTTTTATCAGATCACCTCTTAGACGTCTGTCTTCTAGGCTAATAAAATTGAGTTCATGAAGACGTAGTTCGTACGGTTTGGTCTTTATCGACTTAAGTAACTTGCTCTTCTTTGTACTTTCTCTAAAATTTTTATGTCGGTCTTATAATGTGGACACCACGTACTTACCGCCTATTCCAAATGTGGTCTCACTAGGGCTGTGTGCAAAGGCTTTAGTGTCTCTTGACCCAAATATCTAAAAGAGCTATTTGGGTATCTTTCGTTTCTTTTACCTACATACATGACTTTACACTTAGCCAGGCTCAATTCAGTTGACCATAGGTCAGCCCTGTTGAAACCATTTTTTGATTAAAAAATTAAACCTCATTCGTAAAAAGCTGTAAAAGATCGATTCCGAAACCTAAAATCTTTAAACGAAATATACCGACTTGTAAGAGTCCACTCTTAACTTTAATTGGTGGTTAAGCTTAAAAGAAAAGACTAGTAAAGATTTAAATTTATACGATGGGAGCTGTTTAAAGTATATTAAAGAGTTCACCGCTAACCAAAATTATTCTCTAGATTCTGCCTATAAATTTATCTACCGTATGGTGGATAAAACGATTTTGAGATGTTGGGTTCCAAATCCTAACTCATATAATGATAATTTTACTGACTAATAGCTACAGTTGTTTTTTCGTAATTGTATCTTTTTTTAGTACGAATAAATAACATAATTAATCAAATTAAGTATCGACACATTCACATGTCTTTTTGAATCGTTTCATTCATTCACCAAAAATTTTTTTTTTTTTTATTTAGGTCACATTAATATTCTTGAAAAAAATTTTTTTTTTACAGTTTTAATTTATTTAGGTTACCTTTATTAAACTTTTTAGAGACAAAACAAAACCTGTTTTTGTATTACTTTAAAAGGCAAAAAAAAACAGTTTGATTATTCATCATAAAAGTTAATTTCAAAATTTGTTTTAAGTTTTTTACTTTTCTTGCATGATTATTTCATTTTTTTTTGTTAATTTTCCTTAGTCACAAAAAAAAGATAAAAATTATGAAAATATTTTTGAAATCAATTTCTATCGACAATTAATTCACTGAACACTTCAGGCTTAGAGTTTATTTTATGAATTAAAATTAATTCTTCATTTTCCTTTATTTTTCTTTATTCGCAACAAAATGATCATTTTTGTTGTTTTTTTTTAGAAAATCGATTCAGAAAATCATGTCGCTTCCAGAAAGAAATTACCTTTTTCAATTGTTTCAAAAGTATTTGATTTTGATCAATATTTATCAAATTTTAAGTGAAAATTTAAAATTTTTTTTGTTAAAGGGTTGACAAAGACAGAAGTGGATCCATAAATGCCATAGAACTTCAATCTGCTTTATCAAATGGAACATGGACGCCATTTAATCCAGAAACTGTTAGGTAATTTAACACCAATCCATTTAGTTTATTCAGCGATTTCTCTTGGGATACAAACATTCAAATACCGCATTTAGAGAATCTTTCATCAAATTTTATGCACTGTAAGATCTTTATTTAGAATCGTATTGACTCCCTCGCCGTTCTTTATCCTGAGGGTGAAATACTTTAAATTTCCTGTTGATTTAAACTTAATTTTTTTTAATATTTTAGAGTATATCGAACAAGAGTTAATAGATAGAGATGGAAGTAAAACTCTCTTGAGATAAAATATAGGAAATTAACGCTAGAACGCTTTTTATATCCTAAATTAGTTACAATTTTTAGAAACAATTAAATAATTTATTTTTTTTCCAGTTCATTTTTTTATTAGACGCAATCAATAACTTTAAATCAAAATAAGGTTTATACGAAGTAAAAGTATAACTTAAATAAATTATTTTCGGTATCAAATGTGGAATGACTCATTAGCTCTAGAATAAACTAAATAATTCTTAATGAGAATTCATAACATTATAAGATTCCGGCAATTCAAAACTTCCACACTATCAAAACTTTGCTATTTCGATATCAGATTAGGAATCTGGGTCCTATTTGAAACAGGTGCGTTACTCCTGCGCATCTTAGGCAAAGCTTCGGAGCATGCTGTACATTGCTTAGAAAGAGGGTCAACTTATTTCAGAAATTTACTGTATCTATTCCTTAGAGATTCCATAGTTTTCCTCAAGAATGATTGAATTGCATAAGATTGTCACTTTTTAAGAGTTATATATTAACCATCCATTCGAGGAACCCGGCTAAGAAGACTTATAGTGTCTCGAAAAAAAATTTTGTTTGATACATTACCTGGCCGAGTTTATCAGCTAAGCCTAATCAAGGTGGAATTTTTTTTTACCATTCAGTAACTTTGTTCCGAAAATCAGAATTTTGAAATTACTTAAAATGAAAATTTTTTTTAAAGGTTAATGATTGGAATGTTCGATCGAGATAATTCAGCCACCATTGATTTTGAAGAATTTGTATCATTATGGAAATACATCGACGATTGGCAAAAGTGTTTTAGATCATTTGATAAAGATAATTCAGGTTCAATTGATAAAGCCGAGCTTAAGTTAGCTTTAACAACATTTGGTAACTATATTTTTTCAAGAAAAAAAAAATTAAAAAAGAAATTTCGAGCAAATAAATGAAAAGTTAAGTCTAAAGTGTGTGGGTTAAACAATTATTTTATTAAGGTTATAGATTATCAGATCAATTTTATGATGTCATAATTCGAAGTGTACAATTTAAATCGAATAGTCAATCGAATGCGCCTAGATTTAACCCACAAGCAATGGCTTACCCAAATTTTAATGAACCTAAAATTTTGTTCGATGATTTCATTTTTATTTGTTGTAAAATACAGGTAAAAAAATATTTAATTTGTCTCTCTCTCTCTTTCTTTTTTCTACTTCAACTTGCTTTGGATATGGAAATTAAGGGTATAAATTGAGCGATAGATTCTATGACTTGATGATTAAAAAATTCGATCGTCAAGGAAAAGGAACTGTAGCATTTGACGATTTTATACAAGCATCTGTATCAATACAAGTAATTATTTAATATGATTGTAGTGTGTAGTTTTGTTTTTATTTTTGGTTAATTTTAGAACCCATAGGTGTTTTGAACCCTTTTCCATTTTCTTTTTGGCTTTAAATTATTTTAATAGAAAAAAAAAATTTATTCATGTTTGTTTTTAAGACATTGACACAAGCGTTTAGACAATTTGATTATCAACAAAATGGCGTTATTACAATAAAATATGAAGACTTTTTGTCACTGATATTCAGCTTAAAGATCTAATGCAAATAAAGATAGCAATCCTAAATCTGTGATAAAACTGAATGTGATAAAGACGAATTTTAGAATTTTTTAAATTTTTTAAAGTAAATCGTGTCATTTAATAAATTTTTTTTCTAATTGTACTTTTGTCTTTTATTTTTTTAATTTACTTTAATCAAAGTTTATAGTTAAATTTATTTTTTTTCGCTTAACAAAGTTTTTGTGCCTCATTGGCTAAAATTATGTCTAAAGCGTAAAAAAATGGCATGTGCTTTTTACAACCCAATTGAATCTTAGGTTTTTATTCAACGACAACATCTTAAGCAACACTGTCAAAAAGCGAGTTTTTATTGTATTTTCTTGATGATTCCACGACTATAAGGATCTTTTTCAAAAATCTCTGCGATTCGTGGAATTTTAGAATTGGACTGCCACGGTCTGTTAGGTTCCAACGGCAACACTGAAGGCTGACAAAGATTACTTCGTTTTAGAATAATCGGTTGAACCTAAAATTCATTTTACGAAATGTAAAGTTGTGGTCATTCAGGTGTTCCTCTTTTTAACTTTCATGAACTAATGATTTCGAAAAGCTACCATTGATTTATGGATATCAAATGAAAGACTAGAGCTTTTTAGCTTTCATTTGAAACCTATAAATCAATATCAGCTTTTCCAAATCATTAGTTCATGAAAGTTAAAAAGAGGAACACCTGAATGACCACAACTGTAATAAACTACGGAATATTTTTTTATGGAATGCCAACTAAATTACGGAACCCGGAACGTGCTAAACTACTAAATAGAAATGATGAAAATTACAGAAATCACGTATGTATTCCTTCTCGATTTTTTTAATACGAAAACAAGTTGATCTTTAGAATTCTGCTGGGAAAACATATCGTACTCGTTCCGTTTTTTGATACATTTGATGTTTTGAAGATACATTTGACCTACAGAATAAAAAATAATCCAACCAAAGACGGATCTGGATAAGGTAGCCGCTTAAGTCAACTCTAAAAGTAAGCATGATCTTTATAGAAAAAAGTTTCCAACCCATCTCATGCCACGTCAAATTAAAGGAAATCATCTAATTTAAAAGCTGGATTAATCTTTTTAGCGAGAAAAAAGTTATTCGAAGAAATATTCTGTCGAAAAGTAGTGATAAAGGAACCGAGCCACTGCCTAGATTCTATCAAAGCCCTCTCGTTTGGTTCTAAGGGTAAGAAACGTAATCTTGATTTATCATCTTGTAAAAACAAAAAAAATTCTTATTTGGATTTCTAACATCACTTAACCGTCAGATTTCTACTTTTGAAATGATTCAACAATATACTTGGTTTAAAGACAGCAACTATTCACTTGAGGAATTTTCCGAAAAACCATTTTCTTGCTTTAGAGGGTTGTCCAGTCTTTTAATTAGAAGATTTCCTTTAATTTAATGTGGCATGAGATGGCTTGGAAACTTTTTATTTGACTGAATTTATTTCTTTTTAAAGGTAAACTGAAGTAGCTGACTAATACAGTGTCTCATTTGAATAAAATTTTTGTAGGTTTCAAAACTCGGGTCCAGCATCAGTACCTGATTCGGGCTTAGTTACTCCGTTCTAAAAGTTAGAAACTTTTTACCAAGTTTACTGAATCTTAAAACTTTCATTCTCGCCTCAAAGCTTACCTTTGAGTGTCTTCACGGTTCCGAAGAAAGTTTTCTTGAAAACCCGTCTACCCTTAAGTCTGAAACTTTTTCCTGTGATAGAATGAAGGTTTCTGTGCTCAAATACAAGATTTGATAAAGATCGGTTGAGTTTTCGCTGAGTATGAGGGCTAAATTCAAGTCGTTCTCTAAATTTTTCACAAAAAATTGTTTAACAAAAAAAAGAGTGTCTTTTATAATTTTAATGTCCAGACTCAAACAAGTCACCAACCAATAAATGAGGGTTCATTTGAAAGGAGAAAATGTATATTTTTGAAAAACCAAATCGATATCTCGGTCCAAGGTTGAACTATAAGCCTTTGAATATAAATGAAACAAAAAAATTATAAGCGTTCTCTAATTTTTCACAATATTGTAAATATATTTTAGTTGTTTTTCCGAGTGGTCGCTAAATCTTTTGCGATCTTGAGCCGAAACTTTCGCTCAAAATCAAAAGTTTTCAATTACGATAATAGTCAAAAAGATCATGAGCGAAGCACCCAACGCTATCCGTTTTTTTTAGTTTAGATTCCGAAAAAATGGTAATCCATAGTTCAGCATTTGATTTCTTTCCAAAAATTTCGGTCTATTAGTCCGTTCCAGGTAGTAGACATTCCGACAATATACTTATGACCGTATTTTCCTTAACATGTATTTCGTATTTAATTGTCGAATTTTAGTGTGTTCACTGTCGTAATAAACACATAAAAACAAATTGAAACATTAAACTCAAATCTCAATTATTTTTATGTTAAACCTTAGTTACAACTCTACGATAGGTATTTTAAAATAAAAGATAATAGGGTAAAAATTTTTTTATTAAAAAAGTATATTTCCGATGGGTAAGGGGGAGCCGAAATCGTCTGTAGCATTATTTTTACAAGAGTCTCCTAGAGTAAGACAGAATTCAGCAGAATTTTTTTTTAATTTTCATTGCTTTACAGTTTTTTTCCCTTTTCAATATTGGATACAAATGACTCTACCGATTTTCATAATAGATTTCAGAATCAAACAAATATTAATTCGAAATTTCAGGGTCCAGGTTCTCGAATAAAGTTCTGCAAAATTGAGTACTTCGTTTTGTTAAAATTTAAATTTATAAATTTATTGCATCAATTTGTACTATTAACATATGACTCTCTTTTAAGCAAAGAACCCTTAAGCTTAAAAATAGCATTTAAAAAAGTCACAAGATAATTGAACTAAAACAAACAGAGCTTATATTTACAACCAAAAAAAATATCAAATTCATGACTAGAATCCCTTAACTCTTTGAAAAAAAATATAATAACAATGTCTAAAGTGTGATTTAAGATTTAATTATTGAAAAAAAAACAATTCTCATTTTATTTTTTTTTTAATTTACAAAAATCTGTAGTCATTCAATAATATTTTTTTTAATTCTATATTTGAATAACCTCATTTTTTATTGAGACTATAGAAATTAAAAAAAAAGAAAAGAAAACATAAATACATGACCACTTCGAAACGGATTCATTCATATCTCTATGACAACGGGTCGAAATATTTTCTCAAGCTAGCCAAACGGTGAATGTCAAAAAATTTTCCAACAAAAAAAAAAGATAAGAATTTTTATTTTAAAAAACAAAAATTTTTTTTTTATTTCTTAAGATTATAATTATTATAAAAAAAGTATCGTTCTTTATTTGTTTGTCTAAAATTAACGGGTGGTTTAAAGTCTCTTTTTTTTTTCTTCATAGCAATTAACACAAAAACTAGAACAAATAAATTGACAACAATTGCTAGCTATGCATTCCGTATCACCTGTACATATTCGCGTTCGAAGTCAAGTTAAAAATCCGATGATCGCGACTAATTTTGAGGTAGGACTCGAACAAAAACAAAATTTTTTTTTTTCGAACGCGAAATTTGATCTATTTTCTTTTATTTAAAAAAAAATTAGGACTTGGCCGATAAGAAAAAAAAAGTTCAAATTGGCCCATCGACTATTATCAATGAACCGAAAAAAACTAAAATCGTACGTTTGTCTAAAAAAAATTCTATAAAACTCTCAAGTCCAAAACGAAAACCTGCGTTCCAATGGTCGACGCCAAAAAAAAATAAAAAATGCGATTTAATGAAAGTATGTCGTCTAAGTGATTACACAAGTCCAATTAGAATCGATAACAAGACACCACCATGTGATATTTGTGTTGATTCGAGGACTCGGTCTGTTTCTAGATCTAGAAGCCCCGACAGAAACAGAAACTGTTCATTTTTGAAACGTTTATCGTCGTCTGCGTCGCCAGTCTCACTTAATAGATCACTTGAATTCGATCCAAACACGACTTTTACCGTTCCAAATCGTTCAAAAAGCCATGAAAGTTATTTAAAATCTAGAGACGATGAAATTCTCCCAATCGACGAAAATGAATTAATTCTTAAAAAAGAATTTTTAATCAAAAAATTAATCGATTCAGAATCATTTTCAAGTGATATTTTGAAATTATTAGATTTAATGAAAGACTACTTTTCGTCATCAAACACCGGTTTGGATTTAAAGTCAATGTTGAATTATTTAAAAAAAGATATATCTAGTTTAAACCAATTAATCGATTTGTATCACTTGACAAATAAAGATTTGAGGGGTATTATTAATGAGTTTTTGAATCCGAGTACACTTGGTATGTTGAGACGTGTTAAACAAAATGAAAGTATTTTGAAAAAAATAGAATGTTTAAAACAAGAGAATGCCGTAATTGTTTATTCCAAAAACCAAAAGTTTTCTTAAGATCTTAATTTATTATTTTTTTAAGAAATTTAAAAAATTGATAGCTGAATACGAAAATAATATATGTTTGACTGGTTCGACTAACGAAGCCTTAAACGTGAGTTAAATTTTAAAGAATTATTAATCAGAAAATAAATATTTTGTGTTATTAAGATTGAGAATAATGTATTGTCTAATTTAAAACAGTCTTTGGAAGATAATCGGGCGCATTTGAGGCGTCAATTAATTGCTCGTGAAGCAGAATGCAATCGTTTTGGTGTTCAAATTAGGGTAAGAAATATTTTTTAAAAATGTCTTTGAACTTGCTCATGGTTCAAAAACATGCATATAAGGGATCTTCATCGAAATTTATAAAAAAATACCGTAAACGCTCGCAAATTACCCCGGGACAAAAGTAGAAAAACAGTTGTTTGAGCCGTGGGTCTAAAATGATTTTGACTCTTTTTGATCCAGTTTAACACCAGGGAAATTTACGGGTCATCTGAATTAAAGGACATTCTTTTCAATAAAAAAGGTTTTATTAGGATTACGAATTTTTGGTCAAAAATTCTAAATTCCCTCATCTAAATGATTTTTGATTTTTTTGAATTTTTTCGGCCTTTACTGTCCAAAAAGTAAAAAGAAAACGATAAAATTAATCCCAACATTTTGTTCAGAATTTTGTCTAGTTTCAGAATCTATAGTAAAATTATGGGTCATGGGTATTTTGAAGGACGAGATTCGATTTAATTGGAATTATGCATATTTTTCCGCTTTTTTCCTAGGATAAAATTACACCATATTTTTTTTCGGCAACATTAAACATATTAACTTGTAGCTTAGAATATGCGCTTTCAGAATATATGCTCATTATATATGATTCATGATCAAATAGCTGAGATATCGGTAAAAAACGATGAGCAGTAAAGTATACGATGACCAACTTACGCTTGTTTTATAAAACTAGAGGAGGTGGGGGTCAAAAAAAATCTTTTTTCGAAAATGTAAAAAATACATTTTTCAGGGTTTTTTGGGACGCAGATTCCGAATCTGATATCGAAATTGAAAAGTTTTGATAGCGTGGAAGTTTTGAATTGCCGGAACCTTATGTAAAGGGAATTCAACAGTAAGAAAATCTGCGGTAAAACTAAAGAGATTGTCTACTCTTATAAGATTCGGGTTACTTATCAAATTCTCTTTCTGAATCATGATAAGTTTTCTGGTGGTCACCAACAATTGTGGGTTCTAAAAGAAAAAAATTGAATTTTTCGTGATCAGATTCTTTATCAAGTCGACTTGATAATAACACTTTTTGACGAACAACTTACCAAAGGTCAACCATAGCTCTTTTTCAAAAATTGATTAAATTTTAACTTTAACTAGAATATCCCATTAACGGTAAACGAATAAAAAACAAATTTGTTTTTTATTCGTTATTTTATTTGAATTAATTCAAATAAAATAACATAGGGGATTCGAATTTTGTGAACGTACAACTCCGGTCTTTCACAATGTCCATTTCTGAAAGCTCATGAATTTTATTTTCAACTGAAGATCAATACTTGGTCAACTGCTTACTCAATTATCGTAATCTGCGACCCTTAAAAGGCAATATTATCAAGTTTTTCTTGGGATTAAAAGTAAGAAAAAGTAAGAATTTTTCCCTTACCCCTTCACTCCAAATTCATGAACTTTCAGAAATGGACAGTTTGAAAGACCGGTATTGTAAGGCTTGTTGACGCGACCTTAATTTTCCATCCATTCTAGTCTCTTCCACAGTGATTACTTACCCTTGTATTTCCTAAATCTCTAACTTACGAAAACTATTGAACACTTAGAAAGATTAAAACTGGACCGAGAATTCATTCGAGCTATTATTCGGGTAAATTCAGAATTCTTTTTTATCCATACAGTGTACACGAAAAAATATCGAATAGGAACAAATAATTAATTTGTAAGTCTACTTTAATCTCGTTCGGTAATAGAGAAAATTTTATTGGGATAAGTTTGAATGTTGTTTTGTTAATTTTTTAAGTTTTTTTTTAATTTAATCTGAGGGTATTTTTTTTACTTTTTGGAACACGATACCGGAGTTTTTTTGGTTGAAAAAAAGAATTATTCTCATGTAATGACATTCTGGGAAATGGACATCGCTAACCCTGTGATGGAATTTTTGAAACTGACTGTTGAAGAAATATTTATGATATGTATATGAGAGTTTCCAGTTTTTTTTTAATTTTTTCTCATGACTTATTTTGAGAATGTTCTTTTTTGAGAAGTCATCTGATAAACTAAATGTCGAATCTTATTCAATTAGCTCAAACTTAGAAGAAAACTAAATGATAAAATTTTAATCTAGCTAAGATTGTCTATTTTTTTAAATCACGGCAGGTGAAATTTTTTTTAGAAAGATAAAACTCTCGATAGAAATTCCGCAGAGTCTAAAACACTTGAGAGAAAAAATGTGTGTCATTTTAATATTTTCACTAAATAGACTTTTTCCAAAGATATTTACCACATACAGTTCAGTCTTCAGACTTGGTTTTCTAAATTCGAATCGCAATTTTTTTATTTATTTTCTTACCTTGACTGAAAGGCTGGATCCATAGCTCATAAGAGTCAATCGCTAAACCTGCTACATTAATACTTTTGGAACTCTTACACCTAAGCCAGTACTTCTCGCAAGTCTGATCTTTTTCTAATTAAAGATCTTTATCTAATTCTACATAAGATAGTAAATATTTTAGTTAATTCTTTTGTGTCAATTAACAATTAACCCTCAAATAAGTTGATATTTAATCTTTTTATTTTACCTGTAAATTATCTACGAAAACCGAAAAGTCACACATTTAGAGAGCGTGGGAATTTTTTTCTTTTTTATGTCTCGAAATTTTCTACTTTTACTTCCTATCTTTTTAACACAATGTTAAAGTATTATAGTAAAAAATCGCTGAAATTTTAAATATATAGATTAAAAAATAAATTCCGCAGTAAAGTATTCTAAGTTAAAAATTTAAGACGTCATGATTCTTTCTAGAATAAATATTTTGACTTTTTCTAAATTAGAAATTGAGATATTGACATTTCTCATTCATTGAGACCTCACGACAAAAATGTATGTTCTAAAGAAATAAATTCAAATTTAACTTTCAATTAGAATGAGATAAAAGCACTCATTTTTTCTAAAGTGGAGTTACATCAAACAAAAAATATTTCTATTTTGTTTCAAGTGGACAATTTAAGAGACTCTACTTTTTTTTATACAAAACTTGATGATTCATAAAAGCAAAACAAATTAAGTTTTTTTTAAAACTTAATGAGAAAATTCTTTCGTCAATAAAAGAGGGTAAAACACACTCATTTTGTAAAAATACAAATAGAAAAATTAAAAAATTCTTCTTTTTTTAAGAAAAATTTAAAAATAACGTATTTATATTTAAACGTTGTCTAAAAAAACCGAGCTGACTAACTTCTTGGAACCTATTGCATCAAGTTCCTCTTAAGAGAGGAAGACATGTGATTTGGATAGTTATTTGAGATTCGTACAATTTGATAATCCACATTTTTTATAGTTTATAGTTTATTTAATTCATAATAATGGCACAATAATTGATACACACTCAGGGTGTTGTATCTGTGAATTACTTTATATTAGTTTACAACGGTAAAAATTTTAAATTAAAGATCAAAAATAAAATAAGTGTGAAGTTGAAAAAGATTAAGATAAAATAAAACAAAAGGAATTGTATTATGTGAAGGTTATATTTTTTTAACATGGCATGATCTCATATGTGTTTTGATACCGATCTTAGCTTCAAAATATTTACCACAACTGGTGCACTCTGATTTGGGTTTAATTGACGTTTTAGGAACTTCTGTTTGTGCGTTATTATCGTTGGTTGTTTTTGCAAAATTAAATAAGTTTTTCTTGCTTTCATCGTCTCTTAGGATTCGGATACTTTTTTGTACTATACTATCGTTGTATGTGTTCGTTTTAGCCGGTTTTGTTTTAAAGCAAAAGTCAGAGTAAGATCTGTCAGTGTTTCGATATTTCATGGAAATTTCGTTATTCGGGTCGACTAGGAGCTTTGATACTTTTTTAAGGCTCATTGTTTCGATTCGTTCAACAGCATCTACTAGATTGTATTTTTCAAGGGCCTCGTTTTTATTGATACCAATTATTCTCAGGATTCGTTTCTGTAGGTCACATATTTCTGTTTTGATTCCTTTACTTGCCATAGAGAGCACCGGGCTATTGTAATCGATGTGGCTTACTACAAGGCTTTTGTAAACAGTCACCAAACTTTCTTTATTGAATCCAAGACGCTTGAGTTGTTTTATCAAAAATGGGATGTGACTCGTGTTCTTTTCGATATGCTCCCACTGCTGACCCCAGTCAAGTCTGTTGTTAATTTCGATACCTAGGTATCGATATGATTCTACGACTTGATATCGTAATCTTCCAGAGTTATTTGTTCAGCGTCGCTTCTTTTTTAAAAAAAAATTGTTAGGAATTGAAATATGCTTTTCAGGATTACAAAGCTCTTCAATTTCTAAAAAAAAGATTTAAAAAAAAGAAAGAAACTCGTCATTAGTTTAGAGTTAAATTTGATGAAAAATCGTTGTGAGAAAAGATCTGTCGATTAATAAACTGATATCGAGTCGTACACAAGTTACTTTTTAGTGGGATCATCACAATCTCACTTGTAAGGTCCTGGTCTTTTCGTTATTCTGTGTGACATTTGTATTGGAAATTTTTGGGTTATCCCTAAAACACGGATACGGATCTACGTATCCGGACTGCCAGATCTGCATTTTGGACGCCTTAAAAGACGAAGCCGGATTTTTTAACTATTTCCTAAAATGCGGATTCGGATCGGAAAAGAATTAATTTCTTTCATAATGGAAAATTAAGTTTTTTTAATCACATTTCTTATAACCATCCGATCACTGGAGCTGACTAAAGGTGGTCTAAAGAAATTTACATTAACACTTAAAACTATTAATAATAATTGTTATTATATCGTTACTTGGGTTAGTTTAAAATCACTGTCACTGTCGCTCACACTTACTCTCAACCAAGAAATTTATTTTTTGAAAAATAACGAAACATTAACATAGGAAGTTAATGGAGAAGTAAATTTTTTTAAAAAATGAGCTTATTTTGTTCAGTAAGACATGTAGTGAGGAAAAATGATGTCTACACGAGACTCATTGAATGCGAGTGAGAGGCTTGGGAGGATGAGTAAAGGACCACCCTCCCAAGCCCCGGGGAACTCTTTAAACTCGGAATCTTGACATTAAAGAAATTAGAAAACACAAATCGTTTGAATATTTTGTATTTGAATTACGATATTTATCAATTATATTGACTCAATAGTAATCAATAATCGATTCTAGAGGTGGTCCCTCAGGGCGGAGTGGGTGGTCCTCGACTTTTTTTTTCTAAATCTCCACTTTTCAGTTGAAAACGCGTAATAAGATTATACTCAAAACGAAGTGGATGAGAGAAAAATGAGTATGAGACTTCGATCTCGAAATCGATCAAATTGTATCTCATTTAAAATTTCTCAGAGTTACTTAAAAAATTTTCACAACAAATATGTTTTTAATACGGATTAATTGTGTACATCAAGTTAAAACATTTTATGAGAAACGCAAAATCAGATGTTTTTTTATGAGATTTAATAAAAAAAGGAAACCATTCAAGTTAAACTTTAATCAAATTAATTTTGAAGGTTTTCATTTATATTTAAAAAGACTCGTAAATCAAAATTACACAGGCTGTAAAAAAATCTTTTTTTGTTGAATACTTATCAAACTTCAAAACCTTAAATGACCATTTTAGAAGTAGGCCACGAATTGAATGAAAAAAATATTTATAATTTTAAAATGAAATTCACCGAGTGTAAGCTTAAAAAAGTATTAGCGTTGAATAATTTACTCGCAAACCCGATCAAGATTGAGGTAATAATCCAATCCCCGTTCACCAAACTACCTTATTTTTTACAGTCAAAGTTTTAAACCATTAACATTTTAATTTCTAGAATTTGAATCGTCAATTGGACAGAGCTAAAATGGAAATTGAATTGTTACGCGAGAGTCGTGAAAAAGCCGGTTTATCGAAACTAAAATTTCCGCAACAAACAAACAGTAATTTAAATCTAAGCCAAAAACCATTGAATCAAAAGTCATCGAGCATGTCAAATTTGTCCAAGAGTATCAAACTCGACAAAACACATTTTACATTCGAGGAAATTATGAATGACCCTCTTAAGACACGCCTTTATGTTGAAAAATTGAACTCAAAAATCAAAGAAAAGGATTTGTGTATTAAAAATTTGAATGAAATTATAATTCAATCGAAACATGAATCGAAACAAGAGCTAAACGAGATGGCGAACGCGAATGTTGAAGGAATCACGTCAAGAGAAAGAAAATCAGCTAGTACAGAACGTGGAGATAAGACACACATTTCTAAACTTATGAAAGAAAACGAGAGTTTAAAATTGAATTTAAAAGTCAAAGAAGATCGATTAAAAAATGCTTTAAAAATGGTAGATCAAAAAAAGAATGAACTCAAAAAATCAAATAGTCAAAAAACAGTATTAACAAATTCTACTAGTGAAGACGCGTCGTCGAGCATTCAAAAATCACGCTCTGAAAGTCCTAAAAAATTGTCACACAACAACAATGAATCAACAATTCAACGTGAAAAAAATTTTAGTGAAATTGAGCTTAATAATGTTCGTTCACGTTTACAACAACGACTTAATGAACTTGAACCGTTGCCTGAATTACTCAAAAATACAGAGCTCAAGTTACACGATGCTTTGGGCAAACTTAAACAATACGAACATGAAATAACCGAAAACAGAAAGTGTATTAACGATTTGAAGTCTAAACTTGAAATGGCGTTTAATAAATTAAAAAATCGTGGCATTGATAAAAATGAATTACATGAATTACAAAAAAATTTATTACTTACAACTAGTTTAACAAGTTTACAACAACAACAGATGGAATTGAGTGCTAAACAACACAAAGAAATTGAGACTATGACTTTGAATAAAATGGAACCGATTGAAAGAAGAATTCAAAATTTAGAAGATGAGAATAGAGAGTTGATAAGACAATTGGGACACAAGGATGATTTAATTAGAGACATAACTGTAGGAGCAAATTTTTTTTTTATGGTCCAAGTAAAATTTAACATTTTTTTTTAGAACAAATTAACTGTAAAATCAAATGAAGCATCAAGTTATAGTAGGCAATTGGATTTGGCTTTAAGTGATTCCAACTTAAGAGAACATCAAATTAAAGAAAAATTTGTGACCAAGGTAAATTTTTATACCAAATTTTAATGAAGATTTTTTATTTGATTCCATTATTTTTTCAAGGAACGTAATTTAATGTCAAGATTGAATGAATTGGAATCAAAATTGAGGTCTATGGAGCTTCATTCGTCAGTTGACAGACGCGACAAAGATGAATTGTGTCAAGATTACATATCGCAAATAAGAGATTTAAAGTCAAAACTCGAACAAACTCAACAAACAAATAGACAAATGCAAGAATATGTCAACTTTTTGAAAAATTCTTATATGCAATATTTTAATGATAGCACTTTGCACACATTTGATACCACGACGTCAACAAGTGGAAATTTTTTAAGTGGAACTAGTTCGAATACTTTTTTCTAATAGCACCTGATTTATAAGCGTTTTTTTTTTTAATTTTTTTTTATTTTTAATTTTTTAAAATAAACATAATCAGATTAAGTTTTTAATCCGACTTACATTATCTTAAACATTATCTACATGCAAAATATTTGCAGACATTACTGCATTATTTATTTTACCAAAATTCCCATCTGCACAGGTTATATTCCATTTTTTGTGATTAAATTTTAACATTCCTTTATTGCAAAATTGGTTGATATTTTTGATGATTCGTTTTTTACACTAAATGTGAATTCATCAACTTATCAAAATTCAATCGGTTCTTTAGGCAATATCTTAGATCTGGTTATAACCGAAAATTCTGATCGTATTGCTGAAATTAAGTATGGCCCTCCTCTTGGTAATTTGAACGGAGGTCATCTCACCCTCGCAGGGTCATGCCATTTGAACGACAAAGACAAATCGGTTTTCAAAAAATCTAAATTTGTATACAGCAGGGGAGACTATGATAAGTGATGCTGGTTAACCATGCTTTGGTTTGCCAAAAAATCTGATCGACCAAATCTGGTTAACCAGAATTTTGGTCGACCAAATTTTGGTTAACCAAAAACTGGTTAGCCAATTTTTTGGTTAACCAAGATTTGGTTTGGTCGACCAAGTCGGTTGGTCGATTTTTGGTTAACCAAATTTTGAAAAAAAATCCGTTTTTTGGGACATAATTTAAGGAGAAATTACTTTAAAAATTGATTTTTTATCACCTCAAGATGAAAATAAAGGACATTTAATTTATGAACTTTTAAAAATTAAACAAATTATAACTAGTAACACCATGAAAAAAAAATTTATTAAAAATTTTTTTTTGGATAGATTTAAACTTTTCAACTTTTTATTAATTTTTAGAATAAAAAAGACGTTAAACACAATATTTTAATAATCCAAAAAACGAAATGTGATAAGTTCATCATAAAACCACTATTTATACAGCCTGTTAATTTTTGTTATATCAATTTATATACAAAATCGAATTTTCCAAAATTGGTTAACCAAAATTTGCTCGACCAAAAATCTGGTTAACCAGATTTGGCTAACCAAAAAATTGGCTAACCAGTTTTTGGTTAACCTGGTTTTGGTAGACCAAATTTGGTTAACCGCCTAACCAAGCTTAACCAGAATCACTAACTATGACAGAAGATCTATTGAACGACGACTGGACAATGAAAATTAGTAACTTAAATATTGAGGAAGATTATGACGTTCTTATAAAATATTATTCAGATCTGTGTTCTCGTTCCAGTCACTAGTAATCGAAAGCCAAATAGTTATGCTCCGTGGCTTACACGTGATGTTAAGAAAATTATTAGAAAAAAATATTCGTCTTGGCAGGCGTAAAAATTCAGTGGATAGGTAAGTGTTAAACGTTTAAATTTTTTAGTAACTAAAAAAGAATCCGCTAAAAAGAGGCCATAAAAAATTATGAGACGATGCTTGCAAATACCATTTGGATCGCAGTATAATTTACTACTACTACTACTTACATGCTTTCACGTACAGGTGAACAATTGTTCATCAATTTGAATATCGCCGACCGATTTGTGGCAGAATAATTTTTTGACGGGAGCTGACCAAGTAGACAGACCGAGTCGGATTTTATTTTTAAATTTCAAAAACCGAAAAATAATTAGAACAACACTACTCCTAAAACCCAGTATGCGAAGCATGGACAGGGAAAAAAATTATATTCCTTTTTGAGTTTACGTAAAGCGTAATAAAAAACTATTTAAAGAGCTTTCACTAATTAAATTTTATGAATTAACTTACAGTATAACCTCGTAAATCTGACTCTCACTACTTTAAAATCTTCTATTAACCGCGCAAGAGCTTGTTTTACAGCAGAACCATTTAGTAGGTGTAGCCCTAGTAAAAAAGTTAAGTATTTTACTTAATGTAGAATACGCTTGGTTTGTCAGATTTGTTGTCGAGTACACTCGGATGAGTGGCGCTGTTTATGATGAACGTACCACAGTTCCTGGAGTGCATGGCAGTAGCAAAGTCTTAACAATGCCTTGGTCGGTTCCTAACCTTCATTTGAAAATGGGAGGAATTTTCTTATATGAACAAACCATTTTGATTATTTTTTGCACTTTGAGCGTTCACGAATGTCAAGAAAAAAGATTTTGCCAAAAAAAAGACAATTTAACTAATTAAAACGTTTAAGATCGTTCAAGATTTCAAAAGTTTCTTTCGATACGAATCGCTTTCTAATGATAAAGAGCTTTGACGCTTAAAAGTCGATCTGTTCAATTTCATGATATCAAAAAACCCTTTTGCCATTTAACTCTTGATCTAATACTAAATTTTAAAAAAATTTGATTAGATCAACAGGTCTGTAATAAAGTTAAACCCTCGTTTTTAATTAAAAAATGAATTCAGGTAAATGTAAGAAAAAAATCCAAGAGTTATTTTCAAAAATTTTAATTTTGAAAAAATGATCAAATTTTCAACATTAATTTTTTTGATTTCAATAATTTCCTGTGTCAACCTGAGCCATTTTTATGGTGGTTCGATATCATCAAAGCCAATAAACGACAATGGAAACGATGTTAACTTTAATTTCACAATCCGCTTCTCGTACAGATCGAGTTATTCTGATGAAACATTTTGTGACTCTACAACAATCGCAAATCAAACATTAATCGGACCATCATACGATATAAATTGTGTAACAGGATGTCAAAGTAATAGTGAAGTAATCAGCAATACCAAGGTCTATTGTATAAGTTATTCTGAATCAAATGATTGGACTTTTGGCTCAAGAACATTTTCATATTTAATTCCAAAAACCTCGGAGTATCAAATTAATTTTGCCGGAAGTGATTGGGGTGATCTAAATGAATTTGGTTATAACAGTTCTGGTGCTCTTTGGGAAATAAGACATTCTTTAAATTCAATTAATAGATCCGACACAGGGGTTATAAATTCATCGCCAGTTACCTTAATACCACCTGTAATAACTATTCCAATTAACAATTATTATGTTCTTGATATTCCTTCCACTGATGATGATGGGGATATAGTCCGTTGTCGTTGGGCCGAATGGTTAAAAAATGAGTGCAAAGACGTTTGCATGTCTATTTCATTTGGTATTTTAGATGGACCAAACTGCGAGCTCCATTTAAATACAAGTAAAGCCCAATTGGGTCTTTATGCAGTTTCTATTCAGTTGGAAGATTTTGTGAGTCACAATTCAACCAATCCTCTATCTTCAGTAAATCTTAAGAATTCTTTTCAAACAAAATTATAAACATTTTTCCAAGGTTCCCCTTCAATTTTTGATAAGTGTCATCGAAGAAACAGAATGTCTATTTTCGTAAGTGATTTTAACATAAAATTTTTTTTGACAATTAAAATAGAAAGTTATCTCCAAGACCAATTTTACAATTCGAATATCCCAAAGGTTCGTGTGTAGCATCGAATCAAAATTTTGAAGTTTATTTCTATGCATTTTCGCCATGTGACCAAGTTAATGTAACAGAAATTCAAATGATTGGACCTCCAGGATCAGTAATGTCCGCAATGATTTATGATGAAAATTTATATGTATGGAAAAGAAAGCTTTCGTTTAATTCAGTTGAAAAAGGACAGCATTTAGTTTGTGCAAAAGCAATCGACGTGGCATTTAAATCATCCAATTATTCATGTTTAAAAGTCATAATCGGTTCACCAACTCCAACTCTAATCAAATCGAGTCTAAATCCAACTGGCAACATAACTAAAACAAGTGGAAAAATAAACTTTACAGCTGATTTTAGTGTACCAGTTCAAAAGCCGAACGTGTCTGGTCTTGTTTTATTTTATTCAGCTTACACAAATGATCTTGTTTATTGGCTTAGTTCAGAAAATTTAACGTTTTATTTCAATTCAACTAAAATTATGTTTCAAGTTGATCAAAACGCTTTTACCAAAGGAGATTATTACATTCTTTTTGATTACGGTAAACTTTATTAAATCTTTGAATATTATAAATCAAAAGTAGTGATTAGTTTTTAGGCGTTGCTGTGTCTGAAGGGTTGTGTAAGCCAATATCTGATCGAATATCAGATTATTTCTTTTGGGAGTTTGGATTAATCGAAGAAGTAGATCAAACAACTGAAATATCAACCGAAAGTATTGCTTCAATATTCCAAAATGAAACAACAATAAAAGTCTCAAGCATGTCCACAACTATTTCAACATCAATTGAAAGTTCATCTCTTGAATTAACACAAGGTTTCAACACTCAAATAAGTACTCAAGAAACAACACATTCAAAAGAAACTTCTATCAGGTTAGAAAGTTTTGAATCAACTTTGCAAACTGGTTATTCAACTACTGAAGTTAAGAGCTCATCTAGTAACATAGAAACCACAAGAGATCTTGATACAACAAAGGAAATTATTAGTACGTCACTTATTGGAAGTTTAACAAGCCAAAAAATAACTATCGAATCTTTAAAATCGACATTAACATCGAGTCTCATCACTTCAAATCATGTTATTACAGATCAAAGTTCATCAACAACAAATGACACGTTTACTACAACTTTGGTCCTAAATGAAACCAGTACTAGTACCAGATCGACAACAATGCAAACAACAACAACTCAAGGTAGATCAACAACACCTATAAATTTATCAACTGAAAGAATTATTTGCAATGAAACAACTGAGAATGTCAAAAATAAAAACGATGATTGTAATATGATTAGCCTATCAATTGTATTTATACTAGTTAATTTATTTTTGGTTTTGTTACATCATTTCATTATTTGGAAAACGGTGTTTTATTTTAAAAAAAAGTCAAAACTTTAGACTTAAAGGTCAAGCACAAATTAAGAAATTAAAATTTCAAAATTTTTAGTTTTTAGTTTTTTTTTTTCAAAATAAAATAAAAATAAATTTGTTAATTTTTCTTTCCTCTAGAATAACGCCATAATAATATTTTCCCATTTTAACTGTGGCTTTAAAAAAGGGGTCGTACACGGAATATAAAGCGATGATAGACCTCTGTTTAATATAGTATTAAAAAGAATCGAACCTTAGAAGGTTTGAAATTTTGAACCGAATATGATAGTTGGTTAGGGATGGATAGTTGAACTAACCAACTTTTTACGGGAGTACAAATATTTTATCCGTTTTTTGATATAAAGAAAATTTAAAAAGCGGGCTTTTTAAGATTAAAGCTCTTTATCATAGGAACGCACGTTCGGGCGTGTAATCTAAGGGTCCATGTGATATTGCTAAATGGGTCTGCTGTAAAACAAGCTCTTTCACCCGTCCCCAGGCTCCTACACGCTGTGATGGTCAAAGGCAGCGGCAATCTAATATGACAAGATTCGAACGCGATCCGTAGACCCACGTAACCGTAATACAGAACGGTGTTAGAATGAGAGTAGCATCGCCGCCCTCTCATTTTCACATCCAGGCTTGGGATTGGCCACGGCATGGTGACGGCAAATTTTTTTTAAAGATTCAATTAACTCTACAAGTACAGGTTTTTTTAAAATGGATAAATTTTAAAATTACCACTTTGAGATGGTCCATCGGATTGTTACCAAGTGAGATTGACTGGGTAAATTATTGACATCATAGAACAATGTTGATTCATTTTTTATTAATTTATTTTTAAGAGACACTTCGACACATACGAAGATTGCTAAAGGGTTATTTCAACTTCAAATATTTCAAATATTTTACTCAATATTTTACAACAAGCACTTTTAAATCGTTATTAAAAACCACTACATTCAAATATCTTTTTTTTTAATATTTCAAGGGTTAAATTTTCAAGAATTTCCTTCAAAGATAAGTGATCAGGAATTGATAACTAAAGAACCCACTTAAATGAATATCGTTGTTATTAAAATAAATTTTATTTCTTGATTTTTTGTTTCTCTCTTTCATTTTTTTTTAATAAAATTTAAATTAAAAAAACACTTAACAATAAAAATTAAATTTCCTGATCTTAAAATGTTGTTTTTTTTTTATTTGAATTTTTTTTTTGTTGTGACTTCTGGTTCTTCAGAATATTCATTTCCTTCATCTCTCTCTCTGAAATTCAAAAATTTAAATAAAGGTGTTCATTAAAAGGTAAACACTGGTTGTTGATTTCTTTCAAAAAAATATTTTCATCTGGATTTTTTTGTTATTATGCTATTTGACAAACAGATTAAACAAATACACATTTTTTGAAACAAAAAATAAAAGTAATAAAAAGTTTATCAATCAAAAAGCAATAAAATATAAAAATGAGCAAGCATGACTTTCATTAAGAGCCAATTAAAGATAAGTTTATTGATTTTTTTGTACACTGGAACTATATGTTCCTGATTATTAATACGATAAGAACGATTAATAAGTTGTTTGTCAAGTGAGAGAGAGTAGTTTTTTTTTTTTTAATTAAGTTTCAAATCTTGTAGAGATTAAGCACTTATCACAAACATTGAGTCAAAAAAACACTTGAGAACTAAAATTTGCCAAAACAAAAAAGTAAAAATTCTGATTTATTTACTTGGAATCTTGAAAATAAAATTTTGTTTATGACTCTTATCTTTTTATTGATTTAAATAAAAAAAATTCGATCGAATTGTCACGTGCTTTAACTTTAATTTGAAAAAATTTTATTTGTTTTTAATTTTTTTGAGAGAGTGATTTATCAATTGTTACAAATGACCCCAACCTTAGTCTAGTGTAAACCTGCGACACAAAAATTAAAACTTGATTTTGAGACTCAAGAATTTATGGGAACACTGTAACGACTGAATTTTAAAAGCAGTTTTGACCGCATTTAGTTATACGGCTCATAATTCCGAACAAACCCTGTCAAGTATGAAGTTTCATTAAATAATGTTTTGAATGGTTGAAACTGGCTCTATTAACCATTGTTCAAAAAAAGGCTATGGGGTTCTAAATTTTAAAATTGTGCAACTCCAGTCTGTTGTCTCCAGTATTTTTCGAGAAATCAGACAGACACGCTTTAGTTTAAATCAAGTTTAAAAGATCAATTGTATCCACAATAGGATTAAATTATTTGAATCTTGGTATGATAATACAATCTTAAGAAAGTATTTTTCATCTCAAATGAAATTTTACTTACAAAAAAAGTGTTATAAACTCGATTACACAAGGGTTGAATATTCAAGCTACGTTCGTGATAATCAGTAAAATTTTCTACGACAATAATTTAATGAAAGATGAAAGTTATATTTTTGAGTCTTTATTTGTATTTACTCAAATGGAATTACGTAAATAAACAGACCTTCAAACAAAATTAACTTCTACTAGTTGTTTGATTTGCCAGTAAGTTTATCTTCATCGTTTAATATTTGATATGCAAAAATAGACTCACTATTTTTTTTTTTTGTTAAACGACTCAAGCATAAACAAAATTATAATGCTATTCTGATTCAATTCTTATTTAAATTAGTCGAATAAAGCGTTAAAGATAACATTATCTAAGTTTATTTGAACAGCGCTAAACAAAAAAACTGTTTAATTTGCGTCATTTCTTTAAACATTTTGAAAATTTAAATTTTTTTATATATTTACTAAAAGGATAAGAGAGCGCAGTGTACAAAGTTTTTTATTTTTTATTGCTTTCTAAATAAGTTTGCATTAGGGATTTTAACACTCTTTTTTTTTTATTAAGCTTGATTTTTGATCAAATTTTGTTTTTCTAAAGGATTTTTCTTTTTTTAGTTCTAAACTACGCGAATAATAAGTGTGTGTATGTGACTTACTGCAGTATATCGTAATTAACTTTTCAGTTTAGAGACTTGATTGATCCGAAAATCTGGGAATTCAAAATCAGACTTGTATATTTTTGTTGTTGTTGTTGGAAAATTCTACACTTAACCTAAAAAAATATCACGTATATGTACATAAAGATTTTGAACGTAAGATAAGTTGTTTTTAAAGTTATCTTGATTGAAATTTGAAATTGTCGGAGTTTATACACTTGTTTTAACACATTTAAAACTTAAGACGATTAGTTTTAAAATGTATATCAAATTCGTTTTTGTTTTATTCTTTGAAGTCTTAATAAAAATAAAATCGGGTTCTTTTTTTTTTTTAAAAAGGTTTATCTTGATTGATTCTGAAATTGTACACGCTTGTGCTCTATTTTTTTTTAAAAGTTAAATCATTGTCTAATCTTAATGAAAAACATACCTTTTTGAACCAAATTTGATGCTTAATTTATACAATTAGAGCCTTAAATTGTTACCCTTGATGTTACCCTTTATATACCTAATTGAAAGATATTTTTAACTGCTTTAGAAAAAATGTTCACTTGACCATCCTGATCTATTTCGGTAGTTGTCAAATATTTTCGAAGAAAGTAACTTAAATCTGATGCTGCATACTTGTATTATTTCGGTTGCTTTAGTCCAGGAACTTTGATGGTGGAACATAAATTCTTCCGAACGTTCAAAAGTTTTCAAAATTTTCTATAACCTTTCAAAAATGTTCGAGACCTTTCATAAGTTTTCGGGACCTTTTCGGAGATTTTCATAAATTTTCGAGGACTTTCCGAGAATAATGAAAATGGTCCCGAAAACTTATGAAAGGTCTCGAACATTTTTGAAAGGTTATGAAAAATTTTGAAAACTTTTGAACGTTCGGACGAATTCGGATGAATGTTCATGAAAGGATCCGAACGTTCATTTTTGGAACATTTGAACGACCAGATTAGTACCCTGTTTAGTCTCATTATTCATTATATTATGTCGATTCTAAAAAATGTTTATACTCTGTTCATGATACCCTCTTTTTTTTGAAATAGAATATTGAGATCCTTGAAATGCTTCCAATGATTTGAATTTTTGAAAATTCTTGTGTCTACCCAAGCACTTCACAAAGTCAAAGACCTCGACTCGAGGTCACACTTTATTTAATAACTGCCGAAACATGTTTCAAATTACTTAAAAAAGTATTCAAGATATTCAAAATTTTGACATCTAATATTTAAAGCGGTTTCTTCATCTATTGGAATAACAAACAACAGTTCAGTTCGTAGAACATTTTTTAAGCGAACTGTAACATAAAGTACCACTGCAACACATCACGTTTATTGTAAACTCTAGGACGTTGAAGTGTCAATAAAACCAAAGTAAGACTAAGGATATTTTTTAAAAAGGTTTAAAATTTGAATTTTTTTATTGATTACAATTTTTAAAAATAATTCAAAAAAAGAAATCGACTTAAAAAAAATCTAAAATAAAATTTAATTAAATAAATTACAATTTTACATAAAATGAGTGAGAAAAAAAAGGCCAAAAGACTTGATGGAATTTGTTGAGTATGAAAACGAAGTATTCGCTTTTAAATGCTTTGACTAGAAATGAATGATAATCTTAAATTTTTGTTGTTTTAAAAATAAGAATTTTGCATTGAGTACAAACGAGTTATCGGATTCGGTTGTAATTGTTGTAATTGACAATGTTGTTGTGGTGGATATTGTAGATTCATTAGATTGATACACTCGTTTTCATTTTGTTGATAATTGATCGAATTCAACATTAAATTGTCTGTTTCGTTGAATTGTAAACCTTGAAAACCCTGTTGATCTGGAATATTTTGATTGTTCATTTGACTTTCATTTTCGTCTAAATCGAGACTCTCATCATCGTCTGATAAGTCTTCACTATCAAGATCAGAATCATCATCATCACCACTTTCGTCTTCATCATTGCTCATTGTTTCCTTTTTAGGCTTTTTACGCTCAACTTTTTTCTTATTATTAATACCCGCATCGCCGAATTTGTTCAATTGTTGTTGACGTCGTTGCATTTTCTTCATTTTAGCTCTCTCATTTTGAAACCATACTTGAACTACCCGAACACTAAGCCCAGTCTTATCGGCCAAGTGTTCACGAACTTTACGACACGGTTTTTGACTCTGTTTAAATGCCTCACGAAAATCGTACCTTTGTGCAGCGTTTAGAATAGTCCTAGGTCGTTTTGTAACACGTCGGCTATTCGATTTTTTTGGAATTTGTTCATTTTGATTTTGATTAGCAAGCACCATGCGATACTTAATCGAATCGACACTATTCTCTTCTTCACTTGGATGTGAATTAAAACTCGAATTTGAATTATTACTTTTATGAGCGGCATAATTTGGTGACGTGTTGGCAAAACGATTTTTAGTCTTTTCAAAATCATATTTACAATAAATACCCTCTTGACGTAACACATACTCTTCGCCTTTTTGTAAATGTTTATCACAAATTAAACATTTAAAACAATTCAAATGATAATAAATAAGTTGTTTTGTGCTAGCTGTTTCAATACGCATTACCAATTCACTAGGACCTATCAAATCCATACAACAGTTACAACGAGTTCCAAAATTTCTTAATGAAAAAAAATTAATAAAATTGACACCTTTTAAAATTCGAAAAACCTTATCAGGATCATGTATTTGAGAAACATGTCAAGTTCTGAGAGAAAACTTTTTTTGATTTTTTTTTAATAAAAGATAATTTAACACTCAAAAATTAAATATTTATTTAAACTTTTTTTTTCGTCATACCTGATTTTAGAGACGGTATGATAATTTTCGAAAAAAAAAAACGGAAAGTAAATATTTAAAAAAAAGGGTTTTTGTTTTAATACAAACGATCCGACTCCAGGATATTAATTTTAACAAAAACTCACTTGAAATAGTCCTCCTTGCAAAATAACTGACCATTTTTATAAAAACAACTATTGTTTAGTACAACACAGCATTGGGAACATGTAAGACACTCTTCATGCCAACACATGTTCATCAATGTGAATATATATTTATCTTCTATTGGTTGTAAACAACTAGCACATTTTGGAGCTTGTATTGTTTGATTAAAATTTGGTGTAAAACTTTCAGATTTTAGGTTTAATTTGATCGAAAATTTTTCGTCTTGAACTTCCATTGGGGGTTTTGGTATAAAATTTTGACCATAAGCACTTGAGAGAAAACAAAAATATCAAAAAATGTTCCATTCGAAAAAAAATGTTTAATCTAGATACTTTTTATTGATATGACAGTTTAAATTGTTGTTAAGATCCTCCATTTTTATGGTACCAAAATCTGGTGTTGTTTGTTGAGCTTGTTGTTGTTGTTGATAAATACTATTAATTATCATTTTAAGTTAAATTTGAATTTTAAATTTTTTGATCTCGAGTGGGTTTCCTTTTCTTTTTTTTTTCTAAAAAATAAAATTTCAAATTTTATACCTATGTTCGACACAACAACAAAATAAAAAAGAACTGAACAAAAAAAATCAAGCAGCGAATAAATAAGCAATAAAAATTAATCGCTGATAGTCTTTTTTATATTTTATAGAGAAGTATAAAAGAATTTTTTTTTGTTTTTTTTTCGAACTCCGCCTATGAACAAAAAAATTTGATTGGTCTTGAACAAAAAAAATTCCCATTGGTTGTTTTTAGAATTTTTATTTTTTGTACACGATCGATTTTGTTTTAATTTTGAACCAATCAAAAAAATTTTTTTTTTTTTAGATTGAGTATTCTAACTCCCCACCCACGCCTCAAGTTAACAAGTCCTCAAATATCTTTGATTTTGTTTAGTAGATAATTATTTAACAGGTTATAATCTCAACTCAATTTTTGTTTTGTTTTTGAGGTAGCGTTTTTTTTTTGTTTTTAACTTTTGATTGTTCGAGGTTTATTTGAAATTAATATAAATAATAATTTATCTTAATCCGGTTTGTGAGGAAAATAAAAAAAAAAGTATACCTTTTTTACTGTTTCATATTCACGATCAGATCTTTTTTTTATTCTAAGTGAAGATCGTATGTTTACCTTATCCGCATCTTTTATGATCGATTTTTTTAAAATTTTATTAAAAATTTAATATTTTTTGTTTGTCTTAGTTCTTTACTCTTGATTTTAAAAACAAGCATACTTTGTTTACAATATTGTTTATTCCCGTGAATCCGTTTGCACCTTTAATTTTTATAGGGAGACTTTGTAAATACATTTATTTGTAGATTTTATTTTTTTATTAAAGTTTTTGATGTTTGACTAGGAGAAGCTTGAATTTTTTCGAGTTAAAATGATTAGGCTTCTTTAATAAATTTAGTTAAATCAATTTTAAACATAATCATTTATTTATATTTATTTGCATCATACAGATGAGATGATCTAACTAAAAAGTCATCTTAAGATAAGGTGGTCTCTTCTTCGCAACATTGGATTAATAAAGAGCGTGTATTTTTCAGAGAATTTCCAGAGTCTTTGCAGTCGCTTAATTTAGATTATATTTATAAAGCACCTTCAGAAAAATTTTAAAACGATTCAGTACAGTTGCTATTGTTTTATTGCTATGAAATTCATGGCTCTTTTTAAAGACCACAAGCTGTAAGCTTCTTCTGTAAGCTTCACGGCATGTTTTGAATTAATTGGTTATTAAGGGTTTGTTCATATTTTTCAGGAATTCGCTTTTTCTATTTTTGGCTCAAATAGACGTAAATAAAGAGTCAAAAAATGGAAATTTAGCATTGTGAGTCTAGTGTTAAGCTTTTTTCAAATGTCGTTAGAAATGTTCCTAATCAACAGGAATAAAGTTTTAACAAGGTGCCATTTTATATTTTGTAAATTAACTGATAAATGTTACTCTTTCAAACAAAAAATTTTGAGCTTGGAAAATGGATGTTACCGTAAACCCTCTCTATTTGTACCCAGAAAATTTGGCCTTTAACATAAAGTTTCTGCAAAATTATTTTTTCACTTAAAGTCGGAAAATACCTCATTCTGACGGACTGAGCCTTCTCTTTAAAATAAGGCATCATGATCCTAACTCAATACTTCACCAATCAAAATATTTTTAAAAAAAATTACTGGATACAAATAGAGGGGGTTTACGTTAACATCCATTTTCCAAGCTCAAAATTTTTTTTTTGAAAGAGTAACATTTATCAGTTAATTTACAAAATATAAAATAGCACCTTGTTAAAACTTCATTCCTGTTGATCAGGAACATTTCTAACGACATTTGAAAAAAGCTTAACACTAGACTCACAATGCTAAATTTCCATTTTTTGACTCTTTATTTACGTCTATTTGAGCCAAAAATAGAAAAAGCGAATTCCTGAAAATATGAACAAACCCTTAAAAACCAATTAATTCAAAACATGCCGTAAACGCTCGCAAATTGTCCCTGGGGCTTAAAGTAGAAAGGCTATTTTAAACCCAGGGATAGTTACACATTTGACTTCAAATTTTTGATCATTTTTGTCCCATCGAGAAAAGTAAAATTATAGTTAATTTTGATCTTTCTGAAGGTCCAAACTAATTTTTAGCCCTGGGGTAATAAGCGGGAATAATGGGACTAATGTAGCTAAGCTTTGATTCTAAATTCAAAAAATTGAAAACTGTTGTTACAACTATCATTTTAAACCGTTCTTACTGAAAAGAATGTCCTTTAATTTAGATGATCCGCAAATGTCACTGGTCTTAAACTGATTCTAACCTGAACCAAAAAGAGTAAAAAAAATTGGGGTCAAAATTTTTATAGACCCATGGTTCAAAAAAGTCTTTTCCACTTTTAGCCGGGGGTATTTTGCGAGCTCTCCGGTTTCAAGTTTGTTAAAATCCTATAGAAAAAACATAAACTCCTTTATTGAAAAATCGACTTCATAAACGTGTGTTTCACGCTAAATTCGCATAACCGCCATTTTTGATGTCAATTCAGAAACTAGACTAAATTTTGAATAATATGTCGGTTTTACTTTTTTTGATTTTAAAATATAGTAACTCTCTTTTATCCTAGAAACTCTCTTTCACTAAACAATAAGATAAAAAATTGTGTTTCCCACGTTTTGTAGGAAATCGTATGAGGATAACGCCAAAAAAAAATTTCCGTATCGAATTAATTAAATCTGTTTATGAAGCCAATTGTTTTTGGGTTCATTTCACGATTATTCACCATATATATCTTGACCGATAAAGTCAACCCTCATCTGGTCCGATTGTATACTTTGGACTCAAAAAAGTTGATTCTAGTACAAATGAAAAGAGTTTCAACTAAATTTTCATCAACCACATACTTAGAACTATTCCCTATGCTTGAGTCAGGGTTATGAGTAAGAAAAAATTTTAATACAAGGTTTACAGAGAAGCCGAAATTTGGACCCTTCTATTCCTTCAAAGTTAAGATCAATTATTTGCAACAAAATATTATAAAAATTTAATGCATTTTATCACAGATAGCATAATTATTCAATTTATTTTTTCATATCCCCTGCTGGAGTGTTTAAATTTTCAAAACAAGTCTTTAAACTTCTTTTTGCAAAAAAAACTTCTTCCAGAGAGTTTGTTCATAAACTCATGGTTATCTGGTATGATTTTAAATGTGTAGCAAGGGAAAGGTGCAATTGCTCAATATTCCACAATTTCAAAAAATAATAGAGATTGACAAGGAGTAAAAGGCGACTTTGGATTTGTGTGTAGAGGAAAACAATTGAAGATAACAATAACAACAACAAAGCTAAAAAATGTTTACCTACGTGAAGATAGCTCTTAGATCCTAGAAATCTTAGTTCTTAGAAGATTTCTAATTTTTTTAGAATAACATGGCTGTTTTTTATTCAATGATTAAGTTGGATATTATTGGTTCTTATCTCTATCGAATTTTGGTATAAATAAAGGTGTTTTGATCATTTTTAATATCAATTTTTCTAAGAAAACTTAGTTGTTCTTAGAAATCTAAGATCTAAGAACCAAAAATTTTTTCGTTCTTAGAAAACTTCTAAGAACTAAGATTTCTAAGATCTAAGAGCTTTCTTCACGTAGGTAAAATGTTTCGAGTTAAGTCAATTTTTTGTGAAAGTAGTTCTAAATTAAATCATAAATTCAAGTTAAATTGAATTCTAAATAATAATGTAGATAAAGCATCATTTTGATAAAATCTCTAAAAAGTCTGAAATTTTTTATTTCCAAATTAAATATTTGATTCAAATAATCAACTTAACAAATGATAGAAAAAAAATTTATGGCATTCATAATTTACATTCAATGAAACAAAAAATTTACACCCCTATTGAATATTTACAACTATACTAAATCACATGTTTAATTGTTTTAAAAATTTTTCTAAATCTAAATCATATTTAGTCTAAAAAAATGAAGTTCATAACTTTTAGCTTAGCTTTGATTCTAATCCTCGTGTTAAATGGTAAATTTTGACTTTTACATTACACTTTAAAATCTTTCTGAATTTTTTGTTTTGGCATCGAAGTTTACTCAACGGATTTGGGTGATTCAAGCAACCTCAAAAGGCAACCTGAAAAACCTCAAATTTTCGATTATCCTCAACGAGATTTTATGATTTTTTACAAAGAACCATTACGACTATCGTCATTTGATTCATTTTTTTACAATGATCCATTTTTTAATCAACCAATAATGAGACAATTTGAAAATTTTCCATTTAACCGTGATCCTTTTGGTTTTGAAAATTTCAATCGTCAACATAGTATTTTAATGGACAAACTTATCAACTCATTTCCTAGTTTTGCTGATTTTCCAAGAATCTCGAACAACTTTGAAGACAAAGTTCAATCATGTGATAGCATTACACCTGAGTTAAACAGTGATAGCTTTGAAAATCGAAATGGATTTTCCTATCACTTTGAATCGTCTACATGTAACTGTAATCAAACAGATTATTGTCGATTCACGTATGCTAAACCAGATTTGGATTATTGTTATTTGAAACAAATTGAACAAAACGAAATTGCGCCAAAAAATTGTGAATTAATGGAGATTTGTTTAAATGATGTTAATAATTGTGATGGTGTATATGTTGATCATAGATCTATGAAATATTTTAAAGTATTTTGTAATGGTAATAAAAAAGTTCCAAATACTTCAGCAAAGTCGGCTAAACAATTTGTTATTCAGCTTAATAATTGTTTTTGAAGCAGTTTATGTGTTAACAAAAAAATAAATAAAGAATTGAAAAAATAATTTACCGTTTTATTTTCTTAAAAAATGAATTCTTTCATTTTTCTTTTAATAAGGAGTTATTTATTTTGGAAACGTGAACAAAAATTTAACTGTTAATATCCTTGTTTTATATAGATATTTGAGCTTTTTTGTACACGCCCTTTAGTTCTATTAAGATGTATCTAATTTGAGTGTCCCTTATTAAGTCACTTTCAAAAAACAATCTTAGATCTCTTTTGAGTATATTTCAAATTACAAGAGATAAGCATGATCTTACCAAAAATCTTCTATTAAGAGCAAGAATTTATAAGTCTCGTGTATAGAGGATCCTGATCGAAGGTTTTTTTTTAGGGCTGGTAAATCGGTTCCCATAAACCGGTTCTAAACCGGTTTTTATCAAAATCGGTTCCAAAAACAAACCGGTTTATTGAAACCGGTTCCAATCGAAGCCGATTTGAAACCGGTTTAGAACCGGTTTGAACCGATTTAAATCTATATAAGTTTTTTTTTATTTTAAATCAAATTTTACAATGTCAACAAAATTAAAATACCATTCCTAATGAATTTTCAGCACATTTTTTTATTTTTAAGAAAACGTTTACCAGTCCGCTAATCTCCAAAAATGACTTTTTTCAAAATAGCAATATCTTTAATTAGGCTTTATTTTGATAAAATTATCAACTCGAAATGCCAAAGAAGATACTCATAAACTAAGAAGAAGAAATACTAAAATATTTTTGAATCGTTTTTTTAATCGCTGAAGTCTAAAATCATTAAAATTTGATAGATTCCAATGTTTTTACTCGTATTTTTTAGTGATTAACTAACTTTCTAAATCTTCATCTTAAAAAAAGACTAAAACAGGAGAAACCGAAAAAAATCACTTTTTAAACTTGATGAGTTTACAGATATTATGTCAAAAATCACAAATGCAGATAGAAGAGACGTTTAAGTTTAGTCGTTCAAACCGGTTAGAACCGGTTTTAAATTTTCAAACCGATCTACCAGCCCTATTTTTTTTCCTTAATTGAATTTTTTTGTCGGAACTATCTTCAGAATTATGATCATATGAATTTTAAATCAGCAATTAAAGATGATGGTACAGTCGACTCGCGATAATCCGTATACAGTTTAATCCGAATAATTTTACATCCGAACAGAAATACCCGGGCTCGGAGCCCTTTCCGATACTATTACATGTATTTGATTATCCGTAGATTTTAATCCGTACAACAATTTTCTATGGCTTTTTGTATACGGATTATCGCGAGTCGACTGTATTTAATTTTCTCGTCCAAGTCTTCTTTGTAGGGCCAAACAAAATTTTTTTACTCAATACCGTACCACCAACTCGCAGCTCACCGAAACATTACACGAATTTTTTTTCAATAACAAAAAACAACTTATTGTATTTAGCTCACTTATTGTGCCGCTTCATGTGAGTAACATTTTTTGTAATTAATGAAACATAATCTATAAAGAAGGCTATTACACATTCATGTAAGACTCTAAATTTGTTGCTAAGTACTTTTTTAATGTAAAATTTGTAATGATGACATGATTTTTAGCTAAAATAGATTTATTTTTCACATCCTCCCATTTTCACATCCGGACTTGGGACCGGCAAAGGCATGGTTACGACTATGCTACTGCCATCCACTCCAGTAACCGTGGGACGTTCATCATAAACAGCGCCACTCATCCGAGCCGAAACTGCGAACTCGACAACCATCCAGACTAGCTTGGAACCACAAACCAATCGTATTAACCCGAAGGAAAATACTTAACTTTGTTACTAGAGCTACACCTATTGCTAAATGGGTCTGCTGTAAAACAAGCTCTTGCGCTCGTTACCATGCTCCGTTGTGATGGTCAAAGCCAATACGACAAGATTCGAACGCGATCCGTAGACCCACGTACCCGTATTACAGCACATTTAGAACGGTGCTAGAATGACAGCAACATCGCCGCCCTCCCATTTTCATATCCAGGCTTGTGACTGGCCACGGCATGGTTACGACGATATTTTTTTAAATTCTTTTAATAAAATAATTTAAACTAAGTAATTTTCTAAATACTTTCTATTTTTCAGATTGATTAGAAAAATAATAATTTAAAATTAATCCGGACTTGAGACATGCAATGGATATGGCAAATTTTTTGTAAAAATTCAATTTCCCTAAAAAAAAATTAAACTAATTTCAAAAAATCAAAAATTACTTACCAAAGTATTACAGTTTACAACGATCAGTCGACCTCTAATTTTCTAATCCGGGTTTGAGATCGATACGACCAGGGTGGATTACATTTTAGCCCCGTGCTAAAACCGAAAATTTCGTTTTTACCCCATGAGGCAAAAATGGTCAGAAAATTGGGACGCTTTTGTCCCATGGTCCAAAAACAAAAATTTCGCTTTTACCCCGTGGCAAATAGCGATGTTTTACGGTATTCTTTCGCTGTCCTATTATTACCCTATACCCTAACCCTTCAATTATGCATTCAAATCTTTTGATAAGTAGCTTTTCTTAATCTTTTTTATCAAAATTTACGCTTCATTTTTTTTGTTCCTCAACTTTTCTCAGCTTTTCTTAAATTCTAGTGATGTTATTTGAATAACGTAATTACTCAAATTTAACGAAGTTAAACTCGAGCAATTACGTTATTCGAAAAAAGGATGATTTTCTATTCCGAAGGAACCAGAAAACATAGCCATTTAGATATATATCTATATAGTATCTTTGGCTCTCTAAAGATACCCAGATTGAAACTTAAATATGAACCGTTACTTTAAAAACCTGAAGTAACGTTTTATTTGAAATTAAATTTCTACCACCCTGGTCGTTCATCATTGTGACACAACTAACAAACAGTAAGATTACATTAATGTAACATAAATCTAATATTAATGCCTTATTTATGTTTGTTGGTTGAGTTCCAATTACAGCGGTCTTACAGTCAATTGAATGAAATTTACTGGCTCGGCGACGATTCGAGTCTACAGAGAGATCAAAACTTAAATTTAAAACAATTATAGACCTAGTCTTCTGTACTGTGCCAAGTGACTTGATTTGAGTCATAAAAAATCACCCCCCAAAACGATTTAATAAAAAAATAGTACCAGTTTGAGCACATTAAACAGGTCAGACTTTCTATCCAGATTTTTTAGGACTTACACTTGACTAAAAACGTTTTTTTCTCACGATTAAATCAACAATCATTTTTGGTAATTTTGATTTGAACAACAATATCAAAATGCTATGACATTTTTGTTTTTAAAAAGAATAAAATATGTAACGAAAATAACAAAAAAAAGAAATTATGTAATTTCACCTTTTTTTTCTTATAATTTTCATTATATTTTTATTTTGAGCATTGCACCTTTTCAATTATTCATTCAATGTTCAAAACTTAAAGCAATCAAAAAAAAAAAAGAGAAAGCAACAAGAAAAATGGTGCTTACACTAAAGGATACATGCTTAAATTATATTGTTAAAAATATTCGGCTGATCCCATACGATCAATTAAGCAGTTTAAATCAAATTTTAAATGAAACATTAATCGAACGAATATTTCATCCGAATATAATACAAACGTCAAGCATTGATCTTTTGGTTATAAAATTATTTCGTCAAAATACAAAGTGCCTTAAAATTGACTCATGTTTAGAGTTGAATGATTCATTTGTGAGCAAAATGTGCAAACTTAAATCTCATAAATTTTCAACTGAATCAATTATTATTAGAAAATGTCCAAATTTAACGGGTATATTTTCAAAAGCTTAGTGAATTTTATTTTTGTTTAAAATTTTTTTTCCAAAGATGATGGACTTTCAAAAATGTTTGAATGTTTTTCAGGGTCTTTAATTAGTTTATGTGTAAATAATATGGGTATAAGTATGACAAAGTCAATTGGAAGAATTAAATCGACTCAATTGAAACATGTTGATTTGTCTTATTGTATAGAAATTTCGGACGAAGGTAACTAATAATTTGAACTTGATTTATTTTTAATGGATAATCAGTCCCAAATTAAGCTTTGTTTTATAAAAGTTTGCCATTTTTACTAAATCTGCATTATTCTATTAACATCATTCTAGACTTCACAATGCCATTAAACTTAAGGCTAATAGGCATCATTAAGTTTAGCATGAGTATCAATCCAAAATTAGATCCCAAGATACTAAGTAGAGAGTAGAAGGATATTAGGTATCAAGCAAAAACTGCTTAAAACTCGAAGCTTGATAAAGTTGCCGTATTATTTTTTATAAAAACAGCGAAAAAGAGTGAGTATACTCTAAAAAAATTTTAGTCGTATTTTTTCCTTTTTTGAAGACGGATTTAACGTAACTAAAGCTATTTGTCAGACGACTTAAAGACGTTTATCTAGCAATTTAGACGCACAGGAACTGTAATACAAAATTAAGAATCTTTATAAGTGTCTAAAAATCTAGACACATGGCTCCAAACACAGTTAAAAGTGTCTAATCCGTTAATTTAGCGTCTAACTTAAAAATGGGCGCTTATAATGTGACTTTAAGTAGTAAAAGAAGTGACTTAGCTGTCTTATAACCGTAAATTAAAATGGAAATATAGCGTCTTAAAATTTTTTGTTCGGGTACAGTTGTAGTACGCTTTAGTAAGGTACGGGTACTACTCGGCGTTAATTAGGAATTTTTTTAAAAAGGTCACTTTGGACCACAAATTGGCGATTTTATTTTTAGAATTTTTGAAAAGCAGACTTTATAGGCATATTCTAAACCAAAAATTACATAAAATGCCCAGGATTTAGCTTGTAAAATATCACCTTTATTGAGTACTCGGATTTAAAAGCAGACCATTCATCAAAAGTTGGGTATCTTTTAAAGCTACGGCTAATGATTGTAATGGCATATTATAAAAGTCGACCCTGATAACGATAGCAGAGGTCTTAAGATACAAAGACAAACTTTTCCATATGTTCTTCAATGCCTCTATGAAAAAACTGAAATTTCAATCGACACCCTAAAAATTTAGTAACTGTATGTTTTCATTTAAGGAAAACATGTTTATCTCGCCTGTTTAGTTTAGATTTAGATAGCCTTGATGTTTTTGAATTTGACGAACTTTACTTGAAAATCAGTCAGGAAATCTCTCTACTGATGGCAAGACTTGAAATCTCATATTTTTTTGGAAGTTATCTTAAACGATATTTATTTTTCTTCTTCATTTAATAGATTTATGGACATTGTGTAAAAATAATTCAAACATTCGAACACTTCGATTAACTTATTGTACAAAATTAACAAACAACGGAGTTCGTTCGGCTTTAAACATGCTCAAAAGTATTCAATATTTAGACATCGAAGGCATAAAAGACAGTGGTCCCGAATTTTACGACTCAAATTCTGACTTTAAACCATTAAAAAATCTTCTCAGTCTAAGCTTTTGTGCATCAAGTGAATTAAATTCAATCGAAATGAAAAATTTATTTTTAAAATCACGTAATTTAAAAGAATTAAACATTTATTTTTGTAACATATGTCGAAATTTAAATTATTTATCGCCAACCGATCAACATCCATTGTACTATTTAACTCAAACTCTAGTCTCTTTATCAATTTACAGGCCCAAAACAAACGATGCAAATGTTCTTGTTGGCGCAATTAAACGATTACAAGTTTTAAAAAATCTTAAACTTTATTGTATAGATTGTCTTACAGATGAATATTTAATTGAGTTAATAATCAATATTGGTAACCGTTTGAATACTCTGAGTCTTGGTGGATACATGGCTCTTTCGAACAAAATAACTGACCGAAGTCTAGAGTGCATATCAATTAATTGTAAAAATTTAACAACCATTAGTTTTGAGTTGTTCAGTTCGACTGCTTGTTTTAAAAGCTTGGAAAGTTTATTTTTAAACAAAGTAACCGCTCGAAAGTTAAAAAGTATCAATTTCAGTGCATGTCGTTCCATCAACTATGAAATATTAATGAAATTAGGTCTAAATTGTAAAAGTATTAAAAAACTTGATTTTTCAGGTCTTGATCAAACAATTGACGATCAACTTTTAGAAACAATTGGTTCTAATTTAGTTAATTTGGAATACATTGATCTTAAAGCATGTTCAAAATGTACAGATATTTCAATATTAGCATTAAGTAAAAATTGTCCATTAAAATGTTTAATTTTATCCGGTCTTTTTCAATTAACTGATAAAAGTGTATACTCAATAGCAAATAATTTAGAAACATGTTTAGAAGAATTGTATTTAGCCGGTTGTTTGAAAATAACTCAACATGCTCTTTTATATTTATTTGAACGTTGTATTAAACGATTACGTCTACAGCCTTGTATTTTCAAATTTTGATAATAAAAATTTTTAAATTTTTTTTGTAAATTCTTTGCATTCTCAACTTTTTTTACAAAAAATTCCCAATTATTTTTAAATGAAAATGCTCATAAGCCGACATATGCACCCATTAATTTTAAATTATTGGGTGGGTATGGCGAACCCATAAAATTTTTTCAACAATAATTGGAGTTTGGGTATAAAAAAAACAAATTTTATGGTTTACCTAACCCAGACCCATATCCGAAATCCAAAATTTCTGGATAACCCATTTCCACCCAATACCTTAAAATTAATGGCCGGCTCATGAGTCCCATTTCTTGCTGAAATAAACGACAAGGAGATTTTGATTGAGAGGGTTCTTTTCTTTCGGTACTCTACTCTTAATCCCTTAAATACAGAAAAAATTACCTTAATCTATGACTTAAGGTTCAGTTTTAAAAAATGTTTAGAATTTGTTTAAATTAATAGGGTGTAAAAAACACCCGAGCTTCACAAATAATTAAAAAAGAGCTATCCCTTTAAATTCGAATAATAAATAATAAATTGCGCCCCCTATTTTAAAAGTTAGAGGGGCTCAGGCTAAACGAAGGGATTTAAAAAAAAAAGTACTCCAAAATTCTCGCGATGATTTTTATTTCAGAAAAAGACAATTTTTGTTAGTATTCGCTTACGAACAAGATTCCTTATGGGCTTCTACAAAATGAAATTCAAAGTTTGACAGCACCTCTTTAATCCTCTGAAATACGTACCTGTTTTTTATTGATTTAAAAACATTATTAATATCTCTAGGAAACTATCGAAGTGGAATGATAATTTTTTGCAAAAACATCATTCCATATTTTTTGAACACTTAAGACTGAAAAATGCCTTTTCATTCAAAAACTGTTTGAGAAATATTTCTTTTTTGACCAGAAATTGATAGTCCTTTCCTAAAAAATTTTTTAGCTAATTCAATGCTTAATTTAAGTTTTTATAGACCAAAATTATTTAATAACATTTCAAGAAAATTTTAATTGCATGCAATTTCAGAGCATAAATTTAATTTTAATTTTAACACTGCGAAGTACCTCACTGGGGGTGCAACTAGACTAGACTTTCTATTTTAATCACACGAGAAAACTTGAAAACTTAACAAAAAAGCCAAATTAATCATTGTAAAACATCAGCTAAATCTTGAAGGAATTGACATCAGAAAAATTAATCGAATATATTCGTGAACCCAAATAGCAGGATAAAAAGCCATTTCCCCATGGGTTCATAATTTACTTCATAAACAGTTGAAAGTATTCCATTCAGTCGGTAAATCAAATAAGCTTTTTAATCAAATTTCTGACTCAATGAATTAGCTTTAATTAAACTTATTTTTTTATTCTCATATTATTTATCGTCGGTTCTTAATTATAAGAACCCGAGACAAATTTCTCATTTAAAAACCCAATCAAATGTAATAATCATGTGAGCGAATCTATAGCAATTTTTATTTAAACCGGAAATTATAAATAACTTAAGCGTAAAATAATCAATAATAAATTTTTTAAAATAATTTCCCATTGGAATATTACATATTTCCTTTTGTCTCTTTAGTTGATGTTATTATTACAGTTGCCTTAAGATAATGTCCAAAAGAAATTTTTAAAAATCGTTTATTTTATTTTTTTTTTTAAATATTTACACTAGAAATTTAAAATGAATGAAATTTAAAATTTTGAAAACATCTAATAACTTTCTCGTTTGGCTTGTTCCGAACCACTTTTCATTTGATACTCGATTATTTGAAATAATTTAACCCATGTTTTTTTAGTTTTATCATTCCATTTATCTTTAAGTGCATCACTTAACGTACTCAAAAGAGCTTCTCCAATGATCTTTTTATTTTTGAAAAAAAATTTAAAAAAATTTTTGATTATTTCTTAACTTTAGTTTTTTTTTACTTGATAATGATCGTCTCTTGTACCGTATTTATAATGTTCATATCCCATTTGTTTCAAATATTGATATAAACTAGTAAGGTCATCTATAGTATTTACAGCTATTTTAATTGTGTTGAAAACTTTTTCTCCATGAGCTTTTATCGAATAATTTGGATTCATTATTTCGGAATAATGGTGTATAGTGTGCGGATCGTTTAACTTTAAATTTTGCCTTCGCCACATACATTTCATTTCTTTGTGCTCGATTAAAATCCTTTTAACAGAATAAATTTTAAATTTTCGAACTTGACCGAAAACTAACCAAGTTTATTGCTGCTTTTTCTCTAGCTCTTTTTCCCAGTCAATTTAAACCTACTGTAAAAACACTGTAATTGAAACTCAACCAGGAAACAGTAATAATGCATTAATGTAATCTTACTGTTGGTTGGTTAATTTCCAATTACAGTGGTTTTACAGTAAATTGAAATTAACCTCTTATTTCCTTACCAGTCTTGACCTGGGACCCATTAATCAGCAGGGATGAGCTTTTATTCTGAGAGTTCGGTGCTAAAATTAGCATAATTGTTAGGAAGAAGATTTTTAAATTTCATTATCGTGGATCATCTATAATTTGCCTCATTTAAAAGACCTTATTTAAAGTCACGAAATTTTTTATTATCTGATTAAACCCAATTAATTAAATATTTCAACAAGAGAAGATTAATTGAGTCTTAAAGGTCCGTAATTAACTTTAAGATAAATTTTAAAATTTACCTTGTCATTAAACCAAGTCCAAGTTCAGCAAGTCCAATTTTGTACAGCAATTGCCAATTATCTCTAATTAATTGTATTTCATTCCGATTAAATGCAACATTTTCAATACTCTTTGAATTTTGATTATTACCCATATCAAAATGAAAAATAAACTAATGATACTAAAAAATATGAAAAAAAAAACTCTAAATCTTGGAAAAAAAATTTTATAACACCTTTGAAAAAAATAAATATAAATATGAAAAATTGAAAACCAGACTCCTTTATTTATACGGGATATCGATTCGATTATTACAAGATATTCAAATCAAAAAATAATATTGAATTTTTTTTTTGTTTCATCATTTTAGATATTCCACTTTATAACAAAAACTAAAAATCTTTTTTTTTTGTTGAAATAATATTTGTTTTTAAAAAAAATGAAACAAAAATATTTATTTATTTTTTTTTTTAGAAGAGTAGATTAGCGTGTACTAATGATTAAGCTAAACAAAAAATTTAAATTTGGAAGAACAGAGAATAAAAAAAATCAATTTCTCTCAACAACAAACCTGAAAATGATTTAAAGAATATGTCATTTAGTTCGGGTTTTCTCTCTCTCTCTCTCTTTCTGTTTCACAAACCCGAACTTGTTTTTATACACTCTCGAAAATTAATTTATGTCCAATAACCCAAAGCTTCTTTTTTTTTCTCTCTTTTGTTGCTTTGTCGAAAAAAAAATAAAAAAAGAAGAACTCAAAAAAAAATATGGAATAAAAATTCTTTTAATTTGCTTGATTTAACATTAATTTGAATTTTTTTTTTTCAAATAGAATAGTGATAAGTTTGGGAAAGATATAATAATTTTTTTTTTCATTTTAGATTATGTTGTTTTTGAGAATAAAAATAAAAAAAATATTTTTTTATTAAGTATTTACTGTTTTTTTTCATATTTTTGTTGCTTGATCTTAATTGGAATTTTCATGAAAAAAAAAATAAAATGCTTTTTTATTTTAGGATCAAATCGATCGAAAACAAGAATTTTTTCAAAATTAAAATTCTTCAAATATTCTGTAAGTGGCATTGCTGAATCATACTGTTAATTTATTTTGAAACGATGATGTAATCGATTGTTGAAACCCAAAAATTTTTGACCATAATTATCCTTGAATTCGTTGGATCATAATGGTTGAGATTGAGAAAATTATTGAGTATATGATTTTTTAAGTTAATATAATTTTGAATATGAGCTTACGGTATGTTTTCAATAACAGGCACACTCGTTTAAAAAAAAATTGAAATGGCAGAAGGATTTACAGCGACAGGAGTCCCGGTTTTGATAGCATCTTCTAATAAATGCAAAAACCTGGAGAAGTAGCGACTTAATTTTATTTGATTTTAGAACCTTGTTTTTTTGGGTCTTGTCGACTTTGTGATCAGGTGTTCACAAAAAAATGTGATCATTGGTATCAAGTCGAGTTTGTGATCTTTCTGATCACAAAAAGCTAGATCACAAAATAAGTGATCATTTTAAACTAAATATGCGAAAATTCCAAAAAAAAATGATCACAAAAATAAATTTATGATCACAAAAAAAATTTATTTTGCAACTTAATTTTTAAACTTTTTTAAAATCATTTTTACGTAACTTAGTAGAAAAAAGGGTATATCCTCGTCAGTTCTAAGTTACATATGCTGATAGATTGTTTCTTTTCCTACATAACGATTCTTACGCAGGAATGCATTAAAGAGATTATAATTATAGTCTAGTTTGAACCATGAATGGACCATTTTTAAGAACAGCTGGAAAAAAATTACCTTATACACTTTTCAGTAAATGAGTTAGAGGTGAGGGGTCTTCGAAGATTTTATGAAAGAAGGAGTTCCCATGTCCAGAGGTTCGCGACACTACCCAAAAGTTTCTGACTACGTCTCTCTTGCTTTGTTGTCTAAGATAAAAAAGTTTAAAAGTTTTTAAGTTAAAAGTTTTTTGACATGGGGAAGGGGGTCTAGGCATGTAAAAATTTCTAAATAGGCCTCGTGTTGGGAATTTTTTTTTCAAGTACCCCATGTTTCTAATATCAAATTTTTCTGAAATACTAAAAGTTATTGATCACAAAATAAAATTAATGATCACATAATAAATTTAATGATTACAAAAAAATTTTTTTTTTTAATTTAATTTTTTTTATTTGTTAATTTTCATAAATATTGGAATGTATTAAACCTTTTAAACTCGCTAGTGATGTTAATTACCAAAAGAATAAAAATGGTCAAATTTTTTTTGAACTTTTTTATACATTACAAAAATTAACGTAAATTTATCATTTTTTACGGCAAAATTAGAAAATATATCACTATTTTATTTTGGGTATATTTTTATATTAAATTAATCCCTTTAATTTTTAAAAAACGCCGTCATTTTTGCCCCCTTTTAAGCGCCCAAAACCGATTTTAAAAAAAAATGTTCGCTATCGAAATAGTGATAAATCCCTTTTTTTTCGTTTTCCATTTTTATGACTTTTTCCGTCCACTAGTATACAAAAATGAAAAATAAAATAAAAAAACGAATTCCTGAGATTTGTAGAGAATTGCCTCTTGTTTAAGCTGATCCAAAAAAAATTGGGTTTTGCGGTTCTCCTAGGAGAAGATGCGGTTTAAATGAAATATATCCTTATTTTTACCGTTTTCATCCGTTTATTGCTGTATAGAATTTTTTTTCCCAATCGACAATGGACCCAGCGTCAATGGTAGATTTTTCGCTCTAAGGACATATCTTTACATAAATTATAGCTTCTTCGAATCATGTTTACTAAAATGTTTAAATAAAGCACTTTGACGTTAGGAGGTTGTCGCTAAAATCCGGACACGGAATTTTAGCTATCTAAAATCCGGACATGGACCGGTTTTAACTAAAATACGGACATGGACAAAATTTCAAAAACGGTTGAATATCAACCTTTAATTACAAAAACGAAATTTATTTTAAGCATAGGACACAAAAACAGTTTTCGTTTAGCATCTAAAATATACTACAAACTTGAATATACTTCTTCTTTAAAACACTGGTGTACAATATTTAATACACCTTGAAGTACGGGTTCTGGTGTAACTATAAGATCACTTTTTGGACTCGTTTCTGTTTCAGAGGAAGGATTAGACCCAGGAAGCAATTCGATGATAGTTCTTTTTAAGAATCTTAATTAGTTTTTGATTTGGTTCTTAGTAAATTTCTTCTTCAAGATCTTAATAAGTCCTAGTATAGTAGAGATTCAAGAACGGTAAAGATCTTATAAAGTTCTTTTAAGTGAACTTAAGAACTTCAAAATTCAATATAAAGTATAAGATTGAATAAGAAATAAGGCAAGATCTTTTTTTACGCCTAGATATTTAAGTTTTTCTAACAAATTTTTATCCTTTATTTCATCGACTATCAACTCAATTTTACAAGATGGACGCAAAATTACATTATCGATATCTCATAACAACTTTTTGCTTACGGAATTCTCTGTCCGTATTTTAGTCTTCAAAAAAAAATTCCGTGTCCGTATTTTAGACATAGCTTTTTCGTGTCCGGATTTTAGTAACCCAAAAAAATTTAGTCCGTGTCCGGATTCTAGTGACAGCCACGTTAGGATGCATTAAGCGGGAGGGTGGGGTCTAAATTTTCGATTTTTTACCCCCATAAATTAATTCTTTGGGGTTTTCGAGGTCGTAGATTAACGTTATAAAGTCAAAAATGACAAATTCAGAAAGTGTTGACGTTTTTCTCCAACCGAACCTTACATGAAGAAATATGAAGCTTCATGGACCCTTGAACCTTTAAAACCTTGAACGTTCATTTTTGGAAGCTTTGGATGACCAGGGTTGTACTTGATTTAACGTAAAAATGGTGCATTTACAATAATTTACGTAAATACAAATTTGATAGCACCACTGTTATTTGAACTAAATTGTCAAGATCCATATCATTAGTGAGACTGGTATTATAGCAATTCGGTCAGACTACTGTACCACGGTACCTAATAAATATTTCAGGACAAAGAATTTGAAAAAAAACAAAGTAACTAAAAAGCGAATCGATATTTATTACTGTTTAAATAGCAAACATTCTTATTGATTATCATACAATAGTTCATCTAATGACAGCTCTAAAATTGAAACTGTACTAGTAATTTGCTCTCTAATTACATTAAACCACGAAGGATGGACACATTTAATTTTTGGACTGAATTGAAGTGGATTGGATTGGAATTGAATGTTAAGCTTTGGGTTATTGACTATTATTTTATAATCCCAATGAGTCTTATATATATTGAGTTGTCTAAACACATTTTGATAAATCTAATAATAACTTCATGTATAATAAACTTCAAATGAAGCTTAACTCATTTTGTTTCGTCTATTATTAATTTTTATGTTAAATAAACTATCCATGATTGATTTTTGCATTAAAACCAACGTTGGTGATTATCTCTTTGTTCTCAATCTCAATGAGAAAGAAAAAAAAAAGATGAGAAAAATTTTAAAATTATATTAATTTTTTATTTCCTTATTATGAGACATCCTACAAATTTGCGTCATAAATAAAAAAAATAAAATAAGAAAGCTTAACGAGTTTCCTTAGTATTTGGTTATAATCTTAAAAAAACTTTTAGCTTTAACAATACTCAATGTTCTTCAATAAATCCTATTAATTTGATTTGTTGAACGTCATAATTATTCAGCTGAGGCATTCGCTAGGAATTGAGTTTGTCTCAAAAAAATAAAAAAATTTTTTGCCCGAGTGTCTTTAAAAAAAAGGTAGTGAAAATAATCAGATCATATTTTTACTAATTCTCTTTATTTGTTTGATCATCTGATGATTGTATAATTGCAACATCTTAAAAGTATAATATGAATGACCCTTATGCAAAAAAATTTCATTTTCCAAAAGACATCCAAAAGAAAAAAAATCTTACCGTATTTGAGTTTTATAATATCTTTATTTATTAAATAATGTTAACACATTTAGTTGTACATACACAGTGGCACATACATAGTATAGTACCTTTGAATTGAATTATTTAAGAGCTAAGACTTTGGTATTTCCCGTGCGGGATTAGAACTGCCATTTTCACATTTTGATCTGTCTATGATATAACAACAACTGAGCTACTTTACTACAGAAACAATCAGAAAATTTTCTCTCATGACAGGGGCGTCGTGAAGTTTATAGTGATATGGCTATGCAGAAACGTTATAAAAATTGTTATAAACGTCCTGTTGAAATCTGTCAAATCTTAAGCAAGCGTCTGCAAAAACTCTGCAATATTATGCTGAAATGCACACATTGAAAATATATCATAACTGCGTAAATAATTTTCAGAGTTTTTGCAGACGCTTGCTTAAGATTTGACAGATTTTTTCAAAGCTTTGACAAGTTTTCTTTGTTCAACAGGACGTTTAGAACAATTTTTATAACGTTTATGCATAATTGCTATAGCTATAAGTTATAAATAAGTCATAACACCATGATAGGAATCGAATCCTCGACCCTTTGCTTGCAAGACAAGCTCATAAACCATGCGGCTACCCGGGATGGTTTACTATAGCACACTTCTATGAGCTTTGAGTTAAATTAAAGTCTATTTTAGAAAATGACGCCTAGGCTTTAAATTCAAGTTTTTCGTTCAATCAATATTGTCCATTAATGAAAAGAAAACGCCATGTTAAGATGAAAATATGTAATTATCATCATTTTGCTAATATTATTATTTTTTATGATTAAAATATAAAATTAAAATACTCGTAACTGTGCCTGACAAGGCTAGGTACAGGATTTTTTTTTAAATTTAAAATATCTAAAAATCATTTTAAAGAGTTTAACTGAATGGTTAATATTAGTTGTGTCAGTTTTACTTTGCCGTATCAATGATATACAGTACCTACCGTTTGTTATTTCTTTAACAAATGTGTTAGAAATAGAAGTCAAACCAGAAGCAAGGCAAACAAGAACAGTATCTATTAATTTTATTTAAAGCAGGTTTTAAAAGAAAAATTTCAATAAAATAATGGAAAAATATATGCAGAGTGTTACGTTGTAATATATTTTCAACGAATTAAGACTGAAGTACGAGTCCTAAGGGGATAAAAATTGAAAAGCTTCATAATGTATCATAACAACATTCAGTGTTCTCATAAGAACCAAACAAAGAGGAAATTTTGATGGCAATAAAATCCATAAAAAACGTAAAAAGTCACATCCATTACATAATTGATGGCTTATAATTCATACAAGAGTGTAAACACACTATTTGAGGACATTTTACGAAAATTTTTTTTGTTGTAGTAATTTCTTTTGAAATTCTACATAAACTCGAAAAACTTGTTTTGCCATTAAATTTGAGGTAGTAAATTTATTCTTTAACAAAAACTTGAAAACAAAAATGCGTTTAAATTAAGAGATCTTAAAAATTAAGTTTTTTCAATTTTTTTTTATTATTAATTTAAACTTGGGTACTTGAATGAAACAAGAGAACAATGTAATTTAACAAAAGGACTCGCTTTCAAATTTATTGATTTTTTTTATTAATATTTTTATTTTATTTTCATTTAAAAGAAATTCGAGGAAACTCATCGGTAAAGACGCAAAATAATTCGATTTTTTTTTCCTTCGAATGACTGAATATTAAAACTTGTTTGAAGCTAACCAACTTTTAGATCTTAAATGACTTGACTTATTTTTTTGTTGTTGTTATAAAAACAAAAATTAATAATTTATAAGTTGAAAAAAACAACATTTTTTTGTAATTTTTCATAATTTTCTGATTTTAGTGTTAAATTCTAAATAGTTCCTTTTTTTGTTAATGAATTGAGTAGCCAAAAATGAAAGATTTACTCTTACTTTTAATCCATTAATTTAGAATTTAATTAAAATGGAAAAAAACAACAACAAATTAAAATAATATAATCTATTATTTAAATGATTTTTACGCAAAAATATTTTCCTAATGAAAATAAAAAAAACAACAACTTCATAATTCTGAGGTTAATTTGGAAAATATTCAATACCCAAACTCGTTCAATATTGATAGCGGGTCATTAATAATCAAATTAAACTTACCGTATTTCCTTTAGGTGAAGCGCAATGCATCATTTTGTTTGATGAAAAATTCACACCTATCTCCAGAGACGTTTATGATAGAAAGATGTTAAGACACTTTTTTTGGTTTTATTGTAATAGAATTTAAAGCTGGTAACATTTATGACTTATTTAGTCCCTTGGAAATCTATTGTTGGTTTACTCCATTGAAAACGATGTTAAATCAGCATTTAATTTTGCGGACTTTAGGACCTTATGAAGCAAATATTGCTTCACTTTGCTCCAATTTTGCTAAATTTATCTCTACAGACATTGTAGAAAAACTTAAAAAATTGAAAAATTAAAAAAAATTTTCAAAGTTCATGAATTAGAGAAAGCGCAACGAATAGCAACAAAGCTGATTCCAGAACTACGTGATTTGGATTTTCCATGACGCCTGTCTAGACTAGATTTAACAAATCTCAGAACAAAAAGATTTACGAGTGACCTAATTCAAATGCACAAAGTGGCAAACAAATACTAACATGTTGAATTTAACAAAGAAATCAATTACAGTCTAAACACAAGGTTCGCAAGCAAATATTTGAACTAAGAAGAAATATTCATTTTCTAACATGTGAACTAGTAAAAAATTGTCTTTTTAATTTTTTTACAAAAGGAGTTGTGAATGAATGGTACAAACTTCCGGAACTGGTGGTAAATGCAAAGAACCTGAATACCATAAACTTTCTCTATTTGTACCCAGAAAATTTGATCTTTAACATAAGGTTTCCGAAAAAAATTTTTTCACTTTAAGTCGGAAAATACCTCATTCTAACCGACTCAGCCTTCTCTTTAAAATAAGGTATCAGGAATCTAACTCAATGCTTTATCAATCAAAATGTATACAAATAGAGGGGATTTACGGTAATTTAAAGCGAAGCTTGATGTTTAGATGTCGAAACAAAAAGAAGCGACTGCTGCAGCTCTTTAGAGTTATGCTTGAATTACCTCCAAGTTGTAGTTTAAACTATTACTACAACTAAGTTTCCTCGTTAATTCGGATGTTCATATTTTTTTTAAATCATTACAAATAACACAAGGCTATCATCAATTTTAGCTATCATTTTGATCAAATTTTGACGAAATTTAAGGCAATTGAAGAGGCTGAATTTGTTTGACAACACAGTAACTGATTTTTAAGTTAAGATCGTAATAAGTTCAAATCATAAACGATTTGACACAATGTTCTTGACAAGTTCAATGACAGGTCTCATAAGAATAAATTTGTCATTATTAATGATTATATAAAATCATTAATGACTAATCCCGATCTTTTAAATAAACGAGAGATCGTGTCAAAAATATTTTAAATCCAAGTTGAGAATCTTCTGAGTTAAGAAATCATTGAACTGGTAAAGTAAGACAACTTTTTAACGATTCTTTATGAAAAATTGTCAAGATTTCAGCAAGTTTAGTCCGAAAAAATTTAAAAGTGTAAAATAAAAATCTTTTAAATGTAGTAGATCGAATTGAGATGCTATATATCATACAATATACTACGTCAAAAAACACAAGTTATAAATTAAACATTTTAAAACTCTGCTTTTTATTTTTTCTAAATTTTTAGATTAATGAATGACTCTGTCGATTTGAATAATGATGGATCGATTGTATATTTAATTCTATTGTTAATTAATAAAATTTTTCGTTTTTATGTCTTAAAAGATTTTCTTGTTAAGCTCCGTATTGAAAACAAAAATCGAAAAAATATCCCCATCTTTGTTGTACTTCGAAACGGAATATCTTTTTTCTTAAAAAAAGGACTAATTAATTAAGATGCATTACTCTAAAAAGTGCTCTTATTAATATCTAGAAAATAAAATCTTTGCTTAATACTAAGCATAATCTTTAATATAAACATAGACCTTTTATGAAAATTAATTAATCAGTTTTAAAATAAATTTTGACAAATTTTTCGATGATCTAAATATATTACCAACTTGATTGGCTATTTGAAAAATAGTATCTTATTAAATCCATTAGGTAATTGGACAAATATTTGTTTAAAGTTATCATGTCTATTCGCTGCTTTGCTGCGGTTTCTCGTGGATTGTCTATTTTTGTTGAAAATTTTAGCTTCTCAAAGTTATAGCTAAAATAATAAATAAAAAGAGACCGTCGAAAAAACAAACCCTCTTCCCACTTTTTGACCAAAAGCATACACACAGGTATGATTACTCTATTTTTGAAAATTCTTCAAAATGATAAGTCTAAATTTCCAGGAAAAAAACACTCCCCTCCTCAGACCCAATTTTTTTACAATACATTTCCTGTTTTTTTTGAATAAAAATTAAAATTTTTAGGCTCTCTTTCAGAATCTGATGTCCTTTTTTGCTATAATCATTCTTTTTATCCCCAAAAATTGACCTAAGAATTCGTCAAAAACAATTGATGATTTTTGGAAGATTTAGATCAAAGTCTGACCTGTCTAGTCATCAGACAGACATGTAATAGTTTCAAAATAATCAGATTGGAAGTTTTTTCCAAATGAAAAAATGTATGAGAGCTCTTCTGGGTGTTTTTAGATTTTTCATGATAGACCCGATCAAGACTAATAGTTCGACTATAAGCCTGGTTGATGTCTCGGATGTTTTTTTTTGTTGAAAATACCAGGATGTATTTGGGTGGTAACATCAACCCTATCAAGACTTAAGTCCTGGGAACTTGAAATCGACTCAACTCAACCCTTTTGGTATTAGGCAGTCATATGCTTTAACTGTGGTTGAGATGTTTCGTCTTCGTCATATTCGACAATTATATTTTACGAATTCGTAAAAAGGCTACAAACTTAAGACAACTGCGAAAATCATGAGTATACGAGTATACATCCTACTTGAACAAGTATCCGCGTTTACATACCGTATTTATACGAGTAAAAATGTTATTTAATCCTTAGAATGAATGTGTTACCTTTTTATTAGATGGTCAAGTTTTTATCTTATCCTGGTTCACGCAACCAATGACTTGAGTGAAATAAGATTAAACAAAAAAAAATCACGAGTTCTAAGCTAGATTGTTAAAACGTTACTAAAAGAATGAGGTACACCTCATCGACACTCAATGTTAAAAAAAAAAACGAACAAATTTTTGCCAAAATTGATGAGTACGCCATGAGACTTGATTTCAAAGGACAAAAATTACCAATGCGGACTATGTTGAGTAATACACGCTCTTTATAGATTGAATAAATTGAAACAATCTTACTTAGATTAGTTGATAACACGAAAAAAAAAATTTATCTTATTTCAAAAAGGTCAAAATGTTTTTTTTATTAACAAGCTTGATATTGATAAAACAAAAGCTTAATATTAAATAAATAAATTTTTAATAAATAAAGACTTAAGAAGATTTTTTGTTTGTTCGACTCGAATCTTTTAATCTTTAAAAAGTTATTCTACTAATTTTTTCTTATTTGCTCAATAATCCAATCGTAATAATAACTTGTTCTTGTATACACACCACCATTTCCACACCCATAACCCCAACTAGTTATACCAGCTAATTCCCATCTATCATTTAAACGAACCACAAGTGGACCACCTGAATCACCTTGACATGTATCTTTGTTTTTACCACTTTCACCTGAACAAATTTCTAGACTTGTATTGACATAATTTTTAAATTTTTCTGAACATTCAGCGTCCGTAAGAACAGGCATTTGAACTTCCATTAAATAACGTGAAACTAATCCACCTGATATTAGAGTACCCCATCCAGTTGCCCAACTTTCTTTGCGACTAAAATCACTTGTGTTGTTTGGTATGCAAATAGGTAATATTTGATTTGAGTATTCTATAGGTTTCTATCAGAAAAATAAATTTAGAAATTTTAAACACTTAAAATTTTACAATAAATTACGTCTAGTTTCATTAGAGCAATGTCATTGTATAAAAAATTTTGATCAAAATTTTGATTTAGAATAATTTTTGTAACTTTACGTTTGATAGACCCTTTTTCAGGGCTTAACCGATCATGTAATCCAATATAAAATGAGAAAAAATCTGGTATATTACGACCATAGACACAATGTCCAGCTGTAATAACCCATTGTGAGTTTATAAGCGAACCTCCACAAGTGAATCGTCCATTAAAAAACATAGCAACTTGCCATCCCCAATCCTCAGGCGAAGCAATATTGCCGCCGACAATTTTGTTCGGCAAAAGCATCAAGTTACGATTTCGTCCTCCACATTCTATAGAATTTATGTTGATTGTGTCATTTTGCGTTTGAGAATTTGCATAAACGATAAACAAAGAAAAATAAAAAATTTGAATCATTTTTTGTAAATTATCTTTTTTAAAGTTAATTTTAATTAAATAATAAGAAATTATTGAAATTTAATGTCAACAAAAACTTAATTTTGAGCTTTTTTAAAAGATTGAGATGTCCTTTAAATAAACTAAAGCGCAATCTGAAATTTAATTGACTTTTTACACAGTCGACAGAATAAAATTTTTTGGTAAAATTATTTTTATTTGATTATAAAACAATTTTTAATACATGTAAAATAGATTGAATAAATTTTATTTTAAAAGACACATTAGATTAAAGATTTAGTTGTTTTGAATTTGGGTTTGGATCCAGTTATAGTAATAACTGGTTCTTGTGTAAACACCACCATCACCACAACCATAACCCCAACTGGTAATTCCGGCTAATTCCCATCTGTTGTTATTTCTAACGACTAATGGACCACCTGAATCACCTTGACAAGTATCTTTACCTTGACCAGTTTCACCAGCACAGACAGCGACAGCAGTGTTAACTGTACTGTATTTTTGTTTACATCTGGTATCAGTCAAAAATGGCATAGCAACTTCCATCAAGTATCTTGAAGTAACACCACCTGATGACAAAGTACCCCAACCAGTAGCATAACTGGTGGCACCACCAAAGTTTGCACCAACAGCTGGAATACAGACTGGCACGATTTGGTTTGAATAGGTAACTGGTGACTATAACAAAATTCATCTAATTAAAAATGGTTCTTAAAAATTATAGAGAAAAAATAAAGCTTACACTCAATTTCATGAGGGCAATATCGTTTTGGAATGTTGATGATGAATAACTTGGATGCATAATGACTCTGAGAACATTTCTACCAACAACCCACGATTCTTTGGCATTTCTGTCATGTAAACCGAGGTCAATTGAATAAGTAGATGGATTCAAGTTTGATGAAACACAGTGAGCAGCAGTGACAACCCATTGTGAATTGATCAATGATCCACCACAAATGAATCTACCATTTGAGTACATAATTATTTGCCAGCCCCAATCTTCGGGATCGGCTCTTACACCACCGACAACTTTGTCAGCATCTCTTTTACCTGGTCTGATGTCTGAAATTCTTCTACCACAACCAGATGGATTCAATTGAGCGCCGTCTTGAGCATAAGCACAAGCGACCAATAAAGCTAAGAATACAACTCCTCTCATTTTTAAGAAAAACGAAAATTGATATCCTTCATAATGATTAAAAAACATGTATTTATATTCGAAACGATATATTTTTTAGTGGAATTTGTCATAAGTTTAATTACAATCAAACACTTTTTCGAAATCATCTGCTAAATTTCTGTGGTATCCCACTTTATTTTTCCTATTAGCTTACAAACGTTTACCATCAATTATGAATTGTTATCACTCTAAATAAAAATAGATGTTTATTTGCTTTTGCAACGAAATTTAACAAGTGTTTTTTTCTTTATTTTTTAAATTTTGCTTATATAATAAATAAGTCATTTTTTTAAATTGGTTTTTCGGTTTTTCTTTCTTAGAAAATATAAGCACTTATTGGGTATTTTCAAAAAGTAAAATCAATGTTTTCATTTTTCATTAATATACTCATAACTAAAACTATGCGTAGAACAAGCGGTCATAGTAAGCAAATATCATAAATATAGGCAGTTTTTTATGGTCAAAATTTTTTTGTCACATAGTTCATCGTGTACACTGACTTTGCTAAAGCATTCGATAAAGTTTCACATCGACTGTTACTCTGCATATTAGCAGCCTATGGATTTGATGGTAAAATCTTAGCGTGGATAAAAAATTTTCCAATAGATTGAAAACAAAGAATAGTCCTCGGAGATGTTGCATCAGAATGCATCAAAATGGTTGGATGTTACAAATGGTGTTTCTCAAGGATCAGTTCTCAGACCGTTGTTATTTATAATCTTTATTAACGGCTTGTCAGAATAACTTTGCATCGAAGCTAAGAATTATGCTGATGATATGAAGATCATAGCAACAGTTAACAAATTTAATGATAACCTAGCCTTACAAACAGATTTGGACACCTTGTCTAGCTGGTCAATTACATGGGCTACTGAATTAAGCACAGAAAAACTCAAAGTTATGCAAATCGGACAGAAGAATCAACAATATGAATACACAATCTTCAATAAATACGAAACGGAAATAGCCTTTAAATACAACGAAAGAGATCTTGGTGTGTATTTTCAGAGTGACCTTAAATGGGAAGCACAAGTTGACTTCTCCTTAGGCAGAGCAAACAAGAAACTGGGTATGGAAGAATTTTGAGTACTTTGATGTAAATTTGGTTAATCTCCTTTACACGTCATTAGTGATACCGCTAATAGAATACGATATTAGCGTCTCGAGTCAATATTATGATAGTGAAAAAAATCAATCGGAAAAAGTTCAACGTAGAGTGACGAGAATGATCCCTGGGTTTCTAAAAAATTGAATACGAAGAACGGTTAACAAGGATGGATCTTATGCCATCTTATGATACAAGAAGAAGAAGGGATGATTTGATTCAATTTTTCAAAATCGTTAATGGGTAAGAAGCTGTCAACTTAATGAATGGGATCAGGTATAGTTCAGCAAAAAATAATTATAATTTAAGGGGTTACTCCAAAGTAGTTTCAAGAGAGCTTATCAAAAACTTTCCGATACGATGCAACTACATTACAAACAGAGTGGTCAATGATTGGAACAGTTTACCGAAAAATGTTGCGGACACAACTTCATTAAATTCATTCAAAGCGAAACTTGATGTTTGGTTTAGAACAAATGAACGATCAAATGGTACTAAGGCAAAGAATTACTACAGCCTCACGGCTTAACTCGACTAAAATCGGGTCGCAGTTATTAACCCTACTACTACTTAACAAAATTAGAAAATTGTAAGGAATGTATAAAATAATTTTTTTATTCCAGAAATTTGAAATGTTAGTCCTATAAGATTTTCAAGGATTCATTTAAATCTCGCTCATTGCAAACAAACTTATCTGGCATTATATTTACGCTTGGGTTTATAATCCTTAATAGATAGAAGAAAAAAAAATTATCTGATCAAAGAAGTTTCTGTGAGTATTGGGTAAGTTTATTTAACGGCTCGATTTAGTCTCCAACTATTTTTGAGAATTTTGATTAAATATTTTGCGTTTTTCAAAGAGACAAAAAGCGATTCAACTGATTTGATCATATTTGTTTTTTGTAAAAAAGAACAGAAATATTTAAAATCATCAACCCGTTAGATTTTGTTAAATCGTTTCAATAAGTATCTTTTGAAGCAATTTTTACCCCAAGTTCTTAAAAATGGGCGATTTACCAGCCCTTACTAGGATTTGTCCTCAAGAAAAAGCTTCGATAGCGTTGATAGTCGTCAGTTTCAAAGTTTTTCAAACTTAATTCTTTGCTTTTGCTAAAGAGCTTTGTAATTTCTAAAAAAAAAATTAGAATTTTCCATTTGAGCCTTAGAAAATAAAATAAACTAACCTTTGTAGTTCATATTGTTTAGTTCGGCTAAAATTTTATTGCATAAACGAGGTAATAAAGTTGGATTAGAATTACACGTGAATTCAGTCCTCTTAAATGTTTGAGTTGGGTTATCGAATTTTATATTTTCATCGAGTTATGTTTGTTTATATGTTCCATTAATTTTATGACACGCTGATCAGCCTTGACAACGTTTTTATCAAAATGTGACAGATGTAAATCTGTTGAATTTCTTACCCTTGAAAGTACAACGTAAGCCTGTCCCTCGCAAAATATACTTTGATCAATTGAACATGACATCGATCCAGAGTCATTCCTTGTGATTTATGAATTGTTTAAGCAGTTGCATCGACCGCAGGAAACTGTATTCTATACAATTGAGTCGAGTCGAAATTAATAAGGATTTTTTGTCTCAATTTTGGAACCGGTAATAGTTGTCTATCAGCCGTTTGAATAACCATAACTCTATCACTACTTGTAACATATTTATCGACAACTCCATTCACTAATCCGCTTGACACTTCTACGTTTTTATTAATCATTACTTTTGTATTTTCATAAAGCTCTAAAATACGTTCTAGAGCACCCTGAACTTTATCAATCCTTTGTCTAAAGTATTCTGAAATCTCACATCCAACTGAATCAACATCTTTAGAAACAAATACTTTGGGATTAATAGTTTTAGATTTTGATTTGTTTATACAACTTAAAGTCTCTTTTCTTTGAAAATGCAACAATGGCGTAGCCAGAAAATAATAACGGGTTTTTGTCCCATGAAATTGAGGACTAAAAAAATGATTTGAATACAAGAAGTCTAATGAAACTTTGATCCTAATGTATGGAAATCGTTAAAAAATTTTTGCAAAAATGTTTAATTTTTAGAATAGGAATTTCGCCTCAAAAAAAATGAGGCGAGCTACGCCAATGACATGCAAGCTACATAAATTTGTAGAACGTGAAATATCTTTACATTTTTCAGATAACTCATGACCTACACCACAAACACTGGACTTAATAAATTTGACATCATCATCATTTAGATTTCCAAGTCGACAGTTATTTAAAAATTTCTGAAAAAAGGTTCGTTGTTAAATAAACTTTTAGTTTCAAATACAGTTAAATCGACCTGGCTTAAAATGTTATCTTCTTCGTAATTTGTTAAAATTGAGTCGAATTCACAATATGAAATGTTGTTATCAAACGCATACTGTTTTAAATAGGCCTTTTTTATAATAAGGGTACATCTCAACCTTTCAATTCGATTTGAATCAACTTTTTTCAATTATTCGATATAATTACCTACATGTCCAAGGTAGTTTTTAAATTTGTCAGTATTCATTCTGATTAGTTCATGTAGCTTAAAATATATTTTTTATTTTTAATAAAAAAATTTAATAAGTGAATATTTTACTAAATACTATTTGTTTCGGCGTATTTAGCTAATACTTCTCTTTGATTATCAACTTGATCACTATGTTTTCGACTAGTAAAATTTTTAAATTCAAGCTCTTCTTCGATTAAAGCCCTCACAGATTTTACAAAATCTTCCCAATTTTTCATTTTTTTAAAGAGTAATAAGTTTATAGTTATGTTTCTTTCTGTTTTTTTTATTTATTAAGGGAAAACATTAGGCTCTAAAAAAATCATTCATACTTTTCGAACCAAATAAATTTAGCTCCAAATTTAAATTTAACGTTAGCTTTTTGGAATTAATAATCAATATGTTAAGTTTTTTTTTACTACGATTGGAAAAAATAGACATAAATAGTTACTGATGTGAAGTTATAACTAAGTTACTGAGCTACTGAGTTACTGGGTCGAGAACTCAGAAATTTTTATTTTTTTTTCTGAGCAATATAGTAACTCAGTTTAACCAAGTAATTAACCCAGAATTTATTTTTTTTGACATAATTAACTAAACAAACTAGAAAAAAAATCAATCGTGTTTTATTCTTATCTTTAGTGGTACTGTGATACATACTCTGATTAGCCGCAAATTTTTTGTTGACATAATATGATATCTGAACTGAATATCTGACATGATTACCTTCACATCAGTTAAATAATTTCAATAATTTGTTCAATCTCATGTACTAATACTTAAACATGGAGAATCGAAAAAAAATCTTCCCTATCTTTTATAAAGGGAAAAAAAACTAATTTATAGATGTTGTATTAATTAATTAGCTAAGACGGATCTTTTTGAGGTTCAGCTGGAATTTACGAGGCTCATTGACGATACCCCAAAAATCCTCAATATTGCTGGACTCAAGCTATTTACTTACCGTATTTCCTTGCTTAGAAGCGACTAAAAATAGCATCTTTAAGGAATAAAATGATACCAAAGCGAATTGAATTTGAGGTTCTTTTGGGACGTTTTATATACAACTCAGTCCGATCTACTTCAAAATCACAAGATTAGAATTGATCTGATCTCCATTGGTCTATAAAAATGATTCACGCTCTGGATGGGTTTTAAAAAACTAGAACTTATAATTCTGCATATCTTTGAATTTTTTACAAAATTGCACGCCATTGAAAAAGATTTATTTTTAAATGCGCAATTTTATTTGCAGAATTTTTGCAGACCTCTCCAGTAGATGCAGCAAATTTTGCTGCATGTGGCTGCACCCTTCTTTCCTTGAAAAATTTAAAAGCACACTTTTTATAACGATTGCACAAGAGTCAAAAAATAGAAAAAAGAAAATTGAGAAAAAATTTTAACTTGCCACAAATTTACGGATTCTCAAAATTTACTATTACATAGACGATTAGTTATTTTTTAGAAAAAAACTTCTTGTCGTTTACTTTAGTAACGGTACTTTTGTTGCGAATCCAAAACAATAAAAAAAAATTGTTACAAACAGTGGTGGTGGCGATAAAGTAATCCCGGCGGAAGAGAGTCATTTGCTGCGGTATTCGGCTTTTATGTAGCATATAACCGCATCTTTACCAACAAAAGACCGTGAAGATACTGATTCCTGTGATTTTACATGTTCGGACGATAGTGACTTAGAGGATTAATTATTAATTTAGCTAGCATTTAATTTCATAGCAAACTTAAAAGGACTAAGACTTCTAAGATCTAAGAATTTTCTTGACTTAAGTGAATAAATTAATTGTTAATTTGCGAACTTTTTTTTAAAATTTACGAAAAAAAAATTTATTTAATTAACAAAATGTTCGGATTATTTGTCAGTTTAAAAAGCAAAGTTTAAATTAAACAAATTTTAGTTGTTTTGAATTTGGGTTTGGATCCAGTTATAGTAATAACTGGTTCTTGTGTAAACACCACCATCACCACAACCATAACCCCAACTGGTAATTCCGGCTAATTCCCATCTGTTGTTATTTCTAACGACTAATGGACCACCTGAATCACCTTGACAAGTATCTTTACCTTGACCAGTTTCACCAGCACAGACAGCGACAGCAGTGTTAACTGTACTGTATTTTTGTTTACATCTGGTATCAGTCAAAAATGGCATAGCAACTTCCATCAAGTATCTTGAAGTAACACCACCTGATGACAAAGTACCCCAACCAGTAGCATAACTGGTGGCACCACCAAAGTTTGCACCAACAGCTGGAATACAGACTGGTACGATTTGGTTTGAATAGGCAACTGGTGACTATAACAAAATTCATCTAATTAAAAATGGTTCTTAAAAATTATAGAGAAAAAATAAAGCTTACACTCAATTTCATGAGGGCAATATCGTTTTGGAATGTTGATGATGAATAACTTGGATGCATAATGACTTTGATAATATTTCTACCAACAACCCATGATTCTTTGGCATTTCTGTCATGTAAACCGAGGTCAATTGAATAAGTAGATGGATTCAAGTTTGATGAAACACAGTGAGCAGCAGTGACAACCCATTGTGAGTTGATCAATGATCCACCACAAATGAATCTACCATTTGAGTACATAATTATTTGCCAGCCCCAATCTTCGGGATCGGCTCTTACACCACCGACAACTTTGTCAGCATCTCTTTTACCTGGTCTGATGTCTGAAATTCTTCTACCACAACCAGATGGATTCAATTGAGCGCCGTCTTGAGCATAAGCACAAGCGAGCAATAAAGCTAAGAATACAACTCCTCTCATTTTCTTTACTTTGTAAATGTTTTTTTGAGTACAATTTTGTTTGTCATATTTATATACAGATTTTGTGAAAAGATTGTTATTTAACATGTTTTTTGTTTTTTAACCTTAGTAATTAAATTGCATTGTACCATGTGACCATTTAAGGAGCCCACATTTTTTAATTCATTAAAATTATTCATCGAAATTAAAATTTTAATTGATAAGAAGAATTGTGAATTATTTTTCGTTTACTTTGGGATATTATCAGATGTTAAAAATTTAAGTAACTAATTCTGTTAACAAATATTTTTTAAAAATGGTGTTTTATTTTTGAATTTTATTCAACTCATCATAAAATGTTTCCAAAAATTTTATTTTAACATTTAACCTTTGAACTACCATTACCATTCATCCTAGTTATTGTCACAGTTAAACAATGTCACTCGTTCGAGCTTAATGAACTATGCTAATTATACTCAGAAGAGTGTTTTAAGTAATAAAACTTTTGCAGAATGACCCTTATGGAAAAAGAATCTGGACTTAGGAATCGATATGGTTACTGTGAACAGTTCAAATTTAAACATTCTTGGAGAAAATTTTCCGTAGGACATTTTTTTTGGCTTCAATTCGGTAAAATCAATTTTCAGGTAGAACTTTTAGTGCTCTTTCTTGTTAAATAGATGAATTTATTTTTAAACCTTTAAAAGTCGTAAAATATCTTTACGGACAATTGAATATTTTTCTCATATATGAAAACATCAATTTTGGCGATAGACAGTTGGCTAAAGTTTACTGCGGACGAATAAGAATGTAAGAAATTTGCTTAAAGCTTTTGTCATGATACTCGTTATATTATTCGATTGATTCCGCTATCATGTATGTGACTCGAAGATGAGTCTGTCACTGTGAGACGAGTCTGTGACTGGATAGAAAAGTGGTGGTCTGTCAGTTTTTTTACGAGTAAATAAAATATTTTATTTATGAAAAAAATCTATAATGCATTATAGTTACTGATTAAAAAAAAGAAAACATGTGAGCGAGGATCTAAATCTGTTGAAATGTTACGAGATGGAGGTTTACCAAACACCATTCCATGTGCCCCAGTGACCATTCCAAGCTCCATGCCATGTACCTGGCCATACACCCCAACCATGATGACCAGCCAAACCAGCACCATTAACTAATAAAGCCATTGTTTTGTTTTGAATTGTTTGGAGAAGAAAGTTTTTGATTAAAACCGATGATTTTTCAAAGATTTTTTTCTATGTTTAAATACCCAACAAACATTTATAAAAATTATAATTTTTAAAAATGAAATTGATGAATTTTGATTAGAAACCACATTAATGGAAATGTCTAAAAATGTTTGATTTTTGAAAAACTTTGTTTAATTTTTTCAGTGTTTCAAAAATTTTAATTTATCATTGAACATTTTCGAGGAATCACAATACCGTGGCAAAAATAAAAATTACCTAGGTGTTTTTTGGGGTATTTAAACATAGAAAAAAATCTTTGAAAAATCATCGGTTTTAATCAAAAACTTTCTTCTCCAAACAATTCAAAACAAAACAATGGCTTTATTAGTTAATGGTGCTGGTTGGGCTGGTCATCATGGTTGGGGTCTATGGCCAGGTACTTGGCATGGAGCTTGGAATGGTCACTGGGGCACATGGAATGGTGTTTGGTAAACCTCCATCTCGTAACATTTCAACAGATTTAGATCCTCGCTCACATGTTTTCTTTTTTTTAATCAGTAACTATAATGCATTATAGATTTTTTTTATAAATAAAATATTTTATTTCAATTATTTTTAATTTATTTATACTAGAAAATACTGAAATAAAAAATTCAATTTTTTTTCGGGAATTTTCCTTACTTCACCCTGTTTAAGCGACGATCGTTACGGAAAAAAACTTAAGAATATGTTTTTAAAAAAATTTTATTTGTTTTTAAGAAAACGAAATTTTTCTGAGTTAAGCATAGGAAAAATGAAAAAAATTAAGCTATTTAAGTTAAACTAAAAATAAGAATAAAAAAAAGAATTTAATCACAAAATATACATAATGTTTCTTTTTGTCTTACATCACAATGTTCAAAACATCCTGGGTGAAAAAATGGCCACATTTTGAACTAGTATGGCCTTTCTTTTGTTGAGTGCTTGTGTTCGCCCTTTTTCTTCACGTCCATCTCGATTGTAGGGTCATCATTTTCAGGTTTTCGATTGATTGAAAAGTCGTATTTCAAACCATCTGGATTGCATTGGGCACAAATCGTATAAGCTGTCGTTTATTTTGTTGATGCTTTTTGGATTTTTCAAACACTCTTGAGTTTAAAGAATTGAGCTTAACGGTTTCATTTTCGTGGTGGTCCAATTCAACTTGTAAAATGTTAATGTATTTTGGGTTTAGTTTAAATTCCCCTTTAGGGTTTTTTTGCACAATTAAAGCAAACAAATCGCTCCAAATTCGTCTGGTCAAAATAATTTAGAAAGACTCTGATGGATTTTCGGTTAAAATTTGTTCATTTTGGTTATCCTCCATTTTGAGTATGATCAAGTGTTAATTTAAAAATTAGTTTAGTTTTTTTAAAGAGTTTCAAGTAATTTTAAGCAAGTATATCTCATAAATTTAAAGCAAAATCTATCAATCATTGTTTTGTTAGTGATGTGAACTTTCAGTCTAAGTAAGAGACCGCAATAAGATCTATAGGATCGTATTTTAAACAAGGAAATTTCTGTTAAAAAAGTTTAAAGATTGAATGTTAATTGTCTAGTAACTATTACAATATTAATAGTTAGAATAAAAGGAACTAAAAGTCTTTTTAATTAGGTCACTCTTCAAAATAGTTTGTCTTTAGCTTCAAATAAAATTTCTTTTGTTTTTTTCCGTTTTTTCCATTTTAAAATTCTTCGTTTTTTTTCGTTTTTGTGTTTTGTGTTTTTTTCCTGTAACGAGCATGTTTAAGCGTCAAGTAAATATATTTTGGTGAATATAGAATACTAAAGAATGGTTTAGTCCTTTTTAAAAGAGAAATTAAAAGAGAAATCAAAGGTTAAAAATACTAAAACGAAGTAGATTATATGTCCCGAGACATTTTAATTCGCTTAACTGATATCGAGGAATTTAAAATATTATTTTAAATTTTATTTAATGATTCACATTTAAAAATAGAAAAAAATTTAATTGTTGGTAATTTGTTGCAAGATCCAATTATAGTAATAACTGGTTCTTGTGTAAACACCACCATCACCACAACCATAACCCCAACTGGTAATTCCGGCTAATTCCCATTTACCGTTGTTTTCAACAACCAATGGACCACCTGAATCACCTTGACAGGTATCTTTGTTGTTACCAGTTTCACCAGCACATACAGCTACATTTGTATTAACTGTTGAATATTTCTTTTTACATCTTTGATCGGTTAACAATGGCATTTCAACTTGCATTAAGTATCTTGAAGTTTGACCTCCTGATGACAATGTACCCCAACCAGTGGCCCATGAGCTTTTACCTGAAAAATCAACACTTCCATCTGGAATACAAACTGGTACTATTTCATCAGTAAAAGTCAATGGTTTCTAAAAATATAAAAAACAATTAACCCAACTTTTGAAAAAAAATTCCTTTCAGTCTTACATCTAATTTCATTAAAGCAATGTCATTTTGAAGAGTTCTATCACTGTAACTTGGATGTGAAATAACTTTGGTAACTTTTCTGTTAACAGCCCATGATTCGATATTATTTCTATCGTGATGACCAATATCAAAAGTATAATAAGTAGGATTTTCATAACCATAGACACAATGAGCTGCTGTTATAATCCATTCTGAGTTAAGAACTGAACCACCACAAATGAAACCATATGAATTAAAGTTCATTTGTACTTGCCAGCCCCAATCTTTTGGATGAGCCTTAGTACCTCCGACAACTTTGTCAGCATCAGCATATGGTCTACGGCCACATTCTGGTTGATTAATTTGTGAATCAGCTAAAGCCGAAACAACAAATAAAGCAGCTATGATTATTGATCTCATTTTTCGAATTAAATTTCAAAAGACAAAAATTATTTATTTTTATAATAAAAAAAATGGATTAGTTATGTGAAAATTTTGGTCAAAGCCATAAGTTTTTGTTTTTTTGTTATCAATTATTGTTCGCTCTTTATCTTAAGTTTTGTTTGTGTAAATCTGAAGTAACTGTAATGTGATGTTGGTAGACAAGTTTTGCATACGTAATGACTGACGATGATTTTGTTATAGCAATGTTTGGGTGTCATTATATAATTTCACATATTTCAAAAGTCATTTTCAAGAGACTAAAAATTTTTAACAAATTTCAAAATCTCATCAGGTCGATTCGGATTATATAAAAAAACATACTGTTTTATTTTAAAACGGCAAGTCGCTCTCCCATTTTCACATCCGGGCTTGGGACCGGCCAAGGCATGGTTACGACTATGCTACTGCCATCCACTTCAGTAACTGTGTGATGTTCATCATAAGCGCCACTCATCCGAGCCGAAGTTGCGAACTCGACAACCATCCAGACTAGCTTGGAACCACAAACCAATCGTATTAACCCGAAGGAAAATACTTAACTTTGTTACTAGAGCTACACCTATTGCTAAATTGGTCTGCTGTAAAACAAGTTCTTGCGCCTGTTTCCAGACTCCTATACGTTGTGATGGTCAAAGCCAGCGGCACTCCAATACGAGAAGACTCGAACGCGATCCGTAGACCCACATACCCGTAGAATGACAGCAACATCGCCGCCCTCCCATTTTCACATCCAGGCTTGGGACTGGCCACGGCATGGTTACGACGATATTTTTGAAAAAATTTAATTTACCTAAAAAAAATAAAATTAAAATTTTTTACCCTACTCCTCTGCCGTTTGCAGTCTATTGATAAGGTGCTTAACTTAAACATTTAAGAATTCATGATTGGAAAAATATATTTTGAGAGTTTTCATGCAGGAGAATTTCGATTTTTTGGTCATAAAGTGACATATCGCTCATCTTTGTGTTTTTTGCTTTTGTGTCACTTTTCGTTTACTTTTTTAACTGAAATAAAGCTAAAAATGAAAAGAGTAAAACCAAAGAATTCTGTCTTGTTTATCGTAAAAAAAAGTGGGATGAAAAATGACCCCTGGAACTAAATAAAATTTGACTAAAAAAATGCCCAGTTTTACCGTTTTCGTCCGAGAGACTTTTAGCTTTCAGGTGGTACCTCCAGATCAAAAATATATTTTTCCAATCATCAATTCTTAAATGTTTAAGTTAATCAATAGGCTACAAACGGCGGAGGAGTAGGATAAAAATTTTTGATTTTTTACCACCGTGAAAAAATGATTTTTTGGGCTTTTCGGGATCGTAGATAACAGTTCCGATGTCAAAAATGACAAATTCAGATAGCACTAAAGTTTTGAATTTCCTGGGCCTTAATAAAAAATTAAACTTATTTAACGCGAATTTTTAGAAAAAATAACTCATTGTTATATTGGTTAAATTTTGTCCTCTCGTAAACCGAATCCATGGCCCGATTGAACTGTTCGTTCATAAAGTTATATACCCAATTTTATCTATTGTACGTCAATTTTTCGGTTGTCAAATTTTGAGTTAACTGAAACAAAAACTCAGCCCTTTTGTTCGAAGAAATGCTTTCATTTTAACATCCTTGCGATGAAAAATTTGCTATAAAAAGCTATAAAATTTCCTATTGCCCTAATCATAACCATAAAGTTTTAAAAGATTTTAAACTTCTGGATGTTTCAGCCTTGACTTATCATCAAAATGTTTCAAAATAATTTCAAAAAAATACAAATAATTAAAATCACGTGAACAAGACATAATCTCTTGGGCTTTTAAATTATAAGGAAAGTTAATGAATAATGATTAATTTATAAAAAAGCGGAGTTTTTTCATTATTTATTTTGAAAAAGTTTGTGCAACGTCATTTTCTGGAAAAGTGCTGTAACAGATCAATACAAATAAATTCACCAGGGTTTAATTTGCACCCTTCAAATAACTCAAGGATCAATGAAAATACTTTTAAATTGTAGAAAATTTTACACCTTTGCAGAATATGTATAAATAATATAGGGTTGAGGAGTTAAAAAAAAAGTTACAGGTTAAAGAGTAAAGTATGGTTTTTGAGTGGTCTTCGGATCCATGGGGTCTGAAAAAATTATTTTGGACACCCTTAAAAAATTGTCTTTCATAGGTTTTCATAAGTGTAGATTACGATTTTTAGGTCGAAAATCAATTTTAAAAATCAGTGGGGACGTTTTGAATTTCCGGAACCTTATATATCTCAAGAAGTGTAAGCTGAATTTTTTTATTTTTAAGGCAAAGTTACAGAAAAATTCAAATTTTTAGCATGCGATACAGATCGGACAAGATCTTAGGTATGATTTGGAAGAATTTGAATATCTAGATGTCAATGTAGTTAAACTTTTATACACGTCAATGGTGAGACCGCTTATTGAATATGGCATAAGTGTATGGAATCCTTATTTTATTAGGGTGATAAGTGGGAATTAGAAAAATTTCAGCGTAGAGCCACAATAATGATTCCAATAACAATTAGAATACGAAGAAAGATTATCGAAAATGAATCTTATGTCACTAGATACAAGAAGAAGCAGGGGTGATTTAAAGAACTGCCACAGCCTTACGGCTTAACTCGACTTGTCGAGTCGCAGTTATTTTTACTACTACTACTACTACTATATATTCGACACAAAAAAAAACTTAATTTTTAAATTTTTAAAAAAATTCTACAAACTAACAATTTAAAATTAGCATAAAAATTTATCACATTATTTGGTCATCTTTGAGACCATCTATTATAGGTCTCATCAAATTGACGACTAAAAACCATTATATATCCTGAAAAAGGAGATAATAATATGTATTTATCTAATAATAAAATCAATATTTGTCACTCATGAAATCATGAAACAAAATTTTTTGCTGGGCTGAATCACTGTACAGGGTTCTAAGGCTTATAACACGAATCAGACTAAGCCACATGAAACCGAGACAATTCGCCTTATTTTTTTGCATTATAACCTTGAAAAAAATAATCGAATTCTAAACAGTCCTACCGGATTTTGAACAGATTACAGCCATGCTTCATCCAAATGAGTTTAATTTTATGGTATAGTAAATATATTCGACATGCAATATGTTTATCATTATGTAATCATTTTGATTATTGATGTGGAATATTATTCCTAATTTCGGTATATGGGATACTGTACGGTATTTAAAAATTTAAGAGTTATTTTAATCATGATGTTTGAATCAAATTTGATTGTATAAAAATTATTTGATCCCTAAAGATTAACGATTTGACTTAATCAAAGTAAAAAAAAAAATTTAAATTTAATTAATCACGATATATTAGTCACTACTAAGTATGCCTCTTCTCGAAAAAAAAAATAAGAGTGTAAAATAATTTCATTTTAAATCGTTCGTTTGTTAACTTTTCTTCAGTTAATGATTTTTCATAATAAATTCAAAATTTTCATAGTCAAAGTGTATGTTTAAGTGTATGCTGTGTGGATCATATAGAAAAAAAAATTCAAATAAAATTTTTTTTTTTAAGAAATTTTAATTAGATTTAATAAATGATGTCACAAAGATAGACAGCAAAAACAAAAATTTTTTATAAATGTCGAACCATATGAATTCTGTGAATGGTGATTCATTGCAACATACACCTAGTGTCAAGTCGACATTTTCGTCCAATCTAGCGGCTCTGCTTAATGATCCAAGAAAAGATCGCACCAAAAAAGCCTATTTGTTTACTAAAACATGGGGTTCCGATTTTACTGATCACATACAATTTACACACGTTAAAAATGACTTGACTATGAAACATTTTGAAAATCATTTAAATGAAAATAGTGAAGTAATTTTTTTTTTCTAAAACTAGATTTGCATTATTGATATGATCATTTTATAAATGTTTTCTTTTTTCAAGCGAATCAAAAAGCATAATCAGAATAAAAGCTCAATCGAAACGTTGAACATCAAATCATATAGATTAAGTGACTCAACTTCTCTTGATTTGGCACACATTCCTAAAGTATTGTTTTTTAATTGTTTTTTGTTTTATTACGATTAGGGGCTAGTATTTTGCTTGAGTCCTGACGCAAAAACTTATGTAACTTTTTTTTTGTCGTCTCTGTTTAGAATGCAATGTGAAAGGCCAATTTTTATGTTCACATAAGTATGTTATCAACAGCCGTCACATCGTTACAGTACAAAGCTGAAATAAGTTAACGAAAAAATAAACAAAAACAGCAAAATGTTTAAACAAAAAGAAAATAATAAACATGATCAAAATATAAACACATTCAAAATTAATAGGTAAAAACAAAAGATGAACACAATTAACGTTTTTAGAACAAAAAACATTTTTCAACATTTTCAAACATGGTGTTAACTTATTTCAGCTTTGTACAAGTAACATGCATGAACAGGATTACGATTTTGTATAGTTCAGTCTATGTAAAACGACCACACTTTCTGAATCTTTTTTATGAAATTAAATCTTTAATATACGACCTTGAAAAATCAAAAATTGTACCCTTAGTGATAAAAATAATTATTTTCATGCAAGGTGGAGTGAATTACCAGGTTCAAAATGATACCCCACCATGATCACCATTTTTATGGCATTTCTTTCTCTTTATTATGAAAACATTGAAATTGAAAATGAGCCATTTTGTAGATCTCGTTTAGAGCTTTCTTTTGGTATATTGAAAATAGTATGTGCGTCCGACTTTTATGGGGGTGTTTGAGGATCTTTAATCAAACAGAATCTGAAAAAAACACATAATGCACTTCCACCGAATTAAATGCTTTCCGTACCTGTACCGTACCGAATCGTACCCGTACCGTACCGGATCGTACTAAGAGCGTACCCGTACCAAACCATCCAACCGTACCGTACCATCTTACCATACCAGTCCACTGTACCGTACTGGAAAATAAAATTTAAAAAAAAACTTACGTCTTTCATTTTTAGTTAAAATTTTGAAATTTCAAAAAACGAACCGGTAGTACGGATCGGTACGGTATGAGGACGGGTACGCCATTAATTCGGTGGAAGTGCAGTACCTCTTAAAAAGCGCGCTAGGGTATAATTTGTTTTTGACTTGATTAAAATTAACTTTATTTTCAAAAATCAGATTCCTCGTTCCATTTATTGCAACTTGGCTTTTTTATTTTAAAGGAAAATTAAATTTTTTAACCGAAATCTTTAAAACTCTCAGAACTAGCGTAATTAAGTTCGCTGATTCAAAATTTTTTGTCAATTTTAAGCTTTGACCATTATTTCATCTACCATAAACTCAAAGGAACAACTTAAAGGTGCAATCTGTTTTCAATTGTTTTCTAGCCAATGAAGCAAAATGAAGAGCCAAAAATGGACTCAAAATAAAAAAAAATGAATAAGCCATCTATTTATAGACTTTGCTTGGTGGAGTACAAGGGGTCGCAACAAGTTACACTCATGCGTATATAGATTTCGGTTAAAAATTCAAATTTTTTTTGAAATAAAAAACGCTTGAAAGCTCTTGAAACGAGGAACCTGATTTTTGAAAAAAAAAAATTTAATCATGCTAAAAACAAATTAAACCCTTATGCGCTTTTTATAGATTTAGGGGGTATGCGTTTTTTTCAGGTACCCGTTTAATCACATTGATTAAAGTATTTCTTCTTGTTTTAGATATTTTATGATTCCAACTTTAATTTATCCGACCGTAACATATTTGAATCAATTATTTATAGCAATTCATCAAAATTAAGTCCGAGAAACAGTCAAAATCCATTTATTGACAAAAAAGCCCATGATGCTCAATCATGTAAAACAGCACTCGACAAATTTTCATTCTATTTGGACATAATCGAATCTCAAATAACAAAACAAATATCAGCTAAAGCAAATACATTTTTTAATGCAATACATTCTCAAGACGAAGTACAAGAGCATATATTAAAAACATCTGGTGAAGTTAAACAAATACGAACGAGTATTAACATAGTAAACAAAGACTCGATTATGTCGTCAATTAAGATATTACGCCTAGTTAATCTAAGAATACAGTATCAAGCTTTTTTAGAAAAACTAGAACTTTTATCGACTGTTTATCAAAATCAACGAGCTATACAAATACATTTGTCAAGCTCGGAATACAATGGCGCATTGGACATTATATCATTTAGTCAAGACATATTAAGACAAGACTTACGTTCGATACGTTCATTGCGTCACTTTGACTCTCAATTTCAAGAGATTGGCAAAGCAATTGAAAAAATGTTAAATCAAGATTTTGTCAAGTACTTAATTGGTGAGTTGAGTCGTGACTTTAGAGAAGAGTGTAAGCTTTACGACGAGGATAAATTGTATTCATTAGTGTCAAGTTTTGTGAAAATACGTTCGTACGATTTTATCGATATGAGTCGTGATGAAATAAACTTGTTCCTAAAGTCTACAATTAAATTAAATTTAGTCGAAATAATATCGAAAATGGACAATGATGATGACAGTTTTAGTTCATTAATGGAAAACGATGCGAATAATTTGAAACTAATCGATCGGGTTAAGTTGTTGAAATTTCAAGACTTTTTAGACTTGTTTCATGTTGTTTTGAGTAATTTTAGAGTTGTTATATGTCGAATACAGGTAGAGTATCCCCAAGTACTTGGAAATTTAAAGTGTCTTGATTAATTTTTTTGTTTCATAAGTTAATTGTTTGTTTTATGGTTGAAATTTTTAATGAGACTAAACCGAGCCAAAAAACAAAGTAAATTTAAACTTTAAAAATTAAAAAATAAACATTTTATGAATTAAATTTTTAAGTGTCAAAAGCAAAGATGTTGTCGGGCAAAATGGTTGGTTCAAAGTTGAAGATAAACTAAATGACTTGCTCGTAAAGTCAATTGATTATGTCCAGGATATTCTGATCAATATTTTAGATGCAAAATTCAAGGTAATGAAAAATCTTAAAATAGATTCATAATCATTAATTGGTTGAGTTCTGAAAACATTCATCCAGGTGTAACTTTTACACAGTGGTAAAAATTAGTTAAATATGAGGTAGAGTAAACGAAGCGCTACATAATGATACAATATTTAGACTCCTAATGAAGTAATTTGGCTAAGAAAATTGACTTTTGTCAATTTCCAGTCGTAAAGATCCCTTATACATCACACATAGTTGTTGTATACACGTCCCATTTTTATATACCATTCAAAAGCTCTCGACGAGATCTATTTAGTGGTACGTTTTTTTTTTCAACTGGAATGCCAAGCTATAGAGATACAAATCGACAATGAAAAATGGCTTTTTGTAAGGAAAAACTCATTTCAGACACTAAAACATTATTGTATCAAAGGTTAAACTACCTAAGTATAGAAAAGAATTGTAGCCTAGCATTCCAGCTAAAAAAAACCTACGTCTAAGTTAATCTCGTCGAAAGCTTTAAATTGGTATATAAAAATGGGATTGTTTACAATAACTATGGTCGGTGTATGAGGGATCTTTAAGACTGGCAATTGAAAAAGTCAACTTTCTTAGCCAAATTACTTCTAAATTTTTAATGTCACGTGTTGTAAAAGTTACACCCGAGTGTAAATTATATCTAGACCTATATGTGTATACATATAATGTCTGGGTGCTTTAATCAAAAATTTAAGAACTTATGCTAAAGGCTGAACGCTAATATTAATAGTTTTTGTCCTTAATTTACGGCCGGACTGTCTAAAACACAGACTCACGACCCAAATATTTTTAAAAACAGACCTGGGCTCAAGATGATTTTCGTATTTCTTTTGCCATTTTTGCCCTTTAAGACTGTTAATAGGGAACAAGCAATCAAAATAAACCACCGAAATTTGCCGAATCTTGCCCTTTCTGGTTTACAAAAAACTGACCAGCTTCCCAATTGAGGAGTATGCTCCATTTACGTTATTCAATCCAAAATCCTCGGGTGTCCTCGGTATTTTGGTTTTGGAAAAAATGAGATAGACCCATCATTCAAAAGAAAAATTCACAATGAATAAAATGATATATAGATCATAATATTATTGTGTTCTATTCTCCAACGAAACCCTTTTAAACCTCTAAATTTAACATTAAGATTCAATTACAGTCGCCGCTCGTTTATATCACCCTCTTGGTTTTGTTAAAATAGTGTGGTGTAATTGATTGGGATATAACTAGATTAATTTGTTGTACTATACTGTATTGAATGGGAAATGATTGTAGTGGGATATAAGTGAATTGTGACATAATGATGACGAGCGGCGACTGTATTTACAGTTTTATATAAAAGTTTCTGGGTCTACTGAAGACTAAGGCTATATATAAAGGCTTAAAATTGGCAAACTGAAGTTTTTTTCAATTCGCTCTATTCGCTCAATTCAAATTACAAGAGACTATTGAGTGAAAAAATTTAAAATTTAAAATTTTAAAATTTTAAAATTTAGTTGAATTAAGCGAATTGAAAAATACTTCAGTTTGCCCTTAAAATTTGGTTTTGTTCAATTTATGCGGAAAAAAAATTGTGCTCATTTTTTTTTAAAATCGAAAATGGCAACTGAATCGGAAAAAATGAATAACTGAATTTTGTATTTTTAAAGGGTCACAACATGGAAAAAATAAGCAGTCAAAACTTTTGTTCATTTTCAAATTTAATCGATAACTTTATAACCGAAATTGATAAAATATCAAAAAATAAAACAGCTACACTTCGTTCATGGTCACAAAATCAATCAAATAAATTCTTAAACAAATTTCATTCGGAGCGTAAAGATAAACTAACTCTAGCAATTGATAGTGAATCTTTTAAAATATCCGATGTATCAAATGATTTTGAGCTTCTGCTAGACAATTTAATCAAAAATATTTACAATAATCCGATTAATTTTTCGTACAGTATTTCAAATGACGGCTCGTCAAGTTCTCTTTATATAAACAATGAAAAATACATTTTTTTTGGCGTAGTTGTTGTTCTTTTTAGACTAATTTTAGAATACATTCAAACCGAAAACGATATCCCAAATTCAACTTTTGATGTAATGACACGACTCATTGAACTGTTTACAATTTTTAATATCAAAATATTCAAAATGATTCTTGGCGCGGGTGCAATCGAAATGGGTCTTTTAAAAATCATAACATTCAAAACATTAGCAATCACTCTAAGATCTTTGGAATTGGTAGCTCAATTTTTGCCTCTTACAAGAGAATACTTTTTGAGTAAGCCAATTGAAAAAAAATCAAATCCTGAACGACAATTTAACAAAATTGTATCCGACTATCATGAACACATAAATCAATTGAATAACAAATTAATATTTATGGTAGACGATATATTTCGTGAATGCATATCTACATATGAAGTGAAAGCGCCTGTGCCATCGCAGTGTTTTCGATCGATATGTTCACAAATAGAAAAAGTTCATCAAATTTTAATTGATATTATGTCACAAACAAGTCTTGTTAAATTATTTACTGAAATACATGAAAAATTTAAGTTTAGACTGAAGCAAAGATTGTTAGAGCTTAATATTTCGAATGATGGTGGACCAATGCATGCGTAAGATACATTTATTTAATACATTTCTAGCGAACCCTCACCAAGTGACTTATGTCCAAAGGTACGGTGCTCACTAGAAGTGCAGTTCCTGTAAAAAAGAATTTTTATATAATTTTTTTATTTTTTATAAGAATGATATTTCAAGATATGACATTTTATATAAAACAATTTAAAAGTCTTAAAGGTCTTAATGGAATTTCAATTAATTCGATGGAAATTTGGAATTGACGTATTTTTTTTTTTGTTTTTTTCTTTTTAAAAAAAATTTTCTTTTTTTTTTTATATTTTTTTATTAAAAGTTTATATTTATTAAAAAAAAAATAAAAATTTTATTGATTCTTAATCGTTCTGAAATGATTTTATTTGTGTGTTTGAAAATGTTTCAAAAAAACATCTAAACGAACATCTGCTAAGGAGATCGAGAGAGCATGAAAAAACTCGTAAGCCAGGCTATGGTCTCTTTTAAAAGTCAATAGCTTTGCCCAAAATATTATAATGCATTTGCTACCACTTAAAATCACGCTTTATCTAGAAATCCTAACGCATTTCGAACATATTGTAAATTTAGTAGTCAAGTTTAATAGCCGTAGGCAAGTTTAATAGCCGAAAGAAAATCTTTCAGCGACAGAGACTAAGACTCAATGATAAGGAAAATCAAAATTCATCAAAATAACTTCTAGAGGGTATTTTCAAGTAGAGTCAAATCACACTTTTATCACTATATACTGTTGTCAGAATTATTCTTAAATGACGAGCAAACGAGGTGATGCAGCTGCAAGGGTATTACAGCTGTGATTTCAATGCAAACTTCTCTTTTTTCAGAACCAGGAAAATGTTTGATCCAAAAGCTAGTGATTTATTTGACTTCGATGTTATATTTGGTAAGCTTAATAAACTTGAAGCTAATAAAACAATTGGTCCAGATAAAGTCCACGGAAAAGTTTTAAAGATGACAGCTAGAGCTGTAACTATCCCTTTAATCTTAATTTTTAGAAAGTCGTTCGAAAGTGGCAAAGTTCCATCCCATTGGAAGAAGGCAAATGTTACACCATTATTTAAATCCGGAAGTAGAATGTCGGCAAATAACTTTCGCCCGGTGTCGTTGACTAGTGTTGTTTGTAAGATCTTCGAAAGTATTCTAAAAGATGCTATGCTTAATCATTTGTTAGAGAATAACTTGATCTCGGAGTCCCAACGGTTTTTTACCATCAAGATCATGTGCAACATACCTCATTGAGACAATCGATATTATCAGCTTTGCGTTAGTCAAAAACCTTCCGGTCGACATTGCTTATGCGGATTTTGCAAAGGCCTTTGATAAAGTATCACATGAAAAGCTCCTACACAAGCTCAGAGCGTATGGTTTTGGAGAAAATATAATTAACTGGATCAAGTCTTTTTTGTCAGAACGTACACAGAGAGTTGTATGTTCCGAATGGGCTCCAGTTTACACTGGTGTACCTCAGGGTTCAGTCCTTGGTCCATTGCTATTTATTGTATATATAAATGATTTATTTGAGTTGATTAGAAATAGTTGTAAAGCTTACGCCGACGATACGAAAATAATCGGGACAATCCAAAACTTTTTATCGCATCATAACCTTCAATTTGACATAGATACGATATCAAACTGGTCGAAGTTATGGTCTACTGAGCTAAATAGTGAAAAATTTAAGGTTGTTCATTTTGGAGGTAAAAATACTCGTTTTGATTACGATATACAGTCATCGGATGGGGAAAGAAAATTATTGGCCAAGTCGAGTTGTGAGAAAGATCTAGGTATTTTTATAAAGGACAATCTCAAATGGGACACACAAATTAAAGCCTGAACAAACAGAGCAAATTTGATGTTAGCTTTAATAAGAAAGGGTTTTAAATACTTAGACATTAGTACGGCAAACCTGCTATATAAATTATTGGTTAGGCCTCATCTTGAATTTGCAATCAGTTCTTGGTGTCCTTTCCTTGAGAAAGATAAAAACGAATTGGAAAAGGTTCAAAGACGAGCAACACGACTGGTACCAGAGTTGCGGAAATACGAGTATTCCGAGCGCTTAAAAAGACTTAAACTGACAAATTTATCCGTACGTTGAATGCGTGGTGATCTTATTCAGATGTACAAGATTAAGCATGGCTATGAGAGAGTGAATTTTGTAAACGGATTCAAATCTGTTCCAAATAATAAGCCAGATGGTCGGGTTTACAATTTAAGAAGTAACAGTCATACATTAGAACGCGAGATCGTTAGAAGCTGCAATTGGAGGCACTACTTTTTGACAAACAGAGTGACAACATGGTGGAACAAACTATCAAACGAAACAATTAACTCGCCGAATGTTAATGTTTTTAAATCAAAAATCCTTGTCTAAACCAAGCATCATTTCAAATTTCTATTAGTTCTCCTATGAGCAATAACAGAGGATTTGAATCCTCCCAGTCGGACTTTAAAGTTTGAGATTAGGGAAGGGCCGGCGCTACATGCAGGCTAAATGTGCTATAGGACCTCCTAATTTAAAAAAAAAAGTTCGCTTAAAATTTTGAATTCTTTTTATATTTTCACAAGATCATACTTTATTCTGATCAGCGTTCTTGACACTAGTCTTTGATCGAACTCAGAACCTTTTAAATCTTCAATTCGCTTTCTCGTCCTTCAGTTTTTTTAATAGACTACGGACCCAAAAACTCAATTGAATTATTTTTTGCATCTGAGTCCTTCCTCTTTTTTCCAAACAAGGCGATAAAAAGGTGTAATATTTGAACATTAGCGAAGACATTAATCATGGCGGTAATTGGTCTGAAAGCCAAAAGGCTCTTTTTAATGTAAGGACACGTATACGCTCGTTTAATCGATCGGCATTGGAAAGAAGTTTAATTTTATCTTTATAGAAACTCCCTTCATTTTCTACAAGTTAGAGAGTCGAATTTATTTTTAAGATTTTGGAAAAAATTTGCAAAATATCGCCAAAAAAAAACATTTTAAAAGTTGGAAGACAGGCTCAATTACTGTAATACACGGTTCCGAAAACGTAAGATTACCATGTTTTTTCTAGAAAATAAAAAATTTCTTCAACCTCCAAATTAATGAACTTTCAATAATTTTTAATAAAGAATATTATAACACAGAGACTACCATAACAATTCAAAGTTCAAGTTTTTTTTTTAAAATAATGGAACGAGACTCTTGAGAAAGAATTTTAATTAGCAACAAAATGTCCAATCACGAGTCAATGTTTATTTAACTTTATTGTTATAGAGCATTTGTTTTATAATAAAAAAGTATTTTTTTTCCCAAATGTCGATGACTACTAAAACAAACATAAACTCGAAAACAAAAAAAGTTCATGGGTTATATGTTATACTTTAAACTCACGATAATAATAAAAATAATAATTTCATAGTCCAAGTTAATCTCACTTATACATATATTTATAGTAAATATTTGATAAATTTAATCCAACAAAAATAGTAATCCCTTTTGGGATGAACTTGATTAGATATCTTATTTACAAACAGTTACTAATCTTAATGAATTCATAACATTATTTTGTTGTTGTTGTTGTTGAGTTGAACTTTTGTGTTCAATTTACGGTCCAAAGCGGTTAGTTTAATAAATTTGGCAACCATGGCAACTAATTAAAAGAACAAAAAAACTAGATCAACGACTCAAACTCAAATATTAAAAGAAAAAAAAATAACAATTTCGCACTAATAAGGTGATTCATAACAAAATACCAAGACTTTTGATAGCGAATCGAGGTTAAAAAATATTTATACTCTCTCTCTCTCTTTCTCTTCTATTTATTTTTATTAATTCCAACTAATCAAATTTTGTGTGTTGCTCTTATCGACCAAATAGAAACTCATTTTTGTTTTGTTTTGTTGTTGTGTTGATTAGAAATTTCTTTTTTTTTTTTAAGTATAAAAATGATTTTCTTTTTGGCTAAAGCTAAAAGTTTATAAAAATTTCTCTTTTTTTTTTTGTTCATTCGAAAGAAAATTTTTTGTTTTCGATTTGAATACAAATTTTTGCAATAGGTTTCTTTTTTTAGTCGAGAGACCAAAAAAAAAAAGCTTAAAGCGATGAAGATTTACAAGGAGTATATTCGAAGAGTGGATTATGATTTATAAGTGTTTGAAGTTTCTTTTTTTTTACATAACTTGTAGTTTTTAGTTTTTTCTTTCGAATGTAAGAGAAATCTCTAGTTAATTTTTTTGAAATTTAATAAAGCTTAAAATTTGATTTTTCATCGTCAAAAAAAATCAAATAAAAAAAAAGAGCTTAAAAAACGAACTCGAATAATCGATTATTTACGTTTATCATTAATTGTTTTAACCTAATTTATTTTGTTTAGACATCTTTTGTTATTCCATTTGATACCATACAAAAATGAGAGAAATTGTACACATTCAAGCTGGTCAATGGTAAATATCTTCTTTACGAAGCAAAAGTTGAATGTCAAGAGTCCTCTTTTTTGGAGACATTCATTCAAGTTTAGCTAGTTTCAACTTAAATTTGGTAATAAAATTGATTTATTTTTTAAAGCGGTAACCAAATTGGTGCCAAATTTTGGGAAGTAATTGCCGATGAGCACGGTATTGACCCCACAGGTACATATCATGGAGATTCAGATTTACAATTAGAAAGAATCAATGTTTATTTCAATGAGGCCACTGGTGGAAAATATGTACCACGTGCCGTACTAGTCGATTTAGAACCAGGTACCATGGATTCAGTTCGTTCTGGTCCATTTGGTCAAATATTTAGACCAGACAATTTTGTGTTTGGTCAATCAGGTGCTGGTAACAATTGGGCCAAAGGTCACTATACCGAAGGTGCTGAATTGGTCGACTCTGTTTTGGACGTTGTTAGAAAAGAGGCCGAATCATGTGATTGTTTACAAGGTTTTCAATTGACACATTCATTGGGTGGTGGTACTGGTTCTGGTATGGGTACTTTGTTAATCTCAAAAATTCGTGAAGAATACCCAGATCGTATTATGAACACATTTTCAGTTGTACCATCGCCAAAAGTATCCGACACTGTAGTTGAACCATACAATGCCACATTGTCCGTACATCAATTGGTCGAAAACACCGACGAAACATATTGTATTGATAACGAAGCTTTGTACGACATTTGCTTCCGTACATTAAAATTGACCACACCAACATATGGTGATTTGAATCACTTGGTATCTGCCACAATGTCTGGTGTAACTACTTGTTTGAGATTTCCAGGTCAATTGAATGCTGATTTGAGAAAATTAGCTGTAAACATGGTACCATTTCCACGTCTTCACTTTTTCATGCCTGGTTTTGCTCCATTAACATCACGTGGATCACAACAATACCGTGCTCTAACTGTACCTGAATTGACACAACAAATGTTCGATGCCAAAAACATGATGGCTGCTTGTGATCCACGTCACGGTAGATATTTGACTGTAGCTGCCATTTTCCGTGGTCGCATGTCAATGAAAGAAGTAGACGAACAAATGTTGAATGTACAAAACAAAAATTCATCATACTTTGTCGAATGGATTCCAAATAATGTTAAAACAGCTGTGTGTGATATTCCACCAAGAGGCTTAAAAATGAGCGCTACATTTATTGGCAACTCAACTGCCATTCAAGAGCTTTTCAAACGTGTTAGTGAACAATTTACTGCTATGTTTAGAAGAAAGGCTTTCTTGCATTGGTACACTGGTGAGGGTATGGATGAAATGGAATTTACTGAAGCCGAATCAAACATGAACGATCTTGTTTCGGAATATCAACAATATCAAGATGCCACCGCTGACGAAGAAGGCGAGACTGGTGAAGAAGAAGGCGAAGCTGAACACGCTTAAGATACACACATACGCGAATCAATTTTTTTACAAAATTAACTCTACGCATTTCACAAACAAAGCTAAAAAACTAAAATCTGAGCGTTATTCAATTTTTTATAAAAAAAAATTTAAAAAAATTTCTTTTATCTCAAAAATCAAAATTACATCATTCGAGTTTTCAAAATTTTTTTATTTTAAATTTTCATCGAAAGAATGATTCTATAAATAAATTTTCAAAGATTTTTTGTTATCTTTATTAATCTTAATTTTTTTTTATATTCAAAGATTTTTGAATCTTTAACTAAATGAATTTAATTTTTTTTTTAAATTCAATTTTTTTTTTTGTTATACAAAAAAAAAGTTTTATAATCAACGACGAATGATTCTTGATGAAACATCTTCAAGAAAAATTTTATAAAAATTGAAAATAAAATAAATTTTAACATCAATTTAAGTTTTTTTTTTTAATTTTCGCTCATTTAAAACATTTTTGTTCATCATCTCGATTGAACAAAACCCACTTTTTTACCCCCTCCGAATCTTCATCAATTTAGTCCCTAATATTTTTAATCTAAAAGCATGAGAATGATTAGTGATGGCGATTGATCACGAAAAATGGTGATCGCGGATTGATCATGTTCATGATCACCGATTATCTGATCATCTTTTAGATCATGATCATAATTTTGGATCATGATCAGATCATTGATCCAACTCCAGATCGATCGTTCGATCAACATTATTTAATAACAAAACGAGCTTTTTTTGCACTTTGAATGATTTTAGATATGATTTTAAGATAGCTGTAGAGCAATCGTCAATGAGGGACTGATTTCTCAGCTGAGATCCAAAAAGATCTGCTGAACATAAAATTATCCTTAAACGCGGGGAGAGGGTCCCTCCACTTTTGGTCTTTTAGAACTTTTTGGTCTTTTTGCACCTTAACTTTTTCTTGACTCTACCCCTTTCAAAATCTAATAATCTTTGTTTTCGAGTTTTTTCACTTCACTGCTAACTAAATAAATTACAGAAAGTCTCTAGCGGATCGCAAACGGATTCTAATATGCATGGATTTGGATTGCAAAAAGTTCTAAAAGATGAGGTTCCTATCCCACTATCCAACACAATTTTTACATAAAAATAACATTTTCTCTAACAGATCTCAGTTGAGATTTTAAGCTCTGCTTGGCGATAGGTGAAGTAGGGTTGTTAATCGAAGATCGATTAAAAAGAAAATCGTAACTCAAAAAAATAAATGCGTAGTTTCTGTAGATTCGTTTTATGGAAAAAAACAGAATAATTTTAGTTCGCTTATACCCCATCCTCAAAGATGAGCTAAAAGTTTTTGAGCTTTATCCTTTTGTGCCTAAATACTTATCAACTTTCTTACAAAATTGCATAATTTTACACATTTTCTTAAAGGTCATAATCCCAGCTACAAAACTGTGTTTTTGGTTTCCTGGAAATTTTTGACCGAGATAGTGCCGCGGAAACGGAAAATTTCATGTCTTTTTTCAGTTTTTTTGTATCTAGTCCCTTAAATTCGTAACCCTCATGTAGGAAAACTCTAGAAAACATACATAATTATTGAATAAAAAAATTCTTTCGATTTTTCAAAAAATTACCTTTTTTGAACTATTTTCGGCACCCACAATCGAATATTTAAAAAAAATGTTCTTTATAAAGGGCTGGATTCTAGGATTTTCCTACATGAGGATTACGAATTTATGGTCAGAAATATAAAAATCGATCATCTTTGTGATTTTTATTTTATTTTTTCTGCTTCGATTATACAAAAATTAGAAATAAATTGAATAAAGTGACAAGAAATGTTATATTCTCCGCTTTTAAAACAAAATTTCTTTTTTCCGATCATGATCCAAAATCTCGATCACGATCTGATCATGATCCAAAATCTCGATCACGATGATCACCAAAAAGATCATGATCCAAAAATTTGATCGATCGCCATCACTAAGAATGATATCTGATTCGATTCTTTGACAACTTTAAGTGCCATTCGCTTAGATGTTTTTGATTATCACCCTTTCGAAAATAAAAAAAATAAAAATGGTTGAATTGTACTGCAGTGACATATGGTAAAACAGCCTAACCCAATTAACCCATTTAGAAAAAAAATAAAGTAAATTGTGTTTTTTTAATAACTTCTTTGAAATTTTATTCCAATTTTTTTTGTAAGATTGTCGTAACAAAGCATTACGACAATCTTAACGGAAAAGAACTGACGAGTCTAAAAAGAAATTTAACGAAAAAAAAAACGTTTAAAAATTGAGTTGAAATCTTTTCCAAAAACGAATAGAACAAAAAGCTCAATTTTCAATACAGTCGTCACAATGGAATTCTAAACCTTTCTTTTTTTTAAAACTTCGGAAAACCTTCAAAACATATCCAATTTGAGCAGCTCTCGCAGGTTAACCAATTATCCTTGTTCTCTTTATCTTCACTCAATGCAGTTTCACAATCATTCCAGGCTAATTCTTCATGATTTTTGACTGGTTTGTCATTTCCACCAGGCGTTAACTTGCTATTTGGATTTTTCCGAGGTCTGACCCTCTTTTTTTTCTCTTTTACCTCACTTTTTTTCTCTACTTGTTCTCTTAAACGACTAAGACAGGCTTTTTTGTTGAAAGTTTCAAGTATTCATAAAAAAAATAGCCTTATTGCATATTCTTTTTCCTTAGTCTAATTAGGTTAAATAGATTAATTTTTTGGAAAAATGGGTGAGATTTTTGGGTATTTGGGTGATACCGATTTAACCTTTTTACGTTTTTTGTTTATTAAAACATTGAAAAAATTATTAAAAAACCAAAAACTTTCTTTATTAGTTAATGGTGCTGGTTGGGCTGGTCATCATGGTTGGGGTGTATGGCCAGGTACATGGCATGGAGCTTGGAATGGTCACTGGGGCACATTGAATGGTGTTTGGTAGACCTCCAAATCGTAACATTTCAAAAGATTAAGTCGGTAAAAAAAAGTTAAATCAATGGAAAAAGATGATTGGAATTCGAATGTAAAGTCTAAAACGGCAACATGAAGTTTTGTACGGTTGTACTGTACGGTTCCAGTACTATTTGATAGGTAAATGCTACGAAAAAAAGAAGCATATTACCGAATTCCTCAGAATTTTTTACACTTAATCGAACTGTTGAATCACCACTCAAAAATTGACCCCTTATTTAACTATCTTTTGTAATTTTGAATTTCTCACTTAGGAACCGGAACTATTAAAGGATCATTTATAACTTTTTTTAGGAGTACGATTCGTTGTACATTATCAGTTTTACCGTATTACCTCAAATACAAGTAACCACAAATAGAAGAAAGTTGCTTTTATTTGAGTTAAAATTTTCCTTTTATTTGAGTTATTTTTTTTCTAAAAAAGTGTCTCGTTTAAAAGAAACGAAACACTTTTTTGAATGAATAAATAATGATAAAAAGCTTCAAAAACATGATTTTTTGTTTCAAATAAAAGAAAAACTTAGAAAAAAATTTCTTTTATTTGAGTCACTTTTTTGGACTTTTAAATTTTCGAATAGAAGAAATTCTTTGATGACCGAACTGTCTTTTATTTGAGGTAATACGGTAATTTGTACACTCTGTACACTAGTAAAATTATGTAATAATAAAGGCAAATAAAAGATCAGTGAATAGTAAAATTTTGTACGATTCTATTTTTAATGGAATAATTTTTAATTTTAACAAAAAAACCAAAATAAAATATTAAAATTTTATTTAGAAATGTAAAAAACAAAGATAAATGACCTAACGCAAGGCTTCAGAAGGAATCCAATCGAATCATCCATCTTGAATTTTCTATTTACAAGAACTAAGCAATTTGGCTATTAAAAATCTTACTTACTGCATTTTTAAAAAATTTTTTGAATTTATCGACTCTAATGATTGAGGGAATCTACTTCAGTAATGGTGAATCAACAGCAAATTATGACTGTATTGGTGTAATTTATGACTATTTTGTGAGTATAATGCTAGCTCTTTAATTTTGTCATCAAAATAGAATATTTAAATTATCAGAAAAATTTAAACAGAAGGAACTGCTTATGAATTCTAATAGGAAGTTTTATGAAGAGGATTCATTTCAAAAGTGTAAAAAAGAACAAAGTATTACAATCAGTTTTAATGATGATTTGTCGCCTTAATGGCTAGTTTTTGAGACATGTAATAGTGAAATTGATATAAGTTTAATCTCTAAAGAGATGCTAGATGCGGCCAAAAACAATTCAAACTAAAATGTATTTACATTTAAAAAAAAGGATATTGATATGTCTGATATTATTTTTTATGCTCAGTGATAAAAGAAAAAAAATCTTTTATTGGGAACCTAAGTTGTGCCATTTGCAATCGTTTAATTAAATAAGAATTCAAGAAAAAGATATTTTGAAACCACACCAAAATTTATTATTCATTCTTTTTCCTTTAGTACGATAAGTTTTTTAAGTAATTTTTTATTTAAAAGTACGTTTAAATGGTTATTTCTGTTTAAATACTTAAATTTTGTGTTAAGTTTTGAACCGTACTTTTTTGTACGATTCGATTTTTACTAAGAGTAAAAAAAAATTGCGAAAATTGCTTTTGTACAAGGTGTACAAATTCAAGAGAAACGCTTTGAATAAATCGTACCGACTAAAATACTATGACTCCTAGCTTTTTGAAAATGTGCAAGTTTTGGATCTGTTAAGCACTGTACAACTTGTTTAACCTAAAAGAATTCTAAAAATTTTTTTGTACACTATGTACATTAATTTGTACACCTCCTGTCAAAATTTCAGATCAAAAAGTTTATCAGAAGTGAATCATACAATCGTACAAAACTTCAGGTTGCCGTCTAAAACTCGAAAAATTGATTATTAGATCTATTTTTAAGGCCTTAGTGTAACCTAATATTTTTAGAATAGAAATTTTAAGAACTTAGTTTTGCAACCATGTTGAAGAATTTTTTAAAAAATCGTTCCTAATTTTTGTATTGATTTCTAAATGAAAGTGCCTTTTCTCAGAACTTGCTCAAAAGGATACAAAAATTCAAATGGATCCATATTTTTTAAGTAATTTCATTTTTGGGGATATAATTTTTTTTTATTTTAAATCCTTTGCTCGGTTTTGCACTAGGAATATAGTAATAGAAATTTAAAGGGATTCTTACATAATATTATGAATCATAATATCATGTTAGGATCCCTAAACTTTTTGAAAACAATATTATACGCCTAAATATTTGTTTTTAAATATAGTGTACAATACTGGCTTATCACGAAGGGAAAAAATGAACGTTCACGAGCATTCATGAACATTCACGAGCATTCATGAACATTCACGAACATTCATGAACATTCACGAACGTTCATGATATGCTAATAAAAAATTGAAGAAAATTTTAAAACAAGTTTAATGGTTAATTTGGACCCAAAAAAATTATCATCCCGAAGCCCAATCTATTTGAAAAGAGTTCAAAACTACGGTTGGTCGACCGGTTTTCTTCAAAAATTTGTTTTATTTAATTTATGTTTTCATATGATGGTATTTTCCTTATTAATCGCATACCAGATTGTAGGAAATTAAATTCTCTATCTTTTGGTTTGTAGATTATGCATTTGTTCTCCTAATTGGGCCTTAAGTTTGAAATTTACCGTTTTTTTAATCGAATTTTTTTAAGGGAAAATTGCTATGTAATCAATGAAAATAAATTTTGTAGATTGTATACAAAAATTATTTTAAATTATTCAAAATATCTCAACGGCATTTAAATTCTTACAAAATAAGCTTAAAATAAACTTTATCTTTATCTTATTTACAGTCGAACCTCTTTTATCCGGCCAAATCGGCAGGAAAAAATTTTGCCGGTTAATCGAAATTGCCGAATTAGCACAGGCCGGATTAGAGAGGTCAACTGTATATTGGTTCGAACAAGTGAAAAAAGGTTCGAAATACTAAGTTGTTTAGTTAATGTTTCTCTTACAGTCTACTTACAGGTGATTAAGCGGTGGTCTTAAAGTGATTCACTAGATTTTTTTTCAAAAAATCTTTTGTCGAACGATTTATGTGTTTGGAATCGTTATCGATTAATTAATAGTCTATGATTGTGAGGGGATTATTTTTTAATAAAAGAAAGAAGCTTTATTTCAATTATCCCTTGAAGTCCTAGGTCTAATTTTCCTTCGAAAAAAACGCACCCTGTTTTGATATACCGGGTAAAACGTGACATTAAAGTAAATATTCAATTAAAAATAAAGTCTCAAATGAAGACTATTTATAGTACCTTTAGATTATGTCAAACAGACACAAATACGATAAAGTTTATTTTAAGCTTATTTTGTAAGGATTTAAATGCCGTTGAGTTACTTTGGAACAATTTAAAATTATATTTTTATACAATTAAAACAAAAAAGACCATCTACAACATTTTCTAGAACAAACAGTACTTTTGAAAGGACTGCCGATAGGTCTTTAAGAATAAAAATATTAAGTTTTGAACTCTTTTCAAATAGATTGGGCTTCGGGGTTATAATTTTTTTGGGTCCAAATTAACCATTAAACTTGTTTTAAAATTTTCTTCAATTTTTTATTAGCTTATCATGAACGTTCGTGAATGTTCATGAATGTTAAAAAATTTTATGAAACTCAAAAAATTTTAACAAAATCAAATTTTAACAGAATCGAATTGATTCAACATGGAATAGGCTTTCGTTAGGAATTCTTATTTAGTCTTGAATACTGAATCAATCAATCAATCAAGCAGCGCACTTTAGTGCGCTGCTATAATATGTTTTCTAAAATTAAAGTGCGCATTATATTAGATTATTGAGACTAGAAATATACGAAAATACGTTCGGCACCAATTTAGAAAGATCTTAACGAGCAGATTCCAAAAATATAATTGTTCGTTTCATAAAATATATTTATAGTACAAAAATATTGATATATATTAAAACAAAATAATTTTTTTGTTTTTTTAATTTTTATCGCATTTTTTGTTCAATATATTCAAATATATTCAAATATATACTAATTGTATCGCATAAAATCAGATAGACTAAATTTTTACCTTCAAGATGATACGCTCACTTATATCACTTCCTTTATAATGAATAATTTATTACCTGAAAACTATGATAAATCTTTTATTAAAATTTACTAGCCCAATTAAATTACCGAAAATATTTGTTTTTTAACGCTGCACTAAAATTCAAACATACACTTTTAGAGCAGGCACCTGTTACCATCGATCCCATGTTCGATTTGCAGTGCCTGCCTTAAAAATGGTAACTTTCAAAAACTATTTTACTTTTTTTACATTAGCGCATAGAAAAACCTTAACAGATTTAAAGTTAAAAAAAACACCATTAAATAGGATTTTTTTTTCTCTTCACGGTCCATATTTTTTTGTACAGAAACAAACATTAAATAATTTAAAAAAATGGATAAACAAAAAAGTCTAATTTTACAGAATAAAAAATAAACCCACAAAAAACCTTTTTGAAAAAACAATAAGTCAAAAATTTTACTATTTAAGTATTAATACTTTATTTAAGTATTTATAGTAAAGAGTTCTTGGGGGTTAATTGGCGAGCTACAAGTATTACGAGCGTGAGGTCCATGGTTCGAATCCTACCGCTGTCAAATATTTTTAAAAATTTTATGGACTCCGCTCCGTAGCAACATCCAGTTCAGCAAGCTCTTTTATAAATTATGTTAAAATTTTCAAATTTGAGAATTAAAAACAAAAATTAAACTTAACAAAGTTTAAACTAAAACATTAAAACTTATAAAAAAAAAACTAATGACAGCCGGATTCGAACCAACTACTTAAAAAAACATCTTTCGCTCAGTGAGCAAAGACGTACAAAGAAATACACAAAAAAAGTAAAATAGTTTTTGAAAGTTACCAAATGTATTTTCAAGATTTAACAATGCACCATATCCAATCCAAATAATTTGGTTTGGTGCTGCTCTAATTTTCAAATATAAGGAATTTTTTAACAAAATAAAATATTAATTTTTAATTAATTTTTTTATTTTATCAATTTTTCTTTATTTTAATTTTAGTGACGCAACAATTTTTGAAAAATAGATAAATATCTTTCATTTTTTTGATTATTTTTCTAATTTTTTTGGACATGGTGCTTTGTTAAACCTTGAAAATACATGTTTAAAGCAGGCACTGCTAATCGAACACACTATAAAATGGGATAGATGGTAACATGTACCTGCTCAATAAGTGTATATTTACTTATTGAAAAGGTGAAAAACTAGGTAAAAGTGTCTAACTCTATTAGACAAAGTCCATATAATATGTTTTAAAGTAAAAGACCGAAATTTAAAAAACTAGTTTATAACTAATAAAACATATTATCCGATCGCTTTAATATGTAGAACTTTCATAATTAAAATTTCAATCTACCTAAAAGCACTGATAAACAAAAATTGATAAAATAATTGAATGATATTTTTGAAGTTTAAATGCTCTCCACTTGAAGAATAATAAATTAAAATAAATACCGTCAACTCTTGCCTATAATTATAATGTCGAGTGATCGGGAATTCCCATTCATCTCCATTTGAATTATAGGCAAAGTTTACGGAATGAAAATGCGATTGCGTAAATGTTAAATTGTTTGTGTCTGATAAATTGTGTTTTATTACCGTAAACCTTTGCCCACTACTCTAAGAACAAAGCCCAAATTTGACTTTGTTCTATATGGAACTAATACCATCTAAACCATGTTATAACAATTTTTTTAATTTTATTTAGAACAAACCTCAAAATATGACTTTACACTAAGAGTAAGCGCGAAAGTTCGCTTTTATTCTAAGAAGATCTTTGAATGTGTTCTGGAATATACTTAGAGAATTCTGGAACTAATTTTGAAAATAAAAAAAAGTGATAAAATAAAATACAGTTTTTAAAATATTATCTTTTTGTTGTAGTCGTTTTCAACCCTAAAGCGATTTGGGATTGAGAAAAGTACCGACAACCCAACCAAACTCAATCCCAAATAATTTAGGGTTGAAAACGACTACAACAAAAAAATAAAGTAGTAAAAGGCTCCCTCTTGACGAAAATAGTAAAATAATTAGACAAAAGTATCGATATTATTTTAAAAACTGTATTTTATGCATTGACTTTATGTATTTAATATATTTTTTAATCACTTTTACTATTGGAATAAACTCCAAAACTAGAATAAAGCTTTATTTTTTTATTTTTTTTATTTTCAAAATTAGTTCCAGAATTCTCTAAGTTTATTCCAGAACACATTCAAAGATCTTCTTAGAATAAAAGCGAACTTTCGCGCTTACTCTTAGTGTAAAGTCATATTTTGAGGTTTGTTCTAAATAAAATTAAAAAAATTGTTATAACATGGTTTAGATGGTATTAGTTCCATATAGAACAAAGTCAAATTTGGGCTTTGTTCTTAGAGTAGTGGGCAAAGGTTTACGGTAATTATATCTAAACATTGATAACAGAAGAGCTATATATAACGTTTCAAGGTTCTTAATGGTAGGATAATATGTTTTATTAGTTATAAACTAGTTTTTTAAATTTCGGTCTTTTACTTTAAAACATATTATATGGACTTTGTCTAATAGAGTTAGACACTTTTACTTAGTTTAACTTTTACTTTCTAATACTTTTTCTGTCGCAAAAATTGTGCAATTTACCTTAATCAGGTACGAATCAATTTTAAATAAAGAAATCTAAATCTAAAATCTTAAAGATAAAGTTTTTTTAAAATATTTTTTCTACCGAATTTTTACAGCATCGCACGCAAAAACCCTTAAGTTTAAAAAATCTAGATCCAAGATAATCTGAATGCATTCTCATTCGGACAATATATAACTACGCAATTTATTAGAGTTTTGCACATCTCATTTTAAGAGTATTTTTTTTAATGCTTATCACTATAAAACACCTCTGCAAAGATTTATTAAACTTGTTCACCTCTTAAAAATAATTTTAAACTATGATCCATTTGATACTAATGTTTTTTGATTCGAATCTTCACATTTACCGAATGATCAGTTTAGAATCACTATTGATCAAATAAACATCGTTTTTTTCCATCTTAGAGGACACAATTTCAAAATAAAATTAAAATTTTTTCAATAAAAAAAATTTATTGAAATCTTATAAATTGAATATAGTTAAACATGATGAATTTTTAGAAATTTAGTTGGTGCTAAGTTGGGTTTTAATCCAATCGTAGTAGTAACTGGTTCTTGTGTAAACACCACCATCACCACAACCATAACCCCAACTTGTAAGACCAGCCAATTGCCATTTACCTCTGGCTTTAACGACTAATGGACCACCTGAATCACCTTGACAAGTATCTTTGTTTTCACCAGTTTCACCAGCACAGACAGCGACAGCAGTGTTAACTGTAGTGTATTTTTGTTTGCATCTATCATCAGTCAAGAATGGCATAGAGACTTCCATTAAATATCTTGAGACTGAACCACCTGAGAACAAGGTACCCCAACCAGTGGCGTAACTTTCTTCACCGGCAAAATCGAATGTATCATCTGGAATACAAGCTGGTAAGATTTCATTGCTGTAGGAGATTGGTGCCTTTAAAAAATTGATTAATTAAAATAAACCCTAAAAATGAAAAATATAATCAAATAATTACACTCAATTTCATTAAAGCAATATCGTTTTCCAAAGTTCTGGTGTTGTATCTTGGGTGCATAATGACTTTGCTTACAGCTCTTGAAGTAATAGCCCATGCTTCTGGGTTAGTTCTATCGTGTAAACCAAAATCGAAGGTATAGTAGATTGGGTTTGTACGGCCGTAGACACAGTGAGCAGCAGTAATGACCCATTGTGAGTTAATAATTGAACCACCACAGGTAAATCTACCGTTGTAGTTCATTGATGTTTGCCAACCCCAATCACGTGGATCGGCTTTTTGACCACCAACTACTTTGTTTGGTTCTTGACCGTTGATTTCAGCGTATCTTCTACCACATCTTGGGTCATTAATATCTGTAATATCATCATCTTGAGCATAAGCTAAAGCAGCCAAAATGGCTAAGAAAACAACTCCTCTCATTTTAATTTTGTTTGATTAAAAATAAAATTAGAATTAATGAAGTTCTTTCGTCAAAATTTAACGCTTATTTATAAAAAAATTGAGTTTATTTTTTATGAGAATCAATCAATTTTTTAACACAAGTTTTGTTTCATAATACGTCTTACCAAAATTAGCATGTTTTGTGTATCACTTAGTTTATCCACCTTTATTTTACTATTACAATTTTTTTTTGGTGTTTAATAAAATGATTAATCAATTTTGAAATGCCTTAAAAAAAATGTATGACATTTTCTCATTTAGATTTTTTTTGTTACCATGTGTTAATATTTCGATATTTGTAAACTCTACAACAAAATAATATTGAATCGACTATTATTCAGTATTTTGTGATTTCTTTAATTTCAAAAAAAATCCATCTAATTTACACCACTAACCAATTTGTACCCCTCAATCTATAAGATTTTATAAGTTCAAAAATTCCAATCTTTAATTTTAAGACTTGTGTCTTTTAACGATTTAACCAATTTTGTTGCTCTTCTTTGTACTTTTTCAAGAATCTAAATGTCAGTTTAAAATGAAGGACACCACATACTTACAGAATATTCAAGATGAAGTCTAACAAGTTCGGTATACAATGGTTTGATTTTTTGGCTCAAGTGCTGCTACGGTACCATGAATTCGCCACATTTTACGTCAAATTTGGTAAAACACAAAATTTCCAAAATTTTCGAAACAAATCGAAAAATCCGTAGAAAAAAATTATATTTTTATTCTTTTCATTTAAAGTCTTAAAATTAGATTTTTCATTTTTTGACCAAAATTTACGTTAAATGAAAGAAAAAAAATAAAAAATTTTTTTACGGATTTTTGGATTTTTTTCAAAAATTTTGAAAATTTTGACCATAAATTACTTAAATTAAGGTTAATTTTCAAAATTGAACGTTAAATGATGTTTTCTAGAATCAGTCTTTTCACGTAATTAATGGTCAAATTTGGTGGCATTGCGAAGTTTAGTACAAAGAAACAGAACAATTTTGTAAAATTTAAATAATTTTTTTTCTGTTGGTCTTATGATGGATCTAAGCATGTAACAAAGTGTAACAAACTTTGTTACACCATTGAGCAACCTCTGCTAAATTTTTGTAAAGTCTCTGCAAAATGCACACTATTAAAAAGTATTGAAACTAAATGCGCAATTAGACTGCAGAGTTTTTGCAGAGTTTGCTCAATGGTGTAACAAAGCTTGATACACTTTGTTACATGCTCAGATCCATCATAAGACCAGCAGAATAATTGTTGTAAATTCTTCTGTTTCTTTGTACTTAACTTCACAATGCCACCAAATTTGGTGATTTAACGTAATTTTACATAAAATGTGGTGAATTCATGGTACCGTAGCAGCACTGTATCTATATACACAAAGGAATATTTAATTTGGCCCAAGCCACTGTTTTCTTTTGCGGCAGCAAATGTACATTGTTAATTCCTTTTCAAATCAGGATATCTTAACTCTGTCGTCCGTTCATTAGGTACTAATGCTTGTATCGGTACCCACGTATAAGTATTTAAATTTTGGTAGAAAAAAATTAATTGAAAATTATATCGTTAAGTTATGACAATAAACAGAAGCAAATTAATGGAAATTTTACCGATTACAGTCGAACCTCTCTTATCTGGTCAATTCGGAAAGAGAAATCTTTGCCGGATTATAGATTCAATTATAATGTATTAATATGGGAATGGGAAATCGAAAAATAATTCGGCAATCGAATTTGCCGCATTAACGAAGGCCGGATTAGAGAGGCTCGACTTTAGATTAAACACGATGCTAAAAATTTGGGATTCTTTAACAATCGTATTTTTGTCGGCATTTTGCTCACTTTTAGTAGATTTAAATAGAATTTGCTTAGAAAAGCTGCTTAATCGTTTCACAAATTTACTCGTATAATTCCAAGTAAAGTTTAGAATTGGATTCGTGACTTGGAATTGACTTGAAACAAGAAGAACACCTCTGCATTCAAAAATAATTCTTTAACTTAACATTAAACATTTGATTTAGGACAATTGATTTAAAATCAGATAACAAACTTAAAGCGATGATCAAATGAGTTAGTTTCGTCAGAAAAATTAAAAAGTGTTGGTGTTTAAAAACAATCTTTTATTTTTTAAAAAGTTACCTGTTTCAAATTTTAGTTAATTATTTTTTTATTAAAATAATTATCGTAAATTGATTATAAAACATTTAAAGGAAATCAAATTGAAGAAACTTTTTATCGAATTAAGAAATTTGTAATACAATAAAAAAAACATGATAAAAAGATTTTACAAAAAATCAATTTAAATTTATTAATAGAATCATACTTAAATCAAAAAATTAAAAAAAAATTGTACAAAAAAATTCGAATGATCTAATTTTGATTTTTGACAAAAAAGAAAATTTTTATTTTTGATATAAAAAAATTGAATAAAGCTGTAATGTTGATTTTATTCTAGTTTTGTGTGTGAGATGCGTAGAGTTAATTTTGATTAATTTTGTAAAAAAATTGATTCGCGTATGTGTGTATCTTAAGCGTGTTCAGCTTCGCCTTCTTCTTCACCAGTCTCGCCTTCTTCGTCAGCGGTGGCATCTTGATATTGTTGATATTCCGAAACAAGATCGTTCATGTTTGATTCGGCTTCAGTAAATTCCATTTCATCCATACCCTCACCAGTGTACCAATGCAAGAAAGCCTTTCTTCTAAACATAGCAGTAAATTGTTCACTAACACGTTTGAAAAGCTCTTGAATGGCAGTCGAATTGCCAATAAATGTAGCGCTCATTTTTAAGCCTCTTGGTGGAATATCACACACAGCTGTTTTAACATTGTTTGGAATCCATTCGACAAAGTATGATGAATTTTTGTTTTGTACATTCAACATTTGTTCGTCTACTTCTTTCATTGACATGCGACCACGGAAAATGGCAGCTACAGTCAAATATCTACCGTGACGTGGATCACAAGCAGCCATCATGTTTTTGGCATCGAACATTTGTTGTGTCAATTCAGGTACAGTAAGAGCACGGTATTGTTGTGATCCACGTGATGTTAATGGAGCAAAACCAGGCATGAAAAAGTGAAGACGTGGAAATGGTACCATGTTTACAGCTAATTTTCTCAAATCAGCATTCAATTGACCTGGAAATCTCAAACAAGTAGTTACACCAGACATTGTGGCAGATACCAAGTGATTCAAATCACCATATGTTGGTGTGGTCAATTTTAATGTACGGAAGCAAATGTCGTACAAAGCTTCGTTATCAATACAATATGTTTCGTCTGTGTTTTCGACCAATTGATGTACGGACAATGTGGCATTGTATGGTTCAACTACAGTGTCGGATACTTTTGGCGATGGTACAACTGAAAATGTGTTCATAATACGATCTGGGTATTCTTCACGAATTTTTGAGATTAACAAAGTACCCATACCAGAACCAGTACCACCACCCAATGAATGTGTCAATTGAAAACCTTGTAAACAATCACATGATTCGGCCTCTTTTCTAACAACGTCCAAAACAGAGTCGACCAATTCAGCACCTTCGGTATAGTGACCTTTGGCCCAATTGTTACCAGCACCTGATTGACCAAACACAAAATTGTCTGGTCTAAATATTTGACCAAATGGACCAGAACGAACTGAATCCATGGTACCTGGTTCTAAATCGACTAAAACGGCACGTGGTACATATTTTCCACCAGTGGCCTCATTGAAATAAACATTGATTCTTTCTAATTGTAAATCTGAATCTCCATGATATGTACCTGTGGGGTCAATACCGTGCTCATCGGCAATTACTTCCCAAAATTTGGCACCAATTTGGTTACCGCTTTAAAAAATAAATCAATTTTATTAACCAAATTTAAGTTGAAACTAGCTAAACTTGAATGAATGTCTCCAAAAAAAGAGGACTCTTGACATTCAAGTTCCAGAGTATGAAAAGATAATTAAAGATTTTTACCATTGACCTGCTTGAATGTGTACAATTTCTCTCATTTTTGTATGGTATCAAATGGAATAACAAAAGATGTCTAAACAAAATAAATTAGGTTAAAACAATTAATGATAAACGTAAATAATCGATTATTCGAGTTCGTTTTTTAAGCTCTTTTTTTTTATTTGATTTTTTTTGACGATGAAAAATCAAATTTTAAGCTTTATTAAATTTTAAAAAAATTAACAAAGGATTTCTCTTGCATTCGAAACAAATACTACAAGTAATTTAAAATAGCTAGCATAAAATAAAATCGTGGTTTTTATAATCTTATACTCATGTTATAAGTAATTTTCGTTTAATCTTGCATTTATTTTTTCAAGGAATAAAATTGCAAATAATTGTTTTCAAATTCTCATAATTAGACGAGAATGTTTTCAACAAAATTGATCCTACGAGTTTCTCTTAATTTCTAATGAATTTTTGTTGAAGTTTTATGACTGGATTATGATCCTCTTACAATTTTTAACAGTGTACATTCGAAAGTAAATTAATTATTAGTATTTTGAAGCATCAGAAATTCTTAAAACCATATCTGAGACAGATAGAGTTTTATAAAAAACTGTGCTTAGTGGGTTCTAAAATTTTAGTCCTGCTTATTAAATATCTCACTCCTGCAAATGAGAAAGATTTATACTGCAACATATCAAGAACATATCCGAGTATAACTCAAATTAGCTGTAGCAGTCGCTTCACATTGTTTCGAAAGCCTAACATCAAGAAAATTTTGAAACTATGTTCTTTGCGCTCGCAGAGTTTTCCGGAAGTTTTTTCAAGTCATTTAGAACTCTATTTGCATAAAAGTTATATCTAGGAAGACAATTTTTTACTCATTCACGTGTTAAACATTGTCTGTTTCTTCTTTATTATAGCCACAGTCTTTGTGCTTTGTGTGCTTTGTTAAAATTGGCATGTTCACATTTGTTTTTTACCTTGAACATTTGAATCAGGTGACTGCGTTTTCTTCTTGTTCTTAGATCAGTTAACCCCAAGCTTAAATAACGTAGTGCCTCATGATAGATTTCGTGGTCTTTTATCTGAAAAAAGCAAGTTAACACCCTGGTCTTGACTTAGGTATAACACCAGTTTTTACGAAAATACAAGATCATGGTCTTATAAACCTTAGTAACGTTTTAGTCCAGGGTCTAGGTCAGTAAAATTCTTTAAATTACAAAACGAATTAAATTTGTTTATTTTAGATGAAATTTCGATTTAAATTATTAAAAAAAAAGAAAAAATTAACTTTTATTTTCTTGAATATCTTCTGGTTCTTCTTCGAATTCATTTTGCTCTTAACTTTCAGTTGCGTGATTATTTTCTTCCATAAAATCATTCATTATAACGTGTTCATGAACTAATTTATTGAGAACAGAGTGTAAATCTGAGCTATCGACAAGTCCACATTTATCAAAACTTGTCTTCATCAAATTTGAGTCAAGTTAATCTCATATTTGCGATACCGATTCAATTTGGCGTACCCTAGAGATTTTTTATTTTCTTATCTTGTAAGTGCATGATCATTTTTACTAAACCAATCAGTCAATAATCGACTGAACCTAGATTTGATAGGCTTGAACCATGCAATATCAGCAGGCTGAACCAAATTTGTCATTCTGGGAGGAACATGTAATATTTTAAGTTTTTTTAAACAAGCTGTTTCTGAAAGAAATTCTATCTTATGGCACGGTGACTATCCCAAATAAGCAACGATTACATATCTTGGAATTACAAAATCTTTGATTGGTGTCTCTCTGGGTACAAGAATCAACGCAGGCAATTTTTCACCTTCAGTTTCTGGCTTCATCGATATAAAAAATATATGCCAGATGCAAAATTAACTTTTCGTTTTCAGACCATGGTCTTGTATTTTTGCCAAAACTGGTCTTGTACCTCAGACAAACTCATGGTCTTCAAAAAATTCCAAACACTAGACCTATTTGGAAATTTTTACATGCCTAAACCCCCTCCCCCTGTTAGAAAATCTTTTCCCATTTAAGATTACGACCCCCTCCCCCCATGCTTCTAAAAATTCACATTCAAATTTTTAGGCGTTTTTTTCACCTGTTAATAAAAAACTGAAACTTTGAACTATAAAAATCTTTAATTTTCCAACTCAAGAGTTCACCCCGTCTTTGTTAAAACAAAAAAGTTCTTTTAATTTGGCCAGAAAAAAAATCTTTCAACTTGTTTCCTGATCCCCTTCCGTCATCTCAACAAAAGTGGAGACAAAACTGCCCAATTTTCCATCGAACCTTTACCAAACACTGGAATTTAACTTTAAAATCTTAGACAACTATCGTATTTCCTTGCTGATAAGTGCCCCCCCCCCCAAAATCGACACTTTGATCGAAAAAATAATAATGATAGGAATAGATTTTTGGGTACATTTGGATTATTTCTGATAGAACTCAATGTGCTTTATCTAAAGATCACAAAAGTAAGACTGACTTTATGTTCGTTCCTCTAGAAAAAGGAGGATTTAGGGGGCGCTTATCAGCAAGGAAATACGGTTAGCTGTTAGGATTTTTTTCTAAAAACAAGTTGGAAAATAAGAAACGAAATTACATTTACTGTCGGTTTGGTGAAAAACTGTTCACATAATATGTGAACAAATCATGTTCTCAGGTATGGTGAATAATTTGTTCATCTATTTTTTGTTCATGTATGGGTGAACTACATTGTTCACATAATTTTCAAACTTTTCACTTAAAGGTCAATTTGTTCACGTAAAGATCCAATTGTTCACCTAATGATTCAATTTTTCACTTAAGTTATAAATGTTCACGTAACGAACCATTTTTTTAATTTTTCAAAAAAATATGTAAACTCGGTATGTAAAAAAAGATATAGAAATGGAACCTTATTTGAAAAAACGCAATGATCTTAAAAACACTGTCGGTTCGGGAGGTTTACCGATCCAAAACCAAAAGCCGAGAAAATTTCGGTTCCAAATGCCTGGTAATCGGTAACGTAGACTTCAGTGGCGTAGCCAGATACTTTTAGTTTGTGTGACGAAAATATGTATATGGGGTATTGGACACCCATACTTTCATAAATTTACATTCATGTACACACGTTCAAATTAATCTTCGAAGACCCTGTACCCCTTACTCTTTTACTCATTATGTATTATATATTTAAAAGGCAACATTTTTTTCATAATTTTACACATGAAAATTGTTCACACAATTTTAAGAAAAAAAATAAAGTCAAACATTTGTCAAACTAGGTGAACAAATTATTCACCATACCTGAGAACAAGATTTGTTCACATATTATGTGAACAGTTGTTTACCAAACCGACTAGACCCCATTTACTTGAATATTTGACATAGCATTCGACCTCCATAACTTGTAGTTTCTCTCTCTAAATTTGAATACTCAATGTCTTAATAAGTCAGTCTTAGTGTTGATAACCAACTTTGATCCAACTAAGCTAGAATAAAAACGGTAAGTTTTTACAAAAAAAGAAAATATGCACATTATAGATATCATAGCCTGTTTGACAATGACACGCTGGTTATTTTTATAGAACGATTCCTTGAAGAGTAAATACTTATCAGCTTTGTAGTTTAAGTCTTTCTCTACAAGAAAAGGTGAGAGTTTTTCAAACGATAAGTAACTAAAATATGTCTGAAGTATCAATTTTTACAAATTTTCAAGCAAAAATGCTCAAATTTAAAAAAAAATCGTTTCTATTAAAGCAACCTATTTTTTTAATGACAAACCCTCACCTAACTCTAGAAGAATTAATGAGAGAAAGATGCAAAGACACTTTTTTACTTGGTTTTATTGTATCACAGTGGAATTCAATTTTAAGCTAACGTAAAAGCTCGATATTTATGACATGTCACAAATACCGAAATTACCATGTTGTTAGTAAGATTTATGATTAGAAGCTCCTTAGAAAGAAGTCGATTAAACATCCATAAAGGTTTAGGGTAATCAAGCTTTTTATGTAAAATTGGTAATGATAATTTGAAACCGTATTTTAAGGACAGCCGATTAATTACAAAAAAATTCAATAAATTTTAACCAATAATTTGGGCGTTGAGAGGCAATACAAACATTTTTTTCTTTTTTTAATTTGATAACCCAGGTTTTGATTCCTGAACAGGGTCCTGATAGCTAAAATCTGCCTGTTCTGTACAAGAATCCTAATGGTTCATATTTTCTTTGACTTTCCACGATTTTCTTGAATAAAATATTTTGAACTCAATTTGATTGAAGATGTTTTGATAGGATTCTGACAAGAAGACTAATCTATTCCGCCAATTTTTAGAAATATTTTGATCTGTACAGATCCTGGTCAGGATTTAGGACATGGGAATTGGGTAATTTATTTAAATATAAAATCAAAAAATTTATTTGAAAAATTACTTTCTCAGTGAGCTTTTTTAGTAGTTTTCAAAATTACCAAGATCTATTTAAGTAATTTTGAAAGCCATCTCCCCCTAATTAAAAGCATTTCGTTAAGCTCGATCAATTCCGTTACTTAATTTTGACGGATTAAATGTTATCTTCTGTTTTAAACATTTTTTGGAACATTCATCGAGTAACCGGTGAAGATGAGAATCATTCGGACTCATATAATGTTATCCGCATAAACAACAATACCAATGTTTAAATTATTAGATAGCACTCCAACGTTTAGTTGTGTACACGAATCTATTATATCTGATGAGTATTGTTAAAGCAAACAAATGATAAATCGTAATAACTCTTTTCTGGTTTATATTTGCAAAATATTGAAAAAATAATTGGAACCCTTTCTAGTAAAAAAAGATTGAAAATCACTGAGATTAATATTTTATTTATTGCAAAAAAGTCTATAATGCATTATAGTGGTATTTTAAAAGAAATTTAGATTAAAATGAACGATTATCGAAAGCTGTTGAATGTTTTGCGTTGAAAACTAACCTACCATAAACCATTCCAGGTGCCCCAGTGACCACTCCAAGCTCCATGCCATGTACCTGGCCATACACCCCAACCATGATGACCAGCCCAACCAGCACCATTAACTAATAAAGCCATTGTTTTGTTTTGAATTGTTTGGATAGGAAAGTTTTTGATTTTTTTTTTGAATAAAAAACCGATGATTTTTCATAGACTTTTTTTCAATGCTTAAATACCCAAAAAACACCTAGGTAATTTTTATTTTAGCCATGGTATTGTGATTTTTACATCTTCGAAAATGTTCAATGATAAATTAAAATTTTTAGAATTATTCAAAAATCAAACATTTTTAGACATTTACATTTACGTGGTTGTTAATCAAAATTCATCAATATCATTTTTGAAAATTATTATTTGCCGAGGTGTTTTTTGTCTAATTAAACATTGAAAAAAATCTTTGAAAAATCATCGGTTTTTATTCAAAAAAATCAAACACTCTCTTTAAAACAATTCAAAAAAAATTTTTTTAACATCATATCCCAATCTAATCGGTTAGTAATTTTCTTGAACAAGATTTTTAGCAGTCTTAATAATTTGAATTTAAAATGTGGGAAAAAGTCGAATTTTCCTAAGTTACTCGATCCAAGGAATCGTGTTTTTCTTGAGGAACTCAAAAAATTCTTTCAGAAATCGGGGATTTCTATCTTGTAACTTTGGGGGATAGACATGATCTAATGTGATTTTATTGGGTCAAATAACTGGAAAAAAAAAATTTATTTGATTGTAGAAAAATTTATTCAATCGTTCAAGTAAAAAATACAAAATTGAAATTGAATTAATTGAAATAATTAACTATTTAGTTTTTTTTAATTAATTGTTCAAGTATGTTTAATTTGTTTAAAACGTTTAAAAATAAAAAGTTAAGTTTTTTTTTTAAAAAATTCACCAATGTCATCAAAATAAATGCTCTAAAGTTGAAATAAATCAAATATTAATCTGTTTAAGCTTGTTCGGCTTCTTCTTCACCAGTCTCGCCTTCTTCGTCAGCGGTGGCATCTTGATATTGTTGATATTCCGAAACAAGATCGTTCATGTTTGATTCGGCTTCAGTAAATTCCATTTCATCCATACCCTCACCAGTGTACCAATGCAAGAAAGCCTTTCTTCTAAACATAGCAGTAAATTGTTCACTAACACGTTTGAAAAGCTCTTGAATGGCAGTTGAGTTGCCAATAAATGTAGCGCTCATTTTTAAGCCTCTTGGTGGAATATCACACACAGCTGTTTTAACATTATTTGGAATCCATTCGACAAAGTATGATGAATTTTTGTTTTGTACATTCAACATTTGTTCGTCTACTTCTTTCATTGACATGCGACCACGGAAAATGGCAGCTACAGTCAAATATCTACCGTGACGTGGATCACAAGCAGCCATCATGTTTTTGGCATCGAACATTTGTTGTGTCAATTCAGGTACAGTAAGAGCACGGTATTGTTGTGATCCACGTGATGTTAATGGAGCAAAACCAGGCATGAAAAAGTGAAGACGTGGAAATGGTACCATGTTTACAGCTAATTTTCTCAAATCAGCATTCAATTGACCTGGAAATCTCAAACAAGTAGTTACACCAGACATTGTGGCTGATACCAAGTGATTCAAATCACCATATGTTGGTGTGGTCAATTTTAATGTACGGAAGCAAATGTCGTACAAAGCTTCGTTATCAATACAATATGTTTCGTCTGTGTTTTCGACCAATTGATGTACGGACAATGTGGCATTGTATGGTTCAACTACAGTGTCGGATACTTTTGGCGATGGTACAACTGAAAATGTGTTCATAATACGATCTGGGTATTCTTCACGAATTTTTGAGATTAACAAAGTACCCATACCAGAACCAGTACCTCCACCCAATGAATGTGTCAATTGAAAACCTTGTAAACAATCACATGATTCGGCCTCTTTTCTAACAACGTCCAAAACAGAGTCGACCAATTCAGCACCTTCGGTATAGTGACCTTTGGCCCAATTGTTACCAGCACCTGATTGACCAAACACAAAATTGTCTGGTCTAAATATTTGACCAAATGGACCAGAACGAACTGAATCCATGGTACCTGGTTCTAAATCGACTAAAACGGCACGTGGTACATATTTTCCACCAGTGGCCTCATTGAAATAAACATTGATTCTTTCTAATTGTAAATCTGAATCTCCATGATATGTACCTGTGGGATCAATACCGTGCTCATCGGCAATTACTTCCCAAAATTTGGCACCAATTTGGTTACCGCTTTAAAAAATAAATCAATTTTATTAACCAAATTTAAGTTGAAACTAGCTAAACTTGAATGAATGTCTCCAAAAAAGAGGACTCTTGACATTCAAGTTCAAGAGTATGAAAAGATAATTAAAGATATTTACCATTGACCGGCTTGAAGATGTACAATTTCTCTCATTTTTGTATGGTACAAAAGGTATTAAATGGAATAACAAAAGATGTCTAAACAATATAAATTAGGTTAAAACAATTGATGATAAACGTAAGTAATCGATTATTAGAGTTCGTTTTTAAGCTCTTTTTTATTATTTGATGTTTTTTTGCTTGACGATGAAAAATCAAATTTTAAGCTTTATTAAATTTTAACAAAATTATTAAGAGATTTCTCTAACATTAAAAAAAAACTACAAGTTATATAAAAAATAAAAACTTCAAACACTACTAAATCGTGATCCACTCTTTGAATATACTCCTTAAAATATTTCATCATCGCTTTTATTTTTGGTCTTTCGACTAATCAAAAAATGTTGCAAAGATTTGTTTTCTATTTAAAAAAAAAAAGCTTGGTTCTTTCTTTAACATCTATTATATTTTTAATTTTTTTTTTGCTGCACAAAAAAAGTCTCTATCTGGTCTTAAAGAACAATTCACAATATTTAGTTTGAGTAAAAAAAAAAAAGAGAAGACTGAGAATAAATACAGATTGTTTTTTTGTTATGAATCACCTTTCATTTTCTTTTAATATTTGAGCTTGAGTCTTTGTTCTAGTTTTTTGTCCTTAATTCGTTTCCATGGTTTCTAATATTTAAAACTAACTGCATTAAAACGTAAATTTAACACAAAAGTTCAACCCAATAACATCAATGACAAAATAATATTATGAGTCTATGAACCGAGAATTATTATTTTGATGAGTTAAAAACGTTTCATTTGAGGGTTGCTATTTGTGTTTAATTTATCTCATTTTTGATTGAAAGGCAAAGAAATGGAATTAAAATCTGAAATTTTTTTTGTTGTTAAAAATATTATTAACTGAATAAAATTTAAGCTTTGAATTTATACTAAGAGAATTTCATTTTAGGCTTAAAAAGTAAAAGCAAAAAAAAACAATTAAGAGATTTGTGTACATCAACAAAAAAATTTTCGTTTTGATTTTATTCTTAACAACAAGCAAATATCAACTTTAAAGCTACAATCAATAGAATTAAAAAAATTCAAGCAATTTAAGCAATTTTTGTTATTTCAGGAAACAAAAAGAGTTCCAAATACTTCATCCATACTTCACTCTTCATCCGGATTACATTATCCGATTTAATGAACCAATTAGTAATTAGGGAAAAGTTATTTTTGCCTTTGATTTCTAAGAACTTGACAGATTTATCGAATATGATTACTTAATTCAAATTAATCGGACAGATTATTTTTCTGTCTTTTTACAATACATACACCGGATATTTTGTCGGAATTCCGAATAATTATTGAAAACGATGTGAATTAAATTTTTTGCATTAAAAAGTGTTACAGATGATGATGAAGTGCGCCTTCAATCAGTTAATTTATAAATCAATCAATTAAAGTTTCCTTAGTTTCAATTCAAATATAAATAATATAAAATTTTATACAATAGTCAAATATTGTAAACCCTATAATATGTTCTCAAAATTCGAATTGTTTTATTGATTATTGAAAATTGTCTGGAAAGGCAGTTATATTAAGTTGTGTATTAAATTAAAGCTCATCAAAAATCCTTCATTTTGATATACAAATCATAATATAAAAATGATATCCTCACCATATGCTCCTTCAATTTTTATTATAAATAATGTTTATTTGAAATTGAAAGTTATCTGGCAAGGAAGATATACAACCCTGGTCATTCAAAGCTTCCAAAAATGAACGTTCAAGGAACCCTGAATGTTCTAAAGTCTCAAATTTTTTTCTAAAATTTTCATTTTTTTTTTAATTTGAAAATACTTGAAAACTTTTGAAAATATTTGAAGACTTTTGAACATTCATGGTCCCTTGAACGTTCATTTTTGGATGCTTTGAATGACCAGGTTTGTATAATGCTATATATCAGCTTAAAGCTTGTCAAATAAGCTACAATTCAGTGTATAAAATATTACAGTCCGAACTTAATCTTAATCCGAACAAGCTTTATTTTAAAAATTTGATTAGGTTTAGCAAAATTCCGGTTAATCGATAGTTAGGAAAACCAAAAAACTGAAGAAAAAATTCGGATCAACAAAATAAAAGGTTCAAGAATTTAAGATTATAGTGTTATCTTGATTAATTTTGTTACTATAAAACCTGCCCTTTTTTAGATAGTATCAACACAGTGAAAGGAATTTCTTATAGTATCAGACGTAACATTAATCCTTGCATCTTTTAATAAAAAGTGTTGGACAACAAATTTCAAAGTGACACTTAAATGACTTGAGAATTCTTGCTCTCATCAGACAAATTTTTTTTGATTATGTCATGCATTGTACTAGTTTCAATAACCAATTGAAACTTTTTATTTAACGTATAACAGCTTTTATTTTGAAAAAAAGTTCGGATAATTGAGTTTTTCGGATTCAAGAGTTTCGGATTAACGAGGTTTGACTGTACTTAAAAATTATATTTTGATCATATACACCTTTACTTTTTATTAATAAAATACAGTCTACTCTCGATTTTGTGAAACCGAGTTACAAAAATTTTAACAAAATCAAATTTTAACAATTTCGATTTTGTTAAAAAGCTTTCACAAAATTAAGTTCAACAATGATCGATTGCTTCAAATGATTTCATTCAAATATATTTTTATCTTACATGATTCAAAAATTAGAATTTAACATTTCTTTGAACAAAAATAATTTTTCTTTGGTAAATTTTATCTTTAAATTTGTCAATTAACTCATACTATCTTGACTCTTTGTAATTTGCTGAGAAACTACCTCTAATGTCACTCATTTCAGCTTGAACGAAGTCTTTATAATCAGTGGGTTCATCAGAGTAATAGCTCGGAAAAACCGCAATGCCTGAAGCAGTTATCATATCGTTTAACAGTGAAAAGCAAATATTTCTAAAGCATTGAACAATTTGATTGATTATGGCGTCACTTTCTCTTTATTTTCAACCTTCGATATTTTCGAGGTCATTCAAAATTATTTTTTTGTGTCTAAATCTACTGTTTGTAAAACCATTTTGGATAATTTAATGAGATTACAAAAATGAAAAAAAGCTTAAACAAAATCAAACTCATTATACATGTAAAAGTATTAGAAGTTGAGCAAAACGTTGACTTTTTTTCTTTAATAAAAGTAAGTTTTTATAAAATCAAATTTAACAAAATCGAACGAAACTTCCATGTAAAAGTATTCATGTTAAGCAAGGAACTAAGTATGTTTTAACAAAATAGTGATTTTCACAAAATCAGGGTAAACAAAATCGAGAGTAGACTGTAGTGTTTTTTCAATTTTGAAAATTATATGGAAGGCGAAGTTTTTAAAATCATAAATTCGCTTATTAAATATCTCGCGAAACTCGGCTTGGATATCACAATTTTCTTAACATTTCTTTCTATAACATTCAAACAAAAAAATATTTTTAAGCAAAAGTGTGTAATGATATTTCCAAATTAATATATCCATTAAAAATATTAAAAAAAACAAAAAAGCCAAGTGGATAGTGTCGCAAAGTACCTAATTCTGAGCCATAGATAATTTATAGAGAAATTCTTTTAAATTAAATACGACTGTATTGTTAACAACTAAGGGATCTGTTTTTAAAATAAAAATATGACTGAAAAACAATCATTATTATTGAAGTTTATCATTGTGTTTTTCATAATCCAGATAACCCTTCAATTTCTTTTTTAAAATCAGAAAACTTTTCAAACATAAATATTGAATCATAAAAATCTTTTAGAACTTTTAAGAAGAGCATTGTTTCCATCAACAGAAAGTATTATTAAAAAGGTCAGTTCTAATAATCACAGTAATCGCTCGATTTATCATACCTTATGTACCTTAACAAAACAGTGATTATTCGAAATGTGATTTAAAAAAATGAATTGATGTTATTATGTTGAAATCTGTTCTTGAATTTTTTTGATGATATATTGGTACCGTGATATAATGCCGCGTTTACTGGAATAAGAAAAATATTAACTATTTTTTAATTATGCATTAAACATACTCATGGTATATGAATCTAAATAATTTGCCGAAACTCTCGGCCCATATATTTTAAAAGTCCCCTCATTTATGGTAAAAAGCCAGGTGCTTATTGTTCAACGAAAAGTCAGTTGTAAATGAGAATTTACAATAAAGGCTTTTTGAAATAAAAGGAAGAGAGGAAGAGTGTTTTTTGTTTGAATTTTTAAAGGCTCAAAGAACAATTATTTTAAGTTCTAAATGATAGAAATTCAAAAGATTAAAGAAAGATAAATGAATCATGTAGTTTCATTTATTTATTTTTTGTATTGTTTAAATTCCTCAAAAAAGTATTGGACTTAATTTTTGTTGTTTTTTAAAAAAAATAAATTTTTTTGAATCTATGAAATAAATTGTTTGGTTTTAGAATAGTAACAGTAAAAAAATGCTAGGGAATTATGAGTCGTTTTTACCAAGTTTATTTAGAAAATAAATTTAAATGCTAAATGAAGTCAAGTTACTGAAAAATATATTATAAAGCATGGCTTTAAAAATGGAAAGTAAAATAAAAATATGAATTTTAACAGGACTTGAAAAAACCATTAATGTTTACTGAGACTTGGACTCAGAACTGTCTCTGAATTAAAGAATTTGTACAAAAAAAGAAAAAAATCTTAAAAATTTATTCTTCTGTGGCTAAAATATTAAGTTGTTTTGAAAATAAGAAATATTCCTATTTTCTTACGACGGAATTTTATTAAGTATCCTATATTTTAGGATATTTATGAATTTTTAGTACCAAATAAAAGGTAAAATAGAAAAAAAAGAAATTTTATCAATCTTTAGAAGACAAAATTGAATTATGTCAAATAAGGATAACTACAGGACAATTAGTACGATTTTACTATTGTACGATTGTACGATTGCTATTGTAGAAAGAATTCTTTCTACAAAATTATCTCTCCTTAAGGAGGGCAATTTGAAGTTCAGTATTTTCGTACAATCGTACTATCGTACTTTTTATGAAGGAAAAAAGTTAGAGTCCCAAGATTTTTTTTGTGGCTGTACTTTTTTAAAAGCTATTGAGACATGCTTGTTTTGGACGATAAAACTTGACTGGACCTTTGAATATTACAATAAAATCCAGAAAGCATTATTCAATGAATTTTTTAAGTGTTTCAAGAAAAATTTACAGTACTATAATAGCTTTTTATTCTTCTCCCATTTGTACACCTTTAATATTAGTAAGCTTATTTTTTTTATTTTCTTTACGACAACTTTAGAAAAGTACTATTTATTACGGTACTAAGATTCAATAAACTTATGAATAAATTCAAAAGAAAGATATTAAAAATTGATAAATAAATAATTCAGGACTCATTAATATAGCGGAATCGAACTTCCTAGGACTATAGTTATCACCCAATTTTGCTTCATTATTAAGGGGCAAGTGATTAAGACTTTTATGAATTATCGTCATTACGACCAAAAACATGTCTTACAAGTAACAATGATCTTATGGGGTCTTAGTGTGAACTTATAAATAAACGCTTCTCGGTTATCTGGTAAATACAGTCGAGTTATAGTCATATAACACTATCTATCCCAGGAGAAAAGTTCGATAAAAGCTAAATGAGAAAAAATTGGAAATTTTAAAAAAAATTTTGAAATCAGTTAACGTAAATATTTGTGAAAAATGTGTCCAGTTAGGCTCGGATTCGAATTATGTACCGCTTGAAATAAAGAAAAGACCATCTTTTCTAAAAAGCAATCTTAACGGTATTATAAATCAGAAATTTTGAAGGTATTAAAAAAAAATTATTCAGGTGTCTCAATAAATATCTCAAGTTTTTGTCTTAATTGTCTTATCTAATCATACTTAATTTGTAACGTAAAGGCGCAACATCAATAAAATCTCGTTATAAATGAATTTTCGAATTTACGACATGTCGTAATATTTTTGATTTTTAAAAAATAACTCAAGATACACAAAAGTCTAGAAAAGTTTTTTATATGGATCACCAAACTCTGAATTACGACATGTAATCTGTACGATTAAATGATGCTCGATTCTTTTAAATTAAAAAAGTTATTCTTATATCGTAAAAATCAAATTTTTACTCTGTTTATTAAAACTTAATGATTTTACCTTGAACAATTCGGTATCTATCGTACTGTACAAAATAGTACTATTTTACAAGAAAATTTTTAAGAATTTACTTTGTTACTCTGAAAAGGACAAAATGTGTACAAATTTGATCTTTTTCCATTCAATGAATAGGACCATCTATTTTTCCTATAATTGAGCTGAAATAAGCAAAAAACACACTTTTTTCTTAGACAGATAATACAAGAAAATTATCAAACATAAATATAATCACAATGCCCTGTACATTTTTGATAATTGTCAGCACAATATATTAATCCATCTATACTTTAAAAATGTTAAATTTAAATAGAATAGTACGAAAATAGTACGGTACGAAAATACTGAACTTCAAATTGCCCTTAAGGAGAGATAATTTCTTTTGCAGTCGATGTACAAAATTATGTACACTGTGTGCATTCTTTAAAAAACCCATGGAAACAATATCAAGTATGTCGTCTTAATTACGAAAGGTAGGTACCTATATCAACTTATAATGACTAAAAAATTGTCGATTTTTTTTAGTACTATTGTTTCTTTTGACTTATCTAAACTATGTACAGCTTGTACAAAAATAATATTGATGAAAAATATATAATTCAGTGGTCCAAAAATGAATAGTAAAATTTGTACGATTCGAAAATTTAAAATTTTGCTTTATTTTCGATGGTAAATGGTTTGAAAAATATTTTTTTGGGGAACCCCACCCTCAAAGTTAAACTAAAAGTTTTTGAGCTTCATCGTTTCGTGCCAAAAAACTTATCAACTAACTTAGATAATTGCATAAATATACATATATTCTAAAAGCTCATAATCTTAGCTACAAACGGTGAAATTTGTTTATCGGAAAAAATAATTTTTGACAGAGATAATGCCTCGGAAACTGAAAATTTCATGACTTTTTTCAGTTTTTTTGTATCTAGTCCATGGTTTACCCTCTAACCCCAATTTTTCTTTACAGATTCGAAAACTAGACACAATTCTGAACAAAATGTTGAGCTCACTTTTTTAAATTTATTTTTTATTATTGTATTATCGAGGCTGAAAAAAATCAAAAATCACTAAGATGATGGATTTTCATATTTTTGACTAAAAATTCGTAATCCTTATGTAGAATAACCCTAGAAAACATATACATCTTCATAAAGAACATGCTTTTTAAAATATTTGATTTTGGGTGCTCAATATGGTTCAAAAAAGGTAATTTTATGAAAAATTAAAAGAAAATTTTTAATCAAAAATAATGTATGTTTTCTAAGTGTATTCATCCCAACACATTTTCCACATTTAAATGTATTAGGGATCACGTTTTTTAATTGAAGCCAATCAAAAACAAAATCAATATCGACTGATTCGCATACATGATTGATCTTAATTGAATTTAAATCTTTCGACATTTTTTTAATTAAAATTTGTTGAGAGTGAAACAAAAAAAAGAATAAATCAAAGTACTAACAACACAAAGCAAATAAATATGCATTTAAATTCAAAAAAATAAACGGACAAAAATCTTTAATTGACGGCCAAACGTTTTAAATAGATGGCCAATAAAAAAAATTTACCTGGCCGTGAATTTTACCTGGCCATAAATTAACGGCCAATTGGCCGTCAACGTGACAAGACCCAAATTTTGATTTTATAGGTTTAATTTTGAATTATTAAGTGTTTTAAAGTTCATTAAATTCCAAACTTTAGTGCTATCTGAATTTGTCATTTTTGTAATCGGAACCGTAATCTACGACACCGAAAACCTCAAAAAATCCTTAATTTCCTACATTTTGGTACCCCAATTAGGGTGTTTGGGGTAAACATACGCCTTAAACCCACTCAGCCCCAAAAAAAACATACTTTTGCTGGGATAATTTCAAAAAAATTATTCATCCATCTGAAAATATGTTCACAGCGTATTTTAGGGTGCTGAATTCATATATCTCAAAAAAAACGATATGTCTACAAATTTACCTTTAGTGTTTTTTTTTAAGAGAGAAAAAATACATATTCGTTTAAATAGTTGAAAACATTATAGAACATACTTAATTTTGGCTTATAGTGGTGGCGGCGATAAAGTATTCCTTGCTTTTGAGGACGCATTTCCTGCGGTTTCCGGCTTTTATGTAGCATATAACCGCATCTTTTCCATCAAAAGGCTATGAAAAAAATTGAAAGTCTCTGACACTGTAAATTTGATACCCAATATTTTTATTGACCCGGAAAAGACCGGACATGAGGGTTATAAACGGATAGTACCGGTAAATGTCGGAAATTACGGTTAAAATAGAAAAAAATAAAATTTAAAATCTTGGTGTAGCGATAGGGTTCAAGTAATATTGAGCACGAAGTCGAAGATAAAATACCCACAATAATTTTCTTTAAAAATCTAACAAATATTTTAAGAATCTAAGCAACTTGAACAACTTTTTGATGCGGTCAAGCATTTGGCCAACCATCAATAGCTCGAATAACTCGTTTGATATTCGTTTGATTTTTAATTTTTCTTTAAATTATCTACAAAAACTTCCTAAAATACAAAATTGTTAGAGCCTTTCTTAATTTTAGGACATCCTCACCTTCTACTTGACATATTTTGTGGGTTGCTGTTGTTGCTGTCAGGCCTTTTTTCCTATAATGACGTAACATTACCAATATTACAGGTTTTGATTCCTGAACAGGATCCTGATAGGTAATATCTGTATGTAATTTTTAAGAGATTCTGACAAGAAAACTAATCTTCTCCGCAAAATTTTGGGAATATTTTGATCCGTGCAGATCCTGGTCAACGTCACTCCGTTCCAGAATCAAAGCGACTCTACATCTTTAAAATTAAACAATATATATTTTGAAAAAAAATTAAGGTCTTGTTGATAAAGCTTTTTTCATATAGGCTTAAAGTTAATTTATACGCTACATACAAGCCAGAAACCGCATTAAAAATGCCGGACTTAATGCTGCATTAACTCAAAGATTTTTGCATTAAATCTGTCATTTATAATTATGTTTTGAAAAATCTTTTTTAACGTAAAGGCGCGATTTGGATCGAGTCTGACATCGCTTTTTTGTCTCTTAAAAGTCGAATACCGAATAAAAGACAAGTTGAAAATAACGCACCTTTGCTTTATAACTATGTCAATATTGTATCAAAAATAGTGGCGGCATCTAATTTTGATAATTAATAAAATAGTAGGATCTATCTTGGAGTCATGGATGATTAGAATGTGAATTTGTTGAGTGAAATAACTGAAAAAAAACTCTTTTCTTTGATTTTAGAAAATTTTTATTCAATCCTTGAAGTAAAAATAAAAAATTGAATTATTTGAAATAATTAACTATTTAGTTTTTTTAAATTAATTGTCCAAGTATGTTTAATTTGTTTAAAACGTTTAAAAATAAAAAGTTATGTTTTTTTAAAAAAAATTCACCAATGTCATCAAAATAAATGCTCTAAAGTTGAAATAAATCAAATTTGAATTTGTTTAAGCTTGTTCGGCTTCTTCTTCACCAGTTTCGCCTTCTTCGTCAGCGGTGGCATCTTGATATTGTTGATATTCCGAAACAAGATCGTTCATGTTTGATTCGGCTTCAGTAAATTCCATTTCATCCATACCCTCACCAGTGTACCAATGCAAGAAAGCCTTTCTTCTAAACATAGCAGTAAATTGTTCACTAATACGTTTGAAAAGCTCTTGAATGGCAGTTGAGTTGCCAATAAATGTAGCGCTCATTTTTAAGCCTCTTGGTGGAATATCACACACAGCTGTTTTAACATTATTTGGAATCCATTCGACAAAGTATGATGAATTTTTGTTTTGTACATTCAACATTTGTTCGTCTACTTCTTTCATTGACATGCGACCACGGAAAATGGCAGCTACAGTCAAATATCTACCGTGACGTGGATCACAAGCAGCCATCATGTTTTTGGCATCGAACATTTGTTGTGTCAATTCAGGTACAGTAAGAGCACGGTATTGTTGTGATCCACGTGATGTTAATGGAGCAAAACCAGGCATGAAAAAGTGAAGACGTGGAAATGGTACCATGTTTACAGCTAATTTTCTCAAATCAGCATTCAATTGACCTGGAAATCTCAAACAAGTAGTTACACCAGACATTGTGGCTGATACCAAGTGATTCAAATCACCATATGTTGGTGTGGTCAATTTTAATGTACGGAAGCAAATGTCGTACAAAGCTTCGTTATCAATACAATATGTTTCGTCTGTGTTTTCGACCAATTGATGTACGGACAATGTGGCATTGTATGGTTCAACTACAGTGTCGGATACTTTTGGCGATGGTACAACTGAAAATGTGTTCATAATACGATCTGGGTATTCTTCACGAATTTTTGAGATTAACAAAGTACCCATACCAGAACCAGTACCACCACCCAATGAATGTGTCAATTGAAAACCTTGTAAACAATCACATGATTCGGCCTCTTTTCTAACAACGTCCAAAACAGAGTCGACCAATTCAGCACCTTCGGTATAGTGACCTTTGGCCCAATTGTTACCAGCACCTGATTGACCAAACACAAAATTGTCTGGTCTAAATATTTGACCAAATGGACCAGAACGAACTGAATCCATGGTACCTGGTTCTAAATCGACTAAAACGGCACGTGGTACATATTTTCCACCAGTGGCCTCATTGAAATAAACATTGATTCTTTCTAATTGTAAATCTGAATCTCCATGATATGTACCTGTGGGGTCAATACCGTGCTCATCGGCAATTACTTCCCAAAATTTGGCACCAATTTGGTTACCGCTTTAAAAAATAAATCAATTTTATTACCAAATTTAAGTTGAAACTAGCTAAACTTGAATTAATGTCTCCAAAAAAGAGGACTCTTGACATTCAAGTTCAAGAGTATGAAAAGATAATTAAAGATATTTACCATTGACCAGCTTGAATGTGTACAATTTCTCTCATTTTTGATTGAAAGGCAAAGAAATGGAATTAAAATCTGAAATTTTTTTTTGTTAAAAATATTATTAACTGAATAAAATTTAAGCTTTGAATTTATACTAAGAGAATTTTATTTTAGGCTTGAGCAAAAAAAAACAATTAAGAGATTTGTGTACATCAACAAAACAATTTTTTGTTTCGTTTTTTTTCTTAACAACAAGCAAATACCAACTTATAAAGCTACATATCTATAGAATCATAAAATAAAAAAAAAACCCTCTCAGAACGAAACATTGTCAAAAAAATTTTCTTTTTTTACCGCAATCAAATCGTGATTGAGTGAAAAAATTACTTTTCTTTTTTATTTTGTGATTAATGTTTTTTAGTCTTGAAATTTTAATGAGTCATAAAAAAAATTAAATAGGTTTTTTTTAACAAAAAAAGTATGCAATGCATTCAGAATATTCTCTTTTATTAAAAAATACCTTTCTTTAAGAAAATTATTAGCCCTCTGTTTTTTAATTTTTCTTTTTCGTCAAATTGCCACTTGAAATGTCTCAACACTTAGTTACTAAAACATGGCGATTTTTTTTATTATAATAAAAAAAAAAAACGAGTTTATAGAAACCAAAATAGCTCTTAGAATTGTTACTATGTTAATCATTTTTTTATGTTTGCATTCTCGAAAATTTTGGCATTGTGAAGTTTAGTACAAAAGAACAGAACAATTTTGAAAAATTGAAATAATTTTTTATCTGTTGGTCTTATGACGGATCTGCGCATGTAACAAAGTGTAACAAACTTTGTTACACCACTGAGTAAACTCTGCAAAAACTCTGCAGTCTAATTGCGCATTTAGTTTCAATACTTTTTAATAGTGTGCATTTTGCAGAGACTTTGCATACATTTAGCAGAGGTTGCCCAATGGTGTAACAAAGTTTGTTACACTTTGTTACATGCGCAGATCCGTCATAAGACCAACAGATAAAAAATTATTTCAATTTTTCAAAATTGTTCTGTTCTTTTGTACTAAACTTCACAATGCCAAAATTTTTTAATAAAACCTTAAAAATGAGCATTCAAAATTTGTCTACCAATTTATGTTAGCTTTCTTGATATCGTTCAAATATTTAACTGCGATTTGTTGAGTCAAAGGCTATGAATATAGAGATCTATTAATTGCACATACTTATTTTTGAAAATTCTGTCTATTCTTCTACTAAAAAATTTTACGGAAAACTTGAAACCAAAATTTATCAATTTTTCCTCAAATTCTGTCAAAAAAAGACTCTAATTTCTAAAAATTTGATCCTTCAATACTTGAATATCTACCAAAAACCCGCAGTTTTTGTACCTTGTGAATTAAACTTTCAATGATCTAAAAGTCTTAATCTCGGAAACGCTAATTATCCATGGGAAAACCTATACAGGACAAAAAAAAAATAGTTAATGATTCTTGAACTTAGTGTTCCAGTGCTAAGTATTATACATCATTTTAAAGCTTGTTTTTTGCTCTAATATTTAAGCCCAAAAAAGATGTCTCAGCACTTAGTTATCCCGGAGTTTTTTGGGTATTCCGGGACTGAGTCGTTTCGACTGTAAAATTGAATGTTTTGGGTCTTGTCGATAAAATATGAACATATCAGCCACATTTTCTTGTTCACAAAACTTTTGACTCTTACCAAACATATTTTGGTGATTAATGCTCATTCCATTAAAAAGTTATGGAATAAAAAACAGATATCCCCAATTTTTAAAAATCGAATTGTCAGAGTCAAATATATAGGTTTTTTAAGAATTCCTTCCGAAAGAAACATGATAATGTTATGATCTATATAGTGTTTTAATCATTAAGAATTTTTCTTTCCAATGGTGGGTCGCAATCAGTTTTTCCAAAACAAAATTACCGAAGACACCCGAGGATTTTGGAAAATAATGAAAACCATTTTGGAACACCCGTTAGCTTCATGAAGAGCTTTATACCTAAAAGTTTTTTTCTTCCACAACAATGCAATCAGTCGAAACATTTATTTTTTATATTTAGGTGTTTTTATCCTTGTCAGGATGTCAGGTTGATCTTAAGAGAATTTCTGATACCGATACCTCGTTTGATCTCCGGCTTTTGACGTATTTGCGCAATCCATTCGGTTGTGTCTATTAACCCTTTATTTGTATCTATTTTAGTCTTAGTAACAATTTTGAGTTTTCAACAAAAATTTTAGCTGATGGGAAGCTCTCTGAATCATCTTTGGCATTAAAAATATTTTCTATGGTTTGCACGCAACTAAATAAAACCTCTATCAAATCTTCAAATAATAAAATGATAATAGTGGTAAAATAGTAATACAAGACCCAATCAAAAAGAATAAACAAAACTGCTTGTACATCGACTAGAAAAAATCTTATTTCGGCTTAATTTGCAGTAGGAGTATATGACTAGGGGAGTGGTCCTCTAGCAGAATTAATAACTGAATTAGTAAATGAATCATGTCAATTTAAAAAAAAATAAATGTCTTCAAAAAATTAAAAATACTCACAATTTTACTTAAATTTTATTAATCAAGTAAACTTGAAGTTTTCCATTTTTAAACTTTTGTAAATTTGCATATTTTAAATTATTAAATACTTACCGTAAACCTTTGACCACTACTCTTAGAGCAAACGCGGAAAACCCACGAAATACCTTCATGAATGTCCATGAATCTTTTTGAAGGTTCAGTTCCGTTCGGTTACGTTCATTTTTGCAGGCATATGTACCCATTGAATTTGAGATACTGGGTGGATACGGGTTACCTGAAAAATTCACGGAATTGTGAAGTTTAGTATAAAAAAACAGAACAATTTTGAAAAATTGAAATAATTTTTACTCTGTTGACCTTATGATGAATCTGCACATGTAACAAAGTGTAACAAACTTTGTTACACCATTCAGCAAACTCTGCAAAAACTGTGCAGTCTAATTGCGCATTTAGTTATAATACTTTTTAATAGTGTGCATTTTGCAGAGACTTTGCATAAATTTAGCAGAGGTTGCTCAATGGTGTAACAAAGTTTGTTACACTTTGTTACATGCGCAGATTCATCATAAGGCCAACAGAATAAAAATTATTTCAATTTTTCAAAATTGTTCTTTTTTTTGTACTAAACTTCACAATGCCAAAATTCACATATGGATCTTGCTTAGGTAACCCATAAAATTCTAATTATTTTCGTAAAAAAACCTATAAAATACCCACATTTCATACCCTACCCGAACCCAAAACCTGAATTTTGCGAGTTATCCATACCCTTCCAATACCTCATATTAAATGGTTACATTAGTCTGCATTTTTGGAAGTTTCAAATGACCAGGATTGTTGGAAATTTTTTGGTCAAAGGTCTGATATATTGTTAACTTTATTATGACATTGAAAAAAAAATTAAAAATCAGATAATTTTCCAAGCTAAATATTTGATCAAAATTAAAATGAAAAATTTCAAATTTTTTTTGCATTTAAACAAATCTAATATAAACTATATAGAGAAAATCTTTAAAAAAAAATAAAAAAATAAAAAGTAGGCATAATACTTAAGATTATTAACATACAAAACTAAAACGAAGAAGAAACTCATTAATAGCTGATTTTTTTCTAATTTCAATTATTAATTCCCTTTAATAAGAAAATATTTAATTAAATAGTTGAGAAAATTTTTGTTATAAAATCAGTCAATATAAAAATGGAAGAAAATCTAATGAAAAATATGAACTCAGACTCAGATGAAATGGAGCAAGATAACATGAGATTTGAAGTCAATGATTTAGAATTTTGTTTCACGTGTGGCACTATACTTCCGTTACCCTCTTTAGAAGATCATTTAATGTGTCGTTTATGCAAAAAAACAATAAAAATTAATCGTACGAATCCTTTTAAATTAAATTCTTTTTTTTTTAATTTTTTTTTTTTGTTTAAGAATGGAATGGTAAAACATTAAAAAATGTTTATTTAATAAATCCATCGGATTATTTGAATGAAACACCGTTGCACGAAAAACACAATGGTCTCAAGTCAGATGATTTTATTGGAACTTTTGTCGATAGAAAATGTTCGAAGTGTGGTCATGAAGGAATGACTTATTCGACAAGACAAACAAGATCGGCTGATGAAGGTCAAACTGTGTTCTACGGTTGTCCAAAATGCAAGTAAGCCTCAAAAATCAAAAATTAATTTCAAGATTTATATTTTTTTACGTTTCTAAAAGGTCTCAGGAAATTGAACATTCATAAAATGTTTACGACAAAAAAAAATAAAAAATTTAAACCAAAAAAATTTGTTTTTCTTTCATCGAAAAAAATTACTTTTGACAGAGTAATTTTGTTTAAAAGCAAAAATCAAAAAATGAAAAAAATTTTTTTTTAGATAATGCCTAAAGCATTTAGACAGCGTAAAATCTCGTCATCGTCATCAAGTGAAGATGAAACAGACAATAAAAAGGTCGAAGATGGATCAGAATCTGTAAATATTAAGTAAAATATTTATTTACTTTTCATTTAACTTGAAAGCACCTTAAGTTAGCTAGAGAAAGATTTTTACTCAAAGGGAAAAAAAAATATTTAGAATGTTTGTTATACACTCTCTTTTTTATTAAGCTTATAAAATGAAATATTTAAATAATACGCAATTTTTTTTTAAATCCACCTAGTTTATCTTAGGAAAAGCTCAAATACAACAATTGGAGGATATCAAGACCCACCGTTTTTTTAACAACAACGGTTCGGAGCACTAGATTAGATTTTTTTCAGACTCGGTAATGAACAATAAAGTCAAGATGGAATTTTTTTCAAAGTCATGACTTACCTTTAAATATCAAAACTTTTCAATATATTTTATTTGACAAATCATTGAGTTCGTAAAATTAATTCATCTATGGTTGCCCTCAATTTAAACAGACAAAAGAATATTAATTTTCTAAAGTTATTAAATATACAGTCGTGATTTGATAGGATGGTTTTACTAAAATTTACGTAAATTATTAAATTTTTACTACAAGTTACGTAAAATACCGTAACGGTTTTTCAGATAAATTTACGATAATTTTTGGAAATTTTGGTTAAAAAAAAATGTGAGCCATTTTTTCTGACAAATTCTTTTGGAGCCGAAGTATGAGGTCTCAAAAGATCCAGTTTTGGAAACTAAATGTTTCAAACAATTTATCTACGTCTCTTTTTTGGTTTTAGAGGAAAATATTATCGACATAAACAAAATTGCTCAAATACTAGACATCTTTCGAATATCATACATCATAATCAAATACAGCGCGACCTCAATTTTGTAAAGAGTCTAGGTAAATGCAAAAAATTTCACAAATTCAAACCAGAAATACATTAAAAGTATTAGAAGCGTCTCTCTTACTTATTTCACAAAATCGCGGTTTCACAAAATAGAGGGTAACAAAATCGAGGCTACACTGTATCATACAACCCGTTAAATATGGTAAAATCTGAATTTTTTATTTTTGTGATTTTACGGTAATTTACGTAATTTTTAGCAAAATCTTCTTATCAAATCACCACTGTATTTGCAAATCTTTAGGGAGAACTTCGAAGATGCATCTTTATAATTTCAATCAGGATGAAGAAACTGTTAAATTAACATGTTAGATGCTTCATCAAATAAACATGTTCAGAGTTGTTTTTCTCAAGTTTTTTTAATTTTTTCTATTAAAAAAGTCAACTCAAAATTTACATAAAAATTATTTAATTTTTGATTTTTTTAAGAGGTTAATCAAGCTTATATTATACTAAAAAATACTTTGCATTAATGTAGTAGTTATTGAATACACAGTTATTGATTTTAAAAAATTCTTATCAAATTTTGTTTCATTACAGTTAGCGACAACGAGACTTAATACTTATCTTGTCCTTTGAGAAAATATATATGAAAATTCCAAGCCGAATACAGAGTACTAGTCTCAGTGGTGGCGCCAAGTATGGGACCATTGATTGTACTCTCTTAATTTCCCCTTTATTTTAATAAAAATATCCACAATAGATTTTCGGAAAATTGGGATGCCCTGGATGATGTGAGTCCCCTTTCCCATTATTTGGCTGACTGACTGCATTTAACGCTTAACTGTGTTCGTTTATTAGGAACCGCACTTAGGAGCATGGGTGCTGTCATTGCCTTTTACAAAGCTAGAATTGCTTTTGGGACCTTATCTATTTCAATAACAGCACTCATCCAAACCTTAAGTTTATCATCTTAAGTTTAGCAATCATCTAAATCCAGACATTAAGCAATTCATACAGTAAACCAAACCTAAACTAGAGCTCTAGTTAAATTTTTTAGGAAGAAGGTTCATATATTTTTTAAGAATAATTCAAGAATAGGAAGAATAAAAATTAACAGTTGTGTCTCTAGAGTAGATTTTTACTGTGGCGGCTGCCACAATTCGCCACAATGTAGCTCCGCCACCGACTAATCTTGGTAAAGGGATGAACATTTACCAAAAAAATTATCAATCTTTCATTCTAATCCCAACGTATGATTAATCATGATGAATTTTTAATGAAGTTTATTCTAATTATCTTATATTTTTTTCTAAGAGATAAAATCGAAGAAATAAAGTTTCTACAAAAACAACGTATACGTACGCATGGTGTCGACGTTTATTCATTAGCAATTGGTGAAAGCGAAACAACAGCATCTTCTTTGATAACAAAACAAATTGAAGTAAATCAATTTCAATTAGAATCGAATTAATTTTTGTTCAAAAGTGATTTAATCTTAGATTTTATAAAAAAAGAATGACCCATGGAAAAGTCGTACTGGTGGTCTTGTTGACATGAAAGTCATTTTAGAAAAACGTGGAAATGAAATTGTTAAAAACATGCATAGTACATTTGCTAAAGAGACAAATCAACGTGATGAAGACGCTGAAATGCAAAGATTCATTGAAGAACAATTACGTAAAAAAAAAGAAGCAGAACAACAAACTGATCAAAAAACATCGTCTGAACAAGACTCGTCAAGCGTCAAAAAATACAAATCCCCACATGATGCTTTATTCGATGTGCCGCAATATTTGCTCGAAAACAAATCAAAACATAAATCAGAAGAAACATTGTCTGAACAAATGTTATCGGGTATACCTGAAGTCGATTTGGGCATAGAAGAAAAAATCCGAAATATAGAAGAAACAGAGAGGGCTAAACATAAGGATCTAACTAGTAATACAACTATAACTGTTTCAAATCGTAAAAAACTCAATGAAAATTCAAGTGTAAATTTTGTTCAACATAAACGATTTGACGAGAGTGTTATAAACTCGGACAAGAATCGTTTACCTCAACATAAAGATACGAAACCGGCTAAGCCAGAGCCTGTTGTTGGCGATGCACCTAAGCATGAGTTGTTACAACCTCATAAACGCAAAGACACAGACCCGCATGAAAAAAGTAAAAAACATCATGGCGATTCGAAAAAGCCTAAAAGTGAAACAACTGAAAAGGCTAGTGACGATTATTGTCTTGAAAAGTTTAAAAAAAATATGAAATTCAACCGCGGCAATAAAATCAAAATTGCCTAAAAGAAAACAATTAATTTTTTTTTTTATATTTGTAAATTTTAATTTAATTGTTAAAAAAAAAAAGTAAATTTTTGAAAATTCTCTTTCTCTCTATTCAACTTGGACTTAAAAATCCAAATTTAATTCAATTAAGCCTTTTTTTTTTATTGTGTTTGCATGATACCCCTTTTATCTTTTGTTCAAAAATTTCCAACTTGAATGAATGAGAATTTTTTAGTGCGTAAATAAAATATTTTTTTGATTAATTTTTTATTATTAAGAATTGTAAGGGCTTAAAATGGGATTTTTTTTTTCGATTTCGTGGGGTGGGGGGTATTCAAAATTGTATCAATCAGAAAGATCCTTTGAGAGTCGAACGTTTTTTTCATTTTATTCTCAAGATCAATCTCGAAAAAGGATTGTAAATTTTTTGTGAGAGTGAAAATTTTATTATTTTTCACCCTAATACAAACTGTAAGTCAGGATTTGTTCTTATTTTAATAAAATAATTAAAGCACTCATTGAAAAATGCTTTATTGTTTTATACGTTTGTAGTCCCTTGAAATGTCATAAATCAAAGTTGCTACTTGAATTTTATCAGTTAAATGAAATGACGTATTTTAAATTAATAATTTACATCGAACAAACAATATTCTAAAATATTGTATTACTCATTTAAGAAAAGTGATTTTAATCTTTTTAATTTAGACAAGAAATAAACACTTGAGCTTGAATAATGTAAAGATTCATTTAATATTTCTGTAATTTTTTATCATTAGCATTTGTTTGAATAAACCTTGTTTGGTTTCAACTTGAAGAGATAAATTCCTTAAAAATCATTTAAATTTTGTTAAAAACATACAACAAATGACAATTTTTAGCCAAATTAAGATCCAAGGGGCTTCCTAGGACCCTTGAAAAACATACACCCGGGTGTATTTTTGAAAACATACACCCAGGTGTAACTTTTACACGAAGTGAGGTATGCACAAAATTATTTTCATATAAGGTAGAGTAAATGAAGAGCTACAAAATGATACCATATTATAGACGACCTGTGAAGTTATTTGGGGAAGAAAACTGAGTTTTCACTTTTCAGTCTTAAAGAACCCTTATAAACCCATTTTTATCTGGGATTTTCGGTTATAGACATACAAACCGCCAAAGAAAAATGGTGTTTTTGTCGAAAAAAGGCATAAAAATGAAAAACGAAAGAGAAGTGTGAATTACCACCTTTTGACTTCAAATTCTGTATTCTCGTATAACATTTTTTTATCAAATTAATCCCTTTAATTTAAAAAAAGACAGGATTTTTAACACCTTTTTAAGCGCCAAAAATCGATTATCAAAAATTAAGGTTTTCCTATACGAGAATTAAGAATTTCAAGTCAAAAAGTGATAATTTCCACTTCTTTTTCGTTTTTCATTTTTATGACATTTTCATGCCTTTTTTGGTCCATTAGTATTCAAAAAATAAAAATAAATAAAAAAAGTAAATCCTGAGATTGGTAAAGAATCGCCTCTTGTTTGATAAGATTCAAAAAAAAATTTTGGTATTGTGGCTCCCTTAAGAGGAGATGCGGTTTGACCGAAAAATTCCGTTTTCACCTGTGTATTGCTTTAAGGAATTTTTTTTGCCATCGGCAATGGTCCCAGCAACAATGGTAGCTTTTTAGCTTTCAAATTTATTATGCTTAGATCGTTAAATTTCTGATACAATAATTTATTCGTGTCTTAAATGATTTTTTGGCAAAAAACACCATTTTCCTTTGGCGGTTTGTATGTCTATAACCGAACATCCCAGATAAAAATGGATTATATATCTATGTAGATCTCGTTGAGAGCTTTCGATTGATATATAAAAAATGGTGGGTGTATACAACAACTATGGGGGGTTTATAGGGGTTCTTAAAGACTGAAAAGTGAAAACTCTGTTTTCTTCCCCAAATAACTTCACAGGTCGTCTATAATATGGTATCATTTTGTAGCTCTTCATTTACTCTACCTTATATGAAAATAATTTTGTGCATACCTCACTTCGTGTAAAAGTTACACCTGGGTGTATGTTTTTCAAGGGTCCAAAATTTTAAATTTACTTTTTTCTGTGGTGTGAAGTCACATTTTTGTTTAGGAATTTTAATAAGCACTCTAAGACTTGTCGCATATTTAATTTTTTAACTTAAAAAATATTTACATTTTTCATGATCTGTTTCCTTTTTTTTTAATTTTCAAAGACCTGGAAATCGGTAGAACACATCACTTTTTGATCCAAAGTCACTAAAACATCTGTCATTGGTTATCCCTAAATTCCAGATTTTCGGATCCAGAATTTTCAACTTTTTCTTAAGAAACGGATCTGAACCAATTTGATATCATTTGGATTTGATCCATCTGATACCTCATTTTGTGAGTAAAATTTGTTTTACAGTTAGAATTTATTTTCAATCCGGAATTTTAGTAAGCACGTAAAATCTGTAAATTTAATCCGTGTTTTAGGCATCCAAAATTCGGACCGGTCAAACCGCCTCTTTGTTTTAGAAACAGCTTTTGTCTTTTTATAACTGTTAAAACAATAATCTGACTCTTGAACCTACTTTTCTAATCATTTTACAGCCGATTTGAACGCAATTTTCTCGGCTCATCGACTTTAATTCAAAAATAATCATTCTAAGATACTCTTCAACTTAAAAATTCATAAGATCAAAGTCTTTAAAGATTTCAACATGATTCAATCGTACGGCTCAATTGCTAATTACCAAGCGCCTCAGACCACTCTAAAGCCAACTTGTTAAGCCATGCCATCAAGGAATAAATTCATCAAATAAAAAGTAATATCTTACTGGAATAGTTTGCCGGATGATATCAAGAATGCCGAATCTGTCAATAGCTTCAAATTTGACAATCATATACCACCATTGCCAAGTACGTTGGTACTTAGCTCCGCAGGGAAACCCGTTGCAGATTATTTATAATAATAATACCTTGTTATTGAAACCGGTCTAGTTGATACAAAGTCAAAACCACTATTGATTTATAAGCTTGAACCAGATTTTTGAATTAAGAATTATCTATCAATAATCCATTTTTTTTAATTTTTGGACTTTAAAAAAAACATTAAATTTTTTTTCCTGTGTAGAGATATCTCTAACAACAACAAAAAAATAATTTTTTTCAAGATTAGAAACAATTTTTGGACACAGATAACGCGTTCTAAATCATCTGATTTAAGATTTTTTTATTTAGATTACGCGTAATTCTCTTATTTTTGTTCTTTTAAAACAAAATAAATAAATAATGTCTAGTTTACTTACTCGTTTACAGTTACTTAGCAACTTAACAAAACAATCTAATAAACTAAGTGTTTTTAGTAACATAGCGGGCAAACAACAACAATTAACTACAGCATCATCTGGTAATCGTAAAGAGCGTAAACGTTTTTATAAACAAGTAAGCATAAGCGAATCGTTCAATACAAAACCAAAAAATTATGAAATTAACTTGGACAAACGTAAACTTAAAACACCTGGTGGTAATTTATTTACAGTTGATAATGAAATGTTAGGACACATGATATCACATGAATGGCAATCTCAAAAAGAGTATATTAAACAATATACAATGCATTTGACATCACTTGTAAACACGTCCATAGACAATCCAGGTAAGTTAACAAAAGATGGATTAATGTCAAATTTAAACGATTACTTACAAACTGATACTCTTATTTACTTTGATTCGAATTCGATAGAAAAACTTGATCATTTACAAGAAACAAAATGGCGTCCATTGGTCGATTGGTTTAATCAAAAATTTCCCGATTTGAATTTAACAATCAAAAAAGAAATTGATGATACACTTGACTTAAATTTTGGTAAGACCGAAACGTTTAATACCGAAATGAATTCATTTGTTAAATATTTGAACAAAAATTTTGATTTAAACACTCTTATGGCTTTTAATTATATTACTGAATGTTTTAAATCAGTTATTTTAACAGTTGCTTTACTCGAACGTAAAATTGAAAGCGTTGAAGAAGCTTGTAATTTAGCTTCACTTGAACAACAACATCAATACGATCAATGGGGTAAAGTTGAATGGTATCACGATATTAATGAAGCTGAATTGAGAACAAGAGTTAGCGCTGCTGTTTTATTCATTTATTTATCGAATAGTTCCAAGTATTTGGTTAAGAAAAATTTAAACTATCCCAATGAACAATAAATTTATAATCCTAGTGTTGTAATTTTATTTTTATTTTTTTCACTACAAAAACAACATGTTAGAATATGTTGGTTATAAAGTTTCACTATGGCATGAAGGTTTTTTTATAAAGTGAATTGCTGTTTGATAAAAATTATAAAGTTGGAAAATCTTTGGTCGAAAATATTGAGTCAAACATAGAAATTGGTAAAACTAATAAAAATACTGTAATAAACTCGAATGGACTGAACAACAGTAGAAACAAACACAGACAAGCGATCATCGAAGAGGCTGTACTAAAATTTAAAATTTAAATTCGAACGTTCTAATGCAACACTCAATTAAACAAACTCTGTGCATGGGCGAGGTAAGAAAAATGATTTCTACACGAGGCTCGGGTGATTCAAAGACCATCCGACCCATTCCTGTGGGATCCTATTCACGCAGGACCTTGACATGACAATACTTTGCAGATACAAATCGTCTATTTTTTATTGGCTTTATTATATCATCTATCAGCCTTTTACACGGCTGGCATGCACCCGCATTACTAAGGGCTGGCAGTAGATTGTAAGCCGGTAGATTGAATCTCATTCAAATTTATTTGTCTCTCAAGAGTAGCAAAGTCACCCGAAGGTCCAGTGGCTTAGCTCGTTTCACTCGTATTTATGCAGCTACGGTGCTCGCCTTTGGTTCGAAAAAGTTTGCCCATCTAATTTTTTAGTTGCCGCCTTCGGCGTCTTGAATGTATTTGCGGCATTTTTGAGATTGCAGCTTTGCTGCGTTTAATAGTTAGTGCCGCTTGGTGCTCGTAAACATGAATTTCAAATGGGTTCCCCGGGTATACCATTCTTTCTCATTTTTTATTCCATTGATCGTTAGAAATTAACATGTGGAGACTTCTCCCCATCGTTTAACATGGATTTTTTTAAATTGCGTCAAAGGTCCCGAGTACAGGGTATCGTTAGAAAAATCGCTTAATCCTTAAGCGATTCCCCTTAGACCCTTCACAAACATCTTCGAGGTTTTATAGATGTGATTTTGTAAATTATAATTTTAGTAATGTTATGTATCAATAAAATAGCCTCAATAGGATTCAATAATCGATTTCAGAGAGGGTTCTCTGCGGCGGGATGTGGGCCTTTCAAAAGTTAAGAATCGTACCAAAATGACGAAATATTTTTTTTACTTCAATCCAGTTTGAGACTAGTCAGGTAACTTAACCAGAGACCTGCTATTTTTCTAATTTAAAAAATTATTTAAGAATTTTTGTAAAGAATCATAAAAAAGCAAATTATTTTCTTATTAATAAATGAATTGGGGTTTATGGGGTCAGAAGATGAGCTCATTCGGACTTAAGTACGGACTATCCATAAAAAAAGAGTAATATAAATGAAATATGATACATAATTCATTAGCATATGGTTTTAGTTTTTCGTTTTGTATTCATGATTTTTTATCTCTCTTTATAGTCAGTTAACTCTCAGTAAGGCGATTACAAAGTTCATTAACAGAAATAATTAGATCCAAAAAATTTTAATTTTTTTTTGTTCTAGATGATTGTCCTTTGTTGAAATGTCCATTGATTGAATTTAAAATAGGTTATCTTAAGGCTTCTTCAAAAATTTTAAAGATTCAAAGGTTTCTTAAAGATTATTTTAGGGTTCTAATTCATAAATTTTAGCCTTTAAAATGACATTTTTAAATTAAATCTCTCTACGACTCATTTTTTTGAATTTTTTAAAATTTAATTTTAATCGCTCTAGGGCGATATGAGTCTTCAGGCAACAACATAGCGGCAACTTCAGAAGAAGACTGAAAGTGTAGACTCTGAAACATTTTTATTTATTTTAGGATTCAAATTGAGAAATTTAAGGTGGGTTTTTTACAAAGGCGCTTAAAAATTGGTTTGACATTCATAGTTATTTGATATCGGGTGTCAATACGTGTTTTTACCACTTGGCGAAAATACCTTGTAGAAGTTTTTGAAATTTAAAAATCTCAAGTATCATAAGATTAAAAAAAATGACTAATTTTATATTTTTTTTCGTTTGTGGTTGTTATTATTTTTATGCAATATTAAAGTAAGATTTCTTTGAAAGTATTTTTTTCCTTCAAGAAAACAAATATTTTTTTTTGAAGAATTTTTTTTCAAGAGTTAAGTAACTTGATGTTACATAATTTCAGCTGAATTCAATTTCCTTAACTTATCTCTCTCTCTCTCTCTCTCATTTTAGATTTTTTGTTTCAAAATTTTGTTTTTTCAAGTAAAAATGGAATAAGATTTTTTTTATTTTTTTTTTGTGTAAAATGACCAGTTTGGAAATAAAACGACTCGATTCAGATACGACACGATCGCCAACTAAATCACAACAAATTCCGCCATCATCGTCACGTTCCAATCTTAAATTAATCCTCAACTCGTCACCACAAACTCCAACAAGTCCGACTAAAGACAAAGAAATCCCGATTAGTATCATAAAATCACCGTCGTATGCCAAAGAAAAAAGCGGTCAATCCGAACAACTATCACCAAACACTAGTCTTGATTATACGAGTAATTTGAATACATCCGATCAAATAGCTGATATAAACACAGATTCGTTACGATTCAATAAATACGGGTTTATACAATCAGCTAAAACTGAAGAACTCTATGCAGACGTACCACAAACTAAAACTGGTACACTCAAAAAAATATTCAAAAGTCCTACGAACACGTTAAATCGAACAAAAGAACAAGAACAAGATGATACGAATTCATTGCACACTGTATCGGCAAAGTCAAATATAACTAATTTAAAAGATTATCTTCAAAATACGGATGTTGAAGAATTTGCTGAACAAATTCCAATTCGAGTTATACAATTACGTGAACTAAAATGGGTTGAAATGTTAAAAAATTTTGACGAATGGATGGAAAAACGTTTCAAAAAAATAAAATCAAGATGTCGCAAAGGCATACCACAATCGATGCGTAGTAAAGCATGGATGCACTTAACAGGAGCTATTTTACTCAAAAATAGCAAACCAAATTATTACAATGAATGTTTAAATAACCCTCAAAAGTTAGATGTTACAAAATATGTTGAAGATATAAAAAAAGATTTACATCGTCAATTTCCAAGTCATGAAATATTTATGAAACGTGAAGGTAGACAAATGTTATTTAACGTACTTAAAGCTTATGCTGTTCATAATCGTGAAGTAGGGTATTGTCAAGCACAAGGCCCGATAGCAGCTTTGTTATTAATGCACATGCCAGAAGAGGACGCCTTTTGGATGTTAATAAGAATAAGTGATTTTTATCTCAAAGAGTATTATAAACCAGGATTGGAAAAAGTTCAAATAGACGGACACGCTTTATTTTATTTGTTTAAAAAAGAAAATCAACCGGCTTATAAAATAATGATAAGTCAAGGCATAGACCCGATATTGTACATGACTGAATGGTTTATGTGTGTGTACGCGCGTACTTTACCATGGTGTACTGTATTGAGAGTTTGGGACATGTTTTTTTGTGAGGGTATTAAAGTTTTGTATCGAGTAGGACTGTATTTAATGATGAGTGCTTTTAATGATAAACAAAAATTTCAACGATGTCAACAACAAGGAATGTACGAGACCCTTAATTTGTTAAAAAATTTACCAGTTGAAAGTTTAAAAGAAACCGAACTTGTACGTGAAAGTTGTTTAATAAAAATAAGTGAATCAGAGCTTAAAAAAGCGTTCGAAAAGAGTAGACAAGAGTTTACACGTGAGAAAAATGAAAGAATATCAAAACAAACATCTAACACAAACACGGCAAAGAAAAAATCTTAAAGATAAACAAATTTTTTTTTTTTAGTAGTCACTTTCGTTATTTATTTTCAATTGAAAGCCACCAAATAAATGACTCAGGGTTCCAATTATAAATGAGTCATGATAAACACAGAATCGTATTGCATTTAAATTGAAAATTGTTAACAAACAGTAAACAAGACCCGCAGAGGTCAACCTTTTTTTTTTAACGACGATTTTTTTTTCAAAATTTTTTTTTTTCAAGAATGGTTCAAAGTTAGGTATTAAACAAAAAATGTGTGAGAGTGTAAGATTTAAACAATTAAAAGTTATTAAATTTTTTGATTTGATTTTTTCTTTATTTTTTTTTTTTAATTTTTGTTTGTTACAATAAAGTCTAATTATTTAAATTTGATTAATAAAAAAAAGGGTATTTTTAATTTTTGAATAAACATCTTTTCGGACACTTCAAGGACAGGATATTAAGTTTTGATAATGAAGGAGGTATTCCCTTAAAAAAAGTCTCTTTTAACTGTTTTCATCCGAAAATAGCTTTGGGGTAAATTTTTCAATTCGATTTGGGTCCTGGCGTGTAATGACAATTTTGACGTTTCAACCGAAGAATTTGAACGAAAAGGAAATGGAACGAAAGAGTTTAATCTAAGTGGAACAGGAGTGGGTAATAATCTATGTCTAAACAAACGAGAAAATGTTTACCCAGCAACATGTTGAAATCAACGTTGCGTTATGGTCGAGAAACGAGAAATGTTTTAAAGTAAATGATATAATAGACTCAGGCTCAACAACTAGTGTTATCTCTAAAAACCTGGTTGAAAAACTAGGCTTAGAAACAAACCCTGACAATTTTACTTCAGCAAACGAATTTGCAACAACAATTTTGACAATACCCAACCGATTTGGGTCAGACAAAAGACGAAATTAGACAGGAATACACCAGCTTTAAGATTTACGAATTCATGTCAGTCAAACAAGAAAAAACGTTCAATAAATACCTAGCAAAGTTTTTAAATCTCTCTGCACGGCTCCCAGGACTTGATAAAAGTCCTCAGTCAATGACTAGTCGGGTAGGTCAGTTGCTAAAATAGCCCGTCTTTCTGAGGAAATTAATCATGTTAACAAAGACCACACGGTATCGAAAAGTTCTCTGAACAAAGACTGTAACAGAGTCAAAGAACAAGAACTTAGTCATTTACGGAATTGAAGTGAATGGTAAACAAACCGGTGAATAACGTAAGAAAGAAGATTAGAAAGTCGATGATCACAACGTTTAGGAGCCTGGGAACGGGCGCAAGAGCTTGTCTGGATAGTTGTCGAGTTCGTAGCTTCGGCTCGGATGAGTGGCGCTGTTCATGATGAACGTCCCACCGGCAGTAGCATAGTAGTAACCATGCCTTGGCCGGTCCCAAGTCCGGATTTGAAAATGGGAGGACGTAGATGTTGCTGTCCTTCTTACACCCTTCTAAATGCACCTTAAATTGAGCTTTTCACTCCCACACAAGTTTTTTGATCAAATGTTTGAATTAATTTGGTGAAGTTTTCCTTCACTTACTGTGTCAATTATTTCGCTTATCTAGGTTGTGTAGTAGTAGTACTTTTTCTGTGCAGATCTAAAATCTAGTAGAACAATCCTAGACTTAATTAGCTACAGAAGCTGATTAGGCTTCTAAGTCGAGTAGGCCGTAAAATAATTTTTTTTGAATTCGGCACGTTTGCATCTTTCGACACCCTTATTTTAAGCCACGTCGACTCGTGAGTCCCGATACGATGATTTTCAAAGCTGTTCTAGTAAAAGGTCATCTAGAGAATGACTAGTCGAAGAAACTAGTCAAATCGTTTCCAAGTAGCACAGCTTCTTTCTTTAAAAGTTAACAATCCTTAGAAACTAAATAAAATATTCAGAATTTAAATATTAAACACAGATTTTAACAACTTTTCAATATCGAGCAGTTTATTTTTTCATCTCTTTAAAATTTCAAATTTATTGATTTAACACATTTTTTACTATAGTAAAAATTTTCTAGTTATTTTACAATTTTCATAGAAAAAAATCTTTCGGTATCAACTGAAAGTTAAATAGCTCTAGTCAAAGCTTGTAAAACTTGCATTCAGTTGATTCCCAAAAATGAATGAAAGCTTCCCATCATTAGCTAATGAGAATTCACAAGAAGATCACTTGAATGACCACAACAGTAAATGTCTACGGATTTCTCTAGCAAATCTATCTAGTGATAGGTGAGTGTTTTTCGTTTTTCAAATGAGTTACTTTTCGTCAAATTTGGTGAAGTACTTTTTAGTAGTATTAGTAGTAGTACTATTTCTCTGCAGATCTAACATCTAGTGGAACAATCCTAGACTTAATTAGCTGCATAAGCTGTAAGTTTTCTTGGCCGGGTAAACCTATACAGAATTTTTTATACTCGCCTTTCCATTATTATTTTTTCTAAACGTTCCAGTTTTTTGACTATACCAGGATTTGAACTCGCGACACTAGCAGCCAAAGCTGTCACGGCCACGACCTCTCTTTTATTAGGTTTTTTTGTAATAATTTGGAATTACCGACATGTCGTTAATTTTGACACTAATTTTTAGAAAAAAGAGCTTTTTTTGGCTATATTCGGGTTTAACGACATGTCGTTAAGTCATTTTGAAAACCACTGTCCACCAATTAACGACATGTCACTATAACTGGTAATTCGGGTTTAACGACATGTCGTTACATTCGAGCAAATACGTTACCCTCTCATTAAAGCAAATAGTGCTAAAAATGTAATAAAAGATCATTCGAACTGATACCAATCAAGCTTTAAAAAAAAAGTAAGTTAGAGTTTCTGTATTCCTGATCGAGGCTAAAGCCCAGTTACAAAAAAATTATTTGTTCCTCTTCAATATTTTTTCGTGTAACTTTTTTAGATTAATAAAAAATTCTGAATTTCCCCCAATTAGAGCTCGAATGAATTCTCCGTTCATAACCGAAGAACAAAATTCCTTCAGCTTAACTTAGGTCATCTTAGGTTTAGATTCATGTTTAGATAAAGTTTCAATCGTTCTACGTGCTTGATAACTTTCGTCAGTTACAGTCGACTCGCAAAAATCCGTATACAAAAAAGTTTTATCTGAATATTAATTTTATAATTGTTGAAGCTAAAATAAATTTCATGAAAAGAATATCTTAAATAAATGTTTCCTGTTTATAGACATAAATACATTACATTTTCTGAGTTAATTTGGAGGGGGAGGATGACAAGGAGGGGGGTGAAGCCCCCCGCCTTGTTTAAAACGAAAAGTTTATTTTTTTTTTTAAAATTAACAAAATATCTCGATTGGTTTATTTGGTTAAAAGAAAAAATTTCATAACAAAGTAAATATTAAACTTTTGACGATTGCCATGGTACTCAACTAAAAAATAAATAATTTTTAATTTAATTCCTCATATAGAAAAAAAAATATTCAACCGTAATCTCTTTTCAATCATTATTCGAGATAAATATCACTCATCTAACGAATTAAAAACTCTAATGATGACATTTTTAATGAATCTTTACCCCCAAGTAAAAATATAAAAACCACTCTTTGTTTTTTTGTAGGGTTTGAAATTGTTTCTCGAAACAAATTGAAAAAAAGGTAAAAAAATATTAGGTAATCAAATTTAAAATTAAAATTCTTATAGACAGAATTTTCTATGAGTGAAAAATATAGTCAAAAAATCAAGAACAAGTAAAATTTAAAAATAAAATTTACAAAGTTTTTTCTTATTGGTTCAATGTTGGTCGACTTATGTCATGATTCAACAAAATAAAAAATTTTTTGGTATCTTATTGTTTGTTGTTTTTATAACATTGTTACTTTATCAAGTTGATGAGACTATTATTTTATATGGACAACAAATAAAATCGGTTTTAAATAACGAACAAGTGACTCATTCAAATAAATTGGAAAGTAAACTTGAAAAATTTTTGGATGAAGCACACGTAACACTTAAACCGACAATACCTTCTATTCAAAATTGGTTATATCCAGATGAAGATTTGTCTAAACCAAATTATCCATCTGTTTTTTGTCTCATTAAAACCCATCCGAATAATATTAAAATAAATAAATCTTTGAATGTTTATCGTGTGTGGGGACGTAAATGTGACAATTATCGATTTGTAACACTTTTACCAGAACATTTAAGACCTAAAGTTATTAATGAAACATTTGAAGTATTCGAAGATATTCACATGATTCAACCTAAGAGTTTGAAACAAGAGAGTCATGGTGATCTTACTCTCAAAGTGTATGAAGCAATGCTTTATGTTTATAATAAATTCCAGAGTTACGATTGGTATTATATTGTTGATGATGATGCTTATGTAAATATGAGAAATCTAAAAGAATTTCTTAAAGATAAGCCTTCGAATGTATCGATTACGTACGGTTACAATTTTAAAGTTATAGTCCAAGGTGGATACCATTCAGGTGGTCCAGGGTATGCGTTAAGTAATAAAGCATTTACTTCAGTGTGTAAGGCTATGAATGAAAATATAACCAATTGTCCGAATGGTGGCATCGATGATACCGATTTAAATGCTTGCGTTCGAAAGTATGGAGGCATAATGGGAAATTCAACAGATGCAAACGGACGAGAAAGATTTCTAGTCATGGGTTTAATAACTCATTTCACTGGTACATATGGTGATTGGTTAGATGGTTATGCTCAAAATCCGCCCAAAAAAGGTTTAAATTGTTGTGCTGATAATTTAATTGCAGTTCATTATATGCAAGCAAGAGATGTTTTTCGTTTAGATCTAGCAATTGAAGTACACAAAAATGTACTTAAATTATACGACGATTACTTAAAAATTGGTAAAAATGTAACATTCAAAAACGTTATCAAAAATTATATCTTATTAGAAGATATTGAATCGGATTCAAACAAGTTTAAACAAATGATCGATTTTTAAAAAGAAAAAAAATCATGGTTTTTATAAAGCATCAATTAAGAAACTGATGGAAAAAAACAACCAGTGATATTCTCATAGGAGAATTTTGTTAAAATTTTATAGAGACAATTTATATTTTTTTCAATTAATTTGTTCATGCATGTTAAGAAAACATTTAAAACATAATCATCTCCAACTTTATGCTCAGACTTTAGAAAGATAATTATAAGGAAGTGCGAATGGATACCTGGAAAAAGCACATAGGGGTATAAATTCTTAATTTTGAGGTCTCATCAAGAGCTTTCATTTGGTATCCATATCATGGGCATTGAATGTGACTTATAGAAAAAATTACAAAATACTTAAAAAATGTCCACACCTCTTCGAAACTTTTAAATTAGCACACTGTGTGCAAAAATAAAGTATTGGTGAACATATTTTCAAAGGCCATAACTAGGTGTAATTTGATGCTGGGAACTCGAATTTCTGGTTTATTTCGATTATTAATATCGGTATTAGTTTTTCGAGAAATACTTTATTTTTGCACGCAAATTTGAAAGTTGCTTGTTGTTTTCATAAAATATCTCAAAAAGTAAAAATGATATTGAAATTGCGAGACTACCATTTAGTAGCTCTTTAAATTCTCTATCTATTGATATGTAAAAATGAAGGATGTTTGGGGATGTGCAAGGGGTTTCGTATGGGTGTGGCCTTTTTTTAGGTATTTTTAATTTTTTCTTTAGAAAACTCACATTAAATGCTCATGATATGGGTACCAAACGAAAGCTCTTGACAAGAGAAATATTTATATACAATTAGTTTAAGTCATGGACCTCATAATTAATGGCTTACACCCCTATGAGCTTTTTTGAGGTATCCTTGCGAATTAGTCTCGATAATTCTGTATGAATATAAAGTGAATCGACATGCAATGTAATCTTTCTTTCATTAAGGCCTTTGATTAATATATGTTATTTTTAAATTTTTTCTTTATTTTGCGTAAAACGATTTTTCAATAAAAAAAGAAGAAAAATCCTTTGGTAAATCATCCGGAACATGTTGTACAACTTTAATGTACAAGCCTGAAAATCCGTAATTTATTTTTTTTGCAAATAACAAATCAAAAGTTTTGTTCTTAACCCTTCGATTTTTCAGCTAAACGCCCATGATTGAGAAAAGTTAGTTTGATATTGTTCCCGTTATCTACGACACTGAGAACCAATTTTTTGATTGGGGTAGAAAATCGAAAATTTTACCCCTCTTTGAAAAAAAGGAGTGGCGCTAATTTTTTCCATGGTTTCTCAAGAGGTATGCGGTTTTGCGTTATCTTGAAGAAACCAAGGTTTCAGTTGATCAAAGAAGTGTATTTTGCTTGAAGTGAAGCATACACTCGTTCTAAATTGTTCACAATAAAAATCAGCATTTATCGCACGACCATAAGGAACCAGTTCAAAAAGTATTACCCCTTGGTAATTTCACCAAACACACAACATTACCTTCTTTTCGAATCGTCCTCTTTTAACGACTGGTAGGGCTAGTTGAGATGGGTCCAACTACTGGTTTCTGTCATCAGTTTTTCGAAAATAGATCCATTTCTCATCGCAAGTAATTACCCTTCTGGAGGACTTTTGATTAGTTTTCTACAGGTTTCGATACGACCTTAGATATCAAAAGGTGTCAAATCCTGTGGAAGAACTCGGCAGCGTCCATTAACTTTATGGATCAACTTAAGGTGACGAAATATGGTCAACTGTGAAGTGCTTAGGTCACTAATTCGCTAGTAATAACTCGGGGGTTGCTCTCTGTACGTAGGGTGTCCTGATCGAAACTCACTGGTCTTCTAGACCCCTTTATCCTTCGAAGACTAGTATCACCACTGTTAAACTCATTGAATCAAGCTTGTGCCTTTCTTACTTTAAGAACATTCTCACCTTCTACTTGAAATATTTCGTGGGTTGCTGCTGTTGCTGTGAGGCCTTTTTTCGAAAAATGACGTAACAGCACAAAAATTTAAAAATTTTAACTATCATCTTGTAGATCGTTCAATTTTTTTAAACTAATATATTATAATAATTAAAGACTTACCATCAAAAAAACCCGAAATTTTATGAATCACCCTAATATAAAATTTCAAGTTAAAAAGTGATAAATCTTTCTTCTTTTTTGACAACTAAGATGAGTTAGTTGAGCATGATTGAATAGAACTGTCGATCAATCTATGAACATACTCAACGAAGATTGCATTTATTAGCATATGTTGCATATCTGCAATTTTATTGGCTAATGATTTTTTGTTAATTTCCTTGTATCGTTCCTTTAAAGTTGCACATAAAAACAATTCCTGAATATTAGAAATAAGTCTTAGTTTTTGATTAATTTGAAAATGGATGTTCAAAAGGTTTTGAACGGTCTGTTAAAATTTCAGCTTTTTAAATTTTACGAAAAGCTTTTTTTTTTGCTTTTCTGAGCAAACAAGTGACTCCTTGAATCAAATCAATCTTTTTTCATGTTATAATTTATAAATTTTTACTAACCTTTTCTATTGCATGAAGCTGGTCACCATTTGGATAAAATTTTTGATCAAGTTTTTAAACTAAGAAAAAGAATAGATAAATCATTGAGACTAATATTCGTTTAATACGTTTGCTGTTTGTACAAGATGGGAAATTATTTTCAAAGCTTATTATAAATGTCATGGTTTACGCTATTTTGCACTAACTTTCAGCTTGTAATCCCTGATTGCTTTTTTAATCCATTCATTATATTTTTTTTTGACAAAATTAAAATTCATTTAATACTTCATGGTTTAGAAATTGGACAGAATTTTAGCAGCATCGTTAAATAAATTATACTTCTAAACACTAAGTATACAAAAGTAAAAAACCATAAACTTTGTTTGTTTCACTTCAGTTAACTTATTTTAGAACAAATTCTATTACTTTTTATTGGACTAAAATACAATTTTTAACCAAAATTTTTGCTAAAATTTCTTGTTTATCATGAAAATATTAAAGAAAATATCTTATGCATAAGCATTTTCCAATATGATTGGTACAGAATTGTTTCTTTTACCCAAAATCAAATATTTTAACAAAATTAAAGCTTGTGAAAATCATGAATTGAAACATTCCTTTGATTTTTTTCATTCGAACAATTTTTTGGAAAATTTGAAACATAAACTTAAAACAAATTTAAAGAAACGTGGGGAAAATTTGAATCAAGATTCGCAAATTTATCAACGGTTAAACAGTGTCTACTTCCGAGTTTACGAAATTTTGTGAAAATGGGTATCCCTAAAAACATTTGGTCGCTTTTTGTATTTATAATTATTGGTATTTTGCTTATACTATTAGAACTATACGTAACGAATAATTTTTTTAAAAAAATGAACCAAGACCTTTATATGTCTGATTCAAATCAAAGCAAAAATGAAAATAATTATTTATTCTCTCACACAACATCAACCAAAATCAATGAAAAAACAATGTCTATAAAAAAAGACATTAATTGGTTATATCCAGAGGAAGATCTATCAGGACAAAATTATCCAACTGTTTTTTGTTTCATCAAAACTCATCCGAATAATATTAAAATAAATAAATCTTTGAATGTTTATCGTGTGTGGGGTCATAAGTGTGACAATTATCGATTTGTAACACTTTTACCCGAACATTTAAGACCTAAAGTCATTAATGAAACATTTGAAGTATTCGAAGATATTCACATGATTCAACCTAAGAGTTTGAATCAAGAGAGTCATGGTGATCTTACTCTCAAAGTTTATGAAGCAATGCTTTATGTTTATAATAAATTCCAGAGTTACGATTGGTATTATATTGTTGATGATGATGCTTATGTAAATGTACGAAATCTAAAAGAATTTCTTAAAGATAAGCCTTCGAATGTATCGATTACGTACGGTTACAATTTTAAAGTTATAGTCCCAGGTGGGTACCATTCAGGTGGTCCAGGATACGTATTAAGCAATAAAGCATTTACCTCAATGTCTAAACCGATGAGTGAAAATATAAAAAATTGTCCTGACACAGGAATCGATGACGTTGACATAATTGCTTGTGTACGAAAGTTTGGAGGTATAATGGGAAATTCAACAGATGAAAAAGGACGAGAGAGATTTTTAGTACTTAGTTTGATGACTCATTTTCTTGGCACATATCCTGGTTGGTTGTACGATTATGCTCAAAACCCGCTTAAAAAAGGATTAGAATGTTGTGCTGATAACATAATTGGGGTGCATTACATGTCGCCCAGAGAAGTATTTAGGTTAGACGTTGCCATTCAAGTCCACAAAAATGTGTTAAAATTGTACGATGATTATATCAAACTTGGTAAAAATGTAACATTTAAAAACGTTATTAAAAATTATATTTTATTAGAAGATATTGAGTCGAATTCAAACAAGTTTAAACAAATGATCGATTTTTAAGATTTTTTAAATACAAATATTTTTTATTTAATTCGATAAACTGTCTGGAGTCTTTTTCTAATCAATTAAGGTAGTTCTTACTTTACTAAAATTCGCTCCACGATAAACGTCCAGGTTATCTGAATTTTAAAATATGGTCTGAAAGTTAACTGATACAAGAGATACAAGATTCCACCCTATTTGGTCTCCTTGGGAAGTTTTTTTGGCTCAAAGTCACGTGTTTTAAGTTTTCGATCAAAATTTTAGTTGTTCGAAAAAAATATAATTTTTATAGTCTCGGTTCTAGTCTGAATTTCAAAAATATGTTATTGGAAAAATTTTAATTTGCTTGTCAAATATGGCAAAATTTTAGTGTTATGTACCGTAAAACCTCGCTATTTGCCCCGGGGTAAAAACGAAATTTTTGTTTTTGGACCATGGGACAAAAGCGTTTTTAGTTCCGTTTTTTTTTTCTGACCATTTTTGCCTCATGGGGTAAAAACAGAATTTTCGGTTTTACCCCGGGGCTAAAATGTAAAAAACTTTGTTTTTTATATTCAAAATCATTTAATCTCCTTCAGCAGAACACGCTGTATTATTGCTTTTAAAAAAAATTTAATTCGTCGTCAATTACATTGCACGGAATATATCTTCAGGTTGAAGATACTTTTTCCACTCATGAGATCTCACATTTTTGAATAAAGCAATTGGAAAAAAGAACAATGCTCCTTTCTAGGCATGCGTTACTATCGGGAGCGCATGGAAAGACAAAGACTTCTTACATGTAAAAATTTAGTAGCTAAAGGTGCGATAAAATTAATTTGTTACTTTGAGTATGAGCTAATAATTTTTAACTGAATTTTCATTAAAAACCCTCCGTTATTAAGGTAGGGGTTCTAATTGATAAAGGTTGAAAATATTTATTAAAATAAAAAATGTTTTGCAAAACTTCCCCTCATAGTAGAAAAATGTTTTTTATATCCAAAAATTTTTTAAACATCAAATCATATTGAAGTTTGTTCATATTCTTTTTTGCCCCATGGGATAAAAACGAAAGTCTCTTTTTTACCCCGGTCTAAAAATTAGAATTTCAAGTAAAAAATGGGGTTAAAAACGGTCTGAAAAATGGAACCATAAACGTATTTGTCCCTGGGGCAAAAACGGAGTCTTCGTTTTTACCCCATGGGGCAAATAGCGGGGTTTTACGGTATATATAATGGGCATACATTCTGAAAGTGCATATTCTAATCAACAAGATAATTTGTTTAATGTTGCGAAAAAAAAATAATGTGTGCTTTTATCCTAGGAAAAAAGCGGAAAAATGAGCATAATTCCAGTTAAAACGAATCTCGTCCTTACGTACAAGGCAGAAAAATGATTTTTTGAGAATTATGATTTTTTGACCAAAAATTCGTAATAGGAAACCTCAGTAAACATATTTCTTAACTTTATGGTCGATTTTAGACGCTGAAAAAGGCACCAATTTGGTAATTTTTTGCATCGTTTTTTTGGGTTTTCATGCATAAGAATTACTTAATTTTGGTCAAAAATTAAAACGAATAAACTAGTCCAAACATTTTGTTCAGGTGTTAAGTATAAGCGCTAAGGTGTATTGGGTGTACTACGATATTTAATTAATTTATGAGTAACCTAAATTGGGAACAATTTTTCACAGGATGATTTTAAAGATGATTGTTCAAAATAATGAATCTTGCTTGTTGTCCTTGTTTTTTTCTCTATTAAAAATATATGAAGCGAATATTTGCATTTCATTTTGCTAAGAAATTTCTTTCAAATGATTGGTCCGCATTTTTGATGATTTTTTCAAGTTTAACATAAATAAAAATACTTTTCAAATTTTATGGGAAAACTCTTAAAATCGTTTATGTCATTTGAAATGATAATGAAAATTTCCAGTGACTACCAATGTTAACTCTTCGTGAATCTTATCAGCAGTTCGATCCATTTTAAAATTGAAAATTGACACTCACATTCTTCGACTCAAGGCTCTATGAGCTCACGGTTTCTAATCTACTTTATTAATAGGTAACGAAGAGTTTTGAAGAAATTTTTTGACCTCTCTGTGATGACGTAGCCTAAGATTGTCTTCTTGATTGAAATTCACCGACTCTTGTGTAAATCAAGAAATTTATTTTCAAAACTTTTTTTCTAAACACCGTGTTAAGCAAAAACGCTTGCCTCTTTGATAAGAGTTAATCACTAATCAAATTTTATTTAAGTTTTATAAATTAATTATTAAAAAAAAATTATAAAACATAAATTTAATATCAAATTAAAATAGATTTAAAGTCTGTTTTATTATCAACCTTTATTGGCGTTCGTTGACTTCTTATCTTTTATTTTTTTTCTATTTTCCAAGCTAAAAATTTTACTTGTAAATTTATGAAATAAATTCATTATTTTCTTTGTTATTAAGATAACTTTATTTTACACGATTGGTCATCTCATGATGAAGCATGACTCATTCAAAACGTCTACACTTTATAAATACATTCGACCTCCTTGTACGACCATCAGGAACCAGTTCAAAGTGTATTACCTCTTGGTAATTTCACCAAACACACAACATTACCTTCTTTTCGAATCGTCCTCTTTTAACGACTGGTAGGGCTAGTTGAGATGGACCCAATCACTGGTTTCCGTCATCAGTATTTCGAAAATAGATCCATTTCTCATCGCAAGTAATTACCCTTCTGGAGGACTTTTGATTAGTTCTCTACAGGTTTCGATACGACGTTAGATATCAAAAGATGTCAAATCGTGTGGAACAACTCATCAGCGTCTATTAACTTTACGGATCAACTTAAGGTGACGAAATATGGTCAACTGTGAAGTGCTTAGGTCACTAATTCGCGAGTACTAACCCAGGGGTTGCTCTCAGTACGCAGGGGGTTCTGATCGAAAGGTCTTCGCTTTATAAATATGCAGAACACAGTCGAATGTTCGTATTCAACATTTATTTTACGAGTTATCTTTTAATTTTTCTTAGGCATACTCTCCACTCCTAATTAATGAACTTTCTTAAATTGGCATTGGAATAGACCGATATTTTAGTTCATTAATCGACAAATTTATGTTGTTCTCTCATTTCTTGGGAGGGTAAAAATAATTACGTTAGAATTCAAATTAAATATTGACAAAGTTTAAGTTTAAATTTAGTCAACTTAAATATTAAATTTTAAAAAATATTTTGTACGAAATAATAATTAAATTTTTTTTCTTTAATTAAATTATGACTCCAAAAGAAGCTGTTTATTTTTGCATCCTTAAATAATCCACTTTCAATTAGATGACTCTTTCTTTTAGGCGAGATGGTAAACAGTTTTTATAACGATCCCTTATTTTTATAGAAAATTAAGGCAAGTGAAAATTAGAGTTTGATATAGATCAGCGCTGGTATAAGTCTTGAACTCATGAACTTCAGTCAAAAAAATTTATAATCAAAGCGAATTAAGTCAATAAGATGCGATTTTTTTAACTTCCTATGCTTCAGCTTTATCTCCAATTAGAATATGACCAAGAAGTCGTGTATCATTTGGGGGTGCCCAACGTATCAATTTACAGGGATTTAATTTGTTTTTCTTTTTTTTTTAAGAATTTAAAAACCAATACTGCACTTCTACCGAACTTTTGGTGGCAAGCGAACAGAAGCGTAGCCGTACCGAAGCGCAGCGTAGCAACAAGAAGGCGAAGCGTAACCGTACCATATCAAACGTACAAGAGCGTACCGTACCAAACATTCAAAAGCGAAGCGTACCGTAAAGTACCGTACTCCCACAAAGTTTGTTTTTTCTTGTCTTTGTTTTTAGACATTGAAAAGTTTAAAAACAAAAACCTTTTTCTGTTTTGTACGGTATGGTACAGTACGGTACGGGTCACTTCGGTCCCTTGCTGCACTTCTGGAAGGGTATGGTAAGCTTCGGTTCGGCTAAGTTTGCCACCAAAAGTTCGGTAGAAGTGAAGTAAAATTTTTTCTTTGATTTTAGAATTATGTAATGGATATTCCCAAAAATATTATTTTACTTTTTTTTTTGATTGTTTTTGGTTTAACAATAGCTTTATATCTAGCAACTTTGGCTAATAATGCATCAAATAAAGAATTCAAAAAATTTCATGAATCAGATTCGAATAAGAATAAAAATAAATCTATTGACATGACAACATACAAACCATACCCAGTATCTCAATCTAATAAAGATATAGTTAACGTAACGCTTAAACCGACAATATCTCCTATTCGAAATTGGTTATATCCAGAGGAAGATCTATCAGGACAAAATTATCCTTCTGTTTTTTGTCTCATTAAAACCCATCCGAATAATATTAAAATAAATAAATCTTTGAATGTTTATCGTGTGTGGGGTCATAAGTGTGACAATTATCGATTTGTAACACTTTTACCCGAAAATTTAAGGACTAAAGACATTAACGAGACTTATGAAGCATTCGAAAATATTCATATGATTCAACCTAAGAGTTTAAAGAGAGAAGATCACGCAGATTTAACCCTCAAGTTGTACGAAGCAATGGTTTATGTTTATAATAAATTTCAGAGCTACGATTGGTATTATATTGTTGATGATGATGCTTATGTAAATGTACGAAATCTAAAAGAATTTCTTAAAGATAAGCCTTCGAATGTATCGATAACGTACGGTTACAATTTTAAAGTTATCGTCCCAGGTGGGTACCATTCAGGTGGTCCAGGATACGTATTAAGCAATAAAGCATTTACCTCAATTTCTAAACCGATGAGTGAAAATATAAAAAATTGTCCTGACACAGGAATCGATGACGTTGACATAAGTGCGTGTGTACGAAAGTTTGGAGGTATAATGGGAAATTCAACAGATGAAAAAGGACGAGAGAGATTTTTAGTACTTAGTTTGATGGATCATTTTCAAGGAAATTTTCCAAATTGGTTGTACGATTATGCTCAAACACCTGTTAAAAAGGGATTAGAATGTTGTGCTGATAACATAATTGGGGTGCATTACATGTCGCCCAGAGAAGTATTTAGGTTAGACGTTGCCATTCAAGTCCACAAAAATGTGTTGAAATTGTACGATGATTATATCAAACTTGGTAAAAATGTAACATTTAAAAACGTTATCAAAAATTATATTTTATTAGAAGATATTGAATCAGACTCAAATAGATTCAAAGAATTAATAAATTTTTAATTTTTTTAATGTACACTAATAAATAAAGGCTGTTAAATAAAAAGTCTTAAAATTTTTCTCTTAGAAATCTTGATTACAATATTACTCTATCATTTTCAATCACCTCCTTTGCTGTTATCCTTTTCTAATTTTGGTCAGACTCTTGATCAGTGGCACAATCACGTCGTTTAAATTAGATAAACCATCGATATTTATCTCAATCAAAATTAATTCGAAAAGAGATTATTTTCAAAAATAATAAAAAGTCAGAAATTTTATTATGTAAAAGAAATTTCTTCAAAATGATCAGGGACGACCAAAAGTTGCTCCAGCAACTTTTATAAATTTTTTCAACTTTCTAAAAACCGATAAAATCTAATGAAAAAAATATAAAAAAGTTAACATTCAAGTATTTATTTTTAATTATTATTGATTTTTTTGACGGTTCTCAACTTTGAATGGATATTTCCAAAGCCTCTCGAGTATTTGACCCAACCCAAGTTCGATTTTAGTAACTTTGATTTGTCCGAGTTAAAAATCCCGTTTAATGGCTTCCAAATATTTTGGAATTTGCGAAATGGATTCTTAAGCTACCATCCTCTGTTTGTGATTCTAAGTCGCATTTCTCAAAGTTTAAACTAATATTGACTGACAGCCGTCAGAATATGTCAGATGAGACCATTATGATTACATACTAATTTTGAAAGCAACTTTTGAGCAACTTTTGGTCGTCCCTGAAAATGATACCCTCAATACCCTTCGGCACGATTTATTTTCATGTCTACAATCAACTATATATTTTCGGGAAATAAACCCCTTAAAAACCCCTATTTTTTACTATACACCAGATATTTTTTGAACACTTTAAAATAGATAATAAACGATTAAATTCATTTAACATCAAGATAAGATTTCCTTATTTTCTCCTTATCGTCCTATTATTTTTTTGGAATTTTTTTTCAATCAAAATTGGTACCAACGTCAACTGGGGCTTGTAAGCTTTCAAATGATTTCTAAGAATTAATTTTAACTTTGTTAACTAGTCATGAGTTCTTAAATGTTTAAATAAGGCATCTCGACGTATAGGTAAGGCGATAATTTTATAATTCCTTACTGGCAAAAAATGATTTGATTGAGTTTTGGGGGGTTGTAGACTAAATTCAGATAGGAAAGTTTTGGATTTAAAGAACTTAGTTATTGAAGTTTTCTGGACTAAAGGTTTAGTACAATAATAATTATACTAAATAAATTGGCTTGTAAAGAAAAATAATTTTAAATCTGTTTAATATCTTTTTAATAAGTAATATAGAAATATTATAATTTTATTTCAAACTTCAAAAATTTTCATTGTATTTAAATCATTTTTCCCTTTAAGGTGAATTAGCAGCTTGATAAGGTACCGAAAATGCAAAACGTCCACACTAGTTTTTAAATTGATTTCCTTGTGTATAAAACCGAAGAAAAATATTCTCTAAACTAAGAGCTTGTTCCTGTAAAATGTCGTTTTTAGGCGCTGAAAAAGGCATCAATTGGGTCATTTAATAAATTATTCATGTATTTTTCCTAAGGTTTTTATACACAAGGATTACGAATTTTTTGTCAAAAAATTCCAAATCTTTCATCTTAATGATTTTTAATTTTTTTAGACTTTTTTCGCCTCATAGTATACCAAAGATAAAACAAAAATAAAGAAAGTAAAACCAACAAATTGTTCAGTATTTTATCTAGATTCCGAATTGGTATAAATCATAGGCGTGATGTGAACATTGTAGAAGTTATATCAAAAAAATTAAAAAAATGCTAAAATTTGCCCTTTTTTCGAAATTTGCACCCTTCAAATAACTCAAGAATCATTGAAAATACCGTAAATCCTCATTTTTTGTACCACTGGGAAAATTTTTTTGGCATCTTTGTAGATTTTAAAAAAATTAGATGGATGGTTATTTTTTTCTCTAAGTTTAAAGACGACTTCATCATGTTGTTATTAACAACATTTTTGACTTTTTAAAACAAAATTTTCATTTGTTACAAGCACCCTGAAAATTTTCTCGCCATGGTACAAAAAATGAGGATTTACGGTACGTAAAATTTTGCGCTCTTTCAGAATATGTAAAAAATAGGGTTGAGGGGTTACTTCACTTCTACCGAACTTTTGGTGGACAGCGAAACGTAGCGTAGCCGTACCAAAGCGAAGCTTAGCAACAAGAGGGCGAAACGTGCCGTAGCGTAATAATTTTTTTGCTGAGTACGGTACGGTGAATACGGTACGCTTTGGAATGTTTAGCACGGGACGCTATGCTTCGGAGGGGATACGCGTCGATACGGAGGCTCCTTGCTACGCTACGAGAAGGGTATGGTACGCTTCTGTACGGCTACGCTTGCCACCAAAAATTCGTTATAAGTGCAGTAAAAAGTAAATTAGGGTTTTTGAAGGGTCTTGACACTTCGGACCCCTAGGGTCCTAAAATTTCACTTTTGGAAAAAAAAGAAAAAAAAAATTTTCAATTTGTAGACATGAAAATAAACCGGTCCGAAGGGTATTTAAGGTATCATTTTGATTTTTCGATTCTGAATTTCCTACAATATTTAGTCTTTAATTAGCTTTCAAAATAGAGATATTACACCCCGATGTATTAGATCAAAATGGGATGCTAGTTTTCCAAAGATCCAATTTCAAAGGTTTTCATTTATGCAGGTTACGAATATGATTTCACAAATTTGAGAATCATTAATACACGAATAGCGGACCCCATTTTATGCACAAATTTACTTCTTGTATATCACCATTATATTTTAGTTGCCTTACAGTAGCCAGTAGCAGAAGCATTTTAGGCGTTTTAGGGATCGTACACTTTACGACTCCCACACGATCAGTGTTCTGACATGGGATAAATTTCCACATGGACGACTTTCTTGTTCTTGTACTGGTACCATTTTTTTTAGTATTGAGCAATTATAAAGGCTTACTCAAAGCAGAGCGCATAATACAACAAAAAAATATTTAAAATGTATTATTAAATGTTATAAGTTATGTTATCAAAATATTTTGTTATCATTTAAAAATTGAGAAAGTGACATATAAACGAACAATATTACTAATTAAGCCATACTTAAAGGTATTTGTATGCGTGTTTAAAATAATGTTTTGATAAAAAATATAATAAAATTAAAACAGTTTAAACATAATTTAGCATTAAAAGCGTAAAATTCTCATGAAAGAAACAAAGAAGTTTGTAGGTTGATTAATGATATGTTATATTTTTGTTATTCTTAAATCATGATGTTAAAGTAATAATTTAATCAATCGAATTTTTATTTTTTAAAAGAAAAAAAAATAGGTCAAATATTTTAAGTCCAGAAGGAAATCAAAACTGGTCAACAACAACAACAACAAAAAGTGTTTATTTATCAGTTATAATTGGCTTTTCATGCCTAAATAGGTCTCTTGTTGTTGTTGTTGTTGTTGAGACTTATCTATGATAAATAGTCTCAAGCTATTCGTATTGTCAAAATAGATAAGTGAACACAAACAAAAAAACTAGGTCGTTTACATTTTTTTTTTTTTTGAAACGCATAAAACTATTTGAAAAAGATATTGTTTTTACTTAGAAACATAATTTGATTCTAAATTAGTTATCATTTAACACTAACATGCATATATATATATGAAATTTTCAAAAAAATACCTTTTATATTATTATTATTAATAGCGTTTTAAAAGAAATGGTAAGATTTTTTTCATTAAGTTTAGACAAAAATCGTATCCTAATAGGGCTTAAAAAATATTTTCATTCTTTAGGGATTTACGTATTCGATTTGATGAGAGAAAATATTTGCTTTCAATTTTTATGTTTTTTTTTTTGAGTTAAACTCGGATTTAAAATAATTTTTATGTCGTGTTCAATCGTTTACAGCTTTCAATTAAAAATGATTTATCTATTTTTAAGATCTTTATTTTTGAGAAAAATCAAGCATCATAAATATTAGAGTTTTTTGTTTGTAGTTGTAATAATGAATAACTTTAATCTTTTGGGAGTTTATTTATTTTTTTTTTTTTCGAGTCCTTGAGATAGAGTGCATTAAGCTAAATAATTTATTGAGATTTCAAGAGAATAAAAAAAAATAATTGTTACCATCCTGTAATGAATTTTGTAATTAACTTGTTAAAATAATTATTTCTATTGAAAAATGTTTTAATGATGGTTTTAATACTTCAAAAATTTTATCGCTTCTCAGTTTAACCGATGACTTATAGAATTGGCAGATTTTTTTTTGGCTTTTTAGTTTAATTATTATGGACTTCTTAAGGTCTCATTTATTTGTCTCAGCCTTTAATAGACTCGGAAATTTTTACGTTAAACTAAACAATGCTGTTTCGGAAGATAAATTCTGACCACATTTTCTTGTTTACAAGACTGGTGGCTCTTAAAAGTCAAATTATTGGTTATATTTTTTCATTTCATTCAAAAGTAATGGAATAAAAACTAAAGATACAACTCTTTTCTTTCAATATTTCGATTTCTGAAAGCTCATAGATTTTCATTTTAAATTTAAGATAAGAATTTAGTTAACTGTTCACTCAATTACTGTAATATACGGCCTATAAAATCCAAGATAACATTGTTTTCCTTGGGATAAAATAATTTAGAGGCTGCTGGGAGCCAGACTTTATCTTTGTATACTAGAAAGGGCAAGGAAGAAGAAGTCGTAATATTTTTGGTCGGTCTACTTCATCTAGTCAAGACTTGTTTTTTAAGGTTTAGTGTTTAAGGCGGTTAAGACAAAATCTGATATAAAAAAAGGATAAGTAAACTCTTTGAAACAAAAAACTTCGAAATTGAAAGGACTGAAAATAATCAGGGTAAGTTTTCATGTGCAAGTTTGAAAACCGATTTTGAATTAAGTACATGTCGGATAACAAATCAAAATTTTTTCATGAAATTTTAAAATATAGCAAAACTATAGATTTTACGTAATGTTGCAAGGTTAAATTTTAACCGGTCGATCATCCCTAAATTTAGCTACTCTTGAGTGAGTTGTCTTTAGTATATCGTTTGTATCAATATGAAATATACACAATTTTATGGTTAATGATACAGATTCTAATAGAGAAAAAAATTTTACACAAGCTAAAAATGTTTTTGAAGAAAAAAATTGTAAAATTCTTTTATATTTAATAAAAAAACAAAAAAATGTCAATTTTTTTAGTTTTTTGGGATCTAGTCCGCGGAAAGTCCCAAAACATATACTTTTTTACCTATCGGCTTTTAGAGCAGAAAATTCTCTACGATATGTTCGGACTAGATTTTTTATTTATTAGAAGACAATATATCATTGGTTATCATAATTTTTTGTTTAAACCTTAAACGCCCCCTTGTTCATTTTTCATGTTATCATTTAAAAATCTATGAATTAAGGTTCATTAAATTAAAAATGTGAATACGAATTTGTTATTTCTGATATTGTAGCCGTGTCCTAAGACCTCGAAAACCCCAGAAAATCAATTTATTCATGGGGGTAAAAAATCAAAAATTTTACCCCTACCCCTTAGCTTTTTGCAGCCAAATGTCAATTTGCTTTATTAAAACATTTTAGTAAGCATGTTTGGAAAAAGCTATAATTGATGTAAAGATATTTTCTGAAAGCTAAAAGGCTACGATTAACGCTTGGACCATTGTCGATGAAGAAAAAAAAATACCTAAAACGATACATGGCTGAAAACGGTAAAAATAAGGGAATTTTTCGGTCAAACCGCATTTTCTCCTATGGGAGCCACAAAACCTAAATTTTTTTTTGCATTTGATTAAACAAGAGGCGATCCTTTACAAATCTCAGGTTTTAATTTTTTATTTTATTTTTCATTTTTGTATACTGATTGTGGTGTCGCAACCACAAAAGCAAACATAAGTTTGCTCTAATTTTGAATTAAAATTTAACTTTAAATGAAATCTTATTTATTTAAAAAAAAAAAAAAAATAGTCTAGAGCCGATACCGGTCATTGGCAGACCCAATGGTCGTCATTTCCTGACCTAGTTTTTGCTTAAAAACAAGGGGGAAGATGTGATATAGCGACATCTCGCTGATATCACTGGTTTAGTTAATTAACTTAACTTTAGAAAGTTGAGTTAGTTTGAGCATAAAAGCATGCTCAAGACGTCTAACGAGAGCATCGGATAGACGGGCCCAAAGGTACTAATGTAAGACACTACACTGATAGCTTTTCATAATGTAACGAAAAATATGTATTGTTAATGTGGACCGACTTAATGCTTTCTTGTACTGTTAAAATTTTAAAAATTTTACAAGAAGTTTGTAAACACATGAACACAAAATGAGTTTTTAAGGGAATTTCGGCACATAAATATTATTCCTAAAAAGATCTTCTCGCTATCTTTAACTTGATATTTAATTTATGTAATGCTAAAACGTAACTCTTGGATGCTTAAAAAGCGTATCCCACATGATCCAACGGGCGGTTAAGGGTTAAATCTGAAATGGCGACAACCATTTTGGCGAACATCAGTTATTTTTGAAAAGGTTAAAGCAGAATCGTCTCTAGTTAGGATTTGGGTATCTTTCTCGAAGAAATATAGAAAATTCAACTGTATAAATTAAATTTATTAAACTAAAAAAAATTGCTTTTAAATTCGGTCTCAAAATGGGATTTTTCATGATCGATGTTATTATTAATTTCCGCATTTACAGCTGAATGATAATCAAAAGGTAATCCATGCCTTTTAAGCAAATATTTAAAATGTAATTGTACATTCAATCAGAATGAACGAAATCATCTTAAAAAATCGGATAGTGTTTAAAATGCTTAAAAGACGACACTCTTATAATAAGTGAAAAAGCATAAATTTTTAAAGCACGTTATTAGTTAAAATTTATTTTTAACAAAGAGCTCTTGACTAATCATCGATCGATTAAAAATCTAATTTTTCTAAATAATCAAAATTTACAATTTTTAGATACAAATATGAATCGAATTTAAATTATTCCAATTGAGAAAGAAATTTGAATTCATAAAATAAAATTTTAAAAAATTTATTTTCTCACAAACTACTCTTGAACAAAATTCATCTAGTGGTGGTTATATTTATTTAACTTAAAATTAATCTATTATCTTTTGAGTTTGAGCTGCTTCATCTCTAAGGATTTTGACGTAGCAAGTCCTTATACAAGCTTCTGATGTAAGTGGCCATTATTAATTAACTAAATAGACATACTCGAGTAGAATATCTTTTCCTATTAGCTCAAAACCTTTTATAATATCTTTTGTTGGTAAAAACAGACTATAACTGTTATTTTCGGTAATTTTAGATATTGTTTACGATACCTTATCATGTTTGCTCTTAAATTGATCATGTGAGGAGTTTAACTCTAGGCCATTGAATTTAATTATGCGTACTTTCTAAAATTCTTATTCTAGTTAATAAATACCGCAAACAACCTTAGGTAATCCCTAAATTACAGAAACGGGAAAGCGGAATTCCGCAACTGATTTTTCACAAATTAAAATACTAAAATTTGGAATTTTAGGATTTTATTTTTTACGCGCGCAATTTGGGATGCGAAGAGCTGAAAATGCGGAAATTAAGGACTGAAAGTGATTAAAAATGGTGTGATATTATTGTAATCTAGCCTAGCCGGGTGATTAATTTGTTTTTAGAGAATATCTCAAACCAGTTTTGTACGGAAAATCCGTAAATAATGATCAGAATTTGGGTCAGTATTTACACAATCAGTATCGAGAAGGCTATAAATATGTCATTAACGGTAGCGTCCGCCATTACAAAGAATTAACCATTAATTCAATTGACATTTAATCTTACTTATCCGACTACGGTTTAGGACTTGGGAAACTTTACTTATTTAAATTAAAGTTCAGGAAATTTGAATTTGTCAATTTTGACTTTTGAACGTAATCTAGGACCTCGGAAACTCCAAAAAATCAATTTTTTTCAAGTGGGTGAAAATCAAAAATTTTACCCCTGCTCCTACGCCGGTGGTGCTTAACTTAAACATTTAAGAACTCATGATTCAGAACTCAGGAAAAAGATATTTTTGATATGTAGGTACAATCTGAAAGCTAAAAAGCTTCCATTGACGCCGGTACCCAAATCGGTCGAAGAAAAAATTACCATAGAGTCACCCTCTGACAAAAAAAGGCTTTTTTTATCGTTTCCCGAAAATACTCGATAATTTAAAGAATTAAATGCATTAAATAAAATTTTTTCTAAAGATTTTACATTTTATTCTATATCTTTAAATTCCCGCATTTTCAGCTTTCTGAAATTGAATTCAAAAACAAAGCACTAATTTACAGAAATTCTACATTTGAGTATTATAAATGATGCAATTATTTTTGCGGAAAATCAGTGAAACCTTAAGAAAAATTCTAATTTATTCAAGTTTAAGAACGACCATGATTTTTTAATTAAATTTTTTTTTACATTAAAAATTGTACAAAAATTAATGAAATAAAAAAGGTTATCCGGAACATTTGGAATCCCTAGACATTTTTTTTAGTTCTTCTTATTTAATTAATATTTCAAAACAGTATTTTCTAAGTTGATTTTAATTAAACAAAAATTATTCTTTTGCTGTATTCTAATGATTGGATTAGTTCTCATGAACATATTAATCACTAAATAATTTCTATTTTTAAAACATTTTAAAGCATGTTACTTAAAGAGATCATGTTCATTTGAATGATGAGAAGAAGAAGAAACAACAAAAAAGGAAGATTTTAATATGCTTTCATTAGTTTATCAAGTTGATTATTTTTATTATTTAATTAATTTTAAAAAAAGAAACAGAAATTTTTCAAACTGATTAATTTAAAAAAGAAGATTTAAGAATTATTTTATTTTATAGTCTAATAAATTTCAATTTTTTGGTATTGTTTACTTTAGAAACAATAAACATATTAAATTCTTAAATGTTAATCTTGAATATTTTTTTTGCATTAGATTACCTATTCACATTTCTAATTGATTTTCTTTGTTATATTGTTGTTTTTGGTCTTGAGGATGAATTAATAAATTAAGAGTTGTACGACTAAAAGTGTCAACTTCTCTATGTTTTGAATAAACTCGAACTAATTTAAATGATAATTTTTTAATCATTTTTTAGTATGTTTTGTCATTCAAGTTTTTCTATAAAAATTCGATTAAAAAAAGTTTTTTAAAATCTTATAAAAAGGTGGGTCCTTGAGATGTTGAGCTTGATATAATTATTCCCTCTATAATGCTAAGTTTCATTTATCTCCAAAAGGGAATGTAATAAACTTTTGAGGTCAATACTTAAGAAATTATATTTTCAAGGACTATGTAAAATGTTTAGTTGTAGTAGTAGTAGTACTTTTTCTGTGCAGATCTAATATCTAGTAGAACAATCCTAGACTTAATTAGCTGTAGAAGCTGATACGGCTTCTTAGTCGGGTAGGCAGAAACAGAATTTTTTTATACTCGCTATGTTTGCATCTTTCGACGCACTTATTTTTAGTCACAGTGACTCGCGAGTCCCAATACGATGATTTTCAAAGTTGTTCTAGTTCAGGTAAATGATTCTAGCCGGATCTTTTCCCAGCAGCACAACACTAATGACACTCATCCATTTCCATTATTATTTTATCGAAACGTTACATTTTTTTTGACTCGACCAGGATTTGAACTGATGCCACTAAAAGCTGTTGTTTTACCCACTCGGCCACGACCCCTCACTCTTTAAACATTTTTAAATTACGAAAGACTAAATTTTAATACTTGAAAAAATCTAAAAAATGGGTAAAAAATTCTGATCGGTCTCAAAAGATTTTACTGTTGAACTTTTGAACAAACATCTGCACCTTACCTAACCTCTTAGGGGCCCGTTCTTTTGATCCTTTTGTTACTTTTGTAATGGTTTTACGTGCATTTGGGCATTTTACATAAATAACGGAACGTTTTAAATTACGGAAATGCACACCTACGGAATGACTGCTTTTATACGGAATAATATTTTTACGGGTTGAAAACAGGATGAAAACTAAAGTACGGGACTAGAAAAAAATTATTCCACTGAATTTTTAATTTTATAGATTTTATTTTTTCAGTGACAAAGAATGGTACTTTTTTACAATGTACTCAAATTTCATTAGCAAGCTAGCTTAGCTAGAGGGTTGATATTTCGATCTCTGCAAGAAGTGATAAATTTCTGGCTTATTTTCTAGATTGAGATGAGGATGTTAAGCCATTCGACTCTAAAAAAAGGTAAGATTTTAGTCGGAAAGAAACTGTGGATCGGCTAAATCTGTCTGCGTAGGTCTAATCCGTTTTTTGGTCCGTATTCCTTATTTTAGCACATTCCGTACTGGTGTTCATTTGCATTCCGTTCCGTTATTTAGGTAAAACCCCCAGGTGCACGTAAAACCATCACAAAAAAATAACAAAAGGACCAAAAGAACGATGCCTGGAGCGGAGCCCGGGGTTTGGTAGAGCCAAAGATCATGAAACTTTTCCAAATACGAACAGGTCCTGGAGCAAGTTTTATTGTAAATCTATATTGAAAGAAGCAGGAATCTACAAACTTCAATGTCTGAAAACAAATTGATTTATTGACTTGAATTATTTTTGACAATAATTTTCCTTACAAATTTCAAAAACATTTTGTCAAGATCTAAAACAGATTGAGAGTTTTTTTTGTAATATATTTTTATTTAAAGGAATTAAGCCTCATGGGCACTTTGTCAAAAAATAAGATAAAAAAAAAGTTGTATATCTACAAAACTTAAAAAAAATCGAGGCCACTAAACCACGGTTTGCACATTGGAAGACATGGTCAACCATGGAGATAGACGTTTTTGTTTTATAATCGAATATATCGATATGAATTTTCTTTTCCAAGCTGTTAATCTGTCTACAATACGAAGAGTTTTTTTTGGCAAAATTTTCAGAGTTTTCTGTTAAGAAAACCAGTAGGCTACTACATAAAACATTTTGACGAAAATGTTTCAGAAACAAGATCTTATGTTTCCAGTAAATTTGCTCAATTGTTTCTACTTTTATTGTCTCTAAATTTGGTCTGAATCTTGCAAATTTCTTGATACCGAGTGCTCTTATTAGGAGCAAATTATGTTTTGTTTCAAATTCACTGAGTTTATCAGCACCAATCCAAACTGTATCAAGATGATGTCTGAAAATGGATTAGCAAAATTGTTTGTACAAGAAGCCAACTAAGGGGCCTGTCATTTTTGCAACCCGGTCCATAGAGTGAGTAGAAGCTCTTCTACACATTTTTCCATTTTTCTTCAACAAAATCATTAACGAATTTCCCATCACCAATTGAGAACCCTAAATATTCAACGTTCTCACATTGAGACCAATCATTTAATTTAACATCAGGCTTATCTTTAATTACTTGGATTAAAGCCGATTTTTCATAGAATAGAGAAGTTTGAACATACATCTTAAAGAGTTTGACAATGCCCAGACTAAGTTTGTAATTTTTAATCGACTTTTAAATTAGATTTTTTTGATAAGGTCACATTATTGCCTTAGACTCAAACGAGAACATAATTATATTAACCATAACGAACAAAAATAAATGACCTTTAGTAATGGCTCATTTATTAAATAAAGAATGTTGTGATTTACTTTAGAATGTAATAATGGATTAAAATGAAGGTTTTTAGTTGTTGTTATTTCGAAAAATTCAAATCAAGAAAAAAAGCTCCTTTGTTTCCCATCATCATCATCGTAATAAAACTTGATCTTTTTGTTTCTGTTTTTTTAAAAATATAATTTTATTCATCATTTAAACTTTTTTATTTCATTTAAATGAATAATTATCCGAGTATTTTAATTTTAAACTTAAATTTTTCGTATAATGCAAAAGGGTCTTTTTTTAGATTTTTGATTTTTTTTTTGTTCAAAATGTAACAGATTTTTTGTTTGTTATGTATTCATCTATTTTAATATATTATTTAATTGTAAAAGAAACGAAATCTCTAAGATGAAACCAACCTAAAAGAAGACATCATATGTTGACTTTGACATTATCACATGGGATTTACTAAATTTACGTAGATAAAAACCAAAAGGATCCTTGAAAAAACAACACCCCTCTTTTGATCCAAATGCATACACCCGGGTGTAATATCTCTATTTTGAAAGTTAGCTAAAAACTAAATATTCTGGGAAATTCAGCATCGAAAATTCTTCAAAATAATACCCTCTACACCCTTCGAAACAGTTTATTTTCATGTTTTCAATCAACTATAAACTTTTGGGAAATAAACAGGTCGTTCCGTCGGACTTAGTCAGGTTTGACTAGCCTTCTACGCCCATTTAACGTAGTTGACATTCTAATTACTACTTCATTTTATTTATCTTTTTGCATTTTCAAATAAAAACATTATAGATCCATATGATATGGTTCCATATTAAGGTATTGGTTGGGAATGGGTAACCCAAAAAAATTCAGGTTTTGGGTTCGGATAGGGTATGATTTACCCATAAATTATGGATTTCAGGCATGGGTCTGGGTTGGGTAACCCATAAATATATAGGTATTTTATAGGTATCTCATAGTATTTTTTACTTTTTTTTCGACAAAAATTGGGTTTTGGGCATATAAACCTTTATTTAATGGGATACCCAACCCTAAATTTTTTGGTAATCCATACCTTAACCTTAAAATAATTTTCGACTGAGATCTTAAGAAGAACGTACTTGTCCAAATATGTCAAAACGTTGCAAGAATTAAGAGATAGTCGTATAACAGGACACCTATTTATAAGCAAAATCAGTCTTTATAAAAATAATTATGTAATGATCAACAATCAAGAGACTTTGAAAAAAGTAACAGTTAAAATGCAAATTAAAATTATAATTTATTATAATTGGAGCTCCAAAAAGGTAAAATCAGGAATTTTAACAACAACAACAACAACAAGAACAAAAAAGGCATTAGAAAAAAAATTTTTTTTTTTTCATTTTCGTTTGCCACTTTTTAGTTATTTTAGTATTGATAGACATACTAAAAGAATACAAAAAAGGTTAACCATATAAGGTTTTTTTTATTTTTCAAATAATTAATATTTACTCGAATAGTTTTGTATTTGACACAGAAAAAATAATTTCGAAAATACGAAAAAAAAGGTATGTACAACACAAAATTAACCCTCTGTCTATTTGCAAGCAAGAGACTATGACAAAAAATAATAATAAAAAATCCTAATCTAGAAAAAAGAGTTCATAATTAAAAAAAAAATCAGTGACAAACTCGAAGCTTTTTTTCTTTTTTTTTCTTCACTAAGCTAGCTTTCTCTCTCACTCTCTAATTCATAATAAACTTCTTATTTTACCACATTTCGAATCACTTGAAAATACTTGAATTTCAAACTCGACAGAAACAACTTGAAATTTTAAAAAAAAAAAAACCTGTTTTAGATTTTTGTTGTTGTTGTTGTTTGTGAAATTCGACATAAATTAGAAAAAGACACAAAAAAAATGGCAAGTAATGAACCGAGTTGTGCGGTTGTCGTCAACTCATCTTCGTCAAAAACAAATCATCATCAACAATTACAAACAAAATATAAAAATTTAGCTGGTCTTGTTGGCTCGGGTGCTAACTTACCACTTATCGATTATGTCAATACACCAACACAACATGTTTTTACGAACGATTTTTTTGAGGAACTACTCGATAAATATTCGCTTTCGTTCAATACTAACGATTTAGAACAGCTAAATTTGAATCAAAAACTCGAAGAAATTCGAAATTATTTAAAAAATGAAATTTATAAACAGTACAAATTGCAAGAGGGTGCTGAAAAAATGCGTTCGGCAACCACAGACAAAAAAAGACTTAACAATCTTATTTCAATGATTAAAGAATCAAACACTAAAATTGATGAGTTAAATCAAGAATTAAATGAATTGAATAGTTATATTGTAATAACACAATCCGAATCGAGTTTGGTCATTGAGTCTTTAAACAGTAGGGTTTTTTACCTTTTGAAGTTTGTGCTCGACTTATTTTTTTGTTTTTTTTTAAAGATGAGGACTCGCCCGAAAAGAATTCATTTTCGAATGTAAGTAGTGGTCGTCCAAGTGCCGAAGGTATATTTAATGTAAATAATACGGAACATTCAGATAGTGTAGACGGTCCACAACGACCTATGAACATTTATGAACAACGCATAAAAGCGTTAAATCGACAACTTGAAATTGAAATGAAAATTAAAGTTGGCGCTGAAAATATGTTGCAAACGTTTAGTCAAGGTCCAAAAAAGGACAAAAAACTGTGTGATGATGCTCAAGCTATGCTCAAAGATGCTAAACTTAAAATTGATTACATTAAAATGCAATTGAGTAAAAATCAAAATTTGTACAATGAAAGTATATCGAACAATGCTCATCCTCGTTCACAAGAAGAAACCCTATGTGAGTTTAACTCTTTTAAAACTGTTTAGGTCTCAAATTGAGACTCTTCGAGTTGGTTATAAAAAGTCATTTACCCTGAGAATCCCTGAACGGAAATTGGTTAGACCTTAACCGTCAAATAAGGCGTAGATTGTTTACACAAAGTTTAATTAAAATTAGGAGTGATAAGAGGCGTGGTTGACTACCAATTAGTAAAGTTTGTGAAAATAATGTTGTTTTTTTTCACATACATTTTTTTAATTAACTCTTAATGAAAATCCAGTCTAATAAAAATTTTGAGTACGATTGTTTAGGAAGAGAATAAAAATTATCCATTGAGTTTGACCACTTATTTAACAGAGAATTCTTTCCTCTACAAAGTGATATATTTTTTCTACCAACTTGTCTATACCACTTTTGAAAAAGAGCTTTCCAAAGTGAAATTGGAAATAACTTTATGAAAATGGAATAATTATTTTAGGAGTTTCTAAATCAAAAATGAGACTTTTACATGTCCAAGTAGAATATACCAGTAAGTAGCGGAACCTGTTCTCTTTAAAGTCAAGTTCAATTAATCATCAAAATATTAAAATTAGAAGTTTAACTAACGAATTCAAGAAGGTATACTTTTTATTGATAAAAAAAACATGGTTCCAGAAATTGTGTTTTTAACAATTGTTTTTTATAACACCACTGCCTTAATTATACTTTACTTTAAAGAGAACAGGTTCCGCTACTTACTGGTATATTCTACTTTGGCATGTAAAAGTCTCATTTTTGATTTAGAAACTCTTCAAATAATTATTCCAGTTTCATAAAATTATTTCCAATTTCACTTTGGAAAGCTCTTTTTTAAAAATGGTATAGACAAGTTGGTTGAAAAAATATATCACCTTGTAGACGAAAGTATTCTCTGTTAAATAAGAGGCCAACCTCTACGGCTAATTAACATTTTAAATCTTAACTAACGTTCCAAAAGTTTAGAAATAGTCATCAAAACTTACCCATGAGTTTTATCTAGACTAAATGAAAAATTTATAATTCCTTTATTTTTTTAAAGCTAACAAACTTGAATTATCAATGCCAGTAGACATACAAATAGAAGAATTACGTCATAGACTCCGTGTTGAAACAGCAGTTTACGAAGGTGCTAAAAATGCAATTAACATTATGCAACAATTTCAAAAAAATGATAAAAAAGCTCTTCAACAAGCACAAAACAAATTAAACGAAAGTTCTGAACGAATATCTCTATTAAGTCTTTCATGGCAACGTCTCTTAAAAAATAATCCAAATCGAGCTAATTTAGAAACAGGTCAACCCGAAATACCGAGACCAGCACCTGTAACAGGTCAACTCGAAGTTCGTCTCATGGGTTGTCAAGATCTACTTGAAAACGTTCCTGATAAAAAAGATTATTTTACGATTACAGGTAGTGTTGAAAAAACCCCAAAAGTTAAAGTATCCGGTGTAATGGGAGGATCGAAGACTTATAACCTAAGAGGCTCTGATGTATCTAATGAAATAATGGCGGTCCTTAGGCTAGACAATATAATTGTTGCTCAAACAAATTGGAAATCGTGTTCCCAACAAGCTTGGGATCAACGGTTTTCGATTCAACTTGACAGATCACGTGAACTGCAAATAAGTATCTATTGGAAAGACCAAAGAGGCCTATGTGCTATTAAATACTTGAGACTAGAAGATTTTATTGATTACTACTTGAACGGTATGGCCATCCATTTGGAGCCTCAGGGTATTCTCTTTGCGGAAATTAAGTTCATCAACCCGTTGATTAAACCTCGACCAAAGCTCAGACGTCAACAGAAATTATTCACTAAACGTAAAGGTAAAGATCTACTTCGTGCGGGTAACATGAACATTGATGTTTTGACATGGACTCGGTTGATTAAACGAGGAATGCCCGTTAATTGCTATGACTCGGCTACCAGTCCACAATCTCCGATGAATCAACAATTACTCCCGAGCTCAAGCTATACCCCAAGTTTGATGAATCAAAATTTGAATGGCCAAAATCAGAATAATCAATCACCACAGACTCCGACTAATGTTCAAAATAACGTTAAACCACCACACTCTGAACCGTCTTCTGTGTCATCGACCGCGTCTTCTTCGTCCTCGAACAACTCTTTAATGTTCTCACCGTCTTCAGCTCAATTTAGTACAAAAACTCCTGTCATAACTTCTCAACAACGAACACAATCCATTAAAGATCCTTCACCTCCACCGAGACCACCACGCGGAATTCCAGTAATATCTAAATCGATTAGTAATAATGAAATTTATGAACAAACTGGTTCGAGTACACTACCACCACCTCCGCCGACACCACCTCCACCACCGCCAAGTGTACCTCCAATGTTACCACCACCACCACCGCCTCTGCCAAAAACCGAACCCCCACAAATCAAACAAAATCCGTCCATGCACAAAAATCAAATTACCGATACAATTGAAAAATTCGATCAACTCCTAAAACAAAACGAAAAAAACAAAGCTAGTACAACAAAAATAGCCGAAGAAGAAGATTTTATAGATGCACGTGTCCAAGCTCAACCAAGTATTAATCGTCAACGTAACGGTTCATTCCAAATCGAATCAAAACCAAAACAATTAATAAACAAGTTAATAAAGCGTAATGTAATAACATCTCAAATAAATTTGAGTTCATTTAGGTTGTTGAGTGTTTTAGGTCGTGGTCATTTTGGTAAAGTTATTTTGTCCCAACATAAATCAAGTGGAGAGTATTTTGCTATAAAAGCACTTAAAAAAGGAGATATCTTACACCGTGAAGAAGTCGAAAGTTTAATGTCCGAGAAACGAATATTCGAAATTATAAATCGTGGACATCACCCATTTTTGATAAACTTATTCGCTTGTTTTCAAACACCTGAACACGTTTGCTTTGTCATGGAATACGCCAATGGTGGTGATCTTATGATGCATATACACCAAGAAGTTTTTAATGAAACACGTGCTTGTTTCTATGCGGCTTGTGTTGTTCTAGGACTTCAATTTTTACACGATCATAAAATTATTTATCGTGATTTAAAATTGGATAATTTGTTGTTAGACACTGAAGGGTATTTAAAAATGGCTGATTTTGGTTTATGTAAAGAGGGTGTTGGGTATGGAGATCGTACTGGCACTTTTTGTGGTACACCTGAATTTTTGGCACCTGAAGTTTTATTAGAGCCAACTTATACACGCGCAGTCGATTGGTGGGGTCTTGGTGTGCTTATTTACGAAATGTTAGTTGGCGAGTCGCCATTCCCAGGGGATGTTGAAGAAGAAATTTTCGAGGCTATAACACGCGATGAAGTCAAGTACCCTCGTTATTTAAGTCAAGAATCGATTACGATTATGAGACGATTGTTGAGAAAGAACGTCGATAAACGTTTGGGTTCGTCCGAAAGAGATGCTGAAGATGTCAAGAAACAAGCGTTTTTCAAAAGTGTTGATTGGGATGGTTTGTTAAAGAAACGTGTTCGACCACCATTTGTTCCATCGATTGTAAGATTAAACCCTCATTTGAGACCTTTGATAAAATATTTTTAAAATTCTTTTTTTTTTTTAAGAAATCTCCTGAAGACGTAAGCAACTTTGATGAAGAGTTTACACGCGAAGATGCCGTTCTAACACCACCCAAAGACTATCGTCCAATCAATCCAGACGATCAAGCTAAATTTTCAGATTTTGATTTTGTTGCTGATTGGTGTTAGGAAAAAAAAAAATTTTTTTTTTTAAATTTAATTTTTATTTTTACTACTTCCAGTTTTTCCAAAAAAAAAAAAAAATTTTTTTTTTGTTTTGATAAAGAATCGAGTGTAATCCTGAATCAAATTTTTCCTCAACAAAGCATTGATGTATAATTTTTTTTCTTTTTTTTTTTAAATGTGTATGTGATTTTATTTGTAACCTTTTTTTCATGTCACTGATTTTTTTTTTATTTCGTAAGAATTTTGTGTCTTAAAAACAAATTTCGAATCTTGTCTCTTGTCTTTTTCTTTTTTTTTTTTATTAGATCGCTTTATGAAAACACCTTTTTATTATTTTTTTTTCTCTAGCTCTTGAAACAAAAAAAAAAACTTATTGAAAAACTCTTCAAACAAAGATTTTATTTTAAAAATAAAATACAAATATTTATTTTTTAAAATTTTGTTTCAATCCAGTTACCAAAGGTTAGAGTGGACGAGCCTCTTAAAATGTCACTTGGAAACGATACAGGCCCGGCGCTACGGTGTGGCGAGATGTGGCGGCCGCCACAAAGACAACGGTAAAAATTAAATTAATTTTTAATTAAATTAATTTTAAGTCGAAGGGAGAGCAAAATTTTTTTTTTTTAAAAAAAAGTCATTTTTGTTCAACAGTGCAACATAAAGTTCGATAACAAAAAAATGTTTTTTCAAAAACCCCTCCTTTTTGAACATAAAATCCGCTTATTAATTGATAATTTAATCGTTTTCTCATATGATTTTTTTTAAGAGATCAATGATCACTCTCCAAGCTCTCCTTTTCTTAATTTAACAAATCGGTTTTATTCAGAGACAAGATTTTTGACTAAAATTTAAAAGTTGAATCGCCGCTCCAATAGAGATAAATCTGCATTGTTATTGAAAAAAATTCTCATCATGTCTTATGGTGGTAGGTGATTGAAAAGTCACAAGAGAAAAATCTAAGGTACACGTGGAGCAAAAAGTCCACACTTTTATGTAACTTATGTCATCATATAATATCTAAGACCCCGATATCCAAAAACGCTAATTTTTCACGGGATTAAAAGATAAAGTATTAGGCGCATCCCTTAACCTTTTTCAACCGAAATGTCAATTTAATTTTTTTTAACATTTTAGTACTCATGATTTGGACCCAAATCGATTGGTAAAGAAGTTTTAAAAAGCCATATTCGGGTGGAAATGGTAAAAGAAAGGCCCAAGGGGAAACTCTATTCCCATTTTTTATGCATCTGCTTCAACAAGATATGATTCTCTAACAATCTCAGGATTCACTTTTGTAATGCAAAGGCGCGATTGCTACGACATCTCGTAAAAATCGCCCCTTTACTTTAATTATTTTCCTTTTTCTACACTATACTAGATGACGAAAATAGGTTCAGTTTTTCGTAATTGAGACTGTAGACCCCCAACCTTCTCTCACGGGACCCTTCGCCACAAAGACGAAATATTCCTGGCGCCGGCCCTGAAACGATATGGTACTAATTCTTTAGGCGTCAATTTGCATTTTTTTGATACCGTACCGCAGAAGGTTTGGCCATCTTTGGCAACGAATAGCTTATTTCTGATATTAGGAAAATATGTCAATCTTTGTCTTTGAGGTCTTATTTTTGTAGTTTCTATGGCATCGGTGTTTTTGCTTGTAACTAGAATTTGAAGATACCATTAAAAACCCTTTAAAATTTAAAAAATTGATCTTAAATTTTTTATTCAAAATTTTATTCTCTTCATTTTGGAACCATACGCTAAATTGCCCTTAAAAACTTTTTTCTATCTCATGGTCATAAATCACTTTAAACGGGGTCTTTTAGGGAAGGGATATGACATGGCTATGGTCCTTCTGTTTTTCCATCTAGAGAGGTCGTGGCCGAGTGGGTAAGTCAACAGCTTAGGCAGCTAGTAGCACGAGTTCGAATCCTGGTCGAGTCAAAAAATTGTAACCTTTAGAAAAAATAATAATGGAAATGGATGAGTGTCATTAGTGTTGTGCTGCTTGGAAACGATCCGACTAGAATCATCGACTAGTCATTCTCTAGATGATCTGATACTAGAACAACTTTGAAAGTCCTCGTATTAGGACTCGCAAGTCGCTGCAAACATACTAATTCGATATCCAGGACACGGATTTAATTTATTTTTATTAAAGGACTCAATAAAATAAGAAATAACTAACAATGGCCGATATGGAAGGGTACAATTTTTAAATTTATAAACAAACAAATGCTGTGTACTACTGTCACAAAGATCAGAGTGTGGGCGTTGTTGATCTTAAATTAATAATTAACTCTTCTTTATTGCAGAGATGAACAACCACAACAAAAACAAGAAGTTGTTGGTGAAATGGACATCAACAAAGCATTAAGAAGAGTATTAAACGCGAGTACAAAAAAATTCTGTATGGGCCTACCCGGCTAAGAAGCCTAATCAGTTTCTGCAGCTAATAGTAAAGTAAGGATTTTTCTACTACAGTACATCTCTGAAATAAGTTGACGTGTTTCGGAGTATTGCTTAAGCACGCAGAAAAATTTCCTCTTAGGCAAATCTTCGGAGCATGCCGCGAATTGATTCGTATAAGTATTTTTTCTTGGAATTTTTGTTATTAAGGCGTGAAGATTTATGAGGCGCCCAAAATAGGGAATGATTTATCAAGAGTAAACTGAAAGCTTTTGTTTTTGGAAAATTTGAAGCGATCCAGCATTAACTTGAGTTGAAGGAACAAAAAAATAATTATTTTCAGCGTTATTTCTGAGAAGAGAAAATTTTCCAAATTGTGAACTGGAACGTTTGTTCAAAGGAAAGGAAATGATTATTTAAGTGTTTAGTGCCTATTTTTGAACACACCTTAAAATATTCAAAACAAAAAAACGCTCCAAATCTAATAGAAATTTTATTAAAAATTCAAACAAAAAATGTTAAAAAAATAACAAAAGGTTAAAACACATCAAAAATAAAACAAGTATCAATAATTTAAGCCTTTAAAAATTGTTAACTTTACGATAAAATCTTATGGCCATTTATACTACAACCTCTACATTCATGTTCTTCTCTTCGTCTATGACGAGAACGACGATGAGGTGATGAATTAAAATATTCATAATTATTTCCGTAGTCAGATCGTACTGGTTGGACTTGTCTTTGATAGTTATGGTGGTGATGTCTATATGGCTGAACTTGTCTTTGATAGTCATGTTGGTGATGTCTATATGGTTGAACTTGTCTATCATGATGATGATTTCGTGGTCTGTGCATTGGTCTAGGATGACGATGAGCATGATTATGATAATATTCTTGACCATACTTATTTATATGACCATGTTCATGTTTATGTTCGTAAGTCGGTGAATGTGTATGCTCAGTAGGTTCTTTTTTAGGACTACAAGGACTTCCAGTGTGACGTTTATTTCTACAATTGGTCAATTGGTTGTCTTCATCTTGGTCTTGTGGTCGACTTTTGTGACTCAACTTGGTATCATAAGACTTTGGATAACGGCTTGGGCTTTTACCAGAACTTTTCTTTCTAGAATACATTGCTTCGACTAGTTTACCAATGTCTATCCTGCTCTTACGAGGATATGCCTCTTAACAAAAATAAAAATAGTAACGGATGAAGAATTTTTTAAAAACTATTTAAATTGTATACCTGAAGACACGACTAGGACTAGTAAAGCTAGGCCTAATAAAAATAACAAACGCATTTTGTTTTTGATAAATTGAAGATTATAAAAAGAATTTAATTTTTTTTCTTTCTCTCTCTCTCTTTCTATTCTATCGACTGTCTTTGTTTCAATTGCAAGTTGAAAAGAGCGTGGTTGTAAAAAAAAAAATTTTTGAAATTGAAATTTTAACATTCTCTTAAAAATTGTCTCGAAAAAATGTCTCAAAATGTGAAGATACCTGGGCTACCATCGCACTTTGAATTGACCAGGTCTTAAAAATGACGAATCAAAAATATTCAAAATAAAAAAAATCAAAATCACATTTTTTCTTCATGCTTTTTATTGTGTGTGGGTAGTAGGGTTAGCTTTTGTTCAAAAATCAAACTATAAAGAAAACTTTTTTTTTGAATCTACAAGAAAAAAAAAATTTTTTTTTTAAAAGGCTTTACTTATTTATTTCGAAAAAAAAAATGAATTTTTCATCTCTTGCAATTTTTGTATGCTTAGCTCTTTCACTTGCTCAAAATTCAGGTAACTTTAAATAAACCTTGTCCAAGATCTGATGTTAAAACTTGAGTTAAAGCAAGCGATCCAATCGATGGTTTGATTGAACAAAGAGAAACTGACCCTGATCGAGTTGTAAGTTTAGGAATGGAACGATCAAAGCTTTTAGACTCAAATGATTCTGATGGTAAGTTAAAATCCAACGTTTGTCACTCATTAACTTGTGTATATTTTTTCAAGATTCTGTGAATGAGAATAGACGAAAATACAAAAAAAAGAAGAGACCAACCCCATCGCCACAAGTTACCGTTCAAGAGGACTCAAACTCAGATGTAGCCAAAGCTGAACAAGAGTTATTCGATGATTATTTGTCCAAAGGTAAAGACATGAACAAAATGTCTGCCAGTGATTTGTTTATTAACAATATGGATCAGGAAGAAATTATGCTAATGAGCAAGGCTTATCAAGTATTGGCACGTGGTTATGAAAATTTAATGAACAAACTTAAAGCTCAAGCACTCATTTCGACCACAACAGTGTCAACAACGGTGTCAAGCACGACCACATCGCCACCTGAAGTAATGGTCAAATCAAAACCAAAAAAACATTTTCCAAAAAAACTCTCAGCAAAAGAATCACTTGAACAAAAACAAGATCCAACACTTTTTTTTGTTAGTGATGGACAAATTTATTCAATCAAGAGATATGCTTAAAAAATTTTTTTATTTTTGTTTTTGTTACCGTTTTAGATTCTATTTAAACATTTTTTTTTTATTTCAATAAATTTTTAAAAACGCAAAATATTTGTCTCTTTGACGTCCCTGTTTGGAAAACATATTTTTAAGCTTAAACTCTCAAGACCCTGAAATAAAGCTTTTTTTTAAAAGAAGAGAGGGGTCTCTAATGAAAATGTTCAATGACTAAAATTTTTTTTTTTTTTTTTTCAAAGCTGTATCAAATATTTTGTGATGATGTATCAACGAGATTTTTTATTTTTTATTGTTGTTGTTCACTGTCAAAATCCCTCTCTTCGAACAATAGAATAAATAAATTCAACATTTTTCAAGGATTAAAGCTTGAAAGCTAGGCCCAACGCTATTTTTTTTACTGGTATAAAATAAAGTCGTTTTCAAAACATTTTATTCATCAGTTTGAAAAAAAAAAACAAAATGAAAAAGATTTCGATAATCTTAGCTACAATTTTAGTGTCCATTTCTGTATCGAATGGAATGGGTAAGAGTGTCTTAATATTTTTGATAAGCTTAAAATAAAAAAATTTTTTGTCAAGATTACAAAGCTTATCCAGTGAATGGACCATCGTACAATCACGGTTACAAAGAGATACCGTGTGATAAGCATAAGAAAGAATACGGTGCTGGAAAGGACTACAAAGTTGGAGGTTATGATGTAGAAAAAAGGAGCTATGGGTGTGGTGATAGACACAAAAAGGATGGATATGGACATGATGGTTATGAAGTCAAAAGCTATGGGTATGATAACAGATACAAAAATGATGATGCTTATTGGCGAAGTGGATATGGACGTGATGACAAAGATGGTTACGGATACGATGTAAGTGGTAAATACGACCATAAATACAAGAAAGACAACTACGGATATGGTGACAACGATGGTTACGGGTACGGTGTCAGTGGTAAATACGACCATAAATACAAGAAAGACAACTACGGATATGGTGACAACGATGGTTACGGGTACGGTGTCAGTGGTAAATACGACCATAAATACAAGAAAGACAACTACGGATATGGTGACAACGATGGTTATGGGTACGGTGTCAGTGGTAAATACGACCATAAATACAAGAAAGACAACTACGGATATGGTGATAACGACGGTTACGGGTACGGTGTCAGTGGTAAATACGACCATAAATACAAGAAAGACAACTACGGATATGGTGACAACGATGGTTATGGGTACGGTGTCAGTGGTAAATATGACCATAAATACAAAAACGATGGCTACGGATATGGTCACAAAGATGGTTATGGGTACGAAAATGATAGATCAGGATATGACAACAATTATCACTATGGTGTAAAAGAATATCAAGTTGATAAGTACGATGATAAGCCATTATATGACTCATATCACAGTGAATCAAAATACTATACTCCCTATGGATCAGATGATAAATCCTACCATAAAAAAGAATATCCTCTAAATAAGCTTGGTGATAAAAAATATGGTTATGATGGTAAGTTTTTCATAGTCAAAATTTCAAAGTATTCTATTTTGACTTTTAAGCTTATTCAGTTGGTCAAATATACGATGTTAAAATTCCAGACATTGATGCTAGAGGTAGTTTTTAATTTCAACACTAAATCTTGTTTTTAAAATTAATTTTTTTTAAAGAGGTTAAAGAAGCTGAACGTGCTGCCAGAAAGAAGGTTGAAGGTATTAGAGGCACACTATGGAGTTTATTGAAGAAAGATTTAGAAAAAACTCGAGGAGAAATCAAAGATATGAAGCCAAGAGTTGATATTGATTATCACAAAGGAAGTTATGAATCATATGCACCACATTATTAAAACATAAACGGAGTCTCTTTTTTGTTGTTTTTTTTTATGATGTTTTAGTTGTTTTTTTTTTTAGTTTAAATAAATTTTAATAGAAAAATCCTTTTTTTTTTAAATCACTTCCCATGCGTTCTTTAAGTCCAATTTTGAAAGCCAAACAGGTTTTTTGTCGATCTTTCAGGTGACGAGCACGTTCTTTTGCGTTTTTTAAAATTAAATGATTGACTGAGCCAAAAAGCTAAGAACTAAGATAGCACAAAAAAATTACTCTAGCAGCGTTAGGCTTATTTGATCGTCGACATACCACATGTCAAAGTCCAAAATTTTTGATGTGAAGAAGCGACAGAGTATCTTTATTTAAAAAAAGGGGGAGTAGATTTTCAAGTCTGTTTTACACTTTACTACTAAAACAGTGGGTATCAAGATTTTTTGGAACTTCCAATCAATTCGTTGTTAACCGAAAGAAGGGAAAATGAACCCGCTAAGAGGGTGAAAATTAAACGCTCTCTTTGGCTCTTCATAACTTAGCTCAAATCTCAATAACAGAGCCAAATAGGAGGGAGGGTGGGGATCATTTCAAATATTTATAAACAAAAGCGGATGCAAAAAAGTTTATTTTTGAAAATAAAATTAAGAGCTTCTTAAATCATCGTCAAGTTCATTATTGAAATATTTTTATGTTTCTTTTTGGAGAAGATCTATTTTTTGTTGTTGTAAAACACTTTTAAATAGCATAAATTTTTGCTTCAAAAATTACACTTGAAAAATGTTCAATTCAAATTTTTCTTAAATTTTTTTTTTTGTACAGTCGAGTTACATATTGAAAATCAAGTTAAAATAATTATGAAGCTTAAATTTGAAAATTTTACATTTTTATTCATCATCATTTTGTTAATTAATCAAGCAGGTAAATGAGGGATTTCTAAAGACAATAGTTACAACGTTTTTTTTTTGTTTTGTTTTCCAAGAATTGACAAGACGAGGCAGCAAGTATCGTATTAAGTCAAGAGCGTATTTGAACGATCAACAAACATCAAATGATTTAATTAAACCATTGAAAACAATTGTGTACAACAACGATGAAAACAATCGAGAAGAAAATTCGTATGTTAAAGATCCCGTGATTGTTGTCGATCAAGAGAATGAACAAAACCCTAACGTGTTAACACAAGATGAATTTCAAGCGAAGACTTTGAATTTGTTAGAAGAAATCAAATTCTATTCATTTCAAACTTATGTTCAAAACTATTTGATTTTAGCTGAAAGTCTATCAAGACATCTTTAACACTGAATAAAAAAAAAAAAAAAATCTATCAACCACACATACACACTCTCTTTTTGATCACATTCTTTGAAACATGAAAATCTAAGCCCATTGTCATCACTATAAAAACCCCTTTCAAAATTTTGTTTCAAATTCATTCAAAACAAAGAAACAAATAAAAAAATGTTTAAGCTTTCTTTAATTTTAGTTTTAGTCTCGATTGGTCTCTCACTAGGTTTTATTTCTTAAGCTTTTAAGTTAAGTCTGAAAACAATTTTATAAAAATTTACCAAAAGGATATGAGGATGTTCATTATAGCCAAAGAGAATTGGCTCCATACCAACCGGTGCATGGTCGAGAAGACGACAAAATTTACAGTGGACAAGATTGGAATGACGACGACGATGAAAGTTTAAATGAAAGAATTGGTAATAAAAATTATATGACACGAGTTCACGAGAAAAAAATCGATGTACCAGAAATTCCATTAGCCAAAATTGGTGAGCTTTGGGGTTCGTTGAAAAAATTTAGAAAGAAGTTAGGCTTACTTAGACGTGGTATTTTGGACATTTTAAGCGAAGACTTGAAGGGCATGAAAGACAACGTTCATGTTAACAGAGTAATTTCAGTTTATAATGATGATGATGACTATAGACCAAGAGAAGGTATGATTTTATAGCTTTTTTTCTAAAATAAATTTTTAAACATTTTTTGAAGATTATCACGGAAACAGAGCTGGAAGATCCGAATATGGTCGTTACTGAAAAAAAATTTTTTTTCTGATTTACCCCAAAAAGTTTTAGTTTAAATAAAATTTTGTTTAAAAAAAATTTTTTTTATTTCAATTTTTTATCATCCACAGTCCCTTGAACGAGTGAAACCTTAAACAATAGTCAGCATCAACTGTATCAGCTACTTTAAGCATGAATCTAAGTTTACACCACTGACAAAATATTATTTAAGCAGCTTTAAACAACGAGTGAAGGAACCGTGTGTTGATCTTTATCAGAAAGCTCAAGACCATTGATAACTATTGAAACCCAGGTAGAGGTGTCAAGTTCATTTTGAACTATTGTGTACTTTTGCATTTTGAAGGCTAACAGTGCTTTGTAAGGAATCCAACGATTTCCGAAATGGATTCCAGAGTCTCTTTTCATTGAAGTCAAGGGCGTTCAATTACTTTTTGAAAAGTCTAAAGTGTAGAGAGAATAAATGTCCTAAATAAATGTTTATTTAATCTAATAGATCTTCAATAAAGTTTTAAAAAACTTGATACAAAATTTAAAAAAAAAATGGAAGAAAAAAAAGACAAAAACTAAAAAAATAACATAGAGTTGACTTAAAAAAAACAACCAATTGGTCAAGTGCTACGGTCAAACTAATTTGATTTTTTATTCGAATCATCGTCATTTATTGAATTGTTATTACTATCGTTAAGTAGACTAGTTTGATTAATGAGACTATTTATTTGAGTCAAATCACTCATTTGAGTATAATCTAAATCTTGTCGTGTCACATCGTTGTCTGATTTAACACATTTAGTGTAATACTTTTCTTCGAGTCCAATTTCTTTGTTAAGTAAATCAAATTCTTTTTGCATTTTGTCTTGTAAATGTTTTGTTAATTCTCCGACTGAGTCCAAGCTCATGCCAGCTGTTTGAAATGGCGGCAAAACTCTACACTTAACTTTGCCATCGAATTCGAATTTTTTCTCTTTTTTGTTGTAAAAATTCGAGTATGAAGATGTAACGATACAAATTATTGGAATTTGAGCTTGTACAGCCAAATGAAACGCTCCTTTTTTGAATGGCAAAAGTTGAGTACTTGGACTTCGTGTTCCTTCTGGGTAGATCCAGACTCTCAACTTAAAAAACCAAAAAAATTAAAATTTTCATACCACTTGAACGCACAGACTTACATTTTCATTATTAATTTTTTCAGCAAGTTTGTCAATTGTTCCCCTTGCTCGTTGTGGATTTAAACGATCGATAAAAGTGATTCCACATAACCATATGGCGAGACCAAAAGGCCACGAGTAAAAGAGCTCTTTTTTGGCCAATGGTGTACAATAACCCCCAGGCCATACTTTCATCATAGCTTCAAACAAAAAGAGTCAATCAATGTTTTAGTTTGTTTGTTAAAAATTAAACCTACTCATGAAATCAAGTGAACTTTGATGATTAGAAATGATAATGTACGGTTCCTTAAGTTGTAAATACTTTCCATTTTCGAGTTGAATGTCAATTCTAAATATTCGGAATAAAACACTCAGAATTTTTGCTACGACTCTTGAAATAGAAAAATTTAAATATTGAATTTTTTCTGTTTAAAATATGGTACTAACCCGACATTTCTTGCATCACATGGTCTTAGGAGACAAAAAAAAATTGCGAATAATGAAAATATCATTACAGTTAGAACATAAGTTGTAAATTTAATATAAAATTGTACGGGTGTTTTTACATAAAAGAGTACGACCCATGTTGCTAGTATAAGACTTGATATCATGTAACACGAACAATGTGAATCATCGTCCGATGTTGTTAAACTATCAGACGACATGTTTACAACTTTTTTCTCTAAAAAAAAATGATTCAAAAGAACGTGAATTTAAAGCGTTTTTAGAAGAGAATTATTGATTTTACTAATTATTTATGATTATTTTATTATAAGAGAAATAAAAGAAATAGTTGCTTGCAAAAAAAAAAAAACAATGCAACTCCATTCAGTTATAATTGAAAGTGAAATTTTGATAAGCTAAATTTGCATTCAAGATGATTAATTTTCAAATTTTTTATCACTTTGACTTTGAACTTTGTTCACTCTCGAATCACCGCTTACTAATACATGAAACATTTTCATTATCTTAAACATCATCGTAAAAAAAATGAAGAATTATCAAATTTTAATCCTGTTTGTTGCTTTAGCCCAAGCTCTAGGTAAGCTAAACACACACACACATACCCTTCTGATTTATTTCAATTTTGTACCTTGAAGCTTTTTATGGACCGAGTTTTAACCCTGGTTATGATTTTATGGCATTTCCTCAACCCCAATTAGGTCCTAGATTTAAACTTGAACAAGAGCCTGTGCCCGAAGAAGTACCAGAACCACCAAGAAAACAACGTCCAAGACAACGAGTCGAAGAAGAACAAGATAAAATTGTCAAAAAAGAAAGTGATACAAATGAACAAGAAGAAGAACAACCAGTAACACTTGAATGTCCTCGAGTTAATTCAAATGTAACTTGTGAAAAAATCCGTGAAATGTGTAATGAAGATTCTGATTGTTATTCAAATCAAAAATGTTGTCGAATTAGATGTAGTTTTAGATGTGTTGGTCCTCGTATGAAACGACTTAAAGACAAATTTAAAAATATCCTTGAATCGAATGAAGAAACAAAAAAACCGAGAAAAAATAATCGCAAAGACGATGTTAAAAGTCATAGAATTACGTCGATGTATGAAAATCCAAATTTGTTGCAAAAACTTTCTGGTGGTATGTACTTTCAAACACCGTACAATTCTTACAATCCTTATGCTGGTTACAATTCTTACAATAATCCGTCATTTTACTATCCACAACCAGAAACAACTCAAATATTTCCTAGATTTCAACTAGCTAGAGACCAAGAAGAAATGGATTATTGAACCAGTCTTGTTTAAATTATTTTTAAAAATTTTTAGTCACTTTTTTTTTATTGTTCTAAGTTTTTATCACCGGTTTTTAGTTGATTTTTATGTTATTTTTTATCTAATAAAGATTCTAGAAAATTATAAATTTTCTTTTCCTACTTTCAGAGACTGTATGTACGTACAGGGGTTCTAAAAAAAAGCCATTGTAAGCATCTGACGAGATTATTCGAAATAAAATTGTGGGAAAAAAAAAATTTTTGAAAGTCGTTTTAAAAGTTTCTTTTTTGAAATATTAGAAATCTATAAATTTCATTTTGTCCGTACTCATGAATATTTTCAATACTCAAGTCAGCTCAAGTTGATTAATTTAAAGTTAAATCAAAAACCCTAGAGAAATTAACGACAAAAAATAAACCCGCTCAGTAACACAGCAAAACCAGCTCTCTTTAGTCTATAGACAAGCAATATGACTTAGAATACATTTACAGTATTGTGAAAAAGTTAAAAAATCCCCTCTAGTTTTGATTTGATGTTTTTCTTTTGATGAATTATTAGCCTAATAAAATTTGGATCCTTGAATAAACAACACTCCAGAAATTGATAATTTCAATTACAAATCATTGAATAGTTGTGACTGGAGATTTTAATTTTCAACGAAAGGGGTCACAAAAATAGATTGGAATTCCAAATTTTTCTTAAACATAAATAGGAAAAGGCGATGGTACAGAATTGCAAAAGGAATTTATTTAAATCGTTTACCATCATCGGTGAAGATTCTAACGTAAAGGCGCGATTTCTACGACATGTCGTTAAAATCGAACTGAAAAAAAAAATGCCCATCTTTTAACATTGAGCGACATGTCACTAAATTCGAAATTCGATTATAACGACATGTCGTAAAAATCGCGCCTTTGCGTTAGTCATATTTAAAATATTTTAGGTTCTTACTTTCTCAAAAGCTTTAAATTTTTGATGGTTCAATTGTTTTAATAATCGTCCAGATAGAGTAAAACTTTTTTTGAAAATCAATGGTTAAAAAATTTCAACACTTTTTGATGACTTTCTAAAAGATAAATTGATAATCTAACGTTCCGTTACTCGCATATCAAAAGCTCTGCTTCCCGTATCTTATTCTTTTTGTTGAAACTTTTTGAAAAGATTGTTACGGGTTAAGTTGGTATTGGACATGAAAAGTGAAGAAAATCTTCGTATAAAAAGTAGCAAATGTTCTTTAGTCCGAACTTATTTATCTTGAATATTTAGTTTCCTCTAGGGTAATTAAACCCGATCCAACCAAAATCAGAGCCATTAAAAAGATGGGTACTCCGAAGAGTAACCAGTTCTTGACAATGGAAGGGTTATAATCTTCTTCAAGACCTTCTTTTAGGTAGCCTTTTGGCTATATGTTTTCTTCTAGCTAAATATCTTAATAATTAAACATGCAGATAACGAATCCCTTTTTAGAAAATTGATAGTCCGGAATTGTCAATTAATGCTTTGAGTATAAACTTTTACCTATTTTTGTAAACTTTTGTTGTTGCACTTGAAACAAAGTTTCCTGCATCGAAAAAAAATATTTTGACTAATAAAATTAGATAACTTGACAGCTTTTTATGTACATAATCGAATATCAATCAATTCAATGAATGCGAGGTCGAGGAATTTAATAGAATGCGGGATTGAAAAAATATAGACTGCAAAATGCACAGCTGCCTTCGGTTTTCATGAATTTGCAATTAGACTGGTATTCAACTGGATTCCATTTATCTGGTTCAAAAATTTGGTCACAAAAGTCATTTTTATAGATTGTTCATTGGTAATGACATCTCGACCGCCTTCGTCATGTTTTCTTTTATTTCAAATGATCTAGAGTTCTCTTCGATCATTCTTGAGATCATTCCTGCTTAATGTATCTCACCTACTTTTCTGAACCATCTTCATCCAAATATTAATGTAAAAGTTTAATTTCGTACTCTTCTTCACTCATATGCTCTTAAAAATCGATGATGTATTACTATCTAAATTTTTAATATTTGACTCTATACCCTTAACCTCCGACAAAAATAATCCAATAGTTATTTTCAAGAGGAATAATAGGGTCTCACTTGTTTTATAAACAAAATGTTCACATAAATTTTTTAACATCATCTTGTGACCATAAATCTTTAATAAAACAAAAACAAAATTCTTTGACCCAAAAAAAAATTGTGACCGAATAGCAATAAAAGTAAATGATCCTAATGTTTTCTATAATTCCTATGTTTTTGTAAACCCCTCTCGACAGATTCAGTATCTTTAACATTTTTTCCTCTTAAACATTTTCCCTCCACAAAATGTAATACAATATTAGCCAATTAAAAAAAAGATAAATTAGTTGATTGACTATAAACTAACGTAATTGCTCGATTTTTATGACATGTCCCAAATACCGAATACCCTAGTTTTATGACATGTCACTGTTTATCAAACACTGGTTGGAAAAAATGCAATATTCGCGATTTATGACATGTCACAAATAGCGAATATTGCATTTTTTCTTAATTTTTTTTAATTTACCGTAATAATGACATGTCATAAATACTGAACAGTTAATGTTTTTCTTAAGAAAAAACTTTTTTTTACACACTAGAACAAAAAAAAAATTTTTCCTTAGCGGCCAAATGCTTTCAAGTTCATTGGACTCTTTACAAAAAAAAAACTGATACCGTAAACACTCGATAGATATCCCGGTACAATTCTAAATTTTTTAGATTTATGCCCATGGTACAATTTCATTTTTGTACCCGTTTTAGGGGGGTAAATTGGACCGGTCTAATTTCGAATTTAGACCTGATATACTTTTAAAATTAGACTGGTCCAATTTTAAGATTTGCTATTTTGGGAACATTTGACTGGGTTTATAGTTAAGAAATAATGCAAAAATTCAACGTTCCTGTTAAATAAACTACTTTTCATCGCTTTTCGACCTTTTTTAAGGCTTATTCTTTAAGTGGTTATACTTGGTATTTTAAGTTACTTAAGCGTCTTGTCTTTTTTTCTCTGTTTATTTAATTTATTAAAATACTCTTATTATGAAACGACTAGACTGGTTTGGCATTGGTAGTTAACTTATCAATGGTATTTAACACAAAACGAAAGCAAGTTATGCAATTAAATAATATAAAAAAATCCAGGTCATTTTTCTTGCAATGCTTCGCAGACGAACATTTTTCATTTTCGTTAGACAAAAGAAAAACTTCCAATGTTCCTACCATAAATTCTCGTTCAGTGTTACATGTAACTGAATCTCAATACTCGGGTTATAGCGGAATTTTTGATTGGTTGAATAAACAATTAGCCAATCAAAAAGTCCGCTAAAACCTGAGTATTTAGAGTTACATGTAACCCTGAACGAGAATTTACGGTAGTTTTTTAATATTTTGTTTGTTTTCCTTCTTTTTGAGTTCATCTGGTGGGTTCGACATCGTATGATTGAAGAATTTCCGAATATTTGCTTAATTTGGTTACCATCCTGTGGGTCATTTTTTCGATTTTTTCCTTTTCTTTCGTAAATTTTTTGTTCTGAATGGCTTTTATAAGATTTTATAAGTTTAATTAAAACCTGATAAATTCCTTATGATATAACAAACAAAAAACTTCAAGCAATATGAGAACATTTATTTCATCTCGGGCCGTTCAGTCGGGGCGTTTTATCGTTAAAAAGTTTCAAATTCAATTCTTCCTTGAAACTCGTAGTGTGAACTTTTTTCAAAAATGTTTTTTTTTTGTAAAGAGTCCAATGAACTTGAAAGCATTTGGCCGCTAAGGAAAAATTTTTTTTTTGTTCTAGTGTGTAAAAAAAAGTTTTTTCTTAAGAAAAACATTAACTGTTCAGTATTTATGACATGTCATTATTACGGTAAATTAAAAAAAATTAAGAAAAAATGCAATATTCGCTATTTGTGACATGTCATAAATCGCGAATATTGCATTTTTTCCAACCAGTGTTTGATAAACAGTGACATGTCATAAAACTAGGGTATTCGGTATTTGGGACATGTCATAAAAATCGAGCAATTACGTTATTATCCTGATCCTATAACTCTAATGCTTACTGATGCTAATACTTCTGCGTTAATCTTTTGTGGGTCAATATAAAAGGTGGTAAAATGATCCTAGAAAAAATTCTAAAAAATACTGTTGACAAATGGAAGCAGCTGAATACTTCAACGAAAAAAAGACAAAAGTCTTTTACAACAATTACAAACTTCACCGACTTCAAGCAAATGCTGATGGTTCTATACGTTTTCGCTGTCAGCTATGAGTATAACTGTTACGCCAGCTCATCTTATAGAGAGAACTCCGAATGCTGAATCCAAACACTCTAAAAACTGCGAAGTTTTCGAATGTTCAAAAAATATTCATTCAACAATATGACAACATGAAAAAAGATGCACGTAATGACACAAACTTCAGCTTTGCAAAAAACTACTCCGAAAACCTTCAACAGTAACAAGCTAACTTTGATCCGGGACTCGTAGCTGAATTTTATCCTAAAGAAGAAACGGAGCGAGTCACATGCTCTTTTTTTATTTTTTTAACACCTCCTAAATAAAGGGAAAAATGAAAAAGGGAAAAAATTACGAAGACCTCTCCACAGACATCATGTCTTCACACACTGGACATGCAACTGGATTCTTCTTGATACTCAATACCTGCATTACTTCTTCGACAACATCCTCATCGACTAGTGTTTCTTGACTTTCTAATTTCTCATATGTAAAAGTCTTGTTACGAATATTAGACACCTGAATGTCACCGAGTCTATTCTCGATTTCTTTAACATTCGAATCGTCCTCATTATTGAGTTCTTGATCGTCTGTCATCGGAAACGAAATTTGTGCCTCGAATTAACTTAAATGTCGATGTATGACTATTCGAGCTAGCAACAACTCGTCAATTTGACATAAAACCTTGTTATCTGAAGTGATTGACACTTCTAAATCGTTTAAGGGATCAGAGTACTCTTAACATGATTTTGTAAATATGTTCAAATTTTTGTGAACAATATTTTTTTTGTAATCGATTGCATGATTATATGGCCTGAAAGCCAGCAACATCTAGTTAACCATAAGACCCATAAACCCAACTCTGTCTCAACAATTTCGAAATAAACTTAACCTAAGACAAAACCCGAAACATTTTCATGTTATAAATTCAAAATTGAAATACATGCTTGAAATTTATTTTAATTATAATTTAAAGAAAATTAATTCTCTTTTTTTTCCAAAAAAAAAAAAAGAAAAAAAAATTTAATATTTATATTAATAACAAAAATAAAAAGAACATCTAAATTTCCTTTCAATTTTTTTTTAATAATTATTTAAAAATATTAAAATTTGAATTTTGCATTTTTTCCAACAAAAAACGAAACAAAAAATTAGAAACAAAACTTAATGTTTTCGGTTATTTGTTATTAAAGTGTGCTATGCCATCCGCTTGTCAAACACAAACTCAGCAAAATCGAACAACTCGTTGTCCACATATATTACAAATAGGAGAATCGTTTCAACAAATTCTTGCGCTTAAACTTAAACAATACGAGTTTACGCTCAAACAAAATTCGGTTAAATCAAATAAATCACTCACGTGCCAACAACATGATGTAGATTATAATAATGAAAAATTAGAACAATCAACACTTGTTTGTACAAGTGAAATTGAATTAATAGAATGTAATGATTGTAAATGTTATAAAAATTTATGGTTATGTTTAAAAGAAAATTGTTATTATGTTGGTTGTGGTCAAGATCAAGCATCGAATAAACATAGTAGTGATCATGCAACTGTAATATTATTTAAAATAAAAAAAAACAACATGAAATTTACTTTTTATTTTTAAAATTAAAAAAAGAGATCGTATCATCCATTGTCAATTAATTTAGCAACAAAAAATGTTTGGTGCGAATTGTGTTCTATACGAGTCAATATTGACTCGAATTTACCGAGTTTAAATTCATGTGTTAATCAAAATGATAATTTAACTATTAAAATGAGTAGTCAACATGCTAACGATAGCAAAAAAGTTATAGTAGACGATTTTGAAGTAATTAATTATTTGGATAAAGAAAATTGTAAGTCATATTTTGTGTGTTTTATAAGTATTTGAATTTTTAAAATCTTGAGAGAAAAATTTATAATAATAACCTCTGATCCTTCTCTTCTTAAGATGTAATACTTTGCATTTCTCTTCGTGTAACACTATCCTTTTCTTAACAATTAGTAGAAGTAGTAGTAGTAGTACTGTAGTAGACAATTTTCTACAGTAACGCTTGGTTGAGTTTAGAGCTAAAAGAGCCATGGCAGTGGAACCATTCAAAAAACTTGTCTGTCAATAATCGATTTTAAAAACATTGATCGTATTTGCATTCACCGCACTTGCAGATCCCAACATTTTGTTCAGGATTTTGTCTAGTTTCAGAATCTATAGAAAAAACTGGAGGGTATTTGGTATTTTGAAGGATCAGTTTCAATTTAACTGGAATTATGCACATTTTCCCGCTTTTTTCCTAGAATAAAATCAGACATTATTTTTTGGATCTCCTCTATTAGGTGAACATGTGTTCACATAATATGTGACCAAATCATGTTCACCTATTTTTTTTTATACAATCTGGTGAACTGTAAATTTGACTTGAAAATAGGTGAACACTGAAAAAATGTGAACATGGAAAATTTACAAAAATAAGTTTATTTCTCTTTCAAAAATTTAAAATTGAGTCAAACAGATAACTTTTTCGACCTTGGTTGTTATTTGGTCATAAATTGGTTTTAATTTTGCCTTATCCTAGATTAAAGTGGCTTTAATTTTAACATTTTTTAGTTTTGATTCTATATTCATCACATCTTCACAAACTACATCGTCAGCATCATCGAAACTATTATTTATGTCATGATAAGTTATAGCCGAACTCGATTCTGAATTTAAAGTACCATTTTTAACCGTTTGTTCTTCATTGACGTCTTCATTATCATCTTAGCCATGTTCATCTTCGACTTCACTATCAAAATCATTATTTGTTGAACGATCATCGTTTTGTAATGAACCAAAAACTGAACCGCTATCTTTCTCTGAGCCAACCTCGGAGCTATCTGAATCAACATCCTAAACTGTTTTGTGATTAAATAATGTTGAAAATTAGGTGAACATGAACAGAAATAGGTGAACATAAATTTGTTTATGTGAACACATTATGAGTTTTTTATTCACCAGATTGTATTAAAAAAAATAGGTGAACAAAATGTTCACCCGAACCGTGAACATGATTTGGTCACATATTATGTGAACACGCGTTCACTTAATCGAGGAGACCCTATTTTTTTTCCGCAACATTAAACAAATTATCTTGTAGATTATAATATGCGCTCAAAATATATGTCCATTATATATGGTTCATGATCAAAAAGCTGAGATATCGGTCAAAAATGATGACCAACTTTCTTTTGTTCTATAAAACTAGGGGAGAGGGGGTCAAAAAATTTTTTGTTCGTAAACTTAAAAAAATATCTTTATGGTTTTTTTGCTACTCATATTCTGAACCTGATATCGAAATAGCAAAGTTTTGATAGTGTGGAAGTTTTGAATTGCCGGAATCTTAAGAAAGGAAATTTTTATTACCATGTGATAGGACAAGCGATTCTGTAATTTTTAAGGTATGACAAATAACCATTACCGTAAACCCTCTCTATATGTATAAAAGACGATGTGATAGATCAAGTGATTTTTTTTTAATATTTTGAATGGTGAAGTATTGACTTAGATTCCTGATACCTTATTTTAAAGAGAAGGCTGAGTCGGTTAGAATAAGGTATTTTCCGACTTGAAGTGAAAAAAGATTTTTTTTGAAACCTTATGTTAAAGGTCAAATTTTCTGGGTTCAAATAGAGAGTGTTTACGGAACTATATTTTAAAATCATTAAATATTTAGTTTTCTAAACCGGTTACCCCTGTTTACTATATCTTTTTGGAACGGGTTATTTTTATAACTTTGTAGTTTAACCACCATTAATGGTCTAGCAACTACTTAAAAATAATCTTTAAATCAAATATGTAAAAGCTTTTCAACGTACCGTATTTCCTTGCTTACAAGTGCTCCTCTAATATCCCCTTTTTGAAAACCAATGGAGGTCAGATCAGTTCTAACCTTGTGATTTTGAAGTAGACCGGACTGAATTTTATATAAATAATCCCTAAAGAACCTCGAATTTAATTCGCTTTGGCATGATTTTATCCCTAGAAGATGGGATTTTTAGTCGCTTATAACAGGGGGTATCAGTAAGAAAAATTTTCAACACAAGGTCCATTTAAAAAAAAAAACAAGGTCCCCATGTAAGAAAATTACGTAGGAGCCGAAATTTTGGACTCCTTCAAAGCTATTTTCAACAAAATGTAAAAATTTTAACGGTTTTTGTGACAGATAACATAATTCTTTTGTTTACTGAGATTTAAAAGTTGAATTGCCGCTTCGTTAAAATAAATATGGGATTAAACAATCGCTTTTATTTTTTTTCAAAAAAACTTGATTTCAATTTTTTTCTCGTCAAATACCCCCCCCCCCCCCATAATTTCTGACCATTTCATGTAATTTTTTTTATGTTAATTAGTAAAAAAAAATGTAATTTTTTTTCAATTTACTAAGAAAAAACACCCTCCCCCTACCTTGTGTGTAAGATTTTTTTTTTCGTACCCCCTGCTTATAAGCAAGGAAATACGGTACTTACGCAGTCCATATTAAGACCATAAAAAACTCCTTACTTTTCATCTTTTATCGACTCTGGTCACCAAGAGTTGTTTATGTTGTTACTTTGGTCAAAAATTAAACTTCTTCTAAAATAATTAAAGATTTAAAAAAAAACAACAAAAATGTAAACGACGATGATGAAGACGATGTTATAAATCAATATACACAGTATGGTCAATTAGGTTTAGATAATTTAGGAAATACATGTTACATGAACGCAGCTATACAAGCCTTATCAAATTGTTATGTATTTACGAGTTTTTTTCTCGAATGTTCCACTTATGTACAACAAATAGCCAATATTAACAAAACACTTACTCAATCAACAAATCGTAATGTACTCTTATCGATAAATTTTATGAAATTAATGAAAGATCTATGGCAATCACCTAATCGTATTAACATAAAAACAAATAAACTCGAACAAATATCGTCCATATCGCCTGTTGACTTTGTTCATTCGGTTAAATTAATAAATCCAATGTTTCGTGGCTATCAACAAAATGACTCACAAGAATTTCTTATTTATTTAATGGATCAATTACACGAGGAGTTAAAGAGGCCTATATTGATTGATGAAATACAAATTGAAGAGGACAATGAAGATACTGAAGATGATGATACGGTTGTTGAAAAATGTGATAAAGACAGCGGGGTATCGTCGATTACAAATGGTTCTATGAAAGACGATCGAGATACTGAATCAATTGATTCGTATGTTACATGTGGTGATGATGATCAACCATCGGATCTATCAGATAATTTAGATTATTCGGACGCTGATGAGTGTTTCAATCGATCTTGTTGTAAACGATCGAACAAAAAAGAAACAACAAAACGACAAAAACCTGTACACTCAAGCATAATAACAGATACTTTCGAAGGTAAAATAATGAGTCAAGTTCGATGTTTAGAATGTAATAATGTATCAACTACGACTGAATCGTTTTTACATTTATCAATTCCAATACCATCTAAAGAATATTTACAAATGTTACAAAATCGAATTTTAAATCGCGAGACCGAAGCGATTAATCAATCACCTGGTTGGTTTAGTTGGCTCTTTGATTTTATGAAAGGATACGTTTGGTCAAACACAATACGATTAACTGATTGTTTAACAGCATTTTTTTCCGATGATGATCTTAAGGGTGATAATATGTACAGTTGCGAAAAATGCAAAAAGTATTTTTTTTTTGTTTTTTTTTGTTTTTCAAAATCTGTGCATGCTAATTTTATTTTCTCTTTAGACTCACAAATGGTGTTAAATATTCGAAAATATTGAGATTACCAGAGGTAATTATTTTTTACTTATAAATTAATTCGTTATTTCCGAGCGGGAAAACTCTTAAAAATTCAATTTTTATGCTAAAAAATATTTCAAAAATGCAAATTTTTTGGGTAAAAAATTGAAAAGATTAGCCATTTTTTTTAGTTTTTCTACGTTAGCCAACTCAAGTTTTGTACGTGTGTACAAATTAATGTACACAGTGTACAAGATAATTTTGGAGACCATCTCTTAAAAAAATCATTGTCCAACCCTACCAACCTCTTTTTCTTAAAACCCTCGAGGAGTCAAAAAGTAATAAAAAAAATTGCTATTTTGATATTATTTTCGAATTCTTCGCTAAAATGTACACTTGGTACACTCAATTCTAGAATGCTTAGTTTTTTTCATTTAAAGTAAACTTGGTCTGTATAAATATTGTCTAAGAGGACGTTAACACTAAAAGGCCCGAATTTTTTTATACCATTAAAGCCCGGTCGTGTCATTTTGACACGACATTGGTTTTCTTATAAAGCCAGAAGAAAATAAGCTGATTTGACCCAGATTTTTTCTTAAAACACAAAATTGATGTTCTTATTCATACAAAATAAATAACTTTGTTGAGAACTGCATCGGACCTTGATCAAAGAGACCAATTATAAAAAAAATATTTAATAGGTTGATATGGGTATCAAAATGGCTAATACGCACTTATTAAATTCAAACCAACAAAATGTTCAAATCGTCTAGTTTCAGAATCTGTATAGAAAGTCTATGGTTTATGGGTAAACAAAAAAGTAGATGCAAAAAAACTGAAAAAATTCCTAAAAAATTGCTGTTTTTCCGGAATATTCCGCGGAATTTTTAATTTTATCGACTTTTTTTTCTCTTAACATGCATGAAATTCGATTCTCTAACACACAATATGGTAACTTTTAATATAGGATATATTTTCAATCCAAGCGAAACGTTTTAAAATGATTTACTTCTTTAAGGGTAGCTTTACTTCGGACCCCTTTGGCCTAATAAAATAAGTTTTTGACCCCATTAAAATTTTGGCTAACCTTAGGTTTTCGGGTATGGAGAATAAGAAAATCGAGTCGAAAATCCAAGATTAGATAGTGTGGTAATTTTGCATGGCGTTGTGAATTTCAGTTCAATTTTGACAAATTAAACAAAAATAATTCATTCAAAACCGAAAAAAATAAACAAATATTCTGATTTTTAAACTGAAAAATATGCAACATAGTGCAACATGATATGTTGCACCAAATAGAGGCCATTTTTTTTTTTTTGAATATTATTGATTAGAATTATCAATAAATTAAAATCAATCAAATTATGTTGTCTAATCTCGAGTCTTTGTGGCAAATAAAAAATTAATTTTTTTTTGCAACTTTTATTACAAAATTTAAACACGTCCATACATATAAAAAAAGAAAATATTATTTTTAAAATTAAAAAAAACAATTTCGTCAATAAAAAACTTGTATGATGATACTCTCACAGTGACCTAAACTCTTAGTGATTAAGTTAACCCGTAAGTTTTGATCTTTTAAAGGTTTTTTTTTTTAAATTAAAATTTGACATTTTTCAAGTGCTAATCTTCAAGTAATTAATTTGAGATTGTTCAGAAAGTTAGAACAAAGTCTCAACTCGCGACTCACAACTAAGACTAACTTTTTTACGTAAATTATTTTACGAATACTTTCACTCAAAACACGATCAAACTCAACAAATTAAAGATGATCAAAGCGTTTAGTCATTCGTCTTTAAGTGACATTAACGATAAGTTTAGTGATGTTGGCGAGTTTTGTTTGGTATGTTGAGCGAGTTTTGTCAAAGAAATTTTAGTCCGATGGCAGCTTTGGGTCGTTCACCGTTATGTTCATCGTCACTCAGACCAACCAACTGGAAGATCTTCAAACACTCTTCAAGTGAACCATACATAAACCAACTTTATCAGACCTTTACTCGAAGTCAACAACCAACCTTACAATGCAACTCAATTTCGAACCCCATTGAACATGAACTAACAAAATACAACCCTAAACTATTAACGCTCATTCACCCTCGAATCATAAACTCGTCAATTTGTGCCTTGAAGCCTTCAATCAAAGAGACCAAAGTGTTCATTTGAGGAAGCTGGTGACGATGACTGGGAGTTCATGTTCTCCTTGGTCTTGACGAAATTGAAACTCCTTAACCAAGAAGAGTGCTAAATGAACTCTTCAAAGATCTCATCCTTAGAGTTAAAATGCCAATTTTCAACCAATTTTCATCGAGACGGTCTTCCTTTTAGAAAAAGCTTAAAGGGTAACCTAAGGAAGTAGAGTTCGTGAATGGAGGTAATTTTTAGTCATCTCGTGCCGGGGTCACCCTCCGAAATCCCAATTGCGGTAAGTGTTTAACTTTAACCTCTACTTTTTACAGTCAGATTTAAGGGTGCTTTCGTGATGAAGAGGGTAAAAAAAAGTCTCGGTCTCTCATAAATTGAACACTTCCGAGTAGAAGATGACTAAAAGTGTGCTTTAATGGTTCATTTCCTAACGAAAAAGCGATCATTTTTCTCTTGAACACTGGGTGCTTTACTTTAACATTCAAGAACTCCTCAATGGAATAAGCTATCAGTGACTTTAAGATATGAAAATGTAGCGAATGGGTCCCATTTGACGCTGACATCCTAATCGATCTGGGGAAAAAATCCATTCTTTTATGATGGGGAGTATGGGCACTGTCAGTAAGAAGAACGTGTTCATACTCTGGGATTTAAGGGTGATTTCGCTTGTTTTAGTCAAGTAACGCCATCAGAGCCACCAAAATCTTTAACTCAAGAGAAGTATGTGACCCTTCGATGTAGCTACTTCCAACCTAAGATTCAAGACTATCGCATCAGGGGTTTATCAGCCATGCCGACATTCAGTCTTAGCGTTGGACTTAAATAAAGACCTAAGTCTACCTTTTGTCTCACATCAAATCTGGACTCTCTGGCTAAAAGAGGGACTCAAACTTGCATTGAAGATGAGACTAGACTGGCAGATAGGTAATAGCGGCCTTGGGTCAACTTTTTAAAAAGAAGGTGGAAGGTTTATGATTATTTATTTTTGGACCTTCCTTGGTCTTTCAGAAATTGAAACTCCTCAAGCTAGAAGAGTGTTAATTGAACCCTCCAACGATAGGGCCAACGTATTCAGATTCAGATACTTAACCCCTAGTTTGTCATTACTCCCCTTAGGGTTTAAAGAGTATACCTAAGTAGGGTCTTTAAGAATTTTGGTTGAAAGTTAAAATAAATTTTGAACAAAATCCGTCAACGCCTTAAACTCAGGTGACTCCTTGAATCTAGCCCATCGAAGTCCCACCAAAGGTTTTTGTCGCATCGGGGATCGAAGCTCACATAAATTGTGATAGTTTATCCTTCATGACGACCCTAAGTCTTACTCGAGTCTCCCTCCCATTTTTTCATCCGGACTTGGGACCGGCCGTAAAGGTATGGTTAAGACTCTAGTCTACTGTGGGACGTTCATCATAAACAGTGTCACTTATCCGAGCTGAAGCTGCGAACTCGACAACTATTTAGACTTCGCTTGGAACCACAAACCAAGCGTTATTCTCTACAAGAGAATACTTAACTTTAGTAACTAAGATTTAAAAATTTTCAACTTTTTAGATACATTTTGAACAAAGAAAAAGAACTTTGTCAAACAACAAATCTAAACAATCAAGGTTTATTGGAAAGTTTTCGTGAAAAGTACATTCAATCATCAAACTTTCAAGCCGTCGATACTTTTTTACAAAATACCCAAAACATTTCACAATAAAATTTTAACTCTGCCGGTTTCATACGTAAACACAAATTAGACAAATCATTTTCCTTTTGTGTGATTCTTCAATTTTTAAGAAAGGATCAATTGAGACCTCATGTTTGAAAGGTGCAAATAATGTTCAAGTCCAGAACAAAATATTTAATGAATATTTAACCGAATTTTTCAAATCCTATTCGAACGATTTAAATCAAAGCGAGATCATTTTAAAATAAATGAACAAGTTTTGTCAAACAACATCATCTTGAAGAATTGTCCTGTCGAACGTTTGTGATTTAGACCACCCTCAAATATTTAAATATCAGAGTTACTAGTTAAACAAAAGAACGGGTACTCTAGTTTGTAGACATGGTTTAGAGTTCGAGTACACGTAAATTTGTGAGTCCGAACACAATTTTTGTTTACTTGGAACCGTCGGAGGAGTGCCCCCAATTTCTTTATTTGTAATCACCCGAACTTGATGCTTTCAAAAATCTGCTTAATCTTTTGGACCAAAAGACTTAGTCGATGGACTCAGCAAGTTGTATGAACCCAACCGGTATAGAGTTGTTTGGTTGTAGAGTTCAAACCGACTTTTAATAGAGTCAAAATGATTTGAAGGAAAATAGAAAACTAAAACTACTTCAATAAAGCAGAAATAAAACTCTGCTTTTTATCATAATTTTTTTAAAAATATTTTGCTAATTTGCTATTTTCTATAGATAAAAAAATGCAACAACAAAAAAATAAGAAACGAAGAGATATGGAAGGTTTTTTTTATTACAAGTGTTACTTGGCATTAAAAAAAACCTGCGATAGTGATTTTATGGATTTTAATCAAAAGCTGTTTTTACTCCATTTAAGAGGTATAATTTTTTTTTTAAAAAAAATAATTGTCTATGATTAAAAAACAAAATTCTAAATAAGAAAAAAACATCACCTTCTTCGAGGCTGATAAACTAACGGATGGTGAGCTACAAATGTCCGTAAGTTTTAACAGCACAAAAAACTGTTTTGAACTGTACGATGCTCAAGAAGCCTATTTAAATACTTTGGAGGAAACATTTAAAAACTTACAACAAGATAGAGTAATTATTGCTTTTTTCAATTGGGAAATCAATTAAATTTTGTTTTAGCAAAGTCAAAACGAGTTTTCTAAACGTTTCAACAGTCTAAATATGTTTAAACAAATTTTTTCGTCTGACACAGGCTCGACTAATAGTTCGGTTTCATTGTCTTCTAAAGTATTTATAAAATGAAAATAAAAGCTAACCTTTTTTAATAAAAATTAAATTAAGAAATCAAGCAGCAGCAAAAAGAGAGATCGAGTTAGAAGTTGTTTTTTTCGCTGTAAAATTCTTTACGCAATAATCACAAATAACTTGATTTCAAATGACGAATTCAAATTAAAAATCAAAGGTAAATTTTTATAAGAAACTACGCTTTAATTTATTTAACCTTTTATTTTTAATTAGATAATGATATTGTACCCGATTTTAAGAATCACAATGATGTGTCCGCTGACCATATAATCTTTAATTTTGAGACCGAAAAATTCGAAATACAGATGGATGAAATAGTTGTTGAAGAATTTTACTCAAATTTTATTCCGAAATACGTGAAAATAATGGTTGAGCAAAAAGAAGCTATTGAACAAAAAAAAATCAAAAAAGAAGCTCTTGAATACATGATCGAAGGGGAAGCGAATGTCGACAACCTCCAGATCGAAAATTCTCTTAAAAGAGCCAATCAAACTAATGAAGTGGAAGAGATATGTAACGACATAATACATGAAGATGTTGAAGTCGAAGAAGATGTTGATGTTGAAGACACGGTAGCCGGAAAAAATTCAGGTGCTGATTCTGAAAAAGGTAAAATGATAGAAAACAAACCAAAAGAAGCTCAAAAGAGAAAGATCAACTCTGAAGACAAGAGTATCGATAAAAATTCAGGTGGTGATGCAGAAACAAGGCAAAAGAAGCTCCAAAAAAGACAAATGTTCAAATAAATGTCTCAGGTCGTGATGCTGTAAGAGGCAAAATGACAGAAAACAAGCCAAAAGAAGTTCAAAAGAGAACGATCAACTCTAAAGGCAAGAGAACAGAAGAAAATGATGGTGGTGATGCTGTAAATAAGGCAAAAGAAGCTCAAAAAAAAACAATCGAACCCGCAAGCAAGAGAATCGATAAAAATTCAGGTGGTGATGCAAAAAACAAGGCAAAAGAATTTCAAAAGAAGACAAATGTTCAAAAAAGTGTGGTAGTTCGTGATGCTGTAAAAGGCAATATGATAGAAAACAAGCCAAAAGAAGTTCAAAAGAGAACGATCAACTCTAAAGACAAGAGAACAGAAGAAAATGATGGTGGTGATGCTGAAAATAAGGCAAAAGAAGCTCAAAAGAAAAAGATCGAAGTCGCAGGCAAGAAAACCGTAAATAATTCGGTTGGTGATATTGAGAGGAAAAAAAAGATAGATAACAAACCTATCAATGAGCCTAGTAATGAGCCTAGCAATGAGCCTAGCAATGAGCCTAGAAATGAGCTAACCAATGAGCCTAGCAATGCAGTGTTGGATGAACAACAAATCATGTCAATTGAGTTGAGATCCAGAAAACGTATGAAAACGTCTAATCAAGCAATGTTTGAAAATGGAAAAAATCAAGAGAAGAGAAAGAGACTCGAAGAACTTTTCAAAAACATGACGAATTATGATATTCGTAATGTTGAATATAAGGTAAATCCAATTCTAAATGATTTTAGGATCATCAAAAACATTTTATTTAAGCATCTCATTCATTCGTCTTGGAGTATTCCAGGGCGTTTGATTAATCAAAAGAAGCGATGAGGCAGACTCTGGCCTTGTCGTAACTTTTGAAAGCATCAACCTCTTATTCATTCGTCTTGGTGTTTTCCAGGGCGTTTGATTTATCAAAAGAAGCGATGAGGCAGACTCTGGCCTTGTCGTAACTTTTGAAAGCATCAACCTCTTATTCATTCGTCTTGGTGTTTTCCAGGGCGTTTGATTAATCAAAAGAAGCGATGAGGCAGACTCTGGCCTTGTCGTAACTTTTGAAAGCATCAACCTCTTATTCATTCGTCTTGGTGTTTTCCAGGGCGTTTGATTTATCAAAAGAAGCGATGAGGCAGACTCTGGCCTTGTCGTAACTATTGAAGCTATCAAATTTTTGTTCATTCGTCTTGGTGTTTTCCAGGACGTTTGATTAGCGATGAATAATGATTCGCAGCCGTTACCAAACTTACTCATTACATTTTTTAATAGATCAAATCAATTGTCAGTGATCGAGTTAATCCAATAACAAAAAAAACCGAATTACTTCTCGAATATTTTGATGTAATGAAGAAAACTTTTCCATTGTAATTTTAAAAATTTAATTCAAATAACTTCTTTTTGAAAAATTTTTTTTATAAGATCATGGGAAACAATTAGCATGGTAGAAGCTCAAACATTAATTGATGAATATGAATTTGAACACCGCAAGAAACTTGGTCCTAAAAGAGATCATCCTTTGTATAAAAATAATCCTGGAGCATCAAATGATTTTATTTGTGCTTTTGATCTCACCCAGGAGCAAAATGATATTGCAAATCAAATTTTTGCCCTTGATGGTAAAGGACCGATTGAGGATTCATCATGGGAGTCCGAAAAAAAAAGCTTAAAAAATAAAAAAAATTTTTTTCCTTTTTTCAAATTTCGAAATTTCAAAATTAATTTCATTAAAAATTTAAAAAAATAAAAATCGTTTGGGTTAATGACATTCATAAATAATATCAATAAATTTTTTTATAATTTTTGAATTCACAAATAATTTTTAAAAAATTAGCTCCGATTTTTCTAATAGTTTCCAGATTCTGAATGCCGTTAACATCTGGAAAATTTGAGTTTTCTTGAAATCTTGGAATCCAGCTTGTTAAATAGCTTCTATAAATGTTTACCCTAAAAAATAAAGTCTGGTAGATTATAAATTGATTGCAACCATCAACAATCTTCAAAAATTAAATTTGCTCTTTCTAATTCAGGGTTAGCTTTAAAAAGCTTTCGAGACCTAGCCAAAGCCATTAAAGAAGAAACATCTTTACTAAAGAAGGTTGTTGGACAAACCCCTATAAGCTTCTAAGGCCTTACTTAGTGAAAGAGCTTGCAGCAAAAACGCCGTGCCCTAATGGGTTCATGGGTTCATTTTAAAAAAAAATTTTCACCCTAATATACTTTAAAATTTTTCCATTTTAAGAGTCATTATTTTAGATTCATTAAACACTAGTTATTGCTTATTGATTGAACAATGTCTCCAAAAAACAATCATTTTAAAGATGAAAAAAAACTTATTTTGATTACTGTCCAATACATGCTCGAAAACGGTTTAAAAAACTTGGAAGGGGGTTACAGACCAGAGAAAAATCATTTTAGGAGTATTTTGAAAAAATATCAAGATTGTGTAATTAGTGAGGAAGCTTTGGCCAACTTATATACAAGGTGGAATAGAAACGACAAGAATTTTAGAACAAACGTGCTCGACTTTTTAGCGGAAAAAGAAGAACTTTTAACATCAACCAAACATGATTCAAATGAGTTTCAAATCGATTTTTCTGGCGCAGAATGGAAGAAATTATCGCAGTGTATCTCTTTAGGGCAGAGGAAAAAATTTGTCGCTGCAGCAAACCAAGATTTTTCAAATAAGATACGGTCAAATGGTTTCGAATGCTTCTTCAAAATAAAATTTAATTTCTTTAGCACTGCGAAGAAGAATTTGGCTAACAAAAACTTTTGGAGCGGTGTTTTTAAATGCGAATGTTGTAAGAAAGACGTTCGGGCATTCATTAAAAATAAACCATCGGGAAATTTAGATTTTAAGTTAAAATTGTTGGCTGACAGCAAAAAATGTGTTCATTTAGGCAGACCAATCAAAATTCGTAAAAGAATAAGTGGAGATGAGAGAAAAAATCTAATGAACGAAATATTTTCTAAGGGTGTAGCTAGTTTTCGGAACGAAGCTTTTGCCTTTGGTAGGATAAGTTTCAGAAATTAAAATTTTCTTTTTCTTTTTATTTTTTTGATCTTTATTAAGGTAATACAGAAAAACAAGATATTAGCTATGAAAACATCAGAAAAATGAGTAGCCAGCATCGTCATAGACACCAGCTATCACATGATCTTAGATTAGATGCGGATTCGGCGAAAAATGTGTTTGATCAAATGCTACCTAGAAAAGATTACAAATCAATTAAAGGTTATATACAAGAAATCCAATCAAATCCTTTCGGGGTTCTTTTAATTTCCGAAATTCAAGTTAAAATTTGGACTTTGATCAAAGAATCAGATCCAGTTTGGTACTTCGACGCAACTGGTAGTTTAATGGCCAAATGTCCAAATCAAAATGAGACCCTTCTCTATTCAATCATTGTAAATGATTCGAAAAACAAAACAAGCATCAGTATCGCTGATTTTCTTTCAAGTGCAAACGACACAGTTACAATTAATTGCTATCTAACGAAAATAATTCAAAGGTTTGGACTTTATTTTTACTTTGAAAAGCCAAAAGTTGTTGTTACAGATTTTTCATGGGCAAACTTACATGCATTGTCTAAATCTTTCAATAATCTCGAAATAATCGATTATTTAAATTTGACCTACCAAATATTGGTTGAAAAGAAAAGATATGCTGTGGCACCTATTAAAACGTTAGTTTACCTTTGTTCTACACATTTTCTAAAAAATATAATCGATGAAACAAATGATGTTTTAAAAAACTTTGATCCTGATCAAAGAGGGATTATTAAACGGAAGTTTATCAAATCATTCATTTTATTACAAAACTGCGTCTGTTTTGATGAAGTTTGCAGTGCACTAAATAGCATCAAAATTAATTTCATCAGAACACACAAGGATGAAATTTTTATTGACAGTTTGGCTAAACTTGCTAAAATCAATTCAAATTGCAATTCAGATTGGATAAGAAATACAAATTCGTTTCGAAAAAAAGGCAAATTTTCGAACAAGAATCTAAAATTTATTTCGTCGAGAATAGGAACATTAATTTTGTCCAAGATTCACCTTTTTCAAAATATTTCGACAAATTACTCTTCGATCAAAGTGTTGAGAGCAATCATATAAAGAATTTTAATAAAAATAATTTATTTTTTCCTAACTTGTTCAACATTATTAAAAAAAAACTTCATCTTGTTCCACTTTGGTCAGGACTTATGTTTAAGATTATCGGAATGGAAAGAACTCGGCTATCTAACAATTTTGTTGAGGGCTGGTTTAGTTATTTCAAAACGAAAGTATTAAAAATAAATAAAAGTGTTCGAAATTGCCGTAAACTTTATACGAACGAGTTAGCCACTCCGCTATTTTTTGAATTACATCGAAAATATTCGACCCTTTACGAAGACCGTTTTAATATCAATTATGAAAGATTAAACAAGAAAAAAGATTTTAACATTGGTGATAAAATTTCGACCGAAAAATATAGTTATAAAAACCCAATTAAATCGATTGCAAATTATTATAATTCGAATTTTAGTTTTCTTAACAATGAAGAAGATGATATTAAGGATTTAGTTGACAAAAAAACAAAATCTTTCGATATTTCAAAACACTTTGAGGATTATAATTTACAAGGTAATATATTTATTTATTATCAAATTCAAATTTTACTTTAAATTTCTTTCCAAAATAAATAATTATGATTTTTCAGAAGAACAAAGTGATTCAAGTTATGAACTGACTGAATATTTTGAAGAGCGTGATTCCTCAGAAATCATTATCGATGTAGAACCTTCTGAGTGTAGTCTAGGTAAAAAGAGAAAATCATTTTACTATGAATTCGAAAAACTAAAATTTTCTTTTTTGAAAGAAAAAATGGAAGTGGGAGCTGATTTGTTTAAGTCGACAGAAGATGTTTTTGGTGATAATGGGATTGAAAAAAAATGAACTATATTACTACAAGGTTGAAAAAGTTTTGATTAGTAAGAGAGAGCTTGAAAATCTTCTGAATAATAATTGGCTTTCAGATACTGTATAGATTTATTCATTGAATTTCTGATCTTTATTTTTTAAAACGTTTTTTAAAAGATACTCGAAGCATGTGCAAGAATTTTTGTTAAAATTTCAAAAAAGATTGGTTTATTTTTGACAAGCTACAAGTGTAATCAATTAAGTGAAAAAGGAAAAATAACCAATGACCGATTTTTTAAAGTAATGACACATTTTAAATCTTCTCGTAATTTTCATTTTATTTCAATTCAACTTTAGCTTGAAAATTTGACATTTGTCAGCGGGTTTTACTTTCAAAATAACAATCATTGGTGTTTGATTTATCTAGATCTGAAAAAAAATTTTTTTTATTATATTGATCCACTGGGAGAAGATGAAACCAAATCACAATTTATTTTCAACAATTGGAAGTAAACAAAATTTTTTTCTTTTGTTTATAAGGAATCTCATTTTAGTTTTTTTTTAAAGTAAATACTTCATTAAGAACTTCAATCGAAAACTCATTTCAAGAAAAAAAGAACACACAAGACAGAAAGACTCGATCAACTGTGGTTTGTTTGTTTGTTTTTTCCTCAAACAATTTCTTGAGGAGAAAAAACTAAGTTTTGGCAACTCAAAATCATACCTCGAAAAGCAAAGGACTTCGATAAATCATTTGTTTAAGCAACATTCAAAGACGACATTTTGCTCTTTATGTGGAGCTGATTTCGAATCTGATGAAAAAATAGTTAAGAATGATTGTGAACATCGATTCCACGAGATATGTACTGAACACCGGAGCGGCGTTACCTTAAAATTAACCGATTATAAATTTGTTTGCCCACTTTGCTTTTAAATTTTAAATATTTTAATTTAAATAAATAAATTTTTTGGTGTTGAAAATTTTTTTTTAATGTAGAACTAAAATTGAGATTTTGGAATCTTATTTATATTAAACCATAAACCCTAGATCTTCTTTTTATTTAATTTAATGTTGTTAAAAATCTTAGATCTTTCAAAAAAATCAATATTTTATTTCGAAAAACCTGAAAATGAGTTCAGAATCCAATAAAAATAACTTAAAACGTCAATCGGAAATCAATCATGAAAACGAAAGTTTGGATGATAACGATGTTGTTAAAACTTATGTTGTTTCTAGTTCTAATCATCCTCAAGATTTTAAAGCAAACAATTTGGTTTCCTTAAATGAAACAAAAAGGTCATGATCAAGATCGCAGAAAGCCCAAAATTTCAAAAAACTGCTTTCCTAATTGAGGATCTCGAAACAGAAATTGAGGTGGATAAGGTTGATACTGATGATTCATTTGGAGATGAACAAAAAACGAGTGAAAACATTTTAGTAAATATGACAGATCTTTAAATTATTTAAAATCTCCTTTTCGTAATTTTAATTTTTGTATAGAATTCATCCTTTGAAAAATTTAGTAATGTGTCAAAAACTTTAATAAAGGCTGTAAAATCATCTTTTAACAATATCGTTGATGTTGTCAAGGATAAACAGCCGAAAAAAACTTCAAAAAATCATGTAAATTTAGCATTGTTTAATTTTTTTCATAAATTTTTTTTTAAATATTATTGAATTATTAAGGAAAATTCGAGTCTAACTTCATCAACTCCGGTTCACGATAGAACACAAGATGAAGCCTTTGAATTCAATGAAGATGTAATCAGGTCAGATAAAGATTCTGAATCTAATTTGATTCGAGCTGAATTGGAAAACACTTTGAAGATTCTTAAGCTACAAAATAACGAATTTGAAGAAACTAAGAAAAAATATGAAGACATCTAATGGATAAATTAACCGAATATAAATATTTGGAAAATGACTACAATAAATTAAAAGTAAATATTAATAAATATTAATGATTATTTAAATATTTAGGATAACACTTAAAAATTTATTATTTTAGAACTGCTACAAAAATAAGTGCGAAGAATTGACAAATATCATGGAAAGAGATGAGGCCATTGAAGAGGATTTATATCGACAGGTGAATGAATTAAAACGACAAGTAGAACAAAAGTAAGAATATTTAAAAAAAAATTATTGAATTTTTATAATAAGTATTTTATTTAAAAAGAAACATGGTCCACGAAAAAAAAGTTCTTGATATTGAAAATCGATTAAACCAATCAAAAAAAATGAATGAAGATTACGCTGAGAGAAATAAACAGCTTGAAGACGAAAACTCTGTTTTGAATTCAAAAAAAAAATGTCCACTCGATAAAATATGTAAGAGTGAAGGAAATATTCTTGGTCGACAAAATCATCAAGTTTTGCATAATTGTCCAATAAGAAAACAAGTAAAAATAAAAAAATTTAATTAAATCACAAAGAGTTTACAAAATTTTACCAAAGGAACAGGAACAATTGGAAAATTTCCAAAGAGAAAATCAACTTTTAATTGGTCAGTTAGAAAGAATAAGGTCCGACATCAAAGAAAAAGAAGAGCAAGTTTCTCGCCTTATTTCCGAAAAGTAAGTAAATATTGTTTTTAAATATTAATTCTTGTTTTAAATTGTCTTTATTTAACTAAAGTGAGGCCTCTGAAGCGTCCGGAGAGTCGGCCAAGGATGAAATTTCAAAGCTAACGAAACAATTAGCTGAATTTAATAAAAAACACGACGAACAACTAAATCAAAAAGTAGTCGAACATACAAATTTAGTTGCTCATAACAAAGAGCTTCAGAGTGAAATGTAAATTTTAGATAAAATCTTTGATATCTTCTAATTTACGTTAATGTTCTTTTTTCTAGCACTAATCTTCAAAGTGAAATCACCAGATTGGAAAATTTTCAGCAAAGCTCGAATAATGACCAAAATAACCAAGTTCAAGAGCTAGAAAGAAAATTAAAAGAAAAAGAAGAGCAAGTTTCTCGCCTTATTTCCGAAAAGTAAGTAAATATTGTTTTTAAATATTAATTCTTGTTTTAAATTGTCTTTATTTAACTAAAGTGAGGCCTCTGAAGCGTCCGGAGAGTCGGCCAAGGATGAAATTTCAAAGCTAACGAAACAATTAGCTGAATTTAATAAAAAACACGACGAACAACTAAATCAAAAAGTAGTCGAACATACAAATTTAGTTGCTCATAACAAAAAGCTTCAGAGTGAAATGTAAATTTTAGATAAAATCTTTGATATCTTCTAATTTACGTTAATGTTATTTTTTCTAGCACTAATCTTCAAAGTGAAATCACCAGATTGGAAAATTTTCAGCAAAGCTCGAATAATGACCAAAATAACCAAGTTCAAGAGCTAGAAAGAAAATTAAAAGAAAAAGAAGAGCAAGTTTCTCGCCTTATTTCCGAAAAGTAAGTAAATATTGTTTTTAAATATTAATTCTTGTTTTAAATTGTCTTTATTTAACTAAAGTGAGGCCTCTGAAGCGTCCGGAGAGTCGGCCAAGGATGAAATTTCAAAGCTAACGAAACAATTAGCTGAATTTAATAAAAAACACGACGAACAACTAAATCAAAAAGTAGTCGAACATACAAATTTAGTTGCTCATAACAAAAAGCTTCAGAGTGAAATGTAAATTTTAGATAAAATCTTTGATATCTTCTAATTTACGTTAATGTTATTTTTTCTAGCACTAATCTTCAAAGTGAAATCACCAGATTGGAAAATTTTCAGCAAAGCTCGAATAATGACCAAAATAACCAAGTTCAAGAGCTAGAAAGAAAATTAAAAGAAAAAGAAGAGCAAGTTTCTCGCCTTATTTCCGAAAAGTAAGTAAATATTGTTTTTAAATATTAATTCTTGTTTTAAATTGTCTTTATTTAACTAAAGTGAGGCCTCTGAAGAGTCCGGAGAGTCGGCCAAGGATGAAATTTCAAAGCTAACGAAACAATTAGCTGAATTTAATAAAAAACACGACGAACAACTAAATCAAAAAGTAGTCGAACATACAAATTTAGTTGCTCATAACAAAAAGCTTCAGAGTGAAATGTAAATTTTAGATAAAATCTTTGATATCTTCTAATTTACGTTAATGTTATTTTTCTAGCACTAATCTTCAAAGTGAAATCACCAGATTGGAAAATTTTCAGCAAAGCTCGAATAATGACCAAAATAACCAAGTTCAAGAGCTAGAAAGAAAATTAAAAGAAAAAGAAGAGCAAGTTTCTCGCCTTATTTCCGAAAAGTAAGTAAATATTGTTTTTAAATATTAATTCTTGTTTTAAATTGTCTTTATTTAACTAAAGTGAGGCCTCTGAAGCGTCCGGAGAGTCGGCCAAGGATGAAATTTCAAAGCTAACGAAACAATTAGCTGAATTTAATAAAAAACACGACGAACAACTAAATCAAAAAGTAGTCGAACATACAAATTTAGTTGCTCATAACAAAAAGCTTCAGAGTGAAATGTAAATTTTAGATAAAATCTTTGATATCTTCTAATTTACGTTAATGTTATTTTTTCTAGCACTAATCTTCAAAGTGAAATCACCAGATTGGAAAATTTTCAGCAAAGCTCGAATAATGACCAAAATAACCAAGTTCAAGAGCTAGAAAGAAAATTAAAAGAAAAAGAAGAGCAAGTTTCTCGCCTTATTTCCGAAAAGTAAGTAAATATTGTTTTTAAATATTAATTCTTGTTTTAAATTGTCTTTATTTAACTAAAGTGAGGCCTCTGAAGAGTCCGGAGAGTCGGCCAAGGATGAAATTTCAAAGCTAACGAAACAATTAGCTGAATTTAATAAAAAAACACGACGAACAACTAAATCAAAAAGTAGTCGAACATACAAATTTAGTTGCTCATAACAAAAAGCTTCAGAGTGAAATGTAAATTTTAGATAAAATCTTTGATATCTTCTAATTTACGTTAATGTTATTTTTTCTAGCACTAATCTTCAAAGTGAAATCACCAGATTGGAAAATTTTCAGCAAAGCTCGAATAATGACCAAAATAACCAAGTTCAAGAGCTAAAAAGAAAATTAAAAGAAAAAGAAGAGCAAGTTTCTCGCCTTATTTCCGAAAAGTAAAGGATATTTATATTACCTTTTTATATTTGACTTAAACTTTTAATTATTCGGCATATCTAGGGAATCGTTTTTATACGAGAAAATGATTGCAATCAATGAGTTAAAATTTAATACAATTAAAGAAAAAAAAGATTTACGACAAGTGATCCAGGAACTAAACCTTGAAATATTAGATTTAAAACGCCAAATGTATGTTTTGTATTCAGCTTTGTTTTGATTTTCTTTAGAGATGATATTTTTTTTTCTAGACATGTTTTAAATCAAAAAACTGAAGAGGATGATGGCCAAAGCATAATCTTTATTCAAGAGCAATATAATGAACTTCTAGAAAAAAGGTTTTTTTTTTTAATTTTTGTTTCTATTTATCTATTTCACTTTTTTGTTTAGACAAGTAGAAATAAGGAACCTAACGAATCAACTTGAGATTGAAAAGAGTCTTAAGTCAGCAAATATAAAATTGAAACAAGAATATATTGAAAAATTAAAAAAAGAATTAATAGAAAAGTATTTTATAAAGTTAAGTAAAATTTGTCAAATTTTATTCAAAAATTTTTTAGGAAAAATCAAAATGAATTATTGGGGAAACAACTCGATGAATTAAAAAAAAGTTTCAAATTGCCTAACGATCCAGATTTCTTAATTTTGAATTCAAAAAAATGTTCTTGCCCTTATGAAGTTTGTGGCGGCAAAGGAAATTTGAATCCATCAAAAAGTTCTCACAAAAAGTAAACCTAAAATTTTATTAAAAAAGAATTTAAAAATTATTAAATTATTTTTTTAGGGCTTTATTTTGTCCGTTCAAGCCATCGGATGCCGAAATTTTTCCTCCAAATTCAAAAGATGCAGAAAAAAGAACAGCTGATAAAAAAAAAGATCCAAATAATAAGTAACTCATTAAAATTTATAAGAAAAAAACAGTTCTTAAGATCTTTACCTTTAAGGAAAGCGTCAGATGAAGAGGCGCGTAGTGTAATTAATTCAACTGAAAACGATAATTTTTTTTCCTTTGATCTGATCTCAGAAGAAAGCAGCGATTCATATTCTGATAGTGATTACGATTCTGAAAATGAAAGGGAAATTAAAAAATCAAAGAAAGTTAAGTTTTCAGACTTCATAAAACCAATCAAGCCGATTTTAAAAAGACAAAGCTCAAATGTTGTTTTAAAAAAGGTAATTTATCTTTAAGTTAAATAAAAATTTATTTTATGAATTTTAATTTTTCTAGGCAACTCATCCGATCGATTTATTATACAAAACCACAGACGAAATTGTGGGAATTTACAAGAGTAGAGGGAAAGCGAACGGGAGATTTGTATATAAAGGTCCATATGATGGCCTGTATTATATTACAGAGAGTGGAGCACCATGTTATGTTACAAAACGTGCCAATTTTTGTGTTGAATTATTTTCAAAATAGAATTTTTTTTTTTTTCTAAAGATGGTTCCCCTTTTTTTTCTTTTTTCTGTTATTAATCAAAACTTCGATTTTTTATTTAAATTTGACGGGAATGATTGATTTTTCCCAAGAATGACAAGGTTATTTGGTGGAAACATATGTAAGAGATCGAGGAAATTCGGCTAAAACATAGCAAAACTACTTACCCAGAAAATGGCCTTTTTAGCCAAACTTTTCAAAGCTTTTTAGGTTTAGCATCACTTATAACATGTATTGAGGAAGGTTAAAAAATGACCTGCATGGCCAAAATGGCAGTAAGTTCTCTTTACCTGATTGGGTTTTGTTAATCCAATAAAGTTTTAGAAAAGATTTGGTTAGATCAGCCACTTTCTTGGAGTAAATGGTTTTGTTTTATGTTTTACCGCTTTTTCTAAATCTCTTTTTGTATGGTTCCATCAAACTTGTCGTTCTTGTTTATCTCGAAATTTCATAACCCGTTTGATTTATAGTTTTAAAATTTAAAAAAAATAGAGTTTTTGGTTAATAATTTTCATTGCCGTAAAGCCTTTCGAAGGAATACGACTTCTTGTTATTTCAAAACTTTTTTAACTTTTTTAAACTTTATTTACTCCGTTGTTTCAAATTTTAGTGAAAAACGTCATCTTTTAAAACAAATCATGTCATTAAAATTATTTTAGAACTCTTTTTGGCAATTATGCGGCTTTCGAATCACAAGCTTAACTCTTTGTACAATGGTTAAGTTGTCAAAGCATTTACGTAATTGATCTTAATGCAAAATGGAGATAAAATTTTTTGTTTTTTCTAAAAAAACTTAATTTTCTTAAAGAAAAAAAGAGTTTTGCATAGTTAATAAAAATTTAATCAATAAATGATAATTTTTTTAATTATTTTTTAAAAAAGAACAAAAAAATTCTTTGATTTTTGAACTGGGATTGAACCTGAGCCGGCTGGATCAAATTTTTATTGCAAAATAAACTTAACATTTTATTAGTTTGAAATTTTAAATCGATTTATTGAAAATAAGCATTAATAATTAGAAAAAATTTTCCTCAAATTTGTGCAACATATTATGTTGCACCTTTAAATTGTTTTATTTAGTGCATTAGTTCTATTCAATGAATTTTTATGAACATGTTATTTTTGTTTTTTGTTTTCTGATTTGAAATTCACAACGCCATTTTGCATTGCGCGATTTTTTTTTAAATTGAAACAGTTACCGTAAACTCGAAGATACAACCCCGGGGGTACAGATCGAAAATTCGGTTTTATTCCGGGCATTAAACATGTGTTTTGAATTTTTTTGAAATATAGTTTTAAGGCCGGGTTAAAACTGAATTTTCGCATTTAGAGTCGCATTAAATGTGCAAAAAATAATTTTTTTTTAAAAAAAAAAAAATTAAATTTTTTTATTCAAAAAAATACTTCTCGGATTTGATGCGTGCATTAAAAATGAAAGTTCGATTATAAAAAAATTTAACGATTAATCAAAAAAAATTTCTAATTGGTTTAAATTGAAAAAAAATTATTTTGAATTCATGGCTGCTTCTCTTTCGATTGTCTTCTTGTTCTTACTTCCTGGTTTTCTTCCTCTTTTTTTAGGAACTCGTAGTTCAGGTTCAGTATCAGGAGTTTTCCGTTTATTCGGCGTTGATGGTGATATTGAAACTTTTGGTGTAGTTGGCTGAAATTCGACAAATTGAACTTCGTTTTCATTACTATTGGTTTGAGATCCGGTTGGGATTTTTATTTGGTTTAAATATAGTAAATTTGTTGTATCTCTTAAGCTTAACTCGGTTCGTTGTGCTGAAGGAAACTCACCAATCTCAAGATTCTCAAATATTTGTTGTTCTTCTCTTGTAATTAAATCATCCTCGTTTAACTCTATTTGTTCTGTTGTTCTAGTATTGCTATTTACGGATCCATTATCATCAAAAATAGCTACTTCATTATCTGTAAACATTGAATTTGCTTCTTCGAGTTCTAGATTTTAGTGATAGTCTTTTTTTCAACCGTAGAAAAATTGTTCTCCTTCTTGTAAAAAACTCTTGGCACTGACATCCATAATTTCCTAAGGTGGGTTCAATGGAGGAGAAAATAATTTTGTTTCATTTTTGTGATAATTCCTTTTATTTTTGGAAATTGGTTAAACTTAATTCTAAATTTAGGTATTGATAATTCATTTGAAACGATTTCGACACGATTCGATGTTTTCAACTGGAAAGATAAGTTCATACATATCATTTCCAATCGATAATTTGAACATGCAACCATTTGTTCATAATGGTAATTATTCTTAAAAATACACCTTTTTCCAAGTGAATATTTAATCTTCTTTGTTTGAAGAATGTAAAAACGAAATAACTCAGTATGATCTATCATCATTAATAGTTCATTACGGTGGCTCAGAAGGTGGTCACTACATTTCATACGCTCGAAATTATTTCAATGAAGAATGGTACGAATACGATGACAGCTATTGTCGACAAGTTGAATCTTTAACTGTTCAAAATGCCCAAGCATATGTCCTTTTCTACAAGTATTTGCTTACTAGATCTTTGAGAAAAAATTAATTTTTAAAATTTTAGAAAAAAAACCATCGGAACTGACGGAATAAAAGATCAATTACGAAACATTTTTGCCTTACGTGCTGAAAACAATCTATCCGAATCGATGTTAAGACCTTACTACATAAGCAAACAATGGGTACACAAACTTAAATACTATGGCGAATCAGGTGCTATAGACAACAGTGATTTTTTATGTAAACACAATTTTGTGTATCCAAAATATTGGAAAATAGTCGAAGATTTAACGTTCGCTTGTTCCGAAGAGACTTGGATGTACCTAGTCGAAAACTTTGGTCTTCGATTTGAACGAAATTCATTTAATTTTAAAAATTTTACAAACAGTCTATACCCGTGTAAAACGTGTCTACAAGACGACGAAACTTTAAAGCAACGTCAATTGTACGAAAAAGATGAATTCTTGAGACTACAAGATAAATGGAATCAAGATCAATTGAGCTCATATGGTCAGGGTCGTGTCTATGCCATAAGTAAGTCTTGGTTTAAAGAATGGGAACGATTTGTGCAAATAAACGATTGTCCAATGGAACATCAAATACCAGGCGAAATAAACAACTTGCCAATTTGTATGCCTCAAAAACAAAAAGATAAAACAAAAATTAAAAATCATCAATTAAATCCAAGTAAGGTTTTTGTTATAGTTCGAATTTTTTTTGTTTAAAAATTAAAGCACTTTTTATTTAAGAGATAAGTAATTTTAAGCTGAGCGAAGAAATGTGGAGATTTTTATTGAATATTTATGGTGGAGGACCAGAGATGTTGGTGTCAAGTGGTGCGGCAAACATATGTGACAGTCCTAAAGAAAAAATGGTTAACGGCAAAAGCAATTTGTAACCTCACAATTTTAATTCAATTAAATTATTTGATTTACTCTTTCTTTCATTGAACACATGAAAATATTTTTTTTCTAAACAAAAAAAAAGTGTTTTGATAACAGAATGCAACTTTAAAAAATGTGGTAATTTACGTTATTTAAGTGGAATTGTTTCGTTTTTTTTTCTATTTTTATCCAATAAAAAAAGTTAATTTTAAAAATTTGTTTGCATTAGTTAATTTTGATAATTTTTTTGTTGACTTGGCCATTTTTTAGGGCAAAAATTAGAAAAAAAGGGTTATTTGTTTTTAGTTTTTTCAAATCTTGTATAAAATATAAAGTTGACAACGACAAGTCGCCGTCCCATTTTCACATCCGGGCTTGGGACCGGCCAAGGCATTGTTACGACTATGCTACTTCCATTCACTCCAGTAACTTTGGGACGTTCATCATAAACAGCGTCACTCATCCGAGCCGAAGCTGCGAACTCGACAACTATCCAGATCAGCTTGGAACCACAAACCAAACGTATTAACACGAAGGAGAATATTTAACTTTGTTACTAGAGCTACACCTATTGCTAAATGGTTCTGCTGTAAAACAAGTTCTTGCGCCCGTTCCCAGGCTCCTATACGTTGTGATGGTCAAAGCCAGCGGCACTCTAATACGACAAGATTCGAACGCGATCCGTAGACACACGTACCCGTATTACAACACATTTTGACAGCAACATCGCCGCTCTCCCATTTTCACATCCAGGCTTGGGACTGGCCACGGCATGGTTACGGCGATATTTTTTTCTTTCAAAAATCACTTAAAAAACATTAAAAAAACAATTTAATAATAAAATGAAAAGACAAACACCTACGTGAAGAAAGCTCTTAGATCTTAGAAGTTTTCTAAATTCTCCGTCAATAGTATGTCTGCAAATCGATGTCTTAGGGACCAAAATTTGACTTTTAGGTTCTTCTTTAAAACAGCTGTTAAATGATTTAAATGATAAAGCATTAAAATTGGCTTCTAATTAGCAGCATTTTTTTTTCTTTTAACTTTCAATCTGATTTTTCGAGTTAAAAAAGACCAAAAATTTCCTGTATTTTAAGAGTGTTTTTTAAATATACCTAAACATCTCTTCATCGAAAATCTTGGTCAGACTATTTTAACTTTTGATAATTAATAGATAAATCAGCCTTTAATAAAAGCTTCAACAAGTCTGTATGAACCAAAAGTTATTTCAAAAAAAAAAGATTCGACTAGGATTTGAACTTCAGTCTTAGGATTTTTTTCTAGCACTCTAGACGCTAATCCAAACCGTTTCTTGAAAATTCATCAAAAAAAAAGGAAACTTAAAATTTTTTATCAATTTTCTTTTCATATTTTTTTTCTTTTCAAAAATTGACCTAAAATGTCTGCAAATGTGGGTTTTTATGGAATAAAATATGGAGCAAGGTGATGAAAAATTTGCTCCATCCATTGATGAAGTCTGCAAAATCTGTGCAAAACGAATTGCGCATTTAAAAAAAGTGCACGCCATTAAAAAAATGAAAATTAAATAAGCAATTCGTTTTGCAGAGATTTTGCAGACTTCACCAATGGATGGGGCAAATTTTGCATCACCTTGCTTCTTTACGACGTAATTTACGTCATGACAAGGATCTCTGTTAAGCTGATGTAAGCCAGTGTAGCTGATAAATTTTCATTCACTTCTAGTGACGACAAAGCGAACAAAAAGGGAGTTTTCGACATCATCTTTCTCCATATTTTATTTCATAAAAACCCACATTTGCATACATTTTAGGTCAATTTTTGAAAAGAAAAAAATATGAAAAGAAAATTGATAAAAAATTTTAAGTTGCCAAAAAAATATAAGGAAAAAGATATAAGAGTACGAATAGATATGAGAATGAAAATCCCTAGCCTTCTTTTTGTACAAATATATTTTTTTCTTTTTCACATAGAAGACCCCATTATAGAGAGATTAAAATAGAGAAAAACAAAGGGAATAGAAATTTCTTATCAGCTGATTTTACTAAATTTTAATGTAGTAGGATAGCCTTCAATTCATCAATACCAGACTTAATTTCCTTTTGACTGTTTCGTATTGTGTCAATTTTTGTGTTTGTGTTGTCCAGTTTACAACCAATTGCTTTAATGTCTTCCTGTAGTTTATTAAAATCACGCTTAACACCTTTTAGGTCACTTTTTGCAGTATCCGTTTCTCTTTTATTCTGATCTAACTCTCTTTTGTTTGAGTCATGGGAGTCTTGAAGGGTTAACTTGTTTTCCATGTCGCTTAGTCTGTTTGATATCAAATTTTCGATTATTTTTTCCAGGGTTTCGTAATTTACGTCATGACAAGGATCTCTGTTAAGCTGATGTAAGCCAGTGTAGCTGATAAATTTTCTTTCACTTCTAGCGACGAAAAAGCGAACAAAAAGGGAGTTTTTAATTTCATGAAAATTTAGATTTGATTGTGAACATGAAAACAAACAGTTGAAATTTGCAATTTTCTTTTTAAAAAAATTGAAAAGCGGTTGTCACTAAAATCCGGACACGGAAAAAAAAAGGAAACGAGAATACGGACACGGACTGGTTAAGAATCTACTAAAATCCGGACACGGACAAAATTTCAAAAACGGTTGAATATCAACCTTTAATTACAAAAACGAAATTTATTTTAAACAAAGGACAGAAAAATATTTAATTCACATTTAAAAAAAATTTCATTCTATCTCTTGAATAATAAATAAGGAAAGATCTTTTAATACGCCTAGATATTTATGGGGATTATTTCCTGAATTATTTAAATTGTTTGAGTCCTCAAAGTCAAGTTGACTAAGTTTTTCTAACAAATTTCATCGACTATCGACTCAATTTTGCAAGATGGGCGCACAATTACACTATCGATATCTCGCTACAACTTTATGCTTACGGAATCCTCTGTCCGTATTTTAGTCTTCAAAAAAAAATCCGTATTTTGGACATAGCTATTCCGTGTCCGGATTTTAGTGACAGCCTTGAAAAGAACTTTGAATAGCATTAAATCTTAATTTTCCTGGGTGTTCTAGAAAAGCAAGTTTCAAATTAGAGAAATTACATCCGAGCGTTTGAACCAAAAGAGAGGTTTAGTTTTTTCAAGGGTCAATTTTTTTCAAACTTTACAGACTAAATTTATGGCTGTTGCTAAAACACGGACCACCTATTTTTTGAAAAAGACGGACCTATGCTTGTTTCTTGAAGGGATAGTCCAACTCCAGGTTTTTATACACCATTCGATAGGAAATTTCATGAACTTTTATATGGACCACTTTTTGAAATTCATAAAGCAACGATTCGGGGGAAATCCTCAAAAAACCTCTACGGACTTTCGGATTTTTTCACGGACCTATGGTTTTCTCAAAAACTAAATATAAACTTTAGACCTACCCATCAGAATCTGATAGAAAATCTTCTAAGCTTTCATTTGAAAAAAAAATCAGGCAGGTAAGAAGTTTGGTTCTCTGTAAAAATCGATTTTAATACGTGACCTCTTATAAGCTGAACGGACAAAAAAACAAAATTCAACTTTTGTATTTGACGTTAAATATAGCACTTTTATATGTCAAATTGTAGCTTTGATCGAGGGCTTTATTTTTATGTTGGTACCGAGGTTATGGGACTAGTCGTTCGAAAGATTCAAAGCCTGAAACATTATAAAAAAATAAATAAATATTTTTCTTCCACACATAGTTTTTCTATTGGCGGCGATTCAACTTTAATTTAATTTTACTACATTTATCATCAAACAGTAGAAAACTTTTACAAAAAAATTCTCATATCAATTTTCTTTTTGTCGGCTATTCATCTTTTAAATATATTTTTCACATAATAAACAACTAACAAAGATGATTTTTGAACACCTGGATTGTCTCTTTTATGTAGAGAGACAATTTTTTTAATTTATTGAGGACTCAAAGTATCGTGGAGTTCTCAATAGCTTAGATAAATAAATCTTTCGAACGACTAGTCCCATAACCTCGGTACCAACATAAAAATAAAGCCCTCGATCAAAGCTACAATTTGACATATAAAAGTGCTATATTTAACGTCAAATACAAAAGTTGAATTTTGTTTTTTTGTCCGTTCAGCTTATAAGAGGTCACGTATTAAAATCGATTTTTACAGAGAACCAAACTTCTTACCTGCCTGATTTTTTTTTCAAATGAAAGCTTAGAAGATTTTCTATCAGATTCTGATGGGTAGGTCTAAAGTTTATATTTAGTTTTTGAGAAAACCATAGGTCCGTGAAAAAATCCGAAAGTCCGTAGAGGTTTTTTGAGGATTTCCCCCGAATCGTTGCTTTATGAATTTCAAAAAGTGGTCCATATAAAAGTTCATGAAATTTCCTATCGAATGGTGTATAAAAACCTGGAGTTGGACTATCCCTTCAAGAAACAAGCATAGGTCCGTCTTTTTCAAAAAATAGGTGGTCCGTGTTTTAGCAACAGCCAAATTTATGCCAAATAAATAATTGATACATTAAATAAAATATTTTTAAAATAATGCAAAAAAAAATTCAATTTTTGCCAATTTTTGCTGAAGTATAGGTTACATGAATGAGGATGACATTTTTTTCTATTCAACTATGGTCTAATTACACAATAACAAATTTTTTGTTGCCAACGAAGACAATTACTAATCTCAGAATTATTCTAGTTTTGATGCTGTAAATAATTATTGCTATAATTTTTTATTTGGGAGGTTCTGGTATATTTTAGCTTGTAAAAGAAGGGTGGCAAAATTCAAAAAGTCATAGTTATTAATTTTTTGATGCAATTATATTTTCAAATTACACAAGAGTTTTTTTTTTTTAACTCCTGGGTTTGAGAGCATAATGAGTTTAGATAATCTGTGTTAACAGATGATTAAAATAGAGGGTAAACTTGATCAAAAAAATTTTAAATTGAAAATTAATTTCGCGCGTTAGTTATTCTAATTTAAAGAATATTTTCTTTACCGCCTCATTTAAAGCGTTTATTTTGCCTGTTAAGCAAAACTGAAAGCTTAATCTCAAATAACAGAAGTTAAACGAGCCTTTTATAAACATAAATTGAAGATAATCTAAAATGATTAACAGATATTATATAAAGTGTAAGGAGCCAATTAGTATCAATAATTTTTTTTAAGATTAGATAAATATTTAAAATTTATTTTTTCAATTAATAAAACCTGTTTAAAAAAAAAGAATGATAGCAAATTTGAGTGTTAGCTTTCGTTTTTTTATGAAATGAATTAATAATGGAAAATCGATTTTGATCTTGTTTTGTATCTATAAATCAATACGTCAGTACGGTTCATGCTTCAGCCTTGATTATAGCGTGATTTATTCACGTGAATCAGTAAGCATTGCAGTAAAATGAGATCTTTCAGTACACACGAAAGTTTGTTTCTTGAAAAATCTCTTGACAAAAAAAATTGAAAATTCAAATTAAATCAAAATTTCTCTTTTGAAAGCACAATACACTAGAAATTCGATAATACATGATGAAAAAAATTTGAGAGTTATGTAAAAGTGAATTTTTATGTAAAATTGAATATGAACTTGAACGAGAACATTTTTTGTCTTATTATAAATCGAGAAGAGCCTTACGGCTAAAGCAATTTTTTGCAAGCCACTATTCATCTAATTTTGCCTTGAAATTTTCAGTTGAAGTTGCTTCGATTACTCTTTGTGGCAAACTATTCCATTCGTTAAAAACTTGATTTGTGAAATAACTAAAACGAACTGCACAATTCTTAACCAATTCTCTATTAATGACCCCTTTGATTGTATGACTCTTGATCAACACTTGATGGACCTGGAACCAGTCTTGTAGCCTGACGCTGCAACTTTTCAATTTCTTGTTTATCTTTCTCCAGAAATGAACTCCACATATTAACGACGTAGTCTAAATGAGGTCTTACAAGTGAACCGTATGAAAAACTCATAACGTTTAGATCTAGGTATTTAAAAACACATCTAGGTTCTTTTCTAAAATTGTTTTGTTCACTGCTTGCGTGCCTTCTTTGTTAAAAATTAAAAAATTGTATATTCGAATTCTGAATTTTGCAACCCAATATGCATCGCTTTAAACTTTTCGATGATAAAGTCACAAGACCAAGCCATCGCCTAACTGGATATTGTATCGATATCTGACTGTAAGATTAGGTTATCGGCAATACTTCTAATTACTGCCAATACTTTTGTATCGTCTGCGTACTTCTTTGGTTTATTTATCAAACAATGCACTAGATCGTCAAAAAAAAATATGAAAAGAATCGGGCCAAATACCGATCTCTGAGGAAACCCATTGGTAACATCAAACCATTCCGAGACAATGCAACCAAATATGACTCTTTGTTTTCTATTTGAAAGAAAATCCTTTACTCAATTCAGGATTTTACCGACAAAACCATAATGGGGTAATTTTTGAATTAAGAGACTGTGTGAACTATGTCAATGGCCTCTCCGTTTGCTAAAGCAAAACGTTTTTTAGGTATGGTCGCCTTTGCCGCGATTTTCAGCCTGATCGAATTCCTATGGGGTTAAACCAAATATACTGCCGTGTACAGAAAATATACTGGCATGTACAGAATGAGCCGATTTTTCAATTTTTTTTTATTTTTAAAGTACTAATATCTTTTTTGAAAATAAATTATTTTTCATCACTAACCCTTAAATATGACCGCCTACTTCTGCAGCCTCGTGTACATAGGGTTGATTTTTCACATATGTAGATTATGGGTTTAAATGAAAGCCCGTATCTTAAAACATAAGTATCCATCAAATTTAGTCCAAAAAAATATATATTTAGATAAATTTTGGTTTATGATGTGTTCCCCTTTATAATTAGAAAAAATTCAAGGCAATTTTTTTGTCAACAGACTTTTTCAAAATTCTGCATAAACGAATTTATTTTTAAGCGAGTTCTGTAAAATCGAATTTTTAATTTGTTCAAATACTGCATTTCTACAGAACTTTTGGTGGACAGCGAACCGAAAGCTTAGCAACAAGAGGACGAAGCGTGCCGTAGCGTAGCAAATTTTTTTTAAGTACGGTACGGTGAATACGGTACGCTTTGGTATGTTTAGCACGGGACGCTATACTTCGGAGGGGAAACGCGTCGATACGGAAGCTCCTCGCTACGCTACGGGAAGCGTATGGTACGCTTCGGTACGGCTACGCTTGCCACCAAAAGTTCGGTAGAAGTGCAGTATGTCGTTATAATGGTGAAATCCAGAGAGTGGAAGAAAAAATTCTAAAATATTCCATTTGGACTTGAACACAAGCATAAAAATAATTTTTTTCAAAATTTTTTATTAAAATAATTTTTTGTTTTGTTTGTTTAAAACTTCTGACGAGAGAGCTATCGACCCTTGTTTGTTTGTTTGTTTTTTTAAATAAAAATTCTAATTAAAAAGAGAAGAAAAAAAAATTTACATTAATTACATGATAACAAATTTAAACGATTCCATCCCCCTACGACAAGGTGACGAAAGCGTTCACAGCCGGTTTTATTTTTATTTTCTTTTTTTTTAATAGGCTACTAAGTCTTTTCAAAATAAATTGTTTTTTTTTCGTTTTTTTAAGATTTTTCATCAAAAGTTTTCGAAAAAAAAAGACAAAAAATAAAGAATCGAAAATATAATAATAAAAAAAATATATATATATAGAAATGGAGTGTGTTTTATGTGTTAATATTAATGTAAAAAAAAACCCTAAAAAATTAAAATAGTGTTTTTTTTTTTAAAAAAAAGGACAATTTCTGTTGTTTGATGTTACTTCTATAAATAATTCTCAAAAAAAAAAATCCATTAAAAAAAATAAATTAAAAATAATTTTTTTTTTTAAAAAAAAAATAAAATTAAACATTGACAACACCTTTTGTTTAGTCACAAGAAATTTTTTTTTTTAAACATTTTTTTTTCTCTGTTGTTGTTGTTGTTGTTGTTTCTATTTGTCTACTCAGTTCTTTGTAAAATTCGATTTTCTTTTAGTTTTGTTAAAACCTTTGAAAAATAATAATAAATTATTTTTGAAAATTAAAAAATTTTATAATCTCATGTCGTTTCATAAAATCGATGTATCAAATTGAACACGCGCGTCGAACGGAGTTTAAAATTTCCCTTAAAACTTTAGACTTTGTACTTGATTAAAAAAAACAAATTCAATTGATTGTTGATTTTTCTCTAAACTAATCATTGCGAAAAGATGACGTTTCACTAAAACCTGATCTCTCAGCTCTTACTGAACAAAATAAGAAGAACAGGTTGTACTAACAGTTGAAAGCTGATGTAAAAAACCTGTTGAAGAAACTGTCGATTTTAATAGCAACTTTAAAAAAGAGGTTCAAAGGTATTTAATACTTAAAAAATTAAATTATGACTTGAGATTATAAAAAATATTGAAAATTTTTCGACAAAATTGTAAACATACCCGTCTAAATCTAGCTAAAAAATGTGTATCACGTTTATTTAAATCAAATTCATACAAAATAGAACGTGTATAATATTCGTTTAAATCTTGTAAATTATCATGATCTTCAACATCTAAATCTGGCATTGTAAATACTAAAACAATGAATAAAGCTTTTTCTTTATTTGTTAGATTTAAATCGTTTAGCTCTTGTACAAAATCGAATAAAACATCAGTTGTATATTTTCCTTTTATTTTTTGCATCCAATATCTAGTATAATGAATGTTATTTGGCAAGTGTAAATAAGATTCGCCTTTAATGAACAATATCGAATTCATAATAACAAAAAAATCAAATAATTTATTATTTAAAATGTTAGCGAAATCACTTTCGTTAATTTCGTTTAAACCGGGCACTTCTTTAAAAAATAGTATTACTGATTTTACAAATTCGGGTATTGATTGCACAAGACTAGACCATACTTTGTCTAATGTTAATTCAGGACTATTGTCACCCAACAAACTTAAATTGCCTTTAGCAATCATTTTTTTAGCTTTTTCATATACCATTGCAGTTGGCTCACTATGTGTATTATACAATTGATATATTTTATCGTTTATTAACGACGATATTATGTGATAACTTAAATCATTTTGATTAAACGATGTTGTAAACATGTTTGAATAATTAGTTCTGGGTAAAATGTTTGATGTACGCAATGGTTTGTGTAAATCAAGTAAATTTCTCATGAATAAATCCGAAGATTTGGACATTGTATTTGATTGACTTGAAGCTACAGACATATTGTCTATTTGTAAATCGCTCAAATCCTCGGGTATTTCTAAAACATCCAAAAATTTTGTCATATAATCTTCGTATTTTTCAAGACGTGCACGATTCGTATTGACCAAATCGTTTATATTATCTATACTATGACATATTGATTTATTTTTATTTTGACTTTTGTTTATAAACGATTGATGTAGATTTTGATTTGAATCATCATCGTCATCGTTGTCACTATTCACACCACTTGAATTGTCTTGTGAATTATTCAAATCACTTGACGAATGAGTTTTAGCCTTTGAACTAGTTGTATTCGAATTTTGATTTGCCAATATTAATGAATTATTATTATTATTCGCATTCGAATTGCCTTGATTTAAAATATTATTTGTCAAATAAGCCAAATTATTTTCCAATTCTTTTCTCATTGCGTAACGTTTATTGTAACTTGACGTACCATTTTCGTCTTCATCATCTTCAATGTCTTCATATTCTTCAACTATTTCATCACCAGTTTGTTTTAAACTTTCAATTGCTTTCATTTTTTCAGCCTTGGGAATACGACCCATTTTTATACCACTGAATGACATACCTGCTTGTATACATTTTTTAAAACGACAAGCTTTACAACGATTACGATTTTTTGGATTCAATACACAATTGTTACCAAAAAAACACTTGTAGTACTCATTTCGAAGTATGCTTCGTTTAAAAAAACCCTTTTTTTTAGAGAATAAAAATTAAAACCTTTAAGTCTAGACATCCTACCAGGAGGTATGACAAAAAAATCTCACACACAGGGTAGGGGGCAGGGTTTTTTTCTTTGCAAATTGAAAATATTACATGAAATGGTCAAAAATTGAAATCACTTTGATGACCCACTCCTCAAGACTACAATAAGAATTTTTTTTTAAACAAAATAAAAGCGATTGTTTAAACTCCGATTTAAGGGGGTCCAAAAAAACGGCTCCTCTGTAATTTTCTTACATAGGGAGGGAGGTATAACCATGAATTTTTTTTTAAATGTACCTTGTGTTGAAAATTTTTCTTACTCAAACCCCCTGATCCTGCGTAAATTTTTATTTTAAACCCCCTCAAAAAAAATTTCTTCTTTTTTTTAATTGATTTAAAACGAGTAAATATGTAGTCAAGGCTGTTAGAGAACATTTTAATGAGAGAGTAAAAACAAGCAATTGGTAACTAATAATTAACTAAACAAACACTTAAGATTTTATTATTGCCTAAGGTTAAAATAAGAATCAAAAAATTGCCTCGTCATTAATAAAAAAAAAATTTTGTAATTACTTTGCATCCTTCACAAGTCGATATTCCATAATGAACGCCCGTTGCTTTATCATTACAAACTTTACATTTACCAAATGGAAATGTACTTTTTTTTCTTAATTTATTTTGTAATCTTAAATTATTAATGTCTTCCATTTGACTACCATTGCTACTACTATTACTATTTTGATTAGCAAATTGAGTGTTATTATTGGGCGTACTCGGAATCGAATTTGGTCCGTTATTTAATGTGCTTGGTTTGTATAGAACAAGTTCACTAGCATTACTTTCATCGTTTAATGTACCTGTTGTCTCTCTCAATTGTCTCTGGAAGTCGTTAAACATCTCCATTTTTTTGTTTTTTTGTGTTCAAAATTACAATAAACTATTTTTTTTTGTTTCTCTTAAAAAATTAACTTAAATCTAGTTTTTTTTAAATAAAAAATAAATTGGTCTTGTTGTTGAGTGTTGCAAGTAATTATAATATTTTTTTATAAAAAAAGAATAATAATGATAGTTTATACCGAACAAAAAATCTAAACGAGAAAATATTTTTTTTTTTTTCTACTTTTTTTTCTTGCAAGCAAACGTTTTTTTTTTTATTTTCAAAAGAACATATTAGAAAATTTTATATCATAATCATAAAATATATTTTTTTAAACACAAAAATTATGCTTGTATGTGTGTGCGCTAACAACAATATAACGAATTAGCTTTGGATTTTGAAGAAAAAAATAAATACGAAATTTATTTAATGGCAACTAACAACAATAAAAAATTATAATTTTTATAAAAAAAGAAAAAAGCAATCAATGATTTTTCACATAGGCCTCCTTACTTTTTGCACCCTTTTTTTTTTAGTAACAAAAAAAAAAAATTTCTTACTAACCATCCATCGAAAAAGATATTTAAATCTAAGTCAATTTTTAAAAATATTTATGCTTACTAGCCTTGTAAGTGGGTCACAAATTTATTGTTGAAAGTTTAAACTAACCATTTAACAAAACGTAAATCAAACTTTTAACTTTTTTTTTCTTTATGTTGCTAAAGTGAGACTTTTTTTCTATCGCTTGAATTCAAAAAAAAATTATGTTATTAAGCACTGTAATAACGTTGAATTATAATGTTAAATTTCATCACAATTGATATTTTGAACATAAATACTTTTTGCACTGTGAAAATCGAATGAAATTTTTATTTAAGCGTGCTTTCTTTGTGTTTATGTTGATTCGATAATTTTATAAATGAAACAAAAATTTTTTCGCCTCATATTAAATCCCATCGGATCACTTCAAGAAATTTCCTCTATACATTTTTAAAATTATTAACTGATTACCCTCAACGTTTCACAACAGTCTCTAAAATGTGTGCCCCGATTGGAATTCAAATAAAAGGTAACCTAAGATAAGCTAAACGTTCTCACGTGAAAAAGTTTTCATTAATGATGCGAGTCTGTTAATCTCATGATTGTTGAAACAAATCAGCTGATTTTATTTAACACTAGAAGCACCGGCCATTTTTAGTTGATTTTTCAAACTAAATTTTTTCATTAAATACAGATTATAACATTTTAAAAGGGAGCTAAATTTGAAGCTTGAAATAAAAGCTACAAAATAGTCAAAAATCGTCTTGGTAGAATTTTTCTTAAAAAAGAAATGAGTGTTCAAATTTTTGGAAATACGCTAAAATAGCGTATTCGGTGCTTCTAGTGTTAAATACTTTATTTTGCCCTTAAAAATAGTTCAAGTAAAAAAGTTAAGAAAAATTTTTTTTTTGTTTCAATTATTTTTGTTAGCTCCAAAAAATGAACCACCCTGTGTGTTATCGATCGAAATAGTAATGTTTTTCTTTTGACTTAATATTAATTTCCTCTAGCCAAACAAAAAATAAATAAAGTTGTTTGCTTACCAAACTCAAAATGAAAAAAAAAACCTCTGCCTTTAAAATATTAATGTTAATTAAAAACGGGTCTATTAAAGCTCAATATCAATGATCTTCAATTTTCAAGATCAGTGAATTTGAAGATCAGATTATTCAATTACTGATATTGAAATTAATTGGCTGATATTGGTTTTCAAGATCAATTATAAGGTAGTAAAAAAAATTTATTCAATTAATATAAAAAAACTTGTCAATAAAAAATAATTAATGAACTAATTTTGTTTTTTTGGTCTTCCGACTTTTTTTTTTATTTTGTTTATATCGTTTTGACTAACTACCTCAAGTACATGCTGATGTGGTTCTATAACTTTATTAGCATACTCAGCCAAATCGTTCATGCTACTAGGAGTGTTTTTACTGGTAATACTCAAAACTCGATATCTTGTACCTGTGGTAAAATGCTGTAAATTATATTTATCGCATGACTGATGTATAATCGAACGTTGTTGACTTGATAAATCGCTCATAAAGCGATACGATTGGTACTCATTGTTTAAGATCTGCTGAACTATCGATTCAATAGAACGAATAAAATCATCTTCATTCATTTGACCTAGAGTCATTACAGTACTTAATGATTCCTGTTCTGGAATCTCTGTAATCTCTTCAAAAATTGTATTCTTAACATGTATTTGTTCAACAACAACTGGATCTTGGTCTAAAATCAAATTACAATCGAAATCAGCCAAGTCACCGTCTGGTAGTAATTTTTCCTCCTCACTCAAGCATCCATCATATCCCCTGAATTGATAAGCTCAGAAATGGTTGCAACATCCATTTTTTAAAATTTTTAAAACGATAAGAGTTTGAATTTTAAATTTAATAGCGGTGTTTTTTATATTTGAAGATGATGCAATCATAATTAGCAAAACTAACTTAATTGTTTTATTTTTAAAATAAATTGGTCTGATATTGAAATTAATTGTCTGATATTGAATTTTAATATCAGAAAAGGTTAATTGAATAATTGATCTTCAAATTCACTGATCTTGAAAATTGAAGATCATTGATATTGAGCTTTAATAGACCCTTAAAAACTTTTACGATTGACGTTTATCGTCACTTTTTTGAATCTGTGTGATTGAATGAAAATATTTGACCTGATTTTTAATTAATTTTTTTTTTTAGAAAAATACTCATAATTATATTTTTTTAAAATACACTTGAATTTTTGAAACCATATGATTTGCATACTCGATTCACTGTGTGACCCTCTCTCTCTGAACAAATAAAAGTTCACAAAATTTTACAATTCTCTTGACTAATTAAAAAAAACCTTAGAAAATAAAAAAATTACAAGAGAGCATCACTAAGTAAGATTTTTTTTTTGTTGAAAAAGCTATAAAATATTTGATCAAGTGTATAATTTGCCTCTTTATCAATTTATAAATCGAAAAAACTAGGACATTAAAATAAGATGTCTTAGTAATTTTGATGGGCTGTTGTTGTTAGATCAGGGTCAATTAATTTAGAAAAAAATAAAACTCAGCTGTATTTTTGTATTTATTAAAAGCATGTGTTTAACAAATGAACCATGATTTTTGTTATTTCATTGCTTGCCGCCAATAGAATAACTAGATTACTTGAACTCTCTCATAAATACTGAATCAAGAATTTTATCCGAACTGCTCACTATTTAGTTATTCTTACCCATTCCATTTCCTAGAGGTATGGGATAGAAGAGTATTTATTGAACCCCACTATTTTTTTTATGAGTATACCCCCTGGGATTCTAAGTACCGTATTCCCTCGTTCGATATTGCTGCACCACAAGTTAAGACACGCCTTTGGACCATGTACCAAAGTACATCTCGCCCATGCTATAACATTGTTAACTTGGAGCGCATGCTCTAATAGCATAATCACGCGTTTAGGTCCGCATCAAACACTGAAAGTCTTAGTTTAATGCGTCATCAAGACTCGATTTTAAAGAAAAAAATCGAAAATAATTATTTTGAATTATGCATTTGGTGCAGCGCCAAAGATTAAGAAATAAAAAATATTAAAAAATTCATTTTTTATATTCTCGATTTTTTTCTTTAAAATCGAGTCTTGATGACGCATTAAACTAAGACTTTCAGTGTTTGATGCGGACCTAAACGCGTGATTATGCTATTAGAGCATGCGCTCCAAGTTAACAATGTTATAGCATGGGCGAGATGTACTTTGGTACATGGTCCAAAGGCGTGTCTTAACTTGTGGTGCAGCAATATCGAACGAGGGAATACGGTACATTAAAATAATCAAAAAAAAAACATTTTGAATTCTTTAAAAAATATCAGCAATAATTTTCAAAGCAACACAAAAATTAAGATAAGGTTTAACAAGAAATATTGATTATTATGCAGTCTTCATTCGGAATACATCATTTAAAACACTTTTCCGTAAAATTTTAGAAAGTTTCTAAAAACTTAATTTTGTAAATGGCTTGAATATTTCGATCAAAATTACGATTTTTTTTTCTTTCATTCGAGGAGGCATATTTATTTATTAAATAATTTGAGGTAGACCTCAGGCAACTTAGAATGGAACTAAGTTCTTCTTTTTAGCCTTGGCAGGCATATGAACCCATTAATATTAAAGTATAGGGTGGGTATACCCGAAAAATTCAGGTTTTGGGTTCGAGTAAGGTATGGGTTACCCAGAAATTTTGGATTTCAGACATGGGTTTTATGGGTAACCCATACCCTACCCAATACCTTAAAATTAATCGGTACATATGTTTGCATTCGAGACAGTTTTAAAACTAGTGGAAAATTTCTCACAATTAAAAAATGATAGACGACTTACCATACCTCTTTTTTGTTGTTGTTTCGATTACAGTTTACTACCTAAAATTTTAACATAATAATTTTTTATGCTTTTAATATTGGCCTTTTCTACGACTTTTATGATCAATTTAGTAAAAAAAATAATTATGAATTTTTATTTTCGAAATTCGCTTGGTATATAAAGCAAACAAAGCTTTATCTAAACACGACATTGTTTACTTTTCCTTTAGAATAATATTAAAAAAAAAAGCTTTAAATAAAAAAAAATTGATTGTTAACCACATTTGGATATATCACTTCAAAAAAAAAATTGCTTCCTATTGTTACATAAACAACAATAGATCGTTTAGTATTTTATTACATATTTAATTTGGTTAATTTAAAAAAAAAAATTCTTTTAAAAGCTTTTATTTGAATTGATTAACTGGTCGTAGTTAACTCAATAGTACCTAACCTTTTTATTAATTTTGTTAACCCGACGCATTAAATTTATTGCTAAGAAACTGAATAAAAATATTAAAAACTATTTTAAAAAAAAAAGGAATTGAAATTCAAGTATTCGGTTTTAATAAATTTTTTTTTGATATTTTATACCAACGTATTAACGAATCTAGAAATAATTTTATACTGTTAACTCCCAAATAAGAGAACTTTTTTTTTTTTTGAGTACATAACAAGTTTTGTGAATACGATATTTGAACAATCGAGCTTGGTTGTCAAAGCTTTTGAAAATATATAAATAAAAAAAAAAAACAATAAAATTTACTCTTGAAATTTAAAATTAAAAAAAAATTTCTGAAAAATTATGTTTTTATCAAAAGATTGAATGATTTTTAAACCGCCGTGTTAAACACATTCTGAGAGTAAAATTAAAAACCCATTTTTCTAGGATTATTTATTCATTCAAACGTCGTGAAGGCGATTTGAAGCAAAAATGAAAAAAAAATCAAAAAATATAAAGAGTAGAAAGCATAAAGCAAATTTATTTAAATTGAATGAATTTTTGAACTTCTTATACACATGTTAAAGTGACCGCTTATCCGTAACGGGACTGGTCCTTTACAATTTTTTGTAATGTTTCATTTTAAAAATGAACATTTTTCTATTGATTTAAAACACAAATTTATTTTCTACCTTAATTAGGAAAATTGTTACTAGGTCAAATTTTTATTATGACGATGAGCTATAAGTAAACATGTCAATGGTCTTAGTTAAAATAGGTTATAAATACTAATTATTATTTTTTGATTTTTTTTGTAGAGTTTTTGAATTTGCTCAAAAAATTCGGTGTTCAATACCGATTTCGGGTCATAAATAATATTAAGGCTAATGAAGAGGGTCAGAAAGTGGACTTAAATAAAATATTCAATATGTCTTTAAATCCTGTGGCATCACGAGGGTCAATAATCACGAGTCGCTTTATTTTCAGGAAAATATTTAAAACATATAAAAAATAAAGTTTAAAATAATAAAAACGTGACGCCCGTATTTTTTTAACCAAATTTTTTAGTCATGATCGGGCCGCCATAAACGAAACTTTAACTAAGTGGTAACCATAGCAGTTTTTATTTATTTTCTGTATTTAAACAAAAAATATTGAAATCTTATTGTGTAATTTTTTTATTGTAAATACGGAAGTTTCAAGACAAAAATAGAATTCTTTAAATGCTATGGTAACAGGGACTGTTAATTTGATTCTTGGTTGATATTTTTGGCTTCATAATGATAATTTTAATTTATTATTCGGATTTGAATCGGTTAATGCACTTGGATACGAGTCCTTAATGCCAATGGTTTGATCCATAAGTAAAAAATAATTTCTGACTAGCCGCTTTTGGAGCTTGAATTAGACTAAAATGATTCTATTTTTTACCTTAAAAATGGAAATTCATTTATATAAAGTTAATTTTTCCTTTCTTTTTTTTTAAATTCTAAAAGCTTTTGATAAATTGACTTTTGAATACAGCTTAGCAGCTTTTGCGAAATAAACTTTCGTTTATTATATTAACTTGATTTTGACCTTAAAGAAATTAATGAGACATTGCAAAAATTTATGATTATTTTTTTTAATTACTGCACTTCTACCGAACTTTTGGTAGCAAGCGTTGTCGTATCGAAGCGGAAATTGAAAAATTGGAAAATTAAAAAAAAAAATTTTTTCTTGTTTGTACGGTACGCATTAAATTTAATTTAAGGCTACGCTTCAGTTCGCTTGCCACTAAAGGTTCTGTAGAAGTAAAGTAATAATTCAATTTTTCAAAAGTTATGGTTTGTAAAATACAACTACCTTAAAATCGGGCTTTAAATTAATTAAATTTATAAAAAAGATAGATGGGAACAAGGGAAGAACCCATCCCAATTTATCAATTAAAACAAAAGCTAATTAGCAGACATTTGTACCCATTTATTTTCGGGTATTAGGTCGGTTTGAGTAACCCGAAAAATTTGAGTTTTAGGGTTCGGGTAGGATTTAGGTTACCCAAGTTATTTTGGCTTTTTAGGTATAGGTTGGGTTGGGTAACCCATAAAAATCGGGTAAGTATACCCAAAATTATTTGGGTTTTTGGTTTTACAATCGAATATTTAGTTTTTAGCTAAATTTCAAAATAGAGTATGCATTTGGATAAAAGTAGGGTGTTGTTTTTTCAAGGATCCTGCCTTGCTCAGAAGAATTTTTAAACCCTACCCGAACCCTTTTCTATCCAAATTACAAATAATAAAGATTTATAAATTTATGTATATAAATTACAAATTGTCAACTGGGATATACAACTTGACAACATATTTTTTTCTTTTTTTCAACGTCATATTGTATGAGAAAATTATAAATCTCGAGAAAGAGCGTTATCCAATTTATTAATCTGTTTCGGATTTAGCAATTTCAGAAATTTAAATGTCACTTTTCATTTGAATGATGACAAGACATTTGTCTTTTTAATTTTTAATATTCCTAAGACATGGCTAGATGTGGCAAATTGGTAAGAGATTTTAGATGACCACATAATGGGTAATTTGATTGATAAATTATGAGACTCAAAAATTTGAGGGCAAGTTAAAGAATTTTTGAACTATAGAAGCTTAAGGGAACGTCCAAAAGTATACTTTCAAGCAAAAAGATAAAAAATGTTCGATCTGATATTCATTCCATTCACTACTGTTGAACAAATAAATTTCGCAATAAATCAAACTATAATATTTATGAAGTTTTTATTTTCATTAGTGTTGTTAGTCGATTCGAAATTAGTCGATCGATAATCGACTTTTCAGGAAATTTCGATAATCGACTTAAGTTATTGTTGCGTCGAATTTTGTCGATTAAATCGACAAAGTCGAAAATTTAAAAAAAATTTAAGAAAATAAATTTTTAATAATAATAATAATAATAATAATAAACTGCTTTGTATAACAATGTTATACACACGCCTTAGGCGTCCAGCCAGCTAGTGGCTTCAGCAGTTATATGCGATTGTCCATTCAAAACATTAATGATACTAATAATCAATAATAAAACAATAATAAAAATTCATAAATTTATAAATTTTGACCATCCAAAATTCTTTTAAAATTGTTGACATTTTCTATTTCTTCAATTGAGATTGGGAGACTGTTCCATTTATTAACGACTCTATTTGTCAAAAAGTTATGCCTTTGCGAGCAGTTTCGCACTATTTCTCTCACTAATCTGTACCTATGACCTCTCAGCTTCATCTGTCGATTTGGATGGTTATTGAAATTGATTCCTTTATACAAGTTTACGTCTTCTATCCCTTTAACGATCTTAAACATCTCAATCAGATCTCCACGATTTCGACGCTCGGTTAAAGTTTGAATTTTAAGTTCTTTTAGTCTTGATTCGTATGGCTTGTGACTGATATTTCTTACTAACTTTGTAGCTCTTTTTATTGAAAATTTCATAAGAAACACACATTTTTAAATTGAGTCTAAAAAAAGAAAAGTTTACGGTGAGCAAAAAAAATACAATTGAATTATTCTAATAACGGAGTAATAAAAGCTGTTCAGCAAGTTCTGGTTTAAGCCTATTTCTTTTGTATGTATAGTCTTTATAGACTCAAATTCTAGGAGTGGGACTCGAGTCCAAGTCTTTATAATCTTCTAAAATCGACTCGGACTCTAAGTCTAAGACTTTTAAAATTTAGCGACTCAGACTCGACTCAGAGTCTAAGCGATATAGTTAAAGACTTGAGTCATTGATTTGACTTGATAAAATCTTATTAAAAAAAAATTTCTATATAAGGCTGGTTCATGACAAATATGTTTTTTTTGGGCAATTTTCTTATTGTTGTCGGCTGATCTTTCAGAAAAAAATTTCAAAATTAAAGTATAAAAACTTAATAGTTTAATGTCTCCACCGTTTAAAGACAAAATTCACAAGTCTCTCTACAGAATTTTCATTAAGCTTTTCTTCATTTAGAAATGTATCATTATTCTTTTAGTAGGAATTGTGAAGTTTAGTACAAAAAAACCGAACAATTTTGAAAAATTGAAATAATTTTTATTCTGTTGGCCTTATGATGAATCTGCACATGTAACAAAGTGTAACAAACTTTGTTACACCATTGAGCAACCTCTGCAAAAACTGTGCAGTCTAATTGCGCATTTAGTTATAATACTTTTTAATAGTGTGCATTTTGCAGAGACTTTGCATAAATTTAGCAGAGGTTGCTCAATGGTGTAACAAAGTTTGTTACACTTTGTTACATGTGCAGATTCATCATAAGGTCAACAGAATAAAAATTATTTCAATTTTTCAAAATTGTTCTGTTTTTTTGTACTAAACTTCACAATGCCCTTTTAGTACTTTTCCACGCTCGAATAAAATTGTCGGTTATGGTGGGTTTTTCCACCAACGGATTTACACATTCTCATAAAAAATATTAAAAATTCAGCGTGAACTCATTTATTATTAATCCCTTGAATGTGTTAAGGGATTAAGAAACGTGAAATTTCAAAATTATGAAAGAATTGCAGTTACAAATCGTTACAATTTAAGATAATCTTTGATACTAAAAAGCAAAACGAAATTTTGAAATTTTGAAATTGAAATTATTATAAAGCAAAACTAAGTTCTTCTTCCTCTCTGTTCATCTATTGAATGGAAATGAGTACCAATGGCGATAATCATGGTTCCTTGTACACAGATTCCAATCAAGGAATTAATCCAGTAAGTCAGACTCATTTCTTGCCTTATCATCAACAAACGTACATGCATTCAAACCAAAATTTTAATGTATACAATAATGGTTATGGTTTTTCAAACCCAAATCCAAATGAAATTATGCAAAACTTGAATAATCGTAATAATAACGTTAACTATTTTGCAAGCGATCCCACTCAAGTAAACGAATCAATTGAAGCAAACATTCAAGACAATAATACCTGTCACCGAAGAAAAAACAAAACATGGATTGATATTTTATCAGCTGACTTTACATTAGATGACCTAGTTCTTTGTCTAGATGAAATAACTCAACTCAGCACATGCTAGAGCTGTTGCTGTACCTTTAATCTTTATTTTCAGAAAATCTTACGAAAGTGGCAAAGTTCCATCCCATTGGAAGAAGGCAAATGTGACACCATTATTTAAATCCGGAAGTAGAATGTCGGCAAATAACTATCGCCCGGTGTCGTTGACTAGTGTTGTTTGCAAGATCTTCGAAAGTATTCTAAAGGATGCTATGCTTAAACATTTGTTAGAGAATAATTTGATTTCGGAGTCCCAACACGGTTTTTTACCATCAAGATCATGTGCTACGAACCTCATTGAGACAATCGATATTATCAGCTTTGCGTTAGCCAAAAATCTCCCGGTCGACATAGTTTATACGGATTTTGCAAAGGCCTTCGATAAAGTATCACATAGAAAGCTCCTACACAAGCTCAGAGCGTATGGTTTTGGTGAACAAATAATTAACTGGATCAGATCCTTCTTGTCAGAACGTACACAGAGAGTTGTGCTTGGAGAGGTGTGTTCGGAATGGGCTCCAGTTCACAGTGGTGTACCTCAGGGTTCAGTCCTTGGTCCGTTGCTTTTTATTATATATATAAATGATCTATTTGAGTTGATTAGAAATAGTTGTAAAGCTTACGCCGACGACACGAAAATAATTGGGACAATCCAAAACTTTTTATCGCATCATAACCTTCAATTTGACATAGATACGATATCAAACTGGTCGAAGTTATGGTCTACTGAGCTAAATAGCGAAAAATGTAAGGTAGTTCATTTTGGAAGTAAAAATACTCGTTTTGATTACGATATACAGTCATCGGATGGGGAAAGAAAATTATTGGCCAAGTCGAATTGTGAGAAAGATCTAGGTATTTTTATAAAGGACAATCTCAAATGGGACACACAAATTAAAGCCTGTACAAACAGAGCAAATTCGATGTTAGCTTTAATACGAAAGGGTTTTAAATACTTAGACATTGGTACGGCAAACCTGCTATATAAATCATTGGTTAGGCCTCACCTTGAATTTGCGATCAGTTCTTGGTGTCCTTTCCTTGAGAAAGATAAAAACGAATTGGAAAAGGTTCAAAGACGAGCAACACGACTGGTACCAGAGTTGCGTAAATACGAGTATTCCGAGCGCTTAAAAAGACTTAAATTGACAAATTTATCCGTTCGTCGAATGCGTGGTGATCTTATTCAGATGTACAAGATTAAGCATGGATATGAGAGAGTGAGTTTTGTTAATGGAGTCAAATCGGTTCCAAATAATAAGCCAGAGGGTCGGATTTACAACTTAAGAAGTAACAGTTATACATTAGAGCGCGAGATCGTTAGAAACTGCAACTCGAGGCACTACTTTTTGACAAACAGAGTGACAACATGGTGGAACAAACTATCAAACGAAACAATTAATTCGCCGAATGTGAATGTTTTTAAATCGTGAATAGATAATGTGTTATGTCAAATGAAAACGTAAGACTGCTACAGCTCAATAGAGTTCTGCTAGAGGGTTACTCTTCTAGTCGCAGTCATTTTTATACTACTACTACTACTAGCAGGTCTGAATTTCAAAGATATTTTGTTGAGTTATATAAAGAGAAACTTGAAGTTAAGAGTACAAAGAATCGTTTGAAGTCGTTAAGAGACAAGTTGTTCAAAAGCTATCTAAAAATATTTAATTACAAGCCGAATAATGTAAACCCGAAAGAAAGAACAAGTTCCGAAATGCTGAGTGACATACATTTACTGGCCGGTTATTATGTAGACAATACAACTAGTATAAACATACTCGACTTGTTTAGCGGTGCTGAAAACAGTCTAGTGAATGAAATAAACTATCTACTCTTCAAGCAACAAGAAGCTATCTTTGCTAGACTAGATCAAGATAGCATTAAAGTTAATCATAGAATAAGCAACCTGGAGAACAATCTCAATGTAATTTACAATCAAATGAACAATAATCACAGTGATTTAAAAAGTGGTCTAGAGTTGATCAAAAATGAAATAGTTGATATTAAAGATTCTCAGCTAAATAAAATGAATAAGAGAGAGCAAGTCAAAAAAAGAAAAGTTGATGAAGATGAGTCGTTTCATGAAATTACTAGACATGTTGAGGCTCCTACAAACAGTCCATTAGCATCACGGAGTGTTTCAGATGAACAAGCTGAAGCTGTCGACGTGTTAGCTAAAAGCCCTAAACAGAACGTCACAAAAGAGATTATGATCAATGAGAATCAATTGAACCTGAATCAAGTTCAAATTAAATCGAATCAAACACAAGAACCAAAAAAGCAACAAGTTATTAACAATAAACCGTTGTTTAGTAAAGTCTTAATTAAGAAACCAAAGGATCTAAATAATCGTTTGGCAATCAACATGTGTACTAATCAAAACGGTGTCACCCGACTTTCATATGAAAAAAAGAGCATAGACTCTGATGGATTCATTTTAGCTACTGGCAATAAAAGAAACAATGTCAAAAGCAAAGGTAAGATTGTTGGCACTGCTATTAGTGATATAAAGAATCTCCATGCACGATCTAGACCATTTAGTTATTATATAGGACAATGGAGTCCAAAAGCTGACCCTAAGAAGGTGTATCAACTAATCTCGTCCTTCGCAAGAGTAATTAAGCTTGAAGAACTTAGCCCAAACATACCGAATAGATACTTTAGGGCTTTTAAATTGACCGTTGAGTCACACTATGATAGTGTGATAATGAAGAGTGGTAGTTGGCCTACTGGTATCACTGTATCAAGATGGTACGAAAGAAATAATAATCGTAAAAGAGAGACACGTGAAAACTTACCCGTTAATCATAGTGCCTGTATATCAAACGCAAGTTCCGAACCTGAAGTAATTGATACTTATAATGATCAAAATCCTAATCAGATAAATGCTGAGGATATTGATAATATTCAACAAAATGAGGAAGAAAGTCTTATAGATTTTGAAATGGACTGTTACATTCAGCAAGATTCGCTTAATCAGCAGCAATTAGAGAGCATAGTTCAAGAGAATGTTTAGTAAAATAATTTATTCAATCTATCCGTATCTAGTTTTATTTTTAATCATGTCTTGTACACCTGTTAATAATAATCCAATCACAATCAATGATGGTCAATCAAATCATCACAATCATACTTTTAAATTTATTGCTTACAATTGCTACGGCTTTAAATCGAATCGTAACTTTATTCAAAAATTAATTTCAGAATTTGATGTTTGTTTTTTTTCAGAACACTGGTTAGCTCTAGAAGAAGAAGTCATGTTTAGAGAGCTGAGTAATGATCATAATTTCTCCTTTAAATCGAGTTTTTCAGAGTTTCAGGATAAAAAGAGAAGAGGTCGCCCCTTTGGCGGAACCTGTTTGTGTATAAGAAAGAACATAAAAGTTGAAAGCTTGACATTCTTTGATGTAGAAGTCAGCACTGCTTTACTCAAACTTAAAAATTTTCTAACCGAGAACAAACTTTTTGATGTCATTGGTAGAAATCAATCACAATCCCAATTTACGTACAAAAAAGGTAAGTACACTGCTTCTATTGATCACATTTTAGTCAATAATAAGGGACTTGAGACAGTCATTAGCTCAGATGTTGTTGATCTTTATGGTGATCTGAGTGATCACAAACCTGTTCACAAATAATCGGATGTACGAGAAAATTTGTAATAATGAAAATCTCTTGAATTATGTCTTACGTAAGCGTAAAAAATACGACTATCAGAGATACATTAAAGAGCAAAGGAAAAGGATCCGGCAACAAAATTTCACGAAATCTCGTCAAAAATGTTTGAGGATTGACAAATTATTGGATCAAAATCGAGATGAGTTTTGGAAAACAATTAAAAAATTTAAAAAGAAGCAGAATCAAACAAATGATCATTTTAATGACGTGAACAAGTTTGCAAGCTTTTATGCCCAATTATTTTCGCATAAAGACAGAGTCTCAAATGAGAATCAAGCCAAGATTGAAGCTGATGTTAAGCACAAATTCAATGAATCGTTAAAAGAAAGAGTTGAAAATCAGTTTAGTGTAACTGATATCAAGTCCGTTATTAGTAAACTAAAACTTGGAAAGTCTGTAGGAATGGATTACATTTCAAATGAAATGCTTAAATTTGGTCTAAATGACAAAGTCGCTTGTATCTTAACAATTATTTTTAATAACATGGTCAAGCATGGGTATACACCTGAAAATTTCAACATCTCGTTAGTCACCCCAATACCAAAAAAAGGAGACATGAAAAATCTCGGTGACTTTAGACCGATATCAGTCTCAACTACTTTTGCGTCGTTGTTCGAGAGCCTAATTCTTAGCAAGACCGACTTTAATAAACTAATCAGCCAAAATCAATTCGGTTATAAACAAAAGACCTCAACCAAACATGCGTATTTCATCGTGAACGAAACAATAAAGTACTACAAAAATGGTGGATCGGGAATCAAACTGGCTAGTCTTGATGCAACCAAAGCTTTCGATAAACTTTGGAGAGCTGGTCTGTTTCATAAGCTCTATAGTAAAATCGATCTTTGGGCTTGGAGATCGATTGTCTCATATTATAATCAATCTAAAATAGTTGTCAAAATCCAACAAGAAAAATCTCATATCCTTCAAATAACAGAAGGGGTCAAACAGGGTGGTATTTTATCTGCCTTTTTATTTAATTATTTTATTAATGAAATGATCGAAAGCTGCTTGAAGCAAGAAATTGGAGCAAAGATTGGTGAAACAAATGTCTCAATAGTCGCATACTGTGACGACATCTTAATCTTAAGTTCTTCAACATCCCATCTTAACAAGCTTTTAGACATTTGCTATAGATTTTCAAATGAATGGAAAATGGAATTTAATCCGAGTAAGTCTTGTTATTCTTGTTTCGGGAATGCATTAAAGAATACTGTCCATATGAATGGAACTTCCATTCCATTCAAGCAAAACCTCATATACTTGGGTTTTCCAATTGGCACAAATGAATACATAATGGAATTTGTTGAAAAAAAATTTGGAAAGGTTGAGAAAAGTTTCTACTCCTTATTCACTTTGGGGTGTAGACCTAATGGATTGAAACTATCGACAATTGCCCTTATCTACAAACAATACTGCCAATCGATATTCAAATATGGACTTGAGTTACTGTATATCTCAAAAAAGAACCTTTAAACGTTTAATGTAAGACAAAATATCCTAATCAAAAGATCGATCGGATTAAGTAAATTTGCAAAAACAAGACCACTCTTTAATTGTTTAAAAATTGATAGTATTGAACAAATCTATTTGAAACATAAAGTCTTTATGTTGAAGCAAGTTAGACAAAACGTCATGGCCAACAAAATTTTTGAAAAAATAAAATCCCTATATGATCGAGATGTGTTATTAAGTGATGATGGTAGTTTCTGTAAGCAGTTGAGTGGTCTATGTGAGGCTATTGGTGCAAATGAGATTTATGACCCATCAAGACTTTTAAGGCTAATTCCAGGCCTTGTGATGTGTCAAAATAGGGGTTAACTTGATTCGGTGGGCATCATTCTGGAAAACATGAAAGCAGAAAACTTCCCATTTTACATCAAATTATTAGCAAATTTACTAAAATACTAAAATTTAATTTAATTTTGTAACTATTTTTAATGTAATTGTAAATATTTTTTTTCTTTTTCTTTCGATAACTTTTTGTAAGCCTATGAGGCACTTTTTTTAAACGTAAATAATTTACAAATTGCAACAACTATAATTAACACTATTTACACTAATTGAACACTCAATGAAATGAATACTTATCAATCAAAATTTACTTACTTGTTGATTAAATAATTGATTAAATTATAATTATTAGGAAACTTTGACTTTTAAAATAAAGCAAATGCAAACCAAATTTTGCAAACCAACGATTCATCCTTTGAAAATGTATTCAAGGTAACTAACTTAAAGTTTGAACTAAAAAATCCTTTTAGTATGGAAGAGCTTGAACGCGAACTTAAAAACATCAATAGAAACGCCTCTGTTGGGCAAGACAAGATTCACAATCAAATGTTGTTGAACTCTTCTGAAAGTTTCAAAAATTAATTCTCGACTTATTCAACCTCTCTCTTTCTACAAGTACCATCCCAAGCGCTTGGAAAATTGCACTTGTGTCAATGATCCCGAAATAAAAAGCAAACAGCGATAGTCCAAAAAACTACCGCCTAATAAGTATCACCAGTTGTTTGGGAAAACTGTGTGAGAAATTAGTGTACAGAAGACTGCTTTCTTTCCTATATGACAACAATTTAATCATCGAAGAGCAATCGGGGTTCAGAAAATAACGCCAAACAAAAGACAATCTCGTTCATCTAACACAAAAAGTTCGTCGAATCATTTAACCGTTCAAAAAAAATTTGTGCTATCTTCTTCGATATCGCGTCATCATTCGATAAAGTATGGCACAACGGTCTAATTTACAAAATTTTAAATCAAGTTAAAAAAACCAATGAATCTCACACTCACTGGCATTCATGTTTCACACAAACGTAGGTTTTGGCCATGTATTCTGGAATACATCGAGGATACATATGTTTGTATTCGGGAATACTTATATGTATTTTTTGTGTATTTCATGCAGAGATACGAACCCGGATTTTTTTAAAGTTTTGAGTTTGGGTTGGGTTTGGGTGGACCACTCAAACTCGATACCCAATTACCCACTTTTTTGGGTAACCAACCCCTTACCCATACCCATAAAACTTGACTTTTCAGGTTGCGTACCTGAATCCGATAACCACAAACTCGATTGTTTTTGGGTTGTTTTTAGTTAAAAGGTATCAGATTCAGGTACGCAACCTGAAAAGTCAAGTTTTATGGGTATGGGTAAGGGGTTTGGTTACCCAAAAAAGTGGGTAATTGGGTATCGAGTTTGAGTGGTCCACCCGAACCCAACCCAAACTCAAAACCTGAAAAAATCCGGGTTCGTATCTCTGATTTCATGTATTCTTCACAGGATTTATTTAAAAGCGAATACAGTCGACTCGCGATAATCCGTATACAAAAAGCCCTAGAAAATTCTTGTACGGATTAAAATATACGGATAATCAAATACATGTAATAGTATCGGAAAGGGCTCCGAGCCCGGGTATTTCTGTTCGGATGTCAATTTATTTGTACTATAATTTTCGCTTTTAGATCATTATTTTTCAACTTTGGTACACTTTTAAATGCGTCGAAATTGTCGGCTAGACTTGTAAGACTTTTTCTTTCGTGTATTTAGTTTCTTGTAAGTCTGTTTCAGTTGATTCGGTAGTAGTCAAAGTTTTCATTGGTAAATTTGTTTTTGTATACTGTTTTCATGGTTGACTAGAAGTTCTAAAATCTTTTTGAAAACCAAGTTACCGATTTTAGAGTTTATAGACCAAACCATTGTTCCGTCGGATACCCTTTTAAAAGTTCTCTTGATGTACCTTTCGATGATCTCATAATTTTGAATTTCGCATGACTCAAGAGACTTTCGATTAGTTGGGTATGTTTACAAGAGGAACCGAACGAATCAACTGAAACAGACTTACAAGAAACTAAATACTACAAAGAACAAGTCTTACAAGCTCTAACCGACAATTTCGACGCTTTTAAAAATATAAAATAATGATTTAAAAGCGAAATTTTCCGAAAACAGTTATGCTAACGAGTTCTTAACGAACATTGAAAGTTATTCTCGACCAAGAAATCAAACTGAGAGAATTCTCATTGTTTTTTAGGAGCTTGTCATGATATTATTCAAAATTTGTAAAAATGAAATTCGAAATAGACACTAGTGATGTTGGTTAACAAAGCTTTGGTTAGCCAGGTTAGCTAAAATTGGTTAACCGTGTCTGGTTAGCCAAAAAATCGTTTTGGTTAACCAGATTTTTTGTCGACCAAATTTTGGTTACCACCAGATTTGGCTAATCAAAAAATTGGCTAACCAGTTTTTGGTTAACCAATTTTGGTCGATTTGGTTAACCAAATTTCGAAAATTCTATTTTGTAAATAAATTGATATATCAAAAATAAACAGGCTGTATAAATAATGGTTTTATGATGAACTTTTCACATTTCGTTTTTTGGATTATGAATATATTGTGTTTAACGTCTTTTTTATTCTAAAAATTGATAAAAAGTTGAAAAGTTTAAATCTATCCAAAAAAAAATTTTTAATTGAAATTTTTTTTTTCATTATTTAACAATTTATCACCAGTTGAATTTTGTAATTTCATAAAGTAAATGTCCTTTATTTTCATTATAAGGTAAACAAAATCAATTTTTAAAGTACAGCACGGCTAGTGAAAAAAAGGCGTACCGTCTAGCGTACCGTACCGTACCGTTCCATTTTTGGGAAGCGTACTTTACCGTACCGTACCTACCGTACCCTCCCAGCGTACCGTACCACCGTACCGTACCGTACTTGCGTACCCGAGCGTACCGTACCAGCGTACCGTACCAGCGTACCGTACCACCATATCGTACCATAAAAGGGTTCCAATCCAAAGAAGAATATTTTTAAATATTATTTAATACACCGTTCTCTCATAGCGTAATGTATATTCTGAAAATTTTGAATCATGTTTTAGATTTAAACTTTAAGAGAAAAAGTTCTGCAACATTGATTCAAATAAATTTTTCAATTATTTTTAACCATTCTAAATAATATTTAAAAATTTTCTTCTTGGAACCCTTTTATGGTACGGTGTGGTGGTACGGTTCGCTCGGGTACGCAAGTACGGTACGGTACGGTGGTACGGTACGCTCGGGTACGCAAGTACGGTACGGTACGGTGGTACGTACGCTCCGGTACGCAAGTACGGTACGGTACGGTGGTACGTACGCTCCGGTACGCAAGTACGGTACGGTGGAACGGTACGCTCGGGTACGCAAGTACGGTACGGTACGCTCGGGTACGCAAGTACGGTACGGTACGCTCGGGTACGCAAGTACGGTACGCTAGGAGGTAGGGTACGGTAGGGTACGCTAGGGTACGCAAGTACGGTTGCGGTGCGGTACGGTACGGTACGCTGGATGGTACGCCTTTTTTTCACTAGCCGTGCTGTAATTTCAAGTTAAATTATGTCCTAAAAAACGGATTTTTTTTCAAAATTTGGCTAACCAAAACTCGACCAACGGACTTGGTCGACCAAAAAATTGGTTAACCTATTTTGTTTAACCTGGTTTTGGTTGACCAGATTTGGTTAACCGGCTAACCAAGCTTAACCAGCATCACTAATAGACACAGCTTACAATAAAATTGTATTTTCCCGTTTATTCCGATTTTTTTATCTGTTCTTAAAAAAATCAATTGTCATAAGTTTAAGCTTTTTCTGCTTCCGTTTTTCTAAAAATTTGTATTTTGTATGTTTATTGAAAATATAATATAACAATCAAAAACTTTTTTAAAAATTTTTATTCCTTCAATGGACTATACAGCTATGTATATCTCGTTGAGAGCTTTCGATTGATATATAAAAAATAGGGGGTGAATACAACAACTAAAGGGGATCATATCCGATGTATTCGAGAATACAACATGTAACATGTACATGTAAACATGTATTCCTTTATGAAGAATACATACGGGAATACATACGATAATACTTTGTGGTTAATAATTTTTAAAACGAAAATTATTTTTTAACAACATGGAAAAAAAAATCATCAGCAAAATCCGGAAACGGTCATTTCAAAAAAAAAACAAGCGAAACGATACAAAAGACAAACGAAACGAGAAAAAAAGTAAAAAAAAAATTTCATCATTTAACTCTCATCTATTAGCTGTATAACATTAGCCAAAATCATACGACGTATACAGCTTTTAATGACGTATAGTGGTCACTGTTTATATTATTTTTAAAAGGAAGAGCATATTCCTAGTTTCTTGACAATACCCAAGAAACTTTGTTAATCTTGGCTCGTACATCTCGTTTAATATATTGGTCTAATGAATCATTTGTAACTGGAACACTTGGTTTGATTAGCTCATCAAGATTTGCGTCGATTGTCTCAATTTTTTGTTAAGAAAAAAGTTATTTCCGTGACGTTTAACCATTATTTCAATTTTATCTTTTATTAAATAATGATTCGGAATTTTTTTGAAAGGTTCTGACATTTTTTAAATTTTTAAAATTATCAAGATTAATACGATTGTATTAATGACAAAATTTTATTAAAGATGTCGCAACAAAAAATGTCAACGATATTTTTCCGCTAGGGGAACTATTTTCAATTTTGTCAAGTCTTCGAACCTATCAATTGAAAAAATACACGAATTGATATGGTTTTGGCCAGAGAACCATTGTTACACAGAGACTCTAGAATTATCAATAAATCGTGTAATAGAGTTTATGGTCAGAATAGATCCTATAAATATACCTTAACCAGCAAAGGTGAAAATCCTCTCAAAGAGGTTCGGATGTTTATCGTAGATAAACGAGACGCAAAAACTTTAGTTCCCATCATTCAAAAACACTGTAAAAGTGGTTCTGAAATAGTATCAGATGAATGGAGAGCGTATAACAGCTTAAATACAAATGGTTATAATCATTTTACGGTGAATCATTCCGAGAATTTCGTTAATCCACATACCGGAAATCATACCCAACTTATTGCATGCCTTTGAATGTGGCCAAACAAAAAATAATGAGATCAGTACGAGGCACAACGAAAGAGCTTTTAAATGGTTATCTCGCTGAGCAATGGTACCGTTCAATTAGCCCAAATAACGAATCAATAATTTTTGAGAAAATATTATACCTATTAAGAGACTTTGATGATGAATCGGATTCAAATAAAAAAGTAAAAAAAAATGACACAACTCGATCCGGCAAAGATAAAATAATTGAAATAATACAAAATAATTACGAAAGCTTTAAACAAATAGCCGGTTTGAATGCTGACCAACTTAAAAAAAAAACTCTCTGATAATCAGCTTGTTGAAATATTGTTTGAGAAATCTTAACTAGAAAAACGAGAATTGATAGTCTTTTATTTTTAAACTAACAAAGAAAAAAATATTTTAGAATAAAATAAAATAAAGCTTAATTAATTGAAACCAAGGATATTTTTTAAATTAATTTTTGTATCTTTGAGAAATTGTTTGTCAAATTATTCTTCAACACAGCTGTATCACGATAGAGTGTTACACTCACAAGGTGCAAACCAACCAACTAAACACAGTGAAAGAGTTTTGCATATGATTTTGGCTAATGTTATAAGCTAATAGATGAGAGTTAAATGATGAAATTTTTTTACTTTTTTTCTCGTTTCGTCTTTTGTATCGTTTCGCTTGTTTTTTTTTTGAAATGACCGTTTCCGGATTTTGCTGATGATTTTTTTTTCCATGTTGTTAAAAAAAAATTTTCGTTTTAAAAATTATTAACCACAAAGTATTCTCGTATGTATTCCCGTTTGTATTCTTCTTAAAGAATACATGTTTGTATTCTCGAATATATATTTGTATTCTTTTGTATTCTCGAATACATATTTATGTATTCTTTTGATTTTAAAAAATAAAAAATACATAATATGTATTCGAGAATACATGCCAAAAAGTAGGTTCGTAGTCATCTATACCGAACTTTTTATTTAGTTAATGAAATACTAAACGAGGATTTATGGTATAATTATTGTTATTACTAAAATGTTCAACCATTGTGTCATCGTAGTAGACAAAGTAATTTACATCTTCATCATATCATCGATCGAATCCGGATCAACGAAATGGAAGTCGTTATTTACAGCCAAGTAAATGTAATTAATTCTAAAATAGATTTTTTATTTTTATTGAATTAAGAACTATTGTTTTGGTTCATTCCTCCGAGGAGAAATAAAAAATTTCAAAATATATTTATGTCGCTGACTTAAGATGTCTAATAAATTAAACAATATAGATATTTTATTTACCATTCAAGTAAGGGTTTTTGGGAAGTGTCCAAAAAAGACCCTTCAGAAAGCTTATAGTACCTATAATCTATGTTTATGCAAAGTCCTGAATCTAAAACCGAAATCGTGTACTTTTGAAAGTTTTGTTGAGTTCAAAAACTTATTGATTAGCTACAATCTGTATAACTTTGTAGATCGGTTATTTATTCGATTCTATTCATTTCTTTTCGAGACTTTTCACGATATCAACGCTCCATTAAACTTAAAACTGTGTTTTATTCGTAGTCATACGTTAAATAAACAATGCGACTTATGTAACAAAAATGAGTTCATAATACCAATCAATAGGCAAAAATAACTATATTCTCAAAGATTCGTTTCAATACTTTTTCCCGAAATTTGCAAATATTTTACTTTTGGAAGACTTATAACTATCGCTGTTAACATTTGAAGTTAGAATTCGAAACAATTCAAGCAGTTTGGTACAAAAAATTATCAAAAAATTTTGAAAAGTTCCATTTAGAATATAATGATTACAACATGATGACTTTTAATAATATTTTTTGTTTTTTTTTTAATTTTCAAAATCTACTCTTTTGAGTTTGGCTAAAACCCTTTTTGTATGATTATTAAAGTGTTAAAAAGTTGAAAAACCCATTCACCGAGTTAGAAGGCTACCTAAATTCCAGACTCTCGAGTCATAAATTTCATTTTCAGTGATGTCGTTTTGCTACATCCGAACCTTAGTTACGTATTACATTGAGCGAAAATTGGTATCAAGCTAGTTTCGGAAACATCTCTAGCTTTAAATCGTAAACAGTAGTCGCCAAATCAACCCAAGATTGAACACAACTCAACAAACAAAAGCGATTTATGGTATCAAGTTCCAAAACAAAGAGTGATATGAACAAGTTCATTTTGAAACCGATCCTAAAATTCACTACTTTCAATAAAATTAAAATAATCGTTTTTTTTTTTGTTGGAAAGGCTTCTCTTAGCCTTTTAAAAAAAAGGTAAATTATAATTTTGAAAAGAAGAAAACATTTTCAAATAAGTTTTCTTTTATTTTGAAATAAAAAATTAAATAAATTATATAAAAAAAAAACGTAAATCTTAAATAAATATATTATATAAGACGTCATTTGGATATACTTATATTATTTTTAAAAAAAAAAATTAAAAAATTTGTTTTCAAATCTTTTTTTTTAAATTTACATTAAAAATTTATTGAGCAAAAAATTTCTCGAAAAAAAAAAAAATTAAAATCGGAATTCAGTGTTGGTTTAAAAAAAAAAAGAAGAAGAAGGATCCCTATGTTTTTAAGCTTTTGTTTATTGTTGAGATTTTCTGTTGGATCAAATGAAGAACAAAAAAAAAAAAGCAGCATCCGAATTTACATTATTTGATAAATTTGATTATTTAAATTTTCAAGTCTATATCACGATTTCTCTTGCATGCATCTGACAACATTTCAAAGACCTTAAATAGAACAATGTCTAAATGAGTTTAAATTGATGTCCAATGTTGTAAACTTACCGCTTTTAACTTTTCAATAAAGTCCTCTGATCTCTTGCTTAAACTCAATTCATACGATAGCAACTTTTTGTAATACATGTTCAAATTATAAACATCACCGGATTCATATGAATCTAAAAAATATTCAAAATTAAGTCTTTGAAAAATAAAATGGCTTCACACATTAACTTACCAAAACTAGTAATAATAGAAGGTATAAACACAGCTATTTCTTGATCAGTTAATTTTAAATCATTAAATTTTTGAAAAAATTCAAAATATTCATCTGCCAATTCTTTGCCATAAGCTTGATCCATTATTTCTTTAGCAAAATAAACATCATCTGACACAAATAAATAGAATTCACCGTCTATAAAGAGTTTAGCAACTCGTGTTGTTATAATCATGAATACACGATCGATTACTGCTTGTTTAAAATCATCATCTTTTAATAAATTAAAACCGGGTATTTTACGCACATAATTAATTGAAGTATTTATATTTTTTTGTAATGCAGCCAAAAAAAGTTCCCAAAATTTTTTCATTGTTAAATTTTTGTTGTATTCAATAGGCTCGTTGAGTTCTTTTTTCTTTATTATACTTAAGGCTCGTTCGTAATGTATTTTATTAAATTCAAAATTACAATCAAGATAAAGTTGATAGCATTTATCTCTTAATATGCTAAGCAATAAGAGTTCCGATTGATTTTCTGGTTGTCTTAAACTAGTTATATCTACATCTGGAAAATAATTTGAAATGTGCAAATTAACTGATTTTAGAAGTGAACGATGAAAAGTACGTGATCTTTGTAATTGTTTAGTTTGCACGTTTGATTCAACTATTTCAGTTTTTTCTGAACTACTTTTTGGACTTTTTTGTTGTTGTTGTTCTTCTTGTTGTTCTTCATTCGATCGATTTATGTTATCTTTTATAATTTTTACTCGTTCGTCTCTTGACAAACGTCCCATTCGAATTGAATCAACAGTCATACCACCTCTTAAACACGCTTGCCATCTACAATACTTACATCTTTTTCTTAATTTAGGCGTTATCTCGCAATTATACCCATAATAACAAACATACTCTTCATTTCGTTCGAGACTTCGTTTAAAAAAACCTTTACAACCTTCACATGAAGGTACACCATAGTGTATACCCGTTGCACGATCACTGCAAACACTACACTTACCAAAATTATAAGCAGGCTCTACTTTTTTAAACTTTTTATTGTAACTATAATTCTTAAAATCTTCTAGAACACTCTTAAATGTATGATCATTAACAACATTTGATCCCGATGATGTTTCTTTATAATTGTTATTTATTTCAAACATTTTCTAAAATAGGAGTGATTTTTTGAAAATTTTTTTTTTTAAGTTTTCTAGAAATAAAATTTAAATGGCTTAGCTTGTAAAAAAAATAATTATAATAAAGAGTAAGTGTTCAAAATTGTTTCATAATTTACACAATTTGAAGCAGACAACAAAAAATAAATCTTTGAAAAAAAAATATGGTTTACTTTTACGACATCCACAATCAAAATGTTAAAACTAAAAGGCATTTAAAAAGATTTAAACGAAAAAAATTTAAAAAAAACAAAAACAGTCTTGACAAGTTTCGAACACTCCCGAATGAAAAAATGACCTTAATTACAAATCAAGACTTTGGTAATTATTTTTTTGTTGAAGCCTACGTTGTCATGAAATAAAAAAGAAAATAAGAAAGTAAAACAAGATCTTTTTTTTTTTTATTCATAAAAAAAACGAAATACTAATAAAATTTATTTATTTCTTGCTCTCGCTCTCTCTCTCTCTATTTATTTCAAAATTGCATGATGTTGCTATTTTTTTTTGTTAAATTTAAAAATTATGTTTGCATAATAAAATTTTTTTCGTTTTTTGTTGCCACTAAACATAAAACCTGTAAGCTGGCATTAACAAAACAACAAGGCTGACAATAACAAAAAAAATCAATATTATCGTCACATCTTAAACGATTAAAAATTGATCTGATTTTCTTTTTTTTGAAAATGTCTGAGATTGAAAATATGGCGACGATTCGATGATCAAAAAAAAAATAGATTTAAATTGAAAAAAAAAGCATGCAAAATCATTTTCGAAAATAAAAAAGAGAATTTTGAATTAAAAAAGTAAGGCATGGAAATAAAATAAGCTTTTTTTTTATTTTGATTAGATTATTATGTAAGTGACAACAATAAGAGAAAATTATTTGCTTAACATTTTATAAAATAAATTAGTTTTGAGAAAACATAAACTAAGGCAAAAAGTTATGAAAAAATTTTTTTAGCATAATTGATAAAAAATGGGTTTAGCACTTCCACCTAACTTTTTTACTGGTTCTACCAAAAAAAGTCAGAAAAAAAAAATAATCAGGTCTGACAATTTTTTTAAAAGAGACGATATTATATTGATTTACAGTTGGAATTTGAATGAAGACTGAAGTTTATCTCTCTATATTTATAGAATAAGGTTTTTTTAACTCAATATGAATATCGATCCAGGCAAGGGGAGAACACTCGTTTAGACAGATAGCGTGGAAGTTTTGCATGGCGCGAACCATAATTGAATTCATCTCTAATATTATTTTGATCGAAAATCAATTTACCAGGACCCATATCTTTAGCTAAAGCTAAAGTGTAACCAAGGGCAAACAATCCACAATCCCTATTCCCTTATGTTCTGAACCAGAAACATGTTTGATGAATATCAAAAAATGATTATCAATGATTATCAAAATTTATCTGATTGGTTAACGTTTTTGACTCTTTTTTTTTCTGATAATTTTTAACATTTTTCGTTTCTGACTTTTTTGGGGTTAACCACTTAGTAAAAAAGGTTAACCCCAAAAAAGTCAGAAAAAAAATCAGACGTAAAATTATCAGGAAAAAAAAAGTACATAAAAGTTACATAAAAGTTATTAACATAATTCATAAAACATTTTTAGACATGTGAATTCCCTGAATGATGTAAACTACTTTAAAAAAAACTTAAGGCAATTTTATGGTTCTAAGTTATAAGTTAATGGGAGTGCATTGATTATTTCAAATTATTACTAAAAGGGGGTTCTTTTATCCTAAAAATTTTGGTTACCTCAGACTTTTGATTGTTTTTGAAACAAAACTTGAAAACGAGACATTCTAATAGAGAATAGCTAAATGAGAATTTTGAAAATATTACTACCAAATTTTGCCAAGCGGGTAAAAAAATTACCTACATGGGGTGTACGTCTAATTTTTAAAATAATATATTCTAATCAAAAATAATATATTTTTGAAATTTTTACACCTGTACAGTTTGGTGTTTAAACTTAAAACGTATCAAAAATTTGTTTGAAAAATGAATTGAGCGTTCTTACAGAAAACAACGATAATGTTCTATTTTACATTTTTTTTTTTAATTTGAAATTTTGAATATAACGAAATATTTAAGCATATTAGAAAAAAAAATTATATCCTGATTAAAAAAATAAATTAAAACATTTTCTTTTCGGCATATAAGCTTTAAAATTCTTAAAACGTCAAACATCTGATAATTCATAATTATTTTGGTAATTTAATTTTAATATTCGATATTAATGATAGATATCTAGCATTTGTTTTCCCAATTTTATGTAATCAATCATGTTATAAGAAAAATAAAACACTGAAAAACTTATATTTTAAACAAAATCTTATTAAGAAAATAGTTCAAAATATATAGTTTATTATAATTTAGTCGATCGATTACATTTGGCATTAAAAAATTGCTAGCAAAAAAAAATAATTAGAAAATTGTCTTCTGATAAAACACGTTACACTGAATTTATGTATCTAATATGTGATTTAAAAAAAAGTTTACTGTACACAAATAATATCATGATATCGCTTATGAGAATAAAATGTTTAAAACTTTATAAGTTTAAATTTTTAAAACTAATTCGAAGACAACGTGGCGAAGACAACGAAGTATATCAAATTTATTTTTAAAAAATTTAGAGCAAAATTTTTTAATAAAATCAAATAAACACAAAATACAGATCTGATTGTTAAAAATCAACACAAATTTTAACAATAAGTTTTAATTTTTCTTGAGAAAAAGTCAATAATATAAAGCATGTTTTATTTTCAAATTTATTGCAAGATGAATGCTTTGAAAAGATTTGATTATTTGCCTCAAAACTTAATTTACTTTTAAAATCTCAAATTAATCAAATTAATTTTAAATGTTCAAAATTAAGTGTACAACTTTGCAATAAACGACTTGATTTCAGAAGCGTATTTACGGTATGCCTCATTTTATTTTATTTATTTAGTCTAAAGCAAAGTTTATTAGATACTCAAACAGCTTAAAAGATTCTTTGTTGCTGAATTGAATTATTGACATGATTTCTTTAGTAGCTTCATCCAATCTGTTGACGGTACCAGTAAGCTGCTTTAATCCTTCAACGGTGAATTTAAGATCACATTTTGTTCTCCTAAGTTCCAAACAATTGTTGCTGTAGTCATTTTCGATCGCATGAAATCTATCTTCTATCTTATCAATGCAATTTACACAGACTTGGTTTATACGTTTCTTTTGATAAACACATTTTTTTGTCTTGGTTGACACTGAATTCACGGATTGAGTTTTTTTTTCGAAGCATTGTTGATTTCGATGTTTTCAAATGACTTTTGAGCGCTTTCAGATTGAGTTACAGTCAAGTCCCACTTATACACACTTAAGTCACTATTTCACTTAAATCACTGGAGAGATTAAGACCAAAGGGTCACTTTTAATGCAAATCGATTCTAGTTAAGTCACAATGCATTTCTATCACTCCAAAATGGCTTGACAAATAGGGTGATATCAGTGCGACTCGACTGTAGTTCGATTTTTTCAGATAACTTTTGATCATTTGGTATGCCTCATTTTATGAAGGATGTCACATGATGTCATCTCCGATCAGTTTAAATCATATGATTTCAGTAAGAGAATAACAAACATTATGAATTACCAACGAATTCTGATGGAAACTGATATCAGATGATACCAGATGACATTAGATGAGGTCAGCTGATATCATATGATATCATCTACCGCCGTGCGCAAGGCGTCCTGATCGAAACTCCTGTCTTTCCACTAATTGACAACAGGATATACAAAAAAGAGAAAAGTCATTTAAGATAAAAAAATAAAAGAAAAATTTTTTGAAAAAATTAATTTAAAATCAAAATAAACTTAAGGCTAATCATTTGTCTTTTAATCATTTTCATCCTCCTTTTACATTTGTTGCCTTTTTTAGACCCCCATATCCTCTTCATCCTTTTTGTTCTTTTACATTATTTTCAATAACATATGACCCTTTATTCGAAAGGGGTCTGGGGCGAAGCCCCAGGTAGGGTTCGGGTTAGGCATTGGTGTGGGTCAGGCTTCATAAAAAGAGAGTAACTGACCTTTACAAAAATGTAAAAGGACAAAAAGGATAAAAAGGATGTAGAGAATATAGGGGTCTATAAAAGGAACCAGGAGAGCCTTAAAAATTCTAAAATGACAAAAAAGGATTTAGAAGAAATAAGGGTTCAGAAATTCAAAATTATTAAGTTGTTTTTCTTTATATTATTCTTAAATCTTGTGATTTCTTTTAAACGTCCTTTAACATCTATATAGAGGATTTAGACCATTTCATTGTCAATAGGTCTGTCTTTAGACTCCTTTTCCTTCGAATGCTAGTATCAACACTGTTAACCTATTGAACCAAGCTTGTGCCTTTCTTACTTTAAGGCCATTCTCACCTTCTATTTGAAATATTTCGTGGATCGCTAATGTTGCTGTGAGGATTTTTCCAATATTGACGTAACAGCACCAAAATTTCAAAATTTCCTTCAAAAGTTTTCATAATTTTAAAAATACTTAGAATCAAAAATTTTAAAATTTAAACTCATCATCTTGTAGAGCGTTCAATTTTTCATGTTTAATCTAGCATATAATATGACTCAACGTAATGGGAATACATAAGAGCCAGAATCAATAATAACTTACCTTCTAAAAAACTCGAAATTTTATAAATCACCCTAATATAATGCTGTAATTTTACTATGAGCCCGTTTGGAAAGATAGATGCGTTAAGGTTTCTGTAATTATTTTTTTTAATATTTGCTTTATTTAAAAATCAAAAAAATATACTGTTACCTTGTTTAAATCTAGACTACTCAACCCAACAAGAACGATTTGACATAACATTGAGATAAGTCTTAACATAGTTTTTTTTAAAGGCACAATGAACCTGAGCCAAAATCTTTTTATAACACTAGGATAGAGAAATTGTTCTATGATTTTTTTTTACAAAATCTTGAAATTCATTTTATTTTTATGGGATTGTGTTATCTTGAAAATAAAAAACTAGTTTTGATGTTTAAATTTCTTAAGCAAAAAAATAAAAAAAAATTCAAAGTCAAATAAAAATTAATTTATTTTTGTTAAGAGGACATCAAAAAAAAAAAAAGTTTTTTTTTTTTTTAAATAAAATGGACGTAAAAATAAACAACAAACAATAAAATTATAAATATTAACATTCTTTTGTGTAATTTAAAAAAAATTCTTCATCTACGTTTTTTTTTTTACACACAGGGATATTTGGAAATAAAAGAGAACCAAAAATGGTAAAAATAAATAAAATTTTGAACAATATACATCCTTTTTTTTCTTTTTTTGTAAACAACTCATCCGAAAATATAAATTTTAAACATCTTAAGTGTGACCGTTGATTTATTTGTGAGAGAATTCATGGACCAGGATATTTCAAGTTCATGGCCATTGTGTTTATTTCCACTGTATAACTTAAATACTAAAGAAAAAAAAAACATTACAAAAAAAAAATCTTTTAAAAATTTAATTTAAATTACTTGAGCAAGCTGAGATATAAACGAGTGTGTCCTCTTGTTGACTGTAAACTCATACATTAAGGATTGTTTATAATATTCGTTTAAATACTGTAGTGCTTCAGGATCCACAAAATCTGATTCTTGAAAAAAAAAAACAAATTTTAATAGTTCTATAGACCATAAACATTTACAGTATTTAACTTACTAGTTCCAGTTAGAATGAAAGGTATTAGAAGCGCAATTTCTTGATTAGTTAAATTTAAACTGTTTAACTTAGAATGATAATATAAAATCTTATTTGTAAGATCAATGCCAAGTGCTTTGTACATATTATTCCTATTAAATTGTACACCATTTGGATGTATGAGATAATGTTCGCCATTTATGAACAATTTGTGAGTTCTAAGTCCAAACATAATAAAAATATTTGAGTTCATTAATTTCAAAAAATCTTGTGAGTAAATATTTTCAAAACCAGGTAATTGTTTAGCGTATGTATAAAGCGATTTTGTGTGATAACAAGTCTCTTGTATGAAATTATCGAATAAATTTTTAGTTGGAATGCTCTCGTTTACAAGACTACCCTCTAATTTTCCTAAAACTTTAAGTGCTTTATCGTACTGTCTTTCATATTTATCTGCGTACTGAACATAAAGTTGGTAGCAACGGTCTCGTAACATTGAGAATAATAATCGGTTTTTTTCAACATCTGAATTGAGAATATTGGACATGTTCAAAAATCCAGGCGTGTCAGTAAGGGTTATTTTAAAATGATCATGGTAGGTCTCAGGTACAGGACTCGAAGATTCAGGGGTGTAATTTGAATAAAAATCAGGGCTAACAATTTGACTGTTAATTGCGCTTGAGTTGTCACTTTCACTGTAAACTAGGCTTTCATTCTCGTCTTAAAAAAAAACGAAAATTCAAGAACTAACAAAAAATATTCAAGTAACAATAATTTACCATCAGAAAAGCTATCATTTGAATATTTAGCTCTTTCTTTTTCTAATTTGGGTATTCGACCCATTTTGATGCCTTCAAAAGACATACCTGCAGCAAGACATGCTTTCCATCTACAAAATTTACACCTCTTTCTTTGTTTAGGTGTAATTACACATTTAAAGCCAAAATAACAAACATACTTTTCATTTTTTTCAACACTTCGTTTGAAAAAACCCTTAAAATAATTTAAAGCTTAAAAATTTTTTTCTTTTGAAAAATAAATTTTTTTAAAAACGAATCATTTACTTTACAACCCTCACACGATGGTATACCATAGTGTATACCAGTTGCTTTATCTTTACACACTTTACATTTACCAAAATTAAATGGCTCTTTTGTTTTTTTTTCATTTGCACAATTTTGATCCAAATTTAAAAATGTAATATTAGAGTAGTCTAAGTGCGACTCGTTCTCTTGAATCATTTTTTGTTTCATTTATTTAAAAAAAATTCAAGTTTATCTATTTTATAAAAATAAAAAAATATTAACAAAGATAAAAATAAGCATTTTCGTTTAAATCTCGTTTTGCTTTGTGTTTTAGTTACGTATTAGGAGATTCAGAGTGTGTGTGTGTGTTGAAAATTGTAATAATTTATTAAATTTCAAAAGAAAAAAGAGAGAGAGGGTTTAAATAAGTTAAATAAAGACCAAAATAATTTTTTTTTTTTTAATTTTTTTTTGTATGTAACCAAAATTAGTTTAAAATAGAAATAAATTAATAAAAAAATTTAAGTGAACTTTTTTTTTTTTTAAGATCACTCTTTCAATGAATGATGATCATGTAAATAAAAAAACTAAAGGTAATTTCAATAAAGAAACAACAATATCTGAAACATGAGCACGAGGCATTTACATACAGTGTTGATTAGTTTTTTTTGTTTAATTTATGTAATGGTTGGAAAACCTCCCAAAAAAAAACTAGGTCGAATAAAAATGTAAAAATACAAATTTCGATCTCTCTCTCTTTTTTAATCCATAATTCCAAAAAAAAATTGCTTCGTTGTTCTTATATAATCTAAAATTTGCTTTGTAATAATTATGAGAAAAAAAATATTGAATCCTTGCACGCCTCTAGGAATTCTAGTTCATTTAGTAAAGACTATAACTATTATGCAATCAATTCGGGTTTAAATGCAAAAAAAAAACAACAAAATCACACCCTAATAGTTTTTACAATAATTAACTCTTTTTAGACTTGATTATTTATTTTCAAGAAAGCATACTAGGGGTGTGCGAGAACTAATGAGAACTAATAATTATGAGAAAAAAAATATTGAATCCTTGCACGCCTCTAGGAATTCTAGTTCATTTAGTAAAGACTATAACTATTATGAAATCAATTCGGGTTTAAATGCAAAAAAAAAACAACAAAATCACACCCTAATAGTTTTTACAATAATTAACTCTTTTTAGACTTGATTATTTATTTTCGAGAAAGCATACTAGGGGTGTGTGCGATAAAATTTAGGATAAGAAATACAATTTTAGGTCTAACTTTTAAAGTAAAATAACTCTAGACAATTTTGAGCATGTTTTATCAATATTTTTCAATCAGAAAACAACGCTTGGTATTTAACAATGATACGCTGAAAGATGTGGTATTTTTGTATGTCATCATAAATAAAATTATAATATTCCCTAAAAATAAAATCGTACGATCGGGAAAATGTTAAGATTTAAATGAACAAAAAAATTTCAATTTTTTTTTTTCACCATTTTGAAATTAAATTATCTCTAAGCACACTCATAATTACCTTTGAGGTTGAAATTTTTTGATTTTTTTGTTGTTGTCATGAATGATTTTATTAAAAAAAACTCTGGGTTTTTTCTCTAAATTGATCATGCTTGAATTTAACTACCCTAAATTAAAATTATAAATTTTATTGTGAAAAATGGAGGAGTGGCACTCACTCTTGCCAAGAAAATAATTTTTCATAAAATTTTCACATAATTTTGTTTACAAGGGAACATCCTCCCCCTTTCAAATTAAATTTTGCAAATTGTTTAACATATTATGTGTCTTTAAGAAAATAAAATCGGTTCAATCAGTAAATCTTGAAGCGTAATAATATTTCCATTTAATATTTTAACTTGACTAGAAATTTGGTTAATTGCTTGGATTTTGACCTCTTGAATATTAACTGACTAAGGGTCGAAACTCATAAGACAACGATTATGGCTATTATCCCAGTTTTTATTGCTTTGATACAGTATTCGAAATTAACTTGTCACATTATATCATATGATATGAACTGATATCAGTTGGTATCAGAATTAATTACCATTATGATATCTTTTACTATCAGCTTAGAATCATATGATATCATATGATTACATTACATAAATTATGAATTTTTAAAGAATACCGATGGAAACTGATATCAGATGATACCAGATGATACCAGATGATTTCGAAATGATATCTAATGACAAGTTAATCTCTAGGGACTGTATTTAAAGCCTTGAAACAAAATAAATGAAAGAAATTAAACCTAAATTTTGTTCTTAAGTACAGTTCTGGCCGTTCACGAATCGAATCTGTGAACCTTCATGACTGTTCATGAAGGCTGAATGGTACAATTCCCGCTAGGGTAAGAAAATTTTCAGTCATTGTATTATGTCAAACGCAATTTAGAATGAAAATCGTAATCGTCTTGCATATTACGATTTGCAAAGCCATTCGGATGTGCAACTCACGGCACATTGTAACTCTAGATGGGCGCCACCATTCACCACCAAATAGGACTTATTTATAATAATCAGGCTTGCGAGTAGTGGTGACTTAAAATATGGGTTCGGAAAGGGGTTATTTAGCAAGTGTAGCGATCGGCTAAAAAAAAACGAGTTATTGCCAATAGCGTTTCGGTCGTGGAAGGAAAAAAAAAATGAACGTTCATGAAGGTTCATGAAAGTTCGCAGATTCAAGTCATGAACGGCCAGAACTGTATGTCTAGTTTCTGAATCAAAAAAAAATCATATAAAGTGCACGAAATTCAAAACTTAAGTAATCTGAATTAATTATCTGCTATCTGAATTTTTCATTTTTGATATCAGAATCGTAATCTACGACCCAGAAAACCCAAAAAAATTTTTTTTTTATGGGGGTAAAAAGTTAAAAATTCTGCCTCTACCCCACGGCTTTTTTCAGCCTTACGAAAACCCTCCTTTTTTAAACATTCAAGAACTCATGATTGGTAAAAGCTATTTTCAATCTGAAGATATCGTCGGATAGCTAAAGAGTTCCGATTTACGCACCGATTAAAATCGGAACGCAAAAAAAAAATCTACAAGTCAAACATGGGCGAAAACAGCGGAATAAAGGTCTATTTTTCAGTCAAATCACATCTAGTCCCAGGGATCACTTATGACCCGCTCTAATTTTTTCCAAAAAATAAACTAGACTAAATTTGGAATAAATCTCTGGTTTTACTTTTTTCATTTTTAGCTTTATTTCATTTAAAAAAGCAGACGAAAAGTGACATAAAAAACAAAAACCCTAAAGATGAAGAAATTTTCACTTTTCAATCATGAGTTCTTGAATGTGTTGAATTTTGTGCACTTTAAACTGAAAATACTTCCCAAAAATTTTCTATTTTTCCTTAAAGATTCATTAAAATCCTCCAAGTTTACTTCTCTATCAGAAAATATGGTTCATTTTTACCCTTTTACGCATGGTTTTCATGGGTTTGTTCCCTTTAGACCCCCTAGCTCAAACAAAAAATCAAAGTCTAATTGCCTACACTTTACTGAATGCATTATTTTTATTAATTTTATTCAATTTTCATGATTGATAAAAATAAATCTGATTATACTCGAAAGTCTTTCATATTAAACTCTACACGAAAGTTTTTAAAACAAGGTTCGGCTAATTTTTTATTAACTAAATTCGAAACTTTTAAAATAATATTATAAAAAATCGATAAACAACTCCCTTCAATCTAAAATAAAACTTGGAGTTAAATCTTTGATTTTTTTTTTGCAGACGATACTTAAATAAAATATAAAATAACTTGAAAAGAACATTTAGGATACAATTAGAACATAATTACAGACATTTTTTAAATATGAAAAAATATATTTTTTTCTTTGAAAAATAGCTCACAGACATTTTTGTTACATAGACAAGCTTCATAATTACGAAATTATTCCAAAAAAAATTCTGAATGAAACAAAAATGAACGCAAAATTAATCAATAATACTGCACTTCTCCTGAAAAAAGGCGTACCCCGTACCGTTCCAGCGTACCAACCCTAAAATTTTGATCTTTTTTTAAAAGTTTAGTATGGTTCGGTAGTACGGTACGGAGTATGGTACGCATTTTTTTCAGGAGCAGTGCAGTAATATTTATAAATGTAAATTTTGCCTAGGTTCAAAGTGTAATAATTTTGTAGAAAATCTATAATTTTTACGAGCATAAATTACAAATTACAAAAATCTATCATTTTGAAAATATCACTAAACGACCTAATTTAATTTTCTCAATTTTTAAGTTGAACAGATCGATTAAACAAAAATATTAAATTCGAATAGCTTAATCTTATTTTTCCAAAATTAAAAAAATAACAAAAATAAATTGATTGCTTTATTATTTGACACTGATTTATTTGCGCTAGATTCAACGTGCTCGAAGGATTTGCTTTAAAATAAATATTTTCATAATTAATTTGTAGAAAATTAATTTTGGTGATGTTAAATTCAAATTAATACATTTTTTCATATGGATTAGGGTTTTACAAAAATGAAATGAACTAAATATCCCATCGGTTAATCATAATATTTAATATCATTTCAAAGTGAATTAAAACAATAAAATACTTTATAACAATAAAATTTTAAAGTTCTTCAATCCAGATAATTATGAAAGGCAGGGGCGTAGCTAGAGACTTATGAATGGGGGGGGGGGGGGGGGCAAAATTTTGTTTGAAGACAATGACCGATAAAATATTTGTTAGCTTGAAAACCAAACTCTAAACACCAAGGAAGAAAACGAATTCAAACGAAAAAATGTCCCGTATTTCCTTGCTAATAAGCGACTAAAAATCTCATCTTTAAGGGATAAAATAATGCCTAGGCGAATTGAATTTGAGGTGACGCTTTATATACAACTCAGTCCGATCTTCTAGTTCTGAATTGATCTGATCTCCATTGGTTTGTAAAAAGGAGAGTATTAGGGGAGACTTGTAAGCAAGGAAATACGGTATATGACGCTAATGAGTTTTTATCAATTCTATTTATCTCCTTAAAATTTTTTTAGAAAGAGCTTGTGCATGTTTCAGTGTAAAACTCGCTCCCAAAGCTTGACATAAGTTCCAAAATAAAAATACTTAATGCCTGTAGCGTTTTTTCAAAGGAATTTAAAAAAAAGTATTCATTTTTACTCATTTACATGGGGCTTATTGTACAAAAGAGCGTAAAAGCGCCAAAAAGATACATTATCTTATCAGTTTTTGTTAAGAAATAACTCTAAAAGATTATTTTTATGCTCTAAATACATATTATTTTGTAGCTAATATATGCAGAATCCAATTTTTTTAATATAAAAAAATCCTTATCACTAAAAAAAGCGCAATTAAGTATTAAAGTTTTAACTTAAATATTTCCAAAAATGCTTAAGTCCGAGCATTATTTTTCGACAAGAGGTTCATAAAATAAAAATTTTAAATATGTTTTTTTCTTTGGAACCCAAATGAACCGAAACTCACATCGGGCACTTTTAAATTAAGCCCATCTTATTAATAATAGAATTTTTGTAAGCGATTTGGATTCAATGAGAAAAAAAATAAGTGGATTCCTGAAATAACTTAATATATAATTTTTCACTTAAAAGACAATATTTTTATAGGGATGAAGAACCGAAGATTAGATAATTTGTGTGATAATTTAATCTAACACACAGCCTCTCTTATCGAAAAAAGACGACAAACTCAGACTCAGTATCGTGCTCGGACTCTGACTCGGACTCCAGGGTTCGAAAGTCCAGACTTACACTGTTCGGTTACTATTTGTCAACTTGTTGCCAGGTTGACGTTACATTTTGATTAACTGCAACACCTGGTGGGGGGCCGTGGCAGAGTTGGTAATACAACAGCTTAGGGAGCCAGTGGCAGAAGTTTGAATCCTGGTTGAGTAAAAAAAAAAGTCTAGAAAAAAATTAATGGAAATGGATAAGTGTCATTAGTTTAGTGTTGTGCTCTAAAAAGATCATGTTTCTTTAGAATCATCGACTAGCCGTTCTTTAGATGGTGTGGTATTATAGCGAGTATAAAAAATTTTGACACAGCCTATCCGGCTTGGAAGCTTCGTCAGCTTCTGCAACTAATAAAGCCCAGGATTGTTCTATTAGATCATAGATCTGAACACAAAGTACTACTACTACTATCTTGAAGGTTTTCAATTTAACGTAAAAGCTTGATTAATATGACATGTCACTAAAATAGAATAGTTTTCCTATAGGTCATAAAATAAAAATTCTAGAATAAGCATTTAGCTCACAATGCTTTCTTCTACAAGCTGAGCAGTAAATTATATATATTTTAGGGAAATTACTGGGACTGAATATGAAAAACTAAGAAACTAGGATTTTTTTTGATTTTTCACCGTAAAAAATCCTTTTTGAAATTTTTGTTAGCCTAAAAATTTGATGATCATGTTAAAAATTTTACACTCTTTCAGAATCTGTAGCGAAATCAAAGATTTTTTCCGAAAAATTAATTATCAAAGTATTAAGACTTTTTTTTCACTACACGAAAACTTGGTAGACAGTACATTTTGTGATGCTTTTTCAGGAAATATAATTATTTTTGTAAAAAAAAATTAATCTAGAACATTTTTTTTGGAGCGAAAATTGCCATTAAATATGCACAAGCTCTTTAAAAAAAAAATCCCATTTTGATTAAAAGTACAATTTTCCTTTTCCGTTATTTCAAATTTTTATAAAATCAGAGTTTACTTATTTTTCATTTGGGGGGGGGGGGGCATTAATTCCCAGTAATTCAACTTGGGTTAGGTATGTGAAAAATGTGACTCTTAAAAAACAGAAGATTTCAAGAAACACAAGATGAAGTTAAACGAAAATGATCTGTAATTTGTTTTTTCAGAAAATAAAGACCGCAAATTGATGATTTAATGCTTCTATTGTTTCAGTTTTATTGCACGATTGTATGGCGTGGATAATTACAAAAGAACTAAAGAGAAATTAAGCAACAACTCGTCACCGAATATGAACGGGGGAGACTCGAAATTACTTACAAAATGGTTAAACCAAAAATCTATGATCGAGTCATTGAGGAAATCTAAGATATTCACGATCAATGAGTCTGAGCCCGCGCTTGGTATGTCTAAACGACCAGCTTTACAGCAAGGAGGTAAATTGCGTTACTGGAACTGGTGAACCTTGCACGAAAAGAAGAGTCGCCGAATAAAAAAGAAGAAGAAATCGATGATAAATCCTAGTATTATCAAAATTTGACCTTAAATGCCAGCGAATGATAAGGATTTCTTTCACTGGAATCATCATAAAATCATTATGAAATACTTGGAACCCAAGTTAAAGTAATTTTTATTGATGTTTCTTAAATGAAGCCTATGTTTGAAACTGTTGGAAGCTAATAAAAAATAAAAAAATTTAAAATTCGAAAATCGATCAAAAATTAAGTTGGTTAATTTTTATAAATAACATTATATTATATAATAATAAGAAATCTATAGTCTATTTTCTTTTGAAACAAATTTAAAAATAGTTTGTTCCATATTTTTTCTTCTTTTTTTTAAAGAAAAATTTGCATAATTATTCAAGAATTGAATAATACTTCTTGTTTTGCAAATCAATTGCAAGCTAAAAATGAATTTTTTAAACCTAAAGATAAATAATTTCAGATTAAAAAATATTACATCATAGATTTTCATATAAAAAACTGCTCATATATTGCTCTGGAACTAAGAATTAGATTTTTTCAAGAGCATACCGTATTTCCGTGTTGAAGAATGTGCGCATTATACAACTTATATATAACCAATATTTCAAAAGAGTTAAAGACTTTTTTAATTTTAAAAAATATTTTTGAATTTTTTTGAGTAATGACCCGGGTCTTGCGGAATATGTTATCAAGTGATCACAGATTATGTGATCAGTCAACTCTTGCGGAATATATGATCAATACTAATCACCAAATCTATGATCACACAATATGTGATCATTTAATGATCACATGACTAAAAAGTCTGATCACAAAAAAAAGTTTTTTCATGTACAGTAATTCGGTCACTGTAAATGATAAATGTTTTGATTTGAGTGATAATGAAAATGATTTTATTGTAGAGTCTTCACCGAGGACTAGCCCCGTTAAGTCTATTAGTGCAAAAACTTAGTAGCATTCAAATTACTTCGGTTAAATCTTTGTCAATTAGGTACCAAGAGGTAGTCTTATCTTTACCTGAACCATCTCTAGAAGCTAAAACTGAGGTCAAAAGTGTCCTTACAAAGTATCCAAATGGAACGCCTTGCCATATTTGTGGTGAATTAATGAAAAATGAACGAGGTGTCAAACTACATATAGCAAAGAAACACTGATTTTGAATATTATTGATTTTATTTAGACTACCCAGTCTATTGAATCTTCAAGAAACATTAAGTTTTCTTTAATGAATTTTAGAAAAGATACTTTAATGAAAATGGCTCTATATCATTAATGTGTGATTAAAGATTTTTCCATTTAAAACATTAAAGAAGCTTTAGTGAAAATAAAGAAAGAAACATTAATGAGACGCTTATTTCATTTAAAAGTAGGAATATTTGAGAGTAGACAAAAAATCAAGAGCCCAAGCTTTTCGTCAAAACAATTTAATCTCAGGAATAATCAAATTTCAAAATTTAAGTAAAATTAAAGTTTTCATCAAGTTCAGATATTAAAATTGCTTGGTCAGCATTAAGGCAAGTCTGAGAATTTAAGAGAACTAAATGATAAGTTTATTATTTAACGTCCCTATGGAAGAATATCAACTTAGTAAACTCAAAGTGTTTCTTAAATTTGGTCTTTCCATGAAGTATAATTTTTTTTCTTGTAAAGCTGTCACCTACTCGTGCTGCAATTTCGTTTCGAATAAGCGAAGACACCTGATATTTGAAAGTTAAAAGGGCTAAAAGCTATGATCAAAATCATTATTAAACTTATGAAATAAACAAAGTTTAATTTATTTGATAACCAATTGACTTTAAATGGTTGAAATAATCAATGACCGTGTTGAACACTTTAATAAAGAGATATTACTTTGACGAAAATAAAAAATAAATAAAGAGATAGGTTGACTCACAAAACTGAAGATGTCATTCGCTAAACTGCGCGGCGAGTCTTGTTTTCTACATGCTTAGCGTGTTCAATAAATGTATAACCAATTTTATTTATAAGGCGATAGTAAACTCAGTGTCGTAAACCACCTCTATTTGTATCCAGAAAAATTGGCCTTTAACATTCAAATTATGTTAAGATTTCTTTAAATCAATGCCTCGAAAATACCTCATTCTAATGCCCTCAACCTAGTCTATAAACTAAAGGTATGAGATTTTGAAACAATACTTTACCTATCGAAATATTTAAAAAAAACTAGTGGATACAGTCATTGCTTGGATATATCAAAATTCGAATATATCACTAAAAAGTATTGGAACAGAAGGTCATTTGTAAAGTGAAATGCATTCAAATATATCACTATTCGGTTATATCGCTTTTTTTTTGCTGGAACAAAAGGGGTGATATATCCGCGCAATGACTGTAGAGGGGGTTTACGGTACTAAAAAAAGAAATTAGAAAGTTTATATTTACTACGTAACTTTTTTAACTTGAATTTTGACCAATTTTAAATTTTTCCTTTGTAAGAATAACAAATTTAAATTTAATATATTTTTTTAACTGACAAACATGGAGTATTTTAACTGTTAACAAAGTTCAAATTTATTTTTTGAAAAATAAGGGTGGAGTTATTTTTTTGTTTCACCAATAAAAATAAAAATTTAAAAAATCTAATACACTCTATTAGATACATTTCGTTTATCTTTTAATTTAATTGTTACTTTGTACGTTCGTTCAAAAGGAATTTTTTTTTGATATATCTAATAGATGCCTGTTGGGGTAGGTAATGGTAATGTAAATAGCGATTGGGTACTATGAGTTTAGATTTTGATTTTAACTTTAAAAATACACTGTAAAAAATGTACTTTCAAAATGTGAAAAATTTCTTGTAAATCTTTTCCGTGCATGCAGGGGGTATGAGTAAGAAAAATTTTCAACACAAGGTCCATTTAAAAAAAATTCATGGTTTTACCAATGCAAGAAAATTACAGAGGAGCCGAAACTTTTTGCGTTCCTCCTCGCCCCTCCCCCTTCTTACAGTCAAGATAATTCAACAAAATATTAAAATTTTAACGTTTTTTCTTATAACATAATCATTTTGTTGACTGATTTAAAAGTTGAATTGCCGCTTCGTTAGAAAAAGATCTGTGTTTAAACAATCGAATTTCTTTTTATTCAAAAAAAAATTCTCATGATGGTCTTGAGGCGTGTGTCTAATTTTTTGATTTCAGTTTTTTTCTCTTCATAGGCAAACAAAAAACGCGTTCTATCTTTTCTTTAAGAAAAATTTTCTATTTCATTCATGTGAATCTTATTTTCATTAGACTGAGTATGATTGTAAATTCGAAATGAAAAATTTAAACAAAACTTGAATTTTTTTCAAAAAAAAAATAAATTGCAATAGAATTAAATATTGTAGACAAATTCTTCATTAAAGATCTTTAATGAATCTTTTTCTTTTTTTTACTTTAAACTTTAAATTCAAAAATATTCGGTTATTTCTTCACACTTAAATAAGTTTTCATTAAAAAAATATTTTTTTGTTTAAAAATTTGAATATTTTGGAAATCTTTGAATTTTCTTTTTACTCAAAAATGTGTCTTTAAGATTACATTAAGATTCATTAATGTCACTTTTTTTTTCAGGAGACTGGGTAATGATCACATAACTTTTTAATTTTTGATCACATGAAATTTTTTTATGATCACCAAATTTTTTTCCTATTTTTCTGATATTTTATAATGATCACATGTTGTGTGATCATAGATTTGGTGATCAGTATTGATCATATATTCCGCAAGAGTTGACTGATCACATATTCCGCAAGACCCATTGACCCTGCACTAAATAAAGTTTCTCGGTCAATTTCAAAGCTTCAATATTTGGAAATATCGATAAAATAGAGATTTAATACCCGAGTTCACAATTTGAGCGCCTTGCACCTTTAAATATTTATTTTAATAAGGTTAGGCATGTAGGTGCATGTGGCAGAATTGGAAAATTGGATTTTAATGCGAGCATTCTTTAACACGGAAATACGGTAAATCGTCAATGATTCTTATACTAAAATTACGATTGTTTATGTGGCATATTGATCAAGTCAGGAAGCCATTTTGAATAGGAATAATGATTGTTGATTTAAATCTTTATCGTTTGTTATTTTTAGATCACTAAAATTACTTCATTTGCCAAAATTAACTTAAAAAAAACTCTATTACAATATTTTAATAAATACTTTCGAATGATACCCATCTATTTGTCAAATATACAGCAGTGCTACTGAAAAAAAAGGCGTACAGTTCCGTACCAAAACTTTCTCACACTCGTCGGGTGTATAAATTTAAGTAACAAAAATTATTCTTTAGTATTAAAATATTAGTCTTAATGGGATCTAATTATTCAAATATTCTCCGGTAATACAATCCTTAAAATAAGTCAGCACGAAAGGAGCATATCACTTCATAGAATTTATAAGACGGTCCAGTTATTTTTCTTTGCAACCTTAGACAGGCTTATATTCACATTCAATTTGCAACTTGAGGGTCTAAAAGACTAAAATTTTTATTAGCAAAAAAAAGTCGTTAAAAAACATTTTAATAGATGTCACTAAGTCTCCATGGTAAGTTCAAAAGTTTTTTTATTTTAGATGGTAAAACTTTTTTTAAAAAAGAAAAATGAAGACAAAAGTATGTTGTGACTTGTCAATACGACTCCGTTTCATTCATTTAATCAGACACAGCTGCCTACCTAGTCTTTCCGTAGCTACAACACTCGCTGGGAATTTAGTGTTTGAGTAGATCTTTCTATCTGATTGAATCTTTCAAAGAAACAACTTAGTTGCGTCGAGTCGTCCTTTTTTATAAAATGAAGCAAAAATTTGTCCAATACTCATTCTGAACTCTTAAGCGTATTTATTTTTAGATTAGTTCACTTAGCTCTCTGACCCGATTATTTACACCATGACTCTATTCCTGATTCGAACCTCTCTATTTTACCTGTTTCATCCTTAACGAATTTTCGCACGATTTCAAAGAAAGATTCGTGTGTGTAACTGACTACCTAAAACAGTTTATTATATTTTTTCTCATGACCTTATCAATTGAATTGTCTCTCATATTGCTGTTGTTTTTTTTATGATTTTTTTTTTATGCTGTCGCCTCATTAATTTATTAGCCTACCTAGATGCAATTTAAACTCTCTTTTATCAAATGGCAAGATAAAATACGCAATTCAAGAAATTAGCTTATTAAATTATTTTGATGAATAACAAGGAGAAATAAATAATTTCATTGATGGGGCATCGATAATTGATGTACGAAACGCATCGATTAATCGAAAAATGAGATTCTTCGGTTTTTCATCGAAAAAATGTTATCTGGATATAGTTGCCTTAAAAAATCTCTCTCGAGCTAATTGAAAGTCTCTTTGAAAGCTTTAGTTGACTCAGTTAAATTCTAATACCATCTGATATAAAATTTATATTTTAATTCTGTAAATTTTTTGTTTCTTTTGCCTATGAGACTGCAATAAAATTCTTATTATAATAATAATAGGAGATCTTATTCTTCAAAATGGTGTTCACTTTTATTCCAGGTTTTTTGTTTTTTTTTAATACTTTTTCTAACCAAGAACATCTAAGTACTCTGGCGCACTCAGATTTATCTCAGGTACCATCAAACAAAAAAATTGATTTCATTCATAATCGACTTAAACAAATAAGAGGTCATATTTTTATTGAAATTGAAAAATAAAAAAAGTTTTATTATAAAATATTTTCTTTAATTATAAAGATTTTTGATTTCTTTTATCGAATTTGACCAATATGTATTCCATTTGAGCTCTTTTGTTTTCAATTCGCTTTCAATTTGCTCGGCTTCTCGAAGATTTTCTTCGATAATTTTTTTAAATTTCTTAAAACAAAACAAATAAAATTCTCAGTCCAAAAATTGTAAACCTATAAAGAACTTAAATTTTACCTGATGGGATACATGTGCATTCTCCGAACAACTTTTATGCGCCAATGTAGTCTTAATGGTGTTAATTGATGACGCTAAACCTGCACCCAACTTTTTACTCTCACCTTCATTCTTAAAAAAATCATAATTTTCAATGCCTTTCCATTTACCTTTTTCACGTTTTATTAACGGCTCAGGCTCTGGATCTTCTAATGAAACACCAGCTAAATGTCGTTTTATCAATTCACTTGTCTTATGCTTTTCAGCCGATGTCTCATGCTTCATTACTTCATCAACAGTCAAAATATCATCAAATTTGATAAGTAAATTTTCGTTTGTTTTTGCCAAGTCTTTTATAAATTTGTTTGAATAAAATTGAATTTTTGAATACAAATCATTGATGAATGTTTTATTCAAATTGGATTGATCTTTTTGTCGATTTGTTTCTGTAACGTCAAGAGCATCAAGTTTAGGCTGCATATTTGGATGACCAAGACTTGGTCTTAGCGATGATTCCATTTTTTTACGTTCTTCGTCTAACTTTGCCAATTTTTCGAAATTTATTTTCTTTAAATTTTTAATCTCTTCTTCGATGACAGCTTGATTTTTTACATAAATTTCATTTATAACCAACTCGGGCATTAAAGCTGTTAAAATCTCAAATTTAGTAACACTATCACGAAATTCTTTGAGACATTGATTTCTGTAAACATCACATTGGGTTAGATACGATTTGAGTTTAGTAATTATAGCCTCGGCAAATTCGGGATATGACTCTTTAAGAGAAGCACGACGCGTAATTTGACGATTTTGTTGATGTAAATCTCGATAGTAAATTTCCGAATTGGATAGAATACCTTCAAGAGATTCTCGTAAAATGTTTGTTACTTTTCCAACAAAATTTGAGTCTGAACTACGATGTTCACCAAATGTCAAATAATAAGCGTACATTTCATCTCTGGTCTTAGCACGTCTTTTTTTTTAAAAATTATTTACTTTATTTCTACAATTGTTTCATTTAAAAAGGGCATACCTTGTGGCGAGTGAAGATTTTGAAAGTTTTGAACTACGAGAATTTTTAGAGTGTTTTTTAGTTGTTGTTGTCTGAGTTTTTTGGGTAGTTGATTGTTCGACGATTGAGTCTGCATAGTCTTTAGCCTCACTTAATTTAGTTTCATTTTGATTGTTTTTACTTAGATATAAAAACAAAATGAGATTTTTAAACAAGTTATAAGAGTCTTTTCAAAGATAATTCAGCACAATATTTTCATAATTGATTTTATAATAATATTATAATAAATTTTCTTAATAGACATAGTTCCTTATGTGAATTTGCTTGGCAATGACGCATGCTGATTTACAAGTTGAACAAGTAGAATTTATAAGTTAAACTTATTTTAATTAGTTGACTAGACTAATTTTTGTTGTTAATTCGAGAATTCAAGATGGTAACAAAATTATTTTTACTTAACTCTTTTGATATTAAATTTTTATTTTAGACCTGGATATGATTTATTTAACATAAATAATTTTGTGAAGTAACTAAGTAAACACAAACATAACTCAAAATTACATTGAAAGTTTAACCCTAAACCACCCGTTTGATCATATATGATACATTTTTAAAACATCTTAGTATTATGTTTTACAATAACCAAAAGCTAATGATTTATATTTATATATATTAAAGGAGAGTCCGCTAATTAAATTAAAGTTAGCTAGAGTTAAGTAACCAATGAGAATGCTTAAAATAAAAAATTTAAAGTTACGTTACTTTACGTAAATTTAAATTAATTTCTTATCCAATAAAATCGGTATTCTTTAAAAACAACACCCATCGACAATGCATAAAAACAACACCGGGTGTAAATTACAAAAATTAAATAAATTTTTGATTTTTTTTTCGCTAACTTTATTCCTAGTGACCTAAATTTTCTAAAACATCCTTTTCCTGGATAAAAAAATTTCATCTAGGTATTAAATTTTTGTTTCAAAAAAAAATGTCGATGATGATGAGATATTTTTGAAAAGTTTGAAAAATTCTATTAAAGTAACACTAATAAAAGATGACAATAATAGGAAAATTAAACAGTGAATTCCTATATTTTACTAAAATACACTGGGAAATTTTTATTTGAGTTTTCTAAAAAATATCCCAGCATTAACTAGAGATTCTTAGCTTTTAGATGATATATCATAATAAAACTTTTACCTTTCAAAAAATATGCTCTATAATGATTTAGTAACACACCTTTGCATATGGCTGTAATCTCTTTTACTGGCTAAACCAACTTTTGAAACAACATATTTAAGCAAAATCTGACCACATTTTTGAGATTCTCAGGGTCAAAAAACCCAAAAAACACCTTACTTTTACAGGCTTACCTGTAATTTTTACAATTTACATAGGGTGTATCATTTACTGTTTTTACGGTTTTAACAGGTTCTTTCGATTTTTTAAGGGCTTAACCATTTATCCAAAATAAAAGAACCACCCCATGTCAAATTCTCCTGTGAGATCGCAAAGAGATAATCCGAGATTAAAAATAAGGAGAATTTTTGTAGAAAAAGAAGAGAAAAAAATGAGAAAAAAATAAAAAATCAGAAAGTATCATAGATGTTTATGAGATATCTCTGAGTAAAAAAAAGCTGAATTCTCAAAGAGAAATCGATGCGATAGATTTGAGAAAAAAAACTCTTTATTTCTTTGAGATCTCGTAGAGATCTTCTTGAGAAAAACTAAAGACTTAAAATAAGATGACTTCTCTTTTGGGTTATTTAGGACTCTCACGAACAAGATAAGTGAGGGTTTTGATATATTTAAGAGGGATCATACAAGTGAAACACTAATATCATGATAGTTGCTTTAATAAACTCAAAAATAGCTGATTGGCTAAAAGTGTCCAATAAAAACGTTAATTTCAACTTTAATTTATTTTTTCTAAAAATTTGACCTTGACTTTTTATTAAATTTTATGTTTTCTATAAAAAGAAATTTTATTAAAAATTAAATTTTATTGTTTGTTAAAAATTTAAGAAGTTAATTTTTTTGGACCATGTTTAATATGATGGGTAATTGTATTTTTAAATTTTACTGTTAAACTTGTAATGATAAATGGCCATTTTAAATTTTTTTTATTTTTTTAATCAAGCTGAAAGACAAGAAAAAATAATCTTTTCGCTAATGTTCTCCTTAAAGAAATTTTAAAATCATATTTGATCATGTCTAATCTTACTAAGTTTTAAAATGAATAAAATTGATTTAGCTGCTAATACACCTAATTTTAATTTAAAAATCTCTCATTTATTTCAAAAATTTAAATTCTCTTATCCTTTAAATTCGAACATTTAATTGAGTCCGAATAAATTTTTTTTTAAATAATCAAATTTTTCTTGTAACTCTCCTTTGAAATTGATGCTTGATCTAAAATAAGCTTAAAATTTTTGAAGCTGCTTGAGAAAATTCTTGATTCTTTCCCTTAAACTTTAACCATACAAAAGCATTGGGAAAAATTCTCAATTATAACACGATATAGAAATTGAAATAGAATAATCTTTTTTATAAATTTGTAAAATGTGATTCTCTTTAGATCAAAAGGCTTTCTTAGGATGATCTCATGGAATCTTACTGTATCTCTTTACGAGAAATTTAAGAGATTCTCGATGAGATCTATTGAGGACTGAGGCTAGATTTTTTTCATTTTCTTAATGTGAAAAATGAGAGATCTTATAGAGAAAAAGGTTACAAAGATCTCCAATAGATCTCTCCAGAATCTTCTTGTGTTCTCTAATTTTCTCCTAACTTTTCTCTTTGAGATCTCTTAGGAGACTCAAAAAAGAATTTGACATGGGACATTTCCTAATAGATCTTTTTATGCTCTATCAGAAAATGACATCAGTTTTAAGGTGTATCTGTAAGGTTAGTGGGTGTTTTTGAGTGTATTATGGCATTTTTTTTGGAACAAAAATTCAATACCTAGATGAAATTTCTTTATCCAGGAAAAGGGTGTTTTAGAAAATTTAGGTCACTAGGAATAAAGTTAGCGAAAAAAAAATCAAAAATTTATTTAATTTTTGTAATTTACACCCGGTGTTGTTTTTATGCATTGTCGATGGGTGTTGTTTTTAAAGAATACCATAAAATCTCTCCTTTTATTAAAATAAAATAGCTTAACCTTAAATGCTCTTAAATATATATGTCATTAAAATGTCCAGTTTTCGATTTAATTCTTTGAGCACTTGAGACATTCAAAGATAAATATATCATTATTTAACTTTTCAGTATACTAAAAACAAAAATTACAAAAATAAAAGAACAAAAATTAAAATAAAAATACTTAGCCTTTTAAACGTCTCCTCTCTTTCAGTAAAAAAATCGATAGCATAGTATATTTATGGATCAAGAATTTACTGATGGCCGAGTTTACCAAAACCGTGTTTTGTACGAAAGTAAACATGTCAAGTGTTTTTCGAAGGACACCATTTACTTCCATTTGACTTCCATAGTATTACAAGAGTGCAACAAGGCTACGTTTTCACTTCATTTAGAAATCTAATAGACAAGAAACAAAAGCCTCTCATCTGGATTCCGCATATGTTTTTTTCTTTTGGAGAGTTAATTTAATAGATCTCTTAAGCTACTGAAATACAGTGCAGTCGCGTTAATCCGAACTTCTTGGGACTGTAAAAATTGAGTTCGGATAAAATTGTTCGGATTAAACGCCTTAATTTACATGCATCGAGACCTGAATGGGTGACAAATTTTACCCGGACTAAAGCGACTCGAATGTATACACTACAAACGCATGGTAGGTTCGGTTACTCACGCAGGAGAAAGCCGTCGACCGAGGTGGGAAACTAAGGATCTGATTTCTCTGAACATTATTTTTGATTTGGATGTGAATTAGGATATAAATAAAGAGTTTGCTCCGAGATTAGACGAAATGATTATAGAATAATCCTCAGAGCTACTCAATCCGAAACTCACATTTACAATCAAAATCTAAGCAGTATGTTCATTTATCATGTGATAAGAAAGAGACAAGTTTTGCAGTACACTGTCAACGTATGACCATCTTCTTATTATAATGAAATTTTAAACTAACTTACATGAAATCGAGGTTTAGTATTGACATAACAAGAAATTTCGAAGTATGTCAGAAAAAGAAGTCGATGATGATTATGTTTTTAGATAACATGTTTATCTCTTTTCTATATCTCAAAGAATTTGAATGTTCTAATTGCTAAAACGTTCTTATTACTAAAGGGCTACTACAGTCCTGGAAATTAATTTTTCCCATGATATCATATGATATCAGCTGATATCAATTGGTATAAGAATTTATGAGAATTTTTGGGACTTATAAAGCTCAATATCATTGATACTGAAAATTGAATATCAATCAATCTCAATATCAATTAACCAATTAACCTTTTTGATACTAAAATTTCAATATCATTCTTCAAAAACGAATATCATTTCAAGACAAATTAATTTAATCACCTTTCAGAAGCAAATTAAAGTTAGATTAAAAAAGCACGCGCTTTGAAGTTTAGTAAAATTGAAAGCGTGTGTTTCATTTAATTTCTTTTTTTTATTCAGTTAAATCATTTTTAACAAAATGAACACTTCAGAAATTTCTGAGCTTATTAATTCTAACGATATGGATCGTATAGTAGCGTTTCTAAAATCGAATTGTCTTCTGTCATCCACAGGACCATTATGTAAAAAATGTACTAAAGCTATGAAAGCAGCAATTAAATCTTCACTCAGTGATAAACATGTCTGGCGATGTTCTACTTGTGGTGAATTCAAATCAGTCAGATTTGATAGCTTTTTTTCTCAATTCGATATTCGTCTTGACAAAATTTTAAAACGAAAGTTAATTGATACGCAAGTTAAACAAAAATTATGTACACATGACTGTAAATCATGACCTCCACTTTGTAGACCCAACTACTGGAGTCCACACAAATGGTATCGAATCGATATGGTGTGCAGCAAAAGCCTACTTCAAGAAAATGAAAGGCACCAACAGACTTTATCTACAGTCATACTTAGACGAGTTTTGCTGGCGTCACAATCATAATCTCAGCAGATCAGGTGCTTTTGGTGCTGTCTTAAATCTAATCAAACATTCGAACAATTTTAACAAAACTGACGTAATTGAAGATTTGGTGTCCGAGTTTGACCAGGTCAAAATTGATTCAGATGAAGGAGAAGACATTTTTTACGAAGATGACGACGACGCAAATATTGACAAGTCATTGCCAGACGGAGATGTTGCTGATTTTGACATCAATGTATCAAAAGTCCATGAAGTAGATCCAGTAGTCCATGAAGTAGATCCAGTAGTCCATGAAGTAGATCCAGTAGTCCATGAAGTAGATCCAGTAGTCCATGAAGTAGATCCAGTATTCCATGAAGTAGATCCAGTAGTCCATCAAGTAGATCCAGTAGTCCATCAAGTAGATCCAGTATTCCATCAAGTAGTATCATTGAGTCAAACCGATGATGAAACCTTTCTAAAGGCCGTTCAAACAATTATTGGACAAATTAAAGATGAAGAATATGAATTTTATAAATTTTTAAGTGACCTTACAACTTTACAGCGTCAAAAAATTCATGAAATATGTGACGAAAATGGTATTCAGCATAAAACAACTGGTACACGTTACAAAATATTGACTATTTCTGCGAATAAAATCGAATCTTTAAAATGTAATGAGTTGGTCAAAATTACAAGTAAGCCTGTAGAGTATGCTCAAGAGGTAATTGATGTCATAAATCAAAAAGATGGAAACGTAAATGATCTAATAAAAAAAAAAAGAGGAAGACCGAAAAAAAATTAATTATTTGTTCTGTTTTGTTTTTTAATAAATTGATTTAATTGATATTAATTCTAGTATCAGCCTGAAAATTCTAATATCAGTTAATTGGTTAATTGATATTGAGATTGATTGATATTCAATTTTCAGTATCAATGATATTGAGCTTTATGAGTCCCGAATTTTTATATCATCATTTACCAGCTCCGTATACATGTTCGATATTCGAATGTTCGATTAATTAAAAAATTACCGTAAATTCTCGTTCAGTGTTTCATGTAACTAAACCTGAATACTTGGGTTTTAGATGACTTTTTGATTGGCTAATTGTTTATTCTAATAATCAGAAATTCCGCTAAAACCCGAGTATTGATATTTAGTTACCGTAAATCCATTAGTATGACATGTGTTTAAACTAAAGTTTTGGTTTTTGCTAAATTTTCTGATTGGTTGAAAAAAAATAAACAAAGAAAAAATTCAGCACAAACCAAAACTTTAGTTAAAATACATGTCATACCAAACGAGGATTTACGATACATATAACATTAAATGAGAATTTACGGTAGTAAATACCCCTATCATAGGGGTGTAAAATGTGTTTTTTTTAATAATCCTTTAAAAACATTTTTTTTGATGTTTTGGTACGGTACGGTACGGTATGGTACGGTTTGCTTCGGGAAAAGTATGACACGCTTCAGTACGGCCACGCTTGACACCAAAAGATCGGTAGAAGTGCAGTAATTAACAACTTAAATGACTTAATATGGTCGCTTCAGCATTAAGTTAATTATATTTGACGAACATTCTAGCTAAATTGAATAAATATTGTACATTCTACTAACCGGATCGTTCACATGTTTCAAAAATGAACGCCCAAATCCTTTGATGAACGTACATCTTTGTAACATGTGAACTACCAAGCTAGTAACTAAAAAAATGTATAATTTCTAATTAAAATTGATTTTTTTTCGCCTCGAAATTTGCTGACCGATATTGAATGAGACTTTATTCTAATAAAAATGGGTTATTGTCATGCAAAACTATACTCCACGCTTTCTGAATATGTACAGTATTATTATAAAGCCTTTTTTAGTCTCTAGGGCAAGTACGGTCCGTGATATTGTAATTTTAGTCGAATTAACACCATTTTTAAGATAAAAGATGAGGAAAAAAACGTGCACACTGCTATTTACAAACACGAGTATTTCGAATGTTCAATTAAAAAGTTTAAAAGTCCTTATCTTGAAGATTTATATTGCCATTTTTCTCCCAACAGCTCTATCAATATACATAAGAGTAAAATGAAAATTACTTGAGAATTGTTTTTAAAATATCGAGCGCCGGATCATCCGATATAGCTATTTTACTACCAGATTTTAAAATAGCCGATGTCAGTAAAATATTTGATTTTGATCTATTTAATGTTGATTTTCTACCATCGGGCGTTGCTGGTACAGCAAGAATAGCAGCATTCTTTTGACTTTTACTCTTCGATTCGTGATTTTTTTTCGCCGGCTTATGTTCCATTTCATCCCCACTGCCGTTTTGTGACAAAGTATCAACAATTTTAACTTCATCTTTTTTCACTATCTCATTCATGTTCAACTCAATTTTTTTAAACTTCAAAGGCACTTGAGTGTCTTCTTTAAAACAGTTTAAAAATATTGCACGCTCATAAATTTGAGTATTTATCAAATCGAATAACTCGATTAGATCGTTTGGTGTAACTGTACGTTTATCTAAATTCGGGTACTTGCATGCATCAATGCAAACATCAAATTCTTCGATTAACTTGCTTAACTGCTTAGCTGTTGCGTTAGATTCATTCACAGTCGATTTTATTTTGATTTGTGTATCGTTCAACCATCGACTTATTTTCTCAATGAACTGAAGATCAATAAGATTGTATTTGAATTTTTCTTGGAATTGAGCCATCACTTTTATGGCTTCGTCTAAATGTTTTTTTTCCAATTTTTCCATTTCTTTTAACATACTCGTCTCATTTGTGTCAATTATCAACGCCATTTTTTCCAATTTTTTCTTGTGATTTTCAATTTCTTCAGCACTAAAGTTACCACCGTCCGAAAATACGTTAAACGAAAATCGAAATTTAGCGTTTGAGTTTCGTAAAAACGATAAGGTGTCATCAAATTTAGCTCTAAAGTTTCTTAATGTTGTCTTAACATCGTCTATGTGTCGATCACGTTGTTTATTAAGCTGGTCTTGTAAATTGGATAAACGTAACGATTTAGTGGCATTGTTGAATGCAATTTCTAAATTTAAAACAGCTGATTTGTTTTGATTTGCTTTGTCTATTAGAGATTGTTGTAAAGATAGAAATTGTTTTTGCATGTTTTCAATTGCTTCTTCGATACCAGCACAGTGGCGTTCAACACGTTCTTCGTGCATTATTAATTCGGCTTAAATTAGAGAAACTCTTTTTAAAGAAAATGATTTCTTTATTAAAAATAATCCGATTATTAATGCAGAAAAAAATCATAGGTGGCTTTATTAAAATGAGCCTTGCGAACATATTTATTCAGCAGATGAGTTTCGAATGATAAAGTATATGATGTTGAAAAGTCATAAGGCCCTTCTTTGTTGCTTTTTTTCGGTCACGTCACCTAAATTTTTGAAATCATACTTCAAGTGCTTTTCCGATAAATGGAAATCACAAAATTGCAAGTTGCTCAAATTTTAGCGGGCAAAATTTTTTTTAATTTTTGTATTTATGTACCAGAAAATTTCAGGTTTTGGGTTCGGATATGGGCTACTCATAAATTCTGGATTTCATATATGGATCTGGGATGGGTAACCCATAAAATTTGGGTTTATATACCCAAAACCCAATTATTGTCGAAACAAAAAATTTTATCGGTTACCAATCTCAGGCCTTTACATGAAATCCTAAATTTTCGGGTAACCCATACCTCACCAAATACCTTAAAATTAATTAGTACATATGTCTGATTTTAAGCTAAAAAAATTGCTTTTCTTAGGCTCAAAAACGAGCAAAAAGACCATTTTTGTTAACGATTGACCGAACGAAGACCAACAAAATACGGTCAATTTTGTAAAGCAGAATAAACTTAACAAAATGACTAGAAATCACATTTGAAATTTCAAATTTTTTACCTCTGGGCTACTTACTAACTGCCTAAAAAGGCGCTAGAAATAAAAAATGGTAAAAAATTAAATATTTATAGAATTAACTTTTTGACCACAAATTTAATCTCTAATCTCTAAAATTTCAAGAAATCAGTTTGGAAGGACTCAAATCCTCTGATGTTGGTCATCAATAATAGCGTACAAATTGATAGATTATAAAAAAACATGGTCAAAGTTTATTCCTTGGCTTAAATGAGAACTGCAAATATTCAAAGCATGGGGTAGTATGCAAAGTCTTACTGTAATCCTCGTGCTTTCAAAGTCAACTTTTTCAAGGGTCTTTAAGTTAAGATTGCTCTATAAAATGAATGTGATGAACACATTTATAAAGTCAGATTTAATATGTTCAGATAGCGTAGACGTTTTGCGTGGGGTGAACTTTACATTAAAATTATCGACTAGAGATATTATTTTAGTTTATTCGCTTTACACTATTTGATTTAAAGGATGTAAATAATAAACTCTTTTCGAATGATTTTAGGGTCTTAAATTTGTTTGAAAGCCATCAGGATTGAGTTAAAAAAATTTACTTAACTACAGTTTTCCGAAACATTGCTAACCGATACCAACTTGGACCTCTATCCTCCGAATCGCAAAGAAGATACATTTTGGAATGTGGTAAACAAAATTAAAATTTATTCAGTTCATTATAGTACCTGCTCTAACATTATGAACATCCATTTCGACTCGTTTAATTCTAGGCTCATGTAAATGTACCCTCAACTCGAGCTCTTTCTCAATTTCAGAAAGTTTAGCGGCCACAATTGTATTCGATCTAACATTAGCCTCATCAATCCAACTTTCCAAATGATTCAAAAAATTCAAACGAATACAACTCTTAATTTCTTTAAACACATCCAATGGTATGTGTGAATTTTTCAAATAGTTTTTGTTCTCGATCTCTTTCAAAAAGTCTTGTTTCGTATTTGGGATCAACTCATCCAAATTAAGAATATCATTTTCGTTTAATTCTTCGTCAGGCGACGATGACGAGCCAATTTTTGACGAACGCATCATTATATAAAACTTGTTACCCTTCTCTGTACTCAAAACCTCTTTTAATATATTTCTAAAACTATCCGGTTTATCATCATCTTCTCTTCGAAAATCATCTGGTGTTGGTGTTTCCAAATTTTTAGTTATTGAAAAAAATTTAAACAATGCCTCCTCATACTTGTCAAGCTCGTCGCGTACCATTAATGGATACTGTTTGACCAATTCGGACTGTGAATCACGAAACATAAAATAACAGTGTTTAATTGAATCAAGTTGAGACGAAACACTACCGAGGAGTTTTTTTAAATCTTTTTCATTCGATGACTCTCTCATTTGATCGAGTATGGAATCGAGTTTTTCTTCACGTTTTTGATTGTCATTGTCATGATCACGACGGCAATCTTGTAACAGTTCTTGTAATGCGCGTTCTTTTTTAACCAAACCAATCTCATGCAAGTCCCAAATGTGACATACACCTTGCAAATACTTGAACAATGAATTCAATTCTTTTTCCAATATTTGATTTATTTCTTCCAAGTCGAACTTTTGATCGAAAAATTATTTTTTTTTTGAGAAATCTTAAAATTATAAAAAATATATATACCTCAATTTTTTGAATGTACTCTTCGATTTGTTTTTGTTTGCGACTCCAAATTGGTAAAAGTTTTTGTTCAAGAATTTCTTTTGAATTTGTCTCATCAATCACTCGGTTTAGGATCAAATTTTTCTAAATTTTCAAAAAAATATTTAATCAAGTGTTTAAGATTTGGATTTACAATAATTGGACTTTTGAAAACAAACACCTAGGTGTAACTTTTACGCGAAATGAGGCATGCAAAAAATGGTAGGGTAAATGAAGGGCATATTATTGAAATTTGGTAACGATATGGAAATTGATAAGTTTTGACTAAAAATTTGAAATCCTCGTGCAAAACTACTCTAGAAAACATGTTTTTAAAGTATCTTAGAACTTATTCGATTTTTGAAAAAATAACCCGATTTCACACATTTAAAAGCACCCAAAACCAAGATTCTGAAATTATGATTTTAGGATCAACAGATACATGTTTTCTGTGGTAGATTTGCACGAGGATTTCAAATTTTTAGTCAAAACTTATCGATTTCAATATCTTTACCAAATTTCAAAAATATGCCTTTTTGCACCCCTTAGTACACCATAATTGAAAAAAAAATTCAAAAGTAGCCACATTGATCTTTGCAGAATCGTCTCTTGTTGATGCTATATTGTAGAAAAATACGGGTATCGGGGGTTTCCTTGAACCAGATACGATTTAACTGAAAAAATGCTGTTTTTTTACCGTTTTTACCCAATTTTAAATTTACGGAATTTTTTTCCGGAACGATTTTGGTCCTGGCATCAATGGTAGCTTTTAAGCTTTCGTTTTGTACCTTCAGTTCAAGAATATCTTTTACCATTCATGAGATCTTGACTGTTGAAATATAGCACCTTTACACTTGGTCCTAAAAAGCGGAGGGGTAGGGGTAAAATTCTTGATTTTTCACCCCAATCAAAATATTGATTTCTGGGTTTTTGTGGGTCGTAGATTACATCTACGATGTCGAAAATGACAAATTAAGTTAGTGTTGAAGTTTTGCTGAGGGTCATTTAAGGGGTCTAAATATGGTATCATTTTGTAGTCCTTCATTCACTCTTCCTTCTACGAAAATAATTTTTTGCATACCTCACTTCCTGTAAAAGTTACACCTTGGTCTATGTTTTTCAAGGTTCTCAATAATTAACTTACCAAAGTTTCTTCCATTCTATTAATTATTAATTGATTTGAATCTTCAAAATTCATTTGAAGTTTGTTAACATAATTTGTGTTTATATGCTCAAGTCGTATTGTATTTAAACGAAATGTTTCGAACCATTTGTAAACAGAAGATTTAGTTGATTCGGGTGGTCGCAAATTTTTTAAAGTTTCAATCAATTCAAAACGATTTTGATTTATTTCTTTTTGTTCTTTTTCTAATTCTTCTTCGAAATTTTTTTCTCTTTCAGGATTGAGCATGTTCAAGTCTTCAACATAATTTTCTAAATTTTCAATTTCAACTTTGAGTGCATAATGTCGCCATTCACTAAAACGATTCTCAATCATGTCCATTTGATTTTTTTCTCGATCTATATCGGCTGTTATTAGTTTTGTGTACAATTGAGCATAACAACTTTTATTCGATATTATTTGACTATTCAATTGCTATTTTTAAAAAAAAATCAACTTATCAATTTTTGATTTATAAAAAAAAACCTCAAGATATACCTGTATTTCAACATCTAGGAGACGTTCTATTTTTGGCTTTGATAAATAACTGATTTTAAACAATTGCTCTGCGTACTTGTTTATCAATTTACGAATCTAAAAATAATAAAAATTTGATTATTAACATTTCTAAAGACGTTTTAAACTCTTCATGAAATTAAAATTAAAGCCTAATCAAAATTGAGGGGTCTTGTCATTTTAATACAGTTTGGTAGACTCCTTACGACAGAAACACTTATGTTTATCTACCTGATTTGTCTGATCTGCCTACACTCAAAGGTTTCTTAGTCAGAGATTCAGAAAACAAACGGAAAATAGCAAGTATGGCTCAGCCGTAACCAAAACTATTTCTTAATTTGTCATTTTTGACAAAATTATTGTAATTCCCTTTATTTTTTGCAGAAAATCGACTTGGTATAAGATTTATTTGTAAGCAGATATGGGTTCTATTAATACTGAGGCCAAAACTAAAAAAAAAGGTTTCCCTAAAGCCTTATACAGTGTTTTTACTTAAAAATTTACTTTCGGCGTTAGAAAACGTCAGAAAATAAAAAAAACGCAAATTTTTTTGGAAGAGTGTAAGTAAGCGTTAGTAAATCTAAAAGAAACCGTTAGGGTGAGTGTGAGAGAGCCTAGGACACCGTTAGAGTGAGTGTAAAAAGGTCTTAGACAGCGTTAGGGTGAGTGTGAGAGAGTCGAATGGGTGTTTTAAAATATTTGATGTTACGAAATTTTATTAGTAATTAAAACTAATTAATATTAAAATTCAATTGTTTTTCTTATAATTTTTTAACTATTTTTTTGTTTGCTGTCTCTCTTGTAGTAATTTTTGCTCACCCTAACGGTATCTCAGACCTTCTCACGCTCACCCTAACACTGTCTCATTACCTCTCACGCTCACCCTAACGGTGGCCCTGTTCCTCTCCTACTCACCCTAACGCTTTTTATTATTTTATTATCGCATGTTTAGCACTTTTAACTTCTAGTAAGAGCAGTCCCTTTTTTATATAGTGTACACTACCGTAAACTTCTTTGACAATTACAGTTAAAAAAATCAAATCAAACTTGAATGACGAGGGCTCTTAGACAAAATTTTTAGTGACATTTCTTTAATGTTTAAAGGTGTAAAGCAGACTAATGGAGAATTTTAACTTTGTATTTTCAAAAATAATTTACACTTTCGACTCGATCTTCTTCGAGTTTGAGATAAGATATATCCATTTGGTCGATAAATCCTCTTCTTATTTCAGTATGTTCCATCAATTTAGTTCTGAGCTCTTCAAATCGTTCACTCGAACCACTCAGAATAATCTAAATACGTAAAACAAGTTCCATGATTCGAAACAAATAAAAATGAAAAAAAAAATTTTTCAAGACTTACATCATCAGTTTTAAGCACTTGAAGTAAATTCTCAATTTCTTTATCATTTTCAGTCAATAAATTCAACAAGTTAACTCCAATGTTTTTGATATCGGGTTCTAGATTTAAATTCAAAATGGCGATTTCTTGCATCATGTCTTCCCATGTTTCGTTATGTCTTTATTTTTAAAATAATGATTAGACTAAATTTTACGGAAAATTGATTAGAAATACTTTTTTTTTCTTGAAGATTCAATTCGAGTTTCGATGTCACTACCCTTACCACTTGAGAAAACAGAATCGGGCAAATCAAAAACAACCTCTTCTTCTGTATCTTTTTCCGTTTTGGTTGTTTTTAATTTTTCTTTTTCCACTTGATACTTTAAATAGACCGGATTTTGTACAATATGCTCGTTCGGATTTGAATTAATCCATTCGAGTTCATCTTGAGTTAAAATACCATTTCCACGTTTACTTCTACTGTCAGTTACCAATGGTATACTTTTATCAGTTAGTTTAACTTCAGGCGGATTTTCACGATACTTTTCTTTAACCTTTTCAAGTTTATCAGTCAATTGAACTTGAGCTTCGAATAGTTGACGATAAACTTTACCACTTGGTACTAGACGTGAATCGAATTTTTTATTTTTAAGTTTTGTTGAACCATTTGCTTGTTGGCCCAATGCAGTGGTACTCATTCTTTAGGTATCACTGGTTAAATTGTTTTCAAATTTATATTCTTTCTAAATTAAATACGATTGAATCAAAAAGTAAATTATTTTTTTTTATAATGTATGTAACAGTTGTCATGGTTACGTTGAGTTCTTTTTAATAATTGGAAAAATTATTCTTAATTAAATGCATTGCTCTCCAGTTTGATTATAAATTTACCAGAAGACACTTTTTTACTTAAGGATAAGCATATTTCATTCTCGAGGTTTTGATTGAAATAATAAAAAAAGAAAACTGTTCAGAACAAATTGTCATAAAACCTCTTAGGACTTTCGGCTTTTTACATGATTTTCTCAAAAATGAAAATCAAACTTTCAATCAACCCATCAGAATCTTGTAGAGAATCGTCTAAGCTTTCGTATAAAATTACTCTTCTAAGATGTTTGGTTCACTGTAAAAATTATTTTTTTGCAAAAGTCTTAGATTTTTTTTTTTAAATTTTTAGAAATATAATTGATTGAATTCTCACAATCTTAACATTATTTTGCATTCACCTTTTTTTTATTTATTCCAGTGATAGTGCTTTCGGTCTACCACTAAATTCAAATACCAAAAAGCAAGTTTTGAATGGATATGTAAATGAATGTAAGTTTATGTAAGTAAGGGGGTCTAATGCCCTTTTCCCATGACACAGAACTTCGCCGAACTATCCAAAAGTGTCTGACTACGCCACTGGAGTTTTATTGCCCAAGATTTAAAAGTTAAACTCCAGTGTTTGGTAAAGGTTCGACGGCAAATTTGCCAGTTTAGTCTCCACTTTCGCTAAGATAGTGGATCGGGATCAGTGAGAAAATTTATAGATTTTTTGTTTCAAACATGATTAAAAGAAAATATTTAGCAACATCCAAATTTACTTAAATGGTAAACTAAAAAGCAAAATTAAAAATAAAAGATCATTTTATTAGAATCAAAAGTAATAAGCTTGGTGATATCAATTGTTCTTTTCTTAGGCGGCTATGTTTAAAAATGTAAAAGTCAATTAAGTAATGTAATCTGCAATTTTGTTTGTTTGTTTTGTGTTGTTTTATACCGAGCGGGTAATGTCAAAGTGACCCTTTTTCAAGAAAAAGGGTGTATAATAAATTCAGGTCGTTAAAAATAAAATTAGCTAAAATTAAATTGGCTCTGGGTAATTTTTATAATTTACAGTCAAATTTGTTTTTCACAATTTCGACCTGTGTCAAGATACTGAATATATTCATTTCATGTTTTGTGTTGTTAAAAATGAAAAAATTACACTTTTTTCTTTAAATATTAACTGAAAATTAATAAGTTTATCGAAGAGATCAAGATCACTTAGGTAAAAAATGTGACGACTAAGCAAATAATATGTTGTGTTTAATTAGGAAAGCTTTTAAGCATCGCGATAAATCAAGTTGTTGTATTGTTCCTTAGTGAGACCACATTTAGAGTACGCGGTTAGGTTTATGGTGTCCATATTTTGAAAAAGATATAAATGAGATAGAAAAAGTAAAAGCAACAAAGATGATGCCTGAATTGCGTGACTAATTAACAGCGCTTATCAAGCTTGGGATTAACTGATCTAAGAGCAAGAAGAAAACATGTCGACCTGATTCATATGTACGAGGTAACAAAAAAATACGAACATGCTAATTTTAGTAACGGCATCGATTACAGTCTAAATTCTAAGACTGCGACTAGTAGATTCGAATTAAGAAGAAATAGCGAATATTTAATATTTTAAAAAGTAAAAAATTGTCTTCCTTGATATAGCCTTTTTAAAAATAGAATTGTGAATGCCTGGAACAAACTCCTAGAGGACATGGTGAGCGCTAAGAACATAAATAGTTTTAAAGCAAAGCTTGACGTTTTGATTTCGAAACAATGTGAAGGGACTGCTACAGCTCATTAGATTTATGGTTAGATTTCTTCCAAGTTGCAGTATAAAGTACTACTACTACTCTTAAGACTTAAACTTTTTTGACATGAATATTTTTAATAGAATTTATCTTGTAAGGTCAAGTTGTTTATAAGATTTTCCTTGACAAAAAAGAAAACTTCAATTGGTCTTTATCGATTCCTTATCTTAAATTAAATTGTTTTTTTGTGAAATTGACTTAAAAATTAATATTGATTTTATCGGAGATCTTTTTAAAACGTATATAACCATGTGGGCTTATGTTAAACTTAATGCGCTTTTAGGTGTGTATTAGCAATATCCTATATTACGCATTGGTAATATTAAATTCTAAGCACATTGTTTTAGTTTTGGCAGATTTTGGTCGAATTTATCCAAATTTCTCCTTCGTTTTCAATGCTATCTAATTCACTGTATTCTTCATTTACATCCGATCTGTATCGGATTGTTCCCTTTGAATTTCTTCTGTCAAGTAATGTTCATCATTTGTTTATTCCTGAGATTCAACTAAACCATTTTCATTATTCTTAATATTCCAATTTTCAACTTTTGTTTTCTTATTCTACACTTCCCTAAATTGGTAGTCATGGTAGAGATATATGGATCACTATAGGGGGTAAAATGAAGAAAGTGATCTGTGATCTTTGGGCCCGTCTTAAGTTAAGGTACTTTTCTTGACATAAATCGTACAATTTGGTAACTGAATTTAAAAAAAATCATAAAAATAAGTGGGATTTACCCCTTTTTGACTTAAAATTTTGAATTCTCATTCTAGTAAACATATATATTTCAGTAGTGAACATTTTATTTTTGAAAATCGGTTTTGGGCGCTAAAAAGGGTGCAAAAAAGCCTGTTTTTTGTTAAAAATTTAAAGGATTTATTTATTATAAAAGTGTATGTGTTTTCTAAGGTTTTTTTTTACGAGAATTCTGAATTTTAAGTCAAAAAGTGGTAAATCTCACTTATTTTTGGTTTTTAATTTTTATGCCTTTTTTCGTCAACTTATATACAAAAATGAGAAGCAAAATAAAAAAAAGTAATTCCTGAGATTTGAAGAGAATCGCCTCTTGTTTAAGCAGATACAAAAAAATATTTGGGTATTGACTGTAACATTCTCTTATTTTTGCCGTTTTCACTGGTGAATTGCTTTAAGGATTTTTTTTACCTACGACAATGGTCTCAGTGTAAATGGTAGCTTTTTAGCTTTCAGAACATATCTTTACATCAATTAGAGCTTTTACAATCATGTTTACTATAATGTTTTATTCGAATTGATGCTATAGGGTATGGGTAAAATTTTTGATTTGTTACCCCCATGAAAAAATTGATTTTCTGGGGTGTTCGAGGTCGTAGAACACGGTAACAATATCAGAAATAACAAATTCAGATAGTGTGGACATTTTGAATTTAATGAACCTAACAAAAAGAAAGAATTTTTAGCATAAATATTGTCTTTGAATTAGAACGAAAAATAGAACCAGAATTCCTTTTAAAAATAATATTTTTCTTCATTTAAAATAAATTCTTTGAAACTTTTCAAGAGTTTCTTCCTATTTTTTTCTGATGGCAGCCTAGCAATATTAAATTCGTCTTTAGACCTCTTTAAAGCAAATCTATGTTGCTCTAAATGCAACACTAAATGCAATCGTATAGATTTCATTAAAATACGTTCGAATTGTTTTAAAACTGTTAGTTTTAAGAAATAAGAGATATTATTTGTTAAACTAAATCTATTTTATTGTATTTATAATTATTAAGATACACACGTAACGATTCGTTACTCGCATCGTTACTGAAAGCATATCCAGAACACTTAGGGAAGACATGGTCCTATCATCAAGAAAATGCATTTCTTTAATATAAAAGATAGAATGAACTAAATGCATTCTAAAGATTTAAGCTAAGAAATAAACAAGTTAAGTTAATGCAACTATGCAACTGTCTGGTATGAAAAGAGCCTTAACCAAGTAAACAGTTCGATGACCCGCTAACAAAAACTTTTAATTCATAATGTTCTGATTGTAAAAAGGTATTTGTCCGGTGAAAATTGTTAAATTCAATTGAAATTTTTTTCTTTCTGACATTAATCAATTTAAAATAAATTCTTTTTTTAAAAAATAATTGTTCCTGTTTCTCGTCATACAGTCACTTTGAAGTTCATAGAATTATTATTTTAAAAATTTTAAATTTTTTGGTCATGATTTTCGCTAAAATTTTTTAACCAATCAGGATCGACTCAACTTCAAAATGATCTTCTCGTACTAAATAATTGGACAACAGAATGGTTTACTGAACTGAATGTATTAAAATTCAAAACTATGTACATTCGTCGGAACAGAGATAAGACTGGATATACAGTTCCAATCTGGGATGGTGAGGTGACCATGAAAGAAACTGTTGAAGAAAAAGACCTCATGGTTGTTGTATCTAATGACTTAAAATGGAAAAAACAGTGTTCATCATTGGCTTCTAAAGCCATTAGAGTAGTAGGTCAAATTAGAGTATTAGGCCACATCTTGAATATGCTGTGAGTATTTGGAACCCTTTAACGAAAGCTAACATAAATCTTATTCAAAGAGGCCAAAAAAGATAGACGAAACTAGTCAAATGTTTGAAGGAGAAACCGTATCAAGAAAGGCTTTTGATCTTAGACTTAATGAGCCTAGAAGACCGTAGAAAAAGAATGGACCTTATCCAAATGATCAAAATAGTCAACCGCCATGAGAAGATTAACCTAGTGAAAGGAATAAACCTGATCACAAGTTTGAAGCTGAACCTAAGAAGAAAACATGACATGAAGCTAGAGAGAGAAATTTGTAAACAAGCAACATCAAGATATAACTTTTTGTCGAACAGAGAGGTTTCAAAGTGGAATGTTTGGTCGCAAAATTTTGTCAAAGCAGAAACAGTTAATGGCTTTAAAGCGGGTATCGGCAGAGAAGTGTTTGGTATGGAACGAAGAATGAAAAGAAAGACTGCCACAGCTCTTATACAGCTAAATGCCAAAAGGCGTTAGTATAGATTTATACTACTATTCTTTTGGGAGGTATTTCACAGAATTAAACTTAATTATAAAATTGTTTTTTAGGTTAGTAAAAGTTTTTCTTGAAAAAGATTATTTCAATTTCAGCAGTGTTTGTCAAAGAAAATTTAAATTTTTTAATAACTAAATTTTTGAATCAAATCTTATTCGAATCGAACCAAATAAACTTAAATTTAAGTGCATAAATTTTTAATCGTTACGTGTATAACTCTTTTTTCAGCAGAACTAATTTCAATAAAATCAAATATTTTGACAAAAATAATTCGAAAACAATAAAATAATTACATTTATTTTAAATAATGAATAAAATGTAGAACAGAACAAATCAATGAATTTCTAATTCTTGGAAAATATCAAAATTATCTATCAAAAAACAGTGGGATAGTAACTCTAAGCATTGTGCTACACTGTGTAAATTTAAGTATAAACTTTTTGTTCAAATTCAAAAATTTAAGTGCAACTGAAAATTTCCTTTGAAGATTTGGTGAAGACGTTCAGTGGCATTTCTTAACCATGCAGATGGTCTTGAAACAAGAATTTGCAGGAGCATCTAAGTCTTACTAAGCAAAGTAAATTGATCAATTGTTAAAATGGCTGTCAATTAATTATAACAAGAATGCGAATGTGGTGTTTAACGGTTGTTGCTAAAACGCGGACCACGTATTTTTCGGTTAGAATAAAGCTTATCGATAGACAAAGATCCCTTAGGCTTATAGACAATTGATTCTTCTACAAGCCAATATATATTATTCAGATATCGTCAACATCACTTATGGTACAGGCCCTGTCAAACTGATTTTGGGGTAAATGGATAAAAATGGGCCAATTATGTGAGGAACTTTTTCATCTAAAAGAGATTTAACAGGTCGAAGGTACATATACAGCACTGCTAGTGAAAAAAAGGCGTACCGTCCAGCGTACCGTACCTTACCAAAACTTTGACTCTTGCGTGTGAGGTCATTATAAGGAGCACAATACCGAAAAATATATAAATAAATTGAACTCATTAATTCGAATATTTTAGTACAAAAGGATATTTCATTAACTTAATTTTAAACACCTCACAAGTCTGCCAAAGTTTTGGTACGGTACGGTACGTTGGACGGTACGCCTTTTTTTCACTAGCAGTGCTGTATCAGTGAGTAGCTCATCTGCCCTTTTTCAAACGAACTAAAAATAAGGGAAATGAATTTTAAGAAAAAAGTGTATGAACATATTTTCTGTACCATACTTTTTTTATGAATAAGTAAATAAACAAAATATATCGGCTTTTATAGGACAAAATTCTCTAAGCCCATTACAGACATGGGGTACTTGAAAAAATTTTCCGAACACTAGACCGAATTTTTTTTAGAAATATTTACACACTTAAACCCCTTCTCCCCTTTCAAAAAATCTTTTTCTTTTCAAAAAATCAAAAAATTTTTGGCCGTTTTTTCAACTGTTAATTAAAAATTTAACCTTTGAACTAAATAAATTTTTTATTTTCCAAATCAAGAGGTCACCTCGTCTTATTTAAAACATATAAAAAAAGTTCTTTTAATTTGGTCAGAAAAAAAAATCTTTCAACTTGTACCCTGATACCGCTCCTTCATCTCTCAGTGGAGACAAAACTGACAGATTTTTTGTCGAACCTTTACCAAATACTGGAATTTAATTTTTTAAACTTAGACAACTAAGCTGTTATGATTTTTTTGAAAAAACTAGTTGAATTCTAAGAAACAAAATCACATTTATTTGAATATTCGACCTCCATAACTTGCAGTTTCCCTCTGTAAATTTGTATATTCAATGCCTTGATAAGTCAGTCTGAAGTTTTATAAGAAAAACAAATCATTTAAGTTTCATTTTTGTCAACTTTGTTTTTCAGTTTTTAAAGAAAGCTTTCACAATCTTTCAAAATGAAAAAAAAGATACCTTGAAACTTGAAACCTCCCCTTATTTTTGAACTTTTTTTTACAATTCAAAAGTTAATTATGCAAACAAAAAGTTTTATCAGCTTTTTTGACTGTTAAAATATACCACCCCCCTCCCTTCGTGTAGCAAAATTTCTAAAATGTTCACCATGTTACAGCGTCTTATAATACATCTAGATTGAAATTAGATTTCTAAGTTCTTGTTCTAGGGAGCAGTCAGATGTTTAAAAAAATTCAAAATATTTTTAAAGCTCAGACAATGAGGCACCTATGTGAAGTTTTTTCTCAATTTCTTAAAATAATTTGAGAAAAAAAATTTAGTTACTTCTCAAATTCTTAGAATCTAAGAAAAGTTGAGAAATCGAATAAAATAATTTTGAGAAAAAAATTATCTGAGTCCCTGAATTTTATGCTTAGTCGAATCCTTACGCTGTCCTATCCTCACCCTAAACCCAACCCCTAATCTCTATCTCAATACCAACTTAGTCTTAAAAAAGATACCAAATCTGAATTATTAGATTAAAATCTAAAATTATCATTCTTTGGCGTATTTTTTGATTAAAAAAACCTTGTTATCTGGAACTTTGACTTGCTTATTCTTTTTTTTCGGAACATCTCTGAAGCAGAACAAACATCTTTATCTTTTCAGAATTATGAGACCTTCTACTATTTTTCTCAAAATGTACCGTTCATTTTTTTATTTCTCAACTTTTCTCAACTTTTCTTAGATTCTAAGAATTTGAGAAATAACTAAGTTTTTATTCTCAAATTATTTTAAGAAATTGAGAATTTGAGGTTTGAGGCTTAAACTTAGTTGGCTTTTTTTGAAAAAAATTACGAAAAAAGAACATGAGATGGGTTCATGTTTTAAATCAAGTCAATTTTTTAGTCATGATGCATTCAAAAATTTTTAAAAAATACACATTTCGTTTTACCAATTTAAAGTAAATTCGGTAATATTTTAGTTTATGTTAATGAGTGTAAAGCATACAAAAATTTAATCTAAATCATATTTTGTTTGATATTAAAAAAAAAATTAATAAGCATGTCATTTCAATGATGAAAATTATTTTTCTAATCGTACGATTATTTTTAATATGTTTTTATTTTGTTTCATTTCTAAACACTGTGACAGTGTTTTTAATTTGCTTTCAAATTCGAGGTCTTGTACAGTTTAAAATTAAAATTGAACAAAATTTATTCTCTTTATTTTTTCGAGAGTGAACTTAATTTTAAAAAGCAACAAGAAATGATGAAATTATTTTTGAAGCGTTTTTTTTTTGTTTCTCTTAGACCCCAAAAAATCTAAGTCGTTGTTGTAAACTATATTGCACTGTTGTAAGCTTTATTTATAAATAAACTTATCAAATAAGCAAAAGCTTAATAATTTGTTTTGAACACGTATCATGTTACACCAAAAAAAATTTAATCCGAAGCGTCAAACATTTGTATATCACATGATTTTATTTTAAAGGTGCTTACAATAAACACCAATTAGTAAAATGAATCGTGGCCTATTTTTATTCTTATCTTAACTTTTATTTATTTTCAAAATAACATAAAAAAATGCTCTAGATAATAAAGAGATCGAAAGAAATGAAAATAAACTCAAAAAAACTAGTTCATTTATCTCATTACTTAAATCCAAATGCTTATTTTACTAATCTGTTAAAATAACGAGGTTCATTCAGTCCAAATTTTTTTATACAAAAATAGCTTCTTCTTTTTGTTTTTTTCGTTGGTGTTAAAGTTAAAAAAATCTAGGATAATTGTATCTAAATATCATAAGCTTGGATATATAAAAGATATACCTAGTAACATATAAAGCTTATAAATTTTTTTTTTTGTTTTTTACGAATATCGATTTTATTTTTCTACTAAAAAATTTCATTTTTATTTTTTCAAACGTTTTATAAAACGTGAAGTTATACAGGGTAAATCTTATCTAAGTATTTTTTTTTGTTTCATATGAGCCTAATTGTTTCGATTATTATGATAAAAATAATTTTGAGACCTTTGTACTTATGATAATTAAATCATAATTTTGAAAAAAAAAAGAATAATGAAAAATAAATTTTTTTTATGACTTGAGTCTGTTTCGAAATTATGTAATAAACTCAAATTCATGTCTCAAAAGAAAATTAGATTTCAATAGACAAGAACATATTAAGCAAAAATAAAGAAGTTCAATTTTTGAGCATTGCAAATTTTATTTTTATACACAGTTCATTGAGTTTGAATATTATAATTTTGTATTAAAGTACACAAAAAACTAGCATGTTTCAGCTAAGTTTCATTCCCTCTTTTGAATTATGTAATAAAAAAAAATTACTTTAGAATTTGTTTTAAAATTGGTAAGTTCTCTTGTTGCTTTAAGGCAAATAACTTGCCTACTTCATACGTGGTATATTCAAGTATTCGATTTTTATCGATTTAATATTTTTTCGTATATGTACTTAAAGTTATTCATATCGTCATGATAACATTAACAGGGTGTGTGTGTGTTTCATTTCATTTTTTATTTTTCTGCAGCTAACTCGGAGTTTTTCCAAAATTATAATTTGATCTATTTGTTTCATAAGATCTATGGTTACTTGAAAGAACTTCAATGCTAAACATACATATATCAAAAAATGAAGTTTTAAAAAAAAGAGGTGATGTTTTTTTAGTTTAAAAGCATTAAAAAAATTCTCACAATTTTTCAATCAAGAAAAAAACAAGCAAGCTCGAATTTAATCTTTACAAAAGATTGCATAATTTTTTTTTGTTGTTGTTGTTTAAAGAGAGCAAGAGTGCATCGGTGATGAAATAAGTAGAAAAATAATTTTTTTTTTATTTAGAAAATGTCTAGATTGTTTTATATAAATCTGACTCTCTTTCTCTCTCTCTTTTTTTTTTAAGTTAAAAAATTAAAGAAAAATCGCTTCAAGTAAATTTCGTTAAAAATCATAATTTTATTTTTTTTTTTTTCGAAATTTCAATTACAACATATTTTTACATAATTTTTATCAAAAAAAAAATTCGTTTAATTTTTTATTTTTTTTTTCAAAGAATCGTAATAAAGAGAAAAAACAAGAAAAAAAAATTATTCATTTTTTATGATTGAAATGTGCGAAAACCTACAGACTCGTACGACTGAATATTTTAATTCTATAAATAATCATTATAATAAACAAATACCTGTTCTTAACATGGGTGTTAACAAGACCTCAATGGGCTTAAAAGATCATATTGAGTCAATGATTTCTTTCGAGGAAGTCGAACGTAACACAAATTCAACAAATTCAAGTAATTCACAAAAAACAGACGAAAACAATAACCCGAATAATAAAATAATTAAAAAACCCAAACCGCCATCGTTTAATTTTGGTAAATGTAAAGTGTGTAAAGACAAAGCCACTGGTATTCATTATGGTATACCATCATGTGAAGGATGTAAAGGATTCTTTAAACGAAGTATTGAAAAAAATGAAAAATATGTTTGTTATTTTGGATACAAATGTGTCATAACCCCAAAACAAAGAAAGAGATGTAAGTACTGTAGATGGAGATCATGTTTAGCAGCAGGTATGTCTTTTGAGGGCATCAAAATGGGTCGCATACCGAAAATTGAAAAAGAACGCGCCCAATATTTCAACGATGAACTCTTATACGGTAATTATTTATGTTCTAAATAATTTTTAAGGCATTGTTTAAAAGATTAGATTAAATATTTTTTATCTTTCATAATGAATGATTGATTTATCTTTAAGCAAAAATTTAAAAAAAATATCTTCATTATCTTTTAAGAGCATAAAATTGATGTACTCAAAAACCTAGATCATAATCAATCACTCTAATAATGATTCGATTTTTTTTATTGAACTAATAAAGTAGAAGAACTAAGTATTTTTATAAGTTTTCATGTTAATTTTTGTTAGGATAAAATAAAGTAGGGTTTATTTCATAGTTGAATTTTAATTGAAAAAAGAAGCAGAATTTTTTTTTGTTTTTGCTGACGAATGAAAATTCTTAAATTAGAAAAATATTTAAAAAAAAATTTCCTTTTTTGTTCAAGTTAACCCAGCTGCAAATCCTAATCAAGTTGAAAATGAAAAAGAAACTCGTATATGTATACCAAGTAAAGGACCAGTGACACCAACATCAGCCTTAAACGCATTCAATGCCTTTAAACAATTTAATATAGCACCAAAGCCATCACCAAATTTTAAAATGAATTTTCAATCTGATAACAATACATTTGGTTTATCAATTTTAAGAGACAAATGTTTTCAATTGTACACAGAAGTAATGGAAATGTACGATTGGCAACAAAATCGTGCTATTAATTTAATACAAAAAGGTGTTCGTTTAGAATTATTTCGTTATCATTTGTTAAAAGACGAAGTTTGGAAAGGATATTGTGGTGAAATATTTTCATTTACAAAAAAATTTATAAAATTTGTACAACATGTGCCCGGTTTTAATCAATTTGATTCTAAAGATTTATCTATTATTGTACGTGAACGTTTGTTTACATGCTATGGTTTATTTTTAACTAAACTTGTAATTAATGGTGAATTTTATTTAATGCTCGATGCCAATATACAATCGAGTCGATATTTAATGGAAAAAGTTTATACAAAAGAATTGTCTGATATGATTTTTGATTTACATGAAAGACTTAATTCGTTTAAATTAACTGATAAAGAAACAGCTGTTCTTTTAGCGTGGTTACTTGTATCAGAAGGTGAGTGTTTATTTTCAAATTTAATTAAAGGCTTCTTTATTTTGTGTATGAAATTATGTAATCGTATCCATAGTATTGAAAATTTTTAAACCCAAAGTACATGAATAAAATAAATTAATTTTCTTCATTTTTTTTTCGAATAGACATTGATGACTTGTACAATAAAGAATTAGTTGTTCATTTGAGAATGTACTACAGTCAAGTGTTAACTTACGAATTCAACTCAAACAATCGTAGTCAAGATATATTCGATGCCATCCTTCAAGTATGTTTTATTGTTTTTAATTGAAACTAAAATTAATTTTTTTTTTTTAAAAGACATCAAAAATATTTCATAAAATAAATCGACTATGTTATAGAGCTTGTTACGAAAATGTTCATCTCGACTAGAAAAAAAATAATATAAAAAAATGTGTTCATACCTTCCAGATTATAAATAAATAAAGTGTAAATTTCGAGCCATTATCAAAGACGATTCTGAGAGTAAACGTTGTATGGCAGTGTATGGCCTAATTGTAAAATTTATGAAAACTATTTTTGTAGTTTATTTTTTTTTTTAATGTTCCATATGTATTTATATAAAAATCAACCCGGCACTCGTTCCAAACAGAAAACGACTTTTCTTATTTTTTTTTTTGATGTTGTTTAGTAATTTTTTTTTCATACTTTGAAACATTTATTTTTCTGAAAAAAAAAAAAAATTTTCTCGTAAAAGAAAAATGAGGTAAATTATTTTTTATTTGAAAGTAAAGTGAAGAACTTTATATAGTGACTTAAATCTTTCTTCTTTTTTTTTCTCTCTTATTTTAAAATTAAAAAAAAAATAAAATTTAAATTATAGTAAAGTAATTTTTGATCTTGATTTTTTGTTCACTTCAATCAATGTTTAATCTAAATAAAATTAAATTAGTTTTAATTATTTCAATATGAAAAAAAAATATATATAAAATTTGACCTTACAGCAACTTGATTTGTTCTTTTGGTTAATTTTGTGTACTCGTTGATAGGATGACAAAGCGAAATAATTTTATTATTTCAGACGATTTGCGCTTTATAAAAAATAATATAAATAAAAATACACGATATTATTTTTTAAAAAAAATCAAGCTTGATCATAATGACATGTTAATATTTTTTTAAGATTTTCTATTTTTTTATTTTTCAATCACAAAATTGGAATAAAACCCTTGTAAATAGGTATTTTGATAAAGCAACAAATGACAGTACTTGCAAAGTCTGCAAAAAATGTGCAAATTTAGTGCAAAATGGACTCACATTGCGTAACTAAAAAACAGAATCGAATTACGTAACGCCGGAACGGAATTGAAGCCTAAAGTTCGAAACACATTGTACGGAACATGCTACTTACGGAATTTTTTTTTGCGGAATGCCTTCTAACGTATTCCTTCGTTCGATTATGCAGCATCATAACACGAAATCTAAAAGTTTAGGAAGCTCTTTTTACCAATTGGCCTTAAAATATTCTAAACAGACTCTGCTTTCAAAACTAGAGTGTGATGAATGTCTTTAGCATGTTTTAGTATTTTTCTAATCGTTAAAAAAACCTCCTAAAAATTTGGATTTTGGGTCGTGGTGCTGCATAATCGAACGAGGGAATACGGTAAAATATGGAACCCGGAACGTGCTAAAATTCGGAACAAAAATTACGGAAATCGAAATCAGACAAACTTTTTTCTAATTTTCTCATTAATAAAGACTGTATTCCTATTTGAACACCGGAACCGCACATTCCCATACCAAAACTTAAAATTAATGGATCTGTAGATTTGTTGTAGGTTTAGTAGATTTCAACAAGATTAAAATTCTGATCTTAAATAAGGAATAGGCACTGTTATCTAAATGACCAAAAAAGACTTTCAAGATTTGTCAAGATAGGCTAAGGTGTTCCTCATAAGATTGATACAAATGAAGAAAAATTAAGTTTTCAATTTATTTAAGCCCCCTAATCGGCATTATAAATTCACTTTGAATCATATTTTTGATATTTTTTATTAAAATTTAAAAAGTGTGCAAAAAAATTCTCTCGATTTTTAATTTTTTTAAATTAATTTTAAGTCCAGTAATAAAACAGTAATTGTGTCTCAGTAACCGAAATTTTGGTATCATAGGATTATAAAGTCACGCTTATTCATTACAAAATCCCTTCGTGTAAGCAAAATATTGAATGACTTATATGATATCCTATTCCTTTTAAGAAACAAAGTGTGACTTAGAAGGGCAACTTGAGAAACATGTCTCTGAGTGACCAAAAAAGTCTACCCGGGAATAAACTCAAGCGTTCATTAATAAAAGCTAAGACAACACAAAGTGTGACGAAACGCGACTAATCCAAAAAATTTATTCGATGCAAAAAATTCGATTTCTGACTAAAAATAATGTTAAGAAAACAACCTCTTTTTTAACAGCTAAAGCTTAATCTGACCATAAACCATTTCTGGGGATAAAAATTTAAATTTTCTAAAGTAAAGTTACAAAAATTTTACTTAGGTCATCAAAACTTTACCCTTTTTCGTTTATATTTTATAATTCGAATTGGCGTAAGGTCAGTTATCAGCTTGATATCTTTTAGCGCATAGCATTTTTTCTTAAATAAGCTTTCATACTAGACCACACAATCTCTATCGAGTTGAGTCTGAATAGTTAGCAAAAATGAATGAATTTTAGTACAGGGTTTATAGGTAATTAGTAATAACTAATTTCAAAGATGGTATTACTTGAGAGAGGTAGTCTTTGGTACATGTAAAAACTTTAAAAATTGGATTTAGTTACATCTAGCATTGAATTCGTGAATAACCACCATTGTACTTGCTACACAAATGTTTTGGTCTTGACCTCACTCATTTTTGGTTTCAAAAGCATCATTTAAGAACAAGTTTTTTCTAAAAAATACTCCACTTCCACCGAATTAATGGCGTACCCGTACCCATACCCATACCGTACTTGAAGCGTATCCGTAACCGTACCGTCCCACCGTATCGTTATTTTGAAATTTTAACTAAAAAAAAAAGACCTAAGTTTTTTTTTTAATTTTTTTTTGGAATGGTACGGTATGGTACGGGTTCAGTATGAGCACGGGTACGGGTACGATATAAGTACGGTACGGTATGGGTACGGGTACGTAAAGCATTTAATTCGGTGGAAGTGCAGTACATATTGAGCGATTTACATGTAGAAGTGGAAATTTAGAGAAAAATGCAACTTTTTTTATAAGGTAAAAAAAGCCATTTTATCAATACACAGGTAAAAATAAAGTTGGGCAAATACACTGAAATTCGCATACATTTTTACATGCAAGGAAAAAGATTATAAAAAAGTTGGCGAGTTTGAAAATTTTTTTCTCCTGTGTAAAAGATTTTGCAAAATTTATTCTTTTAATGAGATTTAAATTTTAAAATTCGACCTATTAAATATTCTATTTCCATTTTCACTCAATATGAGGCTCATGTAAATGAACAAGCTAATGTTGGTACGTGGGTGGTTTATTATCAGTTAAGTGAGTTACATGCTTATAATAATCCGGAATTAAAAAAGAAGATTGTTTGGAATTTCATGTTAATTTTCTATATCGAAAATTACTAATTTACGGGTTAAATAAGCAATTTTAGTAATTTTGGCGTTAAAAAAAATAATTCAAGATTTAAGAATTCTTTCATTTAAAAATATCCAGTTCTTTATTTAATTTGCAAAAATAAAATTTAATTAAAACTCAACTCCTTTTTTGTTTACATTAAAATCATAACTTTTTTAAAAATAATTTCACGTTGCAATATCACGCCCATAAATTATATAATAATAAATTATTTTAGTTTTCTCGAATGTTTTTTTATTATAGAAGAAAAAATTTTTTATTGGGTTGAAAAGCTTTTGTAATTTCGTTATACTTTTTATTTACACTTCGTTTGTTAAGTTGTCATGTTATATAACTAGTTTTTAAATAAATCAAATTCGTTTTTTTCAATTTAAGTTAGAGGATTTTTGCCAAAAATTGGCTTGTTTTTTTTTTACAGACGTAAAGCTTGTTTTGCTGTAAGAAAAATTATAAATTTAGAGTTTTTATTGCAACTCGTTGGTTTAATGTAAATTCTAAAAAGTAAATTATATAACGAACTAAGCGTTGTTCAATTTTGATATCATTTTAAAGAAAAATACTTAAGATAACCTATTATATAATTTTTGGTGACGTAGTATTAGCCTAAATATTAACATAATTTTTTTTATCATAATTTCTTTCGTTAGGCAAAATCGATTCATAAATGTTGTTTAAAATGTAAACGCATTACAAGAAAAAATCATTCCTGAAAAGTTATGTAAAACTAGAATAAAAGGAAGATGAAAAAATTTTAATAGTTCTAAACAAGATTAATAAGAAGAATCTGGATTTTTTTTTAAATAGGATAATGTTTGAATTCTTTATTCTTTCGAAGAAAGTGTTAACTCGTGTACACTTTTTATTAAAAAAAAAAAAACCAGTTCAGCTTATGATTCTGAAATGATAAGTTTTGTTGAAAAAAATTTTTTCTTTTTTTTTTTTAGTTGTTGTTATTTCGAAATATTTCGTAGTTTTGCTATTTAAAATAAAATTTTTTATTTTTTTTTTTCGAAGTTTATTTCATTTTTTTTAAAGAATAAAATTAGCTTATTTTTATGTTTTAATTTTTGAAAACCTGGCTACATTACACGCCTTCGAATTTTCGATTTTAAATTATTATAATTTCTCGGTTTTAGTGTTTCAATTATGTTTGCTCTCTTTTCTCTCTCTCTCTCTTGTTTTACTAAATACGTTCTTGTTATGTAAAATTAAAAAAAAAAATTGCTTTATCATTCCTGGTATGACAATGTTTATATTCTTAAAAATTTTTCAGATCGCTCAAGGTTCTACTTTTTTCTTTAGATATTTCTCGTATGAAATTTTTACAAATTTAAAATTTTTTTTAAACAATGTTTGACTTAAAACGTAACGAAAATAACGATTTCTTCAAGCTTAACGAGCTCATACCGAGTGCGATTAATCATGAAAATCACAGTTCACGTTCAAACTCAAACTCTCCGAAAAATCTTAACGAACACACAGATCACGAAGACTTGCACTTGAAACAAAAACAAAAATCCCAATTTAACTTTGGTAAATGTAAGGTCTGTAAAGACAAAGCCACTGGTATTCATTATGGTATACCATCATGTGAAGGATGTAAAGGATTCTTTAAACGAAGTATTGAAAAAAATGAAAAATATGTTTGTTATTTTGGATACAAATGTGTCATAACCCCAAAACAAAGAAAGAGATGTAAGTACTGTAGATGGAGATCATGTTTAGCAGCAGGTATGTCTTTTGAGGGCATCAAAATGGGTCGCATACCGAAAATTGAAAAAGAACGAGCTAAATATTTGAACGATGACGCATCAAATGGTAATTTAAAATTTTCACAAAAATTTTTTTTTGAGTCTTAAACATTTTTTTTAGATGAACCCGAAGAAGACAAGCAGCTCGAAAGAAGCAATCATGATTTTAGAGTCGAACAAATTCGATTATCCCTCAAAAGTTTACTCAACCTTAACCCTTCTTTAGACCTGTTTAAATCTCTTAATCCTTACAGTCTTTTACCGAAGACAAGCTTTTCCGAATTGTGTATTAGCGGTTCGACTGAAAATAATATTTTTGTGTTAACATTAATGAAAGATCGGTGTTATCAATTGTATCGAGATTTCACCCAACCATACCAATTACAGTACGAACGAGCTCTTAAATTAATAGAAAAAAATTTCGATTGTAATATTTTTAGTTACAATCAATCATTAGAAGATGTTTGGAAGAGTTTTTGTTTAGTTACATCGGATTTTACCCGCCGCATGGTCAAAACAATTAAAGAAGTACCCGGTTTTGATCGTTTCGATTCAAAAGATGTATGTATTATAGTTAATGAACGTTTATTCGTATGCTATGGTCTATGTGTATCAAAGTTATTTATTAACAATGAATTTTATAATATGTTAGATGTGACTACCCAATTAAGTCGTTATTGGATGGAAAGGTTGTTTGGTAAAAAATCGTCTGATAAAATATTTGATTATCATGCAAAATTAAATGCATTTCGTTTATCAGATGGTGAATTATCAATATTAATTCCATGGTTACTATGCTCAATCGATTTGGATGTATCAAATAAAGAATTACTCAAAGAAATACACACGTATTATACACAAGTATTGTACTATGAGTTTAATCTTAATCAACGTAGTCCAGAATTTTTTACCCAGTTATCAAAACATTTAGAAATATCAACAGAAATAAATCGACTTGTCAAAATGGCAAGTTATGAAGAAATTTCTAAAACATAACCACAGAAACATATAGAGTGTATATTTGTTATGTCATTTTTTTTTGTTTTTTTTTTTTGTAATAAGAGCTTATTTTAAAAATTTGTAAATTTTTTGTTAAAATTTTAAAGAGAGTAATTTTTTTGTTCTTATTTAATGTTATCCATTGAGACCTGAAAATAAAATTCTTTTTTTTATCGAGAATTTCAAAAGTTCTTTTTATTCATTATTTCTAAGGCAAGCTATTGACTCACATTTTATGATTGAATTATTTTATCATAATTTTGAGTATTATAATTATGCAATTAAGTGTCTGCCTTATTTAAATTCACGTTTTCAATAAGCAATCTGTTTGAAATTTATCATGCATGTTTTCTTTCTATAAAAAAGATCGATTTTTTTTGTGCACGACTAAGATCAATGCGTTAATATAATCAGATACTAAAAGACTTTAAATCAAACGTGAATTAACGATTTCAGAAACCATTCAAATCGAATCCTGCTTTCGTATCTAGTCCGTTTTGGTTTTTTTGTAAGGTTATGAACAAAATAATTTTAGAAATTAGTTAATATTACTTAGTGTCAAGCAAGAATGTGCAATAAGTACTTAAATCAAAGTAAAAATGAGTATTTTTAAATAAATACTCAATTATTGCTGACTTGCTAGAATCTGATAGAATCATGAAAAGAAGTGTGTTTGTTCGTAGTCTTTTATTCTAACTTTGTCATAAAGTACAACATTTCTAACATATTCTAATACATCAAAATAATTATAACTATAATACAAATTCTTATTCATCATCAAGTCACCATTTAGAGTTTATTTTAAAGTATAAATTATAAATATGGCTCAAGAAGTGATAGACTTAAAGCCATGAATTTAACAACACTTGAAACAACAAGACTAAGAGGTGATTTAATACAAATGTTTAAGATTGTAAAAGGTTACGTCAAGATAAAATGGTTCAAACCCTTGTTATCTAAAAATGGAGAAAGCAATTGTTTCCGTCAAGCTTCAAGAAGTCATGAATACGTTATGGAGAGACAACTGGTCAAAAATTGCGATCAAAGATATAACTTTTTTACAAATAGAATATCAAGCGTTTGGAATAGATTGACCAAACAAATTGTGAACTCAACTACTGTTAATGAATTTAAAAACAAAATTGACTTAATAGATTTAAACAAGCTATCACAGTGAGGGTATAACCTCATTTTAGCTTCATAGCTTTTCCTTTATTATTGTTATTATAAGAAGTGAAGTGTTAGCAACAGTTTTACTGTATTCCTACACAGTCTATTCAGCCGCTAACAGTATTAAACAGTAGAACAGTAAAATTAAAAGTACCTAAGCACTTATAAGTTAGCTATGGTGCTTTTTGACCCTTTAGCGAAAATAGTTTTTCACGATCTGGAGCGGTGAAAATTTATTTTGGTAGTTACTTTAATTAGGCCTCTTGCAGTTTTATCGCAATGCATACAAGTGACGGTAAAATTTTACCAGGGTCTTTCAGTAACTGATTTATCGTAGTTGAAAGAATCTGTGGATGTTTCTTATGTTTCACAGATTGAGAATTTTTTGTAAACCGCGACCAATCATTCTTCTTTTAGTTTTTCTTTTAGATCACAGACTAAATCGATCTGAAAACATGAGAATGTAAATCAAATAAAAAAAAGCTCTTTGATCTTTTGTGAACGTAAATTCGGAGAGTTTATTGTCTAATTTCAAAGTGGTTTTTTCAAATATAAAAATATTTATAAACATTGCACATTTCTGATATCAAGTCAATTTTTTTTATAAGTTTAGAAATTTTTTAGGTATTTCAGCCGTAAATATGCAACTAAACTGTAAAATTACTTGAATATGAGTTAAAATTAATTCACTCTTAACGAAGAATTAACGCTATTTGCGTTTGGCCCTAAAAGAGCCGTAGCAGGCGTTTCTTTGAACCATTTCAAAAACTTCTTTATCAAAAATTGATTTAAAAGCATTGACTGACTTTGTATTCACTGCACTCGACGATAGTCTATTCCATACTTCAACTACTCTGTTTGGCGATACAATCCTCTACGATTTATTTCTCTCACCAATTTTTTATAATTTGATCTTCTTAGATTGAGAGACAGACTCCTTAAATTCAATTTCTTCGAGATTGTCGACAATTTTGGACATTTGGATCAGATCACCTCTTAAACGTCTTTCTTCAAGACTCAATAATTTCAAAATACTGAGGCTTTCTCCATATGGTTTTGCTTCAATCGACTTCAGCAATTTTGTTGCTTTTCGTTGAACCCTTTCGAGAACACTTATGTCTGTTTTTAATTTTGGGCACCAAGTACTTACCGCATACTCCAGGTGAGGTCTAACCAGAGCCGTATACAGCGGAATAATTGTATCTCGTTCAAGGTATGAAAACGAATTCTTAATTTGACCCAGAACACTGTTCGCAGCATTGTTTGTTCCACTTAAGATCATTCGACATGAATACCCCAAGGTCTTTTTCCTGACTCGTTTCATTAAAGTCTATACAAACGGTCTACATCCATCATGCCATATTCATGCTTAGGTCGGTTTCCACCAAAATACATTGTCTTACATTTTGTTAAGTTCAGCTTCATCGACCATGTTTTAATACATTCCGTCAGTATACGCAAATCATTCATCTTTCAACCTTTCTGAATCTCTATTTATAATTCGAATTTTTTTCAAGTCATCAGCGTACGATAGGCAGGGACTTTGAAGTATTTCCAAAAGATCATTTATATAAATTACAAAGAGAATTGGACCGAGAACCGATCCTTGTGGAACTTTGGTTTAAAAATTTTTTCAAGAACCTGACCCAGAATATTCGAGTTGTAAACATCTTTTGAACCTTTGTCAACAGTCAAACTATCAAGGATAACCAAACTTATATAAACGTTCTAGTCAACATTCGGGCATTAAGCGTGACCAAAAGGACAATACCGAGAGTCTAAGTGAACTTCCTAAAAGCAAATCTAAAAAATCAAAAGGCAGTTTCACAAATAGTACTACTAGTTTTAGTTACAATGAATGTCGATTAGTGGAAGAAGCTGAGTTATGTCAATATGAACTAAAAAATAATATTTCTAATTCTGTAATAAATTTTCGTGTTTCAGTTTTATTATCTTGTTTCCATATGTATGTGCTCAGAAGAAGTGTTTTTAAAAAAAACGATTATGCTGATTAGTTTTTCTATTGGGCTGAAACAAAATACCCATTTCTTATACCTTATAATACTTTAAATTGACACAATTATAGTATCTAAAAACCTAACACCTAATTAAAACTGACAAAAGCAAAAACCTTGTAAATTTCCCATCTTGTCCACCTTAAAGTAGCATGCATAAAAACAAGCTTCACATGAGTCAAAATTAAAATTAAAATAAAAAGTTCTAAATAATGTATTTTGAGATCAGTCTTAGTGACTCGATGATTTCGTGGTTACTTGAGTCTGAGTCAGAGTCGCTTGGTTTCTTGTGACTCGATTTGAGTCCGAGTAAGGCAGTTTTTAATTAATGACTGCCTGACTCGGACTCAAATCTGACTTAAGTCATTTGACTTAAGGGTAAAAAATTTCATATGTTCCAGTTCTAAAACAATTAAAATTTTTGGAAAAAAGGAATTTTTCTAATTTTGAGATTCTTTTCAATTCAGTCTCACTTGAGTTTTTTTAGCTTCACTTGGAATTATGTTCGCAGCAATCATAAAGAAACGCAAAATTAGAAAAATTCCTTTTTTCCAAAGATTTTAATTTTTTTAGAATTGGATCATATGAAATTTTTAACCATGCTAAATCGAGCTACTCTCAAATAAAAATCTCAAACCAGGCATACATTTTTCATTTCATTACTTAAAGTTAGCTTCTAATTTTACGTTTCTAGTATGGTGAGGTCTTTTGCTTACATTCTTACCCAAAGGTAATCCTTGACAATATGAATACTGTAAGGTCGAGATAATTGAAAAATCGTTTCCTTCAATCGGGAGTGAGTTAAATAAACCCAAATCATGTTTTGAAGATACATTTGACCTACAGAATAAAAAATAATCCAACCAAAGACGGATCTGGATTAGGTAGCCGCTTAAGTCAACTCTAAAATTAAGCATGATCTGTATAGAAAAAAGTTTCCAACCCATCTCATGCCACATCAAATTAAAGGAAATCTTCTATTTGAAAAGCTGGATTAATCTTTTTAGCGAGAAAAAAGTTATTCGAAGAAATATTCTGTCGAAAAGTACAGTGTCAGTCTGAACTTTTTAACCTTAGAGTCGGAGTCTGAGCCCGAGACGGAGTCTAAGTTATGGGCCTTTAGTCGAAGAAAAGAGGCTCTGTGATAGATTCACGGTCGCGTAATCTACGACTCAGGCTTAAACTCCGACTCTGACTCCAAAGTTAAAAAGTTCGGTCTGACACTGTAGTGATAAAGGAACCGAGCCACTGCCTAGATTCTATCAAAGCTCTCTCGTTTGGTTCTAAGGGTAAGAATTCGGTCTTTTCAAGCGTAATCTTGATTTATCATCTTGTAAAAACAAAAAAAATTCTTATTTGGATTTCTAACATCACTTTACCGTCAGATTTCTACCTTTGAAATGATTCAACTAGATACTTGGTTTAAAGACAGCAACTATTCAGAGGAATTTTCCGAAAAACCATTTTCTTGCTTTAGAGGGTTGTCCAATCTTTTAATTAGAAGATTTCCTTTGATTTAATGTGGCATGAGCTGGGTTGGAACCTTTTATTTGACTGAATTTACTTCTTTTTAAGAGTAAACTGAAGTAGCTGACTAATACAGTGTCGCATTTGAATAAAATTTTTATTGGTTTGGAAACTCGGGTGCAGCGTCAGTACCTGAATCGGGCTTAGATACTCCGTTCTAAAAGTGAGAAACATTTAACCAAGTTTACTGAATCTTAAAACTCTCATTCTCGCCTCAAAGCTTACCTTTGGGTGTCTTCTCGGTTCCGAAGAGAGTTTTGACTCTGACTCAGACTCAAGTCACCACGAAATCATCGAGTCACTAAGACTGCTCCCAAAGTAGTACGAACAATAAAAATTTGATTTAAAATTATCAAAATATTTTTTATTAAAAAATTTCAAGAAAATAAAAAAATTTAAAACACAATTAAAAACAATTTATCAACAAAATCTTCCGGGATTAAATCTTTGATTAGAAAATAAAAAAATACAATTAATTTTTTTGTCTATGTACAGAACCGAGGCCGTTTAAATGTCTAGTCTTGTCAATGCACCCCTTCGTTTACTCTTATTATACTCACTTGCGTACATATTACTTTTATTACCTCGATTGAGTATTAAATTTTTAACAGCATTACGATATGGTGGTGACGACAAACCATAAAATATAAAATTAAAGGAATGATTCGCATAGGCCAATAAATAAACAATACTAAACACAAACTTATTTTCAATTACTTTTTCTTTGCCTTTTATGAGTATTAAAACAATTGCCAATGGACTTACTAAACATATAAATAAGGCGTTTATACTTATTAAAGTATATGTTAAATGTATTGTTTTATTTAAACGATGATTTTGTTTGCGACTTTGTCCACATGTATGAAATTGTTTTCTTAATAGTATGCTTACACTACTTGACTTACGAACGTCGTTGACCACTTCTGTTTCGGTAATACTATTCTTGTGCAAAAAAGCCACTGAATTTCTTTGCAATTTATTTCCTAGACGTTTATTCGACATGAATATAACTCTTAGTATAAATATAGTGCTCAATAACATTATTATAAACGGTAATATGGCGTAAAAAACTAAGTCCATCCATTGAAAGTATGGATTCATAAAATTATCGTATATTGTCCCGGCTTGTGAAGCACAATAATATGTTGTTTTGTTGGTTTCACTTGAATTTGTGCCAAAAGAGACAGGCTCTTCGTAGCCTAAAAACAAAAGACTGTGTATGTTTATAAAAATTGTGAGTAAACACATTATGAGTATGATTTTATGTGCCATTTTTTGAGTGCAATAGTATTTTGAAAATGTTAGAAAATTAGTTGCTATGGCTCGGTCAACACTCACCGATGCAAGTATAAAACTAGATAAATGTGTAAATGAATAAGTAAAAAATGTGTGTAAACGACACGATACAATTGATTTATTTCGTATGATGAGTTTAAAATAATCAATAAGTATAATATCACCCAAACCGAATAGCAAAACAAATATGTCTATATAGCACAAGAATCCAAGATAAATAAAAGTTGAATTTTTTTTCATTGATTTTTGATTAAATACTAAAATTGATAGTGAATTTCCAAAAACGCCAACAACAAGTAAAAGTACAGTCAAAAAACTTGGAAATCTTGGATCAAAATAGTCTTCGTATGATTCAGAATTTTGACCAAGATTAACTTCTAGTGGTTCCGTTGTAGTACTTGTTACCATTATTGTTTATATATGTATTTTTTATTTTAAATTTATTATAACAATTTCAACGATTTGTAATTGTTTTGTTGTTTCTAATTTATTTCATTTTAATCGTGAACAAGTTACCATATGAAAATTTTATTGATTTCCTAATTATTTTTAGAAAAATCTAAAAAAAAAAAATAAAAATAAAATAAGAAAGTTTAGTTGTAATTAATTTTGGTTATTGTTGGGATTCATAGACTAAATCGTCATCGTGTTTGTTTAAAATAACGATTTCAATCAAGAATTTTTTAGATTTTCTTTTAATTATTAATTACGATTAAATTATTTAATTAATGATTTCAATAAATTTTATTGTTGTTGTTGACTAATTTACTCATTCAAAAAAAAAAAAAAACAAACTTTAAAGATATTACTTTGAATCTAACTCTACAGCGATCTGCTGATTCACAGACGCGGATGGTCTCTAGTGATCTCGAATCTCTTCTGAGATCAGAATCGTTTTTATCAAAATGTGCACGATATTAGTCGTATGACATCGTAATCTCGTGGATCGTAACATGCTTTTAATGTCACAAAAGTATGAATTTTTTGGAAGGTGAACAAAAATTTGGGTTAGATAAACCAATGCTCGGAAAATATGTTATTGTTTTTAGTGACCAAATTTCCTGATCGATATTTTGAAGATTCTATTTTTAACTTTTTTTGGGCGTGATTCTGTTGAAAGAAATTTGTAAAAAAAATGGGCATATCTCCGAGTTTAACAAGGGGGAGGTCTCTGGGATCAAAATATACAATAGCCCCGTAGCATGGACATGGGCCCAGGGACCAAAAGCACCGTAAGTTGATTTTTTTTGCATGTTAAGGAAATTCAAAACTTAAGTGCTATCTGAATTTGTAATTTTTGACATCAGAGCCGTAATCTACGGTCTCAGAAACCCCAAAAAATAAATTTTTAATGGGATTAAAAAGTCAAAAATTTTACCCCTACTCCTCCGCCTTTTGCAGCCTAATGTTAAGGTGCTTAATTTTAACATTTTAGAATTCATGATTGGATAAAGATATTTTTGATCTTGAGGTACGATCTGAAGGCTAAAAAGCTCCCATTGACGCACGTACCCAAATCGGCCGAATGAAAAATTTCAAGGAAGTCACCCTCGGATGAAAACGGTAAAAAAAGGCAATTTTTGATTCCACTTTTTTTTCTAGTTTAACGTAAAAAATTAAACGTAATTTTTAGAAAAAAATCATTTTGAAAAATACTGATAAGTATACCCTTAGAAATTTCAGCTTCCTTGACACATAGTTTTAATGTGGTGAAACTTTTCTTAGAGACTAAGGTTTATGACTTGGTAAACCTTAACTACAAAAACTAGCATCAATATTAATTTTATAGTTTGGGCTAGTTTAAAAACGTTAATGAAAAATCATTTTCTTAAGATAAGTCGTCTAAGAATCAATCCATGACTCAATTTTTTTGATTAAGAAGACTTTGAGTGCAACATTTCTAGTTATAATTTTAACACTAGTTAAAACTAATTTCCAATTCGGAAATGTGTTTAGAAAGCATAAAAAAAATTGATTAGATCCAATGCGTTAAGTATGTAATACCGCCCTAAATCTTTCACTCGAATGAAAATTTTGTTTTTATTGAAAGTGACTAGTCTTTTTACTGATGAATTTTTTACCAATCAAAGGACTAAGTTTCGGCTTTTGATAAGAATAGGTCGGTCAAATCAACCAAATCTTTAACTCATCATAAAATAGACCAAAAAAACGTGAGAGAGGTCACAATGAGACAAGATTGAAATTTTTTTAATTTGAAAACATTCAACGTTTATAGTGCCCCAGATCATAAAGTTTAGTCGGTCAGGGATCAAAATAAACACCCAAAATTACTATTTTAGGGTTTTTAGAAGCGAAAAAAAAGAATTTTTCACTAAAAAAACTATAGGTCCAAGTCGAGTATATGTACCAGACCCTCATCGATTTTTAAGGGTTATGAGCTACAAGTCCTGAAAAAAAAGTCAACATGCCTTTTTTTTTGCTTTAAGCGTTAAGAGTACATTAAATTTGATTAGTAAACTTGTTTTTGAAAATAAAAAAAAAATTTCAACTTATTTTGCTACAGCTCATTTTATTTTTTTAAAAAAAAAATATCATTTTTCCAGAAAAAATGTAACAACTCCCGAAAAAAACATCCAACAAAGCCAATTTTATTTTTAAAATGTTCCTCGTCCCTTCCTCTATAACACATAGTAGGCTCTTGGCGAGTGTCCTATATATACATATCGTGCGATCGTACTAAAGAACATATACTATGATATGTTTTGTGTTTTTTTCCATTTTATGTAAAAGGACATAGAAGGGCTGATATCGACTTTTAAAATAAAAGTCATATCACCATGTTATATATACCAATCGAGAGCTAAGACGATTCTTAATAAAACTGTGTCGGTAAAACTATCCTAGAATTTTTAGTTTTTTATATATTGTGTCTTGACTGAGGCCACCCAAAAAGGTACATTTTTACTTTAATTGGTTTATCTAATGAACCGATTTTTACATCATACCCCAAAAATATATCATACGTTCAGAATTGTCTCCTCTACAACATGAAAAAAAAATTGGACGTCAAACTTTGACGGTTGTCTAGAAAATAGAGTTAAAAAAAAAACATCGAAATTTCAGTTTTGCTGATTTAAAAATATGAAGCGGGTCGATTTGAGAGATGAGACCAATTTTTTCTTTTTTTTCAACAAGAAATTTAAAACATATCAAAAATTTAGCTTGTACCCGTTATTCGATATGAAACTAGAAAGAAAAAACACAAAAAAATCTTTTTCTATTGATTTTCTATTTTGACATTTATTTTGATAATATTTTAAATAAATGGTTATAATACTAATCGATACTAATCATTCTATTCATCATCAGTAATGTTTTTCGGTTCTTCTGTTAATCGATCAGCCGCATCAAAGCAATATCCAAACAAACAATCACTTTCCGTTGGTTTTAGTTCTTCCGGATTATCACGTGCAAACCCTAAAAACCATAAAACACTTGCAACGTGTGAACAAGAACCCACAACCCTCGCGCCGTTTTTACAGGTGCAATACCAACCTTTAATAGGGTCCATTTCGTTTTTATCACATTCATAACGAATGAATACATTGTAAACCGAACTGCTTGAATGTCTTGACTTAATTTTAACCCTCAAAATATTTGGCTTTTCTACGAAATGTTCACAGACATAATCTCCATCATCATCTATATTTTGTTTTGAATAACTTTTTGCATTTTCTAGTTGATAGACGCCTATAGTTAGATGCTTCAAATAATCATAACTTAAACTTGGAAAGTCTAGTTAGAATGGATCGACTAGATTATTTTTTTGGGTTCTTTTCGAAAAGCTTTCAGCTATTTTTTGAATCTCATTACTTTTTTCAGCTAACTCAAGCATTAAACTAGCGATTTCATCGTCATCGTCGCTTGACTTTGCTCTTGGACGTCGAAAGGCGTTTTTCATTGCGCAGACTGTTCTAAAATCGTCTCGAATATGCCTAATGCTTTTGTTAGGGACAATGTTTTTGAAATACTGCCATGTTTTAATGACCCCATTTACTGACTCAATTACCCATCTTGTTTTTGTGACTAGTCTTGACTTATTTGCTTCTTGGGTTTTATGTTGCTTTCGCTTATTTAGAAAAGTAGGTATTTGAACATCAATACCCAGGCTTTTCAAGAACTCAACACCAGCATCATCATTTTAACTAAATGCCGGCCTTTAAATTAAATATTTTTTTCTTATTTCAAAGAACTATAGGTAGTTAAAAACAAAAAATAAATTACCTTTATTAATTGAAAAAGTTTTCTTTTGGAATTCATAGTTTGACGACTTTTCAATGTAGTCGTAAGTTCCGTCCCAAATAACAGCTAAAGATTCTTCATTAAGGCCGTACCATTTTTTTAGACAAGGTTGTGGAATGATTAATGCTTAAATCACCACGGGTATTAACACCGACTCCCAAGTTTTTCGAAACAAAATTTTCTTTGAATAAGTCTCGAATGGCCAAAAAACATTTTTTGATTGCTCAATACTTGTTAGATCGTTAACTTTCTTAATAGAGTAACCTAATCTCAATCGGGCAAGATAAAGAATCAGTGCGTCGCTTAAGCTCGCTCACCCTCTGGAGCCCAGCTCGAATTAGATGCTTTGTTCCCAATTTTACGGTGGTAAATCCATGACTCATCCGCTGTAACTATATCACATAAACGCCATCTTTGGGTCTCTAAAAGTTCTAAATTTTTGCGACAAATCTCAACCCTTTTTTTTTGTTGATTCTGGTTGGTTATGCAAAATTTTTTTTTTTTAAATTTTTTTAAATGAATTATTGATGAAAACGTCAAAACTTTTGGATACCCCTAAGTATTTTTTTCAGTTGAAAAAAGTAAATTATTCAAAAAAAGTTTTTTTTTGTGTTTTTTCTTTCTAGTTTCATATCGAATAACGGGTACAAGCTAAATTTTTGATATGTTTTAAATTTCTTGTTGAAAAAAAAGAAAAAATTGGTCTCATCTCTCAAATCGACCCGCTTCATATTTTTAAATCAGCAAAACTGAAATTTCGATGTTTTTTTTTTAACTCTATTTTCTAGACAACCGTCAAAGTTTGACGTCCAATTTTTTTTTCATGTTGTAGAGGAGACAATTCTGAACGTATGATATATTTTTGGGGTATGATGTAAAAATCGGTTCATTAGATAAACCAATTAAAGTAAAAATGTACCTTTTTGGGTGGCCTCAGTCAAGACACAATATATAAAAAACTAAAAATTCTAGGATAGTTTTACCGACACAGTTTTATTAAGAATCGTCTTAGCTCTCGATTGGTATATATAACATGGTGATATGACTTTTATTTTAAAAGTCGATATCAGCCCTTCTATGTCCTTTGAGCATTTTTTTCGAATTCTCCGAGCCAGAAAACCCTATTACTGATATCTTGAGAGTCTGAAATGTTTCCTTTGAATAAATTTATTTTTTGGTAACTTGTTGCCTTTTTGCACTGAAATTCCTTACAGGCCAAACAGGTCAATAATTCATCATGCTTACATCAATTTCTAGGTCTTCTGATCCGTAGATTTCGATAAAATTTTTAAAATTTTATAAAAACCGACAAAAAAGCTTAAAACATGACATGAGCCAAAAGTATATGTTCTTGGGTGGGGTCGTAGAAAAGGTATAAATAGGACCCTCGTCAAGAGCCTACCAACTTTTGTAGAGGACATTCAGATCTACAACTTTTAATATTTTTTAGGGATTTAGAAATATTTCTTCAAGAGTTGTTACAAAAAAACTCTAAAAATACACCATTTTTCCATCTTTTCTTGTTGATTCTTATAACTACAGTCGAGTCGCGATAATCCGTATACAGTTTAATACGAATAATTTGAAAATTAACATAAAATTTTGAAATTCAAAAAATTTTAAATCGACCATTAGTCAGCTCGACTTTTCACGTAATTCTCGCAACTAAACGATAAAATTGTGTTACGATTTTTGAAATCCAAGAATTTCACGGAGTCATTAACATATTTTTCAAGTCTTAAATCAGTAGCAATGATAAACAAATCCACACAAGTAAACCCTGATGATTATGTCCAACTCCTCGAGTATAAATTACAACAAGATATTATTGCACACAAAAAAGTTTTAAAATGGGCAAATACAGTACAGCGACGAATCGAAAAGACTCGAAAACAACTCGATAATTATGTACGATACAGACCTATCCAAAGTGAAGACAGAATACAAGTTGATATAAATAAACAATCAGTTGTGTCGAACACATCCCAACCAAATAATGATAAAAATAAAATGAGCGCTAACCACCCAATGAAGACGATACTAAAATTTCAAAACGATTTCAAGTATGAGACAATTAGACCAACACGAGATGAAAAAAATCCGATTTCAATCGATGAGCAGTTTCCGAATTTAGACAGCGACGGGTCAATCAAAAACAAAAGGGATGTACTAATACAAGGAAATCTATTTGAAAGAGACGAGATCCGAATCGGTACTGATAACACGAGTTTCATTGAATTTGTCAAAGAAATTATGAACAAAGAATTATTAAACGAAATGATAAGACTCAATGAGTTAAACCAGAAGGTGAATGAACGTTTAATGAGAAACGACTCAACAAATGCTGAATTTTACTTGAAGATGTCTAAAGTGGATATGGCATTTGGAAACTTGAACTCTAGAGTTTTAGAAATGGAAAACAAGACAGTTGGCATTGATGTAAAAGTTGCAAACTTGAACTCAAGAATTTTAGAAGTGGGAAACAAGGCAGCTGGCATAGATACAAAACTTTGTGAACTATCTACAAATTTTGAACAAAACCATCAAGAAGCTTTAAAGAATCAAGATGAAAATTTTGAAACTCTCAAGACTTTGTTGATTTCTGTGAGCCTAAACGGATCCAACCCAAAATTAAAAGTATCAAATAACGACCAACCCATCTTGAAGTCAACTTGAACTTAAGCAAACTTCAACGATCGAATGAACATATTTTGTAGATTAAATTTTAAGCACTAAAAACTTTTTCGAATTTAAATTTAATATTATTACGAATTTAAATAATAATAAAAGTACGCTTTATTTATGGGCGTACTTAATATGTGGCCCAACTGGTGGCCTCTGCTCAAGAATAAATAAATAAATAAATAAATAAATTTGACATCCGAACAGAAATACCCGGGCTCGGAGCCCTTTCCGATACTATTACATGTATTTGATTATCCGTAGATTTTAATCCGTACAACAATTTTCTAGGGCTTTTTGTATACGGATTATCGCGAGTCGACTGTATTATACTTTTTTTGCAATAATAATAATTAAAGCATGTTCAGAATTTTGTCAGCTTTCAGGAGACATTTCCCCAAACAAACCCCTCTAAAGGCTACTTTAAAATGACCCTTCACTGGTCATAATACCTTCTTTCATTTACTTTTCAAAATTGGACAATTCTGAGGTTTTCATATACGCTGATTACGAATATAATATCAGTTTTGCGAAATTTCCTAGACCTAAGATTTTAATAATTTTCTAACAGAAATATTGTCTTTAAAATATTAAACGGTAAATGAAAAAATTTCTTCAGATTTGAAATCAGCATATCTGATTACCTATAGTTAAGCATTTTTTTTGTTTAAATTTTCCTTTTTCTTTGGACTAGACTTTATGATCTGGGGCACTATACCGAATCACAAAATTTAAAGACACCCTTTAATAACGTATTAGGAAATATTTTTGATTCCAATTTTATTGATTGCGAATAACTAGATTTAGCTCAACAACTTGACATACTTGATTGATCCAATTAGATTTATTGAAAAATTTTCTAACAGTTATACAGATACTGAAAAATCAGGTAAGCAAAAAAAAAAATTTAAGCTAATTAAATTTTTTTTTATTTTATTATATAACTTTTATCAATAAAATATTTTTTTGTTACAAATAAAATCTAATCACGTTATCAATACGATTTAACGTTCTTTGAAATCAAATATTTGTTCTTACTTTGATTAAACACATTTGCTTAAATGCTGAATTTGGATAATATTTTTTTTTCACCCTAATATTGCTGACGTGAACGGAAACGTTAACGTAAAAAAAAAAAACTACAATATGATATTACATAAGAAGATTTGATAATTTTAAAATTTAGAATGTAATTGCTCATTTTGACAGAACTTAATTTTGGAAGGTACAAATTGTTGGTTGCGCGATAAAAAAATATTTTTTATCCAAATTGTTTTAAAGTTCATGCATTTATCTTTTCTTGGATTTATGTTTGTTACATTATTTTTAATAAAAGGTTTTTAGAATCAGATGTTGAATATTGCATGTTTGATTACTTTAACATTAAGATTTAAATTCTAATTCGACATTTACGCTGCAAACCTGTAAATTTCCGTTAATTATTTTCAGTTTTCAATTAATAATTGAAAATCTAATTTTTTTTTTTAGACTAAATCTAAAGGACTTTTTTTAAACACGAGTTCCGGTTGCTTTTTTGAAAACACGCACCTAGGTGCAACTTTTAAACGAAGCGATATACAGTCAAGTCCCACTTATATCACCACACACTTAAGTCACTATTACACTTATATCACTGGAGTAATTAAGACAAAAGGGTCACTTTTAATGCAAATCGATTTCAGTTAAGTCACATTTCATTTTTATCACTGAAAAATGGCTTGACAAATAGGGTGATATAAGTGCAACTCGACTATATGAGAAAAAATCACAAGTTTTAAAATGATAATAAACAATATCATACTACCTTTTACACATAAATGGATTTGGAAAAGTTTATTTTTTTTGTCGATTTTTCCCTCTTATAACAAACATCCAAGCTTACTTTTGGTATTTAGAAAGTGTTGGATGCGTCGAACTTTTTTAGGAAGCGCTTAAGGGTCCTTTGAGTTTTATAATATCTTTTATTAATTAAATAATGTTATCACAAACAAAATAATGTACCTGTGAATTGAAATTATTTAAGAGCTAAGACTTCGGTGTTTTACTCTATTTTACACCGATGGGATTTAAAATCTTTTGCTAGTTTCTTTGCTTCTTTGAAACAAATTTGACCCGAGAGGGATTAGAGTTGACACTTTCATGACGCATTGATCAACCGACGATACCAACTGAGCTACCATTCCCATCAAACACATCGCCACGGAATACAGAAACAGTCAGAAAATTTTCCTCCACTTGCGAGGATCGAACTCCCGACCCTCTGCTTGCAAGACCAGCTCACAAACTACTCGGCTATAAATTAATTTTTCAGCCCAAATAGCTCTAGGAGTCTTAATGGGGCATCATTTTGAAGCTTGTGGTTTTTCGTTTTATAGTTTCAAATCAAAGGTGCTATTTACCGAATGAGCCTGGTTGTTGAAATGACACTAGCCGTAACGGCAGACCAAGTCGGTTTTTATTTTTGAAATTTGTAAAGCTGAAATATGAAAAATAGCAAAGATGAAATAGCGTACACAGTCAACAACAATATTCCTTCTTTTTAAAAAGAATTTCACATTATTTAGTCTTCTTTTTTTATTAAATCGCCTCAAGATATCCCCTCTCCTTGGATTATTTGATGCAAGAGATAATTATTTCGCTTATACATAAATATTTAAAGTATTAATTTGTAAGTGAAATAATTTCCAATAATTGATGAATTAGTTCATTATTTTGGGATACCCCACGGGATTTTACGATATAAAATAATTGATTTTTCTTAATTTAAAAAACTTGATCACATTTTCTTGATCACATAGAAATATTTAATTATCTAAAAAACTAAGCAAAATGAAGTGATAACTATAGCACTCAGTAGTTTAATTCGGCTTTATCACAAAAAAATCTTACAGGACTTATAAAAAATTGCGAAAATACTTGACTTCAAATTTCCAAGGGTTATCAAGTAATTAATTTTACATCAGTAAATAATTTCAGACAAAAATGATTTTTGTTTTTAATTATGCGGTCGTGAAATTTGTCAAAAAAAAAAGGAAAAATATATTAAATTAAATTTTTTTATAATTCTATTGTAGTTACAGAGGTGGAATACATCATAAATTTAATCATTTTACGTGAAAAAATAATGCTTCTTTTTTTTTATTAAGATATTTTTTTAATTTAATATTTTACTTAAGGTTCCTTTAGATAAATCTCTATCTCAATTTTTATCTTAACATAATCTTGACGATTTTTACTTTAAAGTAAAACAAAAAACCGACTGATTAAAAAAAAGATTTTAAGAAGATTTAAATAGATAAAATATCAAAAAATTTACCTCCAATTCAATATTTTTTGTTTAGTCATTATTTAACGGGTGTACATTTAAATAGAATTTATAGACATGTTTGAGCGTGCAAAATGAAGGCACTCGAAAACAGATTTTTAACTAAAGTTCAGTTGTTAGGCAAAAAAAAGGAGGCTATGGGTACGTTTTCTTAGGAACTAAAGTTCGCGCAATGCAAAATTACCACACTCTCTTAATTTTTGATATTCGACTCGATTTTCTTATACCCGAAAACCTAGGATTACCGAAAATTTTAGGTAGTAGTAGCAGTAGTTTAACTGCGGCTCGAAAAATCGAGTAGAACCTAATGGCTATAGCAGTTTTTTGCAAGCTTTTGCTTGCCCATCCACCATTCATCTAATCTTGATTTGAAATTCTCGATTGACGTTGCTTCAATTAATCTCTGCGGCAAACTGTTCCAGTCTTCAACAACTCGGTTAGTGAAAAAATTGAAATGGACTGCACAATTCTTAACCAGCTCTCTTTTTATTCCCATTGAATGACCTCTTAAGTTGTATGTTTCTTTGTTAACTTTAAGTGGAATACCATTCACAAATTTGACCCTTTCAATGTTATTAACAATTTGTGTCCATATCTGTGAATTTTTGAATCGACTAAGTCTCTCTTCATCCTCTAAGTTTGAAAAACCTTGAACAAGTCTTGTAGCTATGCGCTTTACCTTCTCAATTTCTTTTTTATCTCTTTCGAGAAATTGGCTCCACACGCTTACACCGTAGTCCAAATGTGGTCTAACCAAAAGACATACTTCTTTAAGGGTAGCTAAACTTCGGACCCCCCTGGCCCTAAAAAATATTTTTGGACCCCCCCTAAAAATTTGGCTAGCCCTAAGTTTTCGGGTATGGAGAATAAGAAAATCGAGTCGAATATCCAAAATTAATGGTAATTTTGCATTGCGCAGACTTTACATCTAAAATGGAATTTTGACATGAATTATGATGGGGTATACACTCTTCTATTATCATATATCCAATAAATTTTAACTTGTGATTACCTTAGATAACCTTTATTAATCGACCCAATTGAAAATTTTATTTTATTTGAATAAAATAACTAACAAAAAAATATTTAGAAGTTTTTATTTGAGGCTAACCATAAACAGTCGTATAATCAATCCCAGGGTAGCTTTATTATATCTCAGGCATGAAAAAATACATGCCGTTATCCGATTGAATTCTATTTTTAGAATAACCCTAGGAAAAATTTTTCCAATTGAATTTGAAGGCTTCCAACTCATTCATGTTCACGTTAAGTTAATTATCGTCCCAATACACAACAATAACAACAAAAAAAATCCATTTTAACAAACAATAGATTTCAATTTAAATAAAATCCTCTTTATAAAAAAAAAAAAAGTAATGAATGATTTTTGAGTGATTCATTATTATTTGGAACCAAAAAAAATTAATTTAATTTGGTTTTTTTTCTTCTTCAATCATGATTCAATATTTTTTGTTGTTATCGTCTAGTAGTGTTTTCATCAAGAAAATTGAAATTTATTCTCTAAAGCTTGAGTACCAGTTAAACTCCTATAATCTGTGTACACATGTTGAATGTTGTAAGTTTTTTTCTGAAACACAATAACGACGGAATATAACAAAAACCTAAAAATAACTCATTCAATAAAAAATCACAACCGATAAGGTGAAACTCTTCTTTCTTCGTACAATTGTTTGATTATTTAATAATAAAAATATTATTTTTTTTCTTCCTACTTGTTATTTTATGTTGTTGAATATTTTAAAATTAATAAATTTATTTTTTTTTACAACGAAATACGCCGAAATTTCTTTGATTAAAAAAAAAATATTGAACTAATTAGAATTGAAACTAGATCTGTTTCTAATTGTCAATGGGTTGTTTTTTTTATTTTTAAAACTAAAATTAAATAGGTTTTTTTGTTACTTCATTAACTATATGTCATCCAGTGTTTGATTAGGAATCTTACATACTTGCTTATTAAAATTAAATTTTTTTTAAAACTTGTGATCTTTAAGTGAAATTAAAGTCTGGGTACGTCAATTAAGGATTTGTTCGAATCTTTGATAACAAAAAAAAGTGACGTCAATGGTTTGATTAATAATAAAGCTGTTTTACAAGAAAAAATTTTTTGATTATTTTGATCGTTCTTGGTAACGGTGTAAACCTAATGACATTTCATTTTCATCATGTCTACTGAAATAATGAAACCGAAATTTAAGCATTTAATTACGTTTAAACAAGGATGCGGATCGACGGATACGGATTTAAAATCTAAAGATCATATTTTCATTATAAATTTTACAAATAAAAGCTTCTTGGGCCTAAATATGAGGTACAACTACTTCCACACTATCATTTTCGACATCTTAGCTGTAAAAAATCAAGAATTTTACCCCTACCCCTCCGCTTATTAGTACCAAGTGTAAAGGTGCTATACTTCAAAAGTCAAGATCTCGTGAATGGTAAAAGATATTTTTGCCTTGAAGGTACAAAACGAAAGCTTAAAAGCTACAATAGATGCCAGGACCAAAATCGTTCCGGTAAAAAAATTCCGTAAATTTAAAATCGGGTAACGAAGGTAAACTTTTTCAGTTAAATCGTATCTTCTCCAAGGAAACCCCGGATACCCTGATTTTTCAACAATATATCACCAACAAGAGACGATACTGCATAAATCTATGGGGCTACTTTTGCGTTTTTTTTCCAATTATTGTGTACTAAGGGGTGCAAAAAGGCATATTTTTGAAATTTGGCAAAGATATGGAAACCGATAAGTTTTGACTAAAAATTTGAAATCCTCGTGCAAATCTACTCCAGGAAACATGTTCTTTAAATCTCTAAAACTTTTTATTCGATTTTTGAAAAAATGACCCGATTACATACATTTAATAGCACCCAAAACCATGATTCTGAAATTATGATTTTAGGAGCATCAGATACATGTTTTCTGGGGTAGTTTTGCACGAGGATTTCAAATTTTTAGTAAAAATTTATCGATTTCTATAACTTGAAGAAGTCTAAAAAAGCCAATTTTTTTTCGGTCGCAACTGAACCAATAATTGTTTTTGTAGGTTAGAATTGCTTCTATCGTTGTCATGGTCGACTTTCGGCGGATGGTCAAGTTTCAGACCCTTGTACTCAGCTAATATTTGACAAGCTAAACAATGGGTGTTCTAATATAATTTTTAGAGGAGAATATGCCTATAAAGTCGATTTTGGTCTAGAGACAAATATCAGAAAGCTTAAAGTTATCTAAATTGATCATAGTTTGAAGCAAAAATTCTTTAAAAATAGCTTAATTCTTTTTGAGAAAAGTTGACGTATAAAACAGATTAAACGCAGGCTAACTACATCAAGGTTTTTTTTTTAAAGTGTAATCCGCTTAAAAACAAAAACCCTAGATGTAGTTAGACGGTATAAACTCCTGTAGTTAAATTGATATAATCATAAGAGGCACTTGATAAAATTCTATTTTTAAATACATAATATATTGAAAGAATACCTAAGGTCACAAAATTAAAAAAATTTTTTTTGATTTTTCGAAGCTCTGAATGACCAGGGTTTTAAAATCATGTTAAAAAAAGCTTGTTTTAAATCAGTTCCTAGCCTAATTGATATTTCAGTCATTGCTTTTTTTCATTAAATATAAATTATGCCAAATAATCAAAATCAAAAATCAATTTTTTTTTAGATATTCCTTGAAAAAATATTCGAAGCATAGCTATTGACAAGTCCTTGATTAAAAGTTGTTAGTTTTTTTTTTTCATTTCGTCTGTGAATTTTAAACTCCTGTAAGTAAACCATATAATACAGTCTAAAGATAAGCCTACTTAAAAAATAAAAATTTTGAATACGAACAAAAGGAAATAAAAGATAAAATTTAAAATATTCAGATTTTATTTCAAAAAAAAAATGAATTTATCTAAGAGGTAAAAATGAATAACAAAGAAAAAATGCTTGAAAATTTTTTCGTTTCAAATCAAAGAGTTTTCACTATAAACCTCGGACAGATTATTTTTGCCCTTAAAAATTGGTTGATTTTCTTCTCACGGTTAGAGGAAATCGTACTATAGAAAAATATTTTTTTTTCAGCTCTTAATTGAAATTCTTAGTCACTCTTTTTAAGTACACCAAAAGAAAAAAAAACACTTGAAGATCATGAACACTTGATTTTGATTTAATCATTCCAAATCGAATTATTCTGTTTTTGACGACTTGAAAAAAGAAAAATCTAAAGATCATCATTTTTAATTAAATTTCTAAAATATCATGTGCTATGTATGATTTTTGAAATAGTATTTCTAATCCACAAGTCTGGAACAATCAATTGCCAAAAAAACTTCACAGTTCCTTCGAATAATTATTCGAAATCTTACGACCCATAATGGTCAGATAGCTTCGGACTAGGTCGATTTCCAAAAAAATCTACAAATCCTTTTGAGTTCGAAAATTTATTTTAAGAAAAAATAAAATCAATGGAAACGCTTAAGTCAGCCAAAAATATTGATTTATTTGTAAAAAAATTATCACTATTACCAGCTGGCATGAAAATAAAAATAATTTTAATTTAGATGCAAATTGATTTACATGAATTTTTTAAAATCGTCTTTTTTTTTAACCTTGTTTAATCTGTATGTAAATTTTAAGTTTTCATGTAAAAATATTTAGACATTTTTACCCATTTATTTTCGAATATTGTGTTGGTTTGAATAGCCCGAAAAAATTGGGTTTTAGGGCTATGGTAGGATTGGGTAACCCATTAAAATAGGGTATTTGGGTTAAAAATTGGGTTTTTCAATTGGAGTTTCGGAGTATACCTACCCAATTTTTATGGGTTACCCAACCCAACCTTTACCCAAAAACAGAAAATTTATGAGTAACTTATACCCTAACCGGACTCTGAAACCCAATTTTTTCGGGTTACTCAAACCGACACAATCCCCGAAACTACCCAAACTCTAAGACCCAGTTTTTTCGGGTTACTCAAAAGTTCTTGATTTGAGAATAAGTTTTGAAAACTCCGTTACTTCAGAGCTAAAAAAAGCAGCCTCGCCTTGAAGGCCAAATAATATTAATTGGACAAAGAAATACTAAATGCAGTCTTTTAGTTTTGCAGTTTTAACTTTTAGGTCTCAATTTAAATAACAAAAAATTAACCAAAAATGTAATAAACTGACTCTGTAGTCAAGAGTAAACGTTGTCAAGAGTAAAATAACGTTGATGTTGTAATAACAAAGAAAAAACATTCAATTGATTTTATTTCCGTAATGAGGAAATGAATACAATCAGAATTTTAAAAAATTTCACTTACACAAATAAAAAAAAAGCTTTTTTTTTTGAAAAAAAGGAATATTTTAAATTCGTTTATGCAAAGGAAAAATTTGAATAGAGCCACTGCTGGGCATCGATTAGAAAAGCTCAAAAGAATTAAAATAATTCTACCACAGTATTAACCATTAATCAAAATTAAAAAATTCTTTTAAAAAATATACGATTCGATTAACAATATTTCTAATTTGTGGCTATTAATCAAGCTTTATAAAAACAATTTATGTTTAGCCTCATAGGCATACAAACATTTTTTTTCAACCAGAAAAAATTAAAAAAATAAGCTTCTGGTTTACGTTCGTTTTTTGAAAATAATTTTTTTTTAATTAATCAAAATTAGAGGTTTTAGAAATTTTTTATTCAAAGGTTAATTTATTAATTCGATGCTGATTTACTTTTGGAAAATTCATTTCAAAGTTTGAACGGAACCCTTGGTCGAACGGAACTGGAACGTAACCCTATTTAATGCTTGCTCCGTTCTAGGAGCGGCTGCAAATGGAATGTTACATTTTTGCAAGAATCAGTGTATATAAATCTTCGCCATTAAAGTTATAACCAGATGTCTGATTTAGATTCGATTAAAGGTTAAATGACAGAGGGTCTGAATTTAGATGATTTCTAAACCTCTTAATGTATTTCTGTTATTCATTAGAACGAGTAGACTTTTTATGACCTCATCCCTCCATTTTCGGATTTTTTTAATCATACTCGTTTTCCTCTCACTCTGATCAGCCCCTCAAAAAAAATTAAACGCAAATGTTGTTATTAACCATAATAGTGTTCGTTGTCCTATTCAATCTTATAACTTTCGTCATACATTCTTACTTTTACGTAATTTGCAAACAAAGGGTCCATACCACCACAGCATTCTTGGCTTCGCCACTCCTCAATTAATTATAGCTTTTTCCAACCATTAGATATTGAATGTTTAAGTTTAGCACTTCTGCATTCGGCTGGAAAAGAAGAGGGGTTGTAATTTTTTCCGAGCTTTAGATTACAGATTACAGTAACGTTAAAAATTACGAATTCAGTTAAGAGACGTTTTGCTACGACTGACCCTTTTATCAATATAGAAGCACCCTGAATCCGAAAGGAAGCAAATTCCTATAGACAGAAACTCATACAGAAAAGCTCACTTCATAAACGTGTTTACCACTTGCGTACTAACAAAGCAAATAAAACGCCAAAGATAAGGTTTAGGGATTAATAGCGAGTTGATCGAATAACAGTAGGGAACCTTTGGAATCTATGGAAAAATAATTTGAAATCATATTTTGTAAATTGTATTATCTTGGAGCATTAAGGTCCCTTTTTTAACTGAAAGTTTTAGTATGTGTTGGTTTTTTCTATGAAAAACGTTTACGCTACAAACCCTACAGGGCTACAATGGAAAATTTTGAGACGTGCAACGCATATCAAATAGTGTACCCTTCAATATGATCAACTTTTTTTCGGTAAAGAGCATGAAAGCAACATTTCTTTCATTTTTTTCTTACTTTTTTAAAGAACGCGCCTACTCTTTGTCTTTAATCACCTCTTTTTTCCAAATAAATGGCTTAAAAGTGCATAAAGCTGACTTAAAATTAAGGTTAACTTTTCTTACAAAAGTTTGATTATGCCAAAAATTTTGAAAATTTTTATTTTTATTCCTAAAGCCTTTCAAGCTTTCATAAATCATTTTTGTTTGATATTTAGAAAATAAAAACGCTCTTCTTAAAAAGTTAAATTTTTTTTCAAATATTAATTTTGATCCCTTTTAAATCTTTTAATTAAAAACTAAATTGAATCTAAGTTTGGGTTTAAGGATAAATAATGCTTTAATTCTATCATTAAAGTTTTCGTTTTTTTTTTTATCAAAGATTAAAGATTTAAGAAGGTTTTTGAATTTAACATTATCAATACAACAATGAAAAAGCTTTTCTTATTATTTATGTAGGATGCAATGACCTAATAAAAACGACAACGCAATTCGAAATTCTTTAATTTTAGCTAATAAAGAAGCACGCAATTTGAACGAATAAGCGTCAATACAAGAATTAACTTCTGATTGAAAAAAAAAGTATAAAAATAAACATACTCACTTACACACACACACACATACACACTCATAAGGATAATTAAGATATTCCAAAATCACTAATAATAACTTTATCAGTGAGAAAACTGCAAATAAAGAAAAAAAAAGAGTTTGTTTAACAAATCTAAGATAAACACAAATATTGCCATGATTCCGATCAAAAAATAACAAAATCTTGTATTGATGTTATTTCTGTATTATTTTCTTTAAATTTTTTTATTAATGTTTGTTAACAATTTTACCTTTTCTTCTCTCTCTCATTCTAGATTTAATCATTAAATTAAGTTGTTATTGTTTTTTGTTTAAAACCGATGTGATTTCCTTGAATTTCGTTTTTTATTGACTTATTCATTAAAAAAAAAGAACAATCTGTTTTTTTAAAGATGTTGCATAATCTTAAAAGAAGTTTATTTGTGTTTTGAAGCTTTGTTTTTATGAGTGTCAAAAACAAATTACGCTTATTTTTTATGCATTTAATGTTTAAAAATTAAGTATGAGTCAGGATTTGTTTGTTAACGGGTATTCCAAAATGGTTGTCGTCATTTTAGAATTAAAAAAAAAACAATGAACGGATACTTGGAAAGAACGGAATCAATTGTCTTGTCCTTTTGAGTTTGTCAGCTTGACAGCAAATGTTTTTTTTTTGGGGATTAAGCTCCCTGGAAGTGATACGACCCAAACGCCTCGGATGTTCTCGGTAATTTTGTTTTGGAAAAATGAGTCGGATAGTTGATAGAAAAATGCTGAAGGATCAAAACGCTATATAGTTCATAGCATTTTCATGTTCCGTTTTGGATGTATTTTTAAAAAACTCTAAATTTGACCCTGACCATTCAAAGGTTAAAAAATGGTTATATTCCATAAATTTTTGATGGAATGAGCAAATATCGCCAAAAGTCAACAGTCTTGTGAACAAGAAAATATGGCTTTTATATTCGTATTTTAGCGTTAAGACCCAAAACCTTCTTTTTTTCGCCCGAACCTAATGTCTCGGAAAACAAAAAAGTTCAGGGGTAACTTAGAACTGGTGCAGCTTTTTTCGTAGAATAGAAAGGACAATGTACAACTGGACAAAATTTTATTAATTTCCGATTATCCGTTCATAGTTTTTTTAAGTCTAAAATGGCGACAACCATTTTGGAACACCCGTTACTTAGAACATACAGTCAAAAGAAGTTGATAATGATTGTGTTGAATATTGTATTAAACAAATTGGCAATTTTTTTTTAGTAATTATGTTTGGCATATAGTGAGTATGTCTAAAAATCAAAAAACAGATATCTAACTCTGTTTTTATAGGTTTTTTGTATAATGAAAATTTAGTGACTTAGTTTGTCAACAATTGCCGATGATGGCTGAGTTGGTACCTTCGTGCGAATTCCCAGATTATCCTCAGTGTTATGAGCAAAACACAGCATAAAGCTCATGGTCGTCAAAAATCACTGTTATAAAACTTTACTTTAACTTTACTTTGTATTTCATTTCTCAAAATAGGAATAATTAAAAAAAAATGTTTGGAACTTAAAAAATGTGATCCTTGAATTTAAGATCCTTAACTTCTTGTTTTATTTCATACTTTCGCTCGGTTTTTTCTAGATAGAATAAATTTTGGAAGTTAAACTGAAAAATTAATTGAACCAATCGCCCTGTACTTCCAAAACCTCAAAACTTACCCTTAAAAACAATTGCTTTCACCAATTGTTTGTCTTTGGAAAGCGAACATGCGTTTTTCTACCATAAAACAAGGATTCATAAAAATTGCAAAACTAAGTTCCTTTCTCGGATTTCAAACCTGAGTTTGGTTAAATTTTAAACAATTTCAATAAATTTAGACTTAAGAGTCTAAAAAAATAATCATAGTGATTTAATATCCTTTCATGGTAATTCAACAGAAATTTGCGTGTTTTTTAAAAAAAGTTGCCAATTACAGAAATGTTAAAACTTTCTAAGAAATTTTAGACTGTTACTAATATATCTAAAAATAAATCATTTGAAAATTTCTACAAATAAAACTATATGATCATTTTGAACTAAATGAGTAAAGGAAACATAGAAATTCGAGTTCTTGTAACAAAAACATTTAAACTTGTCAGTTTTTTTTCACTAAATGAAAAAAAAGCTATCTGTTTTGTTTTTTTTTTCAAGGGTCTTGATACAATTGAAAAAAAAATTTTAGCTATTGATTCTCATAAATGAGGTAAAACTGAACACACAGTTTAATTTTAAAGCTCTATTAGAAAATTTCAACATTCAAAGCAACTTGTAAACTTTAATAATAAAATTTTCCATTCAAAAACAAATACTTAACTCAAGAACTAGTTTTCTACTTAAATTTTTTTAGGATAAAGTTATAATTAAAGTATTTATTTTAGAAAGTTGTGAAGGATCATTTGAGAAAATTTTTTCTAAAAAGAAAAATTGGAATCTTTAAACGGGATCAAAAAAAAATTGACTCCGAATGACTTGATGTGGTTGTGTTCTGCAAGGATCAGTTCTAGGACCTCTTTTGTCTGTAGTTTTCATAAACGACTTGACTCAATCGTAATGCAAGGGTGCTAAAAATTATGCTGATGACATGAAGATCATATCTGCAGTTAACAATTTCAGTGATAAACTTAGAGCGAGATTTGGATACCTTGTCAAGTTGATCAATTACATGGGTAACTGAATTGAGTGTGGAGAATGGCAAAGTTATGCATATCGGACAGAAAAATCCTCAATATGAATACACAATTAGAAAAAGATCTTTCAGTGCGACCTCAAGTGGAGTTCTCAGGTTAACTACGCTTTGGGTTGAGCAAATAAAATCTTAAAAATGATATGGAAGAATATTAAATTTCTTTAAGTCAATGTTGTTAAACTTCTTTACACATCACTAGTGAGACCGCTTAACTCGACTTGTCGAGTCGCAATTATTTTTACGGAGTGTCTATTGAAACACTATGTGTCAATAAATTATTTTATTGCAACACTATTGTACAGTATCGGATTTTATAAATTTTAAATTTTCATAATAATTCCGAAAACATGGGATGAACGGCTTAGACAGCGCAGAGTGAGATTTTAGTTTAACTCTTTTGGCTAATCTTTCTTTTCGAAGTCTTCGTCTCGCTTGATATTGGTTGTTTCTCTCTCTTTTTTTTACTTGAGTCTCGTCGTGTTGCCTTTGCCTTGAATTTCTGAAGATTTTTAACTCTATTAATCTCTTCCATACATTATGTTCGAGGCCATTGGTAAGAGTTTTGGGTCTTAGGCTCATTAAGAAAGATGGTTCTAAACACATTTTGCCTTTATTTTGTTGGGTAATTCAATTTATTATATTATAATTTATGCGAATAGGACTTAAGTCGTTTAATTGATAGAAAATTTTCGCGCTAAAACCGTTTAATTCGAACGTTTCAAATTTTCGGATCTGATAGTAGATGATACCGTAATGGCTTTATCTTCTGATACAAACTGATATCAGCTGATATATTTTAACATGTGATCAGTTAATTTCTATAGGCTGACGATGTCATCTAATATCAGTCTCCATCAGTATTTGTTGACTATTCATAATGTATCTAATTCTCTTAATGATATTATCTGATATAATAATGGTCTCTATTGACAAAAATACTACTACTACTACATCAATAGACAAATCTTACAGCTTTACTAGGAAATCACATTCTCAGATTAAATTTATAAAAATCGTCTTTCAATTTCCATACTAACAACAAGATTTTTTAATTAAAAAATTTGGGTCAATAAATTATTAGATTATAGCCCATCAAAAGTCATAAAAGTTGCGTTGAAAAATATTATTAATGGTGATCGCATAGTTCCAAATAAGATTTGATATTTTCTACAATTTAATAACCTAAAAATTCAAAATAATGCAATAAGAGACAAGAGGCGTTTATTATTTTGCACTTTTAAGCTTTCTCATTTTATCACGGATTATATTACGATTCTATGCATTAAATTTTGCAACTTATGGAAGAAAATAAATTTATATATATACATACGAGTCTTTAAGGAGTTAATGACCACCCATCCCAAGTCCCGGGACCCTATTAACTCAGAATTTCGACATAAGATGATTTTGGCGATACAAATTTTTTAATTTTAATTTTCTATCACTTTATGGTCTGGAAATTTTTCTTTTTGCATTTAAAATACACAACAAACTTGTTTAGCCTTCTTCCGTAAAAGCAGTAGAGATACAAAGAAAAATCAAAATTTAATACACCTTGAGGTACGGATTCTAATGTAACTACAAGTTCCATCATTTTTCTCAATTATACCACCCCTTATTGCAATAAATAAAATTGAATTTTCTATTTTTTGTTGCAACTGTAGATAATTGGATGCTCATGTTTTAAAATAAAGTTTTTGAAATTTTTTTTCACTTACGGAATCCTCAGTCCGTATTTTAGACATAGCTATTCCGGGCTAAAGATTAAACAGAACATATAAAGTGTGAATTAAACATAAAAAAAGCGAATCAAGCATAAACTTAATTTGATTCCATTTAACTGTTAACGAGAATAATAAAATTTTGTATTTTGACTTTCTGAAAAAGTGAACTAAAACATAAAGTTGAAATTAAATATTTCAAAGTAGGAAACAAAACATGCTTATAAGGATTTTAGCGACAGCCGAGGAATTGCTAAAAAAATTAAAAAAATTTAATCAAAAGTAATTGTTATCAAGACCACGATTTGAATATTAAGTCATAAATTTTTATTTTTATAACATTTAAACTATATGTAACAGTAAAAATGTAAAATACGTTTATTTGTAAAAATACGTATCGATCAGGAAAAATGCAAAATTATAAAAAAAAAATTGAGTTTGAGTTTTTTACTAAGTAAATTTGTAAATTTACGTCCTCGTCAGTAAAATTGTAAAACCATATTTGGAATTTAGTTAATTTTTGAAACTTTTCAGTAAATTTTAAAAATTTTAGTAATATTCTGGAATGTTTTTTACCTTCCAACATAAATATTTTCTGACTAATCATGGTCGTTTTTTCAATTATACTAAAGGCCTTTAAAGTTAAATTAACTTTTACAAAATGACAGCATTTTTGTTCAGAATTCGTAACGTTCCAAGCAAAGGAAAGCCACTAAAAACTTAGAAAAAATGAGAAATACTTGATCAATAACAAAAGATCGATTTTAAAGTTGGTTGTGGAAAAGAAAAAAAGAACGACTTAAATGCGGTAAGAAAGTCGATCGTACACCACAACAAATAGAGGTGCTAAATTCAGTTGTTAGCGAACAAAGAGAACGAGAAAGAAGAAAGAGAAACGTTATTGTTTTTGGAGTCCCTATGAGTTCAAAAACTACACCAGAGGGTCAAGAATGAATAACAACACAAAGTTTGACTATACTATACACTCTCAGCCACTAGTTAAATCGAATTGTGAAAGGGATTTGGGTATATACATTCAAAATGATTTAAAATGGGACACCCAGGTCAAGAATGCAACGTCAAAAGCTAACCGTATTTTAGGGTGCATTAGAAAGTCTTTTAAGTACCCGAAACATGATGTAATTAAACTACTTTATTCGTCTCTTGTTCGGCCACATTTAGAATATGCTATTAGCTCTTGGTGTCCGTTTCTAAAAAAAGATATAAACGAAATTGAAAAAGTACAAAGAAGAGCGACCAAATTAGTCCCCGAGCTACGCAACCTTGAATATCAACAAAGGTTATCAAAGTTAAATTTGACAAATAGAATTGTGAACCATTGGAATCAGCTTCCACAAGATTTGATTGAATCAAAGAACCTTAATAGTTTTAAAGCCAAGCTTGATGAATGGTTGTTGGAACGTGTTGAAGCGACTGCCATAGCTCAGTAGAGCTCTACTTGAGTTATCTCAAGTTGCAGTTTAAACTACTACTACTACTACTACTAAATGCTACTTTTCAATTTCTCTTTCATTTTTCATTTTATTGTTTAAATGATTTCCAGTAAGTCAATTTTTAAGACTTACCTGTGTTGATTAATTAATTCTACCAATAATTGATTATTAATTGTAACACATGTAGTCTGTAAAACAAAAAAAAAAGTTTTAAATTATTTTAACCAATAAACGGTCGAATAGAGCTTGCTCTGATAACAAAACATAAAAGAAGAAGAAAAGAACCATAATGATACAATGTCGAGAGTACACTCTACTTGATTTGACCAAGAATTGTTCTTGCATGAAATGACAAACCAAATTGAATACCTCTCATAGACATTTGAACTCAACTAGTTTATAGTTGAATGGAAAAAGCAGCACTGTTTGATACAAAGCTTTAGGTGTACGACAAGCCGTGAATAAGTGGAGGAGGACAGGGTATGGTTAAGTGCAATTGTACTGACCAATGTCTTATCTATAGATGTAGTTTCAAAAAATCTAAATTGTTATGCAATTCAAGATATCATGGTGGTAATTCAAGTTGCAAAAAAAATAATTTATTTTGATAATTTACGTTTATTTTTAGTAAGTAACTGAAACTTTTTGAGTAAATAACTAAAAAAAATAAAAAATCAGTAAAAAACTCAAATTGTATTTTATTTTTATTTTTTTGGATATTTACTGTTAGACCAGTAAATTTAGAAATTTACGTGTTTTAATAATTTACGGTAACATATACAATTGATAAACTTTATTATTTTTAAAGCATCATATTAAAAAAAAAAAACTCAAAATTAATACGATTAAATTCTTAAACTGTCAAAATCGACATTTCAAAATTCAAGCGGTTCCTTTTGGGGATGCTCAACAAACTTTTTACTCTTGAAATATTTAAAATTGATTTGAATAAACACCATTTAAGAAAAGAAAAAACAACAACATTATTAAATAAATTAACGGGATTAGAGAAAAATTAAACGCTTGGCAAACAAAAAGAGAGACTTTAAGTAAAATCAATTATTATTTTCGTATATGCTAGAATGGAAAATAACTTTTGTTTCCATATGCACTCGGTATTACGTTTTTAAAATCAAAATTACTGAAATAACTTTCAATTGAGTTTTTATTTTTAATGAAAAAATAAATACCCTCTCATTTAATAGAGAGACTTAATTGATAATTTTCATCTCAAACATAATTTGAATTTTATAAATGATAAACAATATTGAATCTCTTGATAAAACTTGTCCTTTTAGTTAAACAAAAAAAAAAAACAAATTGACTTTTTCTTGAAAACGAGGCTCAATATTATTTTAATTAGATTTTATCGATGGAATTACAAAATTTGTCGAATAATCGAAATTAAGATTGATTTTCAAGTGCTTTTATATTTTGTCAAAGGGAAAAAAAGAGAATGCTTGCTTGTCATCTAAGGTTTCTTAAAACAATTTTGCATTTTTCTTTTCGTCATTTCGTTAAGTACTACATAAAAGACGAGCTATAAAAATTATTGATTTAAGTCAATCGTTTTTTTTCCATGTCAACAATTTAGAATCTTTTTTATGAAATAAAATTAAACTATTTTTATTGTCATTTAATTTCGATAAAACGGCAAAATTTTCTCTTCACGCTTTGGCCGGATTAGAGAGATTCGACTGTATGATTGAGAAAAAAAGCAGATATTCACCTTAGTTAAATAAAAAAGAGGAGCCTCTTTTTATCGTTACACGCTTTTACACGCCTACACACTGCCCTACCCTAATTTAAAACTTCAAAGTCCTTCGATTTCAGCTGAGACGACTCTAACTCTCTGTAATAGAGAACGTTTCTGGAAACTTGTCACTGAATCGTTTTCCTGTTAACAAATCGCTCGTTTTTTTTGAATCGCAAAAGCAAAAGTGAATTAAGTTTCATGAGAAAACCGATGATAATATGTTGTGTTTTGTGTTTAGCTAGAGGCATAGAGAAAAGTGTAAAGAAGATTGAGTTCACAAAATTTTAAGTTCACCACTTAAATGAGTACCGAAAAATTAAATTTTTCTTAAAACACGATTCTGAAATTCTGTTTAGATGAAAAATTTCTCAATAAAGATGAAAATCGATCATAAAGATGTAAAAATGACAGAAGATGGTTTAACGTTGCAGCTAATTTTTAATTAACATAAAAATATGATCGAAATATCAAGCTCCAGCGAAATCATCGTATCTTATCTCTCTTTTTTTGGTAAGAACTCCTGTTTACCTCAATTAAGGTAGCTTGAGTCAACACCAAATAAACTTCTAGATGAATATTCAGATCAATATTGATTCTTGATTAGTCGAATCATTTTTGTTAGAAACCCAATTTTCCGCCTTAAACCGAGAGGTCTGGTTTTGCGCGACAAGCTTATTTTTGAAAAACCTTTTTGAAGTCATAAAAATCTATTGATAAATAATCTTATATTTTTTAAAACATACAAATATTTAATGTTATTAAACAAATTGTAAAGGGAAAAAACGATGATTTATTAAAGACGAAAAAAGTACACAGTCTTTTTTCTAAACTCATAGTTGAAGAGTGATTAATAACAGAAAATCAGATGAGTTTTATATTTGAATAATATAATTAATGGGGAAAACCTTTTGACAACCAAAAATCTGGTTATCAAAACCAAAAAAAGATTTTCACACTCAACACAAAATTCCTGATCAAAACTACTAAATTTTTTTTATGAATTTTTTTTAAAAAAAAGTCATTAGAAACTGATTAATACACACAAAAAAAAATCAATTCAAAATCATCAGTTTTTAGTTTTTGCGACCTCGCTTAGAAGCTTAACCCTTTAGCTTTTGTCTTCTTACTAGACGCTCGTTTAGACACCTGGTCTTCGTAGTCTAAGGCACGCGGTACTTTTGGCGGCCTACCTCTTTTCCATTTTTCAGTCACGTCTTTCACCTCAGCCTCTACCTCTTCCACCCTAAAAGAATCGTTTGACGTGTCTGGATCAAATTGTAGCTTAGATCGAGAACCAACATAAAATATTGCCCTCGATCTAAGCTACAATTTGACATATAAAAGTGCTATATTTAACGTCAAATAAAAAAGTTGAATTTTGTGATCTTTGTCCGTTCAGCTTATATGAGTTCACGTATTAAAATCGATTTTTACAGAGAACCAAACATCCTACCTGGCTGATTTTCTTTTCAAATGAAAGCTTAGACGATTTTTTATCAAATTCTGATTGGTAGGTCTAAAGTTTATTTTTAGGTTTTGAGAAAACCATAGGTCCTTGAAAATAGTCTGAGGTCCGCGGAAGTTTTTTGGGAATTTCTTGACTTTTATCTATCCAATACTTTATGAAAATCTTAGGTCCGTTTTTTTAAAAAAAAAGGTGGTCCGTGTTTTAGCAACAGCCGAAAAAACATGAAAAAATAAAAGCATAGTTTTCCAATCACACACAAAAAAGGAGTCATACAACCAAAAAATTTTTTTTTTGAAACTTGTGTGTCAAAACCTTTTTTTTGATTGTGATAACCAGATTTTTGGTTGTCATGATCCTAGACCCATAATCAATTAAAACTAGAAAGCACATGCTTTGTGGTATTGAGATTAACAAGAATAATAAAATTCATTTTTTGAAAGATCAATAATGGACAGATATTTTAGTTCAAATTCCTCAAAATAAAAAGTGTCTTTGTATGAATCAGTTCCATCTGAAGACCGAATGTTACAATTGGTCGATTTAAATTGCGTTTGACTCAAATAAAAATTTTATCATCAAACATCCCGTTCATCAGTGTGAAGTTCGAAAGGACTATAATTACATATGTTTAGGTCATTAGGAAAATATGATAACAATCATGTGTAAAAAGAATGGACTTGGTATGGATTTAATATGGTCGTAGGAATTTAATCTTGCAAACTACGGGACACGGAATCCGGTACAAAAAAACGGGACTGAAACATTTGAAAACGCGGTACCAAAAATTTTCTAATCGAAAATTTAGATTCCGACGATGAAGTTGAAAAGAGAAGACCAGTCTTAGGGCGACATCAAACCTTGTTAAACATAAATTCGATTATCCGAAACCTCGTAAATAATTTTTAAGCATTTGAGGGTGTTATCGGTACAGTCAACTTACACTTATATCATTACATACTTTTGTCACTATTTAACTTAAATCACTGGCGTTGTAAAGAACAAACGGCACTTATTTCATTAAAAAAAATACTAGCTATGTCACCTTGAGGTTATATCACTGCCAATTTTAAGGACAGATGAGGTGATTTCAGTGTGAGTTGACTGTATTTTAATAGAATATTTATTTAAATAATAGTTTGATGACCAAAGCCTTCGGGCAGTTCAGAAGGGATATACCTTCTTTTCAACCCGCATGCGATTAAAAATTGCTTAACATAAACAAGAGTTTGATAAGAATTAACTTGTACAATTTGACAGAAAATTAGAAAAACGGATAAAAAAAGGATAGCAAAATTTTGTTTGGAGTTTTGAATTTGTTGTTATGTGAATCGGTGTCTGAAAGATAGTGCTCGATCAAGGTTGATATTGGGTCTTCTTTATCTTTTGAGCAGACATATTTGACATAAAATTTTTTTAAGTCTTGATTCCATTTGTTCGATTTAACTTATGATGGATGAATGAAATTGAGGTTTTGAGTTGGAATCGTTTTTTTGATTTGATAATTTTGTTTTGAAAAATTTGAAGATCTTTTACGATTTTTTAAGTGCCTGTGTTTACAACGACATGTGAAGAGTCGAAGGTTAAACGAATAAGCGAGTTGAATATTATTTTATTATACAGTCATCCCTCGGTAATCCGAACAAAAATAGCCCTCATTAAAAGTGGTTCGGATTAAATTATTCGAATTATCAAATTAACAGAATTTCGATTGAAAAAAAAATCGGTTTAACAAAAAAGTTTATGGCAAAAAATAAACTTAAATTTAGAACTGTCGCTTAGGCAAACGATCTATTTTTAAAAAGATACGTCAAGGAGAGACGTTATTTATGTTGAGCAAGATGTGAAATTTCTACACGCACGAATTAATTGATTATTTAAAAAATACGAATAATTTTTTTTCATGTGTATAATGTATATGCTGAGTTCTTAAGTTTTAACGATTTGATTTTTTTGCAACAATTTAATCTTTGGCATCACTTTGGCTTTGATTTTTGACAAGTGCTCACGATAGTTAACTTTTGGGTCAATTTACTAACAAGGAATGGGCTTCGATGTCTTTTTTTTTGCTTCCAGTGAACCAGATGACTAGTTCGTCGGCGAAGAGAGCATGTTGAACTGTTATAAAAAGATTCAATGAAAGACACATTAAAAACAGGTATTTTAATAGAAATTTTGAATGTAGTTTTGCAATAATGGGGGTATGGTTTTTACAAAGAAAAAAACTGAAATACCTGATTTTGTTGTTGCCAAAGGCTTAAAAATTAGTGTTGTAAAAGAGTTTAAATTATTAGGTTTTACCATAGATTCGAAATTAAATTTTATGAAGCTAGTCTCCGAAACTTGTCTAGCTGTTAATCGCAAACTTTTTTCGATAAAAAGACTTTTTTATCTATGTACATCTGTAAAAATTCAATTTTTTAAAACATTTATTTTACCTTACTTTGATTATGTGTTAACTCTGATTTGTTATTTTTCGAAAGAAGCCATTCTAAGGTTGGCAAATTGTTTTTACTTAAGTATTTTTAAACTACTAAAACTAAGAATAGGTTCGAGTGTCTTCAATGAATTAAATAATTCTTTGGAGAAGTATGGGCTGTTTGCGTTTCAACATCGGACTTTGGAGAGAATGTTATGCTTCTTTTACAAAATAATAACTTGTGCAAACGCTCCAGCTCATCTTAAAGATCAATTAGTCACGAATGAATCAAGACAGATTGAATAGAATTTGAGAAATAAAAATGATTTTATGATACCAAGCTCCAGTACAAAGAGTGGTGAGAACACATTTGGGTATGTTTATACAAAAATAGCCAAAAAGTTCATTGTTAACGGACTGGTCCTAAAATTCACAACTTTCAAGCTGTCGATATTCAACAATATCAATCTAATTTATGATGAACAGGGTTTGTTTTTATATGCAACAACATATAATTGCATATTTAGCTAAAGTCGCGTATGTTGCATTTTTACGTCTACTAACGATATGCATTTGCATATAAATGCATATAATTGCATATTATTGCATATTTTTCTCGCATATAATTGCATATCTGGCTTTTTTTCTATTTTTTGAAATAATATTGAATAAAAAAAAATTCCATCATCAGGGTCAAAAATATTTTCCGATAAAAAAATCTAAACTTCATCTAAATTTTCGAAATCAAAGACCTTTTAAAAAAAAACTTGAATTAAAATCGCATATTTTTGCATTTAATTGCATATTTTCACATATTTTTTCATTTTAAATTCGCATAATTTCCTCAAATAAGTCGCATATCAAGTTGCATATGATAGCCGCTGAACTTGCATATTAAAACAAACCCTGATGATGAAGCAACCAAAATTTTTGATAAATTGAATTTAAACTTTAAAATTTTTTAATTTTTAACAAATTTTTATTTACATTTTATTATCTTTTATTCATGAATAAATGGAGAGTTAATCATTCTTTAATTAGGCAAGGGCACTAGCCTGTTGATTAACCTTGAACTTGATGATAATTTGGTCCCGATTAAGGCATTCCTGTGCAAGAAAAACCTTTAAGACATTTAACTCTTGATCTAATTTGCTTTTTGAATTTTTACCTACACCAACAGATTCCGGGCGGTTAAGGGTTAAAATGGTTTAGGGTTAGATAGATTGGACAGTTAAATTTGAAATTTTATTTAAAAAAAAAGATAAGAAACTGGACTTAAAAGTTACAACTAAAATTTAATAAAAATTTGAACTATTAACTTGATTTTTAACAAAATTATTTTGATCATAACAGTACTTTTGATTAAAGAAACAATTTGTGTTCGTATATTGATCGTTTGTTGTAGCTTGAAAATTGGAAAACCCATTCGTATTTACACCTTGATAATTATAAAAACCATTATCATACGCCCAATTGTTCATTGTAGGTGATGTTGAATTTGATGAATTCGAATATTCAATACTTCCTTCTCCATTTAATAAATCAGTTAACAATTGAATGTACCTTGTGGCCAATTTGAGAGTATCAATTTTTGTTAATTTGTCTTCACCTGATTTTTTTCTACTCTTTTTAGAATCACTTGATTCGGAATTATCCAAATCTGAGCCAAATTCGGATACCAAAAATTCAACTGGCAAATGTTCTTTTAAAACATTTAAAGCTTCGTTTAGTGTTTGCATTCGATTTCGTTCACGATCGTTTGCCCGTGCTCTGCGTTGTCTCTTTACAATAAAAGGCATTATATTACTCTTAGTAAATTCATCCTCCGAATTGATGAGACTTGTCAATTTTTGTTGCATTAATTCATTATTGTATCGTTCTGATGCACATGGTCTACCACGACGTTTAGATTTTTCTTCCAATGTTAAAAGCGGAAACATTTTTTTTTTGTTTAGCGTCTATTTGACGACTTAAAAAATTCAAAAATATTTATATTAAAAATTTACAAATGTTTCAAAAGGTGTGAACAAAAAAATGAGCAACTCAAGTAGCTGCGAAAGTTGTTCAAAAAAAAAGTTTTTTAAAAAGTCAAAACCCGATTTGAAAAAAAAAAAAGAATCAAAAAATATTTACGCTCATCAATAATGTTAAATAATAATGAGATCACTTGCTGCGTTTATAAAACTTACCGAAACAAGAAAAAAAAATTGTTCTGGTCAATTTGTTAAAGACCGATTTCAATTAAAATAATCGAGGTACTTGAAATAATAATTAACTCTTTCTTTTTTTTGCAGTAAATAACCAGAGTGAGTTGAAGAGAAACAAAAAAAATGTTCATTAAAGATAACTTTATTTAAACATAAAAGTTATGCAATTGAGTAAAAATAATAAACTTGTAGTTTCTTAATGAGATTTATATTGTTTTATGATGATCAAAAGTCGTGTCCCCTCAAGGGGTAACATTGAGTTTTTTTTTTGTTGGTCGAGTAACAAAATTTTCGTTTCAGTGGTTTATTAATAAAAAAGATAATTATCTAGTTTTTTTATTGTCTTGTGTAGCTGTTGTTTAGTGCCATAAAAATATTTGTCATATAGTTAGTAATAATAATTATTTTTTGTAAATGTGATGTGTATGTATTTTTATTTTAGTAGATAATTTTTAGTATAGCTATTGGTCAATTTAAGTTTATGTAAAAAAATAAAAATTTTAATTGGGTATTGAAAAATATTTTATTTTATTTTGATAGCTTTAAGTGATATTATCATCAATTCCATTTTATTGAGGTTATTCTCCTACACAACCAGTCAAGGTTTCTGAGAGAGTGAGAAATTTAGCCATGGTTGGCGTCTTTTATCAATGGATCTAAAACCTCTAATTCATACTAAGAGACACAACGGGATCATTTGCATGGCTGCTGAAATAAAGTATCAATGTTGAATATTTTTTTTAAAAAAAGAAAAAAGACCTTCTAAAAATGTTATTTCACGTCAGGGTTGCGCTACAAATAACTGCAAAATCTTTAAGGAAAGGTGATTCTAAATGTTTACAACACAGTCGACAAATTCTAAAATGCAATCTAAACAAGTTTATTATTGCTTTTGGGCCTCAACGTTTGCAGGAAAAAATAATTGGATTTCTAAATGTTGTTAAAAAAGTCTTCTCTCTTTGCTAAAAATGAATTTTCAGAATTTTTTTTTTCAATCGATAAGGAATGAAAAACGAAAATCTCAGCTTTTGGACTCAATGTACGAAAGGTTATTTTTACGAAGGTAACGAATGAGCAACGAACGCTAATGAACTTTCATGAAGGTTCATTAAGATTCGAAGATTCAATCCGTGAACGGACACCGTACTTACCGAACCAATTTTACTCATCTCACCAACCGTCTTTGATTTTTTCATTTGCTAATTTTAAAAAACACTTATTCTTATAAACCCATTAGTAATAAAAAAATTTTCTATTTTTATCTAAAAAATCAAAATCTTAGGATTAAAGTAATTTTCTTTTCATTGGTGTAAGTCTCATTTGGGTTGTTTTTAGTTTTAATTATAGTTATGTTTACAGCAATGATGAAGAATCGCAAAATTAGAATAGAAGACGGTAGGTACGGAGGGTACGGTGAGGGTGCGGTTGTACGGTTCGCTCTGCAAAAAAAGACAAGTGCAGTAGAATTGTTTATCAGGTTCTAAGCTATGCATATTGATGTGACATTCAAGAATGCTTCTTAGAAGACTAATTCTTTTACAAATTAAATAAGCAAGTGTATTTTCTCAAAGTTTTGTATTTTAGTTTTTGTGGTCGTATTTTAGGACCTCAAAATTCCGAGTCCGGCTGTCGGTGTTTTTGGGATGGCCTCTTTTTAAACCGAAATAGCTTTCGCTTGTTTCAGAGAAGACTTAAGCTTATAGCTTACGTTTGTTGGGTTCACTATGTCGACTGCAATAAGCGTTTTTGTTTAATTATTCTTATCTAAAATTTTTGCTAATAAAACAATTTTCGCATAAAAGAGAATTTTAAAAATGTACGATTTCTAAGGCTAATTTAACTATTCAAAAGTAGATGTCGATCAGAGTTCATGTTGTAATTTCGAGAATAGAGTCTGTTATGTAGTTTATTACCGTAAATTCTCGTTCAATGTTACATGTAACTAAACCTGAATACTCTGGTTTTAGCGGAATCTCTGATTGGTTGAAAATAAAATTAGCCAATCAAAAAGTCCACTAAAACCCGAGTATTCAGGTTTAGTACATGTAACATTGAACGAGAATATGTTAAGTTAAAGCGAAGCCATAAACCGATTTCAAGTGTTTTATAGTCATTTTTTATTCAAAAAAGGTAAATCAATAGATTTAATCAAAATCTGGTCAGAAAACCCTATTTTTGATATTTTCAGAATCTGAAAATTTTTTTTTAAAAAAAATTAATTTTATAAACTTACTTGAAGTTATACCAAATTTCGAAAAGTGACATGATTATCGAGATTTTCAACCCCATACTATTCGAATAAAATGGCTTTGTGAAGTTTTGTACAAAAAAATCAAAAACAATTTTGGAAAATTGAGAAAAAAAATTTCTGTTGATTGATCGAGATTTCTCACCATTGCAAAAACTCTGCAGTCTAATTACGCATTTAGCTTCAATACGTTTTAATAGTGTGTATTTTACAGGACTCTGCACATCATTAAAAGCTAGTCAATAAATCTAAAATATGAACATAATACAGCCCCAAAAATTAACTTATCACATGATATCATATTATATGAACTGATATCAGTTGGTATCCTAATTAATGACTATTATGGTAACATCTTCTATCAGCTCCGAAAAGTTTAAATCATATGACATCAGATGATATCATTTAGATAATTACAAGCATTATTAATTGCCAACGAATACCGAAGCAAACTGATATCAGTTGAGGTAAGCTGATATCTTATGATATCATGTGACCAATTAATTTCCGAGACTGTACTTATAAATCATTTGTAATATGATTTAAGTTAATTAAAACTCCGTAGGATAATCCAGTAAAAATGGTAAAATTTCGCTTACATGCGATATGCCAATTTACGAATGAAAATTATTTTACTGAATCCGGTTTTTTTTAATGTGATTGATTTTTTTAAGCTTAAAAATTTTAAAATTGTGTTGATTTACAGTGGGTCTACTTAAATGTGTTCTCGCAAACTTATAGGATATATTCTGGTATCGATAATCAATTATTCGATAAACTGGAACAGAAAGTTTTTATAAAAAATATAAATAGCTAAGATACCCCAATTTTCTCTATAGAAGCATCCTTTTAAGAGGAATTCAAGTTTAGTTGGAACTGAAAATCGATTTTATATTTAACCAAATACAATTTTTCTCCTTCATAATTGATCCAGTAAAGACATCCAAATTACTGTTTTAAATTGTCTAAATGTTGTAATTACTGCAAAAATGATGACAACCCACATCAGAATGTAAGGTCCAGTAGAATAAAGCCTCGAATAAATAAAAGTACAGTAATATTTATACCCTTTTCTATAAAGCCTATGCAAAGCATGGACCTCTGGTCAGGCTAGGAATAGAAAGGGTATACACGGAAAAAGGAAAACAATAGTTAAAAAAAAAGAGTTAAAAAAGGAGTTTTCTTAAACTTAAAACATCGTAAAACATCCATTGAATTTGAGCGGAAAGAAACTCTAAGAAGGAGTTTTGCCCAAATCCCGGAGCATGGAGAACAGAGTAGTATTTAAGAATTTGCTTTTACTAAGTGATGTTATAGGTTACAATCAGTCTATTGACAAAGAAATTGTCATTTTAAGAAGTTTTTTTCTTTCTTCTTTTTTGAAATCTGTAATAAAACATACAGTTATGTCCGTTCACGGATTGAATCTACGAATCTTAATGAAAGTTCATTAGCGTTCGTTGCTCATTCGTCACCATTCATTACTCGCAAGTCTTTCGTGGCCATTCGGCACATTAATAAGGTTTCAAAACTTAAACGTTACCAGAGAATTGGGATAGTCAAGAGTCCAATAAAAGTACATTCAGATGAAAAAAAGTTAAGCGTGAATAAGCTGTATACGTAAACGAAGTTTATGAACGTTCACCGAACTTTAATACGAAAGGTGAACGTTTATGAAGGTTCACAGATTCAATTGGTGAACGGCAATAGCTGTAATTTTTAAAGTTTTAGCAATTAAGTTATTGATGCAAGCATTTTGTACACCTTCTTCTAATTGGCCAGATTTTGTATCGAGAGATTCATAAATCAGTTCAAAAAGCCATAACAATAAAATAAATAATAGACTTCATAGTTTTTAAAATGGAGACTCAAGTCTGCTTCTTAAAATTTAGTTTATTAAATTTTATTTCTTTTTAAAAGAACTTAAATCTACGTTCTGTAATTGTTTTCATCTTGACCATGTTCTTCTTTAAGAGTAAATTAAATCAATTTTTAGAGAATAATTTTATTTTTGCTTAATTCTAAAGTTCATTTTAAGGTTTCGAGTTTTTTTATCAGTTAATTAAATAAAAGAGGTTATTCAAGTTAACCTACTTAAATAACTTTTAACAAAAATATTCCACTTGTAAGTTATGCCAAAGTAACAACAACAAAAAAAATAAACTCTTAACAAAATTTTTTTATTTAAAAATTGTTCAGTCATTGGTTGTTATTTTTTTGTTCGCTCTAAATTTCAATTAACTTAGCAGACCTTTAAATAAATACAAGACCTAACAAAGATAGTGGTAAAAAAAAACCTTTTAAATGTTCTTAAGTTTAGAAAACTCATTTTTTTTTATCGAAAAAAAATTTATTATAAAAAGGCTTTTTGATTTAGTAGAATTTTTAAGACAAAAATATTTGAATTTAGCAGATAATTTTGCACTTAATGAAAGATAAGGAAACCTAAAAAAATTTGAAATTTTCTTGTTTAACATTAGTCATTACACTAAACATTTTTTAGAAGCCATTTTGAATTTTTTCTTTTTCTCTAATTTAATGTTCATGTGAAAATAAAAGATGAGTCACCCCAAAGTAAACTAAAAAAAAAAAAGAAGAAAATGTTTATTCAAACAATGCATTTAATAATTAAACCTAAATTATCATGAGTAAAAGAACACGATTTTTCAAGATGTAAATTTTCAAAAATTTTCATTTTTGCATTTTTTTTTAATTCGAAACTTCCAGTAGCGTGATAGCAGCAGAAATAATTCCTATTTATTTTTTTTTTCATTTTTTTTAAAGCTTAGCTAAAAGAGTATTTTAATTCGATTGAAATTGATTTCAAAAAATTTTATTTTTTTTAGTCATTATTTAGAAATTTTATTCCATTAAAAAAAACATTCGAAAATGAGAGAAATTGTTCATCTTCAAGCAGGTCAATGGTAAGTAACTAAGCTAACGATCCCAAGCTTTAATTGGGAATTTTTTTTTAAATTTTAAATTTTTATTATTTAAGCGGTAACCAAATTGGTTCCAAATTTTGGGAAGTAATTGCCGATGAGCACGGTATTGACCCCACAGGCACATATCATGGAGATTCAGATTTACAATTAGAAAGAATCAATGTTTATTTCAATGAGGCCACTGGTGGAAAATATGTACCACGTGCCGTTTTAGTCGATTTAGAACCAGGTACCATGGATTCAGTTCGTTCTGGTCCATTTGGTCAAATGTTTAGACCAGACAATTTTGTGTTCGGCCAATCAGGTGCTGGTAACAATTGGGCCAAAGGTCACTATACCGAAGGTGCTGAATTGGTCGACTCTGTTTTGGACGTTGTTAGAAAAGAGGCCGAATCATGTGATTGTTTACAAGGTTTTCAATTGACACATTCATTGGGTGGTGGTACTGGTTCTGGTATGGGTACTTTGTTAATCTCAAAAATTCGTGAAGAATACCCAGATCGTATTATGAACACATTTTCAGTTGTACCATCGCCAAAAGTATCCGACACTGTAGTTGAACCATACAATGCCACATTGTCCGTACATCAATTGGTCGAAAACACAGACGAAACATATTGTATTGATAACGAAGCTTTGTACGACATTTGCTTCCGTACATTAAAATTGACCACACCAACATATGGTGATTTGAATCACTTGGTATCAGCCACAATGTCTGGTGTAACTACTTGTTTGAGATTTCCAGGTCAATTGAATGCTGATTTGAGAAAATTAGCTGTAAACATGGTACCATTTCCACGTCTTCACTTTTTCATGCCTGGTTTTGCTCCATTAACATCACGTGGATCACAACAATACCGTGCTCTAACTGTACCTGAATTGACACAACAAATGTTCGATGCCAAAAACATGATGGCTGCTTGTGATCCACGTCACGGTAGATATTTGACTGTAGCTGCCATTTTCCGTGGTCGCATGTCAATGAAAGAAGTAGACGAACAAATGTTGAATGTACAAAACAAAAATTCATCATACTTTGTCGAATGGATTCCAAACAATGTTAAAACAGCTGTGTGTGATATTCCACCAAGAGGCTTAAAAATGAGCGCTACATTTATTGGCAATTCGACTGCCATTCAAGAGCTTTTCAAACGTGTTAGTGAACAATTTACTGCTATGTTTAGAAGAAAGGCTTTCTTGCATTGGTACACTGGTGAGGGTATGGATGAAATGGAATTTACTGAAGCCGAATCAAACATGAACGATCTTGTTTCGGAATATCAACAATATCAAGATGCCACCGCTGATGAAGAAGGCGAAACTGGTGAAGAAGAAGCTGAACAAGCTTAAAATATTTTTTCCTTTAAAGAAAAAGACCTAAGATTTAAAAAATACAAAACTTTTTTTTTGACAGTATCTATTTTTATTCACGAGGATTTTAAATACTCGATTAAAAAAACAAAAACATAAAACTTTATTTAATTCTTATTCTTAAGTTTCAAATCATGGATAAATCAAATATTGTCGATTTCTTAAATTTTAATTGAATTTTAGAATTTACGCGTATTTGTTAGAGCTTTTATTAAAGATAATTTTTCTTAGTTATCAATCAACTAGACTCAATGACAACTTTTTTTTTGTATCAATTTAGGATTAATTTTAGATTTTTTTAAATAAAATTTTTGAAACTAAAAAATTTGTTTAATTAAAGTGACACAAAGCTTAACCAAGCTCGAACTAGGTTTCTACGAATTTAATTGATTCGATTCAGGGCATTTTTTTTTAAATACAGTGTTTTTATTTAAATTTTTACCTTCGGAGTTAGAGAAAGCTAGAAGTAAGAAATAACACATCTCTGTTTTATCTAACGCTTGAACTCGTGCAGTACCAGTATCTCTGACATATTGGCTAGGGTTCGTCTAATACCTCCAAGGCTAGGTTTAACGCTTTTTCTAGTAACACTAACCCATCGCTAACAAATTGTAATTTTTATTTAGCGCTTTCAAACACTTTTTTGAAAAAAGTTAATTTAAAATAAAAAGTATAAATCAACCCTCTGAATAACTGAAACAAGCTATTAAAAAAACTTTAAACATCTTAGAGCATTTAAAAAGACCACTAAAAAGTCTCTTTTGTTGATTTTTGATAATTTTGCTTATTCAAAAGTATCGTCAACGAAGATTTTTGATTTTCGCTTAAAAATTCACTGTTGTAAAATAATTTAATAGACCTTTAACGCTCCCTAGACCATAATAAAGGGCTATTCCCCGAACACTGTTTGATACTTTTTTGCCATTAGCTGCTATTGATCTTTTGTAAATTGCTTCGACCTAAAAATTTTCCAAATGTCAAAAGTCGTGTTGACTTGTACGCGGTTTTGATAATTAACTTAGTGAATTTTTGATAGTTTTGGTTGAAAACAGTCTGTGAACAGCAAAACATGCTAGGATTTTGTAGCCTACTCGGTTTGGTAAACAATTGTTCCCAAATTGTGTGAACAAATCTTGTTCCCAGGTTTGGTGAATATATTGTTCACTTAATTTTTTGTTCCCGTATGGGTAAAAAATTTATACAATATGTGAACAAGTCCACTAACTTGGTATTCAGGATTACGTGTAGAGAGAGTATTCATTTCAAACAAGTAAAAAGATGATGGTAAGGTTCGCCAAATGCAAAGCGTCCAAGTTTTTATTAAGTAAGTCGGTTTTTGGCAAATTCAGAAAGCGTGGGAGTTTTTTATTGGACGAACCGAAGGGTATTTTGACAAAATTTCGATGCTGTATTTCTCAGAGTAGTTGGTTTATAGGTATCCGTTTTTGATCAAAAAGAGGAAGATGTTATTTTTTAAGAATCCATTTTCAGAGTTATGCAAAAAAATTGTCCGTGATCTTAATATTTTTGTTTTTGATGAACATTCGGGGCTTTAATGAAAATTGGATCTTTAGGTGAATTAGATTGTTCACTTACGACTCTTACGACGACAGTCTTGATCTTTATGAGTTCACTCATGAAATGAATCGACCAAGGCGAAGGTTAAAAAATTTTTAAAATTTCAAACAAAAAAAAAACTTTTTTTTTGTTGTTTGAAAAAATTCCTCTTGCATTAAGTAAGTTTTTCAAAAAGATGTACATTCGCTCAAAATTTTATTACAGTGCAATAAAAATTATTAATTGTTGATCAAGAGAGGAAAAATAATTTTTTACTAAATAATGCAAAAGAATTCAAAATCAAATTTGGCCAAGAAGACATGCTTTTTTTTAACCGGTTGTTTTTCGACTAAAAGTCGTCAATTATCAAAACAAAATAATTTCGATTATGTTGATTTTGATCAACTTCAAAAAGATTTAAAACAACAAAAACCAGAATTACCAAAACGTATTCAAATACTTGAACCTTTAAATTCAAATGATGTTTACAATTTATCAACAAATGATTACGAAGATATTACAAGAAATATACATAGTACAAAAATCGAACAATTTAACAATGAAAATTCATTTGATGTAGATCAAAATTTAAACAATTTAAGTGAAATATCGTCTGTTAATAAATCGATTATTAAAGACACCATTTTGAAACGTCAATTTACAACAACCCAACTTATGGAGTACACTCGTTCTCTAGTTAACAGTGGATATTATTCAAAAATGGATCCACTTAGAGAAATTCAACCAACAGGCTCAACGTGTGATTCATTTTATTCGGAGTGTTACACAGACGATTCGTCAACCGAATTTCCGTCGTCAATAGTCACTCGAACTAAAACATACAGCGATGTTTATACAAGTGATTATACGACAAGTTGTTCAGAATCATCAACAATTAATGAGCAACCGAATTTTTTAATTAACGACGAAAAAACTTTAGTTTGCATTAAAGAGTTTAAATCGAATATTGAAGGTGATTTATCAATTAGATTATGGGAAAGAGTTAAATTAGTTTATGAACCAAAAGATAAATTCAATGGTTTTTTATGTGTTCAATCGTTAGATTCGAAACAATGTGGTTTTGTTCCAAAGAATTGTTTGAAAATTGAATTAGAATAGTTTTGTATGAATGACATGTGTTTCTTTTTTTATATTTAATTTTTATACAAAATCATTTTTTGGATTTTTTTCATTTTGCCTTGTAATAAATAAATCTTTGTTTGTCTTTTTAATTATATAATCACTCTAGTGTTCCTCTCGTGAACGTTCATGAAATTTTCACCAAAGTTCACAGTACCTAAGTTTCCGCCTCTACATCTCACTTTCTTTATTAAAAAAAAACGAATTCTACCCCTACACCTACGCTTTATGCAGAACGAACTGATAATTATACTGCTACAATTGATATTCGGACTGAAATCGATAAGAAAAAAAATTGTTTAAATCAGAGTCCGTGTGAAAACGGTAACGAGAAGGACATTTTCAGGTGAAACCCAAATTTTTTTGGATCTGCTTAATCAACAGACGATTTTCAAAAAATATTTTTTCCATTTTTTTTGCTTTTGGATACAAAAGGACACAAGATACCATGTCTGATTAAATTCGTCGAGATGAGGGATTTTTCAATTTTCTGACCCAAAATTCTTTTCATTAGTTTTTTAAATATGGCTTTCCATAAACCATAGCTTTTTCCAATTGTGAAAACTTTAGTATTTAAAAAATGCCTTGGAATTAGACTGCACAAAGCGATAGAGTTTTCCTAGAGTTTACGGTGTCAAAAATTTATGATGTAAAAAATCAACTATTTCCTTAATCGAGATGGTAAAAAACTTTAGAAGTAAAAATAAAATGGTCTTGCGGAATATATGATCAATACTGATAACCAAATATCTGATCACACAAGATGTGATCATTATAAAATGTTGATTCAAAAGAAAAAAAATTGGTTATCAAAAAAAAGCTTTTTATGATCAAAAATTTAAAAAATTATGTAATCATAAGTCTTGAAAAAGTTGGGACCAAAATATGCGTATTCGTTAAACCAAGGTTTGAATGTAATATGAAATTTATGAATTAAATTAGCTTTAAGAAATTAGGTTTTAATTTTTTGTTTTTGTCTTCTGAAATATAAAATTGAAAAGCTTCGTGAGTTCATAAATTTGGTGAAAAACAAAATCCGGAAAAAGCTCATGAATCTTCACCATAGAATTAACGACACAAGTTGAGACTTCCAAGTCTAGGTTCCTTATCTGAACCTGATGAAAATGATCAAACTTGCTTATTGAAACAATCAGCTAGGAATAGTATTACTGTAAATATTCTTGCGATTTCTTACAATTTTTTCAAATTAAGTCGCATATATTGGGATATGTGAAGTTTGTCTCAAAATCCAAAATGGATTTAAAACATTTCATTATAACAACTTAAGGATCATTTTAAATTATTGCAGAGATGGATATTATTTCTTGATACAGGGAGCTCTTGTGCAAAACTCTGAAAATCTGCAATTTTAATTTCGTAGTTTAATAAATAAAATATATTGAAAATAATTTAAATTAACTTCACAATTAAAATTTCAGATTTGCAGAGTTTTGCACAAGAGCTCCCTGTATCAAGAAATAATATCCATCTCTGCAATAATTTAAAGTGATCCTTAAGTTGTTATAATGACATGTTTTAAATCCATTTGGGATTTATGGGATCTTGAGAGAAAACTTCATATTGACAAATATTGCTCATTATCCTCCATATTTCTTCAAAAGATGTTGCATATTAAGTCGCATTTAAGTCCCTTTGTAGTTGCATTTAATCGTTGGTACATGAAATAAACATTAGTTGTAATTTTTCCTAGTTCATTTCACCTATAACATTAGCAATACTATCCTCTTTTTCTCCATTTTTTCAAATGAAGGTGAGGTTGTGTGATCTAGATAAAAAAAGGATACATTTGACCATGGTTTTTCCACAATTAGATTTGATTAAGCTAAATAGAAAATCCAAAAATTTTAAAATTGAAAACTTTATTAAATAAATAATTTAAAACACTTTTCAAGTGTTCTAAAGATCTGAAAAAACTTTTTATGCTCTAAATTAAACAAAAAAAATTTAAATCATGAAGGATTAGATTTAATTCGATTGAAAAATCTCTTAAAAATGGGTGCACTTAAAAATCCCTTGTGTAAGTACTCTTTAAAATTATATGTAAACAACATGTAAAGAGCTGGGTTTGCAACGGTATTTGAGTATGTTAGAGTACATACAATTGTATTTATTGATCTTATGTATTTTATATTCGATGTTGAAAAAAGCATTAATATTTGCAATATCCAAAATGGCGACCATTGAATTACAAATAATAAAATTATAACTAGAACCAAACGTACTGCTTTACGTCTAATCGAATTAAGATACTTGTTTTTGATTGCAGGCTTATTTCGTCTTGTTAGACCTCTTTTCATAGCATTCACAACTCTATTAAATCGTTTATTTTTAACATCAGCATCATAATTATTCAAAAAATTTTCATTAGCTAAATTCAAATTCAAATAAGCTTCGTAGTTAACTTCGTTTGTGTTTAATTTTGGATTTTTAACGTTCTCATCAACAACTTGTGTACACACTAAATTACTTGTCTCGTCTAAATTTGCTGCTGAACTTACAATATCATATTTAGATTTTTCTATACTTGATGAACTCTGTTGTATTAGACCCGCATATTTACATCCAATTAAAACTAAAGATGATTGAAATTGTGAATTTTGTCTTGATCTAGGTGTATTTGGTGTAAGGCTTTTAATATCGTAGTTTATGCGACGACTTGAAAAAGCCGATCGAACGAATCGTTTTTTCCAATCGTTTAAAAATTTCAACAACTTAATTGAGCTTATGATTATGATAGTGTATGGTATGACAAAAATGGCGAAAAATTTTATTATAAAAAACATTCTTAAAGTTGAATCATCCCACTCACTTTCACAATTGTAATTTTTTCCATTGTTAATGAGTCGAATGCTAAAAATAATAGGTAACGAAAAACAAAGCGCAAATACCCATATAAAAATTGAATAGATGAATACAAATAAAGGCTTTAGTCGGTTTGATGTTATTTCAAAACAATTTTTTTTGTCAGCTACATCTAAAAAACGCTCAACGCTTAGAGCGGCCACTGTTAGAATACCGACAATGACACCCGAAAATTCGGTGAATATAAATATTCTACAGCCAATTTCACCAAAACGCCAGTCCAAGTTTAAAGTTTGACTTATAAAAAATGGAATGCCTAACGAGTATGTTAAGTCTGCTAAGGCCAAGTTGATAATCAATAAATTAATTGGTGTAAAGGCACGAGCTGATACAATACTAAATATAGAGATTGTGTTGAATATAAACCCGAATGCGAATATGAGAGACAATAGAGTGTGTAATGCGAATATTGAAGCGTCTAAGTCAAATAAAATAGTGAAAATAGTTTCAGTTTTATGGGTGTTATTTTCAATTAAAACTGTTCCATTTGAAAATTTCATATTCTAAAAAAAATGTTTGATAAAAATAAATAGTATATTTTAATAAAGGTCTTTTTTACAACTGAAATTAATTTTATTAAAAGAAAAAAAAAACTATTTCTTAATCCACATCGGACTTAAATAATATGAGATGTTGAAAAGGTAGAGGAGTTGGTCTGAATTTAGGTACAGCGAAAATCCACGTAAAATTTTAGAAGCTATTTATCATTGCTATTTTTTAAGTTTAAAAATGCCCATAAATAAAAAAAAATCAAGCATACCAAAAATAAATCCTAAAAATACATGCTTTGATTATACTAAAAAAGTTTTACTAAGTGGGTTCGACACACATAAAACTATAACATAAAAAATAAGTTGATCAAAAAAGAAATCTAAAAATTGTGAAAAATTAAGAGAACGATCTGTTTTTTCATTAATAAAAATGTAATACCGAATTAGAACCGACTTTAAACTTATTCAAACAATAATTTACTTCTTCAGAGAACGTGCCTATTTGTTCTATACTTTTCAACTGTGCCAAGAACCGAGATTGAGACTTTCCAAGTCTTATTTTTTATCAACTTAGCAAATTAAAGATAAAATTTACATCTTTGGTAGTAGTATGTTTTGTTTTTTTTCATTCATTGAGGTAATATTTGATCAAAAAACTTATTCATGTCGGAGAAATCACTCTTTCATGAATAATATAGTTAAAATCCTAAGCCAAGACAACAAAAAAATGAAAATAATCCGATCAAGAAGCCAAAAATTTCAGAATGTCTAAAAAAAAATTTTCTTCCCGATGCTTTGGTGGTCTCCTATTGGGTAACAGGACAATTAGTACGGTTTTACTATTGTACGATTGTACGATTCAATAATTTAATATCTCTTTAATGTTGAACTCTTAAGAAAGTATGTACTTAAGTGTACAAAATTATTAAGATTTGATTTCTGAAATAATTTCCGTAAATTTTATTAAAATGAAGAATCGTAAACTCAGTACAATCGTACAACCGTACTAATTGTCCTTTTACCCTCCTATTGGTGACTATTGGATTTTTGGATCACCCAATCCAGCATTCGACTTATTTTAAGGAGAACTCGTTCCTTAATTTACAACGACTTGAGATGAAAAGGTTGGGTATTTCGTTTCCAATCGAGCCTTTTTTCATGTATTCTCTCTATGGAATAGATTTGGTCCTCAAGATATTTTCCGGGTTGGCTCCTATTTTGTCTCGTTTTATCGACTAATAATGATTTTAATATTTTATTTTGATCTGTTTAAGTGTCTAACAATCGCGGAAAGCTTTTGACTCTATTCGTTTAAGAGCTATGCCTTGTTCTGTCCTGTAGGCCACCTCATTACCGTTAACCGAGATTCGAGGTCATAACAACAAAAAATTTTAAAATATGGTCAAAAGGAAAAAATATAATGATAGGGAGTGAGGATCTAAGCTTAAATTCAAATTTTCAGTGAAATTGGTGGATTAATGAATAAATTATACCAAAAAGTTCTCTTAATTTTTCGAAAGGTCTAAAAAAAGCCAAAATGCCAAAAAAAGAATTACAGCAAAATTCGTATCGCTTCCCAAGCTATGGGCCTTTGAATTAAAATTACAGTACATTTCTGAAATAAGTTGATACTCTGCCTAAGCAATGCGCAGCATGCTCCGAAGCTTTGCCTAAGATGCGCAGGAGCAATGCGCTTGCGCATTGAAAATATTTCTTTTGCGTGCTTAAGCAATGCGCCTGAGCGTCTTAAGCAATGCTCCGAAACATGTCAACTTATTTCAGAAATGTACTGTAAACAAAAATTAATTTGCGTTCTTTTATATTTTCACAATGCTGTACTAACCGGATTTATTAAGGTTGTCCCTCCGCTTAAAAAAATGATCAAAGTTTCTGTATACGCCATTTAATTATTATATTCAAGTCTAACGCACCAAGCATCCGAAGTCGGGCAATTCAAAAATGCTTTAAATCTTTAAAAAAAAACAACAAGCAAAATTATGGGTATTTCGCAAGGGATTTCAAGCTGATCTAAAAAGAAAAATCAATTTTAATTAACAGATTTTCAGTCAGTCTATTTGATGAGTATTTTGAATGATTTTCACTGTTTGACTTTAGACGAATAAAGAAAAATGTCAGTTCCGGTTTAGACGCCCACTTAATGCGTTAAATTTTTTATAAAATCTATGACATAAATTAATTAAACTGTTTTTTCATTCATTGAACAATTTATGCTGGATGCATGAAATCGTGAAAATTAAAAAAAAAACGTAAATAGATATTTACAAATAGAGAACGACCGAAATATTCAATTACCAAGATGATATCATAAGTATTTGAGATCCCAAGTCTGTAGAAAGTCATGATAAAAATATTTTTCCTGAAATAATAGAAAAATTTTAAAAAAGTCAATTTCAATAGAAATTTTTTCTATTAGCAATAAATTATAAAAGAGATTTTGTCAATTAGTTGAAGCGTTTGAACATCTAAGACATGAACTAAACAAATTAAATTTTCTAAATCGCTTAAAGCATCTTTGTGATTGCATTACTGAAGTAACTTGCATCTAGGAAAACAACTTGATAAAGTCGATTATTTATTTTTTTTTTCATTGGAAAAATAAAATTGAAAGTTTTCTGTTCATCTCGTACTATATGTGTGTCTAAATGAAATCTTATCAACTTAAATCTTCGAAATTTAAATTAAAATTATTAAACTAATTAGGCATGATTTTTTTTTCAAGTTTTTTTAGAGTACATTAAGATAATTCTTGAAAATTTAGGTGGAAAATCGAATACTTGAAATGAAGTTGCGATAATAACAAAATTTGAAGTAAGAAAAAAGTACAAATGCAACCGTCTTCCGAATTGCGAATTTTAAACACCTACATTAATTATTTCTTAGATCTTCGAATTCTCTTAAATGAAAACGCACCATAAACCCAAACTAGAGCCATGGGCTTTCATTTATACCTATTATCGGCATTTGTGAAAAATGAATCAACGAGACTGCAGCAATAGAGGGTCATATTTAAGAATAAGTGAGAGAAATTTTTTTTTGACAATCTGACCATTTGGCATTTTTAAGGGCGCTAAAAAAGAATATTTGCAAACTTCAGCCTCAATTCACGCTTTTTGGATATATACTCGGTCGTAAATAGTATCGAAAGTAAAAAGAAAAGAAACACTATAAAAATCTATAACCGGTAAATGCCTGAATAGTTAAAATCATTTTAGGCTGTTTAAGGAAAATGATTTTTTACAAGCATTTCGAAATCCAATTTGTTAAAATAATCCATAATCTTCTCCAGTATTCCAGGTCTAAAATAAGTTTACTCATTAGTGTAGTGCTGCTTGGAAACGATCCAACTAGAATCATCGACTAGTCATTCTCTAGATGGTCTGATACTAGAACAACTTTAAAAATCGTATTGACACTCGCGAGTCGCTATGACTTAAAATAAAGATGCAAACGTAGCGAGTAACGGCCTACCCGGCTAAGAAGCCTAATCAGCTTCTGCAGCTAGTTAAGTCTAGGATTGTTCTACTAGATGTTAGATCTGCACAGATACAGCAAAATTTGCTGCATCTACTATAGAGGTCTGCAAAAATTCTGAAAATAAAATTGCGCATTTAAAAATAAATCTTTTTCAATGGCGTGTAATTCTGCATAACGACCTATTGACGATGGATAAGTAAAGGGTACTTTACTTTATAGTAAAGGAGGTTTTTAAAACTTTCTGTCAACGGTATATTATTGGCATCCTTTACTCCCAGCACCTACTTTAACATAAAAACAATGAAAATCCATTTTATTCACAGCAATCCTTTATCAGGATCCAAATCATTCTATCTAATCTTAACCTTTTTATATAAAACTAACCCTAGCCTAATCCCTTCCCTAAACCCTACTCCCTAAGCGAGGCTGCGCGCCTCGCGCTCCCGATTAAAACAAATCTAACCCTAATCAAGCCCTATTCATATTCCAGCCTCACTTCGCTCGTCAAGAATATGATTATGGCTTGATTATGGTTAGATTTCTTTAATATGGATTGTTGTTTTTCAATTATTTAAATATTTTTTCCGCTAAATCGGGACAAGTAAGTTTTTCAATAATGTTAAAAACTCATGGTTTTCTGATATTTAAGTGTAATTGTAGTGATGGGAGTGCTGGGAGTAAAGGGAATAATCTTAAAGAGAAACTGGTAAAGTAGGTGCTGGGAGTAAAGTGGATTATAATAGTTTTTATAGTAAAGGGAGTGCTGGAAGTTAAGGTTTTTATTTTTTTTCCCAGTATTTGTTAGTAAAGTACCCAGCACTTTTTGAATGTCAATCCATGTGCATAACTGTGCATTTTTTTTGCAATACTCTGCAAAATTTCACGCCATTGAAAAAGATTTATTTTTAAATGCGCAATTTTATTTGCAGAGTTTTTGCAGACCTCTCTAGTAGATGCAGCAAATTTTGCTGCATGAGGCTGCACCCTTCTTTCCTTAAAATATTTAAAAGCACACTTTTTAGAGCGATTCCACCAGAGTCATAAAATAGAAAAAAGAAAATTTACAAAAAACTTGCCTCACTAAGCCACCAAATAGAGTTTATTTAGAGCCAAAAAAATATAACTATGAAACAAGAATTGTAGTGTTAGCAACGAACTAGCAACCAGTTCTTCATGCCGCTAACAATACAGCCAGGCTGTATCACCAGCAAAGACCCAAGTGGTCTCACTGATGAACCTTGCTAAAACACGTGAACCATGGAGAAGAAAACCTACCGAATGCTGAAAATAAACATTGTAATAAGGAAGAAGAAACAGATACTGCACTAACACTCACACCGAATTAATCAGACTTGTGATCAGTATTGAAAAAATCAGTATCAGTCAGTATCAGTATTTAGGGGAATCAGTAACAGTCAGTATCAGTACTAGGACCATCAGTATCAGTCAGTATTCAGTATTAATTTACCGAATCAGTATCGAGAAAATCAGTATCAGTATTTAGCCAATCAGTATTTTCTTAAGTTAAAAAACATTTTACTCGTGATATAATGTTACCTTCACTGTATACAGAGATCTCTCAAATGAACCCCTTAAGGAAATGGAAACAAATAAGCAGAAACTTGATTTGATAAAAGAAAGGAATTTAATCACAACTTGTTTAACGTTGTTTTTATAATATTCTAAGTTAATTTATTTACATAAAATATATCATTTCGTTCTATTAAGGGATTATTAAAGGAAAATATTAAAAGGAAGACCGATAAATAAAAAAAGACTCACCCCTCAAAAAAATTATTTTCTCAAACACGAGCGGTAAAAAAAATTTCAATTGAATAAAAAACAAGGGATAGTAGCAATAGTTTCTCCAAATTAATTTTTTTTAATATTCCAAGTTTTTTTTCTATAAAATCTTACTTATTCGGCTGAAATTAATAAAAAAAAGTATCACAAATAAAATTTTCAGTATTAAACAGTATTACTGAAATACTGATTTTGCACTCTTTTCAGTATCAGTATTTTTAAAATCAGTATCAGTAACAGTATCAGTAATACTGAATACTGAAATTTACTGATACTGATCAGTAAAATACTGACAGTATCACAACTCTGGAATTAATGGCTTGTCGAGCCCGTACCTGTAATTTAGCAAAAAAATATCAATTTCACTAAAAAATAAAATAAAAATTTTATTAATCGAGTTTTTTTTTTAATTAGGATATGACTTAGGTTTATGTGTCATGCAATCAAAAAAAAACAAATGTTAAACATGGATAAGATATCAAGGCAAATAATCAGAGATTACGGAATTGAAATATATTCATTCCTGGTAAAATGTAATGTACTTCGCAAAACTGAAAGATGGACTTATTCTTGTGTCTAAGATCATATAAGAATATAAAAAAGGAAATATTTCAAAGTAAAACAAAATAACACTGTGAGTGTTGTATGATAAAATATTTCAATTTGATCAAAAGCTTTTTATATAACTACCTCTTTAGATTATTGTTAGTGATTTTAATGATTTATGTTTTATGCTTTAGACAACAAACAAACAAAAAATTTGATGAAAAAAATATTCAAACTTTTTAAACTATGATTTATAGAACTCAAAATACAAAAAAAAACTCTTTTAAATATCGAACTGAAATAATTAGTTTCAAATTTAGAAAAGGAAATTTCAATTATAAGTAATTTTAAAAGGGAGTAGAAAGAAAAAAAAAACGATTTTAAAAATTAATTAAACGGCAGACTTTATTATTTGAAAATCTCTTAAAGGAAAAACTAGAAAAAATAAAAAGCACACATACCTTTTACATACCATCGTAATTAGCAATCATCTAGCATAAATTTTGATTACGTATAAAATTTGACTCTCAGTGGAGTAGACATTAGATCGTACAAGATGAATTCACAAAAAATTTATTTGTCTTTTTTGACTTAAAAACGTTAATCTACGGGTAAAAAATCAAAAATTTTGACCCTACCCACCCGCTTTTTACAGCCTAACGTCAAGGTGCTTTGAACTTTTCAAATTAGGTCCTTTTATGGAAAATTGAAATAATCAATTAAAAAATGAAAAAAGTAGCTCCTGGTGTAATCCATTGACAATCGTCTCTAGTTTAAGCAGAAGCATAAAAACAAGTGGGTATAGATAGGATTTGACTGGAAAAAAACATTTTAATACCTCTTATGGAAACGGTGCACCCTATTAAGACTTGAGGGAATTTTTTTTTTTGCCGTTTGGAGTTTACACGTTTTTCAATCATGATCAATTTTTAGAAAAAGCAGGAGGATAAGTTCAAAATTTTTTACCCCCATGTAAAAATTGATTTTTTGGTGTTTTCGAGGTCGTAGATTGGCGTTACAAAGTCAAAAAAAAACAAATATTGTAAGACGACCTAATGGGGGTGAATGAAATTTTCGGAACAATTGTAGAGTGAGAATAAAACTTATCGATAGACAAACACCCCTGAGATAATAGATTTACCAGGAAAAACAAAAAAAAAGGTATACCATTTTTAAATCATAAGTTAAGCCCATTGATTATTTATTTTGCTAATTATTTATAGTTCATTTAAAAGAGGACAGGATAAGCTACTTACTAATATGTTTATCTTCGACTTGTTAAAATCTCTTCAGTGAAAAATTTCCTTACATAATTGCAAAATTTTTATCTATTTACCTCAAAATCACTTAAACAGGGTATGTACCATAGCCGATATGGATAAGTACATAAACAAAATAAATCGGCTTGTAGAGGACAAAATTCTCTACAAGGAGAAGGGTCAAAGTATACTTAAAAAAGAAATTTTACATCTAAACTATCGTTCCGAAAAGTTTATTCACCCCATTACATTGATTTATAATATATTATGGACGTTTTGCTCCGACCGAACTTTAAGAAGTAAAATAAGATAAAAGTTTTTGATTCTATTCAAGAATTATCAATGGCTTTTATTAACAGTTAAAAGAGAAATATAGATTTCCCAGAGAGCCTTTTATGAGACATATTGTTGACTTGGTAAAAATATTAAACATTAGATTAGATGAGAGCAGTGATCAACGAATTTTTTTTCTGTCCACAAAGAGTTTTTCAGAAAGACAGATGAAGAGAGAATAAACCATTATTCTTTTTGATGCTCTAACTTTTGAGAGCTACTATAGTGCATGGAATAGGTCGAGTTGGAGACACGCTATTTGGGAACCTAGATAGCCATTAGAAAATATTTGTTTCGATTTTTGGTCAGATAAATTTTTGTTAATCAATCATCTTTTAACTTTTGACAAGAATAATGAAAATCTAAGAGCTCTTATTTGTCTCATAAAATTTACCCTGAGGCTATTTTTCGAATAGATTTTAATTTCGAAAGAAAATGATTTTGAAGAACACTTGGTTTCAATTTATCTTATTTTTAGCTTTTGTAGACATTTTCTCATAAAAATAAAACCTCCTCAAGGTATTTGTTAATCATCAAAAATAAAAAATATCTTGAAATAATCGATTCGTATATCCTTGTTGTTAACACTTAATTGATTAATAAACCTTACCTAATCAATTTTTTTTTAATTTAGAATAAACAAAATTTAATTTTAATTTTAATTTTTTTCTTAGGTAAAAATAAATCAAGAATCAATGTAACATTAAAAGGTTCTTTTTATAAAAATAATTTTGTGTTTAATTGCATAAGCTAATAATGTAATATTTTATTTTTTAATCCGGTTTTTGTTTACGCCTCAACTATTTACTTTCTTATAAAACTCATGACTAAAAAAAAATAAATATTGATTTTTAAAAATTCATCATTTTGTTATACATTTCGTGAATTGAATGTAATTTACTCTTTGATTAACAACAAGGTTAATTTGTTGAAGGCGTTTTAAATGACGAAAATGTTAAAAAAATACGACTTGATAAAGGAAATCACTTGAAGATATGTCCCTTATTTTAATTTGAACAAAAAAAATTCAATTTTAAAATAATAATCTGTTCAACTTCTTGACAGAGAGGTTTTTATAAAAACTTACCCAACTCGTAAAATAATTTGCTTTTGTTTGATCTTACTAAAAACTCACACGCATTTTTTCGAAAATCAAGAATAATTTTATTATTATTATTAAATAATCTGCGACGGAAAAAGTCCGAAGAGTCGGGGGTTTAAGGTACCCAACTATGGCAGATGATCTTTAACAACAAATGAAAATAACTAAAGATTAAAATTTAAAAAAAAATTTAGCTAAGGTTCGGTCGGAGCAAAACGTCAACACTATTAATTTTGTTATTGGGGTAAAAAATCCACGTGCAAAACTACCCCAGAAAACATGTTTAAAAAAATGACCCGATTTCATACATTTACTAGCACCCAAAACCGGCAATGTGAAGATTCGTATCAAATGGATCAAAATTTAAAATCATTTTTCAGGAGTGAACAAATCGAAAAAAACTTTGCAGAGGTATTAAACAGTGATAAGCATTAAAAAAGCCACTCTTAAAATAAGCTGTGCAGTATTCAGATTTGTAGAGAATTGCTTCTCGTATAAGAAGATACAATAAAAATTTGGGTATAGTGGCTCCCCTAGGAGAAGATGCGGTTTGACTAAAAAATTTCCTTTTTTTTACCGTTTTCACCCATTTTTTGCTTTATGGATTTTTTTTCCTCGTCAACAATGGTCCCGGCGTCAATGGTAGCTTTTTAGCTTTCAGAAGATATCTTTATATCAATTATAGCTTTTTCCAATCATGTTCACTAAAATGTTTAAACAAAGCACCTCGACGTTTGGCTACAAAAAGCGGGAGGGTAGGATCAAAATTTTCGATTTTTTACCCCACTTAAAAAATTGATTTTTTGGGGTTTCGTAGATTAACGTCGTAAATGAGTCAAAAATGAGCTATTTAGATAGTGTGGACGTTTTTCTCCAACCGAATTTAAAAAAAAAATTTTTCATATTTGTTTTTGAATAGATTAATCGTATTTGCATTGATCAAATCGTCTGGTAACTTATTCCAAGCGTTAGCCGTTCGGTAAGAGAAAAAGTTATTTCTTGGAGAATTTGTTTTGATGAGTTGACGATATTTTCTTTTGTTATTTCTTGTTGAACTCAATGGACCAGTTCTGCTTTTGGAGCTTGACCCAGTGGGTGATACCTATCAACAAGGTTGAATTTATTCTCTATTTTAAAAAATTGGATCAAGTCACCTCTTTCTCTTCTATCTTTGAGGGTAGTCAGTCCTAGAGTCTTTAGGCGCTCAGTGTAGTTTTTGTTTCGTAAACTGATGTGATGACGCCTTTAAAAAAATGTATTTAAAATTTAAATCGTTAAAATCTAATCAATTTTTGATCATAATCTTTTTAGTATCGGGAACAAAGTAATTTAAATTTAATTATGGCTAATTTTTTAAATAACGCATTATTTAATTAACCGCCATTATTCAAAATCAACTCATTATAATCTCATGATTGAATTTATTTTAAAAATATTTCATGTTGTTATGAAGATCTTAACAGTCATATCAATGACATGAATTTGGTTTTAAATTTTATTATTGAAAATTTTTGAAAGAATTTCCCAAGGCAATTTGGGATATTGATGTACCTAATGACCCATCTAAGGGATTTCATAATTTATTTTTAACCAGAATGAAAAATATTCTATTTTAAAAGGTATAATAATAATATTTTGATTTTAAAATAATTCGTCAAAAGATGAATTCCAATTCTAATTGATTGGGACGTTGATATATATCATTTATTTCACATTTTTTCAAAATTAAACCTTCTGAATTTGAAAATATTTTGACGCAAAAATGTTATTTATTTCTAAAACAGCGTACCGTATTACCTTGCAAGGAAGTACAATACCTGAAAAACTAACTTTAGCAAATGCATAAGCTCCTATCTCTCATGTAATAGTGGCTTAAAAAAAAGTGCAAAGTATAATTTGTGAACAACTCTGCAAACCTGCAGAATAAATTGTGCATTTAAAAAAACTCAAATAGATGGCTAATGAAAGATAATAACTACGCAATTTATTTTGCAGGTTTGCAAAGTTTTGCACAAATCATTCTATGCGTGGCTTTTTTAATGCTTTTCACTGTAAAACACCTCTGCAAAGATTTAGTTAACTTGTTCACTTCTTAAAGTTAATTTTAAATTTTGATCCAAATGTTTTTTTGATAAGAATCTTCACAGTGCCTGAATCAATCAATTTCCAGTCTAAACTGTGTTTGATATGGTTGTGATGAATTTGGTTTTGTGTCAATTGTGATTGATGGTGTTGGTTGTGGTGAGCTTGGTGTCAATTCCGATGGAAATGGGTGCTTTAGTGATGACTCGTTTGATAATGATTGAAATTTTGCTGATTGGGTTTGATGAGACTCGTTAGCAATCGATGACTGCGGCTTGAATGAAGAAGAAAGCATGAAAAACACGAACATAAGAGAAAAGAAAAACGGGGTAGATTAGTCTTGAGCGTCATAATTTCCTCTTGTTAATCTTAATTTTATAAGTAAAAAACAACATTTGCATCGTCAAAAATCGAAAAGTTATTTTTTTTAGGTAAAATTTCCAAATTTTAATGCTTAAGGTTTAATGGTTTCAAGGTTGATCAACAGGCTAGTGCCCCTTATTTAATTATTAGACTGATCAACACTTCAATTATTTAATTAAAATACAATCTAGTTAAGAATTTTTTTTTAAAACAATGTTCGTTAAGTGACTTGTACAGGATCACAATGCAGCAAAATTTCCATGACTCCACCAGGATTTGAACAAGGATCTCCAGATTGCAAAGTTGCGGTGTACACCACTGAACCACCACACCGGAAAAAATTGAAAGCTTTACCCGTGAATATTCACGGAAGGGTACAAGGATATCCTTGTAATTTTTCGTTTTTTATGTTTTTTTTGTCCTCTAGTATGCCTAGTATACGATTAAAAAAATAAAAATGTAATCCCTGAAGTTTTTAGAGAATCGTCTCTTGTTTAATCAGATACATAAAAAAATGGTTGTATGGGATCCTCTAGGAGAAGATGTGATCTGCTTAAAAATTTACTTTATTTAACCGTTTTTCAATCTTCAGGTCAACAATATATTTTGTTCAGTCATGAGTTTTTAAATGTTTAAAAAGAGCACATCGGAATCTGTCTGTAAAAATCGGAAAGGTAACAGTAAAATATTCGATTTTTAACTCCAATGAAAAAAAATGCATTTATGGCTTCTTTCGGGGCGTAGAGCACAGTTATAGGTAATATTAAAAATTTCATATACGGATATTATGGAAGTTTTGCTTCACCTGAATCTTAAATCCATCATTAAAAATTTCGAAGGAGGCTCACCAACACCAAAAATAATCCTTTTTTAAATCTCGTTCTTAAATAGTTAAATGTTTAATTTAACTAAACCTGAATACTCGGATTTTGGCGGAATTTCTGATTGGTTAAGAAAAAAAAAGCCAATCACGTCTGGAAAAAACAATAAATATTGCGATATGGGTTATAAAGAGGTTTCATTATTTATCCTATTTCAAAATTAAACCTTAATTCAACTAGGAGATATGATATTTTTAATGGTAATTTCATTGAGTTGTTGATTTAGGATATATTATATAGAATGTTTCTGAGAACACAGAGAAGCGTAAAGTAACTCTAAAGACACGCTAATACAGTGGTTCTTGCGAAAATGTAACGTTCCGTTTGGAACGCGTTTAGAACGGTCTTTAAAAACAGTTCCGTACTCGTCCTAAACATTTTCCAAAAAGTTCTGCTCTAGTTTCTCCTTTATTCTCGGAAGGAAACGAGTCTAAAAACGGAAACAAAACACTCTCGGAAAATATTTCGAACGAGTACGGAACTGTTCTTAAAGACCGTTCTAAACGCGTTACATTTTTGCAAGAACCACTGTAGATCATATCTTAAGATTAGGATTTTGATCCAGTATTTCAAGAAATTAAAGATAAAACGAAATAGAGAGAAAAGTCGTTTTTTAGAGTCCTAATTTTTTCATCTCATTATAAAGGAAAACGATGACTGCTAAGAAACTTGATACTTAATAATATTTTAAAATACCTAACAGCTTTCTGCTTTCCGATGAAACTTGAAGATTCTAATAACAATTTTATTACAGTTATTCGGTGTATTTGATTCTATTATTTTACGCAAAACGAGTTTTGATTTTCATCCAATATGAGCTAAATAAAAATATATACTTGCCTCTCTTTGGGACATGAATAAAAAAAAGTTTTGATTGATATACTTAAATTTTTTATTGGACATAAATAACAAACAAAAAACAAATTTAAGTTTCAATTGAATAATTTGAAAGTTCTTGAAAATTTCTTAAAAAAATACTTGGCAAAGGATGAATTTCATAAAATTTATCAGCACTTAGATGAATATACCCATAAAAATTGTTATTCGGATCAATACTTAAACATATGTGACACCCATTGGGTTTTTCTAACAGTCCAAATTTATTTCCAAAATAACACATCTCTTTTAATAAATTCAAATACGTTTTAACCTTGTCTAAATAAATATTATTTGAATAAATGAACTTGAGTTTAGGTTCTTTGAGATCAAAATCAAGTCGTATATTGTTTATCATCGATGGTATTGGTATCACGTCTGGCTTTAGTTTTTCAATCGTTTTTATTTCGTTTGTACGGTACTTAGCAGCACTATCTACAATTATTGTACTATAATTTTTTACATTTTGTATGTACAAGTCTTTGATAGTTTGAGCTTCGGGAGTCAATGTTTTGAGCTTCCAATTCGATGACGGCTTGACAAATTCCAAGTTAAGGTTTTGACTAAAAAATATGTTCAAATAAACATCTAAATTTACGCAAACATGTGCATGAAATTGAGGCGTACTTGCCCAATGACCAGTATGAAACGAAACATAAACTTGATGTTGTAAATTTAACTGAAACAATTGTATAAATTGATCGATAAATACAAGTAAATCATTGGTGTCTTTATCATTCAAATCAGTTATGTAAATTCGTTTAAACTTTGGAGTTTTTTTATCTAATTGTTTAAATTTTACTATAAAATGTGGACGTGGTGTTAATATGTCGAATATCACGTGAAATTTATCGTTTTCATAGAGGACGTAATCTTTGGTAAAAAATTTATCTGACATTTTTTTTTGTTTAAATGATTTCAATTTTCAAAAACAAAACAACATCATTCAAAGGACACTCTTCTTCTTTTGTTAGAATTCAACTTTGAAATAATATTTTTTAAAATGAGTTAAATTTGAATGTCTTGCATAAACTAGAGGATTATTTTGTCTTTCAATCATCAAAGTAAATAAAATTGAGAGAATTTTAAATTTTATTTGAATTTGATAAATTTTCCATTTTTTTTACTCTTATCTATCTCAAACTAATCCAGCATTCAAATTTAAGAAATTTTAGTGTTAATCAACAGCTTGATAATAGTCAACAAGTTCGTGCATCACTTTACATTTGTCAGAATTCAAAGCAACCTTCCGGTCCTTAGTTTTCTTTGAAGATCTCTTTTAAGGGATAAACAGCAGTTAACATTATCGACGCACTTATCTTCGTATCATCTGCAAACATTTCTATCATGTTCTCAATAAGATCCAGAAGCTCGTTAATATAAAGAATAAATAAAATCGGATCAAGAACTGAACCTTGTGGAACATCACTGAGCACGTTTATCCATTCAGGGTTAATTCATTATGACTACCTTTTAATTATTTTAACTGAAAGCTCGTTTAGTCAGTTGAAATACATAACCATTTGCGGTCTACAGTTAAAGACCACCTAATAAGTTTTATGAATTAAATTAGACCAAACAGAGACCTTGGATTAGATTAAAGATGCATAATAGACAATAGCTAAAAAATAAAGAAAAAAAATACATCTTTAGCTAATTATTAAACTCATTTTTTGTTTTTTATTTGTTAAAATTTAGTTTTATTTTATTAAAAACGGAAGCAGTATTCTGTGAACGCCCTAATTTAAATAAAACCAAAACCATAATGTGGTGGCAACCTGAAGTTTTGTACGATTGTTCTGTACGATTCGCGTACTATTCGTGGTTGAATATTTTTTCCTAAAAATGAACCTTATAAACATATTCAGATTTAATTTGTACAACTATTCCATTATGTATCAACTTTATACCTCTTAAAAGATATGAATAGTACAGCAATAAACATCCCAAAATTAGAAAACTTTTACAAGCAACTTCAGATTAACAAATATTAAAAGTACGATTTTATAGGGATGTGTAAAACATTTTTGTACATCTTGTACAATTCTTGGGTTTACTTTTTTTCTCAATCTAGACCAAGATTATATTCAATTTTGAATAGTACAAAATTGTACGTTTTAATCAATCGAACAAGTTTCAAAAATTTTAAGGATTAAAAGCTTTTACCAGTTTTTCGATAGGTGAAACTAATAAAATATTCAAATTTTATGAAGAAAATATAAAGTCTCGCATATGAAATGATTAGCTGAAAAAATTAATTTTTTTAGAGTATATAAAAAAATTTGAATTATTTTTTTCAACGATTTTATTGTTTGATTCTGACTTCTCATCCCGAGAGCTGCATTTTGATACCCATATCAACCTACTAAATAATTGTTTTATTTTTCTTGTTTTTAATGTCCTTTTAGACAATATTTATACAGACCAAGTTTACTTTAAAGGAAAAAAAACTTAGGATTCTAGAATTGAGTGTACAAGGTGTACATTTTAGCGGAGAATTAGAAAATAATATCAAAATAGCATTTTTTTTAATTACTTTTTGACTCCTCGAGGGTTTTAAGAAAAAGAGTTGGGTAGGGTTGTACAATGATTTTTCTTAAGAGTTGGTGTCCAAAATTATCTTGTACACTGTGTACATTAATTTGTACACAAGATGTGAAAAAAAAATTTCAGAAAAGTATTCTTTAAAGCAATAAGACAATCGTACAATAATACAATCGTACAAAACTTCAGGTTGCCTAATGTGGTGCCCAAAATTCGAAGATTTTTTTTGCACTTTGTTCTACTCGATGAGAGCTACAAAATGAGCCCTACAAAAAGATAACTTGTGGAAAAATAAATAAATTATTTTTTCATTTGAATTTTTCGTCAGTAAAACACCGCGACGGTGAAGTTTGAAGCAATTTTTTGGAGCAGAGCAAATTTTATTTATTTAAAAGTTAAATTTTTAAAAACAAAATTACGAATGATTAAATGAAAATTTTTAAATTTTTTAGTAAAAATTGTCAAAATTAAAACTAGCTTTTTTGAAATTTAAAAATATTTAAATGTTCGCGCCCAAAAATTTATATTTACCTCTATTATATTCATATATAATTTTTTAATAAATCAAAACTAACTTTAAATATCGAGTATTGATTTTCTCTTTTTTAAATTAACAAATCATTCACAATCTAATAGCAATAACCTAATTTTGTTATTAAAAAACATCTTTTCTTAAATTGCTTTGCTACGAAAAAATATTGCTTCAAACTTCAATCTTCCTAAAATACCACGAGACACTTTGAATTTTTGTCAGAGACACGTTTCTTTATCAAAACATGTTTGTTTTTTATGATAAAGAATCTGAAAATGTATCTGTCTGGTCCGAGGAGCTAAATTTTAGCTAAAAACCAAGACACCCTTGATTTTTTGGTAAAACAAGAGTACATTTGGTAGGAAACATGATTTTTTGGGGTTTTCAGGATCGACAAACCCGAAAATCAACTAATTTTTTTTAGGACTAATACTTTGGGATTTTTAGGATATCGAATTGTGGGCTATTTAAATTAGAGGTGTTGCTTTCACAGAATACCACCGAAGCAGATTGTAAATTAAAAAAATTTGTTTTAAAAAAGTTTTTTTTTCTGAGTTTCGCCCCAATGGCAGTTTAAGATTGTCATCAATCCTTAAAAAAAAATTTAATTAATAAAAATAAATAAACACAAACAAATGTAAAATCGTATTCTCGTCTGGAAAAGACTCAGAACCACCACCTAGCCTCTGCCTAAATGACACAAAACTTCAAGTCGTAGAATCATTTCGATACCTAGGTATCGAAATGATCTTGGATTTAATAAAGAAATTCTGGTTACTGTTTATAAAAGCCTAGTCTTAAGCCACCTTGATTACAATAGCCCGGTGCTCTCTATGGCGAGTAAAGGAATTAAAACAGAAATATGTGACCTGCAGAAACGAATCCTGAGAATCATTGGTATAAATAAAAACGAGGCACTTGAAAAATACAATCTAGTTGATGCTGTTGAACGAATCGAAACAATGAGCCTTAAAAAAGTATCAAAGCTCCTCGTCGACCCGAATAACGAAGTGTCCATAAAATATCGAAATACCGACAGATCTAACTCTGATTTTTGCTACAAAATAAAACCGGCTAAAACGAACACATACAACGATAGTATAGTACAAAAAACTATCCGAATCCTAAGAGATGACGAAAGCAAGAAAAATTTACTTAATTTTTCAAAAACAACCAACGATAATAACGTACAAACAAAAGTTCTTATAATGTCAATTAAACCTAAAACAGAGTGCCTAAATTGTGGTAAATATTTTGAAGCAAAGATCGGTATCAAAACACATATGAGATCATGCCATGTTCCAAAAATAATATAACCTCACATAACGAATCTCATTTCTTATTTTTTTTTTATTTTTTCAATTTCACACTTATATTATTTTTATTTTTTATCCTTAATTTAAATTTTTCTTTTTTTTTATACCGATGTAAACTAATATAAAGTAATTCTCAGATACAACACTTATGAGTGTGTATCAATTATTGTGCCATATTGGAATGCTGCTAAGGTGCATATCAAAGTAGTGAGAGGTGTATCAAGAGACTATTTAGAATCACATCTACTCGAATTTTGTTGGCGTCGCAAGGCTTGTTTGACTGGAAGAGGTGATGCTGCTGATGCAATAATTTCTGAAATATTTAAATGTGACCCAAGCAGACTTAACATGAATGAATTGACTGAAGCTTTTGTCAAAACCAGTGAAGAGTTTGATGTTGATTCAGATGATGAAGAAATATTTCAAGCTACTGAGCTACCATTATATGATCCAGTCGATAGTCCAGTTGATGGGGTTGTTAAGAGTCGAATCGATTCTACTAACGTTAGGAGTTTAGCAAGACTGAATCTCATTAAGGATGCTCCAATCACAATACCAGCTTTTGAAAATGTGGATCAAGCTATTACTGAAAAGAAAATTCCAAAAAGGGAGGAGGAAGAAGAAAATTGAGATTGATTCGAATAAAAGTACACCTGTTTTGCCGATAAAATAATTAGTAAAACAATTAGTAAAAATATTTTCTTTATTTAATTCAATATGTAATAAAATTTTCCAATTATTCATCTAATTGTCCAGGTATTTTTTCTTTTTTTTAACTGTAAAAATTGTCCACCAATCAGACATAGACGATTGTCCACGAATGGGTAACGATTACTTTTATCACGGAAATTTATCACGAATTTATAATTAGAAACAAAAGGGAAATTTATTATGAAACGTTGTAATTAAAAAAATTGATGCTTTTCAAAAAGGAAATTTGTAACGAATCGTTTTTTTTATTATTTTTTTAAAAATGAATGTTTCAACTAACATTTCAATTACTTATCTTCCTAATACATGGTATACAAGTGAACTTTCGAATAAAGATAATCCAAACCATGATTGTATGGATTTATGTTTAAACAATTATCTGTTTGGTCGAATGAGATTGAATAAAAATTCTGTAAATTGGCTTTGTAAAACTGATGGTTGTAGTGCATCTGTCACCTTAACCAAAGATGAAAAAATTATAAGAATGGTCGATCATGAAACTGAAATAAAACAAACGTTAATTGATGACAATGAGATTATTCGAATGAAATTTAAAACTGATTGTAAAATTAGAGCTGAGACAGAACCTCATTTAAGCGTTGGTAAAATATATCTAAGAACAAAGTAAATGTTCTAATGATGTTTGACCTCAGTGCCTTGGATAAAAAAAATCAAAAAAATCAAAAAGAAGAGGTTTCAACTGCTAGTGAATATGGTTCGGATGAGAGTTCATTTGAAGATTTTGCAATTTGATTTTATTTTATTTTATTTTAATTAATTGACTAATTAATATTCGCTATATTTATAATTTAAAACAAAAAGTACATTTATCTCACTTATCATTTCGTAATAATTTTTTATTATTCCAAAACGGAAAATTATATCGATACCACGATTCGTGTCGAGACAAAATTACACCGAATCCACGAATAAGCAAAAGATTCTATCAAAAACAAATGGATTCAAACAAAAACCTACAAAACAAAAAAAGGATTTAAAGAATTTTACCGATGTAACATTAAAGAGAAATGCCCAGCGATGATCCAGCTTCATATTCTAAACGATAGCCAGCATGTGAATCTTTTGCGTGATCAAGAAGAACACAAACATGACATCATTGCAAACGCCAGCAAAAGGCTAAGAAAAGAAATCAAAGAAAAAATTTTTGAGCTATATGAATTAAGAATCACTTTTTGGTCACGTAGACAAAAATACAACTTTTCATCCGATTTGTTTGGCAATTACAACGTCAGAAAATAATCAAGATTACGGTTTTGTAATTCAATCTATCAAGGTAAAAATTTAACGACTGTCCAATTAAAATATTAATTAACTAATTAACCAATTATTGAAGAATAAAATCAAAGAAATTTTCAATAAAGAGTATCAAATTGAGTATTTTTTGGCTGATGCTGCTGATTCAATTACTTTAGCTATAGAAAATGTATATCCAAATGCTATTAGATTAAGTTGCTGGGCACACGTTGAACGTAAGATAGCCGCTAGATTGACTCATGTTGCCGATGGAGAGGATATTTTACGTGACATATACAATATCCAATTGTCATACTCACCATCTAGTTGAGAAAGCAGATGACGATGAATTGACTAAATTTTTAAAATATTTCAAAAAAGAATGGGTCGTCTCCAAACACCTAAATTGGTACGAAGGTTCGGCACTAGGCTTTCCTAGTACAAACAATGGTCTTGAGTCAACAAATAAATCGATCAAAGATACTCATACACTTCGTGAACGAGAACATATTTCGCGTTTTATGAGATCAGTCAACAATATAATTGAAGCTTGGTCTGTTGATCGATCATCTGAAATCGATCGTATAAAAAATTTTGACGAAGTACCTTTATTGACATCCGAACTTTGGGATGATACTGATGAGCTTATAGAATTAAAGCCGAAAATAAAGTTTTTGCGTGATCATGATCTTTACTTAATATCTGACCATGATACCGATGAAGAATCCTTTGAATTGTATTACGAATTAATCGAGTGTGAACTGACAAATTGTCAATGTTATTGTACCAACTTTGATTTTGACCAGTTTATGACATTAAACAGCTCGATAAAAAGAGTCAAATTGAATAGACCAAAGTGGCAACTCAGTAATTGTACTTGCAAACGGTATTTAAAGGATTATATATGTGAGCACATAATAGCTGTTGTTGTAAAAGTCAAGCTTACCGAAATTGATTACTGTTTCAAAAACATCGGAATGAAGAAGAAGCGTGGTAGGAAGGCTAAGGCTAAAGATTGGTATGTAAAACAGTAGAATAAAAAAAAAACTTTTTATTTTTATTTTTGGACTTATTGGACTTGTGTAGATAATTTGGGGGGAAAAAAATATTTTGATTAATAAAAGAATTTTTATTGAACTAGAATAATTTTTGTTAGTATGTGTACTTTTTGTTGTGAAAAAAAGACTATGCCATCAGGGGGTATTTTTTTTATTTTTTTCCATACACGAGGCCGGGGAGGGGAGGGGGTTTTTGGCTGTAAAAAACTTGTTTGTTTATTTTTATTACCCAATTATCATAAAAAAAAAAAAAAAAATTTAAAAAAATTAGGGGGAGGGGGGGAGGATTTGTGGAAATTTCTAAAATTTTCGGAAAATTTCAAAGTCAATAATTTCAAAGTTGATCTGAACAGATACAGCAAACAAGTAATTTTTGAAAAATTATTCTCTCACACAATCCCTTGTTTTATTTTTTATTTAAATTGACTTAGTAAAACCGCTTGTGTGAAAAGGAAATTTAATAAATCTCCACTCCAAAAATGATCAGTCTTTTATATTCAAAGGGGGGGGGGGTGTCAAAAATTTTGATGAAATTGAGAATTTTTTTCAGGGGGGGAGGGGTATTTTGTCGTATTTTTTTTCAAACCGGCCTCATGTAGAAAATTTTTTTTTTTATTACCCCCTGATGCCATAAATAAATAATAATAAATAATAAATAATAAAAAAGACACAATAAGGACCAAGTTTAAATATGAAGAAAAAAATTGAAAAACACTAGTTAACATAAAAAAAAAGTTTGATAAGATTCTTTTTTGTGTTAGACGTTGACGATTTTTTTATTAAAAAAAGACAGACGAAGCAGAGCTTTTAATATTGTGAGTAACAGAGAGAGTGAAATTAAAATACACAGAGTTTTTTTCTTTTGTTCTTTTTTCTATTGATCTTTTTTTTTTTTTAATTTTCTTTTTTTCTTAAAAATTTTTTTTTATTTTAACCAATAGAATATCTATGGTTCAATATTTTATTAACTGACCAACCAGTTTTGTAGGTTTTGAATCCAATCAGAACAATTTGATTCAAAACCGTTCAGTATCGGGCTATACCTAAAACACGTAACTCGAATACGGAAAATACATGGAACAAAATATTTATTAAATTAATTGATGAAAAAATACAAAAGTTTACAATTTTTTTTTTTTTTTACCACGTTACGACTTCAAACCGGATTCCAAACAAGTGACACAATACCAATAATTTTTCTTTAAACCTTTATCATTAAGATTTAAGCAAGACATATGATACCACTTGTTACAACCATCACAAAATGCGGATGGTGTACTAGTAACGATAAAAATAACAAAAATTGGACATTTACAGACTCGTTGGATATTTTAGCAACAAAAATTGAATCATGGTGAAAATTAATGTCTGTTCTGTAGAGATTCCGTATTTCAGAAATTATTTGTTAAATTTAGTTATATTTGTCGGATAGAATCGTGATTTTATTTTTTTTTCAAAAATTAACAAAAAAAATTTTGAAATTAAAAGGAAGAAAAATGAGGGTGGGTGGGTATTTTTTGAAAAAATTATAATTTTTGGGAAAAAAATCCTTTTTTTTTGCTAAAAACTCCCTTTTTGTAAAAAGAAAAAAAACATTCTATTTAAATTGAAACGTTTTGATTTGTTAAATAAAAAACAACAAAAAAAAAAATGGATGTGAACTTATTGGTTATATTATATGATGTGTCATTACAAAAATACGTATCTTTTATTTCTTTTCATTCGGCGAACGTTTGTGAACCTTCGTTGAAAGGCCTTAGCACTGTTGAACATTCATAAATTGCAAATTTTTAAGGGGTGGGTCCTTGGAAAAAAAGGATTTTGGTAAAAATTTTCCCTAGAGTGGGTTAAAAAGGACGGATTTTTTTTTAAACCCCCTCGTGTGTAGAATTTTCTTTCCTCCTACCCTCTCCTTCTAGAAATGTTTATGAAAAATAATAACAGAAAAAAAATAATGAACTAATTTAAAAACGTTGAATTAACAAAATTAAAAGCGTAATTTGTTTTATGAGTAAACACTCCTCGACTCAAACTTTGTGAAAATTAAATAGTTGCAAACGAACATGCTTTTTTATTAAGATAAATTTAATTTCAGCATAATTTTCAAAGAGTGTAATCTTTTATGTTTTGTCTATACACTCAGACGCTTGTTAAATTCAAATTTTAGTTTAATTTTTAAATAAGATAAACCAAAAAAAAATTTTGTTTCTTTTTACTTCTTTATTTATTTATTGAATGCTTAGGTCCACTCATTTACTAAAAGACAAGAACCATCAGAGAGTAAAAGAGATAATTCTCATCGACAAACACTTTTATTTGCTTTATAGAATCGATATAAAACAAACTATAAACAAAATACTAGTCTTAATTTTCTTTAAAAAATAACTTTTTATTTTTATGTTGAGGACCGTAAGTTTTTTCGTTATCATTAAATGCTCATGCAAATCAATTTTTTTAATTGGTGACCAATTTTGTGATCGATTTTTTTCAAGTGTTACGTGATCAGAAGGATTATTTTTTTTGATTAATAGATAAATGAAAAAAAAATTAGACCATTCAGAATTTTAGTTTATACAAAAAAAAATTTTATTCTTATAAATCTTAACCAATAGAAAAAAAATATGCAAAAAAATATTTTTGTAGAAAAAAATTCGTATATTTCGGGTATGGACGACAGGAGATTATTGAGTTTAAAAGATTAGAAATCTTGTAAAACAGGAGCATATTTTCCGAGTTTATGATTGATTCTCTAATCATACCGTAAAACCGACACCTAACTTCGATTCTTCGAAAAGTTCTATTGAAAAGAAATTTAATTCCATTTTAGTGGTCACTATCCTAGTGTGTATCCTATTCTAGTGTGTGATGATATTAGTGACCATTTAAAGGATGAAAACTTTACAACGAAAATATTGATAAAATTAAAATTATGATAAAACTATTCGAAGAGATTGCGCTAAATATAAATCAAAATTATTTGTTAAATTTAGTTATATTTGTCGGATAGAATCGTGATTTTATTTTTTTTTCAAAAATTAACAAAAAAAAAAATGGATGTGAACTTATTGGTTATATTATATGATGTGTCATTATAAAAATACGTATCTTTTATTTCTTTTCATTCGGCGAACGTTTGTGAACCTTCGTTGAAAGGCCTTAGCACTGTTGAACATTCATAAATTGCAAATTTTTAAGGGGTGGGTCCTTGGAAAAAAAAGGATTTTGGTAAAAATTTTCCCTAGGGTGGGCTAAAAAGGACGGATTTTTTTTTAAAACCCCCTCGTGTGTAGAATTTTCTTTCCTCCTACCCTCTCCTTCTAGAAATGTTTATGAAAAATAATAACAGAAAAAAAATAATGAACTAATTTAAAAACGTTGAATTAACAAAATTAAAAGCGTAATTTGTTTTATGAGTAAACACTCCTCGACTCAAACTTTGTGAAAATTAAATAGTTGCAAACGAAAATGCCTTTTTATTAAGATAAATTTAATTTCAGCATAATTTTCAAAGAATGTAATCTTTTATGTTTTGTCTATACACTCAAAATGCACGGCGTGGTTTCTGTAACGCACGTGAGATTTTGCCATTATGGGGGTAACATGGATCTGAAAAATATCAAATAAATTAGTATTCGCCGAGTTATTAGGACGAAAAATACGATATTCGATCGGGGATAATTTTAAAGTATGCAGCATAGGGGGTCAAAATATGTATTTTATGATAAAAAATTATGAAAAAAAAAAGTTTTTTTTGGGTGCCATTTTTTTTTCTATTTTTGTAGAGAATTTTGCGCTGAATCTAATGGTGGTGTCGGTTTGGGCGTATCATGCTCCCTTCATGAGATATGACGATTCAAAGTTTTGGAAAATTGCATCAATCGTCATTTTTGGAGCGCGAGCATTAAAAATTCAAGTGAGAGCATGCGGTTCTGAATATTTTACAAAGTAGCTTGGGGCCTGAAATTAGTGAATTGAAAAAAAAAAGCTCATTTTCCTATTCCATTTTATAGAAATAACGTCCCAAAAATGACGATTCATGCAATTTTACATTTTTTGAAAAAAGGCCGAAATGGGGTATCTTCAAAGTGAATTTTTACATGAGAAACCAAATATGTAAACAGGGGTAATTTAGTGTCCTGAACACGAATATCATATCCTTTTTTCAAAATAATGTATAATTTTCATAAAATAAGTGGTATATATAAATTAAAAAAGTATGGAGGGTAAGGGTCTTAATGGGAAATGCTTTGGACTGAGAACATAGATTCTAATATAACATAACATAAATACGAGAGTCTAATTTAGTTAATTATACCGTAAATCCTCATTTTTTGTACCACTGGGAAAATTTTTTTGGCATCTTTGTAGATTATAAAAAATTTAGATGGATGGTTATTTTTTTCTCTAAGTTTAAAGACGACTTCAACATGTTGTTATTAACAACATTTTTGACTTTTTAAAACAAAATTTTCATTTGTTACAAGCACCCTGAAAATTTTCTCTCCATGGTACTAAAAATGAGGATTTACGGTATGCTCAAAAGGCCATATTTCTATTTACCTATATTGATACAGTGCTATTAAAATAAATAAATTTTTAGTAAAATTAAACGAATCTTGATTTTAAGTTATCGATTACAATAAAATTAAAATAGCAAAATGCGCTTTTAAATATTTTGATGAGTTGATTGGAGGCTGAAATTAATGTAATGAGAATAAAAAGCTCATTTTCCTATTCCATTCTATTATAATATCTTCCTAAAAATGAGGATTCATGTAATTTTTATCAATTGTTTTGAAAAAAGGCCCAGATTGGGTTTTAAGCAAGTGAATTTTTACATGAGAAACCAAATAATTAAACAGGGGTAATTGAGTGTCCTGAACACGAATATCATATCATTTTTTCAAAATAATGTATAATTTTCATAAAATAAGTGGTATAACGAAATTAAGAAAGTTAGGAGTCGGGTATATGAGCGTGTGATAAATTCTGCCAATAAACAAACACTACCATGAGATAAAGCATCATCTAATAAACAAGAATACATTCTCAAACTTGGGGAAATCACAAACATAGTCGTTAAAAAGAGAATAAAACTTCAAGTCCCAAGCCTTTGATGTGCCGCTTTTTTGCGACGTTTAGCGAATTAAGGAAAAAGCATATGGAATTTCTGATCATTAAATGATTCTTAAGAACGATTCTTTCCAAAGACTCTTTAGTACTAATCTTTCCAACGACTCATAAATTCAAATCTTTGACAAGATCCTGAAATACGAATCTTAGACATGACTCTTAAAAACCTAATTTTTACAACAACTTTAAATTCGATTCATTAACAGACTCTAAAATACGAATCTTTTAAAATACTCTTTAGTAAGAATCTTTTTCAAGAACCTCAAAAACCAAATCTTTACAAGACCCTTAAATATCAATCTTTAATACGGAACTTTATCAATACCCTTAAATACGAACTTTTTTCAAGACCCTATAATTTGGTTCTATCTAATTATAAATATCGGATTTATTAAAAAACGTCTAAATAAGAATCTTTAAAAAGAACCTTAATCCGATTTTTCGTAAGCTTTTTAAAGAAGCTTCAAAACGAATCTTTCCAAGACGCTTAAACACCAATCTATTGAAAGAATATAACTAAGAATTTTTCAAAGACACTTAAATTCGAATCATTGACAAGATACTTTAATTTGGAGCTATTAAAATACCTTAAAATACCATTTTATTTAAAAAAGCCTTTAAAACAATTCTTTAACAAGACTCTTAAATACAAATCTTTAACAAGAGCTTTTAATCCGAATCTTTTAAAAAGATCCTTTAATACGAATTTTTAATTAATATGCAGCTTTCTTCCATACTTCAGTAACTCAATACGAACCTGTCACAAGACTCTTAATAAATAATCATTCAAAAGACGCTTAAATACCAATCTTTTGAGAGACTCTTTAGAAAGAATCTTTAAAAACAAATCTGTCGATCAAATCTTAAATTCGCATCATTTTAAAAAGAGCCTTAAAACGATTCTTATACAAGACCCTTTGGTACGAATCGTTTAAAAGACCCTTTAATAAGAATTTTTAAAAATAGCTTTAAATAGGAATCTTTAATTTATATCCAGCCTTCTGCCATGCCTCAGTTATTCATGTCCGACCTTTGGCCATGCCTCAGAAATTACAAAACCTTTAAAACGTAACTTTCACAAGTGCCTTTTATACTAATCTTTGAAAAAGAGCATTTAATGCGAATCTTTTAAAATACCCTTTAATAAGAATATTTAATTAATATGCAGCAATGCCTCAGTAACTCATGTCCGGCCTTAGGCCATGCAACAGTAATTAAAAATCCCACTAATCTGAATATTTTTAAAAGAGCTTTAATGATAATCTTTATCAAGACCCTTAAAAACGAATCTTTATCGAAACCCATTAATATTAATTTATTAAAAGAGCCTTAAATACGAATCCTTTAAAAGACCCTTAAAAAAGAAACTTTTAGCACTCTCTTAAATACGAATATCTAAAAACACCCTTAAAAACGGATGTTTCCACAGACCCTTAAATACTAACTATTTCAAGACACTAAATACTGATCTATTCTCAGACTCTGAAATACGGAACTGAACAATACCCTTTAATACGAATCTTTGTACAGACACTTTAATTTAGATCATTTACCATATCCTCAAATACAGATCTATTAAAAAACCTTGAACACAAATACCGATCTATTAAAAAATCTTTCAATAGACACTTAAAAACGAATCTGTCGATCAAATCTTAAATTCGCATCATTTTAAAAGAGCCTTAAAAACGATTCCTATAAAAAACCCTTTGAAACGAATCGTTTAAAAGACCCTTTAATAAGAATTTTAAAAAGACCCTTAAATAAGAATCTTTTAGCACTCTCTTAAATACGAATATTTAACAACACCATTAAAAACGGATCTATCAAATGACCCTTAAATACGAAACTTTAGCAAGACACGTAAGTATGGATCAATTAAAAGACTCTTTAATACGAATCGACAAACTTCAATAATAATCGTAAAACACTAAAATAAAGACGCTTAAATTCAAATCATTAACAAGACCCTTAAATACTAATCTTTCGCAAAACTCTTAAAAAAGGATCTATCAGAAGACGTATCTTTAACAAGAGCCCTTAATATGAATCGTTTGAAAGAGCCTTTTATACGATTCTTTGAATAGAGCCTTAAATACATATCTGTATCATGACCATCCGGCCTTTGCCGATGCCTCAGTAATTATAAAAACTTTAATATGAATCTTTAATTAATATCTTTTAATACGAATCGTTTTATCAAGTCTTGGATTAATTAAAATTTATAAGGTAATGACTTATTTATAAATAAGACACTATAATAAGAATCTTTTTATAACAAGACTCTTAAATAGGAATCTATAAAAAAAGATAAGACCATTTTTTAGTAATCCTTTGGCCTTTAGCCCCTGAAATTACAAAACATTTAAAATGAATCTTAAAAAGAGCCTTTAATACTAATCTTTATCGAGACCCCTTAATACGAATCTATTATAAGATCCTTAAATACGAATCCTTAAAAAGACCCTTAAATAAGAATCTTTTAGCACTCTCTTAAATACGAATATTTAACAACACCCTTAAAAACGGATCTATTAAATGACCCTTTAATAGGAAACTTTAGCAAGACCCGTAAGTATGGATCTATTAAAAGACGCTTTAATACGTATCTTTAAATAGAGCCTTAAATACATATCTTAATCATGACCATTAAATACGAAATTCATGTCCGGACTTTGCCCATGCCTCAGCAATTATAAAAAGTTTAATATGAGTCTTTAATTAATATCTTTTAATATGAATCGTTTTATCAAGTCTTGGATTAATTAAAATTTATAAGGTAATGACTAATTTATAAATAAGACACTGTAATAAGAATCTTTTCATTACAATACTCTTAAATAGGAATCTATAAAAAAAGACAAGACCCTTTTTTAGTAATCCTTTAGCCTTTAGCCCGCCTTAGGCAGAGCCTAAGGCGGGCTATTCTGTAATTGCTCCCTTTCACCAAAAAAAATGCTAGCTCGCGCCGAAAACCGATAGGTTTTTGTTTTTTGTAACAAGTGGTATCATATGTCTTGCTTAAATCTTAATGATAAAGGTTTAAAGAAAAATTATTGGTATTGTGTCACTTGTTTGGAACCCGGTTTGAAGTCGTAACGTGGTAAAAAAAAAACAAAAAAAATTGTAAACTTTTGTATTTTTTCATCAATTAATTTAATAAATATTTTGTTCCATGTATTTTCCGTATTTTAGATATTATTCCGTAAAAATATATTCCATATTTTATCATGTCATGTTCCATGTTCCTTAATTCCGTATTCGAGTTACGTGTTTTAGGTATAGCCCGATACTGAACGGTTTTGAATCAAATTGTTCTGATTGGATTCAAAACCTACAAAACTGGTTGGTCAGTTAATAAAATATTGAACCATAGATATTCTATTGGTTAAAATAAAAAAAAATGTTTTAAGAAAAAAAGAAAATTAAAAAAAAAAGATCAATAGAAAAAAGAACAAAAGAAAAAACTCTGTGTATTTTAATTTCACTCTCTCTGTTACTCACAATATTAAAAGCTCTGCTTCGTCTGTCTTTTTTTAATAAAAAAATCGTCAACGTCTAACACAAAAAAGAATCTTATCAAACTTTTTTTTTTATGTTAACTAGTGTTTTCAATTTTTTTCTTCATATTTAAACTTGGTCCTTATTGTGTCTTTTTTATTATTTATTTATTTGTTAATCTGTTTCGAGCGTGAGCTCCTTCAGAAAAGCGTGAGCGTGAGCTCTTTTTACTTTGTTTCATTCTATTTAATATTTTATTCCATGTATTTTATAATAATTTTATAATAAATGATTTCAAATTATATTAAAATATTACAAATCAATCTATTGGCTTTTCAATAAAATTATTCGAACTGGATAATTTTCCAACTGGACTTTTTTTCCAACTAGATAATTTACCGTGATATTACGAATATAAGTAGAAAAATAATTTCATTCTTAAACAGACTCTTTGCATGGGGTACTTGAAAAAAAAATTCCCAACACGAGGCCTACTTAGAAATTTTTACATGCCTAGACCCCCTCCCCCTGGCAAAAAACCTTTTTCCATTTAAGAATACGACCCCCCCTAAAATTTCACATTCCAATTTTTTTAAGCTCTTTTTCTCGTGTTAATAAAAATTTGAAACTTAAACAGTCTTTAATTTTAAAACTCAAAAGTTCACCTCGTCTTTGTTAAAACTTAGAAAAAAAAATAATCAACTTGCTCGCTGATCTCCACTATCTCAACGAAAGTTAAGGCTTAATTGTCAAATTTACCATCGAATCTTTACCTAACACTCGAGTTTAACTTTTTAATCTTAGACAGCAAAGCATGAGGGACGTAGTCAGAAACCTTTGGGTAGTGTCGCGAACCTCTGGACATGGGAACCTCTTCTTTCATAAAATCTTCGAAGAATCCTCACCTCTTACTCATTTACTGAAAAGTGTTTTAGGTAATTTTTTTCCAGCTGTTCTTAATAATGGTCCATTCATGGTTCAAACTAGACTATAATTATAATTTTTTTTATGCATTCCTTCGTAAGAATCGTTATCCATTCAAAGCTTGTCTTCTGGTATTTGATTTTAGAGGTAAACCGAATAAATAAAAAAGGTGAATATAAAATAATGTAAAGAAAAGTTTAGAGTAAAAAATCCATTCTAGTTAACGATAGCTTAGCGGTATTATAAAAAAATTAAAAGATTTTCTCTAAATTTTTTAGTTGAATGATTGTGAGAATTCAATTTTTGATTTGCTTTAATTGGTGACGGAAAAAAAATTCAATAAAAATCAAAAGAGAGGGAAAGAAGAGCCGTAGAGTTTTAAACTATTAATGAATTTTTTTAAATGAAATTTTTTATTTTTGCTACTAAACACTTCTTTTTAAAATCAACGCGTTTGTTGATGAGAAGAAAAAATAAAATAAAAGAAATTATGATATGTAAACTTTTTTTTTATCAAATTAGATGCTTTGTAATGTTCCGTAAAAGAAATATAATTATCATAAATTGCTTGCTATACATAAATCACGAGTTATGTCGGATTTTAATATTATCTCCAACATTTATGTTGCAATTCTTTTTTTTTTCAATTGAAAAAAATATTTTTTCCTAGATAAATGTTGGAGATAAAATAAAAATCCGACATTACTTGCTGAGCGTGTACCTTTTTAAATTTCAAATAATCTGATCTAACTATTCAAAATCGCATGAAATAAGGCAATTTGAAGTTGCAAATCAGTTCATAAAAAAATAAAAAAATTCAATTAAAATTCTAAAAGTATTAACAAAATCAGGGATACGGTTTTTGTTCTGCAGAGTTTTTCCATCAAGGTAAACATTTAATGTAAAACCTTAGGATATGTTCTGCAAATACTTCTTGCGGAGTTCAGAATGCAGGCAGTGTTAATCGATTTGATTTAAATGCGCAATAATTTTGCAGAAGTTTGCATAACATACCATAAGGTTTTGGTTTATGAGGGGGAGGATAGCTCAGTTGGTACCGTCGTGGACGTCCATGCAGAAGGTCGAAGGTTCAAATCCAAGTCGTGTCAAAAAAATTCAATTCGAGTTCCCAAATTATCCTCAGTGTTATGAGCATCGGCGTAGCCAGGATTTTTTACATGGGGGGGCTCTGATCAAAAAGGGTTGCAAAAATTTACAGTGTATAAAATTGATTTTTTTCATTCTCAAAGTTTTGGTACACTCATTCTAAAATAGCTTGAGCGTTAAGTAATTAACGGTTCTTAAATCCGTAATATCGGTATCTCAGTGATCTGTTGTATACGTTCTAAGTCTCCAAGTCAGTATTTTAGAGGATTAAAGAGGAGCTGTCAAACTTTAACTTTCATGTTGTAGAAGCCCATAAGGAATCGTTTTTGTAAGCGATTATTAACCAAAATTCGCATTTTCTGAAATAAAAATGATCGCGAGAATGTTGGAGTGCTTTTTTTTAAATCTCTTCGTTTAGGAAAATTTGACATCGGAAAAGTCTAAGTTCACTGAATTGACTATACTCCAAGCGGACTATTTTAGTCCTTTAAGAATTCCTAGAGGAATACTCTTTTTTCGATTTTGTATTGTTTTAAGTCAAGTCGATTCTTTGATTTTTAAGGCAGGCTCAACTTTTTACAGAAAGATTACTTAAAAATTAACTGAAAATGGATATTTTAGTGCTTAGAATATCAATTATAGTGATGTTCTATTTTAAGATTAATAAACCTTTACTTGAGATGCAACTTTGATAGAGATTTTTGTATAAACAAGATAATTTTTTTTTTCATTTGGGGGGGCTGAGCCCCTCTGACTTTTAAAATAGGGGGGCGCAAGCCACTCTGCAGAACTAAAACCGTATCTCTAATTTTGTTAAAACTTTTAGAATTTTAATTGAGTTTTTTAATTTTTTATGAATTGATTTGCAACTTCAAATCGCCCGAAATAAGCGAGATATTGATCACATGACTTTCAAGTTAAATAATATGATGATGGTTTTAAATATTTGAATGAATCTTGATTTTATTTTCTAACCCAACAACACGGGGTAATAAAATAAAAAATTTCTAACACTAGGCGGGGGGTCAAGAATATTCTGCCAAATATACCAACCCCCGGGAAGAAAAGTCCTTTAGATGCTAAACTTTTTAATACCCACCCCCTAAAAATTAGTAATGCTTACTCGTTTTCTATGGCCCCTCCCAAACTAAAAATGTATTCACTTGCTTCCCAAGAACTTATAAATGGTAGTCTAATATCATCGGCTATTTTTAATACTCTTATGTCATCATCAAACACACACACACACAAAAATACCAAAATATTGGTTAATTCGTTAAATTAATTTCAAAACGATCTAAGTAAAACGTTACGGAAAAAAGTATTTGACGCATAAAAAACAATTAAAATCGCATATGAAATTTTAATTTAAAGCATAAAGAAATTTTTTAAAGTATCTCAGGATCCAAACGAAATTTGAAGACAGAATAACAATCCAGTGTTAGGACAGTGGTCTTTCTTGGCAACCAACAAATTCCATTAGATTTTCGGTTTCCTATCTAAGAAAAAAGCTTCTTGACCATTTTTGTATTTCATTATAATTTGGGCAAGAAATTAATTTTTTTAGCCTAATAAAATAGAGTTTTTTGAAAAGTTTTTTACCTAGATGGATAGCTTTAACACCAATCTGTTACAAGGCGAAAGTTTTTTCATAGACCTTGATTCAAAGTCTGTAATTTTTTGAAAATAAAAATTTTCAAATGCTATAGTTACACAAATTATATGCTGTACTTTTTTTATTTTATGCGATAATTTTAATTTTTATGCGTCAAACACCCTCGTCCAAACGTTACATTCACACATTCAATTAAAAAAACAAGCCTATTTTCAAGATTATTAATCAAAGACAATGTGAAGATTCGTATCAAAAAACATTTGTATCAAATGGATCAAAATTGAAAATAATTTTTAAAGCTAAACGAAAAGAAAAAAGCTCTGCACAGATGTTTTTTAGTTATAAACATTTAAAAAGCCACCCTCAGAATAAGCTCTGCAAAACTCTGCAAAAAAATTGCGTATTTAAATATTTTAAAATACATTAAAATGATTGAAAATAACTACGCAATTTATTTTGCAGATTTGCAGAATTTTGCAGAGTTTATTCTGAGGGTGGCTTTTTAAATGTTTATAACTAAAAAACATCTGTGCAGAGCTTTTTTTTTTCGTTTAGCTTTAAAAATTATTTTCAATTTTGATCCATTTGATACAAATGTTTTTTGATACGAATCTTCACATTGCCTAATCAAACCGCTTCGTTTTAAATTTTTTAACGTAAAAAAAAAATAAAATTCGAAGGGAGAGGCTCAACATTTTTTCGCTAAGTTGAATAAGAATTTAAATTAATTTTTTTTCTTTTTATTTATTTTTTTTCTCAGAAAGACCTACCCACCTTTTTTTTTCTTTTTTAACTTTAAGAAACCACCCCAAATCGGGTAAGAAAATTTTTCTTCTTCACTTTTCTTCCCTCACAAACTACCGACCCTACCCGGCCTCGTGTAAAAATTCCGAAAAAAAATCAACCCCTGCCAACAATAAATATTATACGAGATTGTAGGAAATTAAATTATCTTTTTTTTTAATTCAGTGGCACAAAGACTTTTATAAATTTTTTATTCAAGCATGAACTTGAGCTTGTTGTAATTCACAGATACAGTCCATTAAAAATACCGAAGACTTAATTAAAGTAGTGTTGTTAAATGAAGTGAATTATGTAATTTGAATTGAGAAAGTTTTTGACGTTTAAATGATCATGAGATTGAGGATCGAAGATCGAAATTTTCATATTTTTCGTACACGAAAAGAAGAGATTCGATGACGTCAAGAAGAGGTCTTAACATTAGAAAGCTAATAAAATGGAGAACATGGTTATGCAAAATTTTTTTCAAAAAAATATATTTTAATTGAATTATTGATCAAAACGAGCATAATCATTTCAAGCCTATCCAAAGCAATCGTGTTTTTCTTGGAAAACCCTTAAAAACTCTTGAAATCGATCTTGGAAAAAATTTTATTTTGAAAATGAATGGAATTTAGAATTTCCAAGAAATTTTCAAGATGAATTGAAATTTTCGGGTCCTACTAAAAAGATGATCCCCATTTTTCGTGAAATTTTTGACCCCCGAAAAAAACGGAAAATAATTTTTTTTTTGAAAATCTAAACCTACTAGGCGATATAAAACATCAAGAGCTTTCTAGCAATCATATTGGTTTTTTAATAAAATTAAATTTTACCCCTTAAATTTCAATTTTTCGATTTTTTGGAGCTTTGACTCCCGACCGACCCCCCGATTTTCGGATTGAAGAGGCTTCGAGCTGTCTAAAAAAATAGGTCTCGACCTCCTAGCTTTTTTAGTTTTCGAGATATTTTGGTTTGAAAAAAAAGTGGCTTCAAAGCGGCCGAATTTCTAAAAGCCATGGGGAACCGAATATTAAAAATCTGACTTCATAGGCATGTCTGCCATGCTGAGAAACATTGAATTAGTAAAAAAACAGGAGTCTATAAGGATGAAAATTTTGCCAGAGTGGGGGTCCTTGTTAGCTAGCCTCCTAAAAGGCTGACTTAACTATATCGTTAGTTTCAATCACTAAATTTATTCTAATCAAATCATATGATATAGATTCTTGTAGAGAATTTTCAGCTCTACAAACTTAAGAATAGGATAAAATATAATGGTTTACAAAATATTCAGTTTACAAAATTTGTGATCAAATACATGAAAGATTTTAAAAAAAATGATCACAAAAATTCACAAATGATCACATAATTTTGAAACTGATCACGAATAAAAAAATTTAACATAATATTTATTAATTTAAACAGCAAACGGTTAATCATTCATATAACTTTCTTGACCCAGAGACTGGGACTTGTACTAATATGATCGAAAGTCTCTGGAATGCCTCGAAACACAAGTTTAAAGACATTAGGGGTTGCCGAAGACCCTTTATCCAATCATATATTGATGAGTTTGTCTGGAGGTACAACAACAACGTAAATACCGAGAGTAGGCTACTTTTAATGATTAAACTAAAGCTATATAATTTTAACATTTGTAAGTTACAATCAAATTGATTTATTGTGTGAAGAAGTTGAACAAAGAATGACAACGAAGAATTTGAAAGTGCAGACGATAACGAATCTTGTGAAGTACAGTCTCAGTCTTCAGAAGAATCTAATGTTAGCTGAATATTTGGTTCTTTGGTTGGTTAAGAGTTGTATAGGGACGATTTAGATGATGATAACGAAGACGATGACATTACAGAGGGAAAGACGAACGAATCAGAGAGTTTAATCGTGATGTTAAAATCAAATGATTAGAATCTTTGGTTTTGATCACAAATTTTTTTTAAAAGATCACAAAATAATATAAAAGATGATTCTGAAGTGAATTTGATAAGGAATTCAATCGATTAATCCAAAGTTCACAAATAGGAAAAAGTAAATATTCCTTTTGATTTTTCATAGATTTTTCAAGAATCGAAATACGAAAATGAAATTTTTTTTTGTAAATTTACCAATATACATAAAAAATTCGTTTTTTTGTAAAGTTTTAACTTTCAAAATTACCAATAACTTCACAGACCATCATTATACTCAAAAGTATAATAGAATAATGAGTATATTGGGTTTTATTTTTATACTGGTATAAAAATAAAATATTTTATACTTGGGCTAATTAATGAACTTGGCAATGAAAATCATCTGAAATTATATTTTGGACTGAAATTATGTTTTGAAGAAAATTATAATAAGTATAAAATTTTATACTTTTATACTTTGAATGAATTTTTGTTTTCTTTTAGATTAGACCACCATTCTATTATTTTTAGGGCTTCAGAAGCCTGTTTTTTAAAAAGTAAAAAAAGTATAAATTTTTATTCTTTATAACACCTGGTAAAATATAATGGACATCCCTAGCCAAGAATTTCGAAGAAAACTTTTTCTAAAAATAATTTCGTTATTGAAATCTGTGTTTTTTCAAGCATTTCCAATATGTTTTCAATAAAACTTATGATTTTATTTGATTCCAAGTAAAATCAAGACTTTTTCAAGGAAAATTTAGAGTCCAAGGGATTTCAAGGGTTTTCTAAGAAAATCCCGGGTATTTTTCAATTTCAATTTTATCCTAACATTCACAGTAAAAAGGTACAAACACGTTTGCTCGAACGTGATTTGTTTATACCACGTGTTTTTACATACTGCGGTGGACACAATAAAGTAATCCATGCAGATTGGGACCGATTTCCCGCCGTTTCCTGCTTTTATATGCCCTATTAACGTATGTTTCACGCTAAAAAAGCGTGATAAAAATGAAATCGCCAGAAACGTCGTGACATCTCAAATTTGAGGTTTTCTTTTTTTTTGATCCGGAAATCGCAGCATAATCCCGGAAAATACGTTTTATAATAGTCCCTATCTTGGTTAATTTTGCCTAAAATCGACTTTATCAAGGAACATAGTTGTAATACTATTAGTTTATTCTTCAACTTTGAAAATATCCAAGCTTAATTCTATTGAGCTGTAACAGTCGCTTCACATTGTTTGACATTCAAACATCAACTATTCATGTTGCGGTTACGTTTCCGGTAGTTTGTTCCAGTCATTCACAACTCTATTTAAAAAAAGTTTCATCTAAGAAGACAATTATTTACTTGTCCACGTGTTAAACAGTGGCTGTTTCTTGTTAGATCGTATCTTCTAGCCGCAGGCTTTGTTTTTAGACTCTAATTGATGCTGTTACTAAAATAAACATGTTCGTATTTGTTTTTTACCTTGAACATTTGTATCATGTCACCACGTTTTCGTCTCGTTCTTAGATCAGTTAATCCCAAGCTTGATAATCGCTGTACATATACTCCAAGCCATGCAATTAAGGGATCATCTTTGCCGTTGCTCTGTGTTGTACCTTCTCTATCTCATTTATATCTTTTTCCAAATATGGACAACATGAACTAAACGTGTACTCTAAATGGGGTCTCACCAGTGAACTTTGATTGATTGAATATGTTTTTCAGATAGTATCTCAAATTTGAGAAGTCAAGCGGTTTCCGGCGGTTTCATTTTTGTCACGCTTTTTTAGCGTGAAAAATACGTTAATAGGGCATATAAAAGCAGGAAACGGCGGGAAATCGGTCCCAATCCACATGGATTACTTTATCGTGTCCACCGCAGTACAAGTCAAATAAATTTAAAAATCGAGCTATTGAAGAAAAAGAAAGTGCTCAAAGAAGTATATTTTTCTCTCCAGTATATGTTTCTTCAGTATATTTTTCTATCCAGTATATATTTCTCTAGTATATTTTAAGAAACTTATTTTAAGAAAACAACTTAAATCATGGTTTTCAAAACGATCCGATTTCCTTGCTCAATCATATTGATCTAAGATCAACTCTTGCAAAAATGGTGACCAACGTCTACTCTTTGTTTCACCCTAGCCACAAGTTGAACCACACGATAATATTCAACAGTAATATTCAAAAAATTGTTTGACTTTTAATTTTTAAAAATTTATTTAAAAAATTATTTTCAAAGAACTATTCTAAAATTTTTAAAAGCAAAATAAAAATTTACAAAAAATAAAACAAAACACAAATGAGATTCTCAAAAAAATTATAGATTCATTTTTATTAGATTAGAGGAATGTGAAGAAGTGATTGCTTTAAATACCTAAAATGACTTGAAAAAATTTTATTTTTTTCTAATCAATAATAACCTCAAAATGAACAGCGCCAATACGATACAAATTATTTCTATAAATATTTTTAGCATAAGCTCGACACATAACATTTACCAAAACATTAGTTGTAATATTACTGAAATATGCAAACACCAAAGGTGATCTATAACCATCTTGATTTTTGTATGGAAAATAATAAAATGGTATGAAACCAATTGGCGATTTGCCTTGACCATCTGGAGTCAATGAAAAATAAGTAATCGGTCCTGTAAAGTCCATGTCAACTTGATTTTCACCTCCGCACAAAATAAAAACATTACGAGGGTTAGCACGGACTATTTTTTCATAAGGCATCAATTCACTTGGAAGCTTGTCGTTTGGTCCATACGGTTCAGGTCTCCAACCGTAAATCTTGTTCAATTTTAAGAGAACACAAGGTTTTGATTTATCATACTCGTAATTACGGGTCTGGATACACATGTTATTGGGACCGAACATTTCGACAATCTCAAACCGACACACCTTGTTTAAATTGAACTGCTGCTCTAAATAATCTGGATCCGAGTTAAAATCACAGTTTATAATTTGTTCACCTCGTTTGTCAACGATTAGATAGGTACTTAAAAATTCATCTAATAACCGAACATAGTGCATGTACGAGTACGGATGAGTCTCGTTTTTTTCGCTTGATTTAACTTTGATAAGAGTTGTGGTTGAATCTTTTTGGGGTCTAAAACCAAGACCTGGACTCACACCGACATGATACGTATCGACTTTTTGATGCCACATGACACTAAAATCATTATAATAAGTCGGTTCACGTTTGTCTATAATGGCCATGAAGATTGCCAACATGGCGCAAAAGATACCGGCTATAGTCATGTAAAAACAAGCATAGAAAAGGCCTAGTCGAGCCCAACTCAGACCATCACGACCAAATATTTCTTTTCGATCCGGATGCCATACAAATAATAAAAAATTGTTGAATTTGTCTTTAAACGATAATCGATCCTTAACTAAAAGCTCCTCGTTGTAAACTGATGATTTTTCAGAGTATGCCATTTTATTTTGATAATTAAAAAACAAAAACAAAGAGTTTTTGAAATAGTTTCAAATTAATTTTGATAAAAATGGGTTATGATTTTTTTTTCTTGTTTTGTGGGTCAGGTCGAATGATAAAATGTCTATTTTTTTTATATTGTAAAGGTAAATTTAAGAGAAAAATAAAAGTGGATATTAAAATCACAAGGACAGTTATTTTGTCTCATTTTGACAGGTAAGTTTCAAAAAAAAAAAAAGTGTTTGGTGTGACTAAGCTTACTCTCAAACTAATGTTTGGTTTATTCTTTTTTAAATGAAAAATTTCGTTTCGTTAAATGCTTCTTACTTGCTTAATACCTAAGGTTCCGGCAAAAGTGATTTTTTCAACCTCAAATATGTAATCTACCCTTGAAAAGTCAGTTATTAAGGGGCTGGTCCAAAAAAAAATTTTCGAGAGAAGTAATTTTTGAATTTTGTAACAAACCCAAGGACGAGTTTCAAAAATAATGAAAAAAGTGATAAAATGTGGTATTTTCCAAAAAATGCACCATTCATAAAACCCAAGTATTCTTGAAATTTTTTTTATAAGGAAGTCCAAATCATAAATCATACTAGCTTTAAATTCTTTTCTTCCCATGTGATACAATAACTCCAAATACCAAGTAAAAAAGTGTCTCTAGAGATGGGTGAGGGTTTGTCATTAAACAAATAGGTTGCTTTGAAACAAACGATTTGAGCCCTTGAAAATTTATGAAAATTGATGCTTCAGACATGTTGTTGTATCAAAAGTTACATATGCCTTGAAAAATTCTCACCTACTCTTGTAAAGAGTTAATATGAGGTTGATGGGTAAATAAGAGAGCTATCTTTTGTGCACGGAAGAAAAGAGAGAATTGTCATTTGAAATTTTGAATCTGAATGGCTAGATTTAACCAGTGGTGTTCCTCTGACCTCTTATGTTCGTTTTGTTTATTAACGACTTGTCTGAACATTGTGCGTCGAATCAAAATATTATGCTGATGATATGAAGATCATAGCAACAGTTGACAATCTAAACGATAAATTAGCTTTACAAAGAGATTTAGATACATTATCAAGCTGGTAAATTACGTGGGCAACCGAATTGAGTGTGGAAAAGTATGAATACACAATCTTCAATAAGCAGTGGACAGAACTTTTGAATACAACAAGCTCGGAAAAAGATTTAGAAGTTTATTTTCAAAACGACCTTAAATAAAGTGCACAAATAAGCTATTCCTCGGGTAGATTTGGAAGAATTTTGAATATCTAGATGTCACTGTAGTTAAGCTTTTATACACGTTAATGGTGAGACCGCTTATTGAATATGGCATAAGTGTACGAAATCCTTATTTTGAGGACGATAAGCCACCAGAATGACCCCATAATTTAAACAACTAGAATACGAAGAAAGATTATCAAACATGAATCTTATGTCACTAGATACAAGAAGAAGAAGGGGTGATTTAATTCAATTCTTCAAGATAATAAATGGTTTAGAGACTTTCAAATTGATGAATGGTATAAATCTGCAAAAAATAACTATAATTTAAGGGCTAGAAATTTGATGAGTACCAGAAATAGAGTTGTTAACGACTGAAACAGTTTACCAAAGAATGTTGTGGAAGCATTAAATTCCTTCAAAACAAAGCTTGATGAATGGTTAAAATCGCAAATTTTGCATTTCCTGTGATTTAATTCTAATAAAAATTCGTTTTATTCTATTAATGAAAAGTATCTTTAATAAAATGCTTTTTGGTCTCAAACTGCGTCTCTTTAATGAGCTTTTTCAATTATTGAATTGGGATTCGTACAGAGTCCTGAAAATAAAAACTTTTTTACAGGAACAGGTGCTCCAAAAATAGGTTCTAGCAAGCCTGGAAACTTTTGGGTCAACCAAGATTATGTCGAAAATGGTTCAGACCGTGTCTATAAGGCAATTCAATTCAAAATTTTTGGATTTAAATCTACAGATTCGCCACTTTTCACCTTTAAAAGACCAGGGTGTATGTTGAGAACTATGAATTGGAAAGTTGAGGACTATGAATTGTTGACATCTAAGTCTTTATCAAAGGTTTATTGTATTCATTTGAGTGAGGATCGACCAAGTTTTCTTTAATTTTGGAGGACGGACCCTTTATTAAAATAATTCAAAAAATGAACTCGATTCATTAAGTAAATTATCAAGCATATTTGAAAAAAAAAAAAAAGTTTTGTTCAATTTATGAGAGCAAGATTTATTTTCTTATTTTTTATTTTACAAGTATATTGAAAATCAAGGGTGTAGTTTTATTTCTTTTGACAAATTGAATAAACACGTTTTGGTTTTGTTTTCTTTTTTGTTTTTAAGCAAGATTTTAATAATTTTATTTTTGTTTAAATTTAAAGAATCTTTTGTTTAAAATTTCATAATGAGGATTACAGACACCCATTTAGTGATGTTGATGGTTTCATTTACAGCTGGTTGCTATTCATTTGATACATTCAAAGAACATAAACACCAAATGGCATTAAGTATTTTTTCTGGTATACTCATGTTTTTGCTTTTAGAATGCCTTAGAGTAGTTTTATTTTCATTCTAATTTGTTTTTTTCCCTTTAATTATTTTCTTTTTTAAGATTGTATGCAACAAAATGAATGGTAAACGAATTGGAATACATTATTCTGGATCTTTTTGTATTACTGTAGATTAATAATAAAATTCATGTTTGTATTTGTTCACATTTTAATGAACGTACCTAAAGTTCAACGAATATACTAGTTTAAGTATCTGCATTAAAAAATATGGGTATGGAAGGTCTTTTGGGAGAAAATAAAATTTGGCCGAAAATCCCCTTTTTTGTTTGTTTTTACCAAAAATTTTTCCATTTACGTCCGAGCGTCAATGATTGATTTTTTTGAAAAGTGTTTTCTTAAATGTTCAAATAAAAAACCTCTGAATAGGAATGCAAAAGAACAAAGAAATAAAATCTATTATCAAATTTTGCTGTTTTTTTTCCCAAAAGTTTCATAAAATCACGAAATTTTAGTTAATAACTGAGTAGCTTTGACTTGCGGCAAATGCACCTATTATTCATTCACCTGCCGGTACAGTTACACTTTAACTTGCCATCATCAGGGACGACTAAAAGTTGCTCGAGCAACTTTTCGTAACTTTGATAAAATCAAATGAAAGAATGATTTTTTTGACGGTTCTCAAACTAAAATGGATATTTTCAAAACACCTCGAGTATTTGCCAGATGCAAGTTCGATTTTTGTAACTTTAATTTGTCCGAGTTAAAAATACCGTTTAAAATTTACAATTCGAATATTTCGGATACAGAAAATTAGGACTTGGATTCTCAAGTTACCATCCTCTTCTTGTGATTCTGGGCCGGCTTTCTCACAGTTTATGAAAGACGATGAAACATGCAAGGACGAGAACGAAGATACTTTAGACAAAGATTTTTTTCCGAATCAAAATGACCCAGAAAAACGCAACTTTTGGACAACTTTCGAGCAACTTTTGCAAAAATATGATTATGATGACTCATCATAATCATATTTTTCAGTTCGGCTGCTGCGTTTCCCCAACGATTCATGTCTCTGGCAAATTTTTAAATTAAAAAAATGATTTCTTAACTGTAGAGAAACGTAAATGAACAAAAAATTCTTTGTTTTGCTTTATATTGTCCATTCGCTGACAACCCAAATCTTAATTTTTTCCTTGAGTAAATTTAGTGAACACTGGTCATGATCAGCCCCAAGTTTTTTTATTCTTCTACTGTTAGCTTTAAACCTCGATCATGTGAAATTTAGTTTGAAATTTGATCATGATAAGGCGTTGGTCTCCTTCCTTGTCTATTAGTATCTTTGATTCAGAGTTGCTACAATGCGAACAATCTTGCCGGTTCGTCTTCAGGCATGTGCAGACAATGTCCTGTGAAACTTAGCTGCATATTTCTTTATAAATACTTAGGTATTTTCGAGAGGTATCAATTTAGCTCAGCAAGCAAAACATAAACTAGCCTTAACTTTGAATGTAAATTTAGTAGTAAATTTGGTAAGTCAATAGTAAATTAAGTTGGTTTTTGAATGACAATAAATTTGGGACAAAATTTTGTTGATATTGTGACACCTGGATATAATGTAGAGGGTTACAGAAAGAATACAGAAATTAATTTTAAGCAGTTTTTTTGCCTCATGACTAAAAATTGAATGAATATCATTTCTACCTCTGGGAGTATTGAAGAGGTCTTTTTAGGGATTTTTATATTTACCACCGGTTGAAAAATAATCAACTAGTTGATTGATTGTTGACAGTCCGGTTTAAAAAAATTCACTTCCTAAACATTAGATTTTTATTTTTAAGTGAATTCAATTTAAACCAATGCCCATATAACTAAAATAATCATGATTTGCCCCTGGGATATCAATGAACCATATTCCCAGGGCTAAAATACAACTTATCCCATGGGTCAAAATATTAAAATCATTTCTTATCCCTGGGGTACCCTGCGGGGGTTTACGGTAATCTAAAAAAATGGTTTTCGGGGTCGTAAATGACGCAAAAAATATCAGAAATAAAAAATTCTTGTATATCATGGAAGCGGGACAAAAAAAATAAAATTTAAATTTTTAAAATTTTTTTATTGCGTTTTATATATAATAATAATAATAATAAATCTTTTTTTTCAAACAAAATCAATTAAACAAAAAGAAAGAGAAAGAGAGAGAGAAATAAAGTTTAAAATAATTTCCAAAAAAAAACATTAAGAACCAAGAGAACGTGAACTTATAAAAAAAACTTGAAATCAAATTAATTGATTTTTATATTTAAATTGAAATCGAAATTTATACAAAATAAAAAATTTAAATCATTTTTAGTCCCACATTTCTTCGTCTACTACAGGTGCTCGTTGAGCCGGTGGCGGCGGTGGTGTACTCACAGGCGGCGGTCTACTAACTGGTGGTGGTCTACTCACTGGCTGATATGTGTTCGTCGACGGTGCACTATCCCAATCCTCGTCATCAGCGTTTGATCTTGAATATTGATTTTGATTTTGTGAATTTTGAGAATTATTTTTTGACGTGTTCCAATCGTCTTCAGCAGGTCGACTTTGACTTGAATTAGTTTTAGTGGTACTTGGTGTGTCCCAATCATCGTCTTGTGAACGGTTATTATTCGAACTGGGGCCAGGTCGATCCCAATTATCGTTTCTACTCGGTCTGTTGTAATCATTACCACCACCACCTCTTCCTCTGAAACCTCCTCCTCGGTTACCTCCACCACGACCACGACCTCGGTCAAAACCTCCGCCTCGTCCTCGGAAACCACCACGACCTCCTCCTCGGCTATCCCCGCGACCTCTATCACTGAACCCTCCTCGGTTCCCACCACCACCACCACCACCGCCTCTCGGTTGATACTCACTACGACTATTATTCGAGCTCCAATCTTGAGAATTAGACACAGGTCCTGAATTATCATCCCAGTCATCAGTCTGCATCGGTTGACTATTTGAATTCGACACCGACATTGAACTCATCTGTGTCATCAATTGACTCTGAGACGACTGTGTCATTGGCTGTGGTATCGGATCATTGAAATGTTGTTTAAACCAAGAAATCAATTCATTAAACGATCGAAATATTTTTTGTCTAAAACGAAATCCCTCAGTGGTCACTGTCAAGTATTCACAACGTGTTTTAACACGTATCATATAAGCTAACATAAATTTACATGGTAAATTATTACATTGTAAAAACACATAGGGAATTTTGTTGGGTTGACGTTGACGTTCGTCTAACAAATATTTTTCAACAAGTTCTAGTTTTATTTCAGCATTTTCAGGCATGTCCAAGTCCGTTAAACTTTTGAAATATTTATTTGTCATCACCTCACGAACATAAACGCCCATTGGATTTATGAACCTCGCCAAAATTTCATCTAAATCCTCGTAATCCTCGCCTTGGATTATCAACTTTTTTCCTAATGAAAACGAATTTGCTTTTTTTTCTTCGAGGACATCGACATGTTGAAAACAATTTGGTCCCACTTTCCAAGTAACTGTTAAATGATCGTTGCCTTTTGACGATGGTCTTATAATCGCGTCGCCGATATCAGCTTCTTTAAGTAGTTCAACGGCTTGTGCGTAACCAACATTTTTAAACTGAGGATGTGAGATGACTCTTTTGGTATAAACATGACGATGTTCTTCACGTTTTCGTTTTTCTTCGAGTTTATCCCTGTCCTCTTCCATCGCCCTATAATCATAATACGAGTCTTTTTCAGCCTTCCATTTATCGTGTTCATCACGTAAATCACTAGTTCTTGATGTCAAGTCACATCGAAATTTTTCAGGGTCTAATTCACGTATCCTTGCGTGTATAGTCATTCCTACTTTTATACGATCTTCTGGGTTATTGACTTGATTATCAGACAAGTTTCGAAGACCAATGAAACCTTGACAACCATTTTCGAGAGTCGTGCGAATACCAACAGGTGGACCTGGACATTCACCAGTGTCAAAATGTGCCCATACTTTTCCAATTTCATTAAAATCATTACGTTTACAAAACGAACAAATCCAAAGACACGTGTTTTCGTCTTTCATTGGATTAGCCTCGTCTAATTGTTCTTTAGTCGGACGACGTCGGATTATACCAGTCACTCGACATGTTATTAATTTTCCTTTATAAAACGTTTCTGGGGTTTCTTTTATAAGACAATAAAATCGTTCGACAGGGTCCATTGGGCTAAATGGAACTCTTCGTTCACGATAACGATAACACAACTCTTGACGTATATCGTACAATGTTGTTTTTTTATTACCATGTCCAGTACGTTCAAGTTCAGCAGCGAATGCATCCAAATCCAAGTCTTTTAAACGACGTGGATTCTCAAGAATCTCTTTTAACGCTGTTCGAGAATTAGCAGCCTCGGAGTTTTCATCTAAATCTAATGCGTCTATAGCCATCTTACGAGCCCATTCATAAGTCTCCAAATGAATACGAGTCGAGTCCAAAGGCTCTGTAAAATTTGCCTCATCTTGACCTTCGTCCTCTTCCTCTTCGATCTCTTTTGATATCTTATCAACGTCTAATTTTATAAAACCAGCACAGTTTATAAACACACGCCGACCTAAGGAACACTTTGTAACAAGATACAAACGATTCGATACGACAGGGTATGTTGATATATTTTTATCTCTTTCCAATTTACCCTTTAAGAGTAAACGTTCATTTCTCAATACTTTTAAAATATGTCCAGCTTTTCTTGGACCTAAACCTGATACAAATTGTAACACCCCACTTGTATGTGGTTCGGTATCACAACGATTTAAATCAACACCAACATCATTAACAACATTAATAAATTTATTTTCTAATAATCTTAACAACTGAGTCGAATCGTCTGTATTACGACTACCTGATGAAATTATAAACTGCATCAATGGATGTAGCTTCAATCCCAGAACGTCTCTATCTTGATTACATAACTGGGACATACATAACATTGGATCTTGGACATAACGTGATAAATAAATAGCCTGACGTACTAGACCTGGTGGTTGAACTTGAAATTCTTGTTGACATATTTTTGATGATTCGCATAGTTTAGCGACTTCGTTGTCCACGAGTTCGACGTTTATGTTCAAAGTTAATTTTTTAACAATTTCAATTAAGTCTTCTTGGATGGTCAATGCGTCTTTGTTTTCCGCTGAGACAACAATTACTTTAGGTCGTTTGTTGTCAATAAAACTTTCTAATTTTTTTAAATCGTCTAACTTTTCGCGTTTATCCAAGTTTAAGAAGTCATTTTGATCCCCATGACGAGGCATTCGAACATGCAATTTTTGCAAGAATATATACTCGTCCAAAGTTCCTTCTGTATTAACACAAGCACAACAATAACCTTGTGAGTCTTCACCACCATCTTGAGAATAATAAGTCAATGTCATCACTCTCAATCGGTCTTCTTCATCATCTATAGACTCAATACTCGGATTATAAGGCGCTATTTTTAACAATGCCTCCAACTTTTTGGCACTCTCTTTAAAGACATATTGTTTAGCCTCGGCTATTAGACGGGACTTACACTCCCTTTCAAAGTCTGGGAACAAAAATTTAGTGCACATTTCATCTATTATCATCGACCTTTGATTATTCCATTGTTCAACGTTATAACTAAACTCGTCTTTTTGATAGAACGTTTTTAATTTGTCTTGTATTGTACGTGAGCTTGTTTTTTCAACGTGTATCTCTTCTTCTTCTGGTCCTTCATCGTCCCAATCGTCTGTATTCTTTTTTTTGCTTATTTTTTTTACCTCACCAAATCCGTCAGGTAAATTTGATAACTCAAATTTAATTGTTAAGAGACCATCTTGTTCAGCTTGACATATTTTTAAAAATTCATCGTCTTTTAATTGACGCACAGGCTTCATTTTTAAGTACTTAAAAGCATAACATGGGTGGTTCTCATCGATTTCTTTGAATCCTCTAGGCATTGTTGGACGTATGTTTATACAAACTCGTTGATTGTATAATTCTCTGACATAGGAGCGAATTGAAGGTTCTTTGGCAAATTGAACAGCTATCATGTAACGAACAGTTGTTAACACTTGATCGACTGATTGAAAGTAAGGTTCGTTTACGAACTCGTGTGCAATCATTTCAGGCTCAGTTGACTCTTGTTCTAAATCATTTTTCGGGTAATCTGAATGTAAATTTTCACCGTATTTTTCCGGTGTAAGACCAAACTTGGCTGCTAATACTCCGAGACCAGCTGATTTACAATAATTAAATCTATCTTTTTTAGACGCTTGCTTTGTAAATCTTAAACTAGCAAAGTCTTCTTCGTCTAATTCGTCTTCAATGTTTTCAATATCGTCTGTATTACCTCGTTTTGCTTCAATTTTTTGACGAATGTTTTCCTTGACCTCGTATTCTTTCATCATTGTCAAATCGGACGAATAGTGAAGATGAAAATGATGGTAACAGTCTAAAAATTCTTCGACTGTTTGAACATTTCTGACCCTGTCTAGATCCGAATCGGTCAAAGGTCGTTGAGACGGAGTAAGTTCGATTGTCGAGTGAAATTTTTGCATTCTTTCCAAAAGTCGATACAAATTTTCCTTTCGAGCTTTGAGTTGACAATACTTTTCGTCAAGTTCATAAATTTTCCATAAATCGTCCAAGTTTAAATCAGGCTCGTAGTGTTCTTTACGATATTGGGCTATAAACGGAACCTCGTAGAACTCGTTACGAATGAAGTTAAGGATGTCTTTGATCTTAGAGATTGATAAATGAGATTTGTTCTGGGCCAAAAAAGTCGTGTTAAAAATCCAATCGGCCTCTTTTTCGAGTTCAAACTCATCAGGTTCAGTTGTGACTGGCACTTGACGTAACATGAAACGTTCGGGCTTGTCTTCAATCCTAATTTGTTGATCACCTTCGGTCAAGAGGTTCTTCTCAAGCTCTTGAGGCTCAAATATATCCTCTATTTTGTGCATTGCTTTCAAACGGTTCAAACGTTGACGTTTTTTAGTCGCTTTTTCGTAAGTTTCATCATCGTTTTCATCGTATTCTTCATCATCGTCTACTAAATCGTCTTCTTCGTCGTCTTCTTCGTCGTTTTGATCATCGTCTGAGCCTAGACCCAACTCTTCGGCGTTTACACCGAAAATGTCCAAAGCCTCTTGTTGAGCATCGTCATTGTACACTCGCTTTTTTTTTTGTATATTTTTTGATCTTTCTTGTTTGTTTTCTTGGTCTTCGTCGTCCGTGTCATCGACTATGAAACTACCCTCTTCGTCCGAGCCAGGCGCCTCTTCCATCCCTTCTTCTCCTTCATCTACTTGTTCATTATCACTTTGTAAGTGTTCAGATTGTTTGACTTTTTTACGCTCGGATTTTTGAACTTGACGAGACGTTTTTGGTTGCTCTTCATCACTGCTTTCGCTACGGACTTCAATTCTTCGTTTACGTTTTTTAATACCGATTTTTTCGAGATCATCAACATTTAAGTTATCTTTGATCAAATCTAAGTCTTCATCTTCCAATTCAGTGTCATTGGATGAAGATGATGATTTTGATTCGACATCGGATTCGAGAGTTTTTTTTTTCTTCTTTTTTTTATCTTTTTTCTTTTTTTTAGACTTTTTTGAAGAGCCTTCACTTTGATTTTCTTCGACTTCTTCTTCTTCTTCGTCTTCTTCTTCGCCCGGGTTATCGTTTATGAAATCGTTAAACTCTTCTTGTACTTCTTCTTCGTCTTCTTCTTCTTCTTCGTCATCGTCTTCGTCTAGATTTTCGACATTCTCCTCCGGTTCAGAATTTTCGTTTTCGTCATCGTCGTCAATGATCGCTCGAGATTTTTTAACTTTTTTTGATGAATTTTTTTTTAAATTTTCGACCATTTCGTCATCGTCGTCATCGTCTTCGATTATTGCGCGGCTTTTTTTCGCTTTTTTAGACATCTTAAAAATAACAAAAATTATTTTTTCAAAAAAAAAATAAAAGAAGGAAAACATGAATCGCTTTTTTCATTTTAAAAAAATTTAATTTTTTTCTTGTTATTCAAAGAGATGATATTAAACGCTTTATGGTAAAAATTTCATAATGTGAAAAATTTTGGCTCATTTAAGTTAGTAGTCTCTTGAATTTAATCAACGGATTTTTAGAGAGATATACATGGAATCATGGACTTGAATTCTATCACTTGTAATTACATGACGAATAAGACAAATATTTTCTCTATACAAACACATAGGTTTTAGAACTAACTTAACACAAACTTTTTGCGATTTCAGTTTTTACACTGATTATTTAGCCCTTATCCGTTGGAAATATAAAAAATCACGTTAACGTCTGAAATGGGTCAAAAATGATCCGTTTTAGTTTTTTTGATGTTTCTCAACTTTGATGTTTTTTTTTCGAAATTTAGTAAACATAATAATATTCTTCATATTCTCAGCTGTCGTTTGATGTAATTTTGGGATTGATATTTTTGGTTTAACCGCATATAATGCTTTCCTAAACTTGTAAACTAAATGCCACGTGCCATGTTCAAAAAATTTATAAAGCTTTTACTTATTTACAGTACAATCGAATACAAAGTTAACACTCGTGCATTGCTTTAACCTTGCACAAATAGATAAAAACCAAACATTTTACATTTCATAACATGCTCCGAAGCATAAATAACAATTTTTAATGGATCTGTTAACACAGTGTGCAAACATTGATCAGGTTTTCGTTAACTTTGTTTTGGACCGTGCTGTACTTTTATCAGGAGAAGAATTGCATACCACCTAGTTTGGCAATAGAAATAATCCAATATTGAAATTGATACTAACCTGGTCGTTCACATGTTCAAAAAATGAACGTCCGGATCTTTTCACGAACATTTATGAACGTTCACGTTCATCCGAATTCTTCCGAACGTTCAAAAGTTTTCAGAACCTTTCATTATCTTTCATAATTTTTCAGAAATTTACGAGACCTTTCATAAGTTTTCGGACCATTTTCATGATTTTTCGGAGATTTTCAAAAATTATCGAAGACGTTCCGAGCCCGAAAATTTATGAAAAATTTTGAAAATCTCCGAAAAATAATGAAAATGGTCCGGAATCCTACTCTCGAATTAAAAAGCGTTAGACACGAGCCTCTAGAACCAGAGTGATCACATTTGATTTTTTTATTGAGATCATTGATCACTCTCCAAGCTCTTCTCAATTTAGCAAATCGGTTTTTCAGAGATAAGTTTTTTTTCTAAATATTTAAATTATAGAGAAAAATATACGTTTTATCGTTTTTCTTTTTTTAGGAAAAAAAAAGTTCTCATCGAGACTTTTGGCGGCGGATGATTGAACGGTTGAAGTGACTGCCATGAACTCAAACTCAAGACACAAGAGTCTAAGCTGCACCCGGAGCAACACGTCCACACTTTCTGAATGTGTAAGTTTTGACATCATACATGTAATATTCGATCTCGAATACTTCAACCTGAAAATTTTTGTTGAGATTAAGCGATAAAATTTTTTTTCCCTACTTCTCAGCTTTTTGCAGCCAAATGTCATTGTGCTTTATTTTAACATTTTAGTACTTATGATTGTAAAGAGCTTTAATTGATTTAACGATATGTTCGAAAATTAAAAAAAACAATTGAAGCTAGAGCTCAAATCGATGGGAATAGAATTTTCCCAAAAGCTACACTCGACTGAAAAAGGTAAAAAAAGGCACGTTTCAGTCAAATCCTATAAAGTCACAGGGCATACCCTATTACAATATTTTTCTATGCATCTGCTTCAACTAGATTTGATTCTCTATCAATCTCAGGATTAACTTTTTTAACTTTTTTCCTTATTGCACACTAGAGGACGGAAAAAGTCAAAGACGGCTGAAAAAAACGGCTGCATAAAGCTGAGTGGTAAGGCTAAGCTTTTTGACTTATAGTCTCATGAGTAAAAAAGTTTTAATTTGATATCAATCATCACATTTATAATTTTAAAAATCACAAATTCAGATGGTGTGAACGTTTTTTCTCAGTGCCCTCTTACTAGGACGCAAAAAGACAATGAACATTAGGATGCCCTGATACAGTTTTTGTTAATTGAGACTGGTATGATCTATAAGGTGTTTAAAATTAAGTTAAAAAAATATTCCATTATTAAACAAAATTAACTTAACTTTTTCATTCAAGTAAATTGAAATATTTCAAATGATTTAAAGTTTAGATTTAAGCTGAGATGAGCGCATACATGAAAAGAAAACTTGAAAATATTTGAATAAATTTTAAAACCAAAAATACAACTATTAGTCAAATCGCGCTCTTCTAAAAAGAAAAAAACTACCATCAAAACATTAATGCAACTTTAATTTATTCTTGTGGGAATGAAATTAAAACAAATCAGCAAGAATAGATTAATAAATAATACAGCAACTAATTTTTGGATTAAAACTAGTTCAGTTGTTTTTGTAGGCGCTTCAGTGGCATACGGTCTATACATCTAGTAAACCACCTTTTTAACATTTTAAAACCGTATCAATTTTTTTTTTAAAAATTATTTTTCAAGTTATTATCAAGCTGAAAATTATTTTGGACGCATAATAAATTACACTAATAAATTCTATCAACGAATCGAACGAAAACAGATCGAAAATCAAAACAGACCTTGTAAGTCTTTTGTAAAAAAAACTGTCTCTAAATCGATTCAACATTTTTATTTTTTTAGTGCAACAAAACGCGTACCAGTCTTATTTGAAAGAGAAAAAACTTTACAGTAAAGAACTCGAAGAGGAAACAAGACGACGTTTAGAAAAGATACGCTCTCTTAACCAACCAAAAGTTGAACAAGTCCAAGAGCAAATACAACCCGAACCAATAGAACAAAATAAACCGGGTCTTAGGAAAAAAATTGTGTACTATCTAACTCTAGGATACGTCAAGTATTAATAAAATGGACGAAACATTCGATGAATTTAGAGAAAATTTTAAATTATTAAAAGAAAAACGTCAACAACAAGCTCAAATATCAAAATTTTTATCACCATTACCACGAACGAACTCGTCAAACGATGCAAGCAGTACTTTAACTAACGATTCGAAATTATCGTTTCATAAACTAAGTGAGTCAATTGAGATACCAAGGACACAAGCGATCAAAAAACAAAAGAGCCAAAACGATTTGAAAACGGATATTTCAAAATATTTTCGAAATGATTCAAAAGAAAAAGAAGAAGATCTCAAGTGTCCTATGTGTTCTCTTGATTTGAACAAATTAATCGAATCTGAACGTGATAAACATGTGAATAATTGTTTGGATCGTAAAGATTATCTTAATTATGAGTATAAACCAACTAATAAGTTTAAGAGAGGAGCCGACTCGGATAATACACCCGAAAAGTTTCAGACAACGAAAAAAGTCGATACGCCAAAAACAAGTAAACTATTAGAAACACAAGAAGATAAACAACAACAACAACAGGGAGAGGATAAAAGTAAAAAATTAAGCGAATCGTTACTTAAAGATGCTGTGCCAAATTGTCCAATATGTGGAAAAGTTTTACACAATTTTAATGTTAATTTTATTTTTTTATTTGAAAATAAACTTTAAAAGCTTTGAATTTACCTTTTTTTGAAAATTTTTTTTGAACTCTTAGACACATTCGAACAGTCTTGTAGTTAAGTCTGACTTAAAATCCTCGCCTTTAAGAAAATTTTAATTCAAGTTTTGAATAGATAGAATTGTTTTTAGTATTTTTTTTCTAAAATTTTAAAACAAGGTAAGTTCAAAGCTTAAATTAGGCCCCAAAGGAAGCACTTAAAATCTTTTAGCATACCACGTTAATTGATTGTTTGGATGAGATGGGGGTGAATTATACTTTTATAAGTCAATATAAAGGTTCCTTAATGAATTAAGACGCGAGGGACTCAGTCTCTAAAATTTTTGAAGTGAAGATTATCTTATGTCTTCAAAACTGAGGGTGTTTTGAACAAGGGTATACTGGTAGTATTGAAGTAGTAGTTGTAGCAACGATAATTGCTACGCTCTCGTGTTAAGTCTGATTCTATCCACGCCATAACCAATGTTTTAGTCTTTCAAAAGTTTCTCCAAATTAGTTTTAAAAATTTTAATTGATTTTGATTCAATAACTTCATTCGTCAGACGGTTCGAGTCATTCACTATACGGTTTGTAAAAAAAATTGATCTTGGTGCTCAATTCTTCAAAAGTTCTCGCTTAAGTTTGCATCGATTGCCTCTTGTCTCGTAAACCCGAGTTTACATGATCTTGCTTTTTTAAGAGCTTGTTTTGCATTTGGATGAGATCACCTCTTCTTCTTCTTGGCTGTTTCCAATCCTGGTTTCTCTTGTGAAGTTCATGAATTAATGATTAGGAAAAGCATCATTCATTTTGAAACTGAAAGCTATTTTACAAGCTTTAACTAGAGCTTTTGAGCTTTCAGTTAATATTGTTAAATCAATGATGCCTTTACACGATCATTAGTTCACCGACTTTCACAAGTGAAACACGTAAATGGCGACAACAGTAATATCCGAGAAAGTCAATTCAATTTTAGTAAAGAATGAAAAGGATGTTTTTGCTGTTTCTTTCAATTTGAATTTTTTTTGAAAGAAGATTTTTTTGAAAAGGAAAAAAATGGACTTGAAAATTGAGAAACAACTCTGATTTTTGATGTCTTTTTAAATTTTGATGATTTTTGATGTTAGTAAATCGACCCCTTTCCCAAATTTACATACATATAATTTTTGGGTCAATTTTGGACTCCAAAAAAATGGTTTATTTCAACACCACACACCCGGTTCGCCTAGAATTCCGGCTTTAATTAAATCTTGATATTATGTCATCTTTTAAGGCTCCTTAATGGTCCTTATATCTGGAAAACAGTGAAACTTTGGACTTTGAGTATGGGTCAGTCTTATAGAAAATTCGTTTTCTACGACCTCGAAAATAGTTTTAAAACATGTATATCACCGTTTAACTCTAGGAGTCAAATTTTGTTAAGATAAACTTGGTCCGAAATGTATGCTAAATGATTTTGTTTATGTGCTTGTTCAGATAACTTTATCCAAAGTTTTTAAATAATGAATTTTTTAATATTTTTTAGATTAGGCAAAGTCATTTGAAAAAGTGTTCACAAGTATTTCACATAAAAACTGAGAGTTTAGTCGAATTAGTTAGAAAACAACAAGAAAAAATCGAACGTGAAATTGCAAAAGGATTGATTCCAACTGATGTTTAGTAAGAAACTTTCGTTTTAAAAAAAAGAAACCCAATTAACTCGAACATCGTTTAAGTATTCCAAAAACCAAAAAATCCAAAGAAGACAAACCAGAAAAGAAAACAAAAATAACAAATCGAGTAATTAAATTAGAACAACCAAATAGTAAACAAGAAGAACAATTACAAATTGCGATTGCTTTATCGAATTCATTGAATCCAGTTGAGGAAAAACAAGCTGAGTTTAAACTTTTAAAAGGAAAAAAGAACGATAAAAAGTAGACTTTGAAGAACCTATGAGTCTGTTTGTTGATTTTTAAATCATTTTTTTTCTTTTAGACAAGCTGCCTTTGAATCGGTACTTTTGACTACCGATGACGAAACAAGAGCATCAAATTTATCTCAAAAATTTGCTACCATTTTAGAAAAACAAATAAAATACGTTCCAGAAGACGAAAGCTTGTGGACTAAAGAAAATTATTTTGTAAAAACTAAATTTAAATCGGACAAAAATTATTTGTGGAATAAGTGCAAGTATTTTAAAGAGACTGAAGATAATTTTTATGTACAAGTGTTTTTGAACACTGGACGTTTCATTGTTGGTCATCAAGTATTCATTGACAAAACTGATCAAGTAAGTTTTCGCAATCAGATTCCAAGGATGTTCTAAACATGTTTCTTGTAAAGGAAAAATTTGCAAACATTGAAGTCATTAATACTCAAACTGCATTTTTACTAGCCGATCTAAACGATCAGACTCAAGTAAGTATTCTCGGTCCAAATTTTTTCATAAAGACTAACTTTTGAGCAAAGGAAAACTTGTCAATTTATTATACCCAACGTCTTAGTGAATTCAATCAGAGCCAATTCAATCAAACACAACAAGGTTATCAGACTTTAGATTCTATAATAGAAGATAACGATATTGAAAACTCACAATTTCAGAGTTTATACGAAGCTGATTTGAAAGAAGACGAGAACGAAAAGATTGAAATTGACCCAGAGTCTAAACAAATTGAGGATATATCTCTTAAAAACGAAGATATAAACATTTCTCAGCAAAATTTCCAAGAACAAGAACACATTGAAACAAGTCCTGATATAAACGAGTCAAATAACGAAATTATACAAGACATAGAACCTGAAGGTAAATTACAGGAAAAGTCAGAGGACATCGTTATGAGTCACACAAAGCCGAGTATAGATTTAATCTTAGATGAAACAGTGGATCAAAATGATGATGATTCAATTATACACGAATACACTGGTCTTAATGATCAAGCTGTTTTTATCGATGAAACTCAATTGTCTTCGTCGTTGAGTGAAAAACACAATTCGAATGTTCAAAATGATGAAATAGTTAATGAAGAATCGTCGGATTCAAATGATAAAAATTCGAATATTTTGGACCAAAACATTGTAGACGAAAGTGAGATAATAGAGGATGACGAACCGGATAAACTAATTGAAAATAAAGAAAAAATTGTTGAAGTGATAATAAGCGATGAAAGTGAAGATTCAAATAAGGGTGTACGTAAGCGAAAATCAATGGATATAATTGAACTTGATGACAGTTCTGAGCCATCGAGTCCAAACAAATGTGATTTGACCAAAAAGTTTAAGCCTGATTTAGTCCAAGTCGATGAAGAAATAGAAATAGTTCATGAAGAGTATTCGAATAATGAAACTAAGAAAAATCAAATAATTTTGAATGAGAGTTCCTCGTCTTCTTTACCGAGCTTGGGCAATCATGATTTGGAATTAAACGAAGAAAAAGATGAAAAATTGGAGGAGGTTGTTGTTAATGAGAACAAAGATCAACAGATTTTGGATCTTTTGGAGAAATCTCATAAATTTGATGATATACCACATGCAGATGATGCTCTCGGTAAGTTTGATACGTAATCTACACTTTCTGAATTTTTCATGACAATAATCTGCGAACTCGAAGCTCCCAGAAAAGTTCTTTTCATATTAACTGATCAAAATTTTACCCCTTACTACTCGGCAGAACACCAAGGTCCTCTATTAAGATAAAATAGATGACAAGTAAAAAGCTCTTTAAAGTTATAATTGAATGAAAACACACAAGATAAGAAAACTTTTCAGTCAAATAATACCTGGTCCAAGAGGATCCCTTAGAATTTTTCTATGCAACTGCTTAATTTATAGACGATTCTGCGTGCAATTTAGGATCTGTACTGTAATAAATAGACATTAAAAATGCAAATTTCTTGGACTTGAATCGAATAAAAGGGCCAACCAAAAACCTGGAATTGCCGGAATGAAACGGAATTTACCCGGAACCCAGTACCTAAAATCCGGAACTCTCAAGCATCGAAAAATTGACTAAAATCAGGAACGTGACTCTCTAGGTAAGTCTTAATCTTCTGATTCTCAGTTATTAACGTTAATTAGCTTAAAGTATAGCAGCTTTTGCGCTAGAAAAATAGAAGTACCGCCCAACCTACTGGACCAAAACTTAGGCATACGCGTATAATGATGTAAAAAATAAACAATATCTATGTTCCGGAAAACGTTCGGGATTTTAGTCAATTGTTCTATCCATTGAGAGTTCCGGGTAAATTCCGTTCCGTTCCGGGAATTCCGGGTTTTAGACTGACCATCTGAAAACTTCCATTTTTCGATAAAAATATATAAATTCCTACATTAAATATGTTTTACAGGCTAAACATTTTGTAGAAAATTTGATTAAAAAATATTCAACAAATGCTTCCCAGGATAACGTCTTAAAATCGGGTGAATTCTTGTCGAGTTGTGATTTAGGACACAAAATCTTCATTTTTTGTTTTCAAAGTTTGAGCGCAAAAACTTTTTAATAGCGTTAACGAACTCGGTTTTTCAAGGCGACCAGAAGTCGCAAATCAATTCATAAAAGATCAAAAAACTCAATTAAAATTTTAAAAGTTTTAACAAAAGCAGGGATACGGTTTAAGTTCTGCAGAGTTATTCCATCGAGGTAAACATTAAATGTAAAACCTTAGGGTATGTTCTGCAAACTTCTGTAAAATTATTGCGCATTTAAATCAAATCGATTTACACTGTCTCCATTCTGAACTCTGCAAGAAGTATTTGCAGAACATATCCTAAGGTTTTACATTTGATGTTTACCTTGATGGAATAACACTGCAGAACTTAAACCGCATCCCTGCTTTTGTTAAAAATTTTAAAATTTTTTGATTTTTTATGAATTGATTTGCAACTTCAAGTCGCCTTTTTCAAAGAGAGTTTTTGTTTTTTTTTTCAATAGGATTTTCCTTTTCTTCGGGTTCAGAGTGCTCTAAGTCATCAGGTTTCGGTCTTTAGAATTTTCGTTACCATCGTGGTCCAATGTGCCAAGATTGAAAAAGCTGAGAGGTATTTTTGGTAAAATATAGTGTACACCAAAATCCATCAAAAACAGGGATTTAACTTTAACTTTATTAAGGGAAGGATAAATTGTGTCGAAATGAGAATATACAGGTAGACTTCGCATAAATTGATGGAGGGATAGCTCAGTCCCATTTGCCATCTTCAGTATCATGCAATATATTCTAAATTTTCGATTGCTTTATCTACTTATAAGAAAAATAAATCTTTTTTTTAAGATGAAGTTTGGAATAATTTTAGTGACAACCAATACGACAATTTTTGCGTTATGACTTACGATGATAGCATTCCAATAATCGATTCAGAACCAGTGTGTCAAGTCATGGATCCAGTTATTGAAATAAACGAAAAAATATTATCACCGTCGAAATCATTTCGAAATCAACAAGATAATTCAGACGAAGATATTTGCGAATTCATAAAAAATTATTCTGAAAATCAGAATAAAAAAGGTGTTGAGAAAAACAAGTCTCAAAATTCTACATTGGACGAAGAAGACTTGGAGACTTTAGAGGTAGATCGTTTTGAAAAACCTAAAGAAAAAAAGAAAGATAAAAAAATTGATAAACCTGCACCTTCAAAAGAACCAACCGCGCCAATCCTTAAACCTTCAATTACACTTCCAAATTTTTCTTCAATGGACACACCTGATCTTAAAAGTGAGCTTAAAAAATTTGGCGTAAAAGCTCTACCAAAGAAACAAGCTGTCAAAAAATTAACTGAAATTTATGAATTCACGAGTCGTAAACAACAAAAATCGTCTTTTGTTCGTAGTCAAAGTTGTATGAATTTTAAGACAACATCGTCTCAAATGAAAACATCCAACTCAATAACTGGAATAAGTTCAAAAGTCAACGTGAAATCAGATTTAGAAGATGATGATTTAGATTCAATGGCAAAGATTATGAATTTAGAATCGCTGACCCAAAAGCAAACGAAAAAAGTTTCTCTTAAAAAAACCGTTTCTGACATTGGTTCGATTCGTTCCCAATCGACACAAAGCTCAGGCTTGATCAAAATAGGCGCCAAAAAAAATAAAAAAGATAAAAATTTAGAATGTACATTGGATGATAGAATGTTAGAGATGGTCGAAGAGAGCGATGATGATGACAATAGTGAAGCATCCGAGGCTAGTTCGACTCAAAAAAAAAGTGGTAAAATTTTGAAAGAAAAAGTTAAGAAAACTTTGGATGAAGACGAAACTCGTCAATGTGTTTTCAATTTACTTAAATCAGATGATAACTTGTATTTGAGTGTTCTAAATTATGAGCCATTGGACTATGAACAATTTTTTACTAGCTTACAAACAAGTTTAGCGCCTAGAAAATGTAATAATAAAATATTAATGAAAATTTTGGACGAGTATTGTGTTACGTTTACACTTAAAAATTTAAATACTCGTGGTGGTGCGTCTAAATTAAGGTCTAAAAAGAAGCATTAGACTTTTTTCGTGTAAATTTTTTTTGTCTCATTTTTGTCCAGATTATTTTTTTTTCTAAAAAATTAAAATTAATTTTCGTTCATTAAATCGGTTTTGTAAGAATTTTTATGTCTTTAAAACAAAAATTTTGTTTAATAAAAAATTTTCAAAAAGACAATAATTTTTGTTGAAAAAGTTTATTTAAAAAAAAAACTATAAACAATTTTTAGAAATTATTTTTCAATAAATAACTTCAGTCATTTCATTTGTTGCCAACGAATAATTAGATCTTGTTTGAATACTTGGATGATATAAATCAATTCCCTCTTCATTAAAATTAGCGCCTCTATTATCAAAAACATACGATCTCAAAGATATTTTTGATTTTTTATCCTCGTTTCGTAGTTTTTTTTCATTTTCAATTGGGATAACTTGAATACTTTTTACATTATTTGCAATATCAAAAATATGCTTTTTTTCATTTGGAGATAACTTCTTGGTCAACTCATATAAAATCGAAGTCTCGTCCTGTAACAACTCTCTTGGTACACCAAAGTTAATGATTTTACCCTCAGACAAACACTTTAAAAGAAAAATTAAATTTAGAGTTTTCAAAATGATTAAGTTAATTGTAAAAAAGTGTTGTGCTGAAATGCGCAAATTTTTTCAAAGTGAATTTTTAAAAGCCTTAAACCATTTAACAGAAACTTGCGGAATTTTTCAGAATAATTTTTTAGTGAGAAAAAAAAATCATCAAAAATTAAGAATACGACGTTAAGACGACACTAATATCTTAAAAGAAAATTAAATTTTAGAAATTTGCTTTCGGAATTCTGTGGAAAAAAAATCCATTGTCCCCATTACTCTTTAGACAGAACCTGAGTATATGTTTAACTTACCAATATTCTATCACTATCTACTACAGTTGCTAAACGATGAGCTATTGTAAGCACTGTACAATCTTTGAATTGCTCTCTGATTGTTTTTTGAATGATAGCATCTGTACTATAATCAACATTAGCAGTGGCTTCATCAATGATCAAAATTTTAGTCTTTTTTAAAATAGCCCTTGCCAAACAAATCAATTGTTTTTGGCCAACGCTTAGATTTGTTCCACCAGTTGTTATCATTGAATCGAGTCCAGCGTTCATTCCTTGTACACTTTGCTTAAGACTCACAGACTCTATTGCAGACCAAATTTGATTGTCTGAGTACTTTTCAAATGGGTCCAAATTGTATCGGAGTGTACCAGAGAAAAGCACAGGCTCTTGCTAAAATAAATTTACTCTTAAAAAAGATTTTAAAGTTTGTTTTTAGCGTGGAATATTACCGGTATGATGGTTAGTTTCTCCCTAAGCTCTTTCAAACTGAGCTGTTTAATCTCAACTCCATCGACCAAAATTTTACCTTCTGGCTCATACATTCGAAAAATGGCCTGGAAGAAAGATGATTTACCAGCACCTGTGCGACCAACAATACCAACCTTCTCACCAGGTTTGATATTTAACGAGATTCCTTTTAGAACACTTGGAAGATTTTCATCATATTTTAATGAAACATTTTCGAACGTGATTTCTCCTCGAGTAGGCCAATTTATTGGAGCTTTTTTTTCTCCTTTGTACAATGGTTCGCCTGGAATTTTTGTGTATTCAACTATTCTTTCAATCGAAGTCATCTAAAATTAAAAACGATTAAAACAATGCTGGTTTGTATTTTCATGTTCTTTTTTTTTTACAAAGTTTTCAATCATGGTTGATAAGACCACCCACCATTGAAACAAATCAAACAATTGAAATAAGTAGACCATTAAAAGACCAATTTGACCCGGTTTAATGCCAAGATTATCTAAGAGAAAATCTAGTGAAATTAACGCATTTTGATTGGACATAAAAAACACTTTACCTTTTAAAAAAATACAAGCAAACAGAGTGATAATTGTGTAGATGGAACATAAAAAATCAAGACGAAGACCGAACCAACGATGAACTGCAATGAATCCAAAGTAAGCTCTTGTATGATAGTCGTAAAGAGCAAAATATTCATTGGATAAAATGTCCTGTTTGTCCGCAGCTCGAATTGTGCTGATACCTTCAATGGTTGTGTTTGTGTGGACAAAAATAGGACTTCGGCCAATGTTGTCTAGTCGTTTTAAATCTCTTGCTGTTTTAACGAAATAGTTTTGAATTATGTAGAAAACGATGCCGAGTGGAATCAAAGGTATAATCATCCATGGATTTACAGAGATAGGGACTACCAAAGCTCCTAAAATTACCATTCCAATCTTTTTAAAATGAAAACTAATTGAAATCAATCTAAAGCGGCTATTTTTTAATGATGATGACTTACTTGAAAAAATTCATAAAGATACAGTGTTAACATTTCATCCATATTGTTGGTGTCTTTCGAGAATCTGTTCAGTATTCTTCCTTTAAACAAAGAAGTAAAAAAAATTATCTCTTGAAACAAGTTTATAAATTTTACCTATTGGATTGAGATCATAAAATCTAATAAAGGTGTCTCGTACGCTTGTGAATAGTTTGTTGTACGTATTCTTTGAATTCATAACACACAACAAAAAAAATGCTACTGAACGTAACGTTATTACAATAAACGAAACCGCGACCAAAACTTAGAATAATGAACCTTTTAAATTAAACCCTAAAGGGTTTTGAAGATAAGAAATAAATTTTACTTGAATAAATCTTGTAGGATCTTATCCGGTCATTATAAATGAAACTTATTTTTGATGGATCAGAGTTAATGTCAACGTTCTCTAAAATTTGACTACAATTTAAATTTCTATATGCAAAATCTTGTAGACATGTTCGAATATTTTCTTGCTGTACTTGGTAATCTTCTTCTTTATTAGACCAAATTGATAGCCAATAATCAGCTGCAATTGTCATTCCTTGAGCTGCTAGGAACAAAATCAAAACTGAGATTATACCAAAGTAACCTGCACCAGCTGTAAAATATGCCACATATGAACTCCAACCTACAGCTCCTCTTTGTTGAACCTCTTCACGTTGTTTTTTAATCAACTTAAATTTTATTACAATAATAAAAAATTTCAAAATTTCAAGTCTTAATTAAATACTTCTTGTTTTGATTTCAAGTCCTGGGTTAACACTTTTTCAGTCTTTTTTTCAATTTCGACTTTTGGTTGCTCTTCCAATGAATCAAAATCTCCACCAGATTCTGAGTCTTCCATGCTACTCAAAGCCATTAAATGAGTTTTCATCAAATCCGCATAGGTTCCTTCAGCAACTATTTTCCCCTTTAATGCCAAAATTTTAAGATTCGATTTTGACTGTGATGAACATTAAAAGACATACTTCTTCAAGTACATAAATTTTATCAGCTGTTTCAAGGTGATGCACTTGATGGGTTATTAAGACTCTTGTCTTTGTCTTCAAATACCCATTTATACAGCTTAAAATTTAAAAATTAAAGTGATTGCTAAAATAAAAAGGGATACAAGACCTTTACTTTTTGATAATATTTTTAGCGACTGTACCATCAACTGCACTCAATGTGTCATCAAATAAATAAATATCAGCATCAGAATACAAAGCCCGAGCCCTGTATGTTAAAATAAAATATAATATTATCTTCAAAATGATAAGCTTTGATAAAAGCTTATAAAAATTTGATATCTACTTACAAACATATGCGAGCTCTTTGGCCTCCACTTAAATTTATACCCTTTTCACCGACAAGGGTTTGATCTCCATAAGTCAAAAGTTCAAGGTCCTTTTTTTAGAACATAAAAAAGTAAAATCGGGAGAATATACAGGAGTGTTGACATGTTGACCCTCATAGGATTCAATGTCAACAATCGAATTGAAGATTACCTTTTTTAATGAACAAACTTCAACAATTCGATCAAATTTTTCTTTTTCGTAAGGCAAACCAAAAATGATATTTTGCCTTATACTTGCTGTGAATACCCATGGTTGTTGTGTCAAATAAAATACCTTTCCACTTTTAAAGACTTGACCTGTGTAATTTTCAAGCTCACCAATCAATCCCAATAAAAGAGTACTCTTAAAATAACAATTAAAAAATTATTTGACTAGAAGCTTGCGATTGGATTTTATTTTACTTTTCCAGATCCAACAGGTCCTACAATAGAAATAAAATCTCCCTTTTTGGCTTCAATGTTTATGTTTTTTAGACTAAACTCGTCTTTTTGCCAACTAAAATTAAGTCTTTCAATTTTAACTGCAAAATTTGACTCAATTGGTTCAGAAATTTGTTTTGGGTTAAGTTCTTCCATTAATAGAAAGTCTCCAATACGTTTAGCACTCACATTAAAATTAATAACACTCACAACAGATCGTGAAAAATTAAAACCAATTGAATTACACAAACGCATATAAAAACCAATTGAAAACACAATAAAACTTGACAAGAGTGGAATTTCAGCAAAACTAATGAAAAATGAAATGTTCATGAAGGACATTAGAGTGGCCATAATCGTGTCTATTGTCGCTGTTGATGCTTGCAACAGGTTTAAAAATGTGTGAAATCTCAACTCTTTGCTTAAAAAAAAATCAAAAAATCTTTAATAAACCCTCTACTAGAGAATTCCACTGGAACTTACTTTCTTAAATCAGTAACTCGTTTGGAAAACGGAACCTCCCAACAATACATTTTTATTATTTTAATACTATTCAAAATCTCGGTCAAAACTGAAACCCGTTCATCACTTTTTTTACAATTTTTTGATCTATTTTTGTTGTACAACTTGGCAATTAAGGCTTTAGCAGGCATGATCAAAGCTAATAAAAGGAGACCAGCTAAAAACGTGAGACCAACTTCTAGGTACACAATAACTATTACAATCACCATTTGTATCGGACCAGTGATCAAATATGGCAGGTAGTAGATACCATATTCGATTCGAGTAGCATCAGTTGATAACAAGTTTATGACATCACCTGCAGATTTTGAATCAATTGTTTTCAAACTTAGTTTTAGAACTTTTTTATAGATCAAACCAGAGCATGCTAGTCTAAGTCTCATTCCGTAACGACATGCATTGAAGTAGTAGCGGTGATGAAGAAATCCGACCAATATTACGCACATTGAGATAACTCCGCCGTAGATTATGGCTTCTCGTAGTTCCATTTTACCGTTAAAATAACGCAAAAGTATTGAAATAAACAACGGTTGAATTATTTTTATTATTTCCTTTAGAAAAAATGTTTTTTATCAAGTGATGACTTAAGGCTTATAGAGCAAATATTTTTAACAAAGATTATTTAGACATTTCCTGTTTAGCAAAATAATTCTTGCTTTTTTCATAAATGATTCATTTTTATATTTTTACTTGGTAATGAATGTTAAATAAAAGTACCTGGAAAATTACAAACATTACATTAAATAATGCTTTTTTTCTATACCATTTAACAATAGTTCGTCCCAGACTTGGTTTCGAACTATATTTAATTTCATAATTCCATTCTCTAACAAATTAAAGGTTTATGAAAGTTCTTAGAAAAGTATTTCAAAACTTTAATCTTACTTTTCTAAGTCATTAGTTAATTTTTCGGCTTCGTCTTCGGTAACAGGACTGTAAACATCAGACAATTCTAATTGTTTTTTATGACCAAGTTTTAAAAGAGGATTTATCCAATTAAATGTAATCTTTGAAAAGAACCCTGCGGTCACAAGCGGACTCGGATTACATGTAAACTCTTGTTCATTCATTTTTATGCAAGGAAAACTAAACGATTTAGAAGAAAAAACGCAAGATTTTTTTTGTAAGGTTGACAAAATGTTTTCAAAAAAACAATAAATAAAATAATCATGATAAACAAGACCTTTAGTATGGTGTTCCCTCGTTTTTTAGTCTAATAAAAAAAGATGATAAGATTTTTTTCAATTAGGTAAGACTGTTAAATAAGAGATAAAAAATAAACTTAAGGCAGCTTATAATGTTTTTAGTTGATTCAAAAGCATGAGTTGTGTAAATATTAAATAATTTATCAAAAGTTAAAAAATGTGAAGCCTTGATAAAGTTTTTGTTTGAGACGTGAAACAATTCTTATCCCAAAATGTTTTTTGTACTTTTGTTTTTAGTTAATTTTAAACTTAATGAGGTTTTGAAATAAATTATAATTATAATTATACCAACAAATGATTTGAACGCTCAATTGATACTTGATCGATCTATTATAAAACCATGTCTGTGTAATGCAAATAATTTGTATTATAGCCACAAGGCCGTCTTGAACATTAAACCAAAAAAATTGGATCAGCATTTCACTACTATATTTCCTTGATGATAATTTATCCCGAAATCGCCTCTTTGATCGATTAAACCGTAATAATGCGAAATATTTTTAGAGATAATTATCATTTTTTTTTCATACAACTTAAGGCGCTCTTTTTGAAAATTCAAGGACTGACAGTGTCTGATTGGTCGATTTAAAAAATGAGATGTTTAGAGACACTTCAAGAGAGGTCGTGGCCGAGTGGGTAAAACAACAGCTTTGGCAGCTAGTGGCACGAGTTCGAATCCTTGTCGAGTAAAAAAAATTGTAACGTTTAGAAAAATAATAATGGAAATGGATGAGTGTCATTAGTGTTGTGCTGCTTGGAAACGATCCGACTAGAATCATCGACTAGTCATTCTCTAGATGGCCAGATACTAGAACAACTTTGAAAATCATCGTATTGGGACTCGCGAGTCGCTTTGACTTAAAATAAGGGCGTCGAAAGATGCAAACGTAGCGAGTATAAATATATTAACGATATTTTTTAAGCCTTGAGAGCAATGTAGACTCGGCTTCTAGTTCCATTGGACTTTGCTCAAAAAACACATGCCAATTTAGAATAAATGGAAAATCACTTTAACATTAGGTCAGATAGAAATCAGTAATTATCAAGCTCAAATCAATCAAATATTAAATCAAGTTAATGAAAGTGAGTCAATAGGTCAAGATAGATCGCTTTTATTAATGAAAATGTCAAATTCACAGAATTAGAATTCTCTTTGAAAGATGAGACGGTTGATCTAAGTATCGATACACTTTTTTCAGTGAATGTAGTAGTAGTAGTAGTAGTAGTAGTAGTTTAAACTGCAGCTTAAAGGTCCTCTAAGCATAACTCTAAAGAGCTGTAGCAGTCGCTTCTTTTTGTTTCGACATCCAAACATCAAGCTTCGCTTTGAAACAATTCAGGTTCTTTGCGTTTACCACTTCTTCCGGAAGTTTGTTCCATGCATTCACAACTCTATTTGTAAAAAAGTTAAATCTAGGAAGACAATTTTTTACTTGTTCCCGTGTTAGACAATCTTCTTGTTCTTCAATCTTCTTAATCTCTCACCCCTTAATCTTCTTGTTCTTAGATTGGTTAAATCTAGCCTTGACAAACGTTTTTGATAATCCAAATCACGTAGTTCTGGAATCATCTTTGTTGCTCTTCGTTGAACTTTCTCTAGCTCATTTATATCTTTTTCTAAATATGGACACCATGAACTGACAGCATACTCCAGGTGCGGTCTAACTATAGAACAATACAATAACTTGATAGTCTCGATGCAAGGATATTTAAAAGCTTTCCTAATCATACCTAACATTCGGTTCGCTTTGGCTGTTGCATTTTTGACTTGTGTGTCCCATTTTAGATCGTTTTGTATGTAAATACCCAAATCTCTTTCACATTTTGACTTACTTAGTGGTTTCAAGCCGATCGTGTAATCAAACTCGGGATTATTACTACCAATATGAACAACTTTACATTTATCTACATTAAGCTTCACAACTGTTTTGTGTTATCCAGTTGATTAGACCATCACCAAAACCAAAAAACTTGAGCTTGTACAAGAGTTTTCAATCAAGTACAAGAATTTATAAATGTGATCAATGAAATGTTACAATCAATTCAAAACATACCAGCTTAAATGACTATTAAAACGTTTTCATTTATTAATGGTCAGGGATTTTTTGTTTTTATTTTATTCCAGAAAAAAAAATTAATTTGAATAAATTCTGGTTTTTCAATTTTTTTCGTCGAATGAAGAAAGTCTTTTACCAATTTATATCAACCTTATTAAAATAACACCAAGTAATTAATTCTTCAATAACCCCTCATGTTTCGCTTATTAATGTGTCCAATTTATTTCAATCTTCGTAAGACTTGTATCATCAGCAAATAACTCTATATAAGCTTTTAAGATACAAAAGGGGAGATCATTCCAGGAGCACAGCGGTAATACGCTAGGATCGTTATATCTTTGACCGAATAGATGTTAAAATTGTTTGACTGACCAGTGTTTGACCACTAAGTTCAGTCGTTTTTATTATTTATTTGAAAGCTGAAAAATGACTCCCATAGACGGTCATATATATACCCGATCACGTACGATCCTAGCGTATTACCGCTGTGCTCCTGGAATGATCTCCCCTTTTGTATTTTGAGGAGTCTTTTGATCTTGGCAGGATTCGCAGAAAAAAAAGGGAAAATTAAATTTTATTTAAAAAAAAAAATGAGGCCTTCAGCTTCGTCACCTTCACCATCTCAGCAATTCACCATCTTCCGATTCATCTGAAATAATAAAAGATTTCTTCTTTTGTTTTGAGTTTTGTTTTCTAGTTGCTTTACGGGCGTCATCTGTTTTTTGCCTTTCTATTTAAAATAAAAAATTAAAATTCTCTTACTCCTTCATCCTACTTACTACTACTTTTGAAAAAAACTGAAATAAAAAAATCTTGCCTTTGATTAAGTTAATTCTTTTCGGGTCCAAATCTAGATATTCAAACTGAACCGTGGTCATCAACAAAGCCCGCGACCAGCTCTTCCTGATTTGGACATAAGTTTAGTGCCAAACAAATTGACATTTGAAGTGTTGAATGTTGTATTAAATTCCAAACCTTAAAAGCGTGTAATTAATTAGATGATTTTAAGATATTAAATTACAAAAATATACAAAATATTCATTCAGTTCAATTCCAACTGCTTTAGCTTCTTCCTAAACATCCAAATAAAATAAAACATTTTGCTAATTTTTGAAATAAATTATTTGAATTTAAAACTTACTTTAGGAAAACCGATAATTAATTACTTTGAATTTTCGATATTTTCAATTTTTTCGAAAATTAAGCCTTGTTTGGCCCTTAAGACGGAACATTGGGTTGAAAATCCTCACACTGTTAATTGTAAATATTTAAAAATTGAAAAATATCGAATTGTAAAAAAAATAATATTCTAAAAAAATTGAAACATGCAAAAAAAATTTTTTAAAAATATATCTTATTTAAAAAAAAGTTACCATTTGGCTTTCCTTATTCTCTAACACTTCCTTAAAATTAAGTACGTTTGGCATCTTTGTTGCTTTATTCATGGTATATTTATTGATTTATTAATCAATTTTAATATTTAATGCTTTATTTTAAGTTTTACGATTGTTTCATTCAGCTGAGAATTTAGATATCATTGAACCTGCAAAAGTCCTTATGTCTGAATTTTTTAAATCATTCCCGAAATTATATAGAAACCAAACACTTGTTTATAATTAACATCAGATAAGACACCTCGTTGAGAATGTTGAAAAACCGCGATCATGGATTTTTTCTTTCTTGTTTGGAAGAAGAGAAATTCACAGTTTGAATATAAGTTAAATTGGACCAACAAAATTGAGATAAATGAACAATTTTGAAAGACAATATTTTTACGAAAATCCTAATGGAAAAAATTAATTAATGAAGGGTATTGGTTGTTTAAGGGGAAATGAATTCATCATTCAAGACTTTATCACTCTGGATTTAAAATCAACAGCTTTGTTGTTCGATATATGTTCGATTCAAATTACTTTTATGGTATTTTAGAATATTTTTTTTCATTTGACAACGATTTTTATGCATGTATTACCAGACTTGAAGAAACCGATGACGAATTTATGTTTAACTAATTATTTTATAGTTCCTGTAAATAGTCGTAGAAATTTTTTTTAAGCAAGTGATTTTATCAGTGAAAAAGAAAATGATTAAAATAAACATATTTTTTTTATGATCATTAAGGATTTTAGTTTTTATTATTCAAAAATAAATTAAAAAAGAAATTTCTTTAAATCTTGTTTGATTCTTTATTGGATTCTTGATTAATTTTTTGAGTCAATTTGTTCAATGATTTTTTAGTTGTTCTTGAAAGGTAATTCCTGGTTAAAATATTCTTGTTAAAACTTTTATTTTCCGGACAAGAATATTGAAGAATTTTTTTCCTTAAAATTCCTATAATGATCTTAAAAAAAACTCCAACATTTTCTCACCAAATAAGAATTTTAAGGATTTAAAAAAAGTCAGGTAGAGTTCCGTTAAGATTTCAAAGGAAACAAGATCCTTGGAATTCGTTTAAAGGATTTTGGACCTGGGATGTTGACCATTGAAAAATATCTTGTTTGACTCAAAGTAAGTAACAATTTGTTTTGCTAGAAGCTATTCAAACATTTGACCTATAGCTGAAAGAACTGATATTGCCCTATATTTATTCATATCAGACTTATCACCCTTGTTTTTATAAAGAGAAGTCTCAACCGAAATCTTCCAATCTTCCGAGATTTATTCAGTTCCAAACAACTATTCAAAAGTAGATGAAGAATAGGGATAACAATTCAGGAATGGCCATAAATATTTTTGTATGAATCCCCACATGTCCTGGAGAGCTAGAAGTTGGCAAATCATTCAATGATTCCTTGTCATCTTTAAGACTAAAGGATTCAAATGAAAAGCCTCGAATTTTGATCTTTTTAATAAGATCTTTGAATTTTTCAAAGATAAATTTAACTGATTCATCTTCAGTAGAAAACGAGGATGATTCAATATTCGTGAAGAAATAATTGAACATCTCGACTTGATCAGCAACTGAAGAAGGTTTGAAGTCACCATTCTGAATTACTTCAGTTATTTCAGGGCAATCATCAAAATTTTTTAAGTTTTTCTTGACAAAAACCATTACTGCCCATACAACGCGACTCGAAATTTCGACGAGTACGAGTACGAGTCCGAGTAAATACTTTTACTCATCTGAAAACTCGAGTAACGAGTAAACTTCGAGTAAATTTTGAAAAAAAGCATTTAGATTTCAGATTCCATATTAATTGTATAATTTTATTATAGTAATTGAGATGGAGAAATTCGAAAATCAAGTCAAAAATACTAAAAGTGTTTTAGAAAAAAAATTAATTCTACTGTTTCCCAGTAGTCTCATACTAGATTTTTGTAAAAACCAACGCGACTTTGATTTGACTATCAAACTTATCAAGCTGCCATAATACAATAATACGATTAAAATATAGATAAGAAAAGTCATGATATGATATATTTATAGCAACATTTTGACAGTTCGCAGAAAAAATTTGTGAAGGGCCTGAACTGTATCCAATATAATTTATATCAAGCTGAAACAGCTCAGAGAGTTACTGACCCAGCATGAAGTCGCTGAAATTTTTTAGTGGATGTGCGTACGAAATTTTTAACAAAAATAAAAAAATATTTAAAAGCCTTTTTTTTAATAGACAAGAAAACAAAACGCTTTACTGATATTATGCATCTTCATCAGGGACGACCAAAAGTTCCTTTTTTTCAAACTTTAAATGCTGAAATTGTTGCTAAGGCTTGTTGAAAGGTGTTTGATGTTCTTTCTATAAATCATAATTTAGATTGAAGGTAACAAAAATGGTTTCCAAAGGAGCCTTTTTGTTTGTCTTCGATTGTTCTAGAAATTGTTCAAGTAACTTTTGGGCGTCCCTGATCTTCATACGGTTTATAATTTATTACGGAAATATTTAAAAAGTTTTGGATGTTCCAACTCTAAAGTTTAGATTGATTGTAAGAATTAGAAAAGATCATGACTTAAAATTTATACTTTTTAATGATCATTTACGCTGTATGAAACACGATGACTCAAAATTCATAGGTAATGTTGACAAGACTTAATTAACTTTTCAAATTATTTGGAAAACTCAAAAAAACTCTTCACATTGCAGAGACGACCAAGCCTTTTCCATTTACGATACTTAAATGTTATTTTGTTAGATCGAAAACCTTTTTAAAAAGTTAAAAAAAAACAACTAAGGAATTGGTATCTATTTTAGCTTAATTATTTAAAGCTTAAAAAAAAAAATTGATTTACTTACCGTAAATCCTTGTATACTCCCCGAACTTAATCTCAACAATGGATTAAGTTTATTGCTGTACTGCAAGGATTTTAAGTTGCAGGGGTAGCATGCAAAGTTACCGATTTCTTAATAACACATATTCAGGAAGATTTTAGAAATATGTTCGAAATTAAAATGGCTAATTTTAAACTGAATCGTTGTAAGAAAAAAACTAATTTTGGGTATCATAACAAGGTTCAGACCATTTATATTTATTTCTTACCATCATATGTTCCCACTGAATTAGATTATTTTAAATTAAATGAAAGTCAGTACTGAAAACTTAAAATTACTTAAGACAAGTTAAGGACTTTATATAGATCAACTAATAGTATGTTTAAACGCGTCTCTAAACCAAGCACATCTGATTCAGTCACAGAACCAGTTTATTAATGCTCTTCAAAAAGTGTCTACTACGGTGGCATGCCAGTATCTAGTACTGGGTGTTACACACCGTCCCCAGTCTCTTGTGGTACGCCTGACGATCCCTCTTCAGGAAAGTAGCTGTTCGTGATCCACTACTGGAGGCACATATATTACTCCGCTCTATAGGAGCCGCAAGTAATCTGCCGGACCACTCCCCTACCAACTCTAACGACTCTAATTGATTACTTAGTAAGAATTTTGTTTTCTTTTCAATTTAGAATACTAAATAAATTTAACAACCACAAAATAGTATAATAATTCTAAATATCAGATCAACATAATTTAATCTAAATAGTCATTCGAATGTCTTACTAGTCCAACATAGACTTGTAGACATTCCAAGAATGTTCTTTCCCTTTCATTCACAACGTTCTTTGTAATTTAACAGTCCATCAATTTTATCTTTAGCTTTGTTTAGCGACTAATCAAACTAATATTTGTTTAAATTAAGATCACATCGTCATCATGTTTTCATATAACACCTTCACGACAAAGTTACTTCTGACTTGAACTCTATTCGCACGAAAATCTTTGATTATATCCCTTAAAAACATTCAAAAATTTCTCTCCACCCTAATTCAGGAAATTGAAATGATCTTCTAGAATAGGATTAATTTAAATTCATTCTCTTCTCTTCCCCCTTTAATTTCCAAAAAAAAATAAACTTTTTTTATTTTTTTTTTAATTTAAAGTTATCAATACATCTTTTAAGTTAACCTTAATTATTCAACCAGAAAATATTCAAAGACGGTTATAAGCCATCTTTGAATATTAAGAAAACTGTAATATGGGAAAATTCACATAAAACCCATTTCAACTTCAGCTGTACCTTTAAACACAATAACTCCACTTGAAACTCGACTTTCAATTAACAAATCAAAATCAAAAACGTCTTTAACAGTCGGCCAATCGGATGAAAGTAATGAAAGGTTCAATAATCAAGTTTCATTCCAAAAATTACCAATCGAATAATTCCCCATCACCACAAACTCTTAATAAACTCTATTCGTTTTAAAATTCAATTTTGAAACCAGCATCATCTTTATCATTTACATTATCATCGATCGGAAACTTAATTCCTCTAAATTTTTTTTTTTCAACCATACATGAGGAAATTGAGACTAAATTTTTTTATTCATTTGTTAGCTCTGTGTTCATCCCTTTGTAAAACTTCAAATTTCATCCTACTGGCGGTTGACATCTAAGTTTCTTGTTAACAAATCACTCAATAAAAGATATACGTCTATAAACGACAATATAATACTGAATCCCAAGAATATCAACTCAGGCAAGGTTCACTTGTTTTTTTGGCATTATTTACTTTAACTGAAATAAACTATAACAAACGATCATATTCGTTTTTCTCCGCATCATCAGTAATTGCAAAAATCTTGTTATCAGCTTTCACTTCAACATCATAATTTTAACTTCAACTAACGTCAAGAAGAATCGATCTTGTAAACAACGACTTGTCAAAGATAAGCTAGGCTTTTCCATTCTCCATACATTCGACAACCATACTCCAAAGATTTTTCACCCATTGAACACTGTCATTATACCAATTAATTTGACATTTAATTTAGGAACAATCTTGTTACTAGATTCCTTTACCAATTACTTTACTTCAAGCCTTTGATACTATGTCTCTAATAACTCTCACTCTAAATATTTTAAAACTTAATTGCTATACTACTACTCGCTCAAGCTAATAACAACCGTCTCAATTTTTTACAAACTAACTCTTATACAAAAGTCAATTTCACTGTACACTCTTTTCTTCCAGAAATTCTTCGTTATTTTTTTTCCATAGAATTTTCTCCTATTCTTTTGATATTTCCTTGAGCATTACCTCAGTCAGGTCCATTTATAAAGAGTACAAAAACTTTAGTTAGGATAAAGGCAGAATAATAAATTACTTCTTGTAAATTGTTTAGGACATAGAGCAATATGGTTAGGACCCAGGGATGTAGACGTCTACGGGGGGACTAAGACAAGGAACAGTTAAAAGAAAAACAAAACTTAAACTTAAAGTAAAAAAACTAAAAATAACTTTCCTGAATTGAATTATATCTTCGGTTGGAATTGGTCTACACATACGGATTATCAAGATATTATTCTTTTTACAACGATAAAACTCAATGTTTAAATTTGATCAAAATCTTCTAATGGATCACTTCGATTTGTCATCAAGCTATTTTGTGCAACAATTTCTAAAAACCTTGAGTAACTCGATTATTTGTCTAGTATTAAATAGAAAATTATCAACTGAAAAACAAAGACAGATCTCCAATATCACTATTGCAGCTAATGCACATGAATTCTAATTCTAGAGCATATAGGAAAATTATCTTATTCTCATTTGTAACAAATTTTCTAAATATGCGAGTTTCAACATAAATCCCTTTTAAGATCTTTACATCCAATAAAAATTAAACTATCTATTTTTTCTTTAAAATGATTCCATCTAACTCAAATTTTGAACTCGCACACACTATACACCTCTCCCTTCGGTTCTTTGAGTTGCAGCGCCATATGTTGCAGGCTGGTTAGCCTACTTGAATTTGATGGAATTAAGAAAAGATGCGTTTGTGTTTGTAAATATTTATTATAACATCGTCTAAAAGATACATTTTCTAACATAACGAAAACTATTCTTTTTACAAAAAAAAACTATTTTTTATAAAATAATATAAATTCATTTTCATCACTAAGCCACCAATTAGAGTTTATTTAGAGCCAAATAAAATATTAATTATTACTAGGACACAAGAAGTGTAGTGTTAGCTACGAACTAATAACTTAGTTCTTCACGTCGTCACGCCGCTAACAGAATATAGTATTCAGACCTCAAAAAAGAACTAAAACTAGATAAATTTCTAGAAATTATTTTTAAGAATTACTATAGACTAGAGAAATTCCAAACACGAAGACCATTAAATTCTAAAAAAAAATCATGTTTATCAAATTTATATTATAAAGCTTATAAAAAAATATCTCTTTATAAAAAATTAAAATTTAATCAAATTATAGCGGCATATATTTCAAAAAAGATGGAGTTATTTTTAATATTTCAAATAAACTTAAAACTAATCTTATCTGTATTTTTTTTTAGAATACATTTTGTTATATAACATTAAACATCACATTTTTGGTACCTCACAAGCCAAAAATTCATCAAAAAATAGCAGGAAAACGAATTTAATTATGATTTCTTGTGATATGGGATTTCATTAAATCTTACTATAACAGCGTTTTTGACTTGATTTTCGAATTTCTCGATCTCAATTCCTATAATAAAATTATTCAATTAATATGGAATCTGAAATCTAAATGCTTTTTTTCAAAATTTACTCGAAATTTACTCTTTACTCGAGTTTTCAGATGAGTAAAAGTATTTACTCGGACTCGTACTCGTACTCGTCGAAATTTCGAGTCGCATTGTATGTTACTGCCCCAACGTCCCTCAGCCTATCTCTTCTAATTATAGTGCAGCTTTGGTGTGTAAAAAAACTTTGCGGAATGGTATCATCAAGCTTTGTCTCATTAATCGAGATCAAATCTACACAGGGTCGAATGTTTTCTAAATAAAACTGCACTATCATACTTCTTCCCGCACTTAGGACATGATAAAATTTCCTTATTGGACATAACTATGGCCATAGAAGAGTTAACAAAAAAACTTAATTAAATTTTATTAATTTTATTTACAAATCAAAAAAAAAGATAAATAAAAAACACAACAAAACGGGAAATTTACAATTTTATAAAAACAAAAATAAATGAATATTTACTTATATAATAATATAATAATAATAATAAAGAAAAAGCTATGACGTGGACAAACCACATAAAATGAGGTTTTACCCTCACTGTGATAGCTTGTTTAAATCTATTAAGTCAATTTTGTTTTTAAATTCATTAACAGTAGTTGAGTTCACAATTTCTTTCGTCAATCTATTCCAAACGCTTGATATTCTATTTGTGAAAAAGTTATATCTTTGATCGCAATTTTTGACCAGTTGTCTCTCTATAACATATTCATGACTTCTTGAGGTTTGACGGAAACAATTGCTTTTTCCTTTTTTGGACATCAAGGGTTTGAACCATTTTATCTTGTCACATAGCCGGATGATTATGTTTACAAGATTTCATTTTTAAGACATTATTTTTTTCTTATATAACAAGTCAACATGTGAAAGAAAATTTTTGAATTTTTTTTAAGTTTGATCCTAAAAAAAGCTAAAATGAAACCTATCTTTCAAATTCTAAATTTATATAAAGGGAAAAAAATAATAAAGAGAAGGAAAAGAGCTATTTTCATTTAATTTTTATAAAACTCAAATTCAAATTTTTCGCTCAACACTTTTAAATTTTTTATTTAAACTAATGTTTACTCAAATCGTTCTCTTTTGCAAAAATTCAACAAGTTTACCTTAAAAATTTAAAATATTAAGTTTTTTATTCACAAGAATTATTAAAATGTAAAAAATATCAAATACACTCAAATTAAGATAATTTATAATTTCTATTAATGTTTTTATTCAAAAGAGAAAAATAAAAGAAAATTATTTTAATTTTAAAATTTTTTTTTTCAAAGTTTTTTCTTTATTTATTCGTTCTGGAATACCAGGAAATAAACTGATCGTGTTAGTTCTTATTGAATTTAAAAAGTGCTCTCTTAATTTTTTTGATTCAATCTAAAACTAGATGGCTGAATAATAAAGGCCAAGCATGTAACGAATGCACAGACAAAAAGTCCACAATCGACTCCACCAACTTGCCTCTGTACCTTTGGTTAAAATAAAATTATTTCATTTTCTTCGGGGTACATTAACTTGAAGAAATTTAAACAACCATCAGGGCTACTATTCAAGCTATCATATAAAATCCAATCATTCATTTTGTATAACAAGACCCAATGACAACCAGTATTAATTACAAACATGTGTTCTGTTAAATTTTTTCCAAAAAATTTTTCATATTCAAATTTGTTAGGATCACAAAGTCCTTTAAGTTCGTTGCAGGCCTGTTGAATCAATTCTTAATTTTAATGCATTATTTAAGCATTAATTAGGATTTTGAGCATTAATTGGCATTATCATTAATTCAGTAATTTAAAAACAATGCATTATTCAGCATTGTTTCCAAAAATTAATGCATTGTTTTAACATTAAATCTGCCTCTTTGTTGAGAAGAAAAAATTTGGATTTTTTTAAAAATCGTTTCTCGAAAGGGTCGGTAAACAAAAAATTTAAATTGTGGTAACTTTTAATGCTGGAAGGTTCTTAATTGTGAGAAAATAATGATAACCTGCTTTGTTTTTTGGACCATGAGCTAATCTTATAATAATTAAAAATCAATGCTAATTGTGTATTACCATTAACTTTTAAAAATATACAATGCATTGTTTCTTAATTGTTTGGGTAAATTAATGCATTAATCAGCATTATTGAAAATTCAAAAACAATGCATTATTTAATGCATTATTAATGCCAATCCGACAGGCCTGGTTCGTTGAAGTTGTTTTTTAAAACAAAAAGATACTTGTTTATGTCATTTGCTTAACCATACATCTTTATCTAGAGTATTTTTTGTGAGCATGTTGATCTTGTAATCTTCATCTATTTTGTCCTCAATTTCGATTAAATCTTCAATCCGTTTATTTTCGTTTGACAACTTTTGACTTAAATTATTTATATCTTTACTCGAAAGGTTGATATCGACGTTTGAATGAATAATTTTTTTAGCTTGGTGAGTTGGAGTTTCAGCAATCACAAGAATCTCTGCTAGATTTTTGGCTTCAGTATTGGAATTGAGTTTTCTTTGTTTGACAAACGGGTAATTCTCATAGTAACGTTGATCAATCGCATGATTGTGTCTCAAATGTTTTTTTTCTTGAAATTTAAGCTTTCGGTCTTTCCAATCAAAGCGTATATTGACGAAAACGGGCATTTAGTCTTTTGAGAGTGACGTGAATTATCAGTTTTATTTGATCGAGGCTTGCCACTATGTACACATTTGTATACAATATACTCGTAAACAAAGCGATTTAAAATAAGTATCGAAATCTCCTTTTAGCTTTGATGACGATCGAATGTTTATTGGTTGAAAGAACTTGTCACACGAATCTTGAAAAGCAGCCTTTAGGCTCTCATAAAGATCAAATTCTTGACAAAAAACTTCTTCCATTGTTGTAAGAGGATCAAAATTTTAAAAATAAAATTTTTTAATTGATTTAAGTTTTAAAGATCAAGTATCGGCTTACTTGTCTTTAAATCAGAAGATGGGGAAAGGACCTAAGAGAAGGGACAAATAAACAAAATAAATTAAATTATAATAGTTTATTAATAAATGGCCGCTTCTAGCCTTTACAAATTATAAAGAAAATAAAGAAAAAATAATAAGTGAGGTTTCGAAAACTCAAATATTCAAAATTATACACTGTGATTTTATACTTGAAATCTATTCAGTCGTTAACTGTATAGTTTTCAAGTATACACAGCAAAAGTTAATACTCTTTTGGAAAGTAGATGTAGTCATAATGAGGACTACAACATACCTCCCCCCTGAGTTTGAAAAATTAACCGGGAAAAGAAAAAGAATACAATTTTTGAAAGTTATACAAAAAAGTGAAAGAGTTGGTTCAAATTATTGACCATTCCCCTCCCCCCTGAGTTACAAAATTTAAACAAAATATCAAAATTTTAAAAATAAAAAAATTTTTCCCATTTCCAATATCCATTCCAATTTTCATACCAAGTTTCATCCATTTTGTCATTTACTGTGATCCACTAAGGCGTTTGATTACACGTTTCAATTGTTTGTTTTCGCCTCTCTGGTCATCGAGTTGGTCTTCTAGTTGGGCGATGTGAGATCTGGCATCATTTAATTCGTTGGTAAGTTGGTCTATGTCGTCGAGCAATTCGGCCAATTTTCTAAAGCACTCATGCTTGACATTGGTTTCATATTTGAGATCGTTTTCGAGCTTCGCTATTTCTGCGTGCCTGTTTGATTTAAGGTCTGCGAGGGCCTTAATTTTCTCACCGTGATACCAGATTTTCTTCTGGTCATCTTCGGCTCGGTGCCATTGGGCTTTGTTAGAGGCGATTTCGTTCACCTTTACGTTTAAAAGGTGGTCGTTAAACGTGATTGTTCGCAGCAACTTAGCAGCTTCACTGTGATTTTCCGGTCGATCGAGACGGCAGAAGGCAACTATTGTTGACCCTTCATGTTGGCGGCAATAGCTTGGGATTTTAATTAATTTCACTCGACCGAATTCATGTACCATTTTGTTTTGGTAAATCGTTTGATTTATTTTGCGTTCTAGATCGTCACGAATTTTGTTGATTGTTTTACTTGTGACCATTTTTCGATCGTCGGTTCGGTTTTGGTCGTTATATAAGTAAATATTTGTAATGTACAAATCATAGATTTCGTTCTGTTCGGCCATTTTTCGATTGTATCGGATACGCACACGGTGAAAAAAAAATTTTTATTTTAGTTTAAATAATTGAAATTGAAAAAAATAAATTTTTTGAAAACAAATTATTATAATTTTATAATTAAAAAAATTATTTTGAAAAAGTGTCAAAATAAACTTGACATTAATTCAGTCAATGTTTTAATTTTTTTAGTCTTATTTTTAAAACAAAATAAGACAATAACGAAACAAAATTTTTTTTTTTTACAAATTGAGAAAATATTTTTATAATTTACAATTTTATAGTTTGGAAACAAAACAAAAATTTTTTTAAGATTTTTAATTGTAAGTTAAACGCTCGGGAGGTTTAACAAGCCTTTTTGAACGTCTTACAGTTTTTGATTGGCTAGTACCAGGTTTAGTTTTTGTTAAAACTTTTCTTTTTTTAGTACTTTTATTTTGAGACCCATTTGAGCTGGAATCACTGTGATTGCTTAGTCTCTTGGAATTTGTTTGTATCTCTTCGTTCTCAGTTAGACTAGCGGAGCTTGATTCAGTTGAGCTACATGATTCAGCATCAGAGCTATTCACTGTGATTCGAGGATTCGTACTGGACTTTGTCCAACGCGGATTACTGGGGTCTTTTCGGTACTTTCTTCTGTGTAACTGAACATGTTCATCTGCATGTTCTTCTTTAATCGTTTCCAAAGATGGACCACTGTGAAAATAATATTTCAAACGATTCTTGTGTATTTGTTTAATTTTTGATCTTGGACTCGAAGCTAAGCGAATAAAGTAATCAACTTTATTTTCGTTGATACCAACAATAACAAACGGTCCATAATACTTGTGTGCTAACCCATGAGAATGTCCTTTTTTTAATTTAGGATGATCGGTTAGAACGTAATCACCAACTTTGTATTCGAATTCTCGAATTTTTCTGTCGTGCTCCAACTTCGCCTTGTCCATTCGACAATTTCGATTTGTTCTTACCGCTTCATAACAAATCTCAAGTTTTGTTTTTAAGTCATTCAAATAATTGTGGGCTACAATTGGTACATTTTGTTCAATTATTTGTTCTATATCTTCCAACACTGTGACTTCACCTAAATCGTTTATAACCTGATATTCTTGTAGAATAGGAGTACGATCCACTTGGTCGAGAGTTGGAATTACTAAGTCGATTGGTAGTCTTGGTCTTCGGCCAAACATCATTTCGAAAGGAGTTTGTTTTGTAACACTGTGAACAGCAGTGTTATACGCAAATGCTAATTTATCCAAATTTAAATCCCAATCAGTTTGATCGGCATCAACATACGCTCTAATCATTGATTTTAAAGTCCTGATTGTTCTTTCACTTTGACCATCGCATTGAGGATGAAATGGGGTTGTTTTTAACTTTCTGATATCTAAATGATCGTACACTAACTCCAACAACTTTGATTGATATTGCTTCCCTCCGTCCGACAGAATTGCTCCGGGAATACCATATTTGCAACACCAACCGTTAACTGCATTGTTCGCAACAGGTGGGGCTTTTATGTTCTTGAGAGCAAAGAACGCAACAAATTTTGAAAAGTGATCTACAATCACCTGAATATGTTTATTACCTCGAATTGTGAGTTTAAACGGACCTGCAAGATCAGTTGTGATAAGCTCGTTTGGATTTGTTGGAGTGAGGTACATTAATTCAGCGAGTCGTTTTGGTTGGGTGATTTTGGTCTTTTGACAAACATCGCAATGTTTTATGAAATTTTTAATTTCATCTTTTAAGAACGGTCGATAGAAACGCTCGGTGATTTTGTGAGTTGTCTTTGACTTACCCAAATGACCATTGTAAATCGATGAATGAATTTGTTTAATTATCGTCACAGTGATTTGTTTTGGCAAAACAAATTGAGTGATTTTGTATCCATTACGATCTTCACTATTTCTATATAAAATACCTTCGACGACCATTAAATTATCGTATTGTTTGAAGAGTATTCGACGAGTTACATTTTCGAATATCGAAAGTTTTGGTTTCGCTTCACCGTGGGTTTGAATTAAATTCTTGATCCACTGAATATCATCGTCTTTTAACTGTTCGTCGTTTAAACTTTGGAATTCGTTTAAATTGACTGAACTTGGATTGTTGGCAATTGTGGTTGCACTTTCATCTTGATCTGAAGCGCTCGATTCGACTTCAAATTCATCATCTGGTGTTTCTTCATCGTCAAACATTTGAGTAACAGCAGCAACAACGTTGTCTAAATAATCATTTTCATCGATTTGATCAGTTGGTGGTCTTGATAACCAATCTGGAACAACATTTTCTCTACCTGGTTTGTACTCGATAACAAAATTATAAATACTAAGTCTTAGGAACCATCGTTCTAGACGAGATTGTATATTTTTCTTGTTTGAGAGCCATGTCAACGGAAGATGATCTGTTTTCACAGTGAACAGAATTCCATATAAACATTGATGGAAGTATTCTATTCCCATTACCAGAGCCAACATTTCTTTCTCGGATGTACTGTACTTCTTTTGAGTAGGTGTGTAGTTTTTCGAAAAGTACGCAATTGGTCTTAATTGCCCATCGATAACTTGTTCCAATACCGCTCCATAACCATCTTCACTAGCATCCGTACTAAGAATGAATGGTTTACTAAAATCTGGCAAAGCAAGAACTAAGTCACTACACAACGTTTCTTTTAGTTTTACAAAACTCTCTTCAGCTTGAGGGTTCCAATTGAGTAAAACTTTTTTACCATTGACTGCACCATTCTTTTTACGAAGATTTTTTGGCACGTCTTTTAAACACAATAGGTCGTAAAGAGGTTTCGCTAATTCTGCGTACATTGGAATTAACTTTCTGTACTGATTTGAAGCCCCTAACCATGATTGTAAATCGTTCACTGTGATCGGTTTTGGTCTTTGTTCAACACACTGTGATCGGTCTGGATCTGGTTTGATTTGATGATCCGAAATCATGTGACCTAATAATTTTATTTCGTTCGAGAGTGTAACACTCTTTTCGTACGATATTTTTAGTCTTCGGTTTTCTAACGTATTCAACACATCCATCACTGTGTCTACGTGAAATTTGAGACCATTCTTTTTTGAATTCGAATGAATAATTGTATCATCGAAAAAAACACCAAGTGTTCCATTATCAATAAATTTTTTAAGTGTCTTCTCGATAAATCGTTGAAAACACGCTGGAGCTGTTTTGATACCCATTGGCATTGAAACATATTCAAACACTCCATATTCACAAATAAAAGCTGTGAATTCGATTGAGTCTTTGTGCACTGGAATTTGATGGAATGCTGACTTCAAATCGGCTTTTGTAAATGTATCGGATTCAGTGATTTTATTATACATGTCACTGATCGACGGAATTGGATAGTTGTCATCTTTAATGACTTTATTTAGTTCTTTGTAGTCCACTGTGAGCCGTATCGAACCATCTGGTTTGTCGACTACTCTTATCGGTGAACACCATTCACTCTTGCTCTCTCGGATGATTCCCGCTTTGAGGAGCTTATCAATCACGAGTCGAACTTTATCTTTTAAGTTATATGGTAGAGGACGACTTTTACATCGAATCGGTCGTTGATTAACCTCTTTAAATTCGATTTTAAACGCACAGTCGTAATTAACTTCAGGCTTCAAATCGGTAACGGAATGAGCGGAAATTTTTTGAAATTCGGATTCGATAGCTTGTTTTGCTTGTTCAAAATCCATTTCAACTTCATTCACCAGTTCAATTGAATTTATATGAATCGAATTGTCGATTATAAATGATACCTTCTTTTCAACCAATTTTTTATCTTCGATTACTGAAGGAATTTTATTTTGGATTTCATCAGTACTCTGTGAAACTGTTTGGACTAATTCGACATTGGACGAAACCACATTAATTGAAGGTTTATCTTCAGTTGGGTTCTGTTTAACATTCAATAACTCAACTAATTTTTTTAATTCATCAGATTTTTCACTGTGAATATTTAATTTTTTACTCATTTTTCTAATATTGGTTCGAAATTTACGTTCTTCCATTTCACTTTTGAATATCTTCATGACGACTGAAGAATATTCTTTTAGAATCGTGTGGATTCCATCAAACTTTTGTTTTAAAGCTGGAATACGCTTGATAATATCTCGACCAAGTAAACACTGATAACCAGAGACATTTTCCGTGACCAATATCTTTGTGTTCTTCAAATCAAATTCTGGTGCAATTAAACATCGCTTTAATCTCAATGTTCCCAAGACTTTGATTTCACCACTCACAGAAGTCAATTTGTTCTCGCTACTTTCTAACACAGTGTCTGGATCGTGGCGTTTTATCAACAAAAAGGTTTTCTCGTCGATTATTGACAAATCCGCGCCACTATCGCACATATAGTTGACGAGTGTGTTGTTAAATAAGGCTTGACCTTCGATTGGCTTATTTGGCTCAGAAATTCTTCCGAACACTCGTTTAACTGACATAACTTTATCTTGTTGTTGTGTCTGTAGTTGCGGCTGCTTTGGAGTTGATTGAACACTTGTATTCAAATTGTTTTGTTGAAAACCATTGTTAGATGGTTTTACGTAATTTTTGTTGTACCCGACACTGGGTTTGTAATTTTGGTTCGTTTGTGTTTGAAATTGGGGTTTCTTCGGTTGAGGGCAATTATCGCTCTCACTCGATACAAAACGACCATCACTTTGACTCGATGTTTCATAGCTCGAATTTTTACACTCGGCATAATCGATCAAATCGTGCAATTTGAATGACTCGTCCTTCTTTATGTTTCTCATTTTTAACATTTTTGAACGAACGGTTTCACGTAATCTCTGATTCAAAAGACCGGCTGCAAATCTTTCTTGCATTACCTTATCAATGTCTTCCGAGTCACTAACATTTGGAAAGATTTTTTTGACCATTCGACTAACTGACTCGCCAAAAGATACGATTGATTCTTTAGGTGATTGTCTACACTGTGTCAACATCTCAAAATTCATCTCCAATTCTTTTTGTTTCACTGTGAAAGCCTCGATTAAAATCGATTTGAATTCATCAAATGGAACTTTTTTTTGTATGAGATCGTTTAAGTTACGAACTCTTCTAAGAACTTTGCTCTCGATATAGCTAATTGCAATATCGACCCATTCGGACTTGTCAAAACATCTCAGATAAATTTCTAATTGTATCAACCATGAGTTAAGGTCCATGCCTTCTCTGAACATGTCTGGAACCTTGATTGATTTATTTACCACGTTGCTTCCACTTGTACCTTGCACGGTCGAATTGTTCCGTGATGAATCAAGTTGCTTGGTATTATAAACGTTAAAGTTGTGGGAGTTGGAGCTCGGCGTGGAGTGCCTCCCCTTTTTGAAAAATTTGAACACTAATATCAGCACTGTGATAATACCAATCAAACAGACTGTTTCTGATGGTATGCTAACAACAACGGCATAACCATAATAGAAAGTGTATACGATTGAACGTTGAATAATTGAAAAAACACGTTCTGTGAATGTTTGTTGATTTAGACCAAGTATCGCCAAAACGCTCGATGGGACTATCGACGTAAAAAACATCATTGCCAACACCGTGATTCGATCGATTGGACCATTTACCATTTTTGAAAGAAAAAGGAAAAAGAACTTTACAAAAATAGATAAGGAAAGATATGATTAAATAGGATATATCGATAAGATAATCCTGTAATGTAAATAATTTTTTCACGTGTTTAACCTTTAATGTAAATTAAAGTGTGACTTAAAGCACGTGATTTTGTGGGGGTTAAAAGAAAATTTTAGAAAAATTTTACACCTAGGGACGCCACTTTTAAAGATCAAGTATCGGCTTACTTGTCTTTAAATCAGAAGATGGGGAAAGGACCTAAGAGAAGGGACAAATAAACAAAATAAATTAAATTATAATAGTTTATTAATAAATGGCCGCTTCTAGCCTTTACAAATTATAAAGAAAATAAAGAAAAAATAATAAGTGAGGTTTCGAAAACTCAAATATTCAAAATTATACACTGTGATTTTATACTTGAAATCTATTCAGTCGTTAACTGTATAGTTTTCAAGTATACACAGCAAAAGTTAATACTCTTTTTAAAGATCTTGTCGGCTACTTAATCTTTAAATCAGATGAAAGAATAAAGGGAAGGGACAACAACGAATAAAAGATAAATTAAATCATAAATCTTTATTTAAATAACTGTGGCCGCTTCTAGCCTTTACAAATTATAAGGAGAAAAAGAGAAAACAAATAATAGAATAAATAATAAATGAGATCTCGAACTAAATTATAATAAAATTAAACACTGTGATTTTATACTTGAAATCTATACAGTCATAAACTGTTAGCTTTCAAGTATAAACACAGCTAAACTTAATACTCTTTTGGAAAGTAGTTGAAGTCATAACGAGGACTACAACATACCTCCCCCCTGAGTTGAAAATTTAACCTGAAAATAACCGAGACGGAAATTACAATTCTTGAAAAGATTACAAAAAAAAACATTTAGAAAAATGGTTCAATTTACTTGGCCATTCCCCTCCCCTGATACAAGGTTAATGACAAAAAAAGAAAAAAAAGAAAAAAATTTTTAAGTTTTCAAAACACTGTGAATGGCACTAAAGCTATTCATTGAATTTTTTGGCATCGATGTATTTTGACTTGTATTTGATCTCTCGCTTGAGTTGAACGTTTAAATTAGATATTTGAACATCTTTGGCGTCTATAATTGTCATTAATCGACCTATTTCAGCGCTGTTTGAACTGGCAGTGATGGGTCTTATTTCATATCTTATCGACGGACTTTTGAAATTATCTTCCATGAATTTGATCCGTTCTGCCTGCTCACTTATGAATTTGAGTTGACGCTGCTCTGCTGATTTGTGTTGGAGGTCTAACTTTTTTAGACGATTTTTTAGTTGATCAACCATAGCTTTTTCGATGTCCAATTCACGTTCGAGGAGGGATGCTTGTTCAGTTTTTGCGTTTAATTCATTTTTTATGGCACCTATTATCTCATTGCCGTTTTGACAATTAGCACTTTCGGTCATCGATTTAATTAATTTTATCTTTTCACTGTGAAGATTTGCTCTTTTGTATTCGTCGTTTGCAAACAACCATTGCGACTCCTTAGAGCATAGGTTATTGACTTTGACTGTAATTGGTCTTCCTCGAAATTTGATGTTATCGAGAATAACAGCAGCTCCCTCATGTTGACCAGGTTTACTTAGTCGTAAAAATACCTGGTAAGTGTTTCCAGTATGTCGTAGAGACTTCGTTGGAATCTTGACTAATTTGACCAATCCGAAAAATTCTTCGAGTTGATTTTTTATTACGAAATTGTTTATAAATTTTTCGAACTCGATCGAAGTTTTTTTTGGATCATCCACTCTTTGTACATTTGTAATGTATAGGTCGAATATTTTGTTCTCAGACATTTTCGCGTTAACTTGAATACGGACACAGTGAAGCTATGTTTGCTTTATTATTTTATTTTATTATTTTTTTTTTTTTTAGAATGATTTTTTAAAAATTGAAATTTTTTAAAAATTATAATTTCGAATTGCATAATTTAAATTTAAATTTGAAAATTTTTCATAAAAAACTTAACATTTGTTTTTTTCCGAATTTTAAGCACAATTCAATGATTTTGAAACAAAACATAAAACTAAAATCATTAATTATTAATTTGTTTACTTACGTTTAATTGTAAATTAAACGTTCAGGTGGCTTGACCTGTCTTGTTGACCGTCTCACGGTATTTGTTGCACCAGAAGCTTGTTTTACTTTTTTTAAAACTTTACGTCTTTTTTTAATTTGATTATCCAAACCATCTGAACTTGTATCACTGTGATTGCTACGTTCCTTGGAATTTGTTCTGATTTCTACGTTCTCAGTTGAACTAGCGGAACTACTTTCATTTGAGCCTTCGGCTTCACTGTCAGTGTTATTCACTGTGATAGCAGGGTTCGAATTGGACTTGGTCCAGCGAGGATTGTTTGGATTCTTGTTGTACCCTCGCTTCTTTTTATGAACATGATCTTCTTCACGTTCTTCTTTAATTGGATCTAGAGGTGCTCCACTGTGAAAATAAGCTTTCAAACGGTTCTTGTGAATTTGTTTTATTTTAGCTCTTGGACTCGATGCTAATCGAATGAAGTAATCAACATTGTTTTCGTTTTTACCAACAATAACGAATGGTCCATAATACTTGTGAGCTAAACCGTGTGAGAGACCTTTTTTTAATTTTGGATGATCTGTCAACACATAATCTCCAATTTTGTACTCGTATTTTCTAATTTTTCTGTCGTGATCGAGCTTAGCTTTCTCCATACGACAATTACGATTTGTTTTAACAACTTCGTAACACTTCTCTAGTTTTGATTTCAACTCGGTCAAATAATTTTGAGCAACTATAGGAACATTTTGTTCGATTACCATTTCTTGATCTTCCAACACAGTGATTTCTCCAAAGTCGTTTATCAACTTGTATTCTTGTAAAATTGGAGTCCGATTAACTTGATCAATTTTTGGTAAAATTAAATCAATAGGCAGTCTCGGTCTGCGTCCAAACATCATTTCGAACGGTGTTTGATTTGTAACACTGTGAACTGCAGTGTTGTACGCGAACGCTAACTTATCTAAATGTAGATCCCAATCCGTTTGATCTGTATCAACAAAAGCACGAATCATTGCTTTTAACGTTCGGATTGTTCTCTCGCTCTGACCATCGCATTGAGGATGATACGGCGTTGTCTTGAGTTTTCTGATATCTAAGTGGTCATATACAAGTTCTAATAACTTGGATTGATACTGTTTTCCCCCGTCTGAAAGAATAGACCCGGGGATTCCATATTTGCAACACCATCCATTCACGGTGTTGTTAGCCACAGGTGAGGCCTTAGCATCTTTCAGCGCATAAAATTGCGCAAGTTTTGAAAAATGATCAACAATTACCTGGATGTGTTTGTTACCACGAAGTGTGAGACGAAACGGACCAGTTAAATCGGTTGTCACAATTTCGTTTGGGCTTGTTGGTGTTAAGTACATCAGTTCAGCTAATCGTTCAGGCTGAGTGTACTTTGTCTTCTGACAAACATCACATTGTTTGACAATTTTTTTTATATCATCTTTGAGAAACGGTCGATAAAATCTCTCGGTAATTTTGTGGGTTGTTTTCGATTTACCCAAGTGACCATTATAAATTGAGGAGTGAATTTGTGAATTTATTGACACAGTGATTTGTTTTGGCAAAACAAATTGAGTAATCTTGTACCCATTACGGTCTTCACTGTTTCTATACAAAATACCCTCGACTATAATAAAATTATCATATTGTTTGTAAAGTACTCGACGAGTAACATTTTCGAAAATCGATTGTTTCGGTTTTTTATCACCGTGAGTCTGGATTAAATTCTTGATCCACTGAATATCTTCGTCCTTTAATTGTTCATCGTTCAAACTTTGAAATTCGTTTAAATTAATTGAACTTGGATTGTTCGCGATTATTGTGACGTTTTCTTCCTGATCTGAGGAGCTGGATTCTACTTCAAATTCATCATTTTGTGTTTCTTCATCATCACACATTTCAGTCACAACAGCTACAACGTTATCTAAATAATCATTCTCGTCTATTTGATCAGTTGGTGGTCTTGATAACCAATCTGGAACGACATTTTCTCTACCAGGCTTGTACACTATTACAAAATTGTAAATGCTCAGTCTTAGAAACCATCGTTCAAGACGAGCTTGTATATTCTTTTTATTCGAAAGCCATGTTAACGGAAGATGATCCGTTTTCACTGTGAATTGAATTCCATACAAACATTGATGGAAGTATTCGATTCCCATTACCAGAGCTAACATTTCTTTCTCGGATGTACTGTACTTTTTTTGTGTCGGTGTGTAGTTTTTCGAAAAATACGCGATCGGTCTTAATTGTCCATCGATAACTTGTTCCAATACAGCTCCATAACCATCTTCACTAGCATCCGTACTTAGAATAAATGGTTTACTAAAATCGGGCAAAGCAAGAACTAAGTCACTACCCAACGTTTCTTTAAGTTTTACAAAACTCTCTTCAGCTTGAGGGTTCCAACTTAGTAAAACTTTTTTACCATTGACCGCACCATTCTTTTTACGAAGATTTTTTGGCACGTCTTTTAAACATAGTAGGTCGTAAAGAGGTTTCGCTAATTCGGCGTACATTGGAATAAACTTTCTGTACTGATTTGAAGCGCCTAACCATGATTGTAAATCATTCACTGTGATTGGTTTTGGTCTTTCTTCAACACACTGTGATCGGTCTGGATCTGGTTTAATTTGATGATCCGAAATCATGTGACCTAATAATTTAATCTCGTTCGAGAGTGGTACACTCTTTTCGTACGATATTTTTAGTCTTCGATTTTCTAACGTATTTAACACATCCATAACTGTGTCGACGTGAAATTTGAGACCATTCTTTTTTGAATTCGAATGAATAATTGTATCATCGAAAAAAACACCAAGTGTTCCATTATCAATAAATTTTTTCAGTGTTTTCTCGATAAAACGTTGAAAACACGCTGGAGCTGTTTTGATACCCATTGGCATTGAAACATATTCGAACACTCCATATTCACAGATGAAAGCTGTGAATTCGATTGAGTCTTTGTGCACCGGAATTTGATGAAACGCTGACTTCAAATCGGCCTTTGTAAATGTGTCTGATTCAGTGATCTTATTGTACATGTCACTGATCGAAGGAATTGGATAATTGTCATCTTTAATGACTTTGTTCAGCTCTTTATAATCCACTGTGAGTCGGATTGAGCCATCTGGTTTATCAACCACTCTTATAGGCGAACACCATTCACTTTTGCTCTCTCGGATGATTCCTGCTTGAAGGAGTTTATCGATCTCGAGTCGAACTTTTTCTTTTAAATTGTACGGTAGAGGACGACTTTTACATCTGATCGGTCGTTGATTAACCTCCTTAAAATCTATTTTGAAAGCACAGTCATAATTGACTTCAGGCTTCAAGTCAGTTACGGAATGAGCACTAACTTTTTGAAATTGGGATTCGATTGCTTGTTTGGCTTGATCAAAGTCCATTTCAATTTCATTTGGATTGTTTACTGTTTCACACGATGAAACTTGTTGGGATTGATCTTGATTTACTGAAACAATATTTACCGACGCTTTGTTTTGACCTTGGTTCTGTTTAACATTTAACAAGTCAATCAAAACTTTCATGTCACTTGTTTTATCACTGTGAACGTTTGTTTTTTGAGACTTGTTACCATTTTTATTTGGACGGAACCTTCGTTTCTTCATCTCACTCTTGAAAATCTTCATCACTTCTGATGAGAACTCTTTAACGACACTGTGAATTGAATCGAATCTTTGTCGTAAAGCCGGGATACGATTGATAATATCACGTCCTAGTAAACACTGATGACCGGATATATTTTCCGTCACTAATAATTGAGTGTTACTTAATTGTAATTGTGGAGATATAAGACAACGTTCTAACCTTAACGTGCCAAATACATTTATTTCACCACTTGCTGAGATCAGCTTCTTACCATTGTATTCTTCTAGTACTGTTTCTGGGGCATGTTTTTTGATTAACCAGTAAGTCCTTTCATCTATTATTGAGATATCAGCGCCACTATCACACATGTAATTAACGAGTGTGTTGTTAAATAATGCTTGACCCATGATTGGTTCATTTTGTTCAGAAACTTTAGTGTTTCTTTTCGAAAACAAAATTTTGTCTGTTTGTTGTTGTTGTGTTTGAGGCTGTGGATTGACACTGTGATTTGTGGTGTTTTGTGGAGGGAACCCATTGTTAAATGGCTTGTTGAATTTCTTATTATAACCGTTATTTGATTTGCCATTTTGAAACGTTTGAGGATGAAAATGGACATTCTTTCTTGGTTGAGAATTGTCGCTTTCACTTGATAAATATCGAGCATCACTTTGACTCGACGAATCGTAGCTTGAGTTCTTGCATTCGGCATAATTGACCAAGTCGTTTATTTTGAATGACTCATCCTTTTTGATGTTCTTCATTTTGAACATTTTGAGACGGGCTGCTTCCCTCAACTTTTGATCGAAAAGACCTTCGACAAAACACTCTTGTATAATTTTGTCTATGTCATTTGAATCTCCAACGTTTGGAAAAAGCCTCTTAACCAAATTGATAATAGCTTCACCATAATCTTTGATACTCTCTTTTGCTGTCTGCTTGTAATCAGTCAGCTTTTCGAGTCTTACTGGAACTTCACGTGGTTTCACTGTGAGAGTTTCTAGTAATTTGTTCTTGAAGTCGTTAAACGAATTTGAACGAATTAAATCTTCAAGATTTTTGACTCGACGGAGAACTTTGTTTTCGATGTGACTGATGGCAATTTCAAGCCATTCACCTTTATCGAAGTTTCTTAAATAAATGTCCATTAAAATGAACCATGACTTAACGTCCATACCTTCTTTGAAGATTTCTGGATCCTTGATTGAACGTGTATTTACCATATGAGCTCGACTTTGATCTTGCACGGTCGCACTATTCCGTGATGAATCAAGTGACATGGTATTAAATACGTTGAAGTTGGTTGGGGTGGAGCTTGGACTCGACGTGCCATGCCTCCCTTTTTTAAACCATTTGTAGATTGTCAAAACCACTGTGAGAATGACGACGATTATCGCGGTCTCGATTGGTACGTTTATCACTATTAAACGGCCAAAATCAACGGTGTTAACGTACGAACGATACATAATTGAAAAGAAACGCTCGGTTAAAGTTGGTTGTTGTTGTTGTCCAAAAATCAAACCATTTGAACGGACGATCAACAAAAAAAACGTGATCATTATCACTGTGAAACGTGTCATTTGACCATTCACCATTTTGATAAGGAAAAGGAAAAAGAAGTTTTAACAAAAATAGATTACAATAATAGATTGATTAGATAGGATTTATCAATACGATAATCCTAAAATGTAATTAATATTATCACGTGTTTAAACTTTAATACTTTATTAAAGCTTCCTTAAAGCACGTGATAGTTTGGTGTGGGTGGAAAAAATTTTTAGAAAAAAATTATACCTAGGGACGCCACTTTTAAAGATCTAGTCGGCTACTTAATCTTTAAATCAGATGAAAGAATAAAGGGAAGGGACAACAACGAATAAAAGATAAATTAAATCATAAATCTTTATTTAAATAACTGTGGCCGCTTCTAGCCTTTACAAATTATAAGGAGAAAAAGAGAAAACAAATAATAGAATAAATAATAAATGAGATCTCGAACTAAATTATAATAAAATTAAACACTGTGATTTTATACTTGAAATCTATACAGTCATAAACTGTTAGCTTTCAAGTATAAACACAGCTAAACTTAATACTCTTTTGGAAAGTAGTTGAAGTCATAACGAGGACTACAACACTCTTTTGGAAAGTAGATGTAGTCATAATGAGGACTACAACATAAGATTAATAATTCAAAAATTTTCAGTCACATGTTGACTTGTCAAATAAGAAAAAAATAATGTCTTAAAAATGAAATCTTCTACACATAGCCGGATGATTATTTGTACAATTGTACACATAAGGTTTTGACTATGTTTACAATTGTACACATAGCCATGCTCATATCTGAGGAGCCATTAGATCGTCCTTGGCTCACTTTTGTTCGATAATATTTTTATAATCTATTTTTTACAATGTAGAAAATAGTAATCTATTTTTTACAATGTAGAAAATAGTAATTAAACGTAAAAGACGTAAAAGACAAAGAGAAGACATATGAAAAAGACAATTCCCATCTCCTGGGGTTTCTATTTAACTTTGATTTAACTTCATTATCAATATCAAAACGATTTGTAAAATTTTGTTTTTTCAAAGTGCGCCGCACTAATATAAAGTTCTTTAACACTAACACTTGTAACACTTATAACACTTATTATGTTTTACGATCAGTAACACATAAATTATTTTCGAAACACTTAGTAACACTTAATAAAACTTTTTTTTTGTCTTTTGTAAAACTTATTTTTTTTACCTTTTATATGTGATTATTCTGGTCTTGAATATTCTGTTCAACGTTCAAACACAGGCTGATAAGATCATCGGAAAAGGTTAAGGAGAGTCAGTAACGAGTTTCCCTAATTCATTTGTTATAAACGAATGATGAGAATTCAAATAATTATTGAAAAAAATGCGAGATTTTTTTAGAAAGAAGGTATTGAAAAATTTAATATTAAGATATTACAAAGTCAAATATAAATTGAGTCAAGACGTCATGAGATCCATCAAGACGTTTAATCTTGTTTAATATTCACAGTGTAGAAGCAAAAAATGTTAAAGTTCAAAAAACGTTGACTTTGAAAGTTCGATGGAAGAAAAAAAAAATTTTTAACACTTAAATAAAACTTTTTTTTTGTGAATATTTGAACTAAATGATTTTGCAAATAATAAGAAATGATCTTGGTACAAGCTCTGTATTTGAATTTCATGTACGTTAGTCAGGGGGTATCAGTAAGAAAAATTTTCAACACAAGGTCCATTTTAAAAAAAAAACAAGGTTATACCCCCCTCCCAATGTAAGAAAATGACATAAGAGCCGAAATTTTGGAGCTTCCTTCAAAGCTATTTCAACAAAATGTAAAAATTTTAATGTATTTTGTCACAGATAACATAATTATTTTGTTTACAAAGATTTAAAAGTTTAATTGCCGCTTCGTTAAAACAAATACGGGATTATACAATCGCTTTTATTTTTTTTCAAAAAAAAATTTCTCATGAGGTCTTGAGGGGTATGTCTTTGATTTATCAAAGTTGAAAAAAAAAAATTTGATTTCAATTTTTTTCTCGTCAAATACCCTCCCTAAATTTCTGACCATTTCATGTAATTTTTTTTCAATTTACTTAGAAACCCCCCCCCCTACCTTGTGTGTAAGATTTTTTTTTTAGTACCCCCTGCGATAGTGTTACGAAAATATTATATTTTACTATATATAAAAATTAAGTTTTGCTCAACTGTTAAAAAGAAAGTAATTAAATTAAATGAAGGTTTAGAGGATTTAAAGAATTTTAGATAGAAAAAATCTCGATGAAACTATTGAAACTATTGAAAAATCTCGATTTTTCGAATATTTACAGCGACGCTTCTTTGACTTTCTTTGAATGTTCTATTTGTCGATAGTGTTCCATTGTGTAAATGGTGAAGGGAAATTCCATTCATGAACAGAAGTAACATAAATATTATGTTTTACTTGATAAAAAAATTAAGTTTTACAAAAGACAAAAAAAAAGTTTTATTAAGTGTTTCGAAAATAATTTATGTGTTACTGATCGTAAAACAAAATAAGTGTTATAATTGTTACAAGTGTTAGTGTTATAGAACTTTATACAGTAAAAATTCGATTATACAGAGCTCGATTATACATAAATTCGTTTAAACATAATCTTGAAAAAGTATGACGACAAAATAATTGTCTTAAGTTTTTCTATGAACCTCGATTAAAAAATCATAAAAAAGTGAATACCTAAAATTATCGTAACACATAAATTTTTTTTCTTGATGCAAGGGGACCAAGCTAGATTTTTAAATTTTATTTGAGTTTTAGAAATAAGAAAACCTTAGACTTTTCATGAAGCAAATCTTAAGATAAGAGTCAGATAGTCTTCTAAAGAGAAAATCATCAATCTTGAAAATCGAAGTTTAAAAGCCGCTAAAATCGTTGAGCAATCTTTTTAATTAAAAGTCGGTATGGAAAACTTAAAATTATGCTGAGTTTTAAGTTTTAAAGATGAAATTATAAAGAAAATCGCCTATGAATACAACATCGGAGTATCGGTTGTTTATCAAATTGTCAGAACACTTACTTACTCATTGAACACCAAAACACCGCGAAGAGAATCCAAACAGTCCATTGTGGAAAGTCTTCAAAAAACTAACTTTTTTATATAAATTTTTTTTTCAATAAGACAAAAAAAATTTCATTATGCATATTCGATTTTACATAAAATTCGCTCGAACATAAATCTCAAAATTTTTTCATTATGTATAAGCGAATTTCTACTGTATTAGTGATTTTTGTGTGCTCTTTTCACTGGTGTATAACAATTGTTAATTTTATTTTTTATTTTCGATTATTTTAAAATTTTCGGGATTTGCAAAATATTCATTTAATTTAAATTGACACAAAAGTTTCGAAATTTTTTCCTGTAGCTTATTTAAGAAGAAATATTTGAAAATTCAAAATTTTTATGGCCTAGAATGATTCTCTGCTGCTTCTTCATGAATCCTATTATCTCATCTTGCATTGAAAGGTTACCCTCTTTTGTGTAACTGACTTTCAAACATTCCAAAGGGAAAAATTGGAAAATTGTTTAAAAAAAGGATAAATTTGTCTGGACTTTGGGTACCGTTGGCTAATGGTCATTTTCTCGAATGATACAAACAGAATTATGAAAAAAATTATACATTTAGTTTAATTCCGACAAAATATCGGCGGAAAATGGGTCTTGTCGACTTTGTGATCTTGGGGTTCACATAATCTGTGATCAAGGTCATCTTGCTGGTTTTGTGACCGATGATGTCTAAAATTTTACTGATCACTGTTTTTGTGATCTTATAATTTTAGAAAATTGCATGAATAAAAAATGTGTGAACAAAATTTTAATTGATGTGATCTTTAAAAAAATAGTGAATAACGAAAATTTTAAAAATAAAGTAGAGTCCAAAAGAACTTCGCATCTGCGCATATGAATCTACAAAATGTGTTCCTTACTTATTTTACTGTAAGACTTTCCCCATTTTCTGAGAGCTGTTACTGAACGGTCAAATTTCTTTTACCCCCTAGGTTTTCCTTAAATATGGACGAAAGTCTTACAGTAAAACAAGTTTTAAAAAAAAATTAAAAAAAATGTTATAACATGGTTTCGTTGGTATTAGTTCCATATAGAACAAACCTCAATTTTTCCTTTGTTCTTAGAGTAGTCGGCAAGAGTTTACGTTTAGAAAAATTTTTTTACTTGGACTATCAGTGTGATCTTTAAAAACCTAAGCGTGATCAAAATATTTTATAAATAAATAAAAAAGGACGTGATCAAACATTTTGTGATCATTGTCGGTCACAAAAGCAGCAAGATGACCTTGATCACAGATTATGTGAACCCCAAGATTACTAAGTCGACAAGACCCCGGAAAACTAAAAAAAAAATATGAGCACCCATAACAACCTAACGGAATTGGAAAGTCTTGGATATCCTTAAGACCTAACCATTTTTTTGCGACCAAAATGATTATTTCACATTTGTAAATAAAAACCCTTGTCTGTAAACAATTTTTTTTAATTAGGACTGCCATTAGTACTCCCGTGTGGTTAAATTTTACTTGGGGTTCAATACCACTGTTTTGATTTAAAGGTAATTTGAACCTTCTTATCCCTTAAAAAGACGATCAAACCTGTATCTTATATTTGAAACACATTTTAAAGGTTTCAAATTTTGAGATTTTTTCTCTAGCGATTTAACTAATATTTATTAATTTATTTTAAAGGTGATATTAAACCCCAAGTAAAATTTAACCACAAAATAAACTTAACAAGTTTTATACACCAGTGAAAAGAGCACAAAAAAATCTATCTATTACACATATTTTTTTTTTCGAAAGTATTGTTTAATTGCAGTACTGTAGTGTTCAATTTTCATAAAAATGTTATTTAAATTCGAATAAAATTCGTCTATACTTAAGTTTTTGGTTCTCAAATCATTACTTTGATAAAAATACCCCATTAATCCTACAATAAAAGAGGCTTAGAATTTTTCCTCACAATCCAAAAATAAAAAAAATTTATTCGCACAAATTAGATCACAGCAATTTACATTATTTTTACAATTTTTTACCCTTATTTCCGTAAAAATAGGTATTTTTACGGAAATTTACTAAGGTAATCTTAAAAACAATAAACATTGTTTCGATTCGTTCAACAGCATCAACTAGATTGTATTTTTCAAGTGCCTCGTTTTTATTTATAACAATGATTCTCAGGATTCGTTTCTGCAGGTCACATATTTCTGTTTTAATTCCTTTACTCGCCATAGAGAGCACTCTGCTATTGTAATTGTAATAATTGGCTTACGACTAGGCTTTTATAAACAGTAACCAGAATTTCTTTATTAAATCCAAGACGCTTGAGTTGTTTTATCAGAAACGGGATGTGACTCGTGTTCTTATCGATATGTTCCCACTGCTGACCCCAGTCAGGTCTGTTGTTAATTTCGATACCTAGGTATCGAAATGATTCTACGACTTGAAGTTTTGTGTCATTTAGGCAGAGGCTAGGTGGTGTTTCTGAGTCTTTTCCAGACGAGAATACGATTTTACATTTGTTTGTGTTTAAGCGCATGTTTTTTTCAGCGCACCATTTTTGGACTCCATTGATAATTTCTTGTGGTTGTTCGCTGCAGGCTTTTCCAATTATGTGATCAATAATTTGGTCAACCTCATGTACTAATCCTTTAACATGGAGAATCGAAAAAAAATCTTCCCTATCTTTTATAAAGGGAAAAAAAAAACTAATTTATAGATGTTGTATTAATAAAAGATTCTTTGGTTTTTGTATATTATCATCTTTAAGTAATTTTAAAAATCTTTTTAGCATCTTATATCGATAAGTATTGTATTAATAGTTAAATGGTTTTAACATTTGATTCTTAAGTTAAATAGCAAACTTAAAATTTGTTAACTAACTTAACAGTTTTTCGAACCTTTTAAGGGGCTGTGAAGTTTTTTTCAATTCACTCATTTCAATTCCGTTAAACCTGAATAACTTTTCTTCTAGAGGAGATATATCCATTCTGCAAATTGCTACAACTTGTAACAATTTTGCTACACCTAGGATATCCGTCTGCTAAAACTCTGATTTCATATGCACAATTTTTTGTAATCGTTTTTTATGGCGTGCAAAATGCATAAGAAATGCAGAGTTTTAGCAGACGGATATCCCAGGTGTAGCAAAATTGTTACAAGTTGTAGCAATATGCAGAATGGATTTTTCTCGTCTAGAAGAAAAGTTATTCAGGTTTAACTGAATTGAAATGAGTGAATTGAAAAAAACTTCACAGCCCCACCTTTTAATCGATAATTTCATTTAATGATTTTTTTAAACCCTATCTAAAGCGGACCTGTCATCTGGGACTCTTGGAGTTTATGGGGGTGAACTGTTTCAAATTAAAAGAAAAGCCTGCTTTACTTTGACTATCAGGGTACAGTGGTCTTACACTTGTATCACTGGGTACTTTTATCACTATTACACTTGAATCACTAAGACTTGAAGAACAGATTTCACTAGACCTAAATGCATTAAATTTCTGGTTAGTTGTGTCACTAAAAGATATCCTTATTTTTAGTTATTTCTCCATAATAATCAAGAACCAATTAACACAGATGTATAAAAAAGCTGTTGACTTTTATCACTTGTTTGTTAATTGTTAAAAAATTAATTGTTAAAATTTTTTGTTATACCGAAAATGAAGACGATTATACAAAAACTGATTGTATTAAACGACAAGATATTACAAATTTTTGATGAATGCTTAGAAAAATAACTAAAAGATAGCGATGATGTTCTCGACTAATGAATTAAATCCATCATTATTTACATATTTGACATCAAAGAAAGAATAATTGGCATATATCATTAAGTAGATGATTAAACCTTCAACTTATAAATTAAACTTAATTTGAATTAAAGATATTATTTATTTTTCAACTTCTCAGATCTATCACATTTTAGTTTAATCACCGGTATTTCGAATGGACAAGTTGGGTGATATAAGTGTAAGATCACTGTAGTTAAAAACGGCATCGACGGCCAATCCAAATAACGGCCGTCGATGCCGGTTTAACTATCGACGGTTCTAGAAGCTCTTTTCAAGTGTAACTCGTCTCAGTTTCTCTATAAAAAACAAAAGTCAGTCTTAAACGTTTACCGTTTTAAGTCTTGATTCCAAGAAAAAAATGATTTTGAATAATCAGCTGAGACAGTTGAAATTACGAATCATTTTTTATCTTTTTTTAATGATTCATAATCGGAATTCAAAAAATAATTTTCAAAAAAAAATTTATTAAAATAAAATAATAAATATTTAAACCACAATTAACAACCATTTTCTCAAAATCTGACTTCAGTCATTTCATTTGTTGCCAAAGAATAATTAGATCTTGTTTGAACACTTGGATGAAATATGTCAATCCCCTCTTCATTAAAATTCGCGGCTCTATTGTCAAAAACATACGATCTCAAAGATATTTTTGATTTTTTATCCTCGTTTCGTAGTTTATTTTCATTTTCAATTGGAATAACTTGAATACTTTTTACATTATTTGCAATATCAAAAATATGCTTCTTTTCATTTGGAGATAACTTCTTGGTCAATTCATATAAAATCGAAGTCTCGTCCTGTAACAACTCTCTTGGTACACCAAAGTTAATGATTTTACCCTCAGACAAACACTTAAAAAGAAAAATTTAATTTAGAGTTTTCAAAATAATTAAGTTCATTCTAAAAAAGTGTTTGACGGGCAGCTGAAATGCGCTAACTTTTTCCAATCTTTGTCTGAAAAGTTAATTTTTAAAAGCCTTAAACCATTTTACAGAAACTTGCGGAATTTGTCAAATATTTAAAAAAAATCAATTAATAATTGCGATGTTAAGACGGGTATGGGACATTTAATAGCAACTTATTTTTCATAGCATCTCCTTTTTCATAGCATCTAAATTTTCATAGCATTTTGATTTTCATCGCAAATTAATTTGTCCGATGATATCATATGATATCAGCTGATATCAGTTGGTATCATTTTTGTATCAACTACTATCAGCTCCGATCAGTTAAAATCATATTGTATCAGATGATATCATTAAAAGAATTACAAACATTATTAATTGCCAAAAAATACTGATGCAAACTGAAATCAGATGATACCAGATGACATCAGATGAGGTCAGCTTATATCATATGATATCATGGGACAAATTAATTTCCACTACTGTTTAATGAATACCTTGCTATGAAACATGCGATGAAATTTAGACGCTATGAAAATAATTTACATGCTATGAAACACCTTGCTATGAAAAACCAATTTTTCAGAAAAATAATTGATTTTAGAAATTTGCTATCGGAATTCTGCGGAAAACAAATCTATTGTCCCCATTATTCTTTTGACAGAACCTGAGTATATGTTTTACTTACCAAAATTCTATCACTATCTACTACAGTCGCTAAACGATGAGCTATTGTAAGCACCGTACAATCTTTGAATTGCTCTCTGATTGTTTTTTGAATGATAGCATCTGTACTATAATCAACATTAGCAGTGGCTTCATCAATGATCAAAATTTTAGTCTTTTTTAAAATAGCCCTTGCCAAACAAATCAATTGTTTTTGGCCAACACTTAGATTTGTTCCACCAGTTGTTATCATTGAATCGAGTCCAGCGTTCATTCCTTGTACACTTTGCTTAAGGCTCACAGACTCTATTGCAGACCAAATTTGATTGTCTGAGTACTTTTCAAATGGGTCCAAATTGTATCGGAGTGTACCAGAGAAAAGCACAGGCTCTTGCTAAAATAAATTTACTCTTAAAAAAGATTTTAAAGTTTGATTTTAGCGTGGAATATTACCGGAATGATGGTTAGTTTCTCCCTAAGCTCTTTCAAACTGAGCTGTTTAATCTCAACTCCATCGACCAAAATTTTACCTTCTGGCTCATACATTCGAAAAATGGCCTGGAAAAAAGATGATTTACCAGCACCTGTGCGACCAACAATACCAACCTTCTCACCAGGTTTGATATTTAACGAGATTCCTTTTAGAACACTTGGAAGATTTTCATCATATTTTAATGAAACATTTTCGAACGTGATTTCTCCTCGAGTAGGCCAATTTATTGGAGCTTTTTTTTCTCCTTTGTACAATGGTTCGCCTGGAATTTTTGTGTATTCAACTATTCTTTCAATCGAAGTCATCTAAAATTAAAAATGATAAAAACAATGTTGGTTTGAATTTAAAAAATGTTCTTTTTTTTACCAAATTTTCAACCATGGTTGATAAGACCACACACCATTGAAACAAATCAAACAATTGAAATAAGTAGACCATTAAAAGACCAATTTGACCCGGTTTAATACCAAGGTTGTCTAAGATGGAATTTCTCAGTTAAATTTGAAATTTTTATTTAAAAAAAAAAATTACCTTTTAAAAAAATGCAAGCAAACAGAGTGATAATTGTGTAGACAGAGCATAACAAGTCGAGACGTAGACCAAACCAACGATGAACAACAATGAAGCCAAAATAAGCTCTTGTATGGTAATCGTTATGAGCATAATATTCGTTGGTTAAAATGTACTGCTTGTCCGCAGCTCGAATTGTACTGATACCTTCAATGGTTGTGTTTGTGTGTACAAAAATAGGACTTCGGCCAATGTTGTCTAGTCGTTTGAGTTCTCTTGCTGTTTTAACGAAATAGTTTTGAATTATGTAGAAAACGATGCCGAGTGGAATCAAAGGTATAATCATCCATGGATTTACCGAGATAGGGACTACCAAAGCTCCTAAAATTACCATTGAAACCTTAAAAAATACGTTGGTACACTATTAAAAATGAATACAGTCGACTCTCGTTAATCCGAATAGAAATCGCCCTAAGAAATCTTTGCACGGATCAAAATATTCGGATTATCAATTAATTTAAAGGTATAATAGCTTCGAGCCCGGTCAATTGTATACGGTTATCGAATTATTCGGATTAAAGTGTATTCGGATTATCGAGAGTCGACTGTACTTAAGAAATTTAAGAAACTGGATAGGGTTTTTTTTAAGATGTATAAATTATGTTAGCCTGATTAAGATAGTGAATTCGAGCTTGATTAAATCTGAATTTGATATTTTATTTTATCAATGATGACTTACTTGAAAAAATTCATAAAGATAAAGTGTTAACATTTCATCCATATTGTTGGTGTCTTTCGAGAATCTGTTCAATATTCTTCCTTTAAACAAAGAAGTAAAAGATATTATTTCTTGAAACAAGTTTTAAAATTTTACCCAGTGGATTGAGATCATAAAATCTAATAAAGGTGTCTCGTACGCTTGTGAAAAGCTTATTGTACGTATTCTTTGAATTGATAACACATAACAAAAAAAATGCTACTGAACGTAACGTGATTACAATAAACGAAACCGCGACCAAAACTTAGAATAATTAACCCAACAAATTAAACCCAAAAGAGTTTTAGGATTAAGTAAAAAAATTACTTATATATATGTTGTAGGCAGTTGTACGATCATCATAAATGAGACTAATTTTTAATGGATCAGAGTTAATGTCAACGTTCTCTAAAATTTGACTACAATTAAAATCTTTAGACTCGAAATCTTGTAAACATGTTCGAATATTTTCTTGTTGTATTTTGTAATCTTCTTCTTTATTCGACCAAATCGATAACCAATAATCAGCTGCAATTGCCATTCCTTGAGCTGCTAGGAACAGAATCAAAACTGAGATTATACCAAAGTAACCTGCACCAGCTGTAAAATATGCCACATATGAACTCCAACCTACAGCTCCTCTTTGTTGAACCTCTTCACGTTGTTTTTTAATCAACTTAAATTTTATTACAATAATAAAAAATTTCAAACTTAAGTCTTAATTAAATACTTCTTGTTTTGCTTTCAAGTCCTGGGTTAACACTTTTTCAATCTTTTTTTCAATTTCGACTTTTGGTTGTTCTTCCAATGAATCAAAATCTCCACCAGATTCTGAGTCTTCCATGCTACTCAAAGCCATTAAATGAGTTTTCATCAAATCCGCATAGGTTCCTTCAGCAACAATTTTCCCCTTTGAATGCCAAAATTTTAAGATTCGATATTGACTGTAATGAAAATTTAAAGACATACTTCTTCAAGAACGTAAATTTTATCAGCTGTTTCAAGGTGATGCACTTGATGGGTTATTAAGACTCTTGTCTTTGTCTTCAAATACCCATTTATACAGCTTAAAATTTAAAAAATTAAAGTGAATGCTAAAATAAAAAGGGATACAAGACCTTTACTTTTTGATTATATTTTTAGCGACTGTACCATCAACTGCACTCAATGTGTCATCAAATAAATAAATATCAGCATCAGAATACAAAGCCCGAGCCCTGTATGTTAAAATAAAATATAATATTATCTTCAAAATGATAAGCTTTGATAAGGGTAATAAAAGCTTATAAAAATTTGATATCTACTTACAAACATATGCGAGCTCTTTGGCCTCCACTTAAATTTATACCCTTTTCACCGACAAGGGTTTGATCTCCATAAGTCAAAAGTTCAAGGTCCTTTTTTTAAAACATATAAAAGTAAAACCGACAGAATTTACAGGAGTATTGACATGTTGACCCTCGAAACTTCACCATTAGGATTCAATGTCAACAATCGAATTAAAGATTACCTTTTTTAATGAACAAACTTCAACAATTCGATCAAATTTTTCTTTTTCGTAAGGCAAACCAAAAATGATATTCTGCCTTATACTTGCTGTGAATACCCATGGTTGTTGTGTCAAATAAAATACCTTTCCACTTTTAAAGACTTGACCTGTGTAATTTTCAAGCTCACCAATCAATCCCAATAAAAGAGTACTCTTAAAATAACAATTAAAAAATTATTTGACTAGAAGCTTGCGATTGGATTTTATTTTACTTTTCCAGATCCAACAGGTCCTACAATAGAAATAAAATCTCCCTTTTTGGCTTCAATGTTTATGTTTTTTAGACTAAACTCGTCTTTTTGCCAACTAAAATTAAGTCTTTCAATTTTAACTGCAAAATTTGACTCAATTGGTTCAGAAATTTGTTTTGGGTTAAGTTCTTCCATTAATAGAAAGTCTCCAATACGTTTAGCACTCACATTAAAATTAATAACACTCACAACAGATCGTGAAAAATTAAAACCAATTGAATTACACAAACGCATATAAAAACCAATTGAAAACACAATAAAACTTGGCAAGAGTGGAATTTCAGCAAAACTAATGAAAAATGAAATGTTCATGAAGGACATTAGAGTGGCCATAATCGTGTCTATTGTCGCTGTTGATGCTTGCAACAGGTTTAAAAATGTGTGAAATCTCAACTCTTTGCTTAAAAAAAAATCAAATAATCTTTAATAAACCCTCTACTAGAGAATTCCACTGGAACTTACTTTCTTAAATCAGTAACTCGTTTGGAAAACGGAACCTCCCAACAATACATTTTTATTATTTTAATACTATTCAAGATCTCGGTCAAAACTGAAACCCGTTCATCACTTTTTTTACAATTTTTTGATCTATTTTTGTTGTACAATTTGGCAATTAAGGCTTTAGCAGGCATGATCAAAGCTAATAAAAGGAGACCAGCTAAAAACGTGAGACCAACTTCTAGATACACAATAACTATTACAATCACCATTTGTATCGGACCAGTGATCAAATATGGCAGGTAGTAGATACCATATTCGATTCGAGTAGCATCAGTTGATAACAAGTTTATGACATCACCTGCAGATTTTGAATCAATTGTTTTCAAACTTAGTTTTAGAACTTTTTTATAGATCAAACCAGAGCATGCTAGTCTTAGTCTCATTCCGTAACGACATGCATTGAAGTAGTAAGGATGATGAAGTATACCGACTATTATTGCACATATTGAAATTACACCTCCGTAGATTAGGGCTTCTGTTAGTCCCATTGTACCATTGAAATAACGCAAAAATATTGAAATAAACAACGGTTGAATTATTTTTATTATTTCCTTTTTAAAAAAAATGTTAATGTAAATTCCATCATCCCAAAATGAATTTCATAATGTTCAAAAGTAAAAGGAAGACTTCAACACAAGACCGTTCGTAGTGCGAAAGATTTTAAATCCATCGACATAGAAGAGATCTTTATATTACTCAAATCAGTTATTTCTCGATAATTTGTGTCAATTAATTCTTCACAATTTAGCATCTTTGATAAGATGTAAGACATTACCTGGAAAATTATAAAGAGTGCATTGTAGAATGCTTTTTTTCTATACCATCTAGCAATAGCTCGTCCCAGACTTGGTTTCGAACTATTTTTAACTTCATTATTCCATTCTCTAACGAATTAAAAGTTTACAATATTCCAAAAAAAGCATTTTCAAAACTTTAATCTTACTTTTCCAAGTCATTAGTTAATTTTTCAGCTTCGTCTTCCGTAACAGGACTGTAAACATCAGACAATTGTAATTGTTTCTTACGGCCCATACTCAAAAGTGGATTAATCCAACTGAATGTAATTTTAGAAAAGAATCCTGTGGTCACAAGCGGACTCGGATTAGATATAAATTCTTGTTCATTCATTTTTTTATTTGTGAAAAAAAAAGAGACAAAATGTAAACGGTTTAAATATAACTCTGTTAGCTGGATTTTATTCTGTTGTGTTCAAGGTTTATCAACGATTTCTAAACGAAGATAGTTGAAAGATCATAAAACAAAACAAAAAATACACGAAAAGAAAGTTATCTTATCTTGCGACAATAAAAAAAATCATTCTTATTTTAAGAGACTCAAGGCTTGTAAAAAAAAAAACAATCCCAAGAATAACCATTCGACCAAAAATATTCACAAAGTTATAAAAACCTTTTGTAAAATCTATTTATGGACATGCTCATTTTTAAAACTAATTAAAAAAAGGAAAGATAATATTTTCTTTTGTTCTTAATTGACAAAGATTTGTTTAGGATTGGTATTGAAAGTCTGAAAGCTAAAAGATAAAAAAGTAAGGGCGTTAATTTAAACCCAAAATTAACGATAAACAACAGGATAAAAAAGGACCCTAAACGAGTTGTTTATGTTTTTAGCAGTTTTAAAAACATGAATTAGATAACTATCGTATCATTTTTAATGTTTTTTTTTTATCAAGAATAAATAAACAAAAAGCCTTGATAAGCTTCTTTGTTTTGTTTTTTTTGTTATTTTTATCAAAGATATGTTTTTAAGAAATTTAAGTTTTTTAGCTTTTTTGTTTAGTGTTTGCAATTCAAGCATTTAACTAGACCCTTCATCAAATTGCTATTGGTATTTTTAAATCTTTTTGTTTTGCCGGTTATTAGCCGGAACTTGATGTATTTTTAGCTTTGAGAACAATTGATTAGTAAAGGTCTCAAAAAAAAATTTTGTCTCTCAATCGTTTTTTTTGTTATGGTCTATATATTTTGTATCAAAAAAAAAGTTTTGTTTATTTAAATTGAGTCAATTGGTTGACTAATTCGTTCGTTCATGAAGGATCTAATAAAGGTTAATTTCATTAGTATTTTCCAAGACAAATATCTGATTCAGTAAAGTCTCATGATTTTTAAAATCAATTTGTGAGAAAGTAAAACAAATTTTTTCAAAAATTTTCAGAAAATCTCGGTTCCTTTCTAGACAGGGTTCTTTTTATGTTATGCTCTTAAAACTCAGAACATTTAACCATAAAAAAAACCTTCTTAGAAAGCAACAGCGGAAAAGAATGAAAAGAACGGAATTTTACTTTTTCGAAAAAGTCACTGTGTTAAGGCAACTTACAATTTTTTATTAATTTTCTTATCATTCTGCAAATTTGTTTTTTAAGAAAAAAAATATGGAGCAAGGTGATGCTGAATCCATTGGAACAGTCTGCGAAATCTATGCAAAAAGATTTGAAAAAACTTTTTTGAAAAAAATTCAATTTTTCTAAAACAACGCGAAATTGTCTTGGACCTAATCCTGACTCGGTTTACAACGACCGAAAAATTACATTTTTTGTTTTCGCGTTGTTTTAGAATAGTTAAATATAATTTTCTAAATTTTAATACCAAAAACTTGGGTCTTTTATAGGGTCTTATGGGAGATCATTAAAGGAGTTTGAAGGGTGCCTTAAAAATCACCCCCAGTGGTCGGCTATTGGTCAATTGTTTTTTCGGTTGAACTAGATGAAAAAAGCATGCTGAAAAACGTGATGTAGTTTGTTTTTCAAAAAAATCATTTTTAGACCGATTCGAATATATGCGTTATTGGCCTTTAAAAACTAACTTAAAACTCATGTTTATTATATGGTTGGGTTCATGAACTTTTAAATTAATGTCACAGTAATTTTCGATCTCAAGGAGTTTCATTAATTTTTCAGTACTCGTTTTTCAATGTTTGAACTTTTTCAGACAGGATAGTTACACTATTATTTAAGAAAAAAATTCTATCCAATGAAATTTTATTTTAAACACAAATGTCATTGATCTTAAATATTTTTTCCAAATTTTCTATAAATGGCTGATAGCTTTTTCATTTAAACCAAAGTCCCTTGTACCTTTGGTCCTAAATTATCAGTCAGTCATTTTAATAAAGTTAACCAAATTAAACTTTTCAATATTTTTAACTTTCCCATTAATTTCAAAATCACTAAATAAACTACTTGAGATCATTCCCACTTTACCTGCCTTGACCTAAACCTCTTCACCTTGTGGCTTAAAAAAAGCTTGCTATCTCTTGAAATACCTTGTATGTTTCATCGTCTTTCCGAGTTGGGTTATTAAAAACAAGTAGTTTGTAATCATAATGGTCTCATCTGAAATATTCTGACGGTTGTCAGTCAATATTAATTTAAACTTTGAGAAAGCCGGCTCAGAATCACAAACAGAGGATGGTAACTTAAGAATCCATTTCGAAAATTCAAAAATGTTTGGAAGCCACATTGATCCAAGTCGTAATTTTCTGTATCTGTAATATTAGATTCAAAATTATATTGATATAAATAGGCCATTCATTAGAAATTGAATTGTAAATTTTAAACGGGATTTTTAACGGCATAGGATTAATGCTACTAGATAAATAGATAAATGTTACTAGATATTATAATAAAAGATAATTTCGATAAAACGTAGAAGATGAAAACAAAACGACGTTTTTTAGATTTTCGAGCTTTGATTGATTCTGACGATTGAAATGCTTGTCTTTTATTATTTGATTGCTTTTTAGGTCTACGGCGACCCCTTCTGGTTGGTTCAGCTGTCTCTTCGTCTATGGGCTCTTCTTGATCAGTATCGTCAACTTGAATATCAGCTGTATTGTTGATCTGTTGAACAGTCTCTTAGTTAACTGGAATATCTAAGTAGTGTTCGTATGTGTCGTCATCAATTGAGTCTGAAACAGTTTCACCCGACTGTTTTTGTAAAGCTGGAAGAGTATTTTTGGGTCTGCCAACTGCTCTTTTTTGACAAATTGGGATGAGTATTTTATCCGGCTAGTATTTCATTGTCAATCAATTAATTAACCATCAATTTGATAAGTTTATATAGTGATAAGTTTAATTGGGTCTAGTCTGATAGATGAACATCAGTTCACCTATTATGTGAACAAATCATGTTCACAGTAAAGGTGAACAAAATGTTCACATAATTTTTTTTACCCTGTTAAGTGAACAAAAAATTTTCTAAACTGTTCACTTAAAAACTAAAATGTTCACCTAAAGTTAAAAGTGTTCACCTAAAACTCAAAATGTTCACTTAAAAAGATTTTTGTTCACCTAAAAAGATATAATGCTTCCTAATGAGAAGTATTTAAGATTTACAAGAAAAAATCGTATATATAATTCTTTTTTTTAGTCTTAAAACCTTAATTCGCAATTAAAATAATTGTAATTTATACTTTTCTGGACTTTTTCGACAAAAAATTTTCAAGAGAATATCATTTATTGATTTCGGCTTGTTCAAATAATTCTAAAATTGTTCACCTAAACTTACATTTGTTCACTTAATTTTTAAATTGTTCACCAAATCTTTCTTATGTTCACATAAGTTTTTTTTGAAAAAAACATTAAAATTTTTTGTTCACTTAACAGGGTAAAAAAAATTATGTGAACATTTTGTTCACCTATACCGTGAACATGATTCGGTCACATAATAGGTGAACACATGTTCACTTAACCGAGGAGACCCGTTTAATTTATATATTAGTTAAACCGATAATCAATAGCCCGTATAGCCGAGTGGTTTGCGAGCTAGTCTTGCAAGCAGAGGGTCGGAAGTTCAATCCCCGCAAGGGGAGAAAATTTTCTAACTGTCTCTGTATTACGGGGCGGTGTGTTTGATGGGAATGGTTGCTTAGTTGGTAGCGTCGGTTGATCAATGCTTCACGAAAGTGTCAGTTCGAATCCCGCTCGGGTCAAATTTGTTTCAAAGAAGCAAAGAAAATAGCAAAAGCTTTTAAATGCCATTGGTGTAAAATCGAGTAAAACACCGAAGCCTTAGCTCTTAAATAATTTCAATTCATAGGTACAATACTTTGTATGTGCCACTAACTGTGCTAACATTATTTAATTAATAAAGAACTTATAAATCTCAATCAAGTAACTTAATTTATTTATCTATATTTTTTTCGAAATATACTTCAATTAAATATTTTAGCTAGTATTTAATAATATTATCTAATAAACTTAATCTTTTTTATCTAGTAGTTTCATCTTTTTGTCTATTTCAATTAATATATTCTCATTTTTAACTCGGAAAAATTAAAGTTACAAAAATCGAACTTGGGTCGGGTCAAATACTCGAGGGGCTTTGAAAATATCCATTCTAGGATGAGAACCGTGAAAAAAATCGATAATAATTAAAAAAAAAATACTTAAATGTTAACTTTTTTATGTTTTTTCATTAGATTTTATCAAATTTAAAAAAGTTGCGAAAAGTTGCCCGAGCAACTTTTGGTCGTCCCTGCTTATCATTGACCGTCATCCTAAGTTACAAAACAGTCATCCTAAGAAAGTTTTCGTCTAAAAATTTGAGAAAATCTTACTGAAACATTAATGTGACAGAGACTGATAAACATGTTGGAACATTAATGTCAAAACGTCCGTATACATTGGTGAAACACTACTGTTTTTGGGACTGAAACATTAATGTTACAGTAAGTATTGACAGAGATTTTTCATTAATTTTGAATTGAGTGGGTAATACAGCCTTCATTCTTTTTAAATAATTTATTTAAAATAATTGATATCAACCGCACTTGTAGACAATTTATTCAACGCTTCAACTGCTCTGTTTGACTAATTTGGCGCTCTCCACTGAAACATTTCAAGAAAACTAATGTTTGTTTTGAATTAGGGACAGGTATTTTTAGGTATGGCCTAACTAGAACCGATATCTCTTTCAAGAAGACTGTTCTCTTTCGCAGCCGCAATTCTTTTCAAAAAAAAGTCTTTTTCTTGACTCGTTTCATCAAGTGGGTGTTTTCATCAAGATAGATTATTATTCATTTTTACAAGTTAAACTCCATCGACCAATATTACTCCATTGAATTGACATAAAGGACTTCTCAATAGTTCGTTAATGTAAATGACAAAAAAGAGTAGGACTTAGAACAGATCGGTGTGTTACTCCACTAGTAACCTGCTCCGGAATATTACCTTTCAGATTTGAAAATACATGTGTATCATGTGAAGATCATCTTGAGTAACGGTTTACCAGTGTATACCGTTTCAGAGATACTCAAATTTGACCCATATCTGGTCATAAGTTCATATAATCTTGGAATTAAATACTCAAATTCTGTTGATTATTCAAAATTCGGTGTTGAAGCATTTGAATTCATTTTTGATTGAACAAAACTTAATTTGCTCCCTGAGTTAGCTTTTAACATACCTAAACATTTTTTATCAGGTTTCAAGATTTTTATTATAGGAAAACGAGAAAACAAAAAAAAAGGTGAGCAAAAGAAAAATTAGTCATTCCTTTAAGGTAAATTTCACAAAAAAAATGTTTTTAAAATTACGAATAACAAAGTTTCTGTTTGACAGTGACATCAATTTCAAGTTTTTTATTTATTAAACTTAAAAGAAACTTATTTTCTTTACGCAAAATCCTTGCTAAGGCGTGCATAAATCGTAAAACAAAATCTCTTTCTATGAATTAATAATAATAATTTATAATACATTATTCTTTCTAATACGTCTATTTATACAAAATTTCAGACTAAGCTAAAAAGATATAATTTCAACATTTATTTTTTTATGATTAATAAATTTTTTATATAAAAAAGAATCTAAAAATTAAAACTTATAATTAAACATGGATCATTTAATGAATATGGGTAAAAAGATATTAAAAGATAAGGTAAGTGGCGGTGGAGGGCATCATCATCACCATGGTGGACAACCAAATTATGGACCAGGACCTGATTATGGATATGGCGCGCCAGGATATGGTGCTCCTGGTTACCAGCCACAACCTGGATATAACCCAGGATATAATCAAGGGTATGGACAAATGGGATCAGGGTATCAACAACCAGGACCTGGATTCCCGCCAAACTATGGACCAGGTCCTAATTATGGCCAAGGTGCTCCTTATGCCAACACGTATCCACAACAATCAGGTCATGGAAGTGGTGGTTTTGGTAATCCAATGGCTATTTTGAAAACTTTTGATAGAGATGGAGATGGAAACATTACAGAAAATGGTAATTTTCATTAACTAAAACGATTACTTAAGAAAGATTAAATATTTTAATGTTTAGATTTTGTGATTGCTGCTCGTCAAATCGGTCTGGGACATTTGGGTGAATCTGTAGCTAGAAGTACGTTCAGAAAGTTGGATAAAAACAGAAATGGAAGACTTGATTTTAACGAGGCTTTTAGTGCCATTGGGATGTTAAAAGGAATGGGTGGAGGAAAACATCATTATTAATTAAAATTTTATATTTTGTAATTTTAGAATCTCGAGGCTTTGGTAGATTTTTTTAATCGATTCCGTCATTTTGTAAATAAAATTTGGATATGTTTTAGCCCTTTTTTTTTAAATTTTTCCGACTTAAATACAACAAGCTTACATCCTTGAAGATCGTGTTTGCAGACATATCCTGGTAAATTCTCTAGACCCGCCCCTTCTTTAATCTATCTTAATTATAGTCCTCAAAACATGGCTGAAGAAGGATGTTGCTTTTAAATAGTTTCACATAAGTGTAATTGTTACACTCTCACTTAACACTTACACTTGGACACTTGGAAAATTTAAGTGTCGACCGGAACAGAATCAATAGCTTTAGTCAAGTTTTCGATTCTTTTTAGCTGCTTGGTAATTTTTTTAGCATGATCTTGATTGCTCTTCCTATAAAACACTCATCGTAAAAACTCGAAAACTACAGTGTTACCTGTAACAAAATCTGAATACTCATATTTTAGAGGAATTTCTGATTGGTTGAAAAAAAATTAGCCAATTCGAATATCCAAGTCTAGTACATACGAGTCAGCTCGGTCATTCTCTAAAATTTGTTTGTATAACTTCCGTTATTTTAATGAAAGTAACATTTAAAATACCACTAGAAATAAAATCAATCGAGATCATGCTAAAAAATTTACCAAGCAGCTAAAAAGAATCGAAAATTTGACTTAAGCTATTGATTCTGTTCCGGTCGACACTTAAATATTTTAAGTGTTTAAGTGTAGAGACCAAGTGTAGCACTTAAATTTTCCAAGTGTCCAAGTATAAGTGTTAAGTGTGAGTGTAACAATTATACTTACACTCAACACTTTATTGCGGAGATATTTTTTACTGATGATTTAATTTTTTTTTCTAAAAATCTGCCGATCATTCTGTCCTGCATTTATATTTTAATTTTTGCTATATATTTTAGTTTCGACTGAATATCGCAGCAAAGACAACCACATTAAAAAGTCATTTTATATCGAGTATGAATCCAAAAAACGCCATTTGATGCTGAAAATTCCCAGATATTCGATTTGAGCGCACCTGAAAATGCCAAAATGTTCAGATTACCAAGAAAAAATTTTTCCCACCGATTCTTAAAAATGACCCGCAGTCTCTTTAACCTTTAGTTCATTTTTCACAATTGTCGATTTTAGGTTCAAATAAGAGCCCGAATCTTAAAACACAAGTTTAAATTTCAAAATTTCATCTTGTTTTAGTATTGGTTTAAATCATTCGTGTGCCAAAAACTCAAAAGGACGACTTTCCAAAATAGCTGAAAGGAGGTAAATTTTTTCCTTTTTTTATAGCGAGAATCCTAAGATCCTTAAAAATTAATGATTCGTTCTTTCAGAATAAATATATTTTATATGTGGTAAGAGAATTATCTGTTAAAAAGTTAGGAATGTTTTTTTCGAGGTTTACGGACACTTAAGCCCCCAGGGTTTATTTTTGGACACCCCCTAAAGAATTATCTTTGTTAGTTTACGAATTTGAGGTCTAAAACAGACATAATTACCCATTAATTTCAAGGTATTGGGTGGGTATGGGTTAGCCAAAAAATTTTGGCTTTCAGTTATGGGTCTGAGTTAGGTAACCCATAAAAAACCTATAAAATACTCATACTCTACCCGAACCCAAAACTTGAATTTTTCGAGTATCCCCACCTAACGAGAATTTACGGTATGTTTGGTCAAAAATCAATTTTAACAAAATTTTCGAGGTGCAAACAATTAACCTTTCGAATGGGAAAAAAATAAAATTATCATTTGGAAGATTGGTCAATTTCGACGCGGTTAAAAAATTAATTTATGATTGATTTAATGAAGAGCCACATATAAATTTTGTGCCTTTTAACCATACATTTTAAAATAGAAACAACAACACATTTCGAAATTTTTCCAACTATCCTAGACAAAGTACAAAAATAAATTTTTTTTTCTTGTTCTCATTTTTTTGAAACAAAAAATAAAACATGGAAAAATATTCGTCAATCTTGCGTAGACCTGATCCCAATTATTTAAACTTGATCGACAACTTAAAGTCCATTTCAAATGAGAATAAAAAGTATTTTTCAAGTAATTTTCGAAACACTGAAACTAAGCGTAAATTAGACGCTCGACTTGACGAACAAAAACAAAACGCTTTAAACAAATTAAAACTAACGGAAAAGGAATTTTTTATTTTATACGATAAAATTCATCTTAACTATTACCCCAAAGAAAAAGACGACGAGTGTACAAATGAGGATTTGATAAAAATTAAACAAATTGAAAACGAATCGAGGTCAAATTATGTCCACATTGGTCGTTACTGGCGTATACCAGTCGACATTGTAAATATAATACCTGAAGTTGTTTATGATTTTCAATTAATGGAGCAGTTCTACCACGAAATGAACGATGATGAGGACGATTATGAACAGAGTGTGTACGAAGATGATGACGATGAAAGTGATTCGTTGATAAGCGATGATATTAGTCAAGGTGATGAATCAAGTGAAGAAGTAGCATGTAAACGAAAAAGAATTTAATTTTTGTTATAAATTTTTTATTTATAAAATCAACTAAAAAAGTTTAAAAATACACCTACGGCTGTCATTTGATGTTTTACGAATCCAAAGTCTTCACTAACAACTCGAAAATTTTTCATGTTTATCTCTATCGGCTACTTTTTGTTCTGAATTGGAAATAAAATTTAAAAAAAAAATTTTTTTTGTTAATTTATTTCTGATTGGTCTTTTCAGTTTTATATGATTGTAAATGTCTAATTTTTTCAAGCAGGTGATCGACTTTAGTAAAGGAAGAATTTCTAGTAGTCCACGCTTGCTCAAAAAATTCGCCAATATTGGAATCACGCTTCGATCATCTGTTTTTTTTTATCAAGACAACTAAAAACACTTATAAAAAGATGTGACTGTGAAGATGTGTTTGAACAAAAATCGAACGATTTTTTTGTTGATAAAAATTAAGAGAACTTAGTTTTGAGACATACTAGCCACTTGAATGAAACACTTCTTTTTTTTTCTCGTACGATTTTTTTTCCAATTACTTTGAACTCTATAAATAGCCATGTCGATGAGTAAAAAACAACAATCCTATTCTCTAAGCGTTTACAATGACCCGTTTTTCACTTCAAATCAAATGTCCTAACGTAGAAGTCAAAGATGATTTTTTGTTCTCGAATTACACTCATCAAATCACAAAAGCTGTTAAGAATTCAACAACAGGTAAATTTGAAATGGTGAATCAAGTTAAAAGTTATCAACTCAAAACTGACCTAAGAGTTCCTAAAGTTGGTCTAATGTTGGTCGGATGGGGAGGTAACAATGGGTCTACATTAACCGCTGCTTTGATTGCAAACAAAAAAAATATCAGTTGGAAAACACGACGTGGTGTTCAAAATCCCAATTATTTTGGTTCTTTACTCTTTGCTACTACTTCTAAAATAGGAGTTGATGAAAATGGAGAAGATGTCTACGTTCCATTAAACACTTTGTTACCGATGGTAGATCCGAACGATTTGGTCATTGGTGGTTGGGATATTAGCTCACTTGATTTGGCTAGGTCAATGGAAAGAGCTCAAGTTCTTGAACCTGATCTTCAGCGACAAGTTTATGATGAGATGTCAAAGCTTAAGCCGTTACCAAGTATCTATTACAAAGACTTTATAGCTGCCAATCAAGAAGATAGAGCGGATAATTTGATGAAAGAAACTCAAAAACAAGCCCAACTAGAAGTTATAAGAAATGACATTAGAACGTTCAAAGAGTCAAATGGTCTTGATAAAGTCATTGTGTTATGGACTGCAAACACCGAACGATTTGCCGAATTGATCTCAGGTGTTAATGACACAGCTGAGAATATTTTAGAATCGATTAAAAATAATCATTCAGAGGTATCAGCTTCATCGATGTTTGCAATCGCAAGTATTCTCGAAAATTGTCCATTTATAAACGGAAGTCCTCAAAATACGTTTGTGCCTGGTGTGTTGGATTTGGCGAGTAAAAATAATGTGTACATTGGAGGTGATGATTTTAAATCTGGTCAAACTAAACTCAAAAGTGTCCTAGTCGATTTTTTGGTCAACGCTGGAATTAAACCTTTGGGTATCACTAGTTACAATCATTTGGGGAATAATGATGGTCTTAATCTCAATTCACCAAGTCAATTTAGAAGTAAAGAAATATCAAAGACAAATGTGGTAGACGATGTGGTTCAGTCAAATCAAATACTTTACAAACAAGGAGAGCATCCAGATCATGTTGTTGTGATTAAATACGTACCTTCAGTTGGTGATAGCAAACGAGCTTTAGACGAGTATGAGAATGAAATATTCATGGGTGGTCGAAAGACTATTTCAATTCACAATACTTGTGAAGACTCGTTACTCGCATCACCGTTGATACTTGACTTAGCAATACTCACTGAACTTATGACCAGAATTCAAGTTAAAGAAGAAGGAAAGGAAGATTTCGAGGATTTTCACTCAATTTTAACTATTCTGAGTTACATGTTAAAGGCTCCTTTGAGTGTTGATCGACCGGTTAACTCTTTGTTCAAGCAGAGAAATGCAATAGAGAATTTTTTAAGAGCCTGTATTGGACTACCCATTGTTAATGATTTGTTATTCCATAAATTGTTAAAATAGATTTTTTTTGTTGCTTTTTTTTTTCTAATAAAATTTTTTTAAAACACATTTTTGTTTCAACTTAATAATAATGATGGGGTCATTGGTCAACTCATTTTACCAGGGGTTTTTGTATGAACAGAATATCCGAATGTCTTTCTATATTTTGGGCTCATTTTCAAATCGTTCTAAGCCATACCACGGTTAATTTTACCATAAAAGACTCCAATTTCGGGTCATGATTTACGACCTGGAATGTTTGGACCTGCAAATTTAAGATCAGATTTCTTCAAAAAAATCTTTAAAAAACTACTCTAAAATGCAGTGACGTAGCCAGAGTGAGGGGGAGCGGGAACAGAGTTAAAGTTGTGTATTTTGTGATAAAACATGATTAATTCATCTTATCTCGATGAGTGTTTTTCGTAAAACATCATTTTGATCGAGTAAAAAATATACACGTAATTCGGTTAAATTGTGAAATTCTTAAGTTTATAAAGTGAAATAACCCTAGTTATATGAATTGGCTTTAAAGCTTGATTCAAAGTAAGCCAAAGTCTTATCTAAATATTGAGAAAATAACAAGATAAATTTCAAGCGCATTAACATACGAGTTTGAAGCAAAAAACATTACATAGCAAACTATAAATAAATTATAATTTTTGTTTTTGAAAGGTACCATTAAAAAAAATAGAACTTTTTTAATTACGTTGTTTTTAAATTTTTTTGATTCAAAATGGATTTGATATCAAAATTTGAAATTCCGATAGGACTTAAAGAGTATATTGGAGACATATGGGATGAAGCGTTGAAAAACAAAGGCCGTTCAAGTCTCATACTGGGAGGAACTCTTTCAGTCGTAATCATCTTAAACTAGTCAGGATTTTTTAAAATTTTGTGATTAATATCTTCAATTAACTTTTATATAAAAGCCTCAAAAATTGGTGGAAATTAAGGTCGACATTTAAAAGGCTTAACATACCAGGACCTTCACCGTTACCATTAATGGGAAATTTATTGGGTGTACTCAAACAAGGATTTGCAAAACATGATGAAGATATTGTCAAAAAATATGGAAAAACTTTAGGTTATTTCGAGGGTTCAACTCCGGTCGTTTTGACAACTGATATAAAATTCATTAAAAATGTCATGATTAAAGATTTCAATTATTTTGTCAACAGAAGGGTATCTAATATTTGACCAGACTAACTTGGTCAACTTAAATAAGATTTTTTTTTAAGACTTTCGACTCGCTTTTGATTGAGCCTATTGATAAATTTATAACTGTATTGAAAGATGATGAATGGAAAAATGTGAGAGCAATCATTACAACGACATTCACTTCCGGAAAATTGAAATCAGTATGCATTTATATATCAAAATGGTCAAAAAAAATTCTTAAAAATTTTAATAAAGATGTCAAGGTACATGAATGACTGTGTTGGTAACATGGAAAATTTTATAAGCACATTAGCCGATAGCGACGGAATCCTAGACACAAAAACGTAAGGTTTATTGAAAGTTAAGGTTCAGTCTAAGAAACAATTCACACTTCGACTGAACCTAAATTAGACCTTAAAATAATAAAAGCTTAAAATTAAAGTTTGTTCTCTGGATTCACTCTAGACGTTATAAGCACATGTTGCTTTGGTGTGTCAACAAATTCAATCAATGATCCGAATACGGAAATTCTATACCATGCACAACAGATATTCAAAAACTCGATTTCATTTGATCCAAAGATCTTGTTAATATGTAATTTTCTCACAATCAAAAATGTTTCAAAATGTTTCAATTATTTTTCTCTCAGTTTTTTTTCCAGAGTTTTCAGGTTATCTAAGCCGAAAAAAAATGATCGAATTCTTTCCGAATAAAAGTCTTCAATTTTTTGAGAATTTTACAAATGAAGTCATAAAGAGACGCAAAAATAAGCTAGAGGTAATTCTTAAATTAAGATAAAAGAAAACTGATTTAATATTTTCTTACCAGAAAAGAGACGATTTCATTCAAAATATTCTAGAACATGAAGTAACAAGTGACTCTGATGAAACAAAACCAAAAGAAACAGACCATGAACATTTAGATGGAGAAAAATTGTACAAATGGAATTCGTCTTTAAAAAAGACTTTGACAAACAAAGAAATTTTATCACAGAGTATTTTATTTCTTTTAGCTGGTTATGAAACAACAGCTCAGACGTTGTGTTTCATCAGTTACAATCTAGCTATGAATCCAAATTATCAAACACAATTATGTGAAGAAGTTGATTCTGTTTTGGACAAACATGTAACTTTACTCAGGTTTAACTGAGTTGTCATTTTTGATCAAATTTGTTTATAGGATGGTAAAATAAACTACGAATCAGTGAATGAAATGACTTTTATGGAAAAAGTAATCGATGAGACATTGAGAATGTTTCCACCAGCAATGAGACTTGATAGAATAGCAAGTGATGATTATGAATACAATGGAATGAAGATAGAAAAAGGAATGATTTGGTCAGTTCCAATATGGGCACTTCATCATGATCCTGAAATTTATCCAGAACCAAATGTTTTTAGACCAGAGAGATTCGATGAGAACGAGAAAAAGTTAAGAGACAATGTTGCATATTTACCATTTGGAGCAGGACCTAGAAATTGTGTTGGAATGAGATTTGCTCTACTCGAAATAAAACTTTTGTTAGCGGCAATTTTGTCAAAGTATAGATTCGAAAAGTGTGATAAAACTCCGGTAAGTTTTTCAAAATATTTTTGAATTTGAAAAAAAATTATTTTTTTTTTATTAAGGAGAAAATTGAAATTGATAACTCTGGTTTTGCAAGACCCACTAAACCAATATTCGTTAAAGTCAGCAGAAGATAGATTCGTTTTTTAATATTTTAGTCTTTTAGATTCGTTTTTAGAAAAAAATTAAAATTTCAGAAAGTAAAATTTGATTTGGAATAAAGTGAACACTTTTTATTTCCTATTGAATATTTATTTTTGTTGAGGTAGCGTCTAGACATATCTACATGCGTCAGATACATGTAGTCTAACAGAAAAGCAACAAGACAAGTTAAAGTGTTATAGCAGAGAATGTTCAAAAAAAAGTTCCACTAGTATATACCAGTTTACATGATCTTGCTTGTTTAGAAGCTTGTTCATTTGGATGAGATCACCTCTTCTTCTTTTGGTTTTAAGGTTTGTCAGATTGAGTCTTTGGATCCTTTCCACGTATCCAAAGTTTCTAAGGCCATATATGCTCCGAGACGCTCTTCTTTGCACCCTTTCGAGGAAGTCTATTTCTTTCTTTTAGATAAGGATTCCATACTGAAACCGCATATTCTAAATGGGGTCGAACAAGACTTGTATTCATTTTTTTGATGATCTCTGCGTTTTGATTGCTTAAACCGTTCAAAACTCGACCAAGAATTCTATTTGCTCTCCCAGCCGACGTTTACTCCATTTCATGTCTCCAGTAAAGATTACAACCAAGTCTCTTTGTTCTATTGTTTTGGAAAGTCTGTGAAATCGATAATTTTTGAACATAAAATATTCACTAACGGGGTTGTTTTTACCGATATGAATAACCTCACACGTATTGATGTTGAGGTCCATTGACCATTCATTGCACCAGACTGTAAGACTACCTATGTCCGATTGAAGTTGTCCTTTCATTGTTTTCTTTATTAAAAATACAATATATCTTACAATCATTGACATAAAGTGAACACACGCTGTTGAATCTTTCGTAGAGATCATTGATGACCAACGCGAACAATAGCGGCCCAAGGACTGAGCCCTGAGGAACACCACTAGTCACATCTAGCCAGTCCGATTTAGAATGTCCAAGAACGACCCGCTGCTTTCTACTTGATAAAAAAGATTCAATCCACTTGAGAAGACTCTCTTTGATACCATAGCTTTCCAATTTTTTGAGCAATTTGCGGTGGTTCACACGGTCAAACGTCTTCGAGAGGTTGGTTCAGACAATATCGATATTGTTGCCCTTCCATAATTTGAATGTTATCAAATCGACACTTTCCAGTAGATTCGTCGTGCCTGACTTGTTAGGAATGAAGTCATGCTGATATTTATTAAATCGCGCAACAAAATGTTTCGAATAATTTTCTCCGTTATTCGACATACTACCAATTTTATTGAGACGAGTCTATAATTCGTCTATGTCACTCCTTTTGAAGATTGGAGTGACATTCGCAATCTTCCATATTTCTGGTACTCTCTAAGATGGTCTCCTCTTATATTAATGTGGACGAATCACATCTGAGGTTTTTTAAAATTTCAAAAAGGCACGACAGTGATGTCACTTTCGTAATAAACAATTCTTGAGGCTAAACTCGAACATTCTACTTTAGTGACATGTGACTTAAATCTAGAAATTACGTTATGAAACATTACATCTACACCATTAAATAATTTTTAATAGTTAGGTCAACTTGACCGAAAACATCAATTTTTATTTTGCATGTTGGTTTAAAAAGTTTTAAACTTATTTTCATAAACACCTATGGGTGTTTTTTTTGTTCGTAAAACAATAAAAATATCAAATTAGAAACTTATTTTATTTTAAAAAAAAAGAATAAAATCGAGTAGAATAAAGAAAGCGCTTTAAAAAAAGAATTGATTAATATCTTCAGTAAAATAATTTTTACAAAAATTAAAAAAAAATTGACTAAAGAGTATTATTTTACTATATGACATAAAAAAATCAATTTTTGGATTATAAAACCGTCATTTTTAAACACCATCTGGAATTCCGCCTTTTCTAGGATCACTATATGCATAAATATCACCATTTGTATAAACACCCTGTACCACTGAGCCTCCAAATTCAAAACAACTTGGCTTATGTCCTAAATACTTAAGTCTGTCTAAAACATTTAAATCAAACTCATTTTCGAATTGAAGATACTCCGGGTGCACTTGATGATGCAATCTTCTATCATCAATAGCTTCTTTTAAACTCATATCTAACCATAATGATTTTATTGCTACTTGACTCACTGCTGTTAAAATTTTCGATCCTCCTGAAGCACCAAGAATAAGTCTAACTTTACCATCTCGATCAGTTATTATTATTGGTGACATACTAGACATTGGTCGCTTATTAGGCTTGATATAATTCGCTACAGAAGGCAACAAACCGAAAAAATTATCTTTATCCGGAGTAGAAAAGTCATCCATTTGATTATTATAAATAATCCCTGTGTATTTTCCAGCATAACCAGATCCAAAGTACGTGTTCAAAGTACTTGTAAATGAAACAGCATCACCATCGGCAAAAACACTTATATGAGCTGTGCCATGATCGTCTTTGTTTGTTTGATTCGTGTAATATTCAGACGGGAATGTTTGATGATCGTTGATTCTTGATCGAATATAATTAATGTAATCTTCATCTTGAACTCTTTCAAATACTTTTAGAATTTCTAAGTTGTCTGGTTCATCTCCAAGAAGAGCCCGTTTAGCAAATGCGTGCTTGAATGACTCAGCTAAACGATGATAAAACAAAGTCGCTTTTTCAGTGTTATTCAAAGACCTTTTTTCCATTTCGAACCCTTAAAATAATAACTTTTGTACTTTGAAAGATTTTAAGATTTTTAATGTTGCAAAACCTTTCATTATCCGCATGATAAAAGAGACTAAGACTCCACATGAAGGTAATCCTGAAGTATATAGAGTATGTTCATCATCAATCTGGACTTTAATAGCCTCGCTTACAACAGGTCTGTAATTTTGAAAGTCTTCAAGTGTAACTTGTCCACCATTTTCATTAATTTCTTCGACCATTAATTTTGTCATTTTACTTTCATAAAACGTCGTATGGTCACTTCGACTCAATAAATCTAAAGTATCGGCTAATTTTTCCATTTTAATAATATCACCGTATTTGTAGAGCTCGCCTGTTTCTTTGTTCAAAAAAACTTCGCGTAATGTCTCGTCCTTTCGAATGTAAGCCTCGTTAAGCTTAACAGCATTTGCTAAGGGTTGACTTATTTTAAAACCATTTCTACATAAATCGATTGTAGGTAGAAACAAATCTCGCCATGGTAGCTTACCAGCTAGCTTATGAGCTTCCCAAAGACCGAATATTTCACCTGGTATCGCTGTTGCTAGGCCTCCTGTTAATGATGATTTGTTCATAAACATGTCTTGGTTTGATTTCATCGGAGCTGTTTCACGAGCATTTATGTAATAGGACTTTTTTTTGTCTCTTTAAAAAAAAATTGGGTTTAGCTCAAAGGTTTCGAAGAGGGTGCATTCAATTTACTTTAAGTAAATAACCATGAAATGTCCACCACCAATACCCGTCGATTGAGCATTCATGACACCATTGCAAAGACCAGCGGCTATAGCTGCGTCAACAGCCGAACCATTTTGGATTAAAATTGACTTTCCGACAACCGAACAGTACGAGTTATCAGCAGCAACAGTGAATCGTTTGTAATTTTTAATCGTTAAATTTGTGGTGAAGTTGTAAGTTTCATGAGAACTGTTACAAAATGGCTCGACTTGGAAAAAAAATGTGAAACTCATTAAAAAAAATATTTGACAAAAAAAATGGTAACGTACATGATTTAAGAGTTTGTTGAATAAAATTATGAGGATCTTCGTTAGCGTATAATATTCCAAAAACGAACGCAAACGCTACTATGCCTACTACAAACATGAATCCTGTTATAAGTAATAAGAAATTCCTTGATTTCAATAATGTAATAGGCGAAAGCTTTTGTTTCGAATTTGTGAATAAATCATAATTTCTCATTATGTAGCTCAATACGCTTGCATGCGTGTGCCTAATGCAATAAAAAAAAAATTCTTAGAAACTTCTTGTCTAAAATATAAACAGAACAATTTTTACAAAAGTTCGAAATTTCTTTAAAAAAAAAATTGTAATCCAGGTTCTAGTTTAGCTAGACCTTTTGAGAATTAAACAAGAAAAAATATTTGTTCAAGTAATCTTGATCTCTTTTATACACTTTTCTTTAATTTTACTATACTTATGTAATTTCTTTTGCTCTTTATTAAAATTTTAATTTTGGGAGATTTAGATTTAATAGTCTTTTAATAAATTTACATAAAAGATGTCTATTTTTAATCTCTGCAAAAGTTGAAACCAATGTATGATGCTGCATAATCTAACGAGGGAATACGGTATTTTTCCGACAATAATTGGGTTATGGCTAAGGAGCCCTAAATCATACGTCTTAGTAGCTTTAAAATCTATATCTCTTCTGTGATACAATAAATCCAAGTTAAAAAGTATCTTAACATCTTTCTATTATAATTGTCTCTGGAGATAGGTGAGGGTTTTTCATCAAACAAATAGTTTTCCTTAATACAAGCGATTTTCTAAAATTTGAGCATTTTTCTTTGAAAATTTACGGAAATTGATATTCCGGACATATTCTAGTACCAAGAGTTACTTATTATTTGAAAAACCATCATCGATTCTTGTAGAGAAAGACTTAAACTACAAAGCTAATAAGTTTGTGTCTTATCTAGATATAAAATTGAAGAGAAATTAACTTTCAAAAACCATGAAAAACTAACCAAGATTTATGATTTGGTGCATCTTATATAAATCAAAATTTAGTGGGTTATCCAATTCAGCCCTATACCGTAATTTTTCGGTAAATCATACCCTACCCGAACCCCAAACCTGAATTTTTCAGGTAACCCACACCCACTCAATACTTGTTTTGGATCAGTATTTTTTTGGAAAAAATTTGTTAAAATTTTCATTTAATATTCAAAATTTTGGATTTTAAAATGCCGCTAATATTGTAAAAGAGGAGCCGCTAAAGATATTCAAGGCGCCGAAGACGCCAACTAACAAAGTAAGAGGGCAAACTTTTGCGAGCCAAAGGCGGAAAATGGGAAGAGTTAAGCTAAGAACCCTTGTCAATCGAACAATAACTAATCGGAGGGTTGTTAAAATGACATCGCAACCTGCAGCTGAGTCTATTGACGTTCCAGAAAATCAAATGAGCATTCAACAGGAAGAACTGGTTAGCATGATAAATTATGGAAATATAACTCAACGTTTTAAAATATTAATTTAAAGACCACTTTTCAAGAAAAAAACTTTTTTTTTTTTAAGTTTTAAAAAAAAAGACCAAATTTTTATAAAAACCAACCAGAAACCAAGAAACCAGTAATATTAGGTCTAAATTTTCCTTTAAAAACAAAAAAAAGTCTCATGAAACCAACTCTCTATTTTTGACTTATTTAAATATTTAGTAATTATACTAGTTTACGCAATTTTTTTTTGAAAAATTTTAATTCTGCACACTAGAAAACCCCAAAAAAGTGGTTCCCTTCAATAAAAACGGTGTTTTGAGCAGCACGGGTTTATGGTTTGGGACACCTTAATAATAAAATACATGTAAAACCATTGCAAAAGTAATAAAAGGGTCACAAGGAACTCTTCTGGAACCGAACGGCTATAGAACGTTACCCTTTAAACCGTTTTTTTTGTTACGTTCCTGGAACGGAACATTTTCGCATAAAACACTGTAGGTCTAATTTTTAATTTTCTTATCTAAAAAAATTACGAGCAAGCCTGATATTACCTGTTCTTTAATTTTTAAGAAGAGAATACAAGAAATGAAAATATTTATTTATTTATACTTATTTGGTATTTGGAACGGAACTGGAACAGAATTCTCCAATTCAATATCCGCTCATTTTTTTTGAATACGTTCACTTTAAAACGTTTCACTTTGGTAGGAAGACCAATACCATCTATGGAAATAATTTTTGACCTCATTCTAAATTCCCAATAAACTTTTGGAAAAGTTCAATAAATTTTATGCGTAAACCCCGCAAGGTTGTCTTCAGAGATCCAATATCTCGACTTAAGAGCTTTCTAAAGTTTAAATACAAGCGAAGATTAAGGTGGATAGGTCTGCTGAGCAGCTTTGCTATCATTTTAGAAAGCTAGTTTTGAACAAAGCGCAAAATTTCGAAGTTGTCATGGCATAATTTCGTCGTCATCATCATCGTTGATGTAGAACTAAAGGATAACTTGGTCTTGTGAAGATTTTCAATCATGTCTTACAAAGTTCTTGTAAGTTTAAATTTAAACAAAAATGAAAAAAAGTTTTGTTTTTTTCTTTTATTAGAAAAGTTTTATTGAAATTTAAAAAAAGCAACAACATTTAGTTTCAATGTCAAAAAAAAAGTTAGTAACAAAAGAAAAAAAAATTGTTTCAACAAACGGAACATCCCATAAATGGATTTTTCATAAATTAACCAAATGATATTTACATTAAAAAAATTCAAACAATTAAATCCACGAATAACATTTTCTCAGTGATATTTATCTACATGACTCCAAATTACATAAAAGTTAAAGATTTTATTAATTTTCATGAACCTCTTGATTCATTGAGTTCAGTTTGTGACGAACACGCTGAAAAAAATTCAAATTTTTCATTATCATCTTCTCTATCGTCTTTTAAACGATCATATCTCAACACTTCTGTTTCATAATTTAATTCAACTTTTGATACATACATTATATGTGATTTAACGTTAACTAGCCGTCCACTCAAAATCGAATTACGCTTAAGGGTTTCTCGTTTCATTGACATACTCGATTCAATATCGATTAACTTTTCTATTGTATTCGGCGTAAAATGTAGTGTCTCGTGATTTGTCGGATCAAATCTTATTAAATTCATTAAATTTACCAATTGGACACTACATGGTTTCATTACATGATTGACGCAAGTTTTTGTATGAGTTTTTTTTGATTTTGCTGAATGTTTTGTACGTCTAACCATTTTTGTTGTTGTTTTGAAAAAGAAAATAAAAATTGTGTTTAAATTTTGAATGCAATAAAATATGAAAAAAAAACCTTTATTTTATTTCAAAATAAACCAAAAAAAAATTTCGATTTTTTTGGGATTGAATTTTTTCTTTTTCAAATCAGACTATCCTTTATTATAAACTGATTAAATCGTCTTTGTCTCGTTCGAATACTTTCGAGGATGATTTTAATTAGTCCGATTTTTGACAGGATTCAAACACTATTTCATTCTTCAAATATGAGCCAAAAAAATACCAAATTACTGAGAGATTCTTCAATGGGATCCCCTTACTCTCATAAAATTACGTTCATGTACATACGTTCTATAATCTTCGAAGACGCCTTACCCCGCTACTCTCTAACTGAAAAGTTTAAATGGTTAACTATTTTTTGTTTCTGACGAACAATAAATTTATTTATCAGAAGTTTACAGATGACTTTGTTGACTCCCGATGGAGCAAAACAAGTTTAGACCATTACTTTCAGTTCTTAAAAAAACGAGCACTTAAAAAAAGTGTAAATTTCTTCATCTTTGATCTTTTTGATTTTAAGCGACTTTTTAGGTATTTAGTTTATATTCTTTAAGCTACTGACAGTAGATGAAGATATCTTCTTTCTTTACTTATTTTTCTTTCCATTATTTTTTAAGAAAGTCTTCAAAATGAAAGATATTCTTCCCCTGAAAAAGAACGTACTTTTTGTACTTTTTGAGATAAATTTCTGAATCTTCCCTGAAAATTTACGTGAACCTATACCTGACCCTTACCTAACCCCTAACCGAACCAAACATGGGGCTTCCCACTAGACCGCTTTCGAGAATCGCCCGATTTATGACCCTTACCAAATCTCTAAAAAATACAAAATGTACGTTCAGCCAGTTCAATTTTTATCTCAAAAAGTAGACATTTTTTGACTTCTTTGAAAGCATTTTAGTAGAGTTTTTTTACTAAATTTGTGGCACGATTTAATAACAGCCTTTAAATTTTATCATAAAATTTAATCGTTCTGAATCAAACAGTCAACATTTTGGTGTTATCTTACAAGATCAAATTACGAACTTACACGATTATTATTTTAATAAATCATGGAAATTTTCATGTCAAAACAAAGATAAAATACACTCAATGACATATCTTTTAGTTTTATATTTCAAAAACATAAAATAATTATCAAAATTAGTCTCTAAATTATTCCTTAAATTACATTGATTTAAAATTAAAATTGCTCATTCAAAATTGATTAATGACGTAATCGGTAAAAAAAATTAAATTTGAATTCAAATTTACGATCATAAGAGAAATTTCCGACTTTAGCTACCGTTTTAACGCTTCAATGAGGGGAAAAATGCCTTGGCTCACGCGTAAACGAGGTTTGATCATAAAAACAAAATTCTACCATAAAAACCACAACATAAAAACTAAAGGTATGGGAAACTATTTTGTGGTTTTCCAGTGTATTTTATGACTTTCTTCGGCTCTCGTTTGCAAAAATGAAATTAAAAATCAAAAAACTTAAGCATTAATGACAGCTTTTTAGCATTCTGCTGATACCATTAAATTGAAAACAACTTTTTCCAATCATGAGTTCTAAAAAAGGAAACTTTTGCTTGACCGAAAAAAGCTGATTTTAAGTGTCAAATTCAAGAACAAAAATAGCTATAAATATCGAAAAAACAACTCCAGATTCTAAAAGAGGACCTACATAAAAAATAGGGGGTGTCAATTTAAAAGAGGGTGTACAGGGGGTGTTTGTTTAATTAAATCTCGTTTGAAAACATGAAAATAAATTGAGCAAATAGTTGTAAGGGGGACCATTTTTAAAGATTTTTCGATGCTGAATCTATTGTTATATTTTGATTTTAGATAGCTTACAAAATAAAGAAAAAACACCCAGGTGTACGTTTTTAGCGAAAAAGGGGGTGTTATTTTTTCAGGGATCCAATTTTCCTTTAAAAATTTCATCGTTTCATCTCTTTTTTTTAATCTTTGACCTACAATTATTAACAGGTCTTGAGAGTGGTATAGCTGAAGGTGTACAATCATATTCAAGTAATTATGTTGATAGGATATTATTATTTGTATTGATCACGAAATAATAAAAGGTCACAAAATTTTTGAATCTTTAAAAATTGAAAATATTCTTTCATCTTTTGATGAAAAATTTTGTGAACTGAAGAATGGTGATCATGACTGTTCACCAAACCGATCACTAATTTTGTTATCTTATGTTCACAAAACAGGTTAGACCCTTTTTTTGGACCATGTCGCGAAAAGTTTTGAGCTGAAAAAAAACTAAAAAATCTTAAAAATTAAATAAATTTTATTTCAAAAATCACCGATTATTGATGAAAAAATAAAATAAACAATAAAATAAAAATAATTAATACTCAAACAAAAAATAAAAACTGAAAGAAAAAACGGAAGCTTGCATGCAAAATAAGTATTGTAAATATTATTTTAGTGCACTTAAGAAAATCTGAATACCTAGATTGACCAAGTCTTTTTTTAACAGATGTTGATCACAAAAAAATCTTAAACTCTGCAAAAAGAAAACGAAAAAAAAACCTGATGAGTCTAGTTGTCAACAAAATTTAAGCATACTCAAACAACATAACCAACAAAAGTATCTGTTACAATTAACAAAATTAAAATAATATATCGCTTGTTTTTTTTTATTTCATCTTCTTTTGCATAAGATACACTTGAATAATATTCTCTCAAACGATTTTCTAAAATCAATATTGAATATTGTATAAATGATTGGATTTAATGCTGAATTAACATAACCAAGCCATGTTAAAAATTCAAAAAGACCATAACCATTTGTAAAATAATCAAATGATTGTAGTAAATAGACAAGAAAAAATGGAAACCAACAAACTGTAAATGCACCCATAATAATACCAAGTGTTCGAGCGGCACGTCGTTCACGTGTTAATGATATTTTTTGACGTTGTTTTAATGTTGTGCCTGAATTAGCTGGATTACGTTGCCATCCTGTCGTATTATTTACTATTTGTGTCCTTTCTGTTTGAGGAATATTGAAATCAAGTTTTTTAATTTTTGGCTTTTGATCATCATTCGGTTGCGATTCGGCTACAGTGTTTATACCAATTGAGACTTTTCGAATAATACTCGGTTTTTTTCCATTTTTTAAACTTTGATTAGACTCATCACTATCTGCAATATTCAACGAATTAACACTTTGATCTTTATTTGTTAATTTAATGCTTTCACATTTGTCTAATAAATTCTCTTCGGTCTCTTTACATTGATTATCATCGTACACAAAGACAATTTGCTTATGGTTCTTTGACAAATCACCTTCACAACAAACACTTTCTTCATTTAAATAAGCACCAATATTTTCATTACTATTTATTTTAACAATACTTTTACTCTTTTCAAAACAACATAAACATTTATATTTATTCAATTTTTTAAAATTGAATATACTCGATTTAGTTTTATTTACAATTGGTGTTGACGAAGAGTTAGCCATTGATTTAACTAATTTTTTAGCTGCTTTAGCTCGTTCACGCAAACGCCGTTTAGTTTCCAAATAAATTCGAACATAAACAAATGTCATTATTAGTAAAGGTACAAAAAAAGTTCCCGATGATGAATAAAAACGATATAGCTTATCATGTGGTATATCGCATACAATTTGATCATTTGTTGAATTAGTTACATTATTGTGTATGTAATCGCTAGTTGACGTTGAATCAATTGGTGGTCCAACTGTTTTCATATTCCATATAATCACAGGTACTGAAACAACAGCGCTTAAAAGCCAGGCTATTAAAATCATTATCATGACACGTTTAAATGTACGCTTTTGTGCATATTTGATACTGTCTTTGATAGCCCAATAACGATCCAAAGCAATACAACATAAATGTAGAATCGATGATGTGCATAATAGAATATCTAATGTAAGAAAAAAGTGGCATACTAATTTGCCAAAAAGCCATTTTCCATTGCTCATAAAATATGTTACATGAAATGGCATTACGAATATTGCTACGAATGTATCAGCCAATGCTAATGATACGATAAATATGTTTTGAACACTTTGTAATGGTCTGTATGTGAATACAGATAATATGACTAGTATGTTGCCAAATATACATGTAAAACAAATTATTAAGAACACAAATACTTTTAATGAAAAAATTTAGTTAGTTTACAAATAAATATATTTTAAAAAAATGCAGTTTGATCTTAAACCTACTGTTTGAATTAATTTAAAATATTTAAAAAACCTCCTGGAAGCTTTGAAGCAATAATTTTTGTTTAGTCTCTAATTACAATTTGTGATTTAATTATAATAGATGAATGATCAAATAATTGAGTAATTGTCTTCAAAAAACATTATGAAACATTTATCTAAGCGGTTTTCTTAAAATAAAAAATTTAATAAACAGCCTAAAGTTATTAGAGCGCTAGAAAAAAAGCAAGGATCTTTAAAAGGGTCATAGACATTAAAAAAAACAAGATTTATACTACAGTTAAATCTCAGTTGTATCATCCTATTTGCTCTTGCAGTCTACATATCGACTTAAGGCTACTGTTTATTTGAAGGACATTTGAGTACCTCTTAAATATTAATATCCCTCCAAAAGAGATTTCATTGAACCTCAAAACAGTCGTTGATCAGTTTTCAAATAAGTTAAGAAGGCGGTGAGATCGAATCCTGGCTGCGTCAAAAAATATTCAATGGAGTCTTTGGTGTTGGTTGAGCGCAACACTGCTACCCTAGCTCATGCAAAATTATCGACATGTATGTGTCAGCAAAAATATGGTGTGTATGCATCTGAAGATAGTACTTAAGTACAAATCGCAATATAAACTTTACTTAGAATTTTCTGTTTAATTAAATAAACGGGTTCGATAGGCTCTTATGAGCTTTTGACACTAGTCTTTGATCGAACTGAGAACCTTTTATTAGTGAACAATTTACTGCTATGTTTAGAAGAAATGCTTTCATGCATTGGATCCTACAATATGTCTGAAGTATCAATTTTCAAAAATGCTCAAACTCTAGAAAAAACGTTTATATCAAAGCAGCCTATTTATTACTGACAAACCCTCACCTATCTCTAGAGAGTTTTATGAGAGAACGATGTTAAGACACTTTTTTAATTGGTTTTATTGTATCACAGAAGATAAATAGAATTTAAATTTAGTAAGATTTATGATTTTGGGGCTCCTTAAGAAAAGACTTATTATGGCGCTTATTATTTCATATTTTTTTAAGAATGCAACGATTTTAATCAGAATACAGTCCCGGAAATTAATCTGATTAAATGTGATCTAAGCTCATTGTAGATGATACAAAAATGGTTAAAATTTCTGATACCAACTGATATCATGTGATAAGTTAATTTCCGAAACTATTAAATTATAATTTTTTTATAAATTAAATAAGGAATTTGATCCTTCTGAGCCCCCACTTTGTATCAATTTTCAAGTTCAAAATATCTTTTAGTGTCAACAACTAAAGTATCTTTATTATTCAGACATAAATATATTCATTCCCACTGGATAAAAACTAAATTCAGCAAAATTCAAAATGAGTCTATCTTACTCTACAGGGGTTAAGGCGGATTTCTTTTGTTATTAAAACATGTTTATTAATTTTATTTAAATCACACGTTCAAAACTGAAGACTTTTTTCGTTATCACAACTGAACAGAAGCTTATTTGAGGCGGTCGCTTTAATTTGTCTTTACGACAACTCTAAAAATGGGTATATGACATCTCATAGCAAGTCAATCCTCATAGCATTTTAAAGGTAAAATAATAAATGTGGAACGGAAGCCAACTCAACCTTGTCCAGACTCAAAAGAGCGTTTCCCACTGGAACGCTCAAACATTCAAAATTCTCTTTACTGGTTTCGTTAGGCCACATCTCGAGTATGCCGCCGTAGCTTGGAATCCATTTAAAAAACAAGATGTAAAACAAATCGAAAATGTCCAAAGAAGAGCAACTAAATGTGTACCGAGTTTACGAAACAAAAACTACACTGAGCGCCTAAAGACTCTAGGACTGACTACCCTCAAAGATAGAAGAGAAAGAGGTGACTTGATCCAACTTTTTAAAATAGAAAATAAATTAAATCATGTTGATTGGTATCACCCACTGGGTCAAGCTCCAAACACAAACAGAACTGGTCCATCGAGTTCAACAAGAAGTAACAAAAGAAAATATCGTCAACTCATCAAAACAAATTCTCCAAGAAATAACTTTTACCAGACGATTTTATCAATGCAAAGACGATTAATCAATTCAAAAATAAATATGAAAAACTTTTTTTTTAGATGTTTTTTTTATTTTTTTTATACTCGTTTATTGATACATTTAATTTATTTTTATATTTAGTTAATTTCGTTCTTTGTTAAAGATCATCTGCCATAGTTGGGGACCTTAAACCCCCGAATAATAATAATAATAAAATTATTTTTGAAACAAAATCGTAACGATTCTTCATCACTTAGAAGCTAAAGATTGAAAAGAATTTTTTCTAGATCAGTCATGTCTTAAGTAGTTGTGACTGAACCTGAGATCCCAAATACTTCAAAAGTTTCATTAAACCACATCATGTTGAATATTTGAATCATCAGTGTTTTTATCTTGCTATGATAATTTTTGAAATACTATGAAATACCTTGGAATGAAACATTATAGAGCCATGGTTAGCTTATAAGTAAATTAAGATTCAATAAAATTTAATTGATCTTTTTTTGTAGAATCAACTGCACAATTTTTTAAACTTTAAAATTACTTACAAATTGAAAATTTAATAAATATATCAAAATTTGAAGGTTCATTTTGATTTTCATTTGTATTAATTGTTTTATTAAATAAATCAATTGATTGAATTATAAAATTATTATTAGGCTTGTACGAAGAGGAGGACGACGATAAAGATTCGTCTACACTTCGTCGTATTGATATTGGTTGTTCAAAATGATATATTCGAAAATCTGAATTTAAATCGTATGTATTATCGTCACATAAATTTGTACCAAGCAATATAAACACAAACAAAGCTAAATCTAACCTCAGTACGACCATTTTTGTTGTTGTTGGTTGGTTGGTTAATTAATTTTCATCATTGTTTTTTTTGTTGTTTATTAATTTAGTCTTTTAATATCTCTAAAAAAAAAATTGATTTAGTATGTCTCGAAAGAAATTATGTAAATCAAACGTCAGAAAAAAAATCAAGTTTTTTCAATTAAGTAAATGTTGGATGTGAGCCTTGGTACCTAGGGTGCTTAATTGAATTTTTCATATTTTCATATTTTTCTTCTAGATGCGTAAAATAACTGAATAATTAAACAACACACAAACAACAACAACAACAAGAAAAACAAAAACAAAATTTTCAAAGTGATTTCATTCTATTAAACAAATACTTAAATAGGAAGCAAAAAAAAAACAAGAATTTTTTCATCCATTAACGCATTAAAATAAAGATTGATTTAAAAAAAAAAAACGAAATAAATTGTTTTAAATATACATTTGAGTTAATCAACACAAATACCTGTTTACGCTTTACCACATCAAATATTTTATTAAGTGTAAATAAAAGAGATTATTACAAAGTGATTACACAAAAACGGATAAATGAGTTATTCGAGTTTGAGATTGCAATGAAAAATTAGACAAAAAGAAACAAAAAATAAAAAGTTTAAATATTTATTTGACATTTTTTTTTTATAAACAGACAAAAAATTTAATTAGTTTTTTTTTTATCGACTAAAAAAAATCGATCTATACATTGAGAAGCTTTGGAAATAACAAAAAAAAATCAAACGTCATTAGCGAATACACTAGGTTATACTATTCACATTAGCATTTTTTTATATCACAAATCGGCTTCTTCTTCTTCTTGTTGTAACTTGATTTGATAAGAAAAAAAAACTAACTTCTCGATTTGAAAAGCTAATTATTTTATTTACAGGAAAATAAACTTTTTGTTGTTGTATGGATCATAAAATAGATCATTTTTTTTTTCATACAAAAAAAATGATTACCATGTCAAGAACTTGAAAAAAAAAAATTTATATTCGATTAAATATTTGAGCTGACAGAGAGGGTAAAGATAGATAGAAAACTTATTTAAATAATTGTTAATTGATTTTTTTTTTCTTTTAAAAGCTCAATTCCTACATTAAACTTCCATCGAAATTTTATGTACAAGTTATTCATGCAACAAAAAATCTGTTAATCCCCTCTTTTTTTGGAAAATGTACAATTAAAACTTCCTTTATTTGAGATAAGGAAGTTTTGATGGTTTAATTTTTCTTAAAAGTCGGATTCTTTTTTTTGTTTAAATTGATGTTCATACACGAAACAAGAGAAGAAAAAAAAGCGTTCATGGATAAACGAACTAATTAGATACCCTAAAAAAAAAATTTGATTATCAATTTCCATTTTAAAGTTAACTCGAAATTTAATAACTAAAAAGAAAAAATAAGGAAGCATGCATATGTAAGTCTTTTATAATTAAAAAATTTTAAATCTCTCATGATAAAAATTTTATTAATCCTACTAATTTAATACGATTTTATTTAAGCTGGCTCAAATACTCAAACATTCTTAACCTTTTGATTTAAACAAATTCCTACAGCACGACTTTTTATTGAATAAATTTAATTTTTAGGGATATTAAATTAAAGACTACTATTTCTAATTAGGATGGTGATTCATAAAATTTCGGGTTTTTTACATGGGAAGTTATTATTGATTCTAGCTTTTATGAAATCTCATAACTTTAATTCATATCATATATTAGATTAAACAAAATTGAACGCTCTACAAGATGATAAGTTTTGATAAAAATTTTGAAATTTTGGTGCTGTTACGGGCAATGTGAAGATTCGTATCAAAAAACATTTGTATCAAATGGATCAAAATTGAAAATAATTTTTTAGAGCTAAACGAATAGAAAAAAGCTCTGCACAGATGTTTTTTAGTGATAAACTTTTAAAAAGCCACCCTCAGAATAAGCTCTGCAAAATTCTGCAAAAAAATTGCGTATTTAAATATTTTAAAATACATGAAAATGATTGAAAATAACTACGCAATTTATTTTGCAGATTTGCAGAATTTTGCAGAGCTTATTCTGAGGGTGGCTTTTTAAAAGTTTATCACTAAAAAACATCTGTGCAGAGCTTTTTTCTATTCGTTTAGCTTTAAAAAATTATTTTCAATTTTGATCCATTTGATACAAATGTTTTTTGATACGAATCTTCACATTGCCCTGTTACGTCATTATTGGAAAAAAAGACCTCACAGCAAAGACAATAACCCACGAAATATGTTAAGTAGAAAGTGAGAATGCCCTTAAAGGAAGAAAGGTACAAGCTTGGTTCAATAAGTTTAACAGTGATGATACTAGCCTTCGAATGAAAAAGAGGTCTTGAAGACCAGTGAGTTTCGATCAGGACGCCCTGCGTACGGCGGTAGAGAGCAACCCCCAGGTTAGTACTCGCGACCTTAGCACTTCACAGTCGACCATATTTCGTCACCTTAAATTGATACATAAATTAATAGACGCTTCCTAGTTGTCCCACACAATTTGACACCTTTTGATATTCAACGTCATATCTAAATCTGTAGAAAACTAATAAAAAATCCTCTTGATGAACGATTTTTCAGAAGGTTAATTACTTGCGATGAGAAATGGATCTATTTTCGAAATACTGATGACAGAAACCAGTTGTTGGACCCATCTCAACCAACCTTACCAGTCGTTAAAAGAGGACGATTCGAAAAGAAGGTAATGTTGTGCGTCTGGTGGAATTACTAAATGGTAATACGCTTTGAACTGGTCCTGAAGGTCTTAGGAAAAATGCTGACCTCTATTGTGAACAATTAGAACGAATGTATGCTTCGCTTCAATATAACGCAAAACAGCATACATCTTGAAAAACTATAGAAAAAATTAAAAAGCTAAAAAGGATTGAATTTCTCCTTCGTCCAGCATATAGTCCAGACCTTTCCCCTTCTGTTTATCATCTCATTTCCTTAGAGGACGGAATTTTTCTAACCAATACCAAGTTTAAGCTGGGTGCCTTGAGTTTTTTTAGCTCAAAAATCCAGGAATGGTACAAGAGAGGTATCGAATTGTTCGCTGATAGATGGCTAAAGACCATAGAGAATAATGGTGTATATTTTTAAGATTAGATTATTTTTGACTTTTTTGAATTTTATATTTTCCAACAACGATACTCTCAGATGTACAAGGCATTGTAATAACATTTATCTTGAAATTTAAATAAGCTAAATTAGGCTCTAACCCAAGCGTAAAATTTTTTAATTCATTAAATTACTTGGAAATTTGTATCCCGATGGCATATTTTGTTAATACATTTGTTTGTTTTTTTTAAATTGATCTATTTTCTTTGAGCCTAGAAATATCTTATATAACAAAACCTATTGACTATTAAAAAAACAAAAATCTTGTTGACTTATTGATTGATTAAAATTTTTTTTCAAAAATCGATTGACTCAAGTGCCTTGTGATTTAATAATCTCCATGGTATTTATTTATTTTTTCCTTAAATGTATGTTTTAAGTATTTTTGATGATTATTAAAATCATTAATAGTTTACTTAAAAAAATAAAAATTGTTGTTGAAACCAAATCGTATTTCCTTTAGAGATTTTCCTTGGAGTATGCAATGAACAGAAAAAACAACAACAACATCAAAACTTTTTACAAAAAAAAATAATAATAATCCTTTGAGATTTTGCTAGTAAACTATCCTTAAAACATTTTTAAAAAATCTTTTGAATTCATTTCAAAAAATTTGCACATAAAAAAGAATTTTCAAACAGAGGGAAATTCACAGAATAAATACAGTTCATGGGTTGTATTTCTAGCAGCTGATGTTAGAAATTTTCTAGTCATAATTGCCTTTTTTTTTCATTCAATTACTCGCGTAATTTCTGCCGAAAGAATTATGCTTTATACACGTGTAACTGCCTCGACGATTTTAGATTTGCCTTAAGGATTCGAAAACTCAACCCAGGTCGAAAAATTCAGTGGGAATTTTTTTTTTCTTAAAATCAAATCAATTTCTGATTCACTTAATATGACAATTAAAATTTTGTTTTTTCGGAAAATTCTTAAAAAATAATCAGAATTGCACAAGTCCAAACTGTACCTCTGTAGTAAGAACCAAATATTTCATCTAGACCTTTCTATTCATATTCCTGTGCACCCACGTAACAAACAGAATAATAATCCTATTTTTCATTTAACTATAAATAGCGTATATCTTCATGCCCTCTAAAGGAAAAGAATCCAATAGAATGTTACAGAGAGTTAATTACGAGTCACGTTTTTTTAATATGATTTCTATTCAGATTTATTTACCTATTTATTTCGAGGTATTGGGTGGATGTGGGTTACTATGGATTACCCAAAAATTGTGGATTTCAGGTGTATGTCATAAAATTTGGGAATTTTATAGGTTTTTAAATTTATTTTTCCGACAATAATTGGGTTATGGGTATATATACCCAAATTTTTCGAGTAACCCACACCCATCAAATACCTCAAAATTAACGAGTACATATGTCTATTTCTAATAGGTTATTTTTTCTCTAGAAATCAATTGCCTTAGTAATATTAAAAAAATTCCGACTAGTTGTTTCTAGCATGTCTCTTTGTTTCACAACGTATCCGTTTAGTCCAAAGATCTAATTAAAGACATATTATTTTAAGTATCAGGTTCATATCAAGTGCAAATAAAATCTGGCAATTTTGAAAAATTAAAATTGTAAAAAAGTTAAATGCCGCATCGCTACTTTAGTTATGCGTAGCTTAACTTTGGACAACGTGAATTTAATTTAACAAAATTATGGAATTTATTCACCCTGTATTACTTTCTGCGAAGTCGGAAATTACGCGACTCTTAATCCAATATAGAGCCTCTTCTCTTCGAGTAAAGACCCATAACTTAGACTCCGTCTCAGACTCTAAAGTTAAGAAGTTCAGACTGACACTGTATCTGTTTATATCATCATTGGAGTCTCTGCTTACGATGACCGTTCACATGTCTTCATCTCAATACTAGGAAAATCTCAATGCGGTTATGTAATCGAACTGACAAAACCTTACAATACAAGGTACGGTGAAATTTTCCTCAAAACTTTGGTTTAGATTTTGTCGAAGTAGGGGTCTAAAAAAAACCTTATCAATTAGTGGTAACCAACCAAGCATTTACATGGAATTAAAATAGTAAACCCACGATAGGTGTCTAACGGAAGATTTTGTTGAAACGGCTATTTTTATGTTCACCAAATTATAAAGTTTTGTTCCTCATAATAAATTTGGAACCACAAGCGTTTATAAAATATTTTCTACATGGTTAATGGTTATCCTTATAGCCATAATTTATAATTTAAGTCTGAACAAAATGCTTCGATTGTGGAGGACAAATGGAATGTTTGCTCGATTCATTGATGAACATGGAAATAAAACAACAGTTCAGGAAATAAAGCATCATCAAACTTAAGGAATGAGCTAAGGCGCTGATGAAACCACGAAATAGATCGAGTAAATGAATGGCTATCTTTATATATCATCTCGATCAATTCTAATGAAACCAAAATGTAAAATTTTTATATTAAATGATTGAAAAACTGTTTGATTTATGTATTTTTGATAAACTAAAAATGAAACTATTTTCCTGAAAGATTGCATGCAAAAATAAAATAAATTTGTGATTTTTATAGACACTTGAAGTTTCATGTATAATGGAAACACAATTAAAAAACAAAAAAAGAAGGGGAATCCTTTCTGTTACCTTAATTAATTTATAATAATGGACATTAAGACATTTAATTAGGTTTAATGACGCTAAACTAATTGAATTAATGATTTCCTAAAACAATCAAAAATAAAGATTTATTCAACTTTATGTATGTGTGTCATAAAGCTTCGAATCCAACTAAATTTTCGTGTCATCTTACAATCTAAAAATTTATCTCTCTTTCTCTCTCTTAAAACAATCTATGCTTTCAATATCTAAAATTAGTTAAATATTTAAATGGAAGTTAAAGACTGAAATTATATGTTTCAACCATCTTCTTTATTTTTTTTTGTAATTGCAACATCTTGGGATTACTTTAAAAGTTCCCAAAAAAAACCCAAAAACTTCTCTTTAAATCTTTAATTTAAAATTCATCAATTTTTATAATAAATAAATTTTTTGATTGAGCAAAGGATTAAGAATATGAATAAAATTAGATGAAGAGTTTCTTTAAGAAAACAAAAGAAACTAAAAAAAAAGAAGAAGAAGAAGAAAGCCTTGTTATCAATTTGAAATTAATCAAATCATTTTAGATAACCAAAAATATTAAATAAATTTTTAAAATATTTTGAAACTTGAGATTACTTAATCAAGATAACTTAAGTAAAAATTAACAAAAAAATTCTAATTAGAAAATTAATTTTTTTTTTGGAATTAAAACGATTGATGATGATAAACATTCGCCATTTTATTTTTGACAAGATCTTTAACCTTCTTTATGTTTTTTTGCGTCTGTTTTTAAAAAATAAAGTTTTCCTACCAAACACATGGGAACAAAAAAAATGTTTTTTTGTTTTTGCGTTAGTGTTATTTTTATTTTTCCCGAATGATGGGCGTTTAAATCTCAAGGGTTGACATTCAAGTTTTAGTTCATTTAGATAAAAATATTCTTTTGTTTTAACACTTGTTAATAAAAATTAAACTAAACACTGAAGGTCGTGGATTCTGAAACAGTTTAATCATGTTGCTGCAGTAGCTTTTTTGGAAAATATGACAAAAAGAAGTGTAAATGTTTGATCATTGTTAAACCAATCCCTTGACTGAAAATCACAAACAACAAAGATTGTTGTAGCTCATGAATTTGCTTTTCTAAATGAATTTTTAAAATTGTGTTGAATTTTTCTTAAATTTTTTTTCTGCACTTTTTTCTACTCGATGAGAGCTTCAAAATGAGCCGACGTACTTGTGGACAAAATATTTTAATTTGAATTTTTTATGGTTAAAACACCCAAAACACCTTAGCTTTTCTCATAGAATAGATGTTTTTTGCAGTCTTGGACTGGTCCTTGTAGCCAGACATGTGTAACCATACGTTTTAGGGTATTGGGTGGGTACGGGCTCCCGAAGAATCAGAGATTGGGTTCGGGTATGGTATGGGTTACCCAGAAATTTCGGATTTCAGGTATCGGTTCGGTAGCCCAAAAATTTTGGTATTTTATAGATTTTTAGGTATTTTTTCTGAAAAAAATTGAGTTTTGGGTAAATATACCCAAATTTTTGGGCTACCGAACCCAGGCCCATACCTGAAACCCGAAATTTAAGGGTACATATGTCTGCTTGTAGCTAAGTCTTAGATATAAACGATTTAGGTGGGTTCAAACAAGACACTCGATTTTTTGAGTATAATAAGTACATCACTGGTCTAAAACATGTTTTTGAGGGTTTTCATGATCGACGAACCCGAAAATACGTTATTTTTTATCTAGGACAATTCCCATGAAAGTGTGCCGAATCAACTAGAGCATCGAAATTTTGAAAATCTGACTTTATTTCTTTGATCTCCATATGTGAACACACTATTTTCCATCTAAAAATTTTGTTCCAGTCAGAAATTAAAATGTCCTCTATTTAATTTTTGCTCAAAAATCATCATTTACTAGAAACTCCTCTTTCAAAAGTCGGCACCCTGTATACTAGAAATTGAATCTTTTCAGACTAGAAAATTTTTGATGGAATCTAGGGATTTCATAGATGTAGATCAAGTGAATACGTAATAGAGTCCGTAATAATCGAAGAAAAAAGAGGGTTCTTATGATTTTTAGGAAGTTGTTGACTCATTCAAAATATTTTGAAACTTTATATCCATGTTTGATTGAATAATCAAAAAAAAGTTCGAAAGCGACAAAATTTTTTTATTGAAAATTCATTTTAAAATCTGCTTAATGAATTTTAAACAAAAAATTATGCTTAAGAAGCTTTTAAGTCCATGAACTTCTTTAATTATTTAACAGTCAAAATGACGAAATTTTTTTTCACGATTAGTATAGAGTGACTTTGTTATTCGCTAAAATTAAAAATGAGCTTTAAAATAAACAAACCTCTAAGGATCAATCTAAAATCTGTAAATTTTTTTTTTTAATTTAAATTCAATCTCCCACTTGAAGCTTAATTTCTTTAGAAATAAAAAAAAAAGTAAAAATTAACTTTCATTTAAATAAGAAAAAAAAGAAGAAGAAGAAGAAGCAAATCCAGACGCGAAACTCAAAGGCTTATATTTTTTGTTCTTAAATAATATTTTATCACATTCTTTTTTTCTGTGGATTTTGTATATAATTTTTTTTTAAAATTGTTTATTTATAATCCGAGCTTAAAATCTTCTCCGATCGAAGGAAGCGTCTACGTTAAAAAGATCTGGCGTACAAATAAACACAAAACAAAAAACCTTGAATACATCTCTAGTGATTTGAATTCTTAATTGAGCAAAAACTGGATTACACATTCTATTTAATAAAAAAAAAATTGTTTCCAAAAATTTCTTTTTTGTTTTGTTAAAGTATTTATTGCTCTGTAACGTCATTTTACACAAACAAAAACAAACAAAAAACGACAACGCAATGTGAGCTATGCGCCTTTGAGACTTATTTATTTAAGTCAATTTTTTGTTTTGTTTTGTTTTCAGTTTAGATTTAGCGAGCTGTATCAAATTATGCCAAAATATCACCAAATCCTGTGAGGATTAAAATGAAAAATAAATAATGAACATTGCCTTGAATGAAAACTACTTTTTTTTTATGAGATTAATTAAAGATTCAGTTTATCTTTATTATTATTAATGACTTTTTTTTTCTTCTAACCATTCTAATAAAACAAACATTTGTAAATGTCTTCGTATTTTTTTTTTGTTTAAAAATTAATTTGTAAAAAATTGTTTTTTTCGTTCATTTCCTTGAATCCTTTATCTCGCTAATTTTTTTTTTTTTTTTTGTGTTCCTAAGCTTTTAAGATTTTTTCCATTAAAATTATTTTTTTTAAATCGATCAATAAATTTTTTTAACAACTATTTTTTTTTCGTTGCTCCTAGAACATCATGAGTTTAAAATTGAAAATATGTAAAGAATACGCTTTTAATTTTATTTTATTATTTGTTTTCAACTTGAAATAAATTTACGTTGTTTATTTCGTTAATGATTGACACATTTTAAATGATTTCAACAAGCATGGTAACTTGTTTAGAAATTATTATTGATTCAATTGAGTTTAAATGTTCCCATGCTTTTAAAACTTGTTAAAAAAATAATCTCTTATGTGTACTCACTTGTTACCTGGTCGTTCATATGTTCTAAAAAATGATCATCCAAAAGTTTTGAAGAATCTTTCATAACTGTTCGAGACCTTTTCATTATTATTCGAAAAAATTGAACGTTTGGACGAATTTTGGGCGTGTTTGTCATACAAAACCGATGCCAGGATTTACGACTGGTAGTACACGCTTGTGTTATTGCTTGTATAATTGAGAAGGGACTCGTTGTTTTAAGTCGACTAGACAGATCAAGACTCATACAGTGTCAGAGTCGGAGTTTGAGCCTGAGTCGGAGATTACGCGACCATGAATCTATCACAGAGCCTCTTTTCTTCGACTAAAGGCCTATAACTTAGACTCCGTCTCGGGCTCAGACTCCGACTCTAAGGTTAAAAAGTTCAGACTGACACTGTACCTGAAATCCGATACCCTACCCGAAATCAAAACCTAAATTTTTCGGTTAACTCATACCAAATGTTTGCTAAAAGTTGAAAAATGTTATTTTCAGATTTTTATGATTACTATCCTGGTCGTTCACATGTTCCAAAAATGAACGTTGTTAAAAGAAGTGAATTCCGGTAGTTTGAAATTTCGAAGTCAAATTCGAAAGTATGTTTTAAAAGACTTATTTTTGGTAAAGAAATAGACTTGACGTAATTTCAAACTCTCGAATTTTGGCTTCGAAATTTCGACTACCAGAATTCACTTCATTTAACAACCCTAGTTCAAACCCTTTCTTGAACATTCATGAACGTTCGTGTTCATCCAAATGTTCAAAAGTTTTCGGAACCTTTCATATCCTTTCATAACTTTCATAGTTTTTCAGGACCTATTCAGAAATTTTCGTGGACTTTCGGGATCCGAAAATTATTGAAAATATTTGAAAGGCTCCGGTAAATTATGAAAAGGTCCCGAAAAGCTATGAAAGCTTATGAAAAGATATGAAAGGTTCCGAAAACATTTGAACATTCGGACGAATTCGGATTAACACGAACGTTCATGAATTTTCAAGAAAGGGTCTGAACGTTCATTTTTAATTTCATCTAGAAAAATGTTTCATCTACAACCCTGGTCATACAAAGCTCAAAAGTAGTATTAGTGTAGTTTCAAAAATATTTAAAATAAATATAAAAAATAGTTTTTTTCAAATAATTGCACTATTTAAATATCCCAAAGGAACCTTTAAAATATATTTTCCTCAAAGAATATTCTATGCCCTTTCAGACTAGATATATTTTAAATGGGACAGAAAGGTAAATAAGAGACCTCCCTGATAGAATGTAAAGTATGGTTTTAAGGAGTCTTAAAAATTATTTTTTGACACCTCTTAAAAACATGAATTTTCTTTGTTTTCATATGTGTAGATTACGTATCTGAGATCAAAAAATTAGATTTTAGAATATTTAGACGTTTTGAATTTCCAGAAAATTAATGAAATTTTTTTTCTTAATGGAAGTTTATTTGATCTTCAGAAAATTTTGACCGAAAGTCGTGAATATTTTCAAAAATAGAATGAAAATTGAATATACATTAATTTAAATGGAAGATAAAAAAAAATATATTTTTAATTTTAAGCTTGAGAAAATTAAATGTTAATTCACAGATAATGAACTATAAATAAATTTCTTTGATGATGCAAATTTATTTAGAGCTAAAAAATAAAGCTAAAAAAGATGATAATCAAACTATAAAAAATGAATTATAATTCGGTTATCAATTTTGAAATTACCATATGTCTTAGTAACCACTTAGATTTTTCAAAACAAAATGGAAGAATTTTTACAAAAAGAAAACCAAATTCAACCATAAATTCACGAAAACTAGAAGTTGATGTAGAATCCCCAAAATATGACCATACTGGTTTGTGCTGGAATGTATAGTGCAAAGAAACTGTCTTTCTTTGCACTATACCTAAGAGGAGAACTTAAAATAAAAGTGTTAGAAAAGTCGCAAGTGGAAGTTTGATACGAGGTAGCTTGTTTAGATAGATCATTCTCATGCAAATACATTTGTATCCCATTCAACAGAATTTTAAAGGTCTATTAAAGGTTCTTTAAAGATTTTTCTTAAGGTTTTTTAGAAGTTTCCGGACACAAAGAACAGTCTTTATTTCGAGAAAATCGTCTCAGAATTGAACCAAAATTACAGATCAAATCAGTACAATACATACCAAGAGCAAATAAATGGCTTTAGTTTTAGTTGGGACTGAATATCATTCTGTATTAACCTGCGTTTTAAAGGTTTGTATTTCTTTACGTAAAATAAGACAAACAACTATGATAAACTTATAAAAATAAAAGTTACAATATTTTTTTCAAAGATGATGTCCTATTTATTGTTAGGAGACTATGAGAAAAAAATGATGATCATAGTTTACCAGACGGCAAAAAAAAATTCGAATTTTATTTTTTCAAAACTTGACGAAATCAAGTTTTAGTTTTTAATATATTTTTTGCGGCATGATTCATTCGCAAATCGGGAGGAGCAGGTTTGTCCACCCGACTTTGTAAATAAATTTTTCTAAAAGTTATCACTCTTCCATAAGCTAACAGAAAATACATTTTTTTACTCTTTCGTATTATGTATGCCACTCAAGACCGTTAATTTTGTTGATTATGGCCATGCTGGCTTAGTGGTTAGAGCATTAATTGGCAAATCTAGGGATCCTAGTTAATTCCCTTCGATTGCTAAAAAGATCGGGCAAAAAAAATGCTGTCCAGGGTTCAAGCTTGCTTAGAAGGAATAAATTATGTCTCACGTGGTAATCTTGCCTGATAAATTTATATTCAAATTTTTTGACAAATATAATTTAAAGTCTTTAAAAGTAAATTTTATTTTATAGAAATTTATAAAAAGTTTGTTTATAAAATTTGTGAAAAAAAATCCAAAAATTATCGGTTGAGTAAGCATATTTTTGTTCCGTAGATTGTAAGGAATATTTCTTTCATGATTAAATTTGAGTTCATTCAACAAATTCGGTGGATTTTTAAAGATAAATATTTTTGTTACAAAATTTGACAGCTTTTTAACTAACCTATGGTGCAGATTAAAAAGTCCCATACACCTTAGTTGCGAATTAACAATATTCAAATCATCCGAATTAATCGTTATTTTGAATAATTTATATATACATAAATAATAAAAATTGTTTTTGTATTGCTCTCTTTGAAAAATATATTACCAACGATGCAAAAATTGAATTTTTACATTGAATGATAAATAAAATAACCTTTTTATCGAGTAAAGTTTACGGTTTACTTGTAATCTTAATGAACTAACGTAATATTCAAAATCAAGTTTTGAGTCAATTGTCACACCCAACAGTTTAAATTTATCGACAATTTCAACTTTTGCAACATCAAGATCTAATGTCTTTAAGTCTTTTAGATTCTTGATCCGTTTATTAGTTATAACCATAACGAAGGTCTTTGACCAGTTGATTTCAAGTCGATTACACCAATTGAAAAATGGTTTAAGCAGACAAACTAACAACAAGTGCATCAAAGTCGTCTCCTTGATGGGATAGGGTAAAATTCGTAACAAACCTTCCCATCTTTACTATTTGTTTACGATTGATAATATAATTACAAAGAAGTGATAATGATTGATTGAAAACCATAGTGGAATAGCTTCCGAATAAACAATTCAGCTTCTAACGTGTCAAACGCCTTCCTGAAATCAATGAATAGAAGGATGGTCAAGTTACGATCACGAATCAAGTTAATATCACTCAAAAGTTCATGGAGTGCGAAAAGTTCTTTCTGAAACCATGCTGAGCGGCCGAAAAAATTGAATTTGACTCAAAATAGAATCGAATTTGATGTGCTATGAGCGTTTCAAAAATTTTGTTTACCGGGGGAAGTACAGAAATTCCTCTGTAATTATTTGGGTCATTGATTGAACCCTTATTTTTATAGAGGGGCGTTACCACTGCTGTCTTCCATTCATCCGGAATAATCCCAGAAGTTATACAATTGTTGAAAATCTGTGCTAAAACAGGTGATAAACAAGGACTAATTTCCTTTAAAATCTGCGTTGGGATAGCACTAACACCTGGTGAACTTGTTTTAGAAAGCTCTTTGATCGCTTTGTCGATGTTCGACTTGAGAATTTGATAAAACGGATGTAAAAAACGAATTAAAAACATTCGGCATCTCAGATTTTTCTTTTGTACTCTTATCATCATCGAATTGAACTTGAGTAAAATTTCCAAAATAATTTTGTATTTTCATAGTCTTTAATCGATTTCTTCTTGAACAAATCACACATTCTCGACCTATTTAGCGATTCAGCAAGCTCTTTATCATACCAAGGGTATTTTTCTTCAGACGTCTAATAGGAGATATTTTGTTTATTACCGATAAAATTTTGTTTTTTCAACATCCCCATTGAGGATAGTTCTCTTTGAACTTTAACGCTTCATAAAAGTTAACATTTTTAAGATCACTTACTATACGATCAACAGTCGAATAGTTAAGATCATTCTCAGTCATAAATTTTAACAAATCTGAGCCTTTGTTTGACAATAGATCTTCGTTTAAATCTCCAATTATTAATAGCGGAATATTCGGATCAAGCATAAACAGATAGTCCTCTAGGTTAGTGAAAAACGCATCATTTTCAGATTTATTCGGTGGTTTGTACGTACAAATTATATTTATTGGGGTCTCAGCTGTCGATACTTGAAAATGAATAAGCTCAAAATCTGGTGAATTGTGAGTAAAGCCAATCTTAAGTTTACTATTGACAAAAATCAGTAGTCCTCCATGAGAATTTCTATCTCTCCTTATGATTTGATACCCGTAACCTTTACCGTTTTTGGTAGTTAAAACTCAGAGATAGAAACAACATAAAAATGGTTTGCCAATAAAATATCATCCACATTATCCAACTTGTGTTCAACCCTATTTACATTCAAATGTAAAATGTTGAGGTTTCTTGGGTCACTAAACTTTGCCAACTAGACATGTTTAAAATTTCGTTAAATTGTTTCAGATTTGAAAAATCGAAGTTTCGAGTAAATTGTTCAAACATTCGATTGAAACATGACAAAAAATGAATTTTGAGACCTTCAAATGTTTTTAAGCATATTTGGCATTTGCCACTCTTTGGAAGGCTCTTTCTAAAACGATCAAACCTTATTTGAAAAGCGGACAGAATCCAAATGGGCTGAACCGAATCAAATGAAATCGAATATTTTTGACAAATTGAGTACTATGTTTAAAGAGGAAACATATTGATTCAAAAACTTTATCCAGTTATCACTCAAACCAGATAAAATATCGTTAGAATTATCACTTTCATAATTATGTAAATTTTTTGAAATTTTTTTTGAAATTTTGAATTTGCATGTACTCATTTTTTTTTTAGAAATTGATTGACAACTAGGGGAGCAGGCTATGAGATCTACAAAATCCACATTTCCCTTTCCGTTCCCGTTTTAGTGTAGTTTTAGTCCGTTAGTCCAAAAGTCGGTTATCTACACTATATAGAATTTCTTTTATAAGTTATAAAACTTGTAATAGAAATTTTCGTGGACTTTCGGGATCCGAAAATTTTTAATTTCATCTAGAAAAATGTTTCATCTACAACCCTGGCTGATAGAATGTAAAGTATGGTTTTAAGGAGTCTTAAAAATTATTTTTTGACACCTCTTAAAAACATGAATTTTCTTTGTTTTCATATGTGTAGATTACGTATCTGAGATCAAAAAATTAGATTTTAGAATATTTAGACGTTTTGAATTTCCAGAAAATTAATGAAATTTTTTTTCTTAATGGAAGTTTATTTGATCTTCAGAAAATTTTGACCGAAAGTCGTGAATATTTTCTTTGAAATTTCTTAGTTTTCAAAACAAAATTTTGTTTCAACAGAATTTTAAAGGTCTATTAAAGGTTCTTTAAAGATTTTTCTTAAGGTTTTTTAGAAGTTTCCGGACACAAAGAACAGTCTTTATTTCGAGAAAATCGTCTCAGAATTGGCAAATAAATGGCTTTAGTTTTAGTTGGGACTGAGTATCATTCTGTATTAATCTGCGTTTTAAAGGTTTGTATTTCTTTACGTAAAATAAGACAAACAACTATGCTAAACTTATAAAAATAAAAGTTACAATATGTTTTTTAAAGATGACGTCCTATTTATTGTTAGGATTTTAGTTTTTAAAAACTTGACGAAATCAAGTTTTAGATTTTAATATATTTTTTGCGTTTACTCTTTCGTATTATGTATGCCACTCAAGACCGTTAATTTTGTTGATTATGGCCATGCTGGCTTAGTGGTTAGAGCATTAATTGGCAAATCTAGGGATCCTAGTTAATTCCCTTCGATTGCTAAAAAGATCGGGCAAAAAAAATGCTGTCCAGGGTTCAAGCTTGCTTAGAAGGAATAAATTATGTCTCACGTGGTAATCTTGCCTGATAAATGCTTCATAAAGATTTTTTGAAGATTGCTCTTTAAAATTTGAAGTGCTATAATTTTCTTTATAAAATCTCGGTTTAGCCCGGGTTAAAAAAAACTGGTTTCTATCGCATATTATTGAGAGCAATTTAGTCGGGGTAATTGGCTGGTTTATTACGATAATAGTTTAGGGTTCTGGTATTTTGGGATATGAATATTTAGTATTTTTAACAAACACAATCACCAATATGGCGTTTTCCTATCTATGTTTACTCTTTCGTATTATGTATGCCACTCAAGACCGTTAATTTTGTTGATTATGGCCATGCTGGCTTAGTGGTTAGAGCATTAATTGGCAAATCTAGGGATCCTAGTTAATTCCCTTCGATTGCTAAAAAGATCAGGCAAAAAAAATGCTGTCCAGGGTTCAAGCTTGCTTAGAAGGAATAAATTATGTCTCACGTGGTAATCTTGCCTGATAAATGCTTCATAAAGATTTTTTGAAGATTGCTCTTTAAAATTTGAAGTGCTATAATTTTCTTTATAAAATCTCGGTTTAGCCCGGGTTAAAAAAAACTGGTTTCTATCGCATATTATTGAGAGCAATTTAGTCGGGGTAATTGGCTGGTTTATTACGATAATAGTTTAGGGTTCTGGTATTTTGGGATATGAATATTTAGTATTTTTAACAAACACAATCACCAATATGGCGTTTTCCTATTTATGTTTACGAAGAATTTGGAATTTCCATCAATTTTTGTGACCCCCTTGGTTATACTTTTGAATTTGACTCTTTTGTTTATTAACAGTTCTAGTATATACGTTTAATTGACTTTGTTTAAATAAAAGCTAGTAACCCTAGTCAACACTTAAAATATTATTTTACAAGAAACTAGAGATTTTTTTCAAAGAGACAATAATTTAAAACCAAATGTGAGCGGTTCATGTTACAGCCTTAAATTTTATTTCTACTGTAAAAAATTACAATCCTTATAAAAAACTTTTATAAAAGTCCTAAGCCTTTATATGATCGAAATTTGATGGAAAATAAAAATCTTCGGGGAAATTTAACCAGAATTATTTTGATTTCTAAAAACATATACTTTTAATTTTGCTAACATCTTTTCAAGTATTTTATTTTTAAAATTGAATGTCGAACCCGACTAGACATTTACATATTTGTTTTTCTTTTTTTCGTCTTTGAAAGTAAATTTTTACAGTTAATAATCACTTAAGTTAAAATCAAAAATGTGGGCTTTGTTGATTAAAAAATTAAAAATGTGGGCTTTGTTGATTAAAAAATTAAAAATGTGGGCTTGATTAAAAATCTAGAATAGAAGCTAACGACTAGTGTTGCTTACAGCATTTTCCATTTCAATCGAATTGGCTTCATCATGCCGCCAAATTTATGTTACAGTGATTTTTGAGAAAATTTAATCGATGAACGCTCAAAAAAATAGAAGATAGGGCTTCTTTCTATAGCCGTTTCGTTCCTGTTCCTTGAGGGTTCCGTCTCAATACCGTTGATTTTCCTTTTAAGTTGCAATACACTTTAAAACCCTTTGGGAACGGAACGGCTATAGAAAGAAGCCCTATAAACCGGTCTTTTTTTTGAGCGTTCATAGCATTATTTGCAAAAAAACGGTGTGCTCTATGATAATATAAATGTGACAGAAATCTTCAACAAGTCTCCTTTTAGTTAATATAAAGGGATCAGTTTATTAATATATACTACTCAGCCTATTAGTTATACGTCTACAGAATTTAAAGCTTTTACCAAATTAAAATCTCAGATTTTTTTCAAAATGTTTTGAACTCTTGACTTTCTGTTTCATTTTTTTATGTTTAAGTCAAATGGTCAAAATATTGACCAAATGAATAAGAAAAGATTTTACAATTGGAGGACATTTTAAAAGTAACTTTCGACAGACAACATAACTTAAAAAATGAATCAAAACCAAAAAGTAATTGTAAAAATTCTTTAACCATTTTGTATACACTGATATCTTAAAGCCTCTGTAAAATTCTAGGTTCCTAATTTATTCTAGGAGAACTCTAGATAGCATACATAAGGTTAGAATATAAAAATTCTTTCAATTTTTCAAAAAATTTCCTTTTTTGGACCATTTCCTGTACACAAAACCCAATATTTTAAAAAACTTGTTCTTTATGAAGAGTTTCTAGTATTCTAAGGTTTTTCTACATGAGGATTACGAATTTAAGATCAAAAATATGAAAATCCATTATCTTAGGGATTTTTGATTTATTTGACTTTTTACGATCTCGATTAAACAAAAAATCAAATTCAATTGAAAAAAGCAAAACCTAAATTTTGTTAAGAATTTTGTCTAGTTTCAGACTCTGTAAGTCAATATTTATGGGTAAACAAAAAAGTAGATCCAAAAAAACTGAAAAATCCCTAAAAATTTGTTGTTTTTCCGGAATATTCCGCGGAATTTTATGTTTGTTTCTCTTAACGTGCTTCTCTATCAGAAAATATAGTTCATTTAAATAAAGGATAATTTTCGATTCAAGTGAAACGTTTTAAAATGACATACTTCTTTAAGTGTCGCATAACTTCGGACCCCCCTAACCAAAAAAAAATTTTTGGCCCCTCCCTGAAATTTTGGATAATCCTCGGTATGAAGAATAAGAAAATCGAGTCGAAAATCCAAAATTAAGATAGTGTGGTAATTTTGCATTGCGCGAACTAATAGAGATTTTATAAGATACTTTTATGTTTAATATTTTTATTGAATACTAAACTTGAGAAATAAAAATAAGCATATAACTCAAACTGTAACTAAGACATCAATTTAAAAGCTCTTCAATTAATTAAGATATCACAGCCTCTGTTAAACTTTCTCTCGACGATTATCGTGTTTATTGAAAAATATTCACAAAATATCTATTCTCAAAAGCATTTCAAAATATATTTTGCATTCCAAAATCTTAAAGATATTCTACTGAAAACTAATTGTTTCAATACACACATGAGCAAAATATGAGACTTGTAAAGAAAAATTAAATTATTTTGTTGGTTGTACAAATTAAAGTTTCTAATCAGTTACGGAATTCGTAAAAAAAATATCTTAAAATAAAAAAAAAAATTTGTTGAATACCTTGAGGTTTAAACTAGATCGTAATGAATAGATCAAAAAACACATAAAATGAAGATTTATGATTTTATATCAAATTAAGGAATCAAGTGGTGTCTACATGCTGTTTGAAAGACTGCAAAGTTCAAGGGTTATCTAGGAAAACAAATACTATTTAATGTTAATTAGATTTCGGAAGTTTTAAAAAATTATATTACCAACCAATTATCTTAATTTTTTTTTGTTGAAATATGATACAAATGGAATAGTCGAACAACAACAAGAGTATACTAACAAACAGAGAACAAAAAAATAAACCTCTTTCATTAACTATTTATAACAATATTCAATTGTTGATTAGGTCTAAGAGGAAAACAACTTAAATGCTCAAAATATTTTTTTATTGTAAATTGATCAGAAATTTTCGAATAAATATTCTATTTATTTTTTTTTAATTAATGATTTAAATAAGAAAACTCAAACAATATTTGTCTACTTGAGTATGTTTAATCTTAATTAGTAGTGATTGGCAACGACAACTGAAAAAAAAAATATTGCAAAATGGAGAAAGTACTTAAATTTTTAAAAAACATCTTCTTTTTTTTGTGCTGTAATTAATTTCGAGCTTTTTTTTATTTTAATTTTAGTTTGGTTTAATGCTTAATTGTTTGTTAGAAACTATGCAAATAAACGTGTAATTAATTTTTTACTCATTTCAATTTGTGTGTTAGAATCTCATTGGAGTGATTCAATTTTGGTCAAACAGTCGTGGCATTTCACATTTAAAAATTACATTAACCATTAAATATAGAAAATGAGAAGTGAAAAACTCGTTTTACTAAATTTAATATTCAGAGTATTTTTTACACTAAATGACCATCATTTTAGCTAAATAATTTATTTGACTTATTCCACATGACACATACAAGTTGAAAAAGAAAATCTATGATACACTCAAACATTATCTTGGACACTTAATATAAAAAAATCATTGGTACTAGTTTACAATTGAGATTGTGCTCTTCTGAACTTCGCATATACCGCGCCAATAAATATTTTTTTGAAAATGTTGAATTTTACTTTGATCTCAAATTTAAAGGTGTTATTTACAAACTTTTTTAAAATTTTTACATTTTTGACCATATAAACGATCGTTGTATTCAATGCTTTTGTGGAAAAAAAATTTCGGAACGATTATAAAGAATTAGAATGAATGTTGTTTAGAAAGTGTCCACATCACCTAAGCTGCAGACCCTGTCAAAGTGATTTTGAGGAAAATGGATAAAAATGGGACTATTTTGTGAGGGACTTTTTCACCCAAAAAAGATTTTAACATGTCAAACACGGGGTAATAAAGAAAAAAAATTTTAACACTAGGCGGGGGGGGGGGGTCAAAAATATTCCGCAAAATATACCCACCCTTGGGAAGAAAAGTCCTTTAGATACTAAACTTTTTAATACCCACCCCCTAAATATTATCAGTGCAAACTTGTTTTCTAAGGTCCCTTCTAAAAATGTATTCACTGGTTTCCCAAGAATTTAAAAATGGTCGTCTCATACGATTATAGGAATCAGATAATTTCTTCTCCACGTAGAATCGAATCCCGAACCGTCGGGTCAAGTTAATTTCCGTGACTTAGTTCACATAATTTGTCTAAAAAATGTGAATATAGAGAGTGAGTATTCATAGAAACGCTGGTTATGCAAACTTTATCGGCTATTTTTAATACTCTTAGATCATTATCAAAATCACACCAAAATAATCATTAAATTAATTTCAAAACAAAACGTTATTTTTTTATCCTGCTCCATTCACACAGTCAATTAAAAAAACAAGCCTTTTTAAGATTATTTATTAAACCGCTTCGTTTTAAATTTTTAACGTAAAAAAAATAAAATTTGAAGGGAGAGGCTAAACATCTTTTCGCAAAGTTGAAAAAGAATTTAACTTGATTTTATTTCTTTTGTATTTATTTTTTTCTCAGAAAGACCAACCCACCCAGTTTTTTTTCCTTTTTGAAATTTTATAAACCACCCCAAATCGGGTAAGAAAATTTTTCTTCTTCACTTTTCTTCCCTCATATGTCTACCGACCCTACCCGGCCTCGTGTAAAATTTCCGGAAAAAATCAACCCCTGTGTCAAAGTTAAATATACCAGTAAATAGCTCATTTTGTCCTCTTTCAAGTGAACTAAAAATAAGAGATATCAAGTGTAAGAATAAAGTGTATGAACTAGGGGTGTCGCCTTTACTTATTTTTCCCTTTACTTTACCAATAAAGTAAAGGAAAATGCACTTTTTCCTTTATTTCCTTTATTTTTTCTTTAATGCGTTTTTCTGCTTCAGAAGACTATATTTTAGGGTTTTTTGAAGGAAAAATCCATTTTCCGAGAAATAAAGGAAATAAAGGGTAAAACTTTACTTTATTGATAAAGGATAAAGGTTTGAAAAAAGCCTTTATTTTTGGCAAAACTTTAAAATACGTCTGTCAACATGATACTACGTTAAAATAACAAAGTTTCATTGAACTTTATTTTTTCTTTACTTTATTTTAAAAAAGGACCTTTAGTCATACAAATAAAGGAAAAAATAAAGTTCAATGAAACTTTGTTATTTTAACGGAGTATCATGTTGACAGACGTATTTTAAAGTTTTGCCAAAAATAAAGGCTTTTTTCAAACCTTTATCCTTTATCAATAAAGTTTTACCCTTTATTTCCTTTATTTCTCGGAAAATGGATTTTTCCTTCAAAAAACCCTAAAATATAGTCTTCTGAAGCAGAAAAACGCATAAAAGAAAAAATAAAGGAAATAAAGGGTCTACCTTTACTTTATTCCTAAAGTAAAGTAAAGCCGACACCCCTAGTATGAACATATTTTCTGGACCATACTTTTTCTACCAGGAAAAACAAATAGCTACTTACTGATTTATTTAACTTCGACGTGTTAAAATCTCTTTTGGGTGAAAAAGTACCGTAGTTTACTACTAAAGACCTTCTACCTTATAAAAATAAGTCGGCTATGATAGAAGAGTTTGTAAGCGAGTTAGTATTTACCAGGAGAGATACATTCCACTATTTAAAAAAACTTAAGGCAAAAAAGCTACTTCTTAAATTATTTCAATATCTGTCTCAACTGTTTAAACCAAAAAAAAAGTTTCCAAATAAGTACTGCGCTAAATACAAGAAGGAAAGCAGAGGCAAACGTCATATAAACATAAAAGTTGTTATAAATTATTGAAATTATTTAAGAAGTAGCTTTTTGGGGAACGGACATAGTATCGAAAATAAAATATATCGAAAGGTGAAAATATCGAAACGAAAAAAGATCGAAATAGAAATTATCGAAAAATTAAGATCGAAATAAAAATGTATCGAAAAAAAATTGATCGAAAAAAAAATATCGACTAATTAAATTATCGAAAAAAAATACCGACCAATAAAAGGTCGAAAATGTAAGATTTCATATGTAAAGTTAAAAGTTATTTTAAACAAATATTAACATTAATCTGAACCCAATCATTTTCATCATAATTACATAATAATGTTGAAATATATTTTTTTTCATTTATGCCCTATAAATAACTTAGACCTTAAAATTTTCTTTTCTTAAAATTTTATATACAAAATACAATTGTTCATGTTTTGATAAATGGTACTAACTTGCCTTTAGTTTACGGAATACTGCCCGATAAGAGAGAAAAGACTTATGTTAAATTTTTACTTCTTGTAAAAAAACATGTTACAAATTATCCTAAGTTTGTTAACTGTGACTTTGAGAAGGCAGCTATTAATGCATTTCAAAAAGTGTTTAAGTGTGAAATTCATGGCTGTTTTTTTCACTTATCACAAGCTTGGTTTAGACGTATAGATAGTAAAATAAAGGAGTGGAATACAAATGATAAGTTTCGGAATACTTACCGAAAGTTACAGTCCTTAGCATTTCTACCAAATGAAGATGTTATAGAAGGATTTAAGCTAATCGAGAAAGATATTCCATTCGAGTTAATCGATTTAGTCTCTTATATAGACAAAAATTATATTGGGAGCAAAAATAAAAAAGCTCGATTTCCGATTCCTTTTTGGAATTTGTTCGAGAGGGTCAAAGCGGACTTACCAAGAACAAATAATAATGTAGAGTCTTGGCACTCAAGAGTTAAACCTGATGCTAGGAACAATTTAACCTTGTCAAAGGTAATAGAACTCTTCCGCCTCGAACAAAGTAACATGGAATCTCAATATGCTCAATTGTCTACTGGAGCTATTTTAAGTAGAACGTGTGTAAAACAAAAGAAAAAAAATCAAAAAATAAAGTTAATGGTTGCCCAATATTCAAATGATAAAATTGAAATGTTTCTTGATGGGATGGTTGAAAACTTAAAGGGAAATTAATACAACATATTTTTTTTTATTTTTTTTAATTAATAAAAATTGATAATTCGATAATTATTTTCGATCTTTTTCGTTTCGATCTAAAAAAAATATGATTATTCGATCTTTTTGGATTCGATATTTTTTTTTCGATAAAACTCTAAAGGTGATAATTCGATATTTTTTATTTTCGATATTCTCACCTTTCGATCTTTTTTATTTTCGATACTATGTCATACGTCCAGCTTTTTTTCCTTAAATTTCTTTAAACTCAAGTTTTTTTAAATAGTGGAATGTGTCTCTCCTGGTAAATACTAACTCGCTTACAAACTCTTCTATCGTAGCCGACTTATTTTTATAAAGTACGGAGGAGGGTACGCCTTTTTTTCACTTACAGTGCTGTATGAAAACTTTTTAGGGGATCGGAAAAATCGGCGATTTGAAGTTGCGAATCAATTTAATAAAACCAAAAAACTCAATTTTATTTTTAAAATCTTTAGAAAAAGTATCTATTGTTTTCTTCTTATGCAGAGATATACCTACAAGGTCAACATAACATGTAAAACCTTAGTGTAAAATCTGCAAAATATATTTGCAGAGTACAGAATGCAGCAATGTAAATAGATTTAATTTAAATGCGCAATTTTGTTGCAGAAATTTGCAGATCGTACACTAAGGTTTTACATGTTATGTTGACCTTGTAGGTATATCTCTGCATAAGAAGAAAACAAAAGGTACTTTTTCTAAAGATTTTAAAAATAAAATTGAGTTTTTTGGTTTAATTAAATTGATTCGCAACTTCAAATCGCCGAAAAATCTTTCATTTTTTGTGTACAGGGGAAGTGACAAGTAGCCAGGGGTAACCAAGATAGTTCTAGTAGGGGAACATCACTTATTTAATCCTCTAAAAGAATGTCTTAGAACCTTCGTATAAAACATATATTTTTGAATTCCAATAGATCGGATTAAAGAATCGTCAATAACTTTACGCTTAAACTCATTTAGACATATTTCTAACAAATGATTGTTCAAAAACTGAAAATGAAAAAAAAATATTTTTATATATTATAATATTTTGCGACCAATTTTGATGTTTGCGAAAAACACTTTCCTAAAGACAAACTAAAGATGTTTAACGTAGAAAAAACAATTTAAAAAGAGCATGGCTGTAATTTTCATTTAATATCTCAATTTTTCTTACCGACACTATAACTGTGACCTAAGTTCTAGAATATCAAAAATTTAATACTTATCCAAGATATTGTTGATTTGATAAATATATCTATATATGATCTGAAAGCCATAAAGCTATCATTGACGTTGTTGATATCTTCGTTAAAGAGATAAAAATTAGCAATACGTTCCCAAGCAGATTTTTTTTGAAAAAAATAGAACACTCCCGACTTTATTATTTTTTGCCAGCTATTGAAAAAAAAATTGTGTCTCTCTAATCATGACAAAATTGATCACTTCTCAACAAAATAAAACTGAAATTAACTCTGGTAGTCAGTGTAGTTCTAATGTTGGTAAAGGATATAGTCAGCTACCAAAATACCAAAACTCGCAAAAATTACATTCATTAAGAAGTTGGGGAGGAAATATAACGTCTTTACAGTGCTTTTAAGTAAAATTACGTTAATTCACCTAATTTGACAATAAATTACGTGAAATGCCTGATTCTAGAAAACGTCATTTAACGTAAAATATCGATATTATTTTACGTTATCTGTGGTCAAATTTGGTGAAACACAAAATTTCCAAAATTTTTGAAAAAAAGCGAAATTTCGGTAAAAAAAATTTTTTTTAGTTTTATCATTGAAAGTTTTAAAAATCGATTTTTTATTTTTTGACAACAATTTACGTAAAATATTGTTATTTTTGGTTAAAAAAAGTTAAAAAAGGTCAAATATAGTCAAATATTCATATTTTATTTACAACTCATTAAATTTTAGTTTTAAAGACGCATTCATGTACCCAATTAAACTGAAACAATATATTTTCGATAGGCGATCTTGTAAAATTTGTTCCGGCTCGTTTTACCTTGAAAAAAGCTTGACTCCGAGCTGAGAACAGTATAAAAGGAAAGAAAACCTATAACTTAGATGGTGGTTTTAATTCATAAATGATTTAATTGAACTCATTAAAAATTTACTTAAGATTGAGTCAGCCTAAAACCCGGAATCGCCGGAACCGAATTTACCCGCAACTCAATGCCTATAATCCGGAACTTTCGAAGACGAAACAATTGACTAAAACTCGGAACGTGTTCCGGAACATTGATAAAGTTAAATTAATACATAATCGATATAAAATCGTGCCTTTTATGATCTGGGCATAATGTTTTCTTGACTATCAACCTCGCAAATGAAACTTCTTCTAAATGGAGGAATTTTCAGACGATCTAGTGTGTCAAACAGATGCACTAGTTGATTCTTCTTCTTCTTCTTTATTCGAATGCTGTTTTGCAACATTCGGCGACGTATAATTTCCATTATTTGAAAGATAACTTTAGATAACTTATATTCAATCGATAAAATTTTACTCATTTTTGATTTCTTATTAATGGAGAAGATCAAAGTTCTTTTCCGCAACAAAACCGTACCGTACCAAAAATTTATTTGGTTATTTATTCAAGTAAACAAAAAACAAATAAGAAAAGTGTCTATCTGTCAAATTACCAAGATAATACGGCTTTTTTCCTAGTGTTCAAATAAGATAACCTCCTTCAAAATTATTTTAAACAGTACGCTTTCATTTTTACTTTTAAGGAATCCCTATATTCACAATTTAATATAGATTATGTATAAATTTAATTTTATCCATGTTCTGGAACATGTTCTGAATTTTAGGCATTGAGGTCCAGGTAAATTCCGTTCCGTTCTGGTGATTTCGGGTTTTTGAAGGTCCAAATCTCCTCAAAAATTTTCAAATATTTTCATTATTTTTCTAAAATTTTCATATTTTCAAATTTGAAAAAAAAATGAAAATAGATGAAGGAATATGAAGCTCTATGGACCCTTGAACCTTCAAAACCTTTAACGTTCATGAAGGTTCAGGAAGGTTGATTTTTGGAAGTTCTGAATGACCAGGGTTTTAATTGATTGGTGATAAATTTAGAGAATTTTATAACGATTCTTTAAAGATATTTTAATTTTTTACACTTTTAGTTTTACAACAAATTTTACTTTTGGATTTCTTTTAACAGAAATTTTGAGATCAAATTTTTTATTTGCATATAAAAACAAATTATGGTCCCAGTTAAAGGTTATAAGGAAATAAAATTTATACGTTAGTGAAAGAAATCTTGCATGCTAATAAATTTTAAGAAAGAATCTTTCTTTTATGTTAAACATTTTTTTTTTGTAAAGAGCTAATGTCAAGGTGCGTTTCATGTAAAAATCTCGAATAAATACTATCTTCGTAATTTTTTTTTTTCATTATTTATTTATTAAGGTTAGATGAAGGCTATCATTAGGGTCCACAAAATTATGCGAGCCTATTTTGGTAGGCCATGCATATCAATAAACAAACACTTGATTAGCCAAATTAAAATTAATTTATTAAGTTAATTATAGAAGGTCAATAAATCTTTTTTACTGAACAAATGACGTAATCTAGCTTAATAATAATACATTTTTTAGCAATATTAAGGAGTTATCTTAGGTTAGAATAGAGTTTGAATTATTCAATTTTTACCTAAAAGTCGTTTAAAGACATTGATAAATTTTTTAAGTAAAATTTCATTAATTCATATTATAGTAATTAGGACTTGGTAATTTTCTTATTTTTTCTAAGACTATTTTTGTTTCAAGAACAATAATTCACTTGATTAATGTGAAATCGATTAAGAAAAAATGATGAAATTTTTTTGCATTTGGATTTTGTGCTATTATATGATCAAATTAATTATTCAAATGCTGCGATAAATTTTAATATCAAGAGCTCTATTTCAAAGCTTTCAAGCTTCTTTTCGCATATTTTTGTGGACCCTAATGATAGCCTTCATCTAACCTTAATAAATAAATAAAAACTGAAATACAAATCTAAAGCGTTTTATTATCATTAAAAGTTTTAGGAGATCCCTACACTCAAAAATATTTTTATCATCATATTCGAACTAAAACCGGCTTCAGTCGGTTTTATAACCGGTTCCTATTCAAAACCGGTTTTTGAAACTGATTCCATTTTGAAGCCGGCTCTAATTTGAAACTGGTTTTTTAAACCGGCTCTAATCTGAAGCTGATTTTTGGAACCGGTTCTGTTCTAAGACTGGTTTTGTAAAAAACCGAATTTAAGCCGGTTCTTTGAAACCGGTCTACCAGCCCTAATTACTAGTTATAAAACAACTTCACCCAAAATGTTTCAACTTGTACAATCAAAATTTGACCTACAACCCAATTCCAACATTCTTAGGTATAACTTTTGATAAACGTTTAACCTTCCAAAAACATGTTGACGACCTAAGGAAAAAATGTACAAATCGACTAAACTGTCTAAAAATTATTTCAAACAAGTCCTGGGGGCTTACTACAAAAACACTAGTCTCGATTTATAAATCGTTAGTTCGCTCTGTAATCGATTACTCGGCTTTTATTTTAACCCGTTTGTCAAAAATAAGGAAAAAACAATTACAATCAATTCAAAATGCAGCAGTCAGAGCTATATTTAAAATATCTTACGACACCCCATCAATTGAACTAAACCAGATTGCCCAAATAGCAAGTGTACAAGAGAGAATGTCGGAATTAAATGAAGCATACACCCTAAATTCCATTCTTAGTGAAAATCCATTGTTTGAAGAATTGAAAGAAGAGTATGAAGGCCTCAACATTCATCATTTAAAACACTATAAAACTTATCTTTGTGCAGTCAAAAATATTTTTTCCTAGACAATTATTAAAAATTTATTCTATTTTAACTTTAAACTTCATTTTTATTTATTTTTAATTTTGTAAGACTTTATTCTATTGCGTTTTTGTCTTTCTTTTTGAAAATTTTGATTGAAAATATTTTACTAATATTAACTTTTGGCTATAACAGCTAACGCTGAGGTCAATAAATAAACTAATTAAATCCAAATGTTTCAACTTGTATAACTTAAGATACAACCCTGGTCATTCAGAACTTGGAAAAATGAGCGTTCATGAACCTTCAAAAACATTCATGAACCTTCATGAACGTTCAAGGTTTTGAAGGTTCAAGGGTCCATGAAGGTTCAAATATCCTCAAATATTTTTATTATTTTCTAAAATTTTCATTTTTTTCCAGATTTGAAAATATGAAAACTTTAGAATAGTGTTAGGCACGGCCAAACTTTTACAAAACTTGTCAAAAACAAGACTCCTGAAGCTTAAAATTTACTAATTTTTTTCAATAAAATTCTGTCCCAACTTATAGATTTCGGTGTGGTAAGCTTGGTAAAAGTGTTTATCTTAGCAAAGAATTAAAATTTCCTAGGCGGCCATGCAAACCTAACACTACTTTAGAAAAAATAATGAAAATATTTGAGGATATTTGAGGATATTTGAACCTTTAGAAACCCTTTAAAGCTTCATGAAGGTTCACGAAGGTTCTTGAACGTTTATTTTTAAAAGTTCTGATTGACCAGGATTGTATCAGTATACTAAAACATTCCAAATTAATTGTACACCCAGTCAGATTTTTTTTAAAGATTTTTTAGAGACCCTTTAAAGAATCTTTATTATTTCTTTATGTTTTTAGAGGAATTTTAAAGATAAAATGGAGATTTAACAAAAATCAAAAAAAAATATTTTTTTTCTCTATTTTTTCTTTGAAAATCTTTAATTAAATTTTCTTTGATATTCTCTAGAAGAACTTAGAAATTCAAAATTTTTTTAAAGCTCGACACTTAATTGATTTGGTCGATTCCTATTCCTTAATATATTAAAAATGATATTCGAGACTTTATAATGGTCACTGGGACACCTTGGTATATCAAGGGCATAGCAAGCCTCAGTATTTAGAATCATAATTTTGATTTTAAATAACCTTTTCCTAATTAATTCTTTTACTTAGGAAAAATTATTGTTTTTTTTTTGCCTGAACTTTTTAGCAGTCGAGAAGATTGAACTAGGGTCCCTAGATTCGCCATCCAACGCTCTAACCACTAAGCCAGCAGGGCGAAAATTGAATTAGAAATGAATTAAAAGCGAAAAATTAAAGTCAGAAAAATTATTGTTTTAATTTGAGTTTGGTGATAAAAGGAAACTATTCATTGGAAAATGTTATTAAATTTTTTTTTTGTACTCATGCGGCATGTTACTGTCGAATTTGAATTTTTTCAAACCAATCTTAAGGTCTGGGAGAGAAAATTTTTCTATGAGTCTTTGAAGAAAAAATACTTTTAACCAACCCAATCATTTTTATAGAGACATTTTTTAGGATTTCTACAAGATCATTCAAGCCGAGTATGAGAAAAATATCGCATGATAATAAAGTTAAAAATTTGAGGCGGTTGATTAAACAATAAAAAAAAAACTAGGAAAGTATGGTCAAAACTTAATAATTGTATTCAATCAATTAACTTGTTTGAACACAATAGAAATTAAATTACAAACAAATTTGTCATTAAGTACGCTTTTAATGTTTCGTTTTAAAATAAATTATAATATCTTAAAACTCCTCCCTAATTGATAAACATTATTTCTATTTTTCTAACATTTGAAATATTCAAAAAAATTATCAATTTCAAAAGTAAGTTTTTCGATTCTTTTTTTTTAATTTTTGACTAATTGATTCTTATGTTCTATAGGTCAATTGAAATCAGACGCTTTGCTTAAGTTTTTATGACATCCCAAAAATAAATCTTAGTTTTTTTATGCATGGGAACATTTTCAATCTTTTAGCGTGCGGTTTACAAGTACTCTTTGTCGGAGTGGGCCTATTGTAGCAAAACTTCTTGCGTTAATTTTTCCTTGGAATCTTCCCTGGTTTATAATGCTCGAAATTCAATTTATGAATACTAAATCCCTTACGTAGGTCTCTACAAGTCAGCACACAAATAAATAGCTCTGTTTTCAACGATGCGCACAAAGTTCATTGCAAAAACTCGGTTGACATGATTTTTATTGATTAAGAATATTAAATAATATAATTGATTTGCTACTGTTGTGGTCATTCACGTGTTCCTCTTGTGAACTTTCTTGAACTAATGATTTGGAAAAGCCGTTATTGGTTTTTGGGTATCAAATGAAATATAATTTTACAAGCTTCAAGCAGAACATTTTAGCTTTCATTTGATACTCAAAAATCGATGAAGGCTTTTCCAAATCATTAGTTCAACAAAGTTCACAAGAGGAACACGTGAATGACCACAACAGTAGATTGGAAAAATTTTAAAGAAAAAAAATGAAATTATAAAGAAAAAGTGAAAATCTTTAAATATTCTCTGATTTTCTTAAATATTCGGAATTTTAGAGAAAAGTGTCCAATATTCAACAAAAAATCTCTAAAAAAATCTCTAAAAAATCTCCTAAAGATCTCTAAAAAAAATCTGACTGGGCAACCCTGTTCATTCAGAAATTCCAAAAATGAACCTTCCTGAACTTTACTGAACCTTTATTAATGTTCATGAAGGTTCAAATATCCTCAAATATTTTCATTATTTTTCTAAAATTTTCATTTTTTTTCATTTTTTTTCAAATTTTTTCTAAAATTTTCATATTTTCAAATATGAAAAAAAATGAAAATTTTAGAAAAAATCTGAAAAAAATGAAGAAATATGAAGCTTCACGGACTCTTGAACCTTCAAAATCTTGAACGTTCATGAAGGTTCATGAATGTTTTTGAAGGTTCAGGAAGGTTCATGAAGGTTCATTTTTGGAAGTTCTCAATGACCAGGGTTGCACAGTTAAATATAATCAGGTTTTAACATTTTGCTGAACAAATTTATCTCATCTAGAAAAAAAATTATCTAAATATATTCGATCTGAAATGAGTCAACTAAAAAAGAATTCACAGCCTTTCTTAAAATAAATTTAACTCCAAAAAGTCAAAATATGTTTTTCTAGGTTTGATCGTTTTATAATTAGTAATTTACCCAGAATGAGAAGGCTACCATGAATTTTAAATGCACTTATACCAAGGTCTAGTTCGAAATTGTCAACCAATTAAAAATTTAATTTAAAATTAATTTATTGGATAACTTTTTTGATTTCGAATATAATTATAAAATATGAAAATTAAGTTTTTAATAAAGAATTTTCTATGATCTTAGGCTTCTTTAAAAGGTGGAACCTTCTGATAGACATAAAAGACACAACAATAATATTTTTTTAATTAAAACATGTTTCATCGGCCGTTTATCATCTCTAAGACCAATTTTTTTAAATGCTTTCTGGAATGCCTATCATATTAACTCGATAGACTAACACAAATCGTTTTGTGGATGAGTTTTTTTCTTGTTAGAATGCGATTTTCTTTGATGGGTTTGCTTGATTAAAGAATTTTTTAGCCCAAATCTTATTCAGATTTACTCTGCCTTGTATGAAAATAATTTTTTCATATTTCACTGCGTTTAAAAGGTGAACCTGTGTGCATTTATTCAAGTCTGTCTAAAATTGACAAAATAGAACTTTGACAATTTCGATCTTTGGAAATTTCGAACTTTTTGTCTTTTGACAAATTCGGACCAATACAAAACCAAAAGTCGACATCAAACGAACTTTGAAGTCGTGTAGCCGCGACTAATTATTTTCATCTAATAGCTCTAATGGCCTTATAGCTTAAATTTAATTGATTTTACATGAAAAAAATCTTAGTTTATAACTGACGAAAATAAATAAAAATATCCTTAAGAAAGATGATCTTCAAAGGAACTCGGTTAATTCTCTTCCGGGGACTTAAATCAAAGAAAAAAAATGTATTTGAAAATCAAAGAAAAAAAACTCAATCTAAAAATACCTAAACCTCAATAACGTAAAAGCTCGATAAATATTAGGGTGATTCATAAAATTTCGCGTTGTTTAGATGGTAAGTTATTATTGATTATATCTCATAACTTTAATTCATATTACATTTTATAAAAAACAAATTGAACGCTCTACAAGAGGATAAGTTTAAATTTCAAAAATTTTGATCCTAAGTTTTCAAAAAACTTTGGTGCTGTTACGTCATTATTGGAAAAAAGACGTCACAGCAAAGACAATAACCCACGAAATATGTTAAGTAGAAAGTGAGAATGCCCTTAAAGGAAGAATGGTACAAGCTTGGTTCAATAAGTTTAACAGTGATGATACTAGCCTTCGAATGAAAAAGAGGTCTTGAAGACCAGTGAGTTTCGATCAGGACGCCCTGCGTACGGCGGTAGAGAGCAACCCCCAGGTTAGTACTCGCGACCTTAGCACTTCACAGTCGACCATATTTCGTCACCTTAAATTGATACATAAATTAATAGACGCTTCCTAGTTGTCCCACACAATTTGACACCTTTTGATATTCAACGTCATATCAAAATCTGTAGAAAACTAATTAAAAATCCTCTTGATGAACGATTTTTCAGAAGGGTAATTACTTGCGATGAGGAAACGATCTATTTTCGAAATACTGATGACAAAAACCAGTTGTTGGACCCATCTCAACCAACCTTACCAGTCGTTAAAAGAGGACGATTCGAAAAGAAGATAATGTTGTGCGTTTGGTGGAATTACTAAGTGGTAATACACTTTGAACTGGTTCCTGGTTGACGCGTGAGGAACCAGTTCAAATGCTTGAACCAGTTTCTCCGTCGTCCAGCATATAGTTTAGACCTTTCCCCTTCTGTTTATCACCTTTTACCTCCTTGGCTCATTTCCTTAGAGGACGGAATTTTGCTAATCTATACCAAGTTTAAGCTGGAAACGTTGGAAACGAAACGTTGATTTTTTTTTTATTTTAATAAAATAAAAAACTTTTAAAAAAGCAAAATTTTATGAACAACATATCATTAAAAGCGAATTAGTTTAAAGACGTCAATGGACAATTATAATTCTCTATACGACTAAGTCACAATATGTACTGTACTATACTGGAGACATATTTATCAAGTGTATACGTTATTATGTAAATACAAAAAATATAAATCAAATTTGAAACTTTATTTTCACATGCCTTAAACAACTAACTTTAATCTGGAATATACATAAAATTCGAATTTACTTTCTAAAATGAGATAAATTTTTGGAAATTATTTTCGTTTAGGTTAAATGTTTATCTAAAACGAATATTTAGTTTCCAACCAAAAAAATATATAAAAATAACAAATTAATTTTTTTCAGCAACAACAACATAATCGAGAAAATTCCTTGTTTTTTTACTGTGAAATCAAAGTTGATATTAAACTAGTGAAAAAACAATTCATTAAATTTTTATGACTTTAAGTAATATTAATTAATATAAATTTAATGCATAAAAAAAATATTATTTTTGTTCGGAATTGAATTTTCTTTTTTTTTCACTTCGAAAGAAAAAAAAATTAAATAAACCTATGCTTTGAGTAACTAATATTCACAAGAATTAAACAAAGCAATGATGCTAAAAAACTTGCAACATGTCTATGAGGCAAAGAGTAACAGACCATCATAATAAATTTAGTTAAGTCCAGGGACGACCAAAAGTTGCTTTATCAACTTTTGTTACTTTTCGCAACCTCAGCAACTTTTGAGCAATTTTAGAAAATTTTAAGAAATTTTTTCTAAACCCACTCCACTTACAGTGCTGCTACGGTACCATAAATTCACCACATTTTACGTAAAATTACGTTAATTCACCAAATTCGACGATAAATTATGTGAAGTGACTGAGTCAATTTTCTTTTACGCGATGTCTATTCAATGTCACTCGATGACATGTGACTTGACGTGACATTGAATGTGCAGCGCGTCTAAGAAAATTGACTTAGAATAGTGTTACCTTGATGTTACGTTTAAAAAAGGAATATATACTCTCTAAAAATAAAATTTCTGTTATTTTGTACACATCAGCTACCAAAGAGAACCCAAAAGCGACTCTCAAAAAATTTAATTACTTTCCGTTGATTCATGACTATTTGAATTATTCAAAAATTTAATTTCAACTTATTGAAGCTAAATTATGAATAGAGCATGCAGAATCAAGACCTCATCTTTACAATCAATGAACAAATTTTTAAGGTTTTAATGCTGCAATCTCAAATAGAGCGGTCTTAATGGTTTACTTTTTTCAGCCGTTTTAAATAATGAGTACATTTTCCAAAGGTGTCAAATTTTTAAATTTTTTACCGAAAGACGATGCTAATCTTTTTTTTAATTAAACCTTTGATCTCAGCCCAAACCATCTCTATAGGATTTAAGTCTGGTGAGTAAGAAGTTTCTCCAATCTAAAAAGAAAGTAATGCTATTAAGTAATTGTTTATTTTCAACTTTTTTATTGGCGGGCGTAGTTCTAAGAAGTAATCAGATATTAAAGATCATATTTGTTCGACTAAACTCTTTTTTTTACAATAAAATTATTAGTACTCCTCATAATTCTTAACATAGAAGCTAGAATGAACTAAGGAAAAGAGTGTTATGGGAAACAAAATGTCCGATTGGGTTGATGTAAGAAGCGGTATTCCTCAAAGATCAGTTCTCGGGACGGTTTTGTTATAATTTAATCAACGATCTTTTTGACAAAATTATAAATCCGTGTGAAATGTTCGCAGACGACAGTAAATTTGAAGAGGCTCTTGGTCAACCGAATAAATCCACTTTGTTACAAGAATCTTTAGAAAAGATCAGTGAGTGGACAAAGCTCTGGGCCATCGCGTTAAACAAAGAAAAATTTAAAGTGTTACATTTTGAGGATGTTACATTTTTAGGTTCCACAATGCCGAATCAATATTGAGACTGTATAAAACGTTTATCCGAACACAGGTCAAATTCGGGGTTCAAGTTTGGATGCCTACATTAAAAAAGAACCTAAACAATATTTAATCTGTCCATAGGAGGGCAACGAAACTTATTCCTCAATTAAGAATTTTTAGTTACACCCAAAGACTAGAAAAAAAACTAAATTGATCAGCTCTTGAGCTGAGAAGGATCAGAGGTGATCTTATCCCAATGTTACAGTATTACAAAATTATCATGAGTAACTTGTCATTATAATTTGACACTCATTAAGCCATAATGATACCCATTTTAACAAAATCCTTATCATCGGAGGTTTACGGTATCTTCAAAAATGACTCTTAAAATGGATTGAGACAAGGCACGTGGTTTCAAAAATAGTCATCAATTAATTAATTCTTTCTAGTGTTGGGTAACGGCCATGCGGCCAACTTTCCGATCATTTTTTCAATTTGGCCGTTTGCATGGCCGCCTAGGAAATTTTAATTCTTTGCTAAGATAAACACTTTTACCAAGCTTACCACACCGAAATCTATAAGTTGGGACAGAATTTTATTGAAAAAAATTAGTAAATTTTAAGCTTCAGGAGTCTTATTTTTTGACAAGTTTTGTAAAATTTTGGCCGTGCCCAACACCAATTCTTTCTCATAACTGTTTCACTCATGTCGGCTGTTCAACTTTTAAATTTTTAATAAAAAAAATACCTCCGCAAAAAACTTCTCCGCCGTATGTATAAAGAATATTATATTCTAAATATAATTCTAAGGATCCACAATTTTGACTTTAAAGTACTTAAGGATGTCAATTTCAGAAAAGTTTTCATTAAGTACTCAAGTATAAGTACTGACGCCCTTTCCCTGGCCAATTCATTCAAATCGTTTAATACGCTTCAATTTTCAATGTTAAAATTTAATAGTTGTTGTATGCACGGAAAGAAGAAATTGGAAATTACTTACTGTAAAAATCCATAACAGTTAAGTGAAAGATGAACAATGTTATCAAACAAATATAACCTACCAATACTAATTCCTTCTTCGTCTAACTGTACTTCAATAAATTGTAATTATATCATTAGTTTTATCAAATCTAACATGTTTTACGTTGGTCAAACTTCAAGAAAAGTCAAGCAAAGATTCAAAGAACATTTGTATAAGATAAATTATAGTCAAAAGTTAGACAAGAATCATCAAGAGACAAAGAACTTTTCTTGCGAACAACAAGGAGTGCTTTAATCTTTACAAACATTTTTGTAGCGATCATAAATTAGAAGAAGATTTTAAATTTCAAGTTTTTGTGAAAGACTGCAACTGGTTTAGAATTCTATTGGAAAGTGATTTGATAATGATATTTAATAGTCTGTTTCCCTACGGGTTAAACTCAAATTATTCTCAAAAAATAGAATCACTAACAAATTATCATAAACCACCAATGCATTAGATTATTTGAAAAAATGTTTTTATTTTATAATTTTTTATTTTTTTTTGTTGAAACTAAAAACTTTATTTAATTCATCTATTTATACAAATTAATTTTTATTCTTGTAAGATTCGAAAGTACTGAGGAAGTCGTTTTTCGACGAAACTGGTCTGCTTTGTTTTAGACAATAAAATAATTAATATTTTAAACTTTTTTAATTAATTGAAATATGAAAAAAATTAAGTTTTAAAGTTCCTAATTAAAGGTCCCAAAATGTGTTGCATAAAAGAGCGAAAATGATAGGCACTACTTTTACCGAATTAAATTTTCCTGAAATTTTTTGCTTTAGAGAAAACTTGCTGTCGCGTGTATTACGGATTTTGAGAGATTATCTTTAGAAGAGACTGCTGATGAATGAAGATGACTTAACTTTTTTTAAATGTTCTCTGACAAAAAAACGTAGTCAAAAGTTATTAACTTAAAAATTAAAGATGATGATGAAAATTGTCTTGTTTGTACAATTTTCATTGAACTGCTTGAAAATAAATGTAAATTTCACTTAACCTCGATTAAAAGAAGCGATTACTAATTTAAGAAACAAACTTTTTTTAATTCAATTAGCCATTACACGTTTAACTTTAGACTCACCACCTACCCTACCTAACTTTATTTACTTTTGGAATTTAATCTGAATTGAATCTAGAAAATTACAAAAAAAATCAATTTTCATGGATGCTTGTTTTAACTTTAAAAAAATAAGTACCTTTTGTCTATTTATTGAATCAAAATAAACAACATACTTGAAACCTTTTAAATTTGATAGATGCATTTTGAATTTTAAATTTGATAGATGCATTTTGCATTTTGAATTCGGATAGTTCAAAAAAAATTTTATAACTAATTTAATTAATTTTTTTAATTTTAGATTAAAAATTATTAATTAAATTTGAAAAAAAAAATAAAGAAAAGATTTATACGGATTTATTTGGATTTTATAACATACGATATTTTTTGTTAATGTTAAGCCTGCATCATGCACTTAACTCGATTATTAGTTTTAGATGAACCTATATTCAACAACTAAAATTTTGTAAACTTTGACGACCAAGAACTTAAATTAAACTGTTTGTAAAAGAGTTTGGTCTAGTCGGTTATGTGAACACATGTTCACCTAAGGCAAAATAAAATTTTCAATCTAATAAAAAGGTGCTAAATTTAAACACTTAAGTTCTAAGGATTGGAAAAAGATATTTTATATCTGCGCATATGGTTAGAAAGCTAAAAAGCTACTGTAGACGCTGAGACCATTATTTTGGTGAAAAATATTTTTTTTTCAGACTTCAGAATCATACAATAAATTGAATAATAAGATTTAAACTTCGACTAAACAAATCGAAAAAAAAAAATTTTCACCAAAATAATGGTCTCAGCGTCTACAGTAGCTTTTTAGCTTTCTAACCATATGCGCAGATATAAAATATCTTTTTCCAATCCTTAGAACTTAAGTGTTTAAATTTAGCACCTTTTTATTAGATTGAAAGTATAGAAAAAATAAAAAAATTTTTAAACCGTTTCAAAAAACATTCTTTTTTTAATTTCAAGGTATTAAATTACAATAACATGGTCAAAAATTAAAAATCTTGTAATTTTTTAGGTTTTTCTTCGACAACTCCATAAAAAATTTGAATTGCTGAAAACTTCACAATTCAGCAGTTCAAAAAAAAACAAATATAGATTTCAAAAAATATAGTAACGGGTAATTTTTATATTTTTCTATAATGTTATGAGTTTTAACATATTTTACTCAATAATTTCGACCTCTACTATTTAACAAACAATTCATATAAAGGGTCAGAGCTTTGGGTGACTAAGAGAAAAAATTAAAATCAATTTTTGAATGCATAACATATCTTAGAATTTTATGTTATACAATGTTATTCACTCTCTTTTTGAGATTTTATCTCGGAACCCCAATAGTTGAATTGCTGAATGTTTGAACTGCTAAAAACTTTATTTTGCCGTTCACCTAATACGTGAAAAATCGATGTTCACGGTTTCAGTGAACATTGTGTTCACCTAATAATTTGTTGACGTTTAAGTGAACCTAAATAATAATAAATGTTCACCAATAGACAAGAGTGTACACTTAAAAAATAAAATGCTCACCTAATCCTCGGAATGTTCACTTAAAACTTAGAATGTTTTATTAATTTTGATCATTGATATTCTAGTCTAGTATCAAGATTAACAATTATAAAATTCGATCTTGCATACTTATTGAGTCCAATCAATCGTTTAACCATAAGGTTTTGAAGGATGTCAAATTCATTAAAATTTTATCAAGGCTAAATATCGATCTAGAGAACTGTTTGTACAACAAAGCGACAGTCTCTGGTTTCATCATACTTTGGTCTACTGAAAATTGATTACCAATTGGAAGCAAAGATAGATTAGGTCAGATACTTGTGGTATTTGGTACACTGTTCCTTTTAAAACCAGGCTCGCAGTTAAAGCTCTTTTTACTAAAGAGATAGCGGATATAACCTAATTATTTAGTCAATTCAATAAATAAGTTTTCACAATTCCGCACCTGTGTCTTTTAAAAGGATAATTTCTAACGATTTTGTATTTATACACCCTATTTCGGAATCACACGACGGACTCGACGGTATTTTGATGGACAGCAATGTCAATTATTTTGCTAAGACTTGTTTAATTGATTATTTTTTCACTAAAATTTCTGATAGTAACACTGGAACAAAAACCATTTGTTCCTCATTTTCCTAAAATTATTAATGTTTATAATTTTTGTCTGCTAAAACCTCTGATCAGTTATAAATTTTTAGATTAAAAAGATATTGGCTACTCTTTTTAAATCACTTACATGCATAAGTGAACTTGATATCACTAATCGGAAAGAAAATAAAATATATAATAATATGGTTTGGTATTTAGCTGTAACATGGCTTTCAGTGTACAGGGCCGTGGCTAGAGACTTTTGTTAGGCGGGACGAGCCCTCCATGGAACCCATGGAGTGGGAGAAGGTAACCCTCAAACTCTTGGGAAATTGTGAGATAAAAATGTTTTTTTATAGACCGACACTGTCTTTTATTAAACTCACCTATTAATTTTTTTCTAGTTCGAGAAAAAGTATGTTCTGATCGAATATCTGTTTATTACATTCTTATTCTTGTTTTTCAATTGAATAAATGATGATCTAAAATCGTTTAGTAAAACAGCTTACCAATTGGAAAATAGTCAATTGAATGATAACCATTAAAATTTTTAGATGCTTAAATTATTCACCCCCATAGTTTTACTTTGAGAGGTCGAACGACCCTTTTCGCTCCAATGTAGCTAGGTGCTTGTCAGTATATAAGGGCTATTTAAGTCTATCTAGAAGAGGGTATATATCTAGAAGAGGTCATATTTTAATTTTCTGATTAAATTCTTAATTGATATATTGGAAAATTTTTGAGTTTTTTATAATAATTTCCTTTTTTAAAAGTTTTTTTATGCGTCAAACGATTTTTCCGTTTTCAATAAATCAAAATAAACTACTGTATAAATAAGATATAAAAAAATCTAACATTTTATTATGTTTTAGAGTAGTGTGCAAGCTAGTCTAGCTAGCCGGGCGCCGCGGGTTCGATTCCCATCATGAATAGCCATGACATTTGGTCGATAAGTTGGTATCGACGATAGATCAATGCAAAACAAACTAGCAAAAGGTTTTATGTTATTGGTGTAAAATCGATTAAAACACCGAAGTCATAGCTCTTAAATAATTCATTTCACAGCTACAATACTAAGAACGTACCACGAATTGTGCTAACATCCGGACTAATTACCATATTTAACTTATAATTTAATTTGAAAAACAATTTCTTATTCATCAATCCTTGTGTGACTGTCAAGAAGTTAAAAATGAAAGCTATACAGCGTAAAATTCATCATGTGAATATTTTTTAAACCATCTTTTGTCCCTTTAAGGCATAAATTAATGATTTTTGTGCTTAAAATATAAATTAGATATTTTACAATGAAAATATAAAAAAGACTATGATGGTAAAACTTAAAATGTGCTCAAATTTATTTTAACTGTGTAAACTAAATATTAAGGGTGCTAAATAATTTGAACTAAGAAAAAATCTTGAATTGCAGCGCTCTAAAAAAATGTACTAACAACAAAGAAAAAAACGAATTACATGTTAATTAATGCCATTTAAGCGAAAATTTCATTAAGAATTTGACGTGTTTAAAATATGGAGAGAAACTTTTGCTTTCGAACATTAAGCCGATAAGAAATTTTGAACGAAGAAAAAAAAAATTTTAAAAATCCATGTAAACACGAAACTTGAATTTAAGAATGTTCCATTAGAATTTCAAGAAGCAGCCATTAATAAACCGCCATAAAAACAAACAATTTTTTGTTAATTAGCGAAATTAATTGTTTTTTTTTTATTTCATAAATTTTTATTAACAAGTTTATTTGATTGAATTTTGAACTAGTGTTCCAAATAAAAACGAAAAACGCAAAAAACGAAAAAAAACGAATAATTTGTTTTTATTTTGTGTTTTTGAAAAACAATAAAAAACGAATTAATAGGGAAATTTTAATCCTTTTTCTGAAAATAAGAACCAAAAGACTCGAATCTTTAGTTTTATTAAGTTAAAGACTACCCCATGATCATATTTCTCGAAAATTTATTTTGAAAAAAGTGCCATGCTAATTGCCTAACTAGGAATTGTCATTAAAAATCTAAGGCTTTTAACAGATAAATCGAAATTAACTTTAACAACAAAGCCAAAAAAAAATCGAAACGAGTGGAAAATACTGGCGATAGGGTGTACTACGAATTTGATCTTACGAGCATGATCTTAAGTAAAATTTGTGGCCAAATTAATAGTAGTTTTCGTTCTTTGTTTTTACGTTTCCAATAAATGATAAACCGGTATAATTTGTAATACTCTGTCCTTTGAATGAACATTTAGGATAAAAGTAGGATTAATTAATTCAAATCTTATCTATGTTTGAGCGCTAAAAAATCTTAATTAATAAAGTAAGTTTTTACCATAAAAACTTACATGCTACTCCAGAGGGTTAGAGTCCTCCAAGCCGAAATTTTAGAACTTAAAGTTTGAAGATTAGGGTATTATTCAAGGTTTTGCGGTAAGATTTTTTATATTTTATTTAGAGATTAAAGAATTTGTTTTTGTTTTTTTTTCCGTTTTTTTTGCTTATAAATTATTTTTTGTAGGAATACGTTTTTTATCGTTTTTCAAAAACACAAAAATAAAAAATAAAAACAAATTCTTCGTTTTTTTCGTTTTTATTTGGAACGCTAGTGAATTTTGACACATTAAAATGATTTATTTCATAAATTTGCACTCAAATAAACTCTTTAATTTTTTTGTAATCTATAAATTTTTAAAAATTTTTAAAAAAATAAAAAAAAGATTCAACAGCTGAATAAATTCAAGTTTCTTTGTTTATTTATTAATTTTTAATGATTAAAAAAAAAACTTTAATTAATTCCTTGATTACTTAAGAGCAAAATATAGTGTTTAATTTCCGAAATAAAATAGTTAAAAATTACAAAAACTTGAAACTGTATAATCAAATTGTTATAATTTCAAAATAAAATGTGAAGGAAAAAATTCCCTAAAAATATTTTCAGATGATAAAATATGTGAAGCACAGCTTTAATTCAGCGAGTTTGTTCGACACTCAACCGATTATTATTTCAAAATTTTGATTGGTGATGAAAATGTAAAGGTTCCATTTTCATTTTCTTTGGAATTAATCGAGTGTAAATTGATTTTTTTTCCAATTCGTAATTTATTGAAACATATTCTACAATCTTGATCATTCAAAACTCAAATTTCAAGGTTTACAACAGGCTAGTTTCCTTGCCGAATTAACAACTGATTAACTCTCCATTTATTCAATTAAAATATTGTTTTCAAAAATAAAAAATTTTAAAATTTAAGTTTAATTTACTAAAAATTTTTGTTGCTTCATCATAAATTAGATTAATGTTGTTGAATATTGACAGCTTGAATGTAGGACCAATTTGTTTATAATCAACTTCTTAGCTATTTTTGAAAACACATGTCAAACTTTATTCTCACCAATCCTAGTTTTGGTACCAACAATGAACGTTCTGTGAACCTTTAACAACCTTCATTAGTGTTCATTAGCATTCATTGAATATTCATCAATTCTTAGATCGTTCATCGGACGTTAATGACTGTCCATGAACGTTCCCAGATAAGCTCATTCTTGGACGCTCATGAAGCGTTTTTTTTGGAAAATTAGCTGCAAAGAACAAAGCTCAGCAAAACATATCCAAATATTATTAATTAATCAAACTGTATCAAAAGATGATTTATCGAAATGTGCAAATTTCTAAATAAAATGAAGACAAAATTTTAGTAGTAGGAGAAGTATTAGTGAGGCTGCAGTATAATAATCTTTGATAACGCCATTGGGCGTTTAGCTCTATAGGAGTCTTTCTTCACTTTCTTAGTACATTGCCAAATACATCTCTGCCAATACCCGCTTTGAAACCATTAGTTGATTATGCATCCTGCACTAGTCCATTCCACTTTGAAACAGCTCTGTTCTTCAAAAAGTTATGTCTTGATGAACCGCGTTTGCTTATTTCTCTCACAAGACTTTATTGGCTTTAGAAGCCGCATATGAGCATTGCTTGTTCCATTTTAAATCATGTTACGACTTTGGTTTGATACAACTTTAAATCATTTGATCTTATTGGAATCCTGAACTTATCTTAACATAAGAATCAGGTCTTGGGTCAGTAGAGTACTTCGCTATCCAGCTGGTAAGTAAACTAAGATCATTCTGAAGCTGAGTCAATCTTGTTTTATTCCTATTAAAAACTCCCAATATTTTTAAGTCTTCAGCTTACGACAAACACGGGCTTCGCATTGAATCTAATAGATCATTTATGTAAATACCGAACGAAATGGACCCTAGAAATTGAGGAACACCACTTGTGACTTCTTCCGACTTGAATGTTTGATTGACAATACAATAAACCTTTAAAATTTTAAAAAGTTATTTGTGTGAGACTAAATCAAACGCCTTTAAGAATTCTGTGTAAACGACATCAACCAGGTTTCCTCTTTTGTTTAAAGTTTTTTTTCTAGCGGCTGAAAAATTTGGTTATTCACAAACCCAACAAATTCCCGAAATCTCCAAAGAACTCGTACAGTACATTTCTGAAATAAGTTGACATGTTTCGAAGCATTGCTTAAAGCGCTCAGGCGCATTGCTTAGACAAAGTTTCTGGTCTATCAGGAGTAACAAGCCTGCGCGTCTTGAGCAATGCTTCCGAACATGCTGTGCATTGCTTAGACAGAGTGTCAACTTATTTCAGAAATTTACTGTATATTAGTCTGATAAAATTTTTTAATATGTTTATTTATATTGTTTTTTAAGATTAAAAAGGGTTTGATAATCATGTTTAATAGAAGAAAAAAGAATTTTTGAATTTTCCGTTTGTTTTTCGATTACCTTATCTTGGATTGAAATCAGTTACGTGATCAATTTTAAGCTTACTTAAACAATTCAGATATTTAGTCTAATGTTTTCTTGCCATTTTCAAGCTAATTTGATGTTAAGCTATATGAATTTTCTTCCTTTTTTGTTCAATTACGTCTGAACATCTGTCTAATGATTAAAACTCTAGATTAATTATCTTAACTTTAATCTTTATTTAATGACATAATATTTTTATCATCTATCAATCAAACAAAAAGAGTATTAACTCAAGATTAAATTGTTCAAATTAAATTCAGATTTTAACTGATTGTTAGGCTGGCAATCAATGCTTAAGTTCATCTATCAAAATTTTTTCAAACTTTAAGATTTGAATAGCGTTCAATATCTTTTTGAAATCGTTACTGTTAAGATGCCCCCAAATCATAAACGTTACTTGGTTTTTCGTGGTTTATGAGACCTAATTTATCTTCAATTTTAAATCTTTATATGACACAAATTCATCAGCTTTGTAGATTAAATCTTTCTCTATAAGAATAGATGAGGGTTTTTTCAAAAGTTAAGTAATTTTTGATACTACAATATGTCTGAAGTATCAATTTTCGTAAATTTTCAAGCAAGTTTCTCAAATTTTTAGAAAAATCTCTTGTATCAAAGAAACCTATTTGATTAATGACCAGAGACGACACAAAATTGAAACAATTTGACCACGAACCCTTACCTATCTCTACAGAGATTTGGCCACGAAAAGTCAAACTGTATATAATATAGACATATGTTTAAAGATATTAGGTGGGCATTAGTTGCCCGGAAATTTTGGAATTCAGGTATGGATCTGAATGGGTAACCCGGACAGTAAGGGTTTTTAGGATATATACCCAAATTCTTTGGGTTACCAAATCAAGATCCATACCAGGAATCCAAAATTTTTGGGTAACAACACAATACCCTAAAATTAGTGGATACATATTTCTAGATTAAAGGCAAAAATTTTCACAAATTCAAACCAGAATTTAAAAGTATTAGAAGTGTTTTTTTATTTTATTTCACGAAATGAAGGTTTCATAAAATCGAGGTTAAACTATAATAAGTATAGTTTAGGGAATATGTCTGATATGTGCACTTGAGATCACAAATTATTTGAACTCAAAATTATATGCACTCTTTCGAATAATAGTGCACGAAAACTGAAAATTATGTGATCTTTTTAGTGCACATAAAAGTGTGATTTTTTTTTGTTTAATTTATTTTAGCGTCGATCCTTAAGTAGATTTATAATCAGGTAGTATAAATCAACATAAACCTGTACAGTCAATCTAATCACAAATGACTTAAGAAATAAAATATAAATATTTTAAATACCCGTCTTGAGAAAATTTCGTTAAATATTGTCAAAAGGAATGCTTGACCATTGAGGAAATGCCCTATGAAATTCAAAAGCCGAGTAATGAAGCTGTCCAATCTGTAGATGTTTTATTAAACAAAAAACAAGTAGTCAAAGCGAGTGAAATTTTGTGTGGATTGTGAAGTCAAGCTAGGTCAGAAAAAGTTATCTTGGCCAGCGGTCAATCTAGGACCACAATGTTTTTATTTTAAATTAAATGAAAAAGTTAAAATAAAATATAAATTTCATGTTATTTATGCTGTCCATAACGTTACTAGTGCGTATATACGGCTAGTCACCTGACCGAGTCCGTGATATGCCGTGAAGGGTTAGCTGCTGAGGGAACATAGTACACAGTTAAATGATGCTTGATGTTGGTGCAGGGGTGGATGTTAACTCAAACAATATATTGTTTGAATAAGTGGAGTCTAAAAATAGATGTTAGTCGGGCTCTTGAAAATTAAAGAAAAAATTGGATTATTTTTTTAATTATCAATAAAGTTCACATATTATTTTGTCTAAAAATTTTCGTGAACTTACTTAAGAAAATGCACATAATTTTCAGTTCACATATCAGACATATGCCAGTTTTAATTGATGAACAATCTTTTAATTCTCTAAATATTTCAAAAATACTTTGCTTTAACATTTCTTAAAGCTCTATTTTTTTTAAGAAAATTTAATAAAAAGTATTTTAGCAAAGGAATGTAAAGTTTAACCTTGTGTTTGATTCTATTACAGTGAGTTCGCAGATATATCACCCAGTTTGTCCGGAGCGATATACGGGATATATCTAAATTGTGATATAACTAAAAAAATTAATTTGTATAGAAAAAACTTCAAATTCTTTGCACTCAAGAGATACACAATTTTAGCTTTTTGTTCGAAGTAGAGAATTGTTTAAATCGATGTCTAAGTGTATCTTGATATCAAAAGAGCTAAAGATCTTTGATAAAAATCTTTTATCAATGACATTAATTTTTCGACAATAATTAAATTGTTTACTATTGAAAAAAAAAGACACAATCAGACAGGGTCTGTGAAGTTTTTTTCAATTCACTCATTTCAATTCATATAAATTTGAATAACTTTTTTTCTAGATGAGATAAATTCATTCTGCAAAATGCTACAACTTGTAACAATTTTGCTACACCTTATATACCTATCTGCAAATCTCTGCATTTTTTATACATTTTGCACGCCATTAAAAAAGATTATGTTTAAATGCACAATTGGTTTGCAGAGTTTTTGCAGAGAGCTACCTCAGCTGTAGCAAAATTGTTACAAGTTGTAGCATTTTGCAGAATGAACTTATCTCATCTAGAAAAAAAGTTATTCAAATTTATATGAATTGAAATGAGTGAATTGAAAAAAACTTCACATCCCCAATCAGACACTTTTTCTTACTTTTACTATTATTAGTAACTCTTAGACAAAAAAATTAATTTCTCCAATACAATTATCTTCTTTATCGCGATATATTTAAAATATGTGATATCGAAAGGGGAAATAACTCAACACTTTTATAATGTAAAAGTACCTAAGGAAATCGGTTCTTAAGAAAATCGGGATATAAGTGCGAATTCACTGTAATTAGACAAAAAAAATTTTGTCTTTCAAGAGTTTGAATCGGACTAGCTCTAAATCGTCTAGTTTAACATAATTTTATAATTCTTTCTTAAATAACAAATTTTAAAGCGATTAAATTTTTTTTTTAAATCTGATATAAGAAACAGATCTACTGATGATGAAATCAATCAGTTTCAAATAAATCGATCAAGAAATTAAAATTAATTAAAAAAGAAAAAATTTCATTCTTCTTTTTTGTTTCAGGCAATAGAATTTTAAGTTTAAATAATCTGGTTATTTTATTTTCAGTTAAAACATAATCTTATAATTTTAAGTAAATAGGCATCGCAAGCGCAAGAGATTTCATTAGAATTCAATTAATATTAATGAACGACTTTAAAAAATAAATAAATAACGAATTTATTTTAAAAAAAATTATCATCTTTCAAGTTGTAATTTTTTTAAAATCTAAGATGAATTATAGTTTTAGTTCATTTAGTAAAACTATGCCGCACAAAGTCATAAACCGTAGACGATAAAGAAGAATATCAAGGCCGATTAAATACTTTGTTCTATAAAAACAAGGACGCTAATTAGGAATCTGAATCTAGATACTCTAATCAGCGTTTAGAAAAAAAACAAATGAAGACCTATCCCTGGACTTGTGATCCAATTTGGACCAATTTGGATTCACTTCATTTGTTAAGCTTGGTTTTCTTGTTTCATTGGCTTACACACCATCCTCATCGTTCTCTTTGGTCCCAAAAAAACATTGTTAATACAGCATTGTTAGTGAAAAAAAGACCCACCCTCCTCCATACCGTACCGTACCCTCAGTGTATCCGTACCGTACTTTCAGCGTTCCATCAAACTTTACTACTTTTTCCTTAATCAAAATAATACGATAACAGAGTTTATCAAGAGAGATGCATTTCACTGTTTATGAAAAACTTAGAACTTCTAAAATTATTTCATAATGACTTGAGTATTTAAACTAAAATGGGAGGTTTCCTAAAAAATACTGCGCTAACTCCATGAAAGAAAGCGCTAAGAACTTTTGTAAAAACTCTCTCATTTATAAATTCATGAAATATTTTTTTTAACAAATTTATTGAAAAAGTTTTTTAAGTGCCTCTTTTCGCCTTAGATTTCTAATTCAAGTTTTTCATAAACAGTGAGATGCATCTCTCTTTATAAATATTTACTCGATTACAAAATCTTTTATCGTATCCGACTTATTTTGATCAAGGAAAAAGTGTTTAGTAGTAAAGTACGGTGGTACGGTACGGTGGTACACTGAAAGTACATTACGAAAGTACATTACGGTAAAGAGAAAAGAACGCCTTTTTTTGCTGTAAATAAAATAAATAATTTTTAAATAATATGGCGGTTTCCTTGAGGTCTGAGATCAGTAATTTTGAACTTTATTTATGTCTTCTATTATGTCTCTTTGTTGATCATCGTAACTTTTATTACGTATGCTGGGAACTAATTTTGTAGCCTGCCATTGTACTTTCTCGATTAATTTGATGTCTTGTTTTTGAAAGGGCTCCAAGCTACTGTAGCTTACTCAAGGTGAGGTCGTGTATAGGATTTAAATGTTTCCGAATACCAAGCTGTGAATGATCGTTTTAGTGTGGCCAATTCAAAATAAGTTAAATTTTATTACAGATTTTCTTTTTCTTAATTCTAAACCTGGGTTATTTTGGTGACAACAAAAAATTGGCGTAATTTCGCTGAAAGTGGTCAGAAGTCCGAATCAGCAATAAAATAAAAATTTCACCAATTTCACCAGTTTACTTGAAAGTCAGTTAATAGCGAACAACTGATGGTTTACCCAACCCAAGTCCATCCAAATTTTATGGGTTACCCATGCCAGGCCCATACCTGAAAGAAAAAATTTCTGGGTAACATGAACCCAAAACATGAATTTTTCGGGTAACCAATACCAACTTAATAGCTTAAAATTAATGGGTACATATACGTTTGCAGAATCGATTCGTGAACGACCAGAACTGTACATGTTCTCTGGGATAGCCCTTTTACAAGTATATTTAGTCCTTTTTGATGAGTTTTTTTTAAACAGCTTGTTTATAAGGTAAATCTCATGAGCATGTTATTTCATAAAAGTGGTTCATAAAGTAACATTTAATAACATTATTGTTTCCAATTTAATTTTCGCACTTACAAAATAAGATCATTTTAAATTATCTTTAGAAAAAAATTAAAGCTATTTAATTCCTATGATAATTTTCTTAATAAATTAAAAAAAAATAGGATATTTTTTTCTTAACTGTTAAAATGCATTATTTAACTCATTTGCTAATAAAAATGAATTCAATTCTTTTGAAATTTAAATTTAATATTTTTCTTTCTTAATCATTTGGTTGATTAGAATTAAATGCAGCATACACTTCCCTGAGAGGAACAGTTTGTCAATTTTTAGTTACGCCTAAACGTTCATCATGTAACATTCACAAAAGCTTGTTGAATGAGGCCGCATCAAAATTCATTTAAACATAAGTTTCCGTTTAACACATGTTATTCCATTATTTTTCATAAATTAGATCAGTAAAATATTATTATCACGTAGAGTGTCAATAAGTTTTTTATCAAAAAACGTTTTTCTTATTTTTTAATAATGTCAAATATTTAATTAAAATTTTGAAATTTTTTCAAGCATTATTTTGCGCAAAACTTGCCATAAAAAAAAATTAATAAAAAATTTCTCAGAAGCTTTGTCAAGAGAGCTGCTATATGTTTTTTTTAATTTTTTGTTGTTGTTGGCTGTATTTTTATCAAGTATTTTAGAAAGGACTCATTTAATATTAAATTAGATTAAAAAATAAGAATTTTTTTAAACTCAAATTAATCATTTTAAAAGTGTCATTTTTGAAAGAAAATTTTTTTTTTTTGAATTATTATTTTAACGAGTAATTTATCGATTTTTGTAAGGAAGGACAAGACACGTTTAAAAAATAAAATTTTTAAAAAAGAGACGAAAAATAATGAAAAAAATGATTTTTGACACAATCAATTGATTAATTGGACATTTTAGATAAATTGAAGCACTCAAGGCACCCGAAAGGTAGGTGATTTAGTTTGTTATTAACATATTCCATTGATATATTTTTCTTTTTTGCTGTGACTCTTTGAATTTGAAAAGAATTATAGAATTTTTCAAGATATCTTTGAAAAACCAAGGAAGGAATATTATTTATATTCGAAAGAGTTATTTTATGAATTACGTCTTAATTACATGAAACTGTTACTTCATAAAAACATATCAGATTTTACGTTTCAAAATTAGGATCAAATTAAGTTATGATTATTACGATCATTTTTATCCCCCGAATAGAAAAAAATGCGTTTTTTTGGCTTTAGATTTTTATTTCTTTATTTAAAAATATTCCGAACCTTACACATTTGAGGCAGTAATAGAGATGCGCACGGTTAAAGTTAAACCGGGTTAACTTGATGCCTAACCGCTAAAATCAGTTATGGTTAACCGAATTATGTTAACACTAGAAGCACCAACGAGTCGAATTGACTCTTTTTAAGATAAATAATACTTTGTTTCATATTTTTTAATTGTGCCTGTATTATGATTCTTTGCACAATCGATTTTTTCTCAAAGTGATAGATTTTAAAAAAAGATTTACCCCGATATCATAATTAGTTTTTTTAAAAATATTATGAATGCCTAGAAGCACCAAAAGGAGTCATTTTGACTCCCTTTTAAAATCATTTACTTTACTTTACTAGTTATTGGTAAAGGTACCTTTACTTTCTCAAAATCGACTCTAAATCGATTTTTCAACACTTTGAGAGCATTCTCTCAAACCAAATTTCGCCTTTGTTTTTATAAAATGGAGTAACGACAGCCGTCTTCCATTCTGCAGGTGGAACGAGAAGAAATTTCCTACAACATAAGCTAATTCTCTGTATTTCATTCAAAAGAAATTTAGGACCAAAATTTGCTAAGAAAAACATAAAAAATGAAAAAAAAAAAATCCCGGATAATACACTATAGGGAAAAATCCAAGAAGGGGAAAAAGGTAAGCAGGACAAAACAGTGTCAAGCTCGATTTTTAGGAGCTCAATAGAACTTAAGTAATAAAAGTTTGGGTGGTATGAATGATTTTATGGTTAATTTATTCCTGACATTAAAAAAATTAGATTGAAATTGATTTTATTGAGGTAAAGGAATCCTTTACTTTCTTTACTTTCTCTAAAACGCTTTATTTCGGCGAAATAATCATTCCAGTGTCGAAAAAATTCCGATTTTGAGAAAGTAAAGGAATGTAAAGGAAAAGCTTTACTTTACTCGGTAAAGTAACTGAAAGTAAAGTAAATGAAGCAACCCTAATTCCGGAACGAGAAGAAATTACCTACAAAATAATCTAATTCTCTGTATATATTCATTTTTCACTCAAAAGAAGTTTAGGAAAAAAGAAGGCGTTCAAAACAGTTAAATTTTTGTTTAATTTTTTTTTTTCTTTTTTTATGTTTTTCTTGACAAATTTTGGTCCTAAATTTCTTTTGAATGAAATACAGAGAATTAGTTTATGTTGTAGGAAATTTCTTCTCGTTCCACAATCATATTTTAGGTTTCGGAAAATTCTTCGATTTCAAATCGATAAATTGATTTTAAATAGAAGTTAAAATGACTTCTTTTGCTGCTTCAAGGTAAAAAAAAATTTTGTGCTTCTAGTGTTAGTTCGAACTACAGTACACTAGTTTTAATCCGAAAATTTTTGAAGTCAAAAATATAAGTTAACTTTAATGATAGATATTAATGCAAAGGTGATTTTATGCTCGATTTTTAGCTGCTAAAACGCATTTAGGAGTTAAAATATGATGGTTAGCTATTTTTGAGTAAAAATTTATGTTACGATATTCAACTAATTGAAATAATTAAATCAACAACTCTAGTTAACCTTCAGCAAGACCTAGATTTACTTCCAGAATGGACCAAAAAATGGAGTATGGACTTAAATCTTAAGAAATGCAAAATTTTGAGCATTCAATCAAAGAAAATTTCCTTAGATATCTCGGTGTACTTATTTGAAGTGACTTAAAATGGGAGAACCAAGTAAGGCAATTGGTAAAAAAAGCCAATAGAACATTAGGTATGTTAAAAAAAACTCGTTTAATTATGTTAGCAAGAAATCTTTTAGGCTTAAATACTTCATCGGTGAGACCACATTCAGAATATCGCAACAGTGTTTGACACCCATACCTAAAGAAAGACATAATTTACCTAATCAAGACTTAAAGACTTAAAATTCAAACTTTAACCGAACGTCGAAATCATAGAGATCTGATTCAGATGTTTAAGATCGTTAAAGGGATCGATCATTTCATTTTTTTTGAATAAAAGCTGAAAAGCAGCACCCCTAGCCACTAGTTGACTGGACGCATTAGGTGTATGTATATGATTAATTTTATGCAAAGCAGATTATTATAAGTTATAAAAAGTTTCTGAAGTAAGTTTTCATTGGCTTAAAACGACTTTTTAGATGATTGATGAAATTTGTCAACAGCGCTCTAGTGTATTTCAATGCAGCGCATTGTTTAAGCAAGGTGTCAATTTATTCCACAAATTTTCTCTTTTTTTATTAAATCTCAACTAAAAATTTTTGTCATGTTATAACTTCTTGGACAGTTGGATACTCGCTTAAATATTATTACAAGAAATTGAATTTTTGTGATTTAGATTAGTTATTTGAGCATGATTTTGTTATCAAAGGCTCACACGACTTTCCGTAATTAATTATTAAAAAAGATATTTAATTAATCATACTACTGTTTCAAAAAAAGAATTGCGACATCGATTCGAAAATAAATTGAGATATAAATAACAAATTTACTGCTACTGTTTATTGAAATATTCAAATTTTTCAAAGGGTAATGATTATTTAGTGTTTAATATTTAACATTAAAATTATTCTATAAAAATGAATTTAAGGTTAATTTTTGAGGGTCGTCCAAAAAAATTGTCGGACCGAAGTGTTTAGACCCGTCAAAAACCACTCTTAAAATAACTCAAAGATCCTTGAGATACATTTATCTAATTGTAGAGTGGTTCTTGTGTGCGTGTGAACCAATGTTAATTTAACGCTCTACAGAATATACATACAGTAGTTCCCGGTTATAAAAAGCTGAAATTTGCACAAGAAAAAAATTTATTAAACACAAAGATTTTTATAAGCGAAGACTGGTTCAAGCTAATGAACAAGTTAAACCCAGTCAAGACGTTGTTGCTGAAACAACGATGCTCATCGTCGAATTTTTGAAAAAACAGAAAATAAAACTTTTTTAAACGAAAACTTAAGGACGAAAACTTGGTTAACCAAGTTTTCGTCCTTACCGTAGTATCAAAAAGCTGTTTGTTTAAACCGAAAATTTCTTGTATCCGTGTTTATTATAACCGGAAACTACTGTAAATATAATTAATAAGGGTAGATCGATAAGAGAAATTAATAGTAAAGTATAGTTTTTGAGGGGTTACGACATTTTAGGACAGGAAGCAGTTAATTTGGAAACTCCCTTAAATAATTGGCTTTTTTAAGTTTTCGTTTGTTTAGATCGCGAATTTTTGTGGCTCCTTGTTCGGCATGTTTTTTTATAATAATTTTTTTTTAATACCGTAAACTCGACTTTAATACCGCGGGATTAAAAAAGGAAAATTCAGTTTTAAAGCAGTAATTTAAAATGTGTATTGAATTTTTTCAGTTTTAAGCCGGACTAAAACTAATTTTCCCTTGTTATGTCTAATTAAATGTTCATAAAAAATTGAATATTAAATTTTATTAGAAAAATTCGGTTAAAAAGGATTCTTAAAGGAATAAAAAAAATAAATTGGTCAAATAGAAATTCTTATAAAAAAATCTTGGAGTAATACAGAACAGGCAGATTTTACCTATCAGGATCCTGTTCAGGAATCAAAACCTGGGTAATTTTTTAGTCATTTTAAGTTGATATAGGTACCGACCTTTCGTACCTTGAAATATAAATTCGTTTTTAAAGAATGTACACAGCGTACATAATATTGTACATAAATTGCAAAAGAAATTATCTCTCTTTCTTTCTCCAATAGAAATCGTACAATAGTAAAAACGTACTAATTGTCCTGTAGCCGAAAATATCATAAGAATCCTATTAAAATTCTTTGAAAATCTTGTTTGTAAATGATGCAAAAGTCTTATCAAGATACCAAAAAAATTTTTTAAAGTTCCTTAAAGGATTTTTGAAAATATTTTAAGATCTTTTAGATTCCTATTAGATCTTATTTCCTCCTAAAAATTCAGACAAGGATCGTATACTGAACTTGAACAAGAACTAGTAACGGACTTGAATGGAATTTATCCACGAAAGGGGTCGGATTCCTGAAAAGCATTCTAACTAGATCCTAAGAAAAAACGGTTCTTGAGTATAAAGAGTTTTTTTTATTTCTTTAAGCAGGGGGTAGGACGAAAGAAAATTCTGTACACGAGGGGGCTTTCAAAAAAATCCGGCTTTTGTCCCCCACCCTTAGGAAAAATTTAAAAATAATTTTCGACCCACCCGCTAATAATTCTAACCCAGAATTTAATTAAATGAAATAAAAACATAGCAAAAAAAAGAATTTATTTTCCTTAATAACTAAATAAGACCCACAACCCTAATTTTTCTTCCTTTGAATTTCAATATTTTTGAGTTTAAATATTAAAAAATAATCAAAAATATCACTTTTTACCCCCTAAAAATACCCACCAGACCAGGCCTCGTGTAGGAAAAAGCTTGAAAATGTTACCAGCTGTTTTAACCGAATTTTCACTTTTTATCCACTAATTTAATCCAGAAATATTTTTTTCTAATAAAATTCAAAATTTTGCACATTTAATAAGAAATAACTCCGCAGTTGTTCTTTTGAGTTTACGGTAAGCCGAATTGTGCAGCAAAAAATGCTTCGCCTACTGACGAAGTCCGCAAAAATATTGCAAAATAATTATACAGACTTTGCCAGTAGAAGAATAATTTTTTGCTGCACACTTCTGTATATTTTGCCTTATCAAAATACCTATTTGCAAAGGTTTTATTCCAATTTTTATGATTGAAAAATAAAAAAAAATTAACATGCCTCCTTGGTTCGTGGAAAATAAATTAACTCTTGACCACTTCCATAAGAACAAAGTCAAAAGTGAGGTTTGTTCTATAATACCATCGAAATCTTATTATAACAATTTTTTTGATTTTTTGTAGAATAGACCTCACCCTCTGACTTTAGACTAATGGAAAGGTTACTTGCGAGTTAGAATAAAAACAAAAATATAAAAAGTTTTCTATGGTATTAGTTCCATATAGAACAAACTTCAATTTTGACTTTGTTCTTAGAGAAGTGGTCAAGAGTTTACGGTATCATTATTTTTTCATTAAGTACTTTTCAATAAAATTCACGTTAGTCTATCCTATCATTGAATATTTAAAAATTTCATCAACGTATTTTACGTTATTTTTGGTAATATTCAATAATTTACGGTAATTTACGTAAATTTTAGTAAAATCGTCCCATAAATTGTAAGCACCCTTGATGATTAAGGTTTATAAAAATCTTATTTTGATAGCAAATTTCCATTTTTATTAAATAATTATCGGGATTATTCAAATTATATAAACTAGTTCTTTTTTTAATTTTTTAGAAAAATTCAAACCGCTTTTTAATAATTTAAGCTTAAACTATTACTTTCTAAATGAACAATCATTTTTCTATTTTCAGCTTGAAAATTTTTTTCGATTTATATACTAATTTACCTGAATTCACGTTTTAGCAATTAGCTTGAGTTGATTAAATATGGCGAATTTTAATTATTTTCTTGAATTGAATTCACGTTTATTTGATTGGAATTAAAACATATTAAAAATCTTACATAACAAAACAAAACAATTTTTAATTAAAATTTATTTTTTGTCGAACATCGTCAAAATGTCACTTTCGTAGCCGGCAACTATGAATCGATTTTTTTTTGTTTCAAAAATGAACTTAAATGTTATTAAACTGAAGTTTTACTAAAATTTCATATAAACGTAATTTGATAGATATCAAGTAAAGATTTATTTTTCAGACAGTACTTAGTAAATCCTACCTAGTTGAATTTGAGAGAGTCTCACTTATTGCAAATTTTTAAACCAAGACAGTTATTTCTAATATTTGGATAAAATATTCAATTCTTTCTGTGAGTACTGGGTGACCCTTTAAACACAGAATTTTGACAAAATTTAGAAAACGCAATCGTCAGCAACAGTAATCAATAATCGATTCTAGCAAGGTTTCCCCATAACGGGCGAGGGTTTTTGGCTCACATCGGTCTCTCGTTGAATTTTTTCGCGAATAAAGCAGCTCATCTTTAGTTCATCGATACAGAAAAAAATGGCGTTGACACTGTCAGTTGTTCCGGTTCTCAACACTAAAAAGTAGCAGGGCGGGTATTGTTGATTTTCCCATGAGACAATTTTCTTAAGTTATCGAGGTTGCAGATTATTGTGTCGAAGATGAATTACTTCAACTAAATTTATGCAAATTGTAGATCTTCAGCTTGATACCCTCGGTGTCCCTTTAGGATTATTCCATATGGAAAAAAACTAAAATTGATATATACCTTTGGGGATGGACCTATATCTGACTTAAATTGATATATAATTTGCATAAATGTTTTTGACATTTATTGTTCACACTAAAATAACCTTAAAGGATATGTTTAAAGACAGCTTCAAAATAATCAATATAAACTCTTGAAACTTTAATAATCTTTTAATGATAGCACTTGAGTAGTTTTCACTCAACCATCTTCAAAAAAAAATTCATCTCGAACTTGTTAGGTATTTCGTAATCAAAAAACTTATTTTTTCAATAGTTTTAACTGTAAAAGTATTATGACTTCTACTTAAAATTGAAGTTTTTCTAATATTTTTTAGTAGGTCTCTTGAAAATCAAGTCTTTTCCGTAATCAAGTCCCATAAACTAAAAATTTTTATTTTCAAAATTTTTTCTTAAAAAAATCAACAAGAGATTCATAAGATTTTGCTTTTTTTTTTTTAATTTCTTAATTGATTAATAATTTAAACCCAGCATTTTTATGACTTAGTCATCTTAAGATTTTTAAAATTTTTTTTTTTTTGTTATAAGAAAATGAAAAAATCGATTTAGACAAAATAAAAAAACAATGAACAACATAAATTACATTATTGACTCATTTGAATTCTATTTAATACCAATATGTTTTACATTGGGCTTAATTGGTAACACATTTGGGTCTATTTGTTTGCTTTCGAATAAACGTATGCGCGAACGTACTCCTTTATTTATACTTGCCTCAATCGGATTTTCCGATACTTGTTTACTTATATCACAATTACAACGATGGCTAGCTATTTTTTACGACGAAAGTCTATTTCTTGTATCAAATAGTCTATGTAAAGTTTATTTTATGATTTTGAGATGTTCAATTTTAATCTCGTCGGCGCTCACATTTTTTCTAGTCTTAATCCGCTTTGTGAGCTTGTACCTCGGACATTATCGTCTTTCGACATACTCGAATCTTGGTCAAATATGCTCGAGACTATGCGTGGCCTACATAGTTTCACTTGGGATTTCATTAAGTTGGCATGAGTTATGGACAAGTGGTCTCAAAAATGGAAATTTTCCTCTCGTTGATCCCGAATACGAAACTGATATCAAAACAACAACAACAATGTCTAAAGAATCATACGATAATTTAAAATGTTCTAAAAATGCCATCTCACATACCATCATTGATTTTGTTAACTACATTTATTTTATTATTTTATTCATAATTTATTTAATTTCGTTAATATTTCCAATTGTTTTAATCGTTAAATTGAGAAAAAAATATTTCAAATCAAGTCATATTGAAACTCATAGTCGCAATAATTCGATTAAAGTACGTCGTAAAAATACCAAGAGTCATTCACTACCAACATTTCGTTTACCCAATTCGAAAAGTGGCAGTGTTATTGCGTTAGGCAACGATGGTAAACGTAAAACATTAAGTATTAGTGAAATACGTTCAATAGACAACGAAATTTTAACGCGTCAAAATTTTAAGCTAAAAAATCGGCCTAAAAAATTTAGTATTTTCATTTGTGTTATTTCAATGCTAACCGGTTTTTTGTGTCTACCATACTCAATTATGGACTTGAAACATTATAAAGATGCTCAAGTATATGCCTTATCTAATAGGACACTTAATGATACACATTATGGCGAGTCTATTCAACGACTTCCACTTATACTTATAAATATTCCACATTGTTTAAAATTTTATATACTTTTTATATTGTACTCAAAATTTCGTGTTCAAATGAGTAAATTTTTAAAGTTAAGATTTTACGTTAATTTTTACATGATTAAAAATCAATTGAAAACTAAAAGAAATTTTAAAGATGATTTTGAAGTGAATCAACGCGTAAAACCGAGTAAACATAAAGGTTATTTTTTTAAGTTTGTTGTAATGAATCATTTTAAAATGTACAAAATACCATCGACATCGTCGTCCCAGTCTGTTTTTTGTGATACACCATCAAGTGATTGTAAAAATAAAAAGCTAACCGAAATAATAATGGAATTTAAAGGAAATGAGTCGAATAATGTAAGCGAAAGTGAAACATCGTCTATATGTGGTTACAATATTTGTTCTAATATTAATAAAACTACGAATGTAAGTTCACAAATTGTTGGAAATTGTATAGATTTGTATGAGTTTGATTCTATAAATATACCTAGTGTATCTGGTAATCCGACTAAATTGGTGTTCTCCCCAAGTAGAGATGAAATAACAGGAGAAAAAAGTTGCTCAAATTGAACCATTCAGTTTTGTTTACTTTATTTTTTAAAATAAAATTTTGAATAAAATTAAATTCTTTTTATGAAAGAGTCCTCTTGATTAATTCATTCAATAATGACTACGATTACGATTTTGTAAGAAATTTCTTCTTGAAAAAAATAAAAAACATTCCAAAGAAATCAACAATGGCATCAACTTATTGATGACTAAAGTCAGGCTATCGATCAAAATAAACCTCTCGTCGCTATATTCATTGATTTTTTTAAAGCTTTCGATGTTGTCAAAGATGCGAAATTACATGGTAAATTTACATCTCTCGAATAGGAAACAAAGAGTTTGCATTAATGGCATACAAACCGAATAGAAAAAAGGCTAAAAATCTGCTAAATTCGCATTTTATTATTATGAATTATGTGCAAAAAAACACCCAAATGAATGAATTTCTCTAAACTTTTTTCGGGCCAACTTTTGGCTTTCCGCAAATTAATTTTCCGTCAATTTTGAAAAGTTTCGAAAAGCAACGTGTTTCAAAAAAATTTTTATCTAGTTTTAGAATTGGTATAAATCATAGGCATGAGGTACCCAAGCAATCGTATTTTTCTTGGAAAACCCTTGAAAACTCTTGGAATTGATCTTGAAAAAAAAAAAAAATTTAGAATTTCCAAGATATTTTCAAGACGAATTGAAATTTTCTTGGAAATATTTTTATTCTAAGAAATTTTCAAGGGAAAATTTGAAGAAAATTTTTGGTGGTTTCTTGGAAATTTTATTTTTTCAAGAAATTTTCAAGGGAAAAATAAAAAATAAAGTCTTGATTTTTTTTGGAAAATGTTTTTATTTCAAGAAAAATATAAGAAAAAAAAATTTACTGAATTATAAAAAAAATTACAATCATGTAAAGAGTAAAAAAAATAAAATTAGTTTTCAATATTTCCATATGGTGAACCATCAGAAGTGTCATCATCATCGCAATTTTGATTCGAATCAAAATTAAAAATGTATCCATTATTTTGATCTGCATTTTGGGTATAAATTTGAGATTGAAAATTATGTTGTTGATAACTCTGTCTGGACTCAAGCTGATGGTAACTTGTATCGAATGACGTTTGATGATGATGCTGCCATTGAGTAGACGTTTTAGGCTGGGATGTATCTAAGTCTTGTTGGAACTGAGGCTGAAATAGATGATTAGGATTTCGATTTATTTGTGACACTGGGTCCGTTCGTTCATGTTGGCTTTCTATTACTTGCTTGTTCAAATTGACATTTTGTTCGATTCGGATCGAAGATAAGGTTGAGTTCTGAAGCGAATCCATTTGATTTTCAAGACATGTTTTTTGTTTTTTCGATTTCGGTTCACTCAATTTTCAGAAACTTCAAACTTTGACCTTCAAACAACTCAGAAATCCATAATAATAAGTTAATCTTGTAATAAAATTTAAGTTCTTTCCAAATATGCATAAATAATACGGGGTTGATGTGTTAACAAAAAATTTATAGTTTAAATAGTAAAGATTTTGAAGGGTCTTGACCTTTAGACCCCCCAGTCAATCAAAAATTAATGAAAAATCACTGTCAAGACTTACTGTAACATTAATGTTTCAGTCCCAAAAACAGTAATGTTCCAGCAATGTTTACGGATGCTTTGACATTAATGTTTCAGCAAGTTTATCAGTCTCTGTCACATTAATGTTTCAGTAAATTTTTCATAAATTCTTAGACCATAGCATTCTTAGGATGACTGTTTTGGTAAGTGATATGCAGTGTAACTGAATTTAAAAATTAAGGGTGGATCTATTTGTGAAATTTTTTTGCAGTAACTATTTATCAAAGGGGCGAATGGTTTTAATTAAGCGGTATTGTTTCAAAAATTCAAAGTTTTTTAAAGGTATTCCAAGTGTTAGCAAGCTTTTTTCAAGTCACAAAGTGAAGAGATTTATGTTAAGGCAGGTAGTGTTAAGTTGGAATGGTCTCAAGTAATTTATCAAGTGATTTTGAGGTTAATAGAAAAGTTTAAAATATTGAAAAATTTAAATTTTTAAAATTTGGTTAACTTAGTTTAAATGAAAAAACTAACAGCTATTTATACAAAATTTTTAAAAAATATTAAAGGTCAATGACGTTTGTGTCTAAAATAAAATTCGATTGGATAGATTTTTTTTTTAAAATAATACTCTAACTATCCTGTTTGAAAAAGTTCAAACTTTGAAAAATCAGTACTGAAAAATTAATTAAACTCCTTGGGATGGAAAATTACTGTACGTATACAAAAAAAAATTACTGTGACATTAATTTAAAAGTTCACGAACCCAACCATATAATAAACATGAGTTTTCAGTTAGTTTTTACTATTTAAATAACTGTTACGTTAAGAAATCATTAAGAATATTTCATGTTTCAGTAATTTGAAATTGACTGGGCCTAGGGTCAGAAAAAATTATTTTGGGTTCCTAGGTTTTCATATATGTAGATTACGAGTTTGAGGTCGAAAATCACTTTCTTAATTGTAAGTAATCAGAATTTTTAAAAATTAACGTAAGTGGAAGTCACAACTTGACTTGAATTTATTTTCAAGAAAAAATCGGCTTTGTGAATTGTTTAGAAAAAATTACAAATTGTACAAAAAATAATTACATCCTCGCCTTTAATCTTCTTTCTGATCATATTTATGAGTTGAAATTATATAAAAATGTGGTACAACTATTGTATCATCTGATGGCTTTTTTTAAATTCTGATAAACCTAACGGCTTTGGAATTATTTGGAAAAAATCCTTTTCTAATTAGTACATGCATTTGCATTACATAAAAATGCTTAGAAAGCTTTACTTTTAATCTGGTTTTGGTTAAGTTTGTTTTGATATTTATTTATTTTTTTGCTATTCATGTACAAATCAACTTTATCATTTAATGCGGATTTTTCTTAAACGATTCCACTTCCGCTTAAAAGGAAATTACCTTCAGGTGATACAAAAGTTGTATCACATATTCATAAAATTCTAACTCAAAATATTATCTGTAAGAAAAATTAACACTTTTTTAAAATTACTTTTTGTACAAATTGTTTTTTGTTCAAAAATTCACAAAGCCGAAAAAATCAAGTGTCGACTTGACTTAAGATTTTTAAAAGACTTTTTTTTACAAATTTTAACATATGAAATTGCTTTTAATCTCGAAAACCCGGAAGAGCCTATAAAATATTTGAATTTTTGGAGTAAAGACTTGGAAAATCGCAACTTGAGGAATAACTCTGGCCCAAACCAAGTCAAAAAATGAACCCATTATTTTTTCTAGGTCTATTTTAATCCGGTCATAGTGCACTTGGGCACACATTAAATCTAAAATACTTTTTTAATTGCATATTTGATCCTGGGTTAAAGTCAAAATTTCAGTGTTTAAAGTATTTTTTTCAAAAAAATTCGTGTTTTGACCACTTGGCGAGTACGAAGCGAGAGTTTACAGAAATTATTTAAACAAAAATATAACAAATTATCGACCATTAACTAGGGTTGTTAAACGAAGTTTTTTATTTCGAAGTTTTTTCAAATTTTTTCGACTTGAAATAATTTTTCAAGTTTAAAAAAACCGAATATTAAAATTTTAAATTTTTAATTGAAGGTTTTCAAATTCTTAAAGTTTTAAATTTCATAAAATATTTCTCTCAAATTTTTTGTTAAAATTTGTTTAAAGTCATCATAAAATGTAAAAAATAAGCCTGAATGTACCTAGCTTCTTCTGAATTCTAAAATGATTTGTCTTTCTAGTATTTAACACCTTTATTTTTCATCTAGATATGAATAGGTTCCTCGTTTTAACTGAAGGAAATATTAGAAAAAGTTCTCAAAATCATATTCATGATTTTAATAAGCTTCTCTTGAGAATCTTGAACGTAATATGTCCAATTTTCAACTCCAAAGTGTTTCCTTTCCTTTTAATAGCATAAATTTACTTACGAGTTTCAATTAATTTCAAACTTTAAATTTTCAATCTTGGATTTTTTTTTCAAGTCGAATTTCGAAAATTCACATTTTGAAATAAAATTTCGACCAAGAAAATATAATGACTTGCCTAATTTCGAAGAAACATTTTTTTGTTTGAAATTTTAAAGGAAAATTTCAATGTTTCAAAAAATATTAACAACCCTACCATTAACTTTAAAATGTGAACTAGTAGAAAAATTAAATTGACGTAAATCGAGTAAAAAACTGCTTGTGAATCTTAAATCTAAATTTTTTACTAACCCTTTAATTATTTAAATTATAGTTAAATCCTTGAAATTATTTTCAAAATTTTTCATTTATTGAACATATTTCGATAGGTTCCAAACATAAATATTACAAATAAGATACATCCAGCTAAAAACATACATCATTTTCGAAAACCTTATTTTTTACGTTATAATTAAGAATTGAAACCCTATAATTGAGTTTTGTCAGTCATGTAATTATTTTTAAAATGTTAACAAATCATTAAAAGATTGTCGATTTTTTTTTCATTTTTGTTAAACTACAATAAAAAATTTAAATCGAAAGATGTTTAATGAATCAACATTTAAAAATCATAGTCCATTGCTTCACAATTCATCAATACATCATGAGCTTGGTGGACTTGTTTTTCTCTTACAAAATTTGCAAGACTATTTACCTTATTCGATGCTTTCAGCGTTCGCAACTATAGCTGGAATTTTAGGTTTGTTTTTGAAAATTTCTGTTTTTTGTTTCTCTTTCTTATTTTCATTTTAGGAAATCTTTTAATTATCGGAGCTGTTGTGTCTACTAAAGAACTTCATTCGTCGACAAACATATTAGTTTTCAATCTCGCTCTAGCTGATCTAGTTGTGAGTAGTTTTGTTGATTCATTGACAGTAGTTGGTAAGTCGATAACGAATTGACCAGTGGTCAAGTAAACGAATCATTTATTCGAAAGGTCTTCTGGACTACAGGTCTTCTTATAAACTTACCTGATTAATTAACTATTTGTAAAAAGGTGTTTTGTCAGGCAAAAGATTTTTTGATGAAAGACCAATATTATGTCATTTTGTAGCCGGTATTTGTCTAGTAGCGTGCGAAACTTCTCTTATGAACATTGGATTCTTAGCTATAAACAGGTAAAAAATATCTTAACTTCTGAAATAATCTTAAATTTTAAAAATAATTTTCAAGATACGTTCACATATGTCATCATACGCATTATAGCAAATTATTTACAACAAGAAAAACATTAATATATTGTGGGATAACATGGACGATTGGAATATCAATTGATTTGCCAAATTTATTAGGATGGGGTGGACATTATTATGATTTGAAAACTCTCAATTGTGTATGGAATCGATTGGCTAGCTTTTCGTATACATTATTTTTTCCATTGTCAAGTATTGTGATACCATGTGTCCTAATAGCAGTGTGTTATTTACGAATATTTACTTATTCGACAAACGCAAAGTTAAAAGTGTCAAACGAAAAAAATGTTAGAGGAAAAAATAGTGATTTGAGAAAATCATTGAGAATAGCAAAAGGTTTGTTTGCTTCATTTCTTTTATTTACAGCTTGTTGGTTACCCTATGGTCTTGTGGTAATGACTGATTTTCATGATCGTTATCCAAGAACTGTTCATATGTATACAATGTCAATTGCGCATTTAAATTCGGCTCTTAATCCAATTTTGTATGCGGCATTCAATCCGGCATTTCAAAGAGGTTATAGAAATTTTTTTAGAATTTTAATGTTTCGAGCTAACGCTGAGACTAGTTTTGCAAATAAAACTCAAACCATTCAAATATCGGTCACAAATGCTAATTGAATTATTTAAGATTTTTTATTTTAAAAACTCATTTTACTTTGTGTAATAAAATATTTTTTTTTACTTTTGATTTCATGGATTTACGATATGATAAGACATATCATTTTGTTCTTATTATTAATTTTGTAAAGAATAACTTAAGACTTGACTTCATTTTGACCAGTGGCCGCCTTTTGAGATAAAGGATTCAGGGTAAGGTTAAGTGAAGGTTTAGGATATGTTATACAGACTTACTGTAATGAAAGCTTTTAATTATTATTTGTTTCCAAATGGGCAAAAAATCATATTTCTCATTTTTGGGATTCAAAAGGCTATTCATGTATTAAGGTAATAGAATATCCGATCAAAAGGGTATTCGTCTATTTGGGTGTTTAAATAAAATAAGTGGTTCATGAATTTATTTAAATTTTGAAGCGTTGTCCAGTTGAAATCCTGTGACCAAAGTTATAGGAGTAAAATGAGTCAAGCTTAGAAAAAAAGCCACCTTGAACTGTTTTATCAGGGTAGTTAAACGTTTTATTTGAGTCGACGGCCAATCCATATAACGACCGTCGACGTCGATTAACTATCCAAGTTTCTGAGACTGATTGTATCATATGATTCGATTTCGTTCCACTAAAATGATTTGATTTCGCATAAAACCTGCTAAAATGTATATTAGCCTCTTCCTTTTCATCTTAATACACTTCATTTCAAACTCTATCCCACTTAGAGATTAACAAATAATTTGAATATAAACGTTCCAGTCTGGTAATATTTTGCAATCAACTTTAACACCAAATCGTAACATTTAACTTGACTGTAATTTACGGCTTTTTAAACAAAGCGTAGAACGATTGGTAAAATGTGAAATTGTACAGCGCCTAGAAATAATCGCGTTTGATAGGAAAATAAAATTTAGAGCCCCCAAAGATTAATTAAAGACAATTTTTGGAAGATAAATAAAAAACGCGTTCTTTGTCTTGTTGAGACTGAGCTAGTTCACTAAAAATACTTCCCTTTAATTAGACTTTGTTTTATTTTTTTACTTTCATCAGCCAAAAATAAAACAAAACACGCTGATATAGTAATAATGAATTTTGGCAGAAATTTAAGACCCTTCATATGAAAAGATGTCGCTTTTCATACTTTAATATAAAATGAACATCTATACACACATAAACGAAGTTATGATAATGTATGTGAGCCCAAAACGGAGTTGAGCATAGCACACTTGATGTTAAATTTTATGGACTTCCCTTTAATCCCTGAAAACAAAAAATTTTTGAAATTTTTAAAAGAAGGCGTCTTTTACACAGAATTAGTCTTTTTTTAAATCATGGCAATATTTTTGAAAAATTTTAAAAACCTATTCTTTGGGTCATGTCGACTATGTGAACATTATTTCACAAAAAAGTGGTCACCGAATATGTGATCATTTAAAGTTAATTTAAAAATAGGCCCAGTTTTTGTGAAGAAAATTTATTTTCGTTAACAGGAATGATTTATTATGTGAAAACAAAATATAATTTTAAAAATAAAAAAAATTAATTTCAGTGTTTTTTGGCCATATGAAGCGATGAATTGTTCGAATTATTGAAGTCAGTGTCCAAGAAACCCAATTCCATAATTCAATTAAAATTAAGTTGTTTTTATAGCCCCCAAATCATGGAACCTAAATATGCTTGAACTCTCTCCTCTAAAGTTTGACCGGGGATCGAACCAGAGATGCTTGGATCACATTTAGATTTCGTTTTGTACAAGACCCTAACCACAGACATTAAGTGATGATAAAAGGATTGATTAGGAATATATTAAGAAAACCGCAATAAAACTCGGTTAAGGCTTTGAATATTAAATGAATTACTTGAAATAGCCTGGAGATTTAAACTTAAGTTTTTAATTCATGATGTCACAATAAACTTAACATAATATCTGTTTTTTTACGAAAATCAATAATCGATTGATCAAATTTTGTTTTTAATCCTTTTTTATTGCAAGTTGTGTAAAATTTTTTTGTTACATCTTGTTACACTTTTTTCTTTACTCCATCTTCATTTCCTATTTAAATTTTGAACTGAACTTTTTGAACGAAACTTCACAATGCTTAACAAGTGACTTGTCTTAATTAAAGTAAAAGCTCGAGATTTAGGGCATGTCGCAAATAAGTTCTGTCTGATCGGACAGTGTTTTTCTTTCGACCTGTGACATAACAAAAAAACCTTTACGTCCTTTATCTAGGTCATGTCGTAAATAAAGGGTATCCTCTAAATAAGACATGTCGTTATTTTTTTTATTCTGAGCCGAAGGCTCAGTCTTTCCAATTTCGACCTTGTTAGGCGCTGTCAAAATTCATTCAATAAAAACCATACTCTTTTAAAATGCCTTTTTTTTAAGCCCGGCTTTTGATCCTAATCATTTTCCTAAAAATTCTTATTTTCAATTTAGACTTGAAAAGACTAAAAAAAAAGATAAAAATGAATAATTAAATCAGGAAAAAGCTATCATTAAATTCATTTAGTGTCTCTTTAAGAACCTTTCTTTTCTAAGCACTATTAGCCTTTGTACAGTTTTCCCATAAACAATTTAAAATACTGTTGTGGTCATTCACGTATTCCTTTTGTGAACGTTTATGAACTTATGATTGGAAAAATCCATATTTTATTTAGAGATACCAGCTGAAAGCAAAAAATTTCTGGTTAAAGCTTGTAAAATTAGCTTTTAGTTAAAACCCCTAAACAATTAAAAGCAAATTAATTTAAACTTCCATAACATTTATTTAAATTTTGTTAGAAATTTAAGATTCTCATAAACTATTAAAATTTACTAGCTTTTTTTAATTTCATAATCAATCCAAACAAAACAAAGAACAACCATTGAAACTAAAAAAAACTTCTCATTGTACCAACAAGTGCTTTTTTAAGTATTTTCTAAAAGCTTTTTTAAGTATTATAATAAAAATCATCCATTTCTTTCCAAAAGACTAGCCAAGAAAGCTGTTTTAAATTTAAATGGGATCAATGATTCGCTGTTCTCTTTTTTTTTAAATGTCTTAATAGCAAGAAAAAAGTAAATTATTGATTTTGTGCTAAGAGAATTTATTTCTAAAAATCATATTATCTGATTAATGGTGACAATAGTCGTTGGTTTTGAATAATTTTAAAGAAGTGATTATTTTAGGAAGAGCGGATGTATCAAATTAATGATATGATTTATCTTCATTTTTTTAAGAGGGGTTAAACTGGTCAGACTTCTCATGATGATATTTTTAGATTTTATTAAGCACAAAACTTTTAGTTATCTTTATGTTTCTCTATCCAGGTAACATTTTACTAAATCTTACATATCCAAGATCATGATTCCAAAATATACATTAGTTAAAATAATTTTTAAATAAAGTCTAGCAAAAAAAATAAATTGCGGTGCTTAGCGACTCTATCCTTGTTAAATTATCAAGAATTGAAAACCTTAAATACAAGTAAATTGGCGGGATAACCAGCCATTTTTTCCATTATAGTAAGATTATGAGCTAACTAATACAATTTAGTGAGGTCTTTTCTAATTAAAGTGATGATTACGAAAACGATTATTTTGTGAAAAACATTTTTTTTCAAAAAAATTGTAGAGAGACCAAGTTCTTTATTTTTTTTGGTGTATTTAGGTCTGTTATATTTAGAGGCTCACAAGCAGGACCGGAGCAACCCTAGAGCAAGGTAGGAAAATTCTCCAAAGAGACCTGAAAATAATTTAAGGGAAACCAGGTAAACATTTCATTTTGACTTTTCAGAACTTTGATAAAAGCTGAACAGCCGACAATCGAAGAGATTGCTATGAAAGAAAAACGATTAAATTGGTGATGGTTTTAAAGCTAAAAAGTAAAATCCATCTACCTATGGCATGTTAATATTTATTCACTAGAATTACTGATTGTATCACCAATTTTACTTAGTGATTCTAATTTTGATTATACTATTCTATGATTACTTTTTTAATATAAAAATAAAGATTTATTCAAAAATTACTATTTTTTAACCAAAAAATATTAACCAAAAAATCAAAAAACCAAGAATTTAATTAAACTGTACAACGGCTTAGGCTTTAAACCAACTATAGAATCGTAAAACTCTTCGGGAACGACAATCATTTTTTTACTTAATGCAATGGTTATTAGGTGTTTGCACATATAAAGCTAAAAATACTCAGAACATGTACACTTTGAGCACTTCCAGTTTTGTCTATCAAAACTAACCATTCTAATCGAGTTTGTAAAATCCATGTAACTATCATAATTCAACATTGATCTGTGTAACAATTCTCTCCACAATCCAACAAATCAATAAATTTTTCAAAATCAGCCGAATGATCATGACTCAGTAGATAAATATCTTCACTCTTCTCATAGAAAATTTTGGGCTTGGATTCAACAAACTCAATTGTTTGAAGCCAACAGTCATCTGAGATTTTGGGCTCTTTCTCAAATATACGAATAGTACTACGGTCACAAGACCATCTATATAGAATAATTTTTAAACGCTCGATAAATTGTGAAAAAGGTACTCGTTCTCGAAAAGTGTGTACTTTCTTGATTGAGCCATTTGTTGCCTCAAGAGCATTGTTCGTACTAGGATACGAATAGGCCACACCTTCGTACCAACCTGGATGCTTTTCGATCCATTCTTTTTCAAAATAATCAAAATACTTTGATATACTTTCCAAATCTTAGTTTACTTCCCACTTTTCACGAAACAACTTGTAACCCAGTTTAAATTTTGATTCCGAAAAGCTTAGTTGTAAGTTGTAGATGTCTTTTAAAAATTTTAGTCTTATCTTATCATCGTCTATGTCTAGCTTCCCATCCATAGCACGTTCAGCATGAGCCCAACACATTATGCGTTTGAAGCCATACACTTTTTCGAAACCATTAGATTTAGCCTTTGCTGCGTCTGACAATAGATGATTAAATTTGACATCTGGAAATTTTTTTTTAATTGCTCGTATAAAAAACTCGTAGTCGTCTGCTGTCTCTTTAGTACAGATACCAGCACAAATAGGGTGAAACTGTCTATCACAATCGATTGTCCCAGCTACCATAAGCGAATATCCTTGAAAGATAACTTTGTAAGTAGAATCGATCACTAAGATGTCACGATCATATTTAACGCAAATGTTAAATATGGATCAATATGGACCATTTGTATGCACCCCCTGTGTTCGGATCGACAAAAAACAAATCATGATTGACTGTGAGATGTAAGTAATTTTTGTTTAGGCGTTTGATCCTCTCATAAGCTCTCCAACAATCACTGTGAATAATCGATTTAGGTGACACATGCTAAAAGTTTATTTAAGAAGATGAGGGGTGTTAACAGGGTGTACTTGCAATCCTACTTGGATGAGTATTGCTGGCATCACAATCAAAATCTTAGCCGCATTGGTGCATTTGGTGATGTTTTACAATTGATTGTAAAATATAACAACACGAGAACTGAAGAAGATGAACTTTCAAGTCTAGTCGACGGTCTAAAAATTGTTCAAATTGGCGAGAGCAATGAGGACCTTGAATATGAAGACGTTGATGGCTTGGATCCGAAAGAAAAGATTTTACCTGATGGAGATGTAGCTGATATCGAGATACCGATAATCATCGAGGATAAAGTAGAGGTACACTCTTTAGAGAATCAAGTAGAAGTACACTCTATAGAGAATCAAGTAGAAGTACACTCTATGGAGAATCAAGTTGAAGTCGAGACGCAATCAAACTATGTGAAATCACTTGCCGAAGTTAATAACAATGAATTCAAGCTTGCTGTTGAAACAATCATTTCTCAAATTTTGAATGGTGAATATAATAGTTATATATTTCTCAATAACTTGTCCAAAGAACAACGCAAAGTCATTCATGACTTATGTGATATCAATAATTTACCTCATGTAACAACTGGTACTCGTTATAGAGTGCTAACCATAAATCCTGAAAAATTGTGCATGAGAAAAAAGAAAAAATGCTTTAGTTGCTTTTAGTAATCAACCAATTTTGCGTGATTGCGAGGAACGAGCTTAATAGACAGATGCGTAGGGGCATGTTGAAAACGGAGAAACGATTTTTATTGGACGAATACATTCGTGTTTTGATTGGACTTATTCTTACGCATTTCTATTGGACGTTATTCTTTATCTATTTCTTACGCATTTCTTTGTTAAAAATTAAAGGTCAAGAATATTTTTCATTATGTTCATATTTTTGCCTTTAAAATTTTTTTTAGTAAATTTAGTAAATTTCGCTAATTAACATCTCGTTTGTATACTCATTTGTTTCATTTATTTTTGGCACTTAATTTTCATTTTACACTCAAAATACGAGGAAAAGTAAAGTCAGAAAAAGTATAGTATATTTCTCTTAATCAAAAAAATTAGTAAACATAAAGCAAAAAGTTAGCACCAACTAAATAGTATTTTACACTAAAAAAAAACACTATACGCACAAGAACAGTAAAAATCTAAATTTACTCTTAAAATTGCACACGATTAAAAAGTATTCAAATTGAAATGCGGGTTGCAGACGTTGAATTTAGGTTCAACAAACTTTGTTTCGATTTACACAAATTGAATTTTCGTAATAAAGGCAGCGGAACAAAATGTTTAAGACTTATGCAAAATTGCTCCTGCTCCATTACCCTAAACTTCACTTTTGCCCTTCAATTCCAATTTTTTGGTTTTTAGCAATATAACCGCCATTTTAGTTCAAGTATAGACAGGTTCAAATAATCATCTCTATCCAGGTAAAAAAATGGAACTTCGAGGTTAGACAACTTTTAGGAGCTTATTTACCGTCTCATGAACGGCCGATATAACTCGGGCAGATAATTTGAACAAGAGATCTAAGAAATCAGACCAATTTGAAACTGATTAATTATTTTATTTGCCAAATCTAAATTTGCTAAAAAAAGGCCATGCCTTCAATAAAAAAGGAGGGCCATGCCTTAAGTAGGAACCATGCCGAAAAATATATTTTTGTTTAAAGTGGTTAATGATGGTAATGTATATATAAAACATTGTAATCTTGAACTAAAATTGGGGGTTTTGTGGAGCGAAATCGGCAAAAACAGGCCATGTCCACATTAAACTTTAGCCGAATGTGGTCCACAAAAAAATTAGGCGGTATAACCGAGAATCTACTGTAAAACATAATCCTAAATAAATTTTAAATTAACGGCTCGTTACTCGCATGTAAAAAGCGTTACTTCACTATCTTAGTCATGTAGCTGATGTAATTAACTCACAAGAAAAAAATACAACACCTAAAAAAAAACGAGGCAGACCGCAAAAGAGAATACAATAATTGATTTATGTTTTAATTAATTGACAATTTTTTTTACTCAATAAATTTCTTAATTAGATCAATTAATTTTATTTTAATGGGTATAAAAACCAATATCAGTTGATTAATTTGAATATCAGTACTGATATTCAATTTGACTGATTTTGAAATCTCAATATCAATGATATTCAGGTATAAGAAACCCGGTTAAATCTGAAATATTATTTTTTTTCTAGTAAATTTGGTATTTCAATCATTAATTTTGTCGAAAAAAAAAAAGCCATCTACCTATCCTTTAAAAATAACTGAACGTACAAATCATGGCAAATAAGTCTTTTAATTAAATTGGACAGAGTACCGGCGCTTCGACGGTTCGTGAGCTTTAGATCACACATTCTGTGAACTTTTTTTTGTGATCTGTAATTAATTTCAGATCACTAATTTTTTTGTGTACATAATTGTGTGAACTGTATTTAGTTCTACACTTTTTTAACACTTTTTCTTCACTCTCGTTCTTCTCGACAGTCGACTTATCGAAAACGATACTAAATGAGGAAAAATAAGACAACGATAAATAAGATATTTTTACGATAGACAAAGGCGAGAGTAAGATGACAAAATTGTTCTCAATTAAACGTATCTTGATGCTTTAGTTAGATTAACAATAAGGGGCCTATTACTTCAAGTCGAGAAGCCGGTGAAGTGGTCAATAAGTTGTTGAATCCAGAGCCTTAGAATTTATCTTTGCTCAGCGTGAGAAAAGTTTTGAAACAGCTTAGGGTCAAACGGTACATTCAAGCAAAGTTCACAAGAAAAAAAGAAAAAAAAAAGACTAGACATTCATTTTCTAAAATTTTCATTGGATATTATTTGATTAATCAATAAAAAATTATCTCTTTTTTCGTTAAACTAAAAATATATGTCAATTATTTTGTTATCTGAATCAATCATCCTTGTGCCCCAACATATTCATGTAATATTTTGTCAATTTAATTTAGTTCTCTTTTCTAAAAGTATGTGTAACAGCTTAAATTCTAATATAAAAAAAAAACACATTTTCTTTTTTTGATTTAGATTATTCTTTTTTTTTACATAAAAAACCTCCAGATAAAAAATAAATAGTTTTGAACCAAAGTTTCGTCTCCATCCATCTTCCCCAAGTGACCCAAGACCTCGCAGCTTAACATTGGTGCCCCAAGTGAGGAGTTAATACTATATTGGTATTGACTCTGCGCAATCAATTTGCTTATCGAGTGAAGAGGAGTGTACCTTACATAGCCTTACGTAGCAGCTAAAAATTTAAATCCTATTTAATCGTCATGTTATTGGTTTCAATTATTTATGGATTGAACTTAACAATCAATCTTATTGGTCTAACGTTATGGAACCCACTGATTATCTTCGACACGGTCCGTTATGGAATCCGTTGTGATCCAGGCTTGTTATATAGGTTGAACCAAAATGAGCCTAATGTGACTAATACCGATGTGGTGGACCTAACTCGGACAACTGAATGGAATCAAGTTAAAGAATGGTGTAACGTGGGATTCACATTCGCTAGATGGAAACTAGACCCTTGGTTTATAGATAACTACCTATATTTGGTAGTAGCTGTTTCCACGGCGATGTTTATAGATTTAGTTGTTAGAAAAGGGAGGCACGCCTCAAAAGAGGTACGTTTGTCTCCATTGTGGCTGAAGAATAAACCCCCGTCATTTTACAAGATAAACGAGATGATCCCGGCGCTGACGATGTTTACAAGGGATGGATTCTTCTTCGAAATTTGGATTCAACTATTTGAGAAATACGGACGAAACTTTCCTCCAAACACCTGGAAAAGTTTACCAAAGTTACTCAATCAGCTTCCCATCCCACCTTCAACCAATTACAACGTACAAGCTATAAAGTCTAAACAAAAAACGTCGAACAAGCGACAAAAGATCGAGCGATAGTACTCACTCAAAATCAACCTCGACGTCGAAATTTAAAACTAATTCCGGAAATGCTGTTGCCGTTTGTAGTGTTGAGACCGATTCCAGTTCAATTTGTCAAAAGGGTTTTAAACCCACCACACCCAAAGATATGTTCCCAATTTTCAAGACGGTAAAACCCAAAAGATGTTGTGTCGATCCAAATCAAAACTCTAGAAAAGTAACGCTCGATTTTAACAAAACTTTCTTTGACATGGTCCTGATTCTTCAAATATTTGTGTTGGTGGACGAGAACTATCGAGAATCGCCAACCTCAATAACAGTAATAGCTAACGTTATAACCAGGATTACTTGTTTTATATATGCTTGTCCAATTAGTTCTGGAGTAATTAAACTAATGGACGGGTTGAACCTGATAATGAACGTTAATCATAATCGGGATACGAGCCCATTAGGAGCTAAATATAAAACAAAATTAATGCTTATTAAAATATTTCGGATCAATCGTGATTTCAAATCGAGATTTCAAGGTATATACTCGTTAATGTCGTGCGTTAATAAACCAAATGGATGGGAGCAGATGAGTAGTAGCTTAACTAATAATCAAACAAATGAGACTGATATTATTTTGGAATTTCGTATAATTCGACGTATAAAAAAACCTCCTGATAAATATTTCTTGAACTCAAAAACCTTTAATTTTTGTATCATTTTTTCTATATTTTGTAAAATTGAAATTTTGTAAAAGTTAAAGTTTTGTTTATAATTGTGTTTTTTTACAATTCTTTTTGTTCTGTAGAGCCTCGGAGCGACTCTTTTTAAAGAGGGGAGCCTTGTTGTGCCCCAACATATTCATGTAATATTTTGTCAATTTAATTTAGTTCTCTTTTCTAAAAGTATGTGTAACAGCTTAAATTCTAATATAAAAAAAAAACACATTTTCTTTTTTTGATTTAGATTATTCTTTTTTTTTACATAAAAAACCTCCAGATAAAAAATAAATAGTTTTGAACCAAAGTTTCGTCTCCATCCATCTTCCCCAAATGACCCAAGACCTCGCGGCTTAACACTTATATTTTATAAAATGATTTTTAATATTTTTCAAAAAATGACCTAATTGATGCTTTTTTCAGCGCCTAAAAACGACTTTTTGCAGGAACAAGCTATTAGTTAAGACCGTTAAGTTGAATTGCCGCTTCGTAAAAGGAAAATCTCGGATTAAACAATCGCTTTATTTGTTTTTCAAAAAAAAATTCTCCTGTGGTCTTGAGTGGTGTGTCTAAGATTTGATCAAAGTTCAAAAAAAAATTTATTGATTTAAATTCTTTTCTCGTCATATACCAATTTGATTCTTTTTTAAAACCCCTGCTCATAGTATACCAAAGGCAAGACAGAAATCAAAAAAGTAAAACCAACAAATTGTTAAGAATTTTTTATTTATCTTTGGGAATTTGTTGTTCGTTTTAATAAAACTTAGTGAAAACATTGACTTTAGATTCCATAACCTAATGTAAAAATATTCGAATAAAAACCGGTTTAAACCAATTTTAAACCGGTTTGGTCTTGGAAAACCGACTTATAAACCAGCTTGATTTTAATGAACCGGTTTAAAAACCGGTTTTAGAAGTGAAGCCGAATTTAGAACCGGTTTAGGATCCTAAACCAGTTTTAAAGCCGGTTCTCCAAAATAAACCGGTCTACCAGTCCTACTCCCAATACAGAGATTAAAGACACTTTTATGCTAACAAATTATTCTCATTCAATATCAAAAGCTGCACAAAATCAAACAACTGGTCAATTTGAAATAGTCAGTGAAGTTAAAAACTACCAACTCAAAACTGATCTAAGAGTTCCTAAAGTTGGTCTAATGTTGGTCGGATGGGGAGGTAACAATGGGTCTACATTAACCGCTGCTTTGATTGCAAACAAAAGAAATATCAGTTGGAAAACACGACGTGGTGTTCAAAATCCCAATTATTTTGGTTCTTTACTCTTTGCTACTACTTCTAAAATAGGAGTTGATGAAAATGGAGAAGATGTCTACGTTCCATTAAACACTTTGTTACCGATGGTAGATCCGAACGATTTGGTCATTGGTGGTTGGGATATTAGCTCACTTGATTTGGCTAGGTCAATGGAAAGAGCTCAAGTTCTTGAACCTGATCTTCAACGACAAGTTTATGATGAGATGTCAAAGCTTAAGCCGTTACCAAGTATCTATTACAAAGACTTTATAGCTGCCAATCAAGAAGATAGAGCGGATAATTTGATCAAAGAAACTCAAAAACAAGCTCAACTAGAAGTTATAAGAAACGACATTAGAACGTCCAAAGAGTCAAATGGTCTTGATAAAGTCATTGTTTTATGGACTGCAAACACCGAACGATTTGCCGAATTGATCTCAGGTGTTAATGACACAGCTGAGAATATTTTAGAATCGATTAAAAATAATCATTCAGAGGTATCAGCTTCATCGATGTTTGCAATCGCAAGTATTCTCGAAAATTGTCCATTTATAAACGGAAGTCCTCAAAATACGTTTGTGCCTGGTGTGTTGGATTTTGCGAGTAAAAATAATGTGTACATTGGAGGTGATGATTTTAAATCTGGTCAAACTAAACTCAAAAGTGTCCTAGTCGATTTTTTGGTAAACGCTGGAATTAAACCTTTGGGTATAACTAGTTACAATCATTTGGGAAATAATGATGGTCTTAATCTCAATTCACCAAGTCAATTTAGAAGTAAAGAAATATCAAAGACAAATGTGGTAGACGATGTGGTTCAGTCAAATCAAATACTTTACAAACAAGGAGAGCATCCAGATCATGTTGTTGTGATTAAATACGTACCTTCAGTTGGTGATAGCAAACGAGCTTTAGACGAGTATGAGAATGAAATTTTCATGGGTGGTCGAAAGACTATTTCAATTCACAATACTTGTGAAGACTCGTTACTCGCATCACCGTTGATACTTGACTTAGCAATACTCACTGAACTTATGACTCGAATTCAAGTTAAAGAAGAAGGAAAGGAAGACTTTGAAAACTTCCATTCAATTTTATCAATTCTAAGTTACATGTTAAAGGCTCCTTTGAGTGTTGATAGACCGGTTAACTCATTGTTCAAACAAAGAAATGCAATTGAAAACTTCATGAGAGCGTGTATTGGCTTACCGCCGGTAAATGATTTATTATTCAGCAAAATTTTAAAATAAAAATTTAATAAAAATTTAAGGAAATAAACTTTTTTTATTTTTTTCTATTTTTGAGTCTATAGGAAAGTCAACAAAGACAATTTTATTTAACTTGGAAAAAAAATTTAAATGATGCCAATCCGCTGTACTTGAGACTTAACTTGCCAATGATGCAATTCCACCTTTTTTTTATTGATATTCTTTCATTAGCAACAAAAATAAAACTTAATAAATATAAGTTTAAATTTAATTAAAATCGATTGTTATGCTGTCCTCACATTTCATTCCCACTTGAATAAATAATTTCTCAAAAAAATCATTAATAAAAATATTTACCTTAAGAAAATAGTAAACATGTTAATTTTCCGTTTTATTTTTTTCCGTTTGTTTTTGTTTGACTTTAATTTTTTAATAAAAATTTGAAACTATTTAAATGAAATCGATACCAAACTTTCTTTTTTGTTTTCTAAACTAAAATGACTTATGCTGCAAAACCATTTAGAACTAAAGTTAAAACAACATTTCAAGATTGGATTTTGGATTCGACCAGCCATGGGTTTCCAAAAATATTCAAAACCAATCGAACTGTATTGAAAATAATGTGGACTCTTGGTTTATGCGCAAGCATTGGTATGTGTTCATATCTAATAACTCGGTCTGTTATGGATTACGTTAATTATGATGTAACTACAATTGTGCGTAAGACAGCTGATATACCAATGGAACTTCCGGCGGTGTCCATTTGCAACACTGAAATGTTTCTTACAGACGAGGCCAAAACTTTTATTCAAGGAATGTTAAAACAATTTGGTGTAGATGACATATTTAATTCTACATTTTTCTCAACTGTTTTTAAATCTCGGTACCAAGAAAGTTTTAATTTAATGTCAATAAATTACATTGCTAGATTAATAGCGTCTAGTTACAGCATGTCAGATGATGTAAAAAAATCATTCGGATTTAACTTAGACGAAATCATGGTTAGTTGTTTCGTGAATGCCGATGCTTGTACACCAGATGATTTTGTATGGTATTTTGAACCGTATTACGGCAATTGTTACTTGTTCAATGGAGGAAAGTATGCGAACGGAAGTAAAAGTTTTGTTTACAAACAAAGCAACATTGGTTACTTTTATGGTTTAAGACTTGAGTTATTTTCAAAAAGTTTCAACGACATTGGAACTCTAGTCCTTTCAAAAGGCTATCATATAACTCTTTTAGATCGTAAAACTACAGGCAGCGCTTTTAGAGGTGTCGATATAGCACCTAAATTTCGAACGAATATTGTGGCTAGAAAAAAAGTTAACAAAAAAATTCCTGAGCCCTACAGTGAATGCACGGAAGACCACAGTGCATTTAAAACGTCTGAAATCTATCGGGCTACAATGAATCTAACTGGCACATATTCAAGAGAAATTTGTTATGAGGTGTGTTTTCAAGATTTTTTAATATCGAAATGCAATTGTACGGATCCGATTAAGCCATTTTATAAAAACGTTCAAAATTGTTTAGATTTAACGCAAATTGGATGCGAGTGGGCGGCTATTCTTGAGTTTTATAACAAACTGGATATCAAAAAAGAATGCTCAGGTGATTGTCCGTTAGAGTGTGAAAAAACATGGTATGATTATTCAATATCGTTAAGTGAGTATCCAATGGATACTCAAGCAAGAGGTTTAACAAAAGAGATAAATGAAAAGTCACCTTCAAACAATTATACAGTGGATGAGATTAAGAATAATTCTCTTCAAGTGTTTGTTTATTATGATGAATTGGAATATGAGTCGATTGAAGAAGCAAAAAAGATGGAATTAGTTGATTTAATATCGAATATTGGTGGTATTTTGGGACTTTTTATTGGAATTAGTATACTTAGTTTTGCCGAGATAATTGAAATAGTTATAGAGTTTATTTTTATTTTTTTTGAGAGTAGAAATAAATGCAAAATTATTCAAGTTAAAGCTGCTGATTTGCCTGAGAATAAGGTGCCACTGCCTTAAATCAAGATTGAAAGAAAATTTTAATCTATATTTTAATCTTTCAAATAAAGATTAAAATTAAATTTTTTGTATTCTAAACATTTCTGTTGCCCAATTGATACTCATTTCAAGAAGACTGTATTGCATTAGATCTTTTGGATTCCCTTATGGAACCCAGCGGGACTCTTTTGGATAATGATTGGAACGAGAACGGTATTGTTTTTAAAAACCGCTCTGAATGCGTTCCAAACGGAACGTTACATTTTCGCGAGATCCACTGTACAAAGTATGTATCCCAATAGGAGTAAGTCTTTTTTATTTTTATTAAATTAGAAATTATTATTTTAAGGTATTTGCAATTTTGAAAAAAAAAATATCGCCGTAACCATGCCGTGGCCAGTCCCAAGCCTGGATCCCAAACCAAGGATGTGAAAATGGGAGGGGCGGCAATGTTTCTGTCATTCTATACCGTTCTAAATGTGCTGTATTACGGGTACGTGCATCTACGGATCGCGTACGTGTCTTGTTGTATTGGGGTGCCGCTGGCTTTGACCATCACACAGCAGACACATTTAGCAATAAGTGTAGCTCTGGTAACAAAGTTAAGTATTCTACAAGATGTAGAATACGCTTGGTTTGTGGTTCCAAGCTAGTCAGGATAGTTGTCGAGTTCGCAGCTTCGGCTCCGATGAGTTGTGCTGTTTATCATGAACGTCCCACAGTTATCGGAGTGAATGGAAGTAGCATAGTCGTAACCATGCCATGGCCGGTCCAAGCCCGGATGTGAAAATGGGAGGACGACATGTCGTTTTAGACAATAAACAGTAAATTTTTTATAAATATCTTCGATTTTTTTTAATTTTTTATTTTTTAACAACGTTGCCGTGGCCAGTCCCAAGCCTGGATGTGAAAATGGGAGGGGCGGCAATGTTGCTGTCTTTTTTGTGATTTTTGCTTTGCCTTATGACTTTTTCCGCCTATGAGGCGGTCAAAAAAATCAAAAATCACGATGAGGGATTTTGACAATTTTGAATAAATATTCGTTGTATGAAACTCGTTAAATCGGTTACACTTTTATTCGTATATTTCGTTTGTTTGGATGAAAATTTCATGCTCATGGCTATCTGTAAAACTTCGTAATGCAAAAATAATTTTTTAATTCGTAAAATTTTCACAGATTATACAGATTAATTCGACATTCGGACGAAATTTTTGGATTAAATCTCACAATAAAATTTAATGTTATTTTTTTTTATTCGTTTATGACAAAATACTTAGGGGTATCCAAAAGTTTTGACGTTTTCATCAATAATTCATTTAAAAAAACTTAAAAAAAAAAAATTTTTGCATAATCATGTTTTCCATTTTATTTAGCTTTCTAATGTGTGGTCGCATCAACATATTGAATATGTATTTCAAAAGTTTCAGCGGTTGTCCCTAAACTCCGGAACCCGAACACCGGAACCGGAACAAAAAAAAAACGCGGAACCCGGAACCAAAGACTAAAACACGGGACAAATTTTTAAAAATCCGGAACAAAACAAGGTTAAGTTTTTTTTTGCTAAAACCCGGATCCGAATTTGTAATTTCTAAAACTCGGAACCGGAACAATCTAAAAAACGGAACCGTATTAGTCTAAAACGCGGAATCTAAACTTTTTTAAATAACCTGGAAACGATTCCTTTTAAGTTACTATGTAAGATCTTTATTAATTATTTTTAATGATTCATGATTCATGATCCAAATTATCAATAATTAATAGTCATACGATTTAAGTAAGGCTTTAAATTGTTTATGAGTTAAAAAATGTCTACCAATCTTTTAAAGATCTTATCTAAGAATCAGTTCCTAGTTTCCAAATCGTTTTTTTTTGATTCTAAACATATTTAAGAATGATACGTGTGACTAAATAGTGTTTTTAAGTTTTAAAGTGCTTTGTAAATTTAGTTTATGAAACCCATGTGAGAAAGATTTCAATAAGTTTGGGTGAGGTACTAACAAAAACTATTTAATTACTTTAGTACCCAATTTCAAAATTAAAATGAACGCGCTCTTTTCTTAACTTTTTTGGTTCCGTGTTTTAGTATGAAGGTGATCCGGTTCCGATTTTTAGCATGTTCCGGTTCCGTTGATTAGGTGATTGTTCCGTTAAAAATTTGTCCCGTGTTTTAGTCTTTGGTTCCGGGTTCCGCGTTTTTTTTTTGTTCCGGTTCCGGTGTTCCGGTTCCGGAGTTTAGGGATAACCATAAAAAACGCATTCTTTGTCTTGTTGAGACTGAGCTAGTTCACTAAAAATACTTCCCTTTAATCCCTGAAAACAAAAAATTTTTGAAATTTTTAAAAGAAGGCGTCTTTTACACAGAATTAGTCTTTTTTTAAATCATGGCAATATTTTTGAAAAATTTTAAAAACCTATTCTTTGGGTCATGTCGACTATGTGAACATTATTTCACAAAAAAGTGGTCACCGAATATGTGATCATTTAAAGTTAATTTAAAAATAGGCCGAGTTTTTGTGAAGAAAATTTTTTTTCGTGACCAGGAATGATTTATTATGTGAAAACAAAATATAATTTTAAAAATAAAAAAATTAATTTCAGTGTTTTTTGGCCATATGAAGCTTGAAACCTAAGCTATTTTCCATGAATTGTCTGCAAATCTCACATTGAAATGGGTCTGACTGCTTGCTTACTGCCATTTTAACTGCCAACTCTGTTTGATATTTCAGACATCGCAATTTAACGGTATTGATCGGCTTTTGTTTGATTGAACTCAATTTTACCCCTTCCAATTTGTCACTTAGTAAATCTACAATATTTTGTTCATCGTCAGTGTCTGGGAAAGAAGATTCAGCTTCAGCTTCACTCGAATAATTCTCATTAACTTTTACCGAGACAACGTTTGCTAAAGTGACTGAATCAGTCTCACATTCCGATTCATTGGTCTCTTCCGTTATCGGCTCTTGAGACTTCGAATATAATCTTATTTTTAATCTTGTTAGACTCGATAAAGATTTTTCAGTATTTGCATTAGATATTGGAATAGTCAAATAAATCTTGTACAGTTTTGTTATATTGGAAAATATTTTATGAACATTGGGGTTAAGAAAAAGCTGTATTAATTTCGCTGTATTAGTTTTTATATTAATATTTACTTTTTTACAAAAAGCGTTGGCAAGTGTGAACTGAAAAATTAAAAGTGCTAAACATGCGATAATAAAATAATAAAAAGCGTTAGGGTGAGTAGGAGAGGAACAGGGCCACCGTTAGAGGGAGTGTGAGAAGGCCTGAGACACCATTAGGGTGAGCAAAAATTACTACAAGAGAGACAGCAAACAAAAAAAAATTAGTTAAAAAAAGAAAAAATTATAAGAAAAACAATTAAATTTTAATATTAATTACAGTCAAGTCCCACTTATATCACCACCCACTTAAGTCACTGTTACACTTATATCACTGGAGAGATTCAGACAAAAGGGTCACTTTTAATGCAAATCGATTCCAGTTAAGTCACATTTCATTTTTATCACTGCAAAATGGCTTGACAAATAGGGTGATATAAGTGCTACTCGACTGTAGTTTTAATTACTAATAAAATTTCGTAACATCAAATATTTTAAAACAGCCATTCGACTCTCTCACACTCGCTCTAACGGTGTCCCAGACTCTCTCACACTCACCCTAACGCTGTCTCAGACCTTCTCACGCTCACCCTAAGGTGTATTTGTCACTCTCACACTCAGCCTAAGGCTTTCTATAACATTTACTAACGCTTACTTACCCTCTCAAAAAAATTTGCGTTTTTTTTATTTTCTAACGTTTTCTAACGCCGAAGGTAAATTTTTAAGTAAGAACACTGTAAAAATGAAGGACCTAAGTTTTTTTTAAATTTTATTCTCCGGTACGGTATGGTTCGGCACGGTGTTACAGTACGCTCTGGTACGCCTTTTTTTCAAGAGCCGTACAGTAGAAAAAATAATGTAAAATAAATGAGTTGTTATTCAAGATTTTATTTTTTAAAAAACAAAAAAATTTTACATTCTCTCTTAAACTAATTAATTGATTGAGAATTGGTAGAAAAAGGTTAAGAGCTACTAAGAGGATACGTTCACCTTAGTGTTGGCAGTCGACTAATGAGCCAACTGGTCTAAAATATGAACGGTAAGTTTTCATACCAAGTGCATATATATCAATTGAAGATCTTTTAGTCTGCTTCAAAATGGTACCCTAGATGTCTTGATAAGATAATTCTCAAACGAATTAATAAGATTTAGTTGAATTTAAAAACGATTTTCAGTTGCAACTAAATCCATTTTTCTCCTTAAGCAATGACCCTATCAAGACACCAAGGTTACCATTTTGAAGCAGACTAAAAGATCTACAATTGATATATATGCACTTGGTATGAAAACTTACCGTTAATATTTTAGACCAGTTTGCTCATTAGTCGACTGCCAACACTAGTTGACCTCTTTTAATAAAAATAATATGTACACTCATTTGTTTCATTATTAATTTTTAATTTTCTCTCTGATTATCAATTTGGCAAAGGTTTTTTCGAGTTTAAAATTTGTCAAATCACTTAAATTTGGTAATGACGTTCCATTTGTCAGTTTAAATTTTTCATTTAAACATTTATCACTTGATTTACTTCTACATTTAACAAGTGTTGCATCAATTTTTTTGAATAAATTTTTTTCACTAAACGAGCTTACATTATTCGCATCGAGTGTATCAAAAACATTTTCGAGTTTATTTATACAGTCCACGCTCGAATTTGTCACGCTACAGTTTTGTCTCATATCAGTTTTATCCCTTAAAATCTGTGGAACGAATTTCTTTCAATACAAATTAATATTAAGTTATATTCAAATTTATCCCGCTTTTTTGTCCCACTATTCGGATTTAGCTCATACTTTTTTTGAACGTAATTCCAAATTTAATGATAAAAAGTATTCGAATTTGTCCCACATCCTGTTCACTAACAAAAATGAAAAAAAATAGAATATTACGGTCGAAAGTATCAAACAATAAGCCATATTAAAATTTAATAACTTGTGTAACGTTCTGAAAAAGTATAAAGAAAAACAAATGAGACATATTAAATGACAATTTTTTAGTCTGATGATAAAACAAATGAAGGATTAACATGTGATCTAATGGCTCAAAATGTTAAGAAGCTAAAAATACTATAAAATAATAACGACTTTGTTCTAAAGACAGACTTCGAATTTGACAAGTAAAACCAGGAATGTTAATTTATTTGGTTTTTCGCTATTTTTCAAAATAACGATGCAAAAAAGTAATGGTTCTGGTTCATAATGATTATTTGATTAATGAATATCGAATTGCTGCTTTTCTAATTCTTTTTTTGTTAATATTCATTTTTGTCACTATTCGAATTTATCCCATCTTTTTTGGGGAACCGATGGGGGGATAAAACCGAGCGTAGACTGTATAATTCAATTGATAATCACTACCAAATAAAATGCTATTGTTCAAATTACGAATTGATTGTAACAACTTATCACCTCCAAAGTCAATTTCGGTGGCATCATTTTTGTAATATTTTAAATATTCATTATCAATGTAGAATAAATTTGCATCTTTTTTAACTGTTTTAAAACTATTAAAATCATAATCGAACAAATGATCATCGTAAACTTCGACTGGTTCTATGCTTAAAACATTTGATCGCGTCAATACTTGACTATTGGCTTTATTATTCAAAAAAATGTAATTCGATTTCATTGAACTGTTTAATTTGAATTTTTTTAAATAACACTCATCGATCATGTAATTCGAAATTTGACATACTAGAACAAGGATTTGAGCTAATAAAGAGATTATTAAAGAGGCTAATGAGATCCAATAAGACCATGATTTGACGACTTGATACTCGTTAAGATTTCGATTAATAAAACCATTGAATTCTGTTTTGAAATAGTCTTTTTTGTAATGTAACGAGTACGAGCTTCTTAATACAAAATTTAAATAATTATCAGATGAAATTGTAAAGACTATAAACGCAACTAGCCGGGATATAAACTCGGCAAATAAAAGACCAAATATTATTTTTAAATGAGATTTTATAAGATTATATTTATCGCTTGATTTGATCATGAGTTTTTCTGGGAACCCTAAAGAGCTTAAATCGTAATTCGAAGTACTTTTTGAGTAATTTTGATCGTCGATTTTGATTGATAAATAAATTAGAACAGACAATGTAACCAAGGAGCACATGAATAAAAAACAAGTTCCAATGAGATAAATCACTTGTATTTGGGGTATAAAATTGGGTTCTAGGTCCAAAAGTAACTTGTTATTTAACAAATTTGATAAAAGACCTACACGAGTGTGATTTATTTGGATGTTAAATTGAAAACATTTTGGATTCGAATCGAAAATCCATATCAACGATTGAATGAATGTTTCAATTGGACATGAAAGCCATAAGCCATATTTAATAGTCGATATAGAATTGTTTTGAATGAGAAACCATTCGTTGTTGAACAATGCGAATAGATTCAATGACAATGCCAAGAGTAAAAGAAATGTTAAAACAGATACCAATTTGAACATTTTGTTGTTTTTTATTTTTGAGTTTTTGAAACAAAATTTTGTTTGAAAATTTTAGATTTTATAAGAGAGGATGGATAAACGAAGGGATTTAATTAATCAAGCAAAAAATTCCGTCAACAATTATTTTTTTTTTGTTAGAAAATGTTTTTTGTCAAAATGTTTAAAAGCGATTATCCAGGGAGTGTTTTTTTTTTTTTTTTTCGAAATGACCCAAAAACTTCAAACCTCAAAATCAATCATTTTATCCACCACTACCACGAAATAAAACAGGGTTTATAATTAAATTTTTGTATTCGCTTGTTTTTCTTGGATTTTTATTTTTTTGAAAAAAATATTTTTTAGTCTATTTTTGTTCAGGGTCTCGACAACAACAAAAAAACAAAAAAAATGATTGATGTCCCTTATAAGCTTTTAATGCTTAGAAGCTTTAAACTTGATTTGAATGAGTCACTGTAATAAGATAACAAAAAAAAATGAAACTACTTGAGTTTATTATAATTAATTTTAATGTTTGAGTACAAATTTAAAATTAATTTATCTTGTCTTAAAAGACTAAAGGCAAGTTTAATTTTCCTTTTGGCATTTGAATTTCTCCTGGTTGAGTTCCATTGTTTTATTTTAAACAAAAATAAATTCGCCGGATATTCGTCTATTCGGATATTCGATTATTCAATTTTTGATTAAATTAATGATTTGTACCATAAAACTATGCCGGATATTTAACTTAATGTTTAACAAGAAAATCTCGGATATTTAGAATATTCTATTTTTTAGACCCTTGAATAAACGACAGTGTCGGATATTCGATTATCTATTTTTTTAATTAATTGCTCTGCCGCATATTTGGATATACGATTATTCATACTTTTTAAAAGTTTTTATTTGTTAAATTGTTAATTTTTCTAAAACCCGGAAAAATGATTTTGAGATGGAGATCAGAGGGATGCTTTTGATTTAAAAATATTTGAAAGGTATTTTAGTGCCTTTCAGTGGGTACAAAACAAAATTCTTAAAAGCTTTTCGAAACGGGCTCAGTGATCTCGGGGCTATTGAGATTAGAGAGGAAGACTGTAACAAGCTTTTAAAAAAAGCCACTTACATTTGATTTATCAGGGTAGTTTGAACCGAAGGACGTTATTTGGATTGGCCGTAGACGCCGGTTCTTACTACCCAAGGCACGTGAGACAAAGGGCAACAAATTATTTTAAGCCGATACAGAGTCAAAATGAATCATTGATAATAATTACGTGTTTACCACCAGTTTGAGAACTGTTTTCTTTTTATGTCTCCATAGTTCATAGAAAAAAATTCTGCATTAGTTTGTTTGAATAAAATTTTACGAAGTTATTTTAAAGGCATTGTGTGATATTATACAGCTAAGATATCTTGGCTTTATCATCATCATCATTCGGATGTTTTGACGAGGGCCGATCACTCAAAATTCGTATAACATGCGATCATACATGTTGGTTTAAGGATCTCTAAGTTTCTAAGTTAAATACCAATAGGATCAGCAGACACCAGATTGACGTCAGAAAGTTTTAGTTAAATTTTGAATATCCGAATATCCGTATGGGATTAAATACAAAGATTTTGTTAATCCTGATTTTTTGAATAGTCGGCAATCGAAAAGATTGTTATGAAAGAAAAAATAAAACGATTAAATTGGTGATAGTTTCGAAGCTAAAAAGTAAAGTTCACCTACCTATCCTTTATTAATAACTGAACGAACAAGTCATGGCAAATATGGGCAAATCCTCAATTTTAGTTGGTTTTGGAACCTCATATTCAGTGAAATCTTTTTTTCAAGATTTTTTCATCAAAAAAATCGCATCTTTTGTCGTCTCTGATGATGAGAGATCAAGTATTTTAATTAAATTGGACCCAATTCCTTCTAATTTAATTCTATTTTAACTTAATGTTAATGTACTTTTTGAATTTTTTTGATAGAAAAGCATTAATTTACAAAATTAAAAAAATTTTGGCTTGTTTGATAGCTTTTAAAAAAAATGTTAACGTTAAAGAATAACTGAAAGCTAAGCATTTTTATTTGACAAAAATATTTTTATCATGTTTCATGGTTGAAACAAAGTGTCTATTACAAAGCTGAAAATTGATCCAGTAAATACACAGAAAATAATGAAAATTATGAAAATCGTGTAAATTATGTAAATATGCTTTGAATTAGAAATGTGAAAATCACTTAAGCAATCGACCAAAAAATCACATTACTTTATCTTTTAATGGAATTAATTAGTTTTTTTTGCAAAGAAATTTCTAGTTTTTGATCGTACCATTTTTTGAAAAAAAAAGCTTGTCTCATGCATGCTTATAAATAGGGTTTCAATACACTTACAATTAAAGTATAAAATTAACAAATATTCAGAAGCTCAGTCAACAATGGTCCATCTTTCATTAAAAGTAAAATCTCCCAATACAGAGATTAAAGACACTTTTATGCTAACAAATTATTCTCATTCAATATCAAAAGCAGCACAAAATCAAACAACTGGTCAATTTGAAATAGTCAGTGAAGTTAAAAACTACCAACTCAAAACTGATCTAAGAGTTCCTAAAGTTGGTCTAATGTTGGTCGGATGGGGAGGTAACAATGGGTCTACATTAACCGCTGCTTTGATTGCAAACAAAAGAAATATCAGTTGGAAAACACGACGTGGTGTTCAAAATCCCAATTATTTTGGTTCTTTACTCTTTGCTACTACTTCTAAAATAGGAGTTGATGAAAATGGAGAAGATGTCTACGTTCCATTAAACACTTTGTTACCGATGGTAGATCCGAACGATTTGGTCATTGGTGGTTGGGATATTAGCTCACTTGATTTGGCTAGGTCAATGGAAAGAGCTCAAGTTCTTGAACCTGATCTTCAACGACAAGTTTATGATGAGATGTCAAAGCTTAAGCCGTTACCAAGTATCTATTACAAAGACTTTATAGCTGCCAATCAAGAAGATAGAGCGGATAATTTGATGAAAGAAACTCAAAAACAAGCCCAACTAGAAGTTATAAGAAACGACATTAGAACGTTCAAAGAGTCAAATGGTCTTGATAAAGTCATTGTTTTATGGACTGCAAACACCGAACGATTTGCCGAATTGATCTCAGGTGTTAATGACACAGCTGAGAATATTTTAGAATCGATTAAAAATAATCATTCAGAGGTATCAGCTTCATCGATGTTTGCAATCGCAAGTATTCTCGAAAACTGCCCATTTATAAACGGAAGTCCTCAAAATACGTTTGTGCCTGGTGTGTTGGATTTGGCGAGTAAAAATAATGTGTACATTGGAGGTGATGATTTTAAATCTGGTCAAACTAAACTCAAAAGTGTCCTAGTCGATTTTTTGGTAAACGCTGGAATTAAACCTTTGGGTATAACTAGTTACAATCATTTGGGAAATAATGATGGTCTTAATCTCAATTCACCAAGTCAATTTAGAAGTAAAGAAATATCAAAGACAAATGTGGTAGACGATGTGGTACAGTCAAATCAAATACTTTACAAACAAGGAGAGCATCCAGATCATGTTGTTGTGATTAAATACGTACCTTCAGTTGGTGATAGCAAACGAGCTTTAGACGAGTATGAGAATGAAATATTCATGGGTGGTCGAAAGACTATTTCAATTCACAATACTTGTGAAGACTCGTTACTCGCATCACCGTTGATACTTGACTTAGCAATACTCACTGAACTTATGACCAGAATTCAAGTTAAAGAAGAAGGAGAGGAAGATTTCGAGGATTTTCACTCAATTTTAACTATTCTGAGTTACATGTTAAAGGCTCCTTTGAGTGTTGATAGACCGGTTAACTCATTGTTCAAACAAAGAAATGCAATTGAAAACTTCATGAGAGCGTGTATTGGTTTACCGGCGGTAAATGATTTATTATTTGATAAAATGTTGAAATAAAATTCCATTAAAAAAATTTAAGGAAATAAACTTTTTTCAAATTTTTTTTCTATTTTTGAGTCTATCTGAAAGTCAACAAAAAAAATTTTATTCAACTTGGAAAGAAAATTATAATGATGCCAATCTGTTCTACTTGAGATTAAACTTGTCAATGATGCAATTCCGCCTTTTATTTTCTTGTTTTCATTTAAATTATTTCATTAGCAACAACAATAAAACTTGATAAATATAATTTAAAATTTAATCCAAATCGATTGTTATGATGTCCTCACATTTAATTCCCACTTGAATAAATAATTTCTCAAAGAAATCATTTTAAAAAATATTTACCTAAAGTAAATAGTAAACTGGTTAATTTTCCATTTTAATTTTGTTTCCGTTTGTTTTGTTTGACTTTAATTTTTTATAAAATTGGAAACTATAAATGAAATCGATACCTTTCTTTTTTCTCAAAAAACTAAAATGACTTTAACAGCTAAATCATTTAGAACTAGAGTTAAATCAACATTTCAAGATTGGATTTTGGATTCGACCAGCCATGGGTTTCCAAAAATATTCAAAACTAATCGAACTGTATTGAAAATAATGTGGACTCTTGGTTTATGCGCAAGCATTGGTATGTGTTCATATTTAATAACCCGGTCTATTATGGATTACGTTAATTATGATGTAACTACAATTGTGCGTAAGACAGCTGATATACCAATGGAACTTCCCGCTGTGTCAATATGTAACACTGAAATGTTTCTTACCGACGAAGCCAAAACTTTTATTCAAGGAATGTTAAAACAATTTGGTGTAGATGACATATTTAATTCAACATTTTACTCAACTGTTTTCAAATCTCGGTACCAAGAAACTTTTAATTTAATAATTACAAATTACATTGCAAGATTAATAGCGTCTAGTTACAGCATGTCAGATGATGTAAAAAAATCATTCGGATTTAACTTAGACGAAATCATGGTTAGTTGTTTCGTGAATGCAGATGCTTGTACACCAGATGATTTTGTATGGTATTTTGAACCGTATTACGGCAATTGTTACGTTTTCAATAGTGGAAAGTATGCGAACGGAAGTAAAAGTTTGGTTTACAAACAAAGTAACATTGGTTACTTTTATGGTTTAAGACTTGAGTTATTTTCAAAAAGTTTCAACGACATTGGAACTCTAGTCCTTTCAAAAGGCTATCATATAACTCTTTTAGATCGTAAAACCACAGGCAGCGCTTTTAGAGGTGTCGATATAGCACCTAAATTTCGTACAAATATTATAGCTAGAAAAAAAGTTAACAAAAAAATTCCTGAGCCCTACAGTGAATGCACGGAAGACCACAGTGCATTTAAAACGTCTGAAATCTATCGGGCTACAATGAATCTAACTGAAAAATATTCAAGAGATATTTGTTATGAGGTGTGTTTTCAAGATTTTTTAATATCGAAATGCAATTGTACGGATCCGATTAAGCCATTTTTTAAAAACGTTCAAAATTGTTTAGATTTAACGCAAATTGGTTGCGAGTTAGTAGCTTTTATTGAGTTTTATAACAAAATGGATATCAAAAAAGAGTGCTCAGACGATTGTCCTTTAGAGTGTGAAAAAACATGGTATGATTATTCAATATCGTTAAGTGAGTATCCAATGGATATTCAAGCAAGAGGTATAACAAAAGAGATTAATGAAAAGTCACCTACAAACAATTATACACTGGATGAGATTAAGAATAATTCTCTTCAAGTGTGTGTTTATTATGATGAACTGGAATATGAGTCGATTGAAGAAGCAAAAAAGATGGAATTAGTTGATTTAATATCGAATATTGGTGGTATTTTAGGACTTTTTATTGGAATTAGTATACTTAGTTTTGCCGAGATAATTGAAATAGTTATAGAGTTTATTTTTATTTTTTTTGAGAGTAGAAAAAAGTGTAAAATTATTCAAGTTAAAGGTGCTGATTTGCCTGAGAAAAAGGTCCCACTGCCTTAAATCACGTTTAAAAAAAATTATATTCTAATCTTTCAAATAAAGTTTAAAATTTTATTTTTTTAAAGCGGGAATTAGACACTTTTATATTCGTATAGTCATTCTCTTTTAATATAGCATAAGTGCCTATGGAATCTTCTTGCCTCAGGTATCACAAGCACTGACCCTCATAATACTAACCCATTCTAAATCTCTCTAGCTGTCCTATTATCAGTTTCTAGAACTGTTATCCATTTTTTTTTAAAAATCTGGTGTCACAATAGTTTGAAACTGTCTTTGATTAAACAACTCAGATCATCCTTTATTTTAAAACCCTAACCTTAACATCATTGAAATTCTTTTTATCGAAAAAATTCGAGCCCGACTATACAAAAAATTAATTTCTCTAAACTCAACGTCAACACTTTTTGTTCGAGTCGAAAAAAAAACAGCGTGCATGTTTGCATCATGCTCTTCTATTGATGAACCATTGATGAAGCCACTCCTTTCACAGTCACTGGAGAGGATGGCAGTTATCAAGTCAGATTTTGCAAATTCAAAAAGCGTGAAAATTTCATGTCGCGAACCTTAGATTATTAGTTATTATTTTAAGGTATTAGTGATGTTGAAAGAAAAAAATATCGCCGTAACCGTGTCTTGGCCAGTCTCAAGCCTGGATGGGAGGGGCGGCAATGTTGCTGTCATTCTAACACCGTTCTAAATGTGCTGTATTACGGGTACGTGGGTCTAAGGATCGCGTTCGAATCTTGTCGTATTGGGGTGCCGCTGGCTTTGACCATCACAACATATAGAAGCCTGGTAACGGGCGCAAGAACTTGTTTTACAGCAGACCCATTTATTAGCAATAGATGTACTACTTGATGTAGTATACACTTGGTTTGTGGCTCCAAGCTAAGTCTGGATAGTTGTCGAGTTCGCAGCTTCGGCTCGGATGAGTGGCGCTGTTTATGATGAACATCCCACAGTTACTGGGGTGGATGGAAGTAGCATAGTCGTAACCATGCCTTGGCCGGTCCCAAGCCCGGATGCGAAAATGGGAGGGCGATTAAATTTTAATTTCAAATGAAGCTTTTAAATAAAAGACATTTTTTTATTTATCAAAAAGTGAATAATTTTCAACTAAAATTGATCATCTTTATTCAGATTAGCCAGTAGTTTTAGGCTGAGATCGTGTTCTATGCAACTTCTCTCTTTTCCATTTATAGAAGTGACGACGTATTCATCAATACGGGTGTTTTAGAAAGTTTAGAACATTTCTGAATAAATCAATTACTCTTGGTCTTTCATAGCAATTTAAGTCAAGCAAATAATTTCGCAGATTAGACAAAAAAAAAGACAGATGCAAAGCGTAAAATTAAAACCATTATTTAATTCCTTAAGGAAGATTTTTTTTATCGATATCGATGATGATTAGTCGATGATGATCTAATGAGATCTTTTTTTATATCTTAAAGCTTAAAGAGTTAATAAAAACTAATTTTTAAGCCAAAAAAGTTAAAGAGAATCTAAAACAATTTTTCTAAATTGCAATAATAGAAAATGTTGATTTTTTTTGTTAGAAACATAAACTAAATCAAAATTTAAATAACTTTAAAATTGAGCGAAATACACAAACAATTATTTTAAGATCATTAAAATTTTTTTTTGGGTGTAGACTTAAATGGCATTGTGAGGTAAAATTTAATTCTGAAACCGTTATAAAAGCTGTAAAAAGGGTTTACGATGAAGTCCTAGCAATCAATATCAATTCACATGTACAATAATACGTATGTGCCACTGGGCTATTATTATTATTTAACCCTTACACGCCCGTTGGATCAAATGTGATACATTTTTTAAACAGTTATGGGTCGTGTGTCAACATTACCTAATAATCATGAATTATACCTGGCGATTGTCTAATTTGTGATCGGACAAAAAATTTGATCGTGCAAAAGTCTAATTTGTGATCGCAGGTTCAATTACGATACCGTACCAAAAATACCAAAGCGTACTGAACTGGACAAACAAGAAAAAAATATTTTTTTTATTTTTTCTTTTTAAAAAAAAGGGACGGTTCAATTTCGTACACTTAGTACGGTACGCTTTGGTTCGTTTAGTACGGTACGGTATGTTATCCTATGTTTACTACGGTACGGTTGGATTCGCTACGGTGAGGAGTAGATTTATGAGCGAGCAGTATATTTTTTTTGTGTAAATTTTAATTTTCTAACTCTTTTTGATCTGGAAAGTTTTTTTTTAGCATCTAAAATACACACAACAAACTTGAATGAGTTATTTTCCGCTGTGACTGTCGGCGACTGTGAATTTGTTCAATTATTAAATAAGAAAAAATTTAAAAAATTTTAAACTCGAGACTCATATTGGATTTGAGTCCCTCATTCTGATTCCCGAACTCAGCCCAAAACGTTTTAATTTATTTAGAAGAACTTAACACAGCCTAAAAAAGATATATATTTTTCCTAAGATTATAATTTTTTTCAGAAAAGACGCACCACCCTTATTTTTCTTTTTTTGAATTTCTATATTCAAAAATATTAATTTTTTAACCCCTAAAAATATCCACCAACAGCGGCCGCCCAATACACCTTGAGCTAGGGATCCTGGTGTAACTATAAGGTCAGACTGCTAAATCAAAATCTTTCGATTCTAGATCTATAAAAAAATATTCTTTTGTTTTTTTGCCAAAATTTTTTTAGTAAACAAGCGTTGACTTTTTCAGTACACGATTCTTGACTTAGATTCAGATTTATTATGGTACGGTGTGGTGGTACGGTTCGCTCGGGTACGCAAGTACGGTACGGTACGCTGGTACGGTACGCTAGGAGGTAGGGTACGGTACGGTACGCTAGGGTACGCAAGTACGGTTGCGGTGCGGTACGGTACGGTACGCTGGATGGTACGCCTTTTTTTCACTAGCCGTGCTGTAGTGATGCGAATAGATTTTTGGGTTCATTTGGATTATTTCTGATAGAACTCAATGCGCTTTATCTGAAAATCACAAAAGTGAGAGTGAATTTATGTTCGTTAGTCTAGAAAAAGGGGGGTTTAGGGAGGCGCTTATCAGCAAGGAAATACGGTACCATCCCTTATTGCAGTTAAAAAAATTTCATTTTGTATTTTTGTTGCAATTGCAGATAATTGGATGTTCATTTTTTTAAACTAAAGTTTTTGAATTTTTTTTTACACTTACAGAATCCTCTGTTCGTATTTTAGAGCTTAAAGAAATCCAACTCGAATCGATCTCTGTCTGGTTCCTCGTGTTCTTGAACGGACTAACTCCGTCTAGGACCTTGGTTCATTTGTAAAAATTTGGGTTTTTAAGAAATAAGAAAAAAAACCAATAGTAGTAGTACTTTTTCTGTGCAGATCTAACATCTAGTAGAACAACCCTAGACTTAATTAGCTACAGAAGCTGTTAGGCTTCTTAGCCGGGTAGGCCGTTACAGAATTTTTGTTATACTCGCTACGTTTGCATCTTTCGACGCCCTTATTATAAGTCATAGCGACTCGCGAGTCCCAATACGATGATTTTCAAAGTTGTTCTAGTATCAGGCCATCTAGAGAATGACTAGTCGATGATTCTAGTCGGCTCGTTTCCAAGCAGCACAACACTAATGACACTGATCCATTTCCATTATTATTTTTTCTAAACGTTACAATTTTTTTGACTCGACAAGGATTCGAACTCGTGCCACTAGCTGTCAAAGCTGTTGTTTTACCCACTTGGCCACGACCTCTAATATTAAAAAATACTTGTTTCACTCTCAGATAAGGCAAGGGTATTGCAAGGGTATTTGGATTATTTCTGTTCTTTTTATAACTGTTTTTCATCTAGCAATGTCCCGCTTTCTTCTAAGTACTGGGACAGATTTTTAAAAGTCTTAAACTTTTAAAAAGACTTGTTTTGCGTAGACTATCCCGTTCCATTCAAGTTTGAACTCGAGTCAAACACTCCTTACAATAAAACCTCAACTGAGACAAATTCTAAGTCACCAAGTCAATCCTAAATAATTTCAAGTCATTGCAACAATAGCAAAATTAAAACAAATGCAAAATCGCAATTATTTTTATTTTTGCATGAATAATCAACTAATTTATATCCATTTATATACACAGACTTTAAACAAAAAAATTTACCCTAAATTTTCGTATCGTCATAGATTTAATTAACAAAAAATTCTATTTAAAAAAAAAATTCTCTTCTCTTTTTTTTTCGTTATTTTTCTCTCTCAGTCAGCAAATCTTCAATAAAAAACACACACACGAACTCTCTGCTTTCAATAAACGACATAAATTATTGATTTATTATCTAATAGAATATCAGAATCATTTTACAAAAAAAGAGCTCTTAAATTTCAAGCGATTTTTTTTTTATAAAAAAACGTGATTTTATCTCTGTCTATTTAAAATTATTTAAAAACGCCATTTTTTTTTTCATTTTTTGTTTCATAAGATTACTATTTCTTTTTTTTTTACTGTTAAATGAATACGAGCGAAAAGGTGTCATCTGCTTCACCATCGCCTACAAACAACAACGATCGATCTAAACGTCACTCGAAAAAATCTAAAATGGCTCGTTCACGTTCAGTATCGGTTTCATCGCCTGGCCCATCACGTACACCCTCACGATCATCACGATCCGTTTCAAAACATCGTTCACCACGTCATTATCAACAAAAATCTTACCCGAAGCGTTCAAGATCACCAAGAGAACATCGTCGTCGTGAATCACCACCACCACCGTATCCAAGAGACTCGTATCACAGAGGCTCTTACCATCCCACTGAAGTTGACCGTGTCGAAGAGTACATTTCAATTTGCATTAAAAATCTAAACGAAAACATCGATTTAGATCATTTGTATAATAGCATTTACACCGAATTTAAACGTTATCAACAATTTACAATAAAAATTGTATTAAATAAAAAATCGTTGTCTTTATCACATTCTCGTACTGAACGAATCGCGTTTGTTAATTTTTATAATCACGAGACTGCTAGTGCGGCTAAACGTGATAAAAATCATAAAGTAATGTGTGGGCTCCCTATGTACATTGAGCCTGTGTACAAGAATTACAAGCCTGGTACTATACCACCACCGCCTAATTACTCGGATAGGCGTTCGAGATCACCTGGTCGATCTTATCCCCCGCCTCCACCACCATCATCTCGAAGACGATCACGATCTATAACACCTAAAGATCTTTACATGAAAAAGACTCGGTCTTATCCTGATTATGATCGACGTTCACCACCTCGTGCTTACCCGCCGAGACACGAGTCTCGATACGAACCACCGAGAGAATCTCGATACGAGTCAAGACACGAACCCCCACCTCCTAATTACTATAAACGAGACGATAGGGGTTATAAACGACGAAGTCCGTCTCCTGTTATGACATCACGAGCTCGAACACCACCTCCGCCTAAACCAAAATACGATGATCTTGCTTACAAATTGTCTCGTTCACGTTCAAGATCACCTAAACGTCGAACCAGTCGACCACCAGCACTAATGAACATAAGTGTCACACCAGGTGGTGTTACTCATTACTTTGACAACGATGAAAAAGATCAAACTCGAACTCTTTTTATAGGTAATTTAGACGCTGATGTTGAAAAAGATTATTTATGGAAACAATTTGAAAAGTATGGTAAGGTTGAAGAAATTGATGTTAAAAAAAGTTCACCAAGTCAAGTACCACCGTATTTACAAAGTAATTCGGATTATTCGTCATCAAAAAAAACATACGCATTCGTTCGTTATGAAAATATGGACATGGCCAAAGAGGCTAAAACACATTTGAATGGTAAACGTATTGGACATAATGAAATTAAAATTGGATACGGTAAATTTTTTATCTATTTAAATGCTTTAAATACTTTAAAAAAAAAAAAAAAAACTATCGGGATTCAATTTCAAGAAAGAGAATTTTTTTATTGCTTATTTTTGTTGTGTTCGATAATCGCGCCATCCATCGCCAATTTGAAAAAAAAAAAAATTTCTATTTTATTATTATTTAATGTCTATTTGTCTTTATTTATGCTATTTGTCAACGTTTTGCTATCTCTATTTAAAAAAAAAAAAATATTTAAAATTTTGTGAACGAGTCGAGACACAATTTTTAAACGGACGATCAATTCAATGAGACCTGTCTAAACGGTGTATATTTGGGGTATATTGATGTAAACGATTGTTCTTTTTTTTATCTCAGGATATGTTAAGGATCAATTTTATTCGAGAATTATTATTTTTTCATCATTTTACAAAAAATTTATTAAACGTTTCAATGATGCCTTTTATATGAACTGGTTCAATGAAAGTCACAAATTTAACGACAAAATTTTGGTTCTACGTAATCTACGACCACAGAGGATATTTGACTGAAAAATTTTCTGCTTTTTAACGTTATCAATGGGAGCTTTTTAGCTTTCAGATCAATAATACATTTTCCCCATAATTAGTACTTGTACATTTGGCATTAGGTTTCAATTAAGACTACCCGCATTTAAAAAAATAATTTCAGTGGTTTTTGGGGTCGTAGTTTCCAGTCCCAAGAAGTAGTAGTAGTACTTTTTATGTGCAGATTTAACATCTAGTCTTAATTACCTAGGTAGGCCGTAACAAAAATTTTTTATACTCGCTATGTTTGCAGAGACTCGCGAGTCTCGATACGATGATTCTAGTCGGATCGTTTCAAAGCAGCACAACACTAATAACGCTAATAAAGCTGTTGCTTTACCCACTCGGCTTTAAAAATCACCTACATTTTGTTCAGAATCTGTATAGAAAGTCTATGTTTATAGGCAAAGAAAAAGTAGATCCAAAAAAACTGAAAAAATCCCTAAAATTTGCTATTTTTCCGAAATATTCCGCGGAATTATATATTTTTTTCGTATTATTTTCCTCTTAACGTGCATTGTATTCGATTCACTATCAGAAAATATGGTTACTTTTAACATAGGATTTATTTTCGATTTAAGCTAAACGTTTCAAAATGACATACTTCTTTAAGGCTGACTTAACTTCTGACCCTCCTAGCCCAATAAAAAATTTTTTTTGATCCCCACTAAAATTTTGGCTAACCATAGGTTTTCGGGTATGTATAATAAGAAAATCGAGTTTATGTGACTTTACCTACCACCTTTCTTTACCTTATAAAAACTACGGTCAACTCACGCTTAAATCACCCCATTTGTCTTTAAAATTGCCAGTGATATAACTTGAAGGTCTCATAAGTAGAAATTTTTTTAACATTTGATTGGTGGTTGAAGTTAAATAGTGACAAAAGTATATAATGATATAAGTGTAAGTTGACTGTTTGTTTATAGCTTCGAAATGAGTCATTTTGATTCAATAAAAACCGATTAAACTTATCCACTCGACGACATTCATATTCATTTTATGTTAATGAATGACTGGTACTGTTGAAACCGGAAATAAAATTATTGATTAAGTCGAGCATTGTAACCATTCAACTTGTAGAAAATTTCTTACTCTATTAGAAAAAGGATAAATGTGATATCAGAAGTGAATTGAGAAGTCATTATTGACTACTTAAAATTAGTCAAATAAATATTTTAAGTGTTTTATGTTTCGTTTTTTTTTTTTTTTGATTTTTTTTTATTTCTAAAAGCTTTTTTGTAGTTTCGTAATTTTTATCTTTTTTATAAAATTTATTTCTCATTTTTTTGTTTAGATTCAACACAAAAAAAATCTCTGATATCCCCCCGATATTTTATTATCAAAATTAAATCTATCTATTTATTATTATTAAACTCTATTTACAGGTAAAGTACAAGCAACAAATTGTCTATGGATAGGTGGTCTAAACGATAAGACATCAAAAAAAGAACTCGAAAAAGAAATAAAATACATTTTGAATACAAATGATAAGTCAAAATTTGACATTATTTATGATTCACCATACTTATTTGCGTTTGTTTTGTTCTATAATGTTAAACATGCTGAACAAGTTCGATTCGATCTACGTGGGAAAACAATTCCCAATTCGGAAAAGTTACGCGTTGATTATCATGATCCGAAAATGTTCAATTTGATTAAACCAATTTATTCTCCTAAAACGAGTAATAATCGAACTGTTAAATCAAGATCAAAGTCTCGTTCGGAAAGTCCTGTTAGAACTAGAAAAGTGGTTCAATCCGAGTGTGAACCGAAGATACAAGACGAGCCTGAAGTCGACACAAAGTCGAAAAAATCGAGGATTTCGTCAGTCGTTTCGAATGGAAATCAAGAGCCAAAGTCTGGTTATGAGAATATTATAATCACTAAAATCGATAATGTGAGACGGGTGGAGAGTTTGAAGAACCGTTCACGTTCGAGATCATCAAGTCCACAATCGTCAAAAAAAAGACGGTCAATGACCCCAACCCAACTCGTCAAAGAACCCGAAGTAACTCAAATTGATGCGAATAAAGATGATCCAAGGATGAGAGACCATGATGAAGGTGAGCTATTAGACGACGAACCACCAACTAAGAGTTCTGTAACAACCGAAAACTTGATTCCAAAAACTTACAAATCAATCAAACACTTGAGCGATTTTGAGGCTTATTCAAGCTGGTGTGGTCAATTTACGCTCAAAAAAAATTCATTTCCGATCAAATTTTATCTCTTAGCAGGAAACAAACAGTTAAGTGAAAGTCTATTGCCTTCAAATAATCGGGATATGAATTTACAAATTAACCAAAGAATACGTTTAGACTCGTCTAAATTAGACGATATTGAAAAACGTTTGAATGATAAAGACGAATCGTATTACTCGATTTACTTGTGTGTTGCTTCGGATTTGATTAAAGGAGATCGTGTTGTACAAACTAAACGCTCATTGAGTAATTTAATAACGTACTTGAATCAAAAATCAGCAGCTGGTGTTGTAAGTTTACCAGATGATAGTCGTACACAAGCTAACTTAAATATATTCACGTCAACGTCTAATTTATGTGTAAAGTTAATGAAACAATTATTGCCGAGTATTAAAATGGACGATGCAATGTTGAATATCGACGGAGAGTGTAGTTATTTAATGTGTATTTTATTGAAAAGTCCAAATGCAAATGTGTAGTAAATTTGTGGAGGCCTTAAAATACTTTGAACAACAGTAGATGGACAATCACTCAAAATTAATTTTTTTTGTTTCTTGGCAGAGAATGCTGGAATTAGTTTTTAAAAAAAAAATTTATTTTTTTTTTGGTCGTTGTTTTTTTTTGTTGTTCATTTTAAAATTTTTTTTTTTTTGGTAATTTAAAAACATAAAATTGAATTTTTTTTTGTTTAAAAAGTATTTGTTATGAAAACAAAAAATTTTTTTTTTTAAATTTTGTTGTTATTGTTATGTTTTTAAATTTTCGATTGATTGTCATCATGAAATAAATTAAATAAAAATAAAAGCTTTAATTTCATCGATTCTCTAGAAAAACTTGTCTCGCACGCCTCCAAAAAAAATACAGTCCTGTTTAATTGCGTATGATTTCATCTCATCACTTCAAACAAGTTTTATTGTCACTCACATTAGGATTTTCTTTGACCTGGTGAAATGGTTTTTCGACTTCTTCTATTTTGAATTCTACAGTAGTTCTTACGAAAATGTGAACGTTCCGTTCCAAGTTAGAAAATATCTACATACAGTCAACCCTCGATAATCCACATTCTGATTACACGAACTTTTCGCTTATCCGAACTGATTTGTCGAAAAAAAACTAGTGTTGTGCATCGACCCTCCAAATTCGAACTTTTGTTCGAACTTTTAGAATCAACCTAAGTTCGAATTACAAGGTATTCGAACTTTTAAAATTCGAACTTGGTAAAAAATCGACGCTCAGATGGCGTACTCGTTGCTGGAACAATGTTAAGAAATTTAAAAAATTTAAAAAGAATAGGATATTTAGTCTTGTTTTCTTTCCAAAAATCAAATGTTTCCTTACACTTTGTCTCAGTTGAATAACATTTAATTTCTTTTTTTAGTTTTTCGACAGAAAAGTTCGATTCAAGTTCGTCTTCGGATTCGTCGCTGAATTGAAAAGAAGATTCATTGGTGTTATTATTGTTTGAAGATGATGCTTGAGATGTTTGACTTGTTTGAATGTTTTGCGAAACTTTTAGCAAATTTTCAACCAAAAAATCGGTAGCCGTTTTAACAAAAGATTTTCTTTCTTTTTCTGTTTTTACTTTTGAAAATTGTTTGGAACGCGGATCGAGGAACGTTTACGCAATTAACACACTTTTCATATTCATATTTAAAAACTACTTCTTTGAACAGACTTTTAAATAAACTGTCTCCAGCAATAGAAACAGTATGCTCAAGAATCATCAGTATTGATGAAATAACCATACTTGAGATACTGTATGAATCACCACTCATTCGTTCGGTTATTTTAAAAAATACACAAAAAATATCACTTGCTTCTTTTAAAATCGTGATTTCTTCTTTATTTGAAAATATCAAAATATACTTGTCGAGTTAGCTTAGTGTAATAAATGATGATTTTAAAGAATTATTAAAACGGTTGATTACAATAATAGAAACCCAAATATTTTTCAAAAGTTCGAACTGAAACGGTTTGAACTCGAAAAAGTTCGAATAAGTTTGAAAAAAAAGTCGAACCCAAGTTCGAATACAGCCTGAAAAGGTCGAACTCAGGTCGAAGTGGTTCGAACGACAACACTAAAAAAAACCTGTTTTATGTAATTTCTCTCCGGTAATTCGAACTTTTGTGATTCGATTATTCGAATTTTTTTTTTAGAAATGTAATATTAATTCTGCTACTTGAATTAAAAAAAAGGTAACTTAAATGGATTATTCTTTTTCTCACTTTCAAATTATTTTTTTTTATCTTTAAAAAAAGAGTAATACGTTGTCTGATAAACAACAAAAAAAGAGGAAGTGGATACTGGACCAAAAACTTGAAACATGTATGTACTACATTGTGCTCCTTTGTATGTGAATAGTAAAAAGGAGACCTAAAAAATATTATAATAGAGAGTTCAATGTAATTATTACAATATCGACACTACATGGTTTAATTAAAAATCACCCTGCTGGCTTAGTGGTAAGAGCGTTGGATGGCGAATCTAGGGACCCTAGTTCAATTCCCCTCGACTGCTAAAAAGTTCAGACAAAAAAAATTAAAAATCGAGAAAAATACACAGACACACACCATAAAACTTAAGACCTCATGGTTCTATTCGTCTTATAGAAGCCGAACACCCATTATTGGAAAATGCTCTTTATCTTTGGGTATTGAATCATTTGTCGCTATGTATTTTCCTATAATCCAAATTTTTTTATTGATTTTTTTAAAATACGGATTATCAATAACTCGAATTTTCGTTTATCCGAACTTAATTTTCGAAAACTTCCTTGGCCGGATTATTGAGGGTTGACTGTATGTGAATTAACACGTTAATTCGATATTTAACGTCATTAATAAAAACTTGAAACGGAACGGTTTTTTTGAACTCTTATTTTGAACAAAACCCTTTTTTGGAATGGAACGGTTATCTAGAATTGAACCTATACCTGGAACGGAACCCTATTTAATGTTCGTTCGTTCTAAGAACGAACGTTATATTTTCGCAACAACCACTGTAGTTACCCTGCCTTTTGTAGGAACGAATTACACTTATACTAGGAAACTCTGGTTTAAATTGCGCATTCTAGATATCAAAAAAAAAAATTTATATGCCTCAATTGATACCCTATTCGTTGAGGAAATGGCACTTAAAGTTGAAATTTCGGACTTAATTGCGAATTAAGTCCAAGGCATAATGAGAAGTTTTAAAAAATTTTTCTTCAAAAAACTCGAGTTCTACGATGGTTGAAAACGTTGCAAATAATGACCTGTTTTTTTTTCATTACGCTCAATCAGATCGATATCTCCAGTAACTACGTTATACGAGAATCCTTTCAAATTTTTAGTTATCTGGACGAAATTAATTGGGCGAACATAAATATGTACCGTAAAATCCCTCTATTTGTACCTAGAAAATTTGGTCTTTAACTTTCAATTTATGTTTAAATTTTTTAAATCAATGGCTCGAAAATGCCTCATTCCCCTCAACCTAGTCTATAAACTAAAGGTATGAGATTTTTAAACAACACTTTACCTATAGAAATATTTAAAAAAAACTACTGGATACAAATAGAGGGGGTTTACGGTTAACTGTTTTATCCGTAACCCGGATTTTTCAAATTGATTTTTTTAATTTCATAATGGTAGATCCAGTAAGGAAATTTATTACTAGAAAAGTCGATTAATCATCAATCTAGATCTCCAATTTTGCGGCAAACAAGCTTTTGTATGAAAAATTTAAATTGATAATTTGATCCGGATCCTTTTTTATGGACTGCCAAAAAATTAATCTTAAATTTGGAATCTCGAAATTTCCGATTCTATTTTCTTTTTCGGACGATCTTGTCACTTTTTTCTCTCATCCATCGGAATCTAATTACTAAGAAGTCAATTCTTTAAAATTTTTTAAGCCTGTTACTGACAGGTTTTTTTTTCCAATGAAAAATATTGCCTTAGATAAAAATTAATCGACAGAATTAACCGTTGCTCTAAAACTATAGTGATGGAAAGAAAGAAGAAAGCATTAGAAATTCAAAACTAATGCGCCCCCTATTTTAAAAGTCAGAGGAGCTTCTACAACATGAAAGTCACAGTTTGACAGCACCTTTTTAATCCTCTAAAATACTGACTTAAAGCCTTAGAACGTATACAACAGATCACTGAGATACCGATATAACGGATTTAAGAACCTTTAAGTAACTTAACGCTCAAGCTATTTTAGAATGAGTGTACCTAAACTTCGAAAATGAAAAAAACCAATTCTATAAACTCTAAATTTTTGCGCCCTTTTTTGATCAGAGCTCCCCCATGTAAAAAATCCTGGCTACGCCGCTGCCTTTGAGCCCCCAACACTTCTATAACGCTTCTCTTTTTTTGCCCCTTCAAAAGCCATAAAAAAGTTGGGCCTCTCTGGTCAAAATTTTTTTTTTTCAAACCCCCTCAAAAATTTGCCATTCTAAAGTTTTCAAATATTGAAAACTAAGTTACCAAGTCGAATTTTGCAAATTCAGATAGCGTTGAAGTTTTTCATGGCGCGAACCTTATGGGAGCCTAAAGTTAGAAAACCTTTATTAAACTTCACATCAAAAAACATTCAACTCTTTATTCTGTCATGATTAACCTTTTGGTACAAATTGGCTGGTAAAAAAAGAGAACGGTCCAAACAGTTTTCAAATTTTTATATAACGGTTAATCCTTCTATTTTTTGAACGGATAAATCTTAATAGACTTCTACTTTTTCTATACGGCGTTTAAATTTTAATCAAAATCATTAGAATAACTTTTTTATTTTCAAAATTTTACAATTTATTCAAAATCACAACAATTAAATCGACAAAAAAAAATTATTAAAGAAAAATTCACTTAAAGAAATTAAACACCCTCTGTCCCCCCTTCATAAATTAAAACAAAAATATCTATTTAATATTGTAGAATGAACACAACAAATTTTTAGAATTTTCCAACTAAAAACAAGTACCTTTTCAGTTTTAATTACCTCTAAGAGTAAAAAATATTTTAAAACCATTTATACTTGAATGCGTACGATAAATTTAATTTATATTATTCGATCTAATCAAATTAATGTACACCGATTTTCCTTGCCATTGTGAAGATACTTGTAGAAATTTTATGTTTGTGTATTCCGAATCGTCTATCCAAACTTGAATCGATAACAAAAAAAAAAAGTTTTCTTTTTTGTAATGCACTTCTACCGAACTTTTGGTGGCAAGCGTAGCCATATCGAAGCGTACCCTTCTTGTATCGTAGCAAGGAGTATCCATGTCGACGCGTATCCCCTCCGAAACATAGCGTCTCGTGCTTAACATACTAAAGCGTACCGTATTCACCGTACCGTACTCAACAAAAAAATTTATTACGCGGCCTTTTGTTGCTAAGCTTCGCTTTGGTACGGCTACGCTACGGTTCGCTTTAGACCAAAAGTTCGGTCGAAGTGCAGTATTAAAAAGTTAATAACTTACCATTTATGGGTATTGCATGATTTTTTGATGTACATACAATACGTGTTAGACCATCAACTGTTTCTTTTTTATTCTCAATATCTTTAGATTTTTTGCTTAAACGCATTACTTTGTAAAAAAAAAAATTAAATTTTTTTATAATCATCCCATCAAAAATCTTTAAAAAATCGAAAAAGATTCAGTTGATAAAGAGCTATTTAGCGACTTTGATTGACAGACAGATAGGCAAGAAACTTAATATCATTTTTACAGTGAGTTCTTCAGGAAGACGTGTTATCAGCATTTATAACTGTTTTGGACCGGACTCTTAAGAGCAACAACAAAAATTTTAAAACACCGATGGGCCATCATTTTTCGCCAAAAAAAGGCCCGTCTGCTTCAAGACATATTTATACTCTGTCTTGCTGTAACTAGATCTTAGCCATGGGACCTTCAATTCGGTCTAAAGGTGTGTCCAAATCATAAAATCACTAGAAAATTTCAACACACCGCCATTTTAAAATCGGTCTTCGAAAGCTAGTCGACAAATTGAAAAGTAATGGCCCGTGTTTTAGCAATAACCGATTTTTTTCAGACTACTAAAATGGAAAAAGTAGCTCCTAGGATTTAAAGAGCAGGTGCGTAAAAATATGGGTTTAGGGGTTTTCATAGGACTAGATACCAATTGACTTAATATAAGGTCATTTTTTTCCAGAACATCGTAACAGGAAATGATGCACATGAGAGAGGTAAAAATAGTGGTTTCTACGCGAGGCTAAGAGGAGTCAAGGAATGCCCGCTTCATTCTTAGGGGATCCGATTACCGTAACAATGCATTTAAACACACGCCTATTCTTAGACGAACTTTGATAACACTGATTAATATAATAAGAGCCGGGATCACCCTAAAATATCCAGTTACGGTACCATCATCAATAAAAAAGTCTGACAACTTACTTTTTTGCTTTTTCTCTTTAATACAATAACTAATACTCAAATATTGATTCAAATCTGTATTCTTATAAATAGTAATATTCTTAAACAAAGCCTTCAATGTTGATTTATTATTAATCGTAATCATTTGAGTTTCATTTCCTTCTTGTTCTTGTCCATGTTCACTTAAACCACTTGAATTGTTTGCACTTGTCCAAAAATCAATTTGTAAATTAAACAAACCCGACTCGTCTTGATTCGCAGTCATAGGCGAACTAGGTGGCGAGTATTTATACATTTTATTCAATTGCTGTGTATTTGTCGCATTTAAATTCAAAAATTGTGGCAAACTCGACGATGTCGATAGACTATTAACCTTTTGATTACTTGTTTCATCATCATTTTGATTTACAGAAACATAATTCAAAAATGGCACAAATTTACAATCTTCATTTTCACAATGTAACATAACTTCCCCAATTTGTACTTGACTCATCATATCTTTATAATTCGATTCATCAATTGATTCAATCAAATAGTTCAATATTTGCATTCGATCATTCGATTGGATAAAAAATGTTTGAAATATTTTTGCATATTCCGCGTTCAACTTGACCAAATTGAGATAAAAATTTTTCAAATAGTTTGTTAACATTGCCCCAGTGGACGCAATTAGAAATATTTTCACCAAACTTTGACCTTTGGCCAAGTAATCCAATTGATTCTCGCTCAAATTTTTTCCCAAATCATCTAGGTCAATGATAGTAAAATTTTTTCGAATAACATAATTATCCATTAAATACTCAGCATTCTCGACAAGTAGATAATTTCGTTTTATATTTAGAGTCAAACATTGTTCGTCTGTCAAATCGACAAAATTTTGATTATAAAATGGTTCAATTTTTGGTTTTGGAGTTGACACAATTGAGTAAGCGTCTTGATCTTTGAACAAAAAATTCGGTTCATCCGAATCCGAATTTGCATAATCACTTACTTGTTCAATATTTTTATAAAATTCATCATCCAAGTCTTCATTTTCGTCATAGTCTAAATCGTACACATCGTTTATGATCAATGAATTTTCATTATCATTTTCAATTGCGTTCGATTGAACCGATTTATGTTGATTTGTGTTCTCATTTTTGAGCTTACGAATGAACGAAATTATTTTCCCGGTCAATTGATTCTTGTTGTTTTTGATAATCGGTTTATTTTTTTGCTCATTGTCCGAGTCTATTTCTGAATTTATGTCAAATTCAATGTCTTCAGTTGTATCGTAATCGTTTATAGGTTGACTTGTTAACGATTGGATGGACAAGTAGCCTATGATTTGTTGTTTGGCGCCATTTTTAGTCGATCTTAGAAACAATGGCAGGTCGTTTGAATAGGGTTTTTGTAAAGCATTTGCCAAGTCAATGAATGTGTATGCAAGGGTTTTGTAACCGAATTGAATTGTTTTTGATTTTGTTTTATATTTTTTGCGTCTTGTTTGGACATAAATGTAGAGGAGATTGGTATCTTTTTTAAGATAGTGTGGATATGTTATATTGTAGAGGAGATTAAGATCGGCTTTTTGTTGATCAACTAAAGGTATTTCGAGTGTTCTAAGCGATCGTTTACTCGCTTCGAGTTTAACTGCTAGTATTACTGATGATTGATGTAGTTCTTGATCGAGTTTAAGACGAGTTATTAAAAATTTACATATTCTTGGCAAACAATTGAAATTATTTTGATCAATGTCAAGTTGAATGTAAGTGTTCATTTTGAATGGTTTACTTGACTGTTGACCAAGATCATTGTTGTTCAATGATGATGAATTTAAAAGACTTGATATATTATCATCATGATTCATTTTGGGAATAAGAGTTTCCCGTAAAGTGTTTGCCGAATTCATTTCAAAATGGTTTCTCTCTTTGAGAGATCTATATGAACCCAAAGAAATCCGTAGAAAAAAAATTAAAATTGAAATAATTTATTAATTTTATCTTTTTTTTTCTCTTTCAAAGCAACAAAATAAAAGGGGGTGTTGAATGAAAGAGAATAGCAATTTTGTTTCGCTTTGTTTTTTTTGTTCGTTGCAAATTTGCACACAAAATTTGGGGTACTTGAAAAAAAATTCATAAAATATTCAGCTTTTTTATTTTTGAATTTAACAAAAAAAACATGCTTGAAATTTTTTTTTTTTTAAACGTGAACCTTTAGGTACATTCTTCACTCTTCACATTTTAAGCTAAAGATTAGTGTCGTAGCTTAGGGATTTCAGATGAGACCTAGCTCAATCTCTATCAGAAGTAATGAGGAGAGAGAGGGATGGGTCTTTGGCAAGGGACATTTTTAATATTATGATACTTTTTTTTACTTAGAAAGTACTTTAGTTAAAATCATGAGCTCAAATCTTATTGAAAAAGTCGATCAGTTAACAAAACAAATTCTTCTCAACAAAAAACATTCGAATTCAATTGTCGACCTTTTAAAATATGCTTCGGATGTAAGTCTTAAATTTTTTCACCCAAAAAAAACCTCCAATTAACTTTTTGTTGTTAAAAACCAAGGCTAAAAAAACGCAAGTTTGTGTAAAATCAATCAACTCGTTGTGTCAAATTTACGGCTCGTATTTGAAAGATGAGAAATTTTTATTGTTCACAAATCAAGGCGATCAAGAAAAATTCGAAAAAAATTCTAAAGATTTAAATTCAGATGAAAAGTATCGTCTTTGGATGAATCAACGACTAAACGATTTCAAACAATTAATGTTTGATTATTTAAAAAATGATTCGATCAAGTCGGTCAAGTTCGTTTCAATAAAAGTAAACTTAGCTCAACATTAATTTAAGATGTTTGATTAAGACTTAACATTTTTTAGATAGCTTGTTTGAATGGTCTCTTTGACTTGGTCAAGTACGAGACCTCATACAAAAAGAGTAAAGACAAAAAATTTAAACTTTATTTTTAAATTTTTAAAAATTTGATTTTTAAGTCGATGAAAATGAGGAAAAACGTCAAATACCACAAGATCTTATTGAAGTAATTAAATATTTTTTTATGTTTTTACCCATCTATTCTTTCGAAATGTCCAGGGAAAGGGTTAAGAAGTAAAGCTGTGAAAACAGACCAACCGGTTCATTACAAACATTATATCAGGCTTCATCTTCACGATCTACTGCACGGTTCCTAAAAAAGGCGTACCGTACTGTACGTACGGTAAGATGGTACGGTACGCCTTTTATTCAGAAGCCGTGCAGTATTATCCGGAATCGAGGTTTACGACGGAACTTGAAGAAGACCTGTGATGACAAAAACATATCAAAAATCTCGCCAAAGTTCTCTATAAAGTAAATACCTAATTTTCGCTGGGCTCTTTACCAGCTCAAAAAATTTGGGTTAAGGGGTCCGAAAATTCACTTCTGGGTGATTCATTCGTATCCTGAGCATAAAATTTCCTACAAGTTACATGGTCGCATTTATTTTTTCGATTATGTTAACCTATTCTTTTTATTCAAAAAACGAAAATTTCCGGGAGTTTTCGCGGTATTTTTGATGCTATGCCGCGGAATGTCCGAAGCATCCATTTTTGATGTCAGTTGATGAAACAAGACAAAATCCTGAACAAAATTTTGGTCTTCATTTTTTGTTATCTTCAATAAAAATCTGCTCAGAATCTCACAAATTCGATCTAAAAAACTAGTTTCAGCAGCTACAGTTAAAAAGGGATCGAAAGTCAATTAAACTTTAAACAATTTTTTTTGTTTTAGAATTTAATGGACGCTTTGTTAAAAACAGAATTAGAAGATAAACTATTGAAAAAATTGCGATCATTTTTGGTATACAATGATCTACGGTATTTCATAATGAAATATTTGACTCTTGATTATTACAAAAAAAATGTTATTACTGAAACAAACTTGGAGAATATTCTTCACATATTCGCATTGATGCCTGGTCTAGTCAAAGAAGACAAGAAAAAACCAAAACCAAAAGTTATTGATGCTGAGCAACAAAATGATCCTGAATTGGGTTTGGATTTAGACGGTGATCTAGACAAACCAGAACAAAATGGCTCTGTAAATGGCGTTGAGACAAACGAGACAAAATTATTCGCTCTTAAAATCGAACATCTAGCCGTTAACTCGAAAATAATTCAACAAGATTCTCATCGTAAATTATACAACGATTGTTTCGTTAATTTTTTAAAAAATCAACTCTCACCAAAACTTTATAAAAAGCTACTAATAAAGCTACCCGAAAAAATTATCCCTAAAATGACCAATCCTCTAATGTTGGCAGATTTTTTGACCAATTCGTACAATTCAGGCGGGCTCATAAGTGTTTTGGCATTGAACAGCTTGTTCATTTTAATGAATAATTATAACTTGTAAGTCGTCTTCAACATTTATATTGAAATCTTTTTGATATACATTTTTTTGTTTTAAGGGAGTACCCAAAATTTTATCAAAAAGTCTATCAACTTTTGGACTCGTCCATCTTTCAAACAAAGTACAAAGACAAATTTTTTCAACTCTTGGACATGTTCTTGTTATCAACGTAAGTTTATGTCTAGGTAAAAGCTTAGAGGGTCTTGATAAATTTTTATTTTTTTAGGCATTTGTCATCAGTTCTAGTTGGAGCATTTGTCAAAAAGTTGTCTAGAATGTCACTTACATGTCCTCCAGCTGACCTAAAATTTTTGGTTTTATTCACCTATAATTTGCTTATTCGTCACCCGAACTGCAAAATTTTAGTCCATAACAAAACAAAAGCTGAAATTTTCGACGATCCATATGATGTCAATTGTGATGATTACAATAAGTGTAATGCTTTAAAAAGTTCATTATGGGAGATACAAAGTTTGAAAAGACATTATTCGGCGTATGTGTCCAAGGAAGTAGAGAAAGTGATGAGTCTTAATCAACCTATTGAGTTTCAATTGGACGAGGCATTTGAGAACAATTCTTATGAAGCTGTAAGTGTTTTGAAAATTAAATTTGTTAAAAATTTTATTGATTGAACTTTTATTTTAAGTTGATTGAAATGGAATTGGACTCGAATAAGGCCACAGCTAATTGTGCTATCAATTACACGATTAGTTTAAATGAGAAAAATAATGACTTCTATGATAGAAGTATTTCAAGCTTACTCAAAATTAATTGAATAAAAAAAATTGAATAATTAAAAAAAATGTTGATTATTTTTTTCCCAGTCAATTAAATTTGTACCAGAAGGTTAATAATGACATAAATAGAGTTGACACCATTCTTATGTAAACTTTAATGAAGGCCTTTTACCCTTAGCCTTCCATAACAATGCTAAAGAGCATTTTACCTTGTAAAAATCAATGTAACTTGTTAGCTATGTTCTCCTGGATTGTTCAAAATTTATTTGAGAAATCATACATAAGAGATTTAGAGAATTTTAAGAACGAATAGTGGTACGGTAATGATTTGAGTACGGTACGACAAGCCATTAATTCGGTGAAGTGCAGTATCGAAAATTTTGTAATGATGTTTCCAGAAAAACTAAAAGCGTTGTTCAAAAAGATCTTTAAGGATTTTTATTGTTTTAAGAAAAAAGGCATCTAAATAAGAGAGAACACTGAAAATTCTATCTAAAAAAATCGGTATCCGGATTTTTTGCAAAGTGGTTCTATACTTTAGACGAGTCCGTAGCCCGAACAAAATTTTTCGAGCTTAACTTTGGTTATATCAAGATAGAGCATAAAAAGTTGGAACAGAAAATATGTGTCCTGAGCCTTACACACCTTTTATTGGGCGGAAATGGTGGTCCGCCAGTATTCTAAATATTTCAAATGTCTTTGATCAAACTGTATTAAATTATCTAAAAGAACAAGGTTTTACTTTAATGGGGCAACTACCATACTCACCAGACCTTGCTCCTTCAGATTTTTGGCTTTTCGATTAAATCAAACAGCGTTTAGACAGTCACAGTAGCTCCGAAAGATTAGTACGCCAAATAACGGCAATTGTCAAAGCCATACCTAAAGAAGAGTATCTAAAGAACTTTCATAAGTGGATCGAAAGGATGGAACTATGCATTAAATATAAAGGGGACTATTTTGAACATATTATAAATAAAGATAACCAAACTTTGTAGACCAAACTAAGATCTCAGAGCTTAGCTAGCAGATCTACAAGAAAGAGCACAAAAAGATGAACAAGAATTTCGCCCCCGGAAGCTGATCGACCTTTTTTTGAATGGAAAAGTGGTACAAGTTCAGAGATGTAGCACATCATTTTAACTTCTAGATCTTGGAAACTGCTTTTTTAAACTAAAGAAGCTCTTGAAAAGTTAATTCAGATGGGTCTTTAAAATTTGTTTTTTTATGTAGATGCCCTTACTCAATTTTTAAAAACTGAGAGCACCCCAGTCTAACTAAGTAGTGGAAGTCGAAAAAATTATAAAGCATGTTATTAAAAATTTTCTCATCCTCATTCCCCGCCCTAAAAAATATTTTCTTTCAAAGCGACTCAAAATTCTTTGTATAAAATTTAATCGGAATGTAGATTAAATAAGTCCCATATGGTCTAGTGGTTAGGATTCTTGCCTTTCACGCAGGCGGCCCGGGTTCGATTCCCGGTGTGGGAAAATATTTTTGTTGATGCTCCTCTTCCAAACTTAAGACTAAAATCAAAGCATCTAATTGCATTATTTTAATTTGAAAAAAAAATTTTAAAAAATAGCGAGAGAAAGAAAAATTTGAATTTTTAAAAAAAAAAAAATTTTAAATAAAAAAATGGATCAAAATGACACGGAAAATTTTTTTGACATTAAACCGGACACAAATGATTCCAATATTCAACTACTCAAATCAATGGGTTTTCCAGACGAGAACGAAATACGACAAGCTCTTGAGATTTCCAAAAACGATCTAAACGAAGCAATTTCAATTTTAACTAGTGAAAAACTTCTCGTTGTACCTACTACAGACGTGTCTAAAACATCCGATTTAGACATGGATTTGAGTGAACAATCTTTTGATCACACTCGATTTCCGTTCGATTGTCTATTAACTTTGGAACAATGCGTCTTTTCGGACAGTTGGTCAATAAGTTACAAAAAAAACGAATGGCTTGATCGTTTACTTCGATCGTCAATTTATTTGACACAGACATGGGACTTTCAAGGCGATGATTTATTCAATTACAATCGCTTTGTACAAAGAGGTCTTTATGAATGTTTCAAAAAGCTGCTTAATTCAATAGCTGTTAACAAATGGAACGAAGAAATTATACAAGGGGTTTACACGATGACATCGTTGTGCATCGAGTTAATTCAAGTCAAATTGACCTCGACAAATAAAGAAAATTTAGACGTTTTTCTTCAAATTTTGGCACTTATTTTTACTCCAGATTCGATTTTTAACAAAAAAAATTCGTTAAGAACATCAAGTGATGAAATTGAAAAAAAGTTTACAAATACTGATGAGACTTTGAATGGTTGGCTAATCGATTTTATTAACCTATTTGGTAACACAGGGGGTTTTGAACGATTGAAGACTCTCTCAGAAATAACTAATGATTTAAATGAGCTTAATCTTTTGTTAAAACCAGTGTCAGTATGTGCCAAGTTTTTGAATTCAAATGTAATTAAAATCATGTTCGAGGATACGTTTAGACGACTCATTGGATTAATTTCAAGTTTAGAGTCAAGCGATCAATTTAAAGATAAAGTAATTTTGAAAAAAATTTTCTCGTCTAAGAAAGAGACTTGTTATTTTGATTTTAGAATACAGCTAAAGTGTTTGAATTGATCGAGACTATGAAAAAATTAAGTTCATCTCTGTGGCCTGAAGATGTTTCAAATTTTAATCAATTACATTTACAAATTGTTATTTCGATGCTCAAAAATTCCCACTTTAATTCAAAAATGAACTCTTTAAAAGAAGTAAGAAGCTATTTTTTTATTTTTTTAGAGGGCCATGAAGACGATTTTCTTCTTGAGGTTGTCTTCCCGGTATGCGTTCTCCTTGAAGAGTAAGCTATACGTGATGGTACCCAAACTCCTCGGAAGTCCTCGGTAGTCAAATTTTGGAAAAATGAGTTTGACCCATCGTTCGATAGAAAAAGGCTCAAGGATTAAAACAATGGTCGGTTTGAGTTACCCAAAATATAGAGTTTTAGGGTTCGGGTAGGGTACAGGTTACCCATAAATTTTGGATTTTTGGGTATAGGTTGAGTTTGGTAACTCATAAAAATCGGGTAGGTATAACCCGATTTTTATGAGTTACCATAGGTATTACTTACTTATGGGTTACGCAACCCAACCTATACCCAATAACCGAAAATAAATGGGTAGATATGTCTGACCATGACTTATAAAAACGTGTTATTCTATTTTAACTTTTTGGATGGAATGAGCTAACGTAACCAGAAATTGATCGTTAAGGGACAGGAGTATCGTTAATACACAAGACTTTAATTTTTATCCCGAATCGGCATCGTATCAGAAGGCGAACATATTCCCGGGATAACTGAAAGAGCTAAATGTGATAAAAAACTTAAATCATAGATTTTAATGTTGTCATACGGTCCCTTTACTAATATATTTTACATCTTCTAAGCAATCATTACTACTATACACATTTTCGTTGCAGACAATTTAAAATTGGTCGGATCTCGGTCCGTTAGTTTCGAACGATAACACTAATAGATTTATAGAGAATCGTCTCTTGTTTGAGCAGATGCATTAAAAAAATTGGGTATTCCGGCTCCCTTAACAGGAGATGTGATTTGACCGAAAATTTACCATTTTTTAACAGTTTTCACCTTAGTATGACTTTGAGGAATATTTTTTCCCCATCGATCATGGTCTCAACATTAATCGTAGCTTTTTGGCTTTCAGACCATATCTTAAAATCAATAAAATTTCTATCATGAGTACAGTCGACTCGCGATAATCCGTATACAGTTTATCCGAATAATTTGACATCCGAACAGAAATTAGAGCCCTTTCCAATACTATTACATGTATTTGATTATCCGTAGATTTTAATCCGTACAACAATTTTCTAGGGCTTTTTGTATACGGATTATCGCGAGTCGACTGTAATAAAGTGCTTAAATAAGACACAGTGACTTTTGGCTGAGGAGTAAAATTTTTTAAACCCAAAGAGAAAAATCAAATCTAGGGTTTCAACGGACGTATATTAAGTCAAATAAGTAAAATTCAGATAGCACTTAGGAGGTTATTTTTACTATAATTTTGGCTGATTGTGGTCTCGCGCCGTTTTGTTAGACCATTTCTCAAGGAAAAAAATACGTTTCAACTGATTTATTCCTTTTAAAATGGTTCTATCAAAACACTATCGGTCTCATTGTGAAGCAGGTTAAAATATCAATAATTTAAATTGAAAGTCTTCCGTTCAAGTTTTAGTCCAGTTGGTTCAATAGTCAACGACTCATCCTGAAAAATCCTGAGAAGTCGGTCTTTAAGACACATTAAACTGAAAATAACCCTCTCATTATTTTTAAGATTTCAAAATTAATCGAAAACTCTAAAAACACGTTTTATGCCGACGAGATCATAAACGAAGAAAATCTAAGTGAATGGTTAGTTAACGAACGTGTTCTTTCATTAGCCATTGAGGGTAACATCGACCAAGCTCAATATTGTGACAAAATAAAAACAATAATCGAATTCATAGCCGATCGCATAACACAAGACGAAATTGAAAGCCTTTGGTCTATGCAATTTAACAAATCAATAACCCTTGTAGACAACTTGTACTCATTAATATCAATCGCTTCGACAAAATTCAATCAAGAACAATTCGATTATTTAATCGATCAAATAAAATCTACATGGTCTGATCCAAAATTTAAATCACATGACAAACTTTTAACACTATTTCGAATGATTGGACAAGAGTCTAAAGCCTATAAGACTTACTCAAAAATACTCGAAGCATTATGGGAGCTCAAAGACGATTCAAATCAAGATCTAGTCCAATTGATCTACAAAGAGCATCTTAATGTTATAAGCGCTGGTCGTTTATCACGTGATCAATCAAAAAATTTATATCTTAAAAAATGTTTGGAACAAGTTGTCAATCAACCGGGTACAAGTCTAACATCCATTTACGCTTTAAAACACATGCTAGACATTCTATTTACTTACAAAACAAAAACATGGACAAATTCAAAATGTTTAAAAGACATTCTTAGTGATATCGTTGTACCTGAGATCAAGTCAATATGTCAAAGTCTTTTGAATTACAATCTTCATCAACGGTTTAATCAACAAATCCTAGACGTTTTTAAACACGAACAAATAATTGACATACACCTCAACTTGATTAAATTCATTCTTAAAGAAGGAAATTTATATTTAAAATTAATCAGGGCTCAAGAGATATGGGACTCGTTGAACGAAAGTAACGATTTGTTTAACAAAGAAAAATGTTTCGAATGGTTCATGGAATGTCTTTTGGACTTGAACGAATCAACTCGTATGGACATGTTTAAAGAAAAAATTTTAAAATTGAGTCCAAGTGAGTTGACCCTAAAGGCCTATGAGTGTTACAGACTTTATTTTTTGTATTTCAATCAGTCCGAAGCGAAAATTCAAATAACCACAAGCGATGCAACACGATTTCTAGTCGATGATTCCGACATTGATTTAAGTTACCTTTGGGAGATTATATTAACAAATCGATCGTCTCAAATAATCGACTTATCCATCAAATTAATGCTTGAAATGACTTGTGGAAGTCTTTCAATGAGCCTTAGACGTGACATGTACACCCTTAACTTGAAATTAATTCAAATAGTTTATGAAAAACTGAAAGAAAATTTGAACACAAACGATTCAAAAATTGAAAACTTGTTAAAATTTTTAGAAGAATTTATTCGAATGGTAAATCAAAAGGAAAGTCAATTGACAAGTGTTAGTTTATCAAGTCATTTTAATTCGATTAAAATGGACAAATTTGATCTTAAAGTTTTGTTTAGTGAAAATTCAAATGAAATTGAAATCAAAAATTTGTATTCAAATGATTTGTTAATCGATTTGAGATCGAAGATAAGTCGAATTATAAATAATTCAATAAGCAATTTTCAGTTGTTTTATAATGATATGAAATTATTGGCACAGTCAAATGATCATAAAACCCTTGGATCATTAGGTAAGAAAAATCAGTATTTAGATTTTTTAATGAAATTTTCAGAACAATTGCCACTTATCGATAGGCTGTGACCTACCAGCTTATATTCCTTTACAAAACGATACATAGCTTTCAAGTATAAACACAGCTAAACTTAATACTCTTTTGGAAAGGAGTTGAAGTTCTAATGAGGACTACAGCATGCATTTTCTTTTTCTGTTTATACCCTTTATATTCCTAGCCTGACCAGAGGTCCATGCTTTGCATACAGCTGGTTTGCCTAGGCGTAATGGAATAAGGTATAAACATTTTTTATTTCAGTTTTTGAAAATTTTAAAAAAATAAAAAACAGATTGGTCTGTCCATTTGGTAAGCGCCATTCTAAAACATTTTGCAACTCGAGAGATCGGTGTCGAGTGGCTTGATTCTAGATTTTGCTACCTGAAACTCTTAGTTTAGTTTGTCGACGTTATCGTATGAACCGGGAAGACTCATGTTTGAGTTGTATTCAACAGTGTAATGGCTTCACGGTGATTATCAGGTTGCTCGAGTCTGCAGAAGGCAACTATTGAACCCTCATATTGACGGCAGTGTTTCGGGATTTTTGTAAGTTTTACACGACCGAGAATTTGAACTTTTTGGTTTGGAAAATTGATTGATTTAAGACTCGTTCAAGTTAACTCTGAATCTTTATCCGTGACAATTTGTCGGTACTCGGGTCGATACTCGATTGTTTTGTTTGGCCATTTTGGAGATCGATTTGGATTTTTAAAGACATGAATCACCGTAATACTATAGACAATTCGATATACAAAATCTACCCGTATGTAAAGGAAAAATTCTCTATAAGCTGATGGGTCATGGGTCATAGTTGGATACTTATTTTTAAAAAATACTAACAATTTCAGAATTGACTTTGATTAAGGAGCAGAATATGATACGTATCTTTTGCACTCAAAATTAAAAAAAAAGTTTAAAAAAATTGTTCTAATTTAGATACTCTGATTTTCAAACCACTCATTATGATCATATTCTTCATATATCTTCAATATGATCATTTTGTGGTATTATGGTTTCTTTGTTTCCTTGAAACAAATTTGATACAGTCAAACCTCGTTAATCCGTTTCCACTTTTATCCGTAAATCTCCTTAGTTCGAATAGAAATCTCAGGTTAACTGTAATTCCTATTAATAGAAAATACCTCCATAAATCGTATATTTTAATCCGTATTACGATTTTAATGGGGCTATTTTTATACGGATTAACGAGGTTTGACTGTACTGCACTTCCACCGAATTAATGGCTTGCCGTACCCGTACCGTACCGAATCGTCCTCAAAATGTACCGTACTCAAATCATAGCCGTACCCGAACTGTACCGTACTAAAAAATCGCAAATTTATCACAAAATCATGCATTAAAAATTTAGAGAAATTTTAGTAAGGGTACGGTTATGATTTGAGTACGGTTCGGGTACGCTTCAAGTACGGTACGAGTACGCTTTAGTACGGGTACAGCATTAATTGGGTAAGTAAGACCAAGTATCGGCTTAAAATCAGCTGATGGCCACAGAGGCCTGGGTAGACAAACAATAGGCTAAAACACGGAACCAAAAACTATGATTCCGTAGTAAAGAGATAAATGTTAAACCGACGTAGACGGCCCTTATCTGTATTGGCCGTCGACGCCGGGTTAATTACCCGTATAAATCAGGACGCCATCGTAGCTAACCAAAGCAAAATTAACGCGGTTCTTTTTGGCCTATCAAAAATTTTAGAAAATTTTAGACTTTGGTTCGTTTCGGAATGGTGGATACGCTTGGGATAGGGATTTTTTTAAGCGAGAGAGCTCAGTGATAAAGAAAAGTTGATGGTCTAATCATAGCCTTTCACGTTATGCGTTAGTTAGAGGAATCTTCTTTCAAACTGGGTCCCAAAAAAAATAATAAATTTTTTTTTTTCTAGAAATTGATGGAACAAATAATTTGGTATGCAAAATAATCCCATCAACACCAGTCAAATCAAACGAATTTTTTACATCTTCATGTAGTGCTACACCCACATCAACATCATCACTTTTTGCCAATCGTTTGACCATTTCATCCACAAATACAGACCCTAAAAAATATCTACCAAGTGTTATCATATCATCTAACCCCGAGTCTTATGACATTTTTGACAAACTTCTCAATCACAAAAACTCAATAATTTCCAGTCGAGTTCGAGACATACTCAACTTAATACCAACTAACCCAAAACTAATCGATTCATTTGACTCAATTGTACTTTACAATAAAAACATTGAATCGTTAGTCGATTATTTTCAACTCACACAAAACAGCCTTGTCAAAATAATGTACAACTTAGAAACACTTTCTGTCCGTTTAAACACTGAAAATTTTAAACAAAATTTTATTAAACTAAATGGTATTGGTATTTTAATCGATTTACTTTCGTCCGCAATCGATTTCAATGATCAACTCGAAAATGAATTTGACATCTTACTCATTAACCTAATCGATTATTTACTCTTTGATGACGAAAAATTTGAACCCGATACAAAAAAATCACTCTTTCAAAATAACAAACTTATCGATTCAATATTCAAAATTTTTATTAAAAAATCAATGGACACTAATTTTAACAATAAAATATCAATTAAATCAATAAATTTGATTTATAATTTAATATCAACAAATACGGATCAAATACTCGAACTTTTGGACACGGCTTTATTTCGTTTAAACATTTTAAATGTTCTCATAAGCTCTAAATCAATTCTCATACGAAAAAATTTGGCCGATTTTTTTGTTCGTTTGTCACTTTTAAACGATTCAATTAAATTTAAACTTATACATTTAGTACTCAAAAATACACGCTTACCAATTTGGATAAACTCAACTCGTTTTATACGAATATCAGCACGTGATTTAGTACTTCAATCAAGTGAATACTTTAATTTATTATCGTGTCTCATTGAACATTTACCACCAAAGATATTAACACTCGATCAAGATTTGAATAGTGAAAAAATGTTAATGGACGAAATAAATTGGTTGCGTATGTTCAATATAACACAAGGCTCAAATTTAGACGAAATTTTACTCAATGGACACTTTAAATTGACAAAATCAATACTCACAAACACTTCACAATCGATCAAAAATTTACACGGACCACAACTAATTGACTTGCTCATAAAATCGTTTTTGTTTCAACCGTTTTTTAATCGAGACACTCATGAAATTCTAAATGATCAAACCCTATCTGGTGGTTATGAGATTTTAATCGAACTGGTCAAACACAGTCCGTCTAATTTTAAAATAATCCAAAACTATTTGACCGAATTCAACCGTGAGAATAAAATAAACGAATGGAATTTTATGCCATTGATTAAACTCAAGTCGAACAAACTCAAGTATGTTGGTCTCAAAAATGGCGGTGCCACTTGTTACATGAATTCAGTTCTCCAACAGTTGTTCATGATACCTGGTGTTTGTGATTATTTACAAAGTAATGTGGAAAAATCAAACGATTTAATGTATGAATTGATAAATGTTTTTATGCATTTGAAAAAATCAAATCAAGAATTTTATCTACCCGATAAATTTTGGGTTAAATTTCGAATGTGGAATTCAATGGAATCAATAAATGTACGCGAACAACAAGACGCATTTGATTTTTTTATTTCATTAACAGATCAAATTGATGAGTGTCTACAAAAAGAGATTAAACGAGAACCAGTGTTTAAAGCAATATTTGAGGGTATGTACTCGAATCAGTTTATTTGTCAGGATTGTGAGCATAGCTATGACAGACAAGAGACTTTTTTAGCTCTTAATTTGTCAGTTAAGACATTTTCTAACTTGGAACAATCAATGTCTCAATTTGTTAAAGATGAACTTCTAACTGGAGACAATTCGTACTTTTGTGAAAAGTGCAATCTTAAAGTAAGTATTGATTCAGACCCTCATTTTTACCAGGCTTACCATTACTCGAAAAAAAATCGGACAGTTATTTAAAATGTCATGTGAAAATTTTTTATTTAGTTTTATTTTTCACCTACGTGAAGAAAAATCTCAGTTCTCAGATATTCTCGGTTCTTAGAAACTTCTGAGAACGAAAACTTTTTCTGTTCTCAGTTGTTCTCAGATGTTCTCATTTATTCTTAGTTGTTCTAAGATATTCTTAGAAGATGAACATTTGAGATTTCTTTCTGATTTTGAAAGTTTTTGCAATCGATTAAATAGTCAATCATTCGGTCCAAGAGTTAAACAAAGAAAAAATAATTTCTCGCGCCAAAATTATGAATAAATAAATTATTTTTAGCTTCTAACATAGATCATTTTTAACAGAAATTTTAACTTTTGCAGGATTAAGTAATGATCAAATGAAGTGAAGAAGTAAAAGATTTATCTTGGACCCTGGTGATCTGTTTTTTAGTTTCAAAAACTTTCAAAATCAGAAAGAAAATTCATTCTTAAATGTTCATCTTCTAAGAATAATTGAGAACATCTGAGATCAACTGATAACAGAAAAAGTTTTCGTTCTCAGAAGTTTCTAAGAACCGAGATTATTTTTCTTAAAAAGAGAGTAAATCTAATTCGAACAGAAACGGTAAAAAATTTTTAAGGTCAAGAGGAATACTTTCGGGAAAAAAGTTTTCAAAGAGTAGTTAAAATGTTAATATTGTCAAATTATGAAAAAGTGAATTTGATAAGAGAGGAAGTAAAAAAATTTCAAAAATAAGCCAAAATACATGTAAAACCATTACAAAAGTAACAAAAGGACGAGATCCGGGTTAGGGCTAAGATAAGGTGGAGATAAACCAGCGGCATAGCCAGAAATTTTTTACAGAGGAGGCGTAACCAAAAATATTCATGTAAATTAGCAAATTTTCCGACATTTTTATCATTTCTTAGCTGTAACAATTTGTAAATTTTCCAAAAATTGGTGGGTGGCGCAATCGATTATTTAATATTGGGAGGTTTGCAAATCTCTGCATTTTTTATACATTTTCACGCCATTAAAAAAGATTATAAAATTCGAATAAAAACGAAAAATTTCTTTTTGGTAAAAACTTTATTAACAATTCGCGACGTTTCGGTAAAACGGAGTTACCATTATCAAGCTGTTAATTGATCTAAAAGGGAAATACAATTTAAATACAAGGAAAAATTTTTTGAAGTTAGAAATAAAATTATAATATTTCAAAAAATTGAAACGCATATCTAATTAGTGGGGTTATAACTGCAAATACATATGTAATTGCAATCCCACTAATCGCTTGTTTTTCGAAACTGCGGATATGCTTGGATTATGAGTGTTTTAATTTCGTAGTTGGACTGAGAGTTCAACTGTTTGTTAAGAGACGGTTTTCGTTTAAGGATGTGTAACAATTCTTTAATTCGTAGTTTCATATCCGTATCCGCTTTGTCGATTATTTCGATGTTGTCGTAATCCATCAGTGCTTGATTCGTGCTGGCAACATGATGATCCATTCGACTTTTTATGTTCATTTATTCGAAACGATAGAATTCGTTTACATTTACCTATGTAGTTCGCATCGCAACCCTTGCAATTACATATGTATTTGCAGTTATAACCCCACTAATTAGATATGCGTTTCAATTTTTTGAAATATTATAATTTTATTTCTAACTTCAAAAAATTTTTCCTTGTATTTAAATTGTATTTCCCTTTTAGATCAATTAACAGCTTGATAATGGTAACTCCGTTTTACCGAAACGTCGCGAATTGTTAATAAAGTTTTTACCAAAAAGAAATTTTTCGTTTTTATTCGAATTTTATAATCGATCGAAATGTTAAAAAAGATTATGTTTATATGTGCAATTGGTTTGCAGACAGTTACCTAAGGTGTAGTAAAATTGTTACAGCATTTTTCAGAAAGAACCTCATCTCATCTAGAAAAAAATTTATTCAAATTTAAATAAATTACAGTCTAAACACAAGGTCCGCATGGAGCAGCCTTCCGAAATAGGTTCTAAACGCAAAGAACCTAAGCTTGATGTTTGGATGTCGAAAAAAAAGCGACTGCTACAGCTCTTTAGAGTTATGATTGAATGACATCCAAGCTGCAGTTTAAACTACTACTTCCACTACAGTAATTTTAATAATATTTTTACTCACAGTGTGAGTTTACGTTAGCAATAAAAAAAAGCGTAAAATGAAAACTGAAGGCTTTACTAAACGTTAGGCACGTAAATCGTTAGCATTAGAATGGTGTGAGAGTGCGTTAGAGTTGTAAATTGGAGTGTGAGAGGTGTTAATTATAAAGGTCTCATGACAAATTGTTAAAGAAAACCCAATACTAGTGATAATTATATTTTCTATAACTTTTTTCAATTCTATTGAATTAACGTCTCTACCGCACCCCTCACACTTATTTCCAGTACCCTAACACACTAGTTTTAAAATTTTACGCTTTTCTAACACTTTGTCTTTTACTGCATCACACAGCCTAACATTTTTTCAAAAAAAGTAAAAAAATCATTAAAATTACTGTACAGTCAAGTCCCACTTATATCACATACCACTTAAGTCACTGTTACACTTATATCACTGGAGAGATTAAGACAAAGGGATCACTTTTAATGCAAATCTATTCCAGTTAAGTCACATTTCATTTTTATCACTGCAAAATGGCTTGACTAATAAGTGCTACTCGACTGTAAATGGATTGAAATGAGTGAATTGAAAAAAAACTTCACAGCCCTTTTGAGTCCAATCCAAAAATTTTGAAAGAACTGTCTGTTTTAGATCAGGCATGTTAAATTTTTTTATCAATTTCTCTAATTCTCTATTTTTTGCTTCTTTGCAAATGGGATAAAATATTCGTGGATGAAAATTTTCAAAAAATGTAAATGCAGCTTTATGCAGCAAAAATTGCAAACTGGTAAAGTCTGGAAAAAATTCTGCAAAAGATCTGCAACTTTAATTGCGCAGTTAATTATAACATTTTTCAATTGTCTGCAACTCTGCAAAAGTTGCAAAATATTGCACAATCACATTTTATTGAAAAATGTCTTAATTAACTGCGCAATTAAAGTTGTAGATCTTTTGCAGAATTTTTGCAGATTTTACCAGTGGATGCAGCAATTTTTGCTGTATAAATCTGCATTTACATTTTTTGATAATTTTCATCCACGAATATTTTATCCCATTTGCAAAGAAGCAAAAAATAGAGAAATAGAGAAATTGATAAAAAAATTTAACATGCCTTTAGATCAAAGTGGGATAGTTGTAGAATTTTATCAAAATTTTAGTATCTTGACCGATGTTTAGCCAAAAAAAGCCAATTTATTCAAAGTTGGTCAACGATTTTACTTGAAAATTTCGTGATCATAGAATTTTTCCTTCAAAAAGTGTAAAATCCTTAATGATTTGATTTTTTTAACGCCTTTTTTGTCGAGTTAAAAATCACTTTTTAAGTCCTTTATAGTCCCAGGGGATCCATTGCTCATTTTACATCCGGGAGCTCCTTTTTAAATTTTTTTTTACACTAGAGGCCGAAAATTTTTAAAAATCTATGCCTTTAATATCTGTTTTTTTCGAGCATACGGCAGATGAACCTGGTAAAAATTAGGTTCGATTGTCTTGTCTTAACTTTTCATTTTATCAAGAGGTCAGCTATTAAGCGTACATGTCTTAAACAACTTCCGAAATATCTGTGTATTCAACTTAAGCGATTCGATTACGACTGGGAGTCAAATCGTTCATTAAAATTCGACGATTATTTTGAATTTCCTCAAAATTTAAACGTTAAACCTTACACTTATGACTATTTGAATAAAGTCAACACTCAAGTTAACACTGAGTACGAGCTTTGTGGAATTATTGTTCACAGTGGTCAAGCTAATGCAGGTCACTATTACTCGTTCATAAAAGAGCCATTTATTGAAAACGACTCATTCGATGAAGAGTTTAACTCGAAATGGTTCAAATTCAATGACACACAAGTCGATGAAATTGTTTTAAATGAACAATTTCTAATTGAAGAATGTTTTGGTGGTAATTTCACAAAATCGGATGACACCCTACCTGAAGAGCGAACCCGATATTGGAATGCCTATATGCTTTTATATAAAAATAAAACATACGATCCAAAACAAGTGTTTAAAAATACGTTCAAAACAAACGAGACAAAAAAAGAATTGAATCAAATAAGAGATTCGATAAGTGAATTAAGTGATTTGGTTCAAATATGCGACAATCGTGTGGTCGATAGCAAACTCGATAATGAAATACGATTAGAAAATTTGAATTTGTTAAAACAAAATTTAGTTTTAAGTCAAACTTATTTTGAGTTTATGTTCAAATTGATAGAAGATAATTTGTATAGTCTACCCAATGAGTGTGTCGATTTGACATTTAACTTTTTATTTATGATCTATTTGAGGACAAGTACAAAGTTAAAAGAGAACACGAGTCTTACAAAATGGTCAAGTTTGTTCGAGTCGGCAAAAAAAAGTGATGTAATTGAACAAGTGGTATTTTATTTGAACAAAAATCGAGAACAAGCAATTTTGAAGACTTTTATTTTGGACACACCGGTTGAAAGTGTTCGTATTTTTATGGTCAATTTGGTGAATATGTGTCTCAAGTGTGTTGAATTTGAGAGTTTTAATGTTAATTTGATTTTAAATGATTTGTGTGATTTGGTTAAGAGTTCGATTTTGACGATTAATTTGAACGAAATTTTAAAAATTTTATGGAATTTTGGAAATTTAGGAGATAAACAAAATGAGTATTTGTCAAGAAATGAGACTTTTATTGAAAGATGTTTTTCGATATTGACACAATCAAATCCGATACAGTTGAAAGATTTTCCAATTCTTTTCGAATTAATCTCGTCGATGATTTTGAAGAGTCAATGTTTCAAACAGACAGGTAAAAAGTCTTATTTTTTATAAACAACTGCCTTTCTCGATGTTAGAAAGTATTATGGGATGCAGATTAGCTCGGGCATTTTGCATTAATCCAGACGAGGAATGTTCTCTATATCAAGCTAAAATATCTCGAAAACTCAAAAAAAATGAGTTTTACCTTTCCTGTTACCCTCCCAATATATTGTAAATCTCACAATTTTACAATAAATGTTACGAAACAACACACAAAAATGATTTCTCATAAACATCCATCAGAAATCTTTATGCTCTGGAGGATGTATTTAAATGTTAACTGTTTTTTAATCTGCTATATGAATACATGGTTTAAGCAATGTACAAACGGCGTGTTAACTTAGTTTTGATTTGCACTGTTCTCTCGAAGTTAATAACATATAAGAGGATTTTCAACATGTTGATCACATTTAGTCGGACTCCTCTCTAGGTTCATTATATTTTTAAAAAAAACTTTGTTTCTGTATTTTTCGACAAATAAGGGTCTGAATTTTGAGCCTGGAAAAATTAGGACTTCGGGGACTTAACCGGGAAATCTCATTTTTTTCACTTAAAATACTGCACGGCTCCTGAAAAATGGCGTCCCCATACCTCGGACCGAAGCGTAGCGTACCATACCATCCAACCGTGCCGTACCATCGTACCATACAACAGTACCGTTTTTTGGAATTTTGAAAATTTAACTAGAAGGCCCTAAGTTTTTTTTTAAATTTTTTTTTCCGGTACGGTACGCTCCGGTACGAGGTATCGTACGCCTTTTTTCAGGAGCCGTGCAGTATTTGATTTACACAATATAGATTTAAGTGAATTTCTTGCGCTATAAGAATATGCAAGAATATTAAGTATTCAGGTTTTGGGTTCGGGTAGAGTATGGGATACTCAGAAATTTTGGATTTCAGGTATGGGTCTGGTTTGGGTAACCCTATAAAAATTTGGTAAATTAACCCAAAACCCTAATATTGTCGAAAAAACACTAAAAAACACCTCTGGCTATGTGATATCTTATGACCCAGAAGAGAGAATGACTCCTCAGCTTTAAATTCTATTCCTCCACTGTGATACAATAAAACCAAGTAAAAAAGTATTTTAACATCTTTCTCTCCTAAATCTCTCTAGAGATAGGTGAAGGTTTGTCCCTAAACAAATAGGTTGTTTTGAAACAAACGATTTTTCTAAAATTTGTGTGTTTTTGCTTGAAAATTTACCAAAACTGATAATTCTGGATTTTGGTAGTATCAAAAGTTACCTATGGTTTGAAAAACCCTCACCTATTTTTGAAGAGAAGGACTTAATCTACAAAGCTGGTGGGTTTATGTCTTATCCAGATAAAAAATTGACCACGAAAACTAACCTTTAAGATTTTGGACATCTTAGTTTTGTTGAATATTAACTTGTGAGATTAAATCTACACTTGATTAATCAGCCTCAGACCGTATCTAGAGCGAGACGTAAGAGTTTATATGTTCTAATTTTTATTTTTAGACTGTGAGTTTAAGAAAGAGAGTTTAATGATGGATTTAATAGAGAAATATTTATTCAATCCGGACTCGAACGTCATTTTAATCAAACAAGTAATTGAATTGAAAAAAAAATGGTTAAAAAATTTAAATTTTTAAATAATTTTCTTTAAGTTTGTGTGCGCATTTGAGCAAATAAATTCGAACGAATTAAAATGTACATTCGATTTGATAAGATCTTGTTGTTTAAACAATAAAACATTTAGTTTTAAAATTCTTAAAACAATCCTTCAGAATATAAATCAATCGAATTTATTTCAAATTGACATTAAACAAGTCATACTTTTATTACAAAGCATAATCGTAAGAAAACGTTTTTGATTGATTTTTCAGCCAATAACATTGATTTTTGTATTTTAAGTTAATTGATGATGAATTTCAATTGGAACGTCTCAAGGCTTGTCTAGAGGGTTTCGAAGACACAGTTGGTCTTTTGGCTGTTATACGAGCTAATCAAAGTATTGATGCTAAAAAGTCTTACAATTGTGTCAAAATAATCGTTAACTTGGCCAATCAGTAATTAATCACTTGAAAGCAAAAACCTTAAAAAAAATATTCCAAATCTCGTTTTACTTTTTTTTTTAAGAAGTGAAATTTGTAAAGAGTATATGTTGAAGACATCTAACACTTGGGAATGGTCTGTTAATTGGTTAAAATCAAAAATGAGTGAAAATTTTGAAACAAACAGTTTGAGTTCTGTGTTAAACTCGAGCAATTTTGGATCTAGTTTAAAATCGAATGAAAGCTCAGGTACAAAGTCATTTCAACGAACGAAAAGTGCACAAGTAAATTTTTTTGTTTCTTTAAATCTTAAAAAATAAAAAGACTTAAATTTTTTTTTTTTTCAAAAATAGGCAACATTGGATTGTGCAATGGATTTACTTAGTTCAAATTCTTTTGATGTTTAACAATTTTTAGAAAATACCTTTTTTTATTTAGATATAATTTTTAACAATTGAAACAACTTAATAAAATATTTAAAACAATACTTTAAGAATTTTTCGTTTTTACTCTTAATTTTCTACCAGATGCCTATCGGAATATCCTAACCAAGTATAGGGTTTCGATATCCGCAGTTCTTTTGTCAACCAATTTTTGAACGTCAAAACTCTCGCCAGGGACATATGGTCTGCCAGACAGGCATCACATAGCCAGACAGATGAACTCATTAATTTTAAGGTATTGGGTGGATATGCAGAACAAAGGCTTTGTTCTGCAATAACGTTTTGAACTTAGAAAATGTGATCCCTGAATTTAATATTAGAATTCTCAAAAAAATGCTTTTTTCCTTATTTAGAGAAGGACTTGGTGTGTTCTTCAGCAAGGATTTAAAATGGGAAACACACATAAGACATTGTTGTGGATGTGCTAATAGAATCATTGGGGTTATTCAAAATAATTTCAAATACCTAGATCTAAACGTTATGAGAATGTATAACTTGTAAGACCTCATTTAGACTACGGTGTTAGTGTGTGGAGTCCATTTCTGGAGAAAGATAAACAAGAAATTGAAAAGGTGCAGCGCCGGGCTACGAGATTGGTTCCAGGTTATTCAAAACTAACGTACGATGAAAGACTTATGAGATTCAATATGACAGATTTGGACACTAGACGACGAAGAGGTGATTTAATTCAGTTCTTTAAAATAGTTAATAATTTTGAGAAGGTCGATTTTATCAATGGAATTCCATCAAGAGTTGGTCAAGAGTCATACAATTTAAGGGGTCACACAATGGGTATTAAGTGGTTGAAAACAAGATTTAATACTCGGCAAATCTTCAAACGTCCTGTTGGATTTTCATTCACAAATTCGCCTCTTGAATCTTTTAATTCTTCTATTAAACGGACATTTACTTTAAGTCGGAAGTTGAGTATTCACAATTTTGTTGGCCTTATGTTGAAGATTGCTCGATACTACTCGACGAATCAAAAAATTTTGGACGTTGTCAATGCAAACAGCAAGACAAAAGAATTTGCACGTAAACACACAAAAACTGATTTTTTTAAACAATTGACCAAAACTTGTTTTCGGATCTTGGTTTAAAAGTTTATTCGTTAAATATGGATGACTGTTCCTGTAGTTGTAAGTATTATTTAAAGTACAAAGTTTCTGGTCATATTGTTAGCGGCAAAGGTGTTGATTTGACTAGAGTTTCATGACGAGTAAATAAAAGACGTTAAGATTCTTGAGAAACATAGTTTATTGAACTAAATTTAGAACTTATCCTATTAGACTGAACTATAACAAAACTTAAATCTAACTTAAAACTTACTTAATATGTTTCTTTAAAATAGAATTTCATTTCTAAGATAAGTTAAGCACAAAGCCTAGTAACTCTAAGTTAAGTTATAAAATACTAATTTAGCAACGAGACTAGTTACAAAATGCAACTAGTATGATAGGTTATAATTCAACAAGAGGCTATGAGTTGGCTCACGATGTGCCGCCAACAATATAATTGCTTTAGATACGTTAATAAACGCGGATGAATTCCTACGAAAGCTAAAAAAAGTTGGACAAAAAAGTCTTTAAAATGTAAGGAATTAGCAAAGTTGTTCCTCAAGTCGCGATTTTCCAAGTCTTTACCTCAAAAAGTGAATATTTCCAAATTTTTAAAGTCAAGTTACGACTTGACTTGGCTTTTTGGAGGAAAGACTTGAAATTTTTCCCTGAAAAAATGCTTTAAACGATAAAAAAACGTTTTCTTATCAAAGTATTTTATACGCTCTTTCGGATTTTCGAGATTAAAAGTGATTTCATATGTTAAATTTTTTTAGAAAACGTCTTTTAAAAATCTCAATTCAAGTCATGACTTGACTTTTGCTTGAAAAAATAAAATCAAGTCAGGTCGTGACTTGGACTTGACTTGAGACTTAAGACTTGAGTAACAATTCTGGGTATTAGACAAATCAAATGATTAAATATTTTTATTTGATTTTGACTTGATATTTTATAAATTTAGACAAGATAAAATTTATATTTACACGCTTAATAAAATTTTGATAATTTTTACCCTTAAATTTCATTAGCCATAAGTGTATTCATGCACAAGGATTCGAAATTCAATTTAAAAATTTGTGGACGTTTTGCATTTCCGGAACCTTACTTCTAATTGAGTCTTATATTTGAATTTGACCGGTTTTAGAACCGGTTTTTTAACCGAATTTTTTTAAAGGGAAAATTGCAATGTAATTAATGAAAATTCACCTTTGAGGGTACCAAAATATAGGAAATTTTATTTCCTACAACTTGTATGTTATTTATAAGGATTCGACCGTTCCATGAAACCATAAATTAAAATAAACCGGTTTTACGATAAAAGCCAGTCGACCAACCCTAGCTATACCCATTCTCAAAATTGCTTTTTTTCTCTTTAATATAACTCTGCAAGGTTTTTTTCAATTAAACACTTAAAAAAAGCTTTTCAATTTTGATCCCTTTGATACAAATGTTTTTTTACGAATCTTTACATAGCTGTATTTTTAGGGATTGTACAAACCAAGTGCTTTTATCAGATTAAATCTTGAATTTTGCATTAACAAATGATGTTATTTATTTGTTAACTGCCAATTCAATTTAGTAAAATAGGAAGGGTGGGGGTACTATCATCAAAGTAGCTTGGCTCATGAATTGATTAACTTTTAATCGCATTTATAATATCAACAATCAATAATTGACTGGAGTATGGCCATCGACCAAAAGAAATCTTTCCTAGCTATTTTCTTCGATTTTGCCAAAGCATTCGACCTTGTAGACCATGAGAAACTGCTTAACAAATTACGAAAGTTACTACCTGAATGGCTTGTATCATGGATAGCTTCTTATCTTACTAATAGGAAACAACGAGTCAGCTTGAATGGAACTGAAACAGAATGGAGACAAGTCGAGGCCGGGGTTATCCAAGGGAGTGTCCTCGGACCGACTCTTTTCATTTTGTTTATCTCAGATATTAACGAATACGTCCCGAAAGAGGCCGATATTTAAAAATACGCTGATGATATCCTTAGTCACATAATTGGAAAAGCCTGTAACGAACAAGAAATTATCAACGGAGTCCAAAAATGGTGTGCTGAAAACAAAATGCGCTTAAACACAAACAAATGTAAAATCGTATTTTCGCCTGGAAAAGACTCAGATACACCACCAAGCCTTTGCCTAAATGACACAGAACTACAAGTCGTAGAATCATATCGATACCTAGGTATCGAAATTAACAACAGACTTGACTGGGGTCAGGGGCGTAGCCAGAAAATATCAACGGGTTTATTTCTCATAAAATCAATCATTAAGAAAAGGATTGGGATACCTGGAGTTAAAGGAAACTTAAGTCCTAATAATCTCAAGTCATTTGTGTATTTGACGAAGTTTGTATTTATTTTAGTGCAAAAATCTGCGCCCTCCCAAGGACCGGGTCTTTGGGAGGGCTGGCTACGCCAATGACTGGGGTCAGCAGTGGTAGCATATCGAAAAGAACACGAGTCACATCCCATTTTTGATAAAACAACTCAAGCGTCTTGGATTCAATAAAGAAATTTTGGTGACTGTTTACAAAAGCCTTGTAGTAAGCCACATCGATTACAATAGCCCGGTGCTCTCTATGGCAAGTAAAGGAATCAAAACAGAAATATGTGACCTACAGAAACGAATCCTGAGAATAATTGGTATCAATAAAAACGAGGCCCTTGAAAAATACAATCTAGTTGATGCTGTTGAACGAATAGAAACAATGAGCCTTAAAAAAGTATCAAAGCTCCTCGTCGACCCGAATAACGAAATTTCCATGAAATATCGAAACACTGACAGATCTTACTCTGACATTTGCTTTAAAACAAAACCGGCTAAAACGAACACATACAACGATAGTATAGTACAAAAAAGTATCCGAATCCTAAGAGACGACGAAAGCAAGAAAATCTTATTTAATCTTGCAAAAACAACCAACGATAATAACGCACAAACAGAAGTTCCTAAAACGTCAATTAAACCCAAATCAGAGTGCACCAGTTGTGGTAAATATTTTGAAGCTAAGATCGGTATCAAAACACATACGAGATCATGCCATGTTAAAAAAATATAACCTTCACATAATACAATTCCTTTTGTTTTATTTTATCTTAATCTTTTTCAACTTCACACTTATTTTATTTTTGATCTTTAATTTAAATTTTTTACCGTTGTAAACTAATATATAGTAATTCACAGATACAACACCCTGAGTGTGTATCAATTATTGTGCCATTTTATATGAATTAAATAAACTATAAACTATCAATCGAGTTTAAATGTCCCTGGAGAGAATTTTTTTTAATTGATAAAAAGTTCGTTTAGACAGTACGATCATTTAAATTTATTTTTTTGTTGCTGTTTAAGATTTCATTTTCTTAAACGATTAGAAAAATAATCAAATTACGCATCTAGCTTTCAAAATCTTTTATGATAATGCTAAAAAATCAATTTAAAAAATTAAATTTTTATTTTTTTAAAAAAAAATTCATCTCCTACTAAATTTTTTTAGATATTGATTTTTGCAGTCACCTAAACAAATAAAATATGTATCAAATTTTTTACATAATGGGTCATCATTGTGTTATAATAGAATTATTTTCTTCAAGAAATAAAAAAAAAAAAAAATCATTTATCTTCAACAACATAAAAAAGCAATATTGTGAATAACAAAAAAAAATAAAAATGGCTGATAAGAAAGTAAATTTCATTCAACCCAAAGCTGAGGTCGAATTTAACTTCAATCAACACAACTTAAAAGATCTTCTCAAACGAACTACCGAAAATGTTGACGATAAATTATGGAAACACATTATAAAATTCGATATTGATTTAAGTATTTTTCATGGTCATGATATCGATGTCGATACACCATTGGAACAATTAAAAAATAAACGTCTTGTCTATTCATTGATATTACACTTTTTGGGTCGAAGCATATTTTGTTCAAAACAAGTACACGAAAAATTTAAAATGTTACTCAAAAAACGTCTTAAAGACTCTTGTAATGAACTTGATCCATCAAATTATAAAAAAGCAATTGAAAAATTAAGCGCAAAATCAAATCATACAATACAAGAAATAATGGCACCGTACAATCAATTGTCAAGTGATTACATAAAATGGTCAAATGAGAAAATAACATGGGATCAACATGTTGAAGAAGTGTCATTTCGTGAAACTATAATGTGTAAACTTAAAGAAAAATGTAATCGTTATGACATTGCTGATTCAGCTGAGTTTTTTACGGACTTTTTGGCTAATTTACAATTGGATAATTATTGTTACAAGGGATTAAAAAATGCCAAGGGGAATAAAGAATGGATATTTGTTTCCGAACGAACTATAACTTGGATATTTCCGCTCGAAATCGAAATTCGTGTCGAGCAAAAAAAAGAGCTTCAAGGTTTTCGTAAAGACAGTGTCATGGCAAAAGAAAAGACAAAATACTCTAAAATTGAGTACAAAAATATAGACCGTGATTTAGATCCGTACATGCATGGTGGGCATTTTAGAGCATTGTTTGGCAACGAAATGAACGAACTAGAATATTATATGAAAAAACATCCGGGTAGACAATTGATAACTGAAGTTGCTTTTTTAATGTTCGGTGTTGAAGTACAAAAAAATCCGGCTGCTCTTATTTATAACATGATGATTGTTGATTTGATTGATGGTGATAAAGTGAGTCAACGAGAAATATATTATAGTAAAGATCCTGAGCATAATAGAGAAAAAGGTAATGGTGGTATTGCGCCATATTCGTTCGATGGCGCTGCTACGGCATCACGTTATTTAAACATTTACTATTCGCATATATTCGATCATTGGTATTCATATGATTTAACAGACGAGAGTGAAGACAAAATATTCGATAATTTAATGAATCCTATATCGGATTATAATCAAAAACGAGAATATAAAATTCGTTTTGAAGAAATGATGCAACGTGAATACGATTTAATTGTAAAATGGATAAATTATAAAAAAGAAAGAGACCGTAAAGCAAGATATTTAAAGACCATACAAGAGCTTTATAATTATATTTTTGCCAAGACAGTTGAATTTTATGAACAATATAAAATAACATTAAAATAGATATTTAGAAAAAAAAAAAATTTTTTTTGAATTTTTGTTGTGACCATTTATGTGTTTTGATCTGTTTGTAATTTTGTGATTAATAAAAAAAAATTCAAGATTTTCGACTGATAGGTTCTTCTTAATTTTTGATTAAACCTGTCGTACTCCATTAGGATTAACAATGTTCACCGGGTTTTGATAGCATTAAACATTGAGTCTTGAAATGTTTTTAAAAAAAATCACAAATTTTAGACAGAAAAAATTATCTGGTGAAGATGAAATTTGATTAACACCGGTTTATCCTAAGTGTATTTTATTTGAGTTGGTACAGAACTTGTAAAAGGTTGTCTCCCATTCTATCACTTTTCAAAGACTTGTATATTAAATACCGTATTTCATTGCTCACAAGTGCCCCCTAATACCCCCTTTTTATAGAACAATGGAGATCAGATCAATTTTAATCTTGTGATTATGAAGTAGATTGGACTGAGTTGTAAATAAAACGTCCCAAAAGAATCTCAAATTCAATTCACTTTGACATTATTTTATCCCTTAAAGATGAAATTTTTAGTCGCCTATAAGCAAGGAAATACGGTAGATGTTCTAATCATTACGTTGATAAATGAGCAATCTTGACAGTACAAGCTTTTACATTCTAAATAAAGATATGGAAAACTGTCTTTCCAAGACAAAATGTGATTCAAATATGGTTTACGATAATAAAAAAAAATTAAAAGAAATTTTAACCGTAATAATGATCACAGAAGCGTTACTGTTGACTTAAAACCAGTCGCCTATCCATTTTCGCATCCGAGCTTGGGACCTCCAAGGTATGGTTACGACTGCCATCCACTCCAGTTACTGTGGGACGTTCATCATAAACAGCGTCACTAATCCGAACCGAAGCTGCGAACTCGAAAACTATCCTGACTAGCTTGGAACCACAAACCAACCGTATTTTACATCAAGTAAAATACTTGACTTTGTTATTAGAGCTACACCTATTCCTAAATCGGTTTACAAGTGCAGTAAAACAAGTTATTGGACCAGTTCCCAGGCTCCTAAACGTTGGTCAAAGTCAGCGGCATCCTAATACGACAAGATTCGAACTCGATCCGTAGACTCACGTACCCGTAATACAGCATATTTAGAATTGTGTTAGAATGACAGCAACATCGCCGTCCTTCCATTTTTCCAGGTGAAGATACTGATCACGTTTTCTATAAAAATATTTAAGGTAATTAATTTAGTAGATGAGGTGCGAAAGAGGGTCCTCGGGACACTTCAGCACCACCAAAAATTTTGGTGAACTGAAGTTTTTGCCGTTCGCTCAATTCAAATTTTAATAGAGAAAGGAAATTAGTTCTGTAAAACAACATTTTTTTCAATTGAATTTGAAAAGAGCGAACTGAGCGAACGCCACAAACTTCAGTTTGTCAAAAATTTTAGTCTTACAACGGCCCTGATTGAAAGTCCGGAATGAGTTCTGGGCAATCAGTGTTGGAATCATCTCTTTATTTTATTTGATTAAAAAAGTGAGCTCATCATTTGCCCGGTAAAATAAATTTGTTTCTTTGAAAGCTTAAAACAGATAGAGACATCATCTGTCCTTCTTTTTGTGACTTCCACGCTACGTCGTGTATATGGGAGATCAGGCTTAAAAAAATTTTTTTAGTAAAACAAATTAGTTTAAGAGGACATTAAATATCGCGGCTTAAATTATCTTAAGCGGCAAATCAAATTCTCGTCTATCGATTTTTATTAAATCTCTATTTAAAATTTTTAATTATTTTTTTAATATTTTAAAAATAAACCAATGCATAAAATAAAGCTCAGTTTGAATTGAATAAATTATTACCCAATCTTTTGCTCATACACACACACACATAGGTAATGTCATAACAACAAACTTTGAAAAAACTCAAAAATAAAAAAAATGAAAAGGTAAATTTATTTTTAAAAAATTATTTCGTTATTTTTAAAATTTGAGTTGAGAATGAATAATAAACGAAAATTTGAAGAAACATCAACAAATTCAAATGAACTTGATTTTAATTTTAGAATAAAATCAAATGTCATTCTTAGACCACGCGTTAATGTACCAAATCCTGAAAAAGAATATCAACGTTCAAAAATAATTACCGATTTACACACACGTTACGATAAAAAATGTAGAGAATTATTCCAATTTAAATTTACACCAAAAGATTCGTTGAATAGATTTCTACTCGAACAATTAAGTTTACCAAATTCAAGAGATCATCTTATACAAAAACCTGAGAATATTATTACAATGGACACTATTGACAAAGAAATTAAAACAGTTTTTTGTTTAACGTGTAAAATAAACTCAAATTTAAACAAAGTTAAATGTTTACGTTTAATAAATGAGTGTATACAATTTGCTAAAAAGTGTTTAGGTGATGAGTACTTTAAATTAATCAAGGAGAACAATATGGCTGAAATTTTAAAAATTCAAAATTCAATTCAAGAAGATGAAATTTTAAAAAAATTCAAAATAAAACGAGATTTTTATTTTAAAATTTTAAACGACTCAATTATTACAAGTATGAACGATTTAAAATCGTTTTTATACAAAACATTAAAACAATGTCTACTCGATCTTAATGAAGTTGAAACAATCTCAAGTTCTGATAAAGTAGACGTTGTTTGCAAAAAAAATCTTGTTGAAGTTAAATACAAGGATCAAGTGTTTAAGTTAAATCAATTTCATTATAAAAAACTTAAAGATCTGTGTTTATTAAACGATTCATTTGACGAGTGTTTGTTTGTTTTGTTGAGTCGTTATCAAACATTTTTTCGCATGAGTGAACAAATAAACGAGGGCTATGGCATGCAAGCAGCATTGCCTAAAAATGTTTTCAATGAGTTACATGAATTATTTCAAGTTACACATGAAGTATTTGCATCACCGTTTAATTGTTATTTTGAAAATTATTGTTCGGCTTTTGGGGATATTGATCCATGTTTCAGGTCGAGTGGATCATTTTTTGATTATGAACCAATCGAAGGCTCATTCGAAGCAAATCCTCCATTTACAGAAGAGGTAATTGAACGAATGGCCGATCGTATAGATTATTTATTAGGTAAGTCTAAGCGACCATTATCGTTTATTGTGTTTATACCCGAATGGCTTGATCCGCCTACACCCGGTCTTGTCAAAATGGAGAAATCAAAATTTTTGATTAAATTTTTTAATATTGAAAAAAATAAACACAAATTTATATCAGGTTCTCAATATGTAAGCGAGGCTGATTCGTTAATGTACACGGCTGTTCATAATACTAGGGTTTTTGTTTTACAAAATGAGGCTGGTTCGAAAAAATGGACGTTGAATAATGAAAAAATTGAAAAATTAACCAAAGTATTTGAGAGTGCTTAGACCCAAAATTTAGTTGTTAGTTTTATTTTTAGATTAAAATATTTTTTAAAATAAAATTTATCTCCTTCATATCCATTGACAACTCTAAGTTCACCTTATTTGTTCGATTTGAGGATCTTATTTTGATCGGTTGTAGACCATTTGTCGTGTGTTGATTCTACTCAATCAGTTACATCTAAACTGCTATAGGCATTGAAAAAGAGTAAAGAGGTTCAGGTTTTTGAACTTTCATGAACCTTCAATTTTGGAAGTTTTGAATGACCAGGGTTATATGTACCCATTAATTTTAGGAATTGGGTGTGCATTGGTTACCCGAAAAAATCAGGTTTTGAGTTCGCGGAAGATACGAGTAATCCAGAAATGTTCAAAAAAGTCATAAATTTCAAAAACCTAACCTTGCCTCATAGTATACCAAAGGTAAGACGAAAATCAAAAAAGTTAAACCAACAAAGGACAATGGGCAGAAAAATAAAAGTTTTAACTAAAAAGTTTAATTATGAATTATATATATCAAACGATAGCTAAGGCGATTTTCTTAAAGATCATGTATGAAAAATCTTCATGTGACTTACCGTTCCCATGGAAGAAGGCTCTAAAGTGACCATACCCAAAAGAAGGTTTATCTACGAAGTCTTAACTTCATACTTTCATTTCAAAAACTATTTTAGTTTGTACAAAATTTCTTTCTCTACAAGCTTAAAAAAAAATTAGACCTCTATCTCTTATAGTCTTAATATTTCCTGCCCATTTTCCTTGTTCAGTATTTTATCTAGTTTAGGATTGGTATAAATCAAAGGCGTGATGTGAAAATTGTAAAAGTCAAAAATAGTAAAAAAGTGCTAAAATTTGCCGTTTTTTCCGAAATATGCACCCTTAAAATAACTCAAGGATCAAATAACTCATTGGAAATATGTTCAACTTGAAGAAAATTTTACGCTCTTTCTGAATGTGTATAAATATTATTGAGTTTATTGGTTAAAAAATAATTACAGGCTAAATAGTAAAGTATGGTTTTTGAGGGTACTTGACGTTTCGGACCCATAGGGTTGTTGATTTTGGTCTGCTTGCAGAAGCCGGATCCCTATACGGTAAATTCAATTATAATTGATGCTGCTTACACCTTACAGTGACATTATTTCATCTATAAACACTCATATAATGGAGATCAAGCATTTATCTTTTATTACTCTTTATCATAGATTTTGAATTAAAAGAAAAAAAAAGTTTCTAGATTTAACTTGATTCAGTCTAGCATGTATCTTACTTGTTTTTCTTGTTACTTGCTCAATCGTTTCACGCTATCGGGAGCGAGTTAAATAGGCCCAAATCATGTCTTGAAGCTTGACCCGACCTGAAAGAAAAAAAACTCCATTCTAAAACGTCTCTGTACTAGGCAGCTGCTTGAGTCTATCCTTAAAAGTAAGCAAATTCAGTCAAATAAAAAGGTTCCAATCCATCAGCCAAATCAAATTAAAGGAAATCATCTAATTCAAAAACTTGATTAATCTTTTCACAAGATGTTGAGAAATGAGGGATCCCTGAAAAATAACACCCCCTTTTCCGCTAAAAGCGTACACCTGGGTGTTTTTCTTTATTTTGAAAGCTATCTAAAATCAAAACATATCAGTAGATTCAGCATCGAAAAATCTTTAAAATGGTACCCTTTACAACTATCTGCTCAATTTATTTTCATGTTTTCAAACGAGCTTTAATTTTCAGGAAACAAACAATCCCCTGTACACCCCCTATTTTTTATGCACAAAAATGCATATTTTTTGGTCCTCTTTTAGAATCTGGAGTTCTTTTTTCCATATCTATAGCTATTTTTGTTCTCGAATTTTACACATAAAATCAGCTTTTTTCGGCCAAGCAAGAGTTTCCTTTTTTAAACACTTAAGAACTCATGAATTGAAAAAGTTGTTTTCAATTCAATGTTATCAGCAGAATGCTAAAAAGCTGCCATGAAACGATTTTAGCGGAAAAGGGGGGTGTTATTTTTTCAGGGATCCGAAATGAGAAATTTCTTCTTTTGTAATCGATATATTTTTTGTATTCGATACAATAAAGCTCGTCTGAATATATTATTATAAGCGAAATATGCTTTACATATGCGAAATATGCGAAAAGCACATAATATGCGAAATTTGGTCAAATGCGAGATTGTGGTTGTCACTGTCGCTCCAGCAAAAAAAAAGTGATATATTTGAATGCATTTCACCATTATAAATGACCTTATGTTCCAATACTTTTTAGTGATATATTCAAATTTTGATATATCCAAGTAATGACTGTATTAAAAAATACATTGAAAAGGATGAATTGATAATATCTCATGGAATAATGTTATTTTATTATTAATAGTTAATACAGTTCAATTTAAATGAATGGTAATTGAAATCTCGAAATTTCATTTCTTCCAATATATTTAAATTCATCTCCATCAACTCGTGTCAAGTACAAATAACCATCATTCAAATGAATATAATACGGATTCTGAATTGGTGCAATATTGATCTTGTATTTTAATTTATAATTATTTGCTATATCATACACAAACACTTTTCCAATAATACTTTTCTCACACACAAGTACAAGATCATTGTAGAATTCTATACTATACGGTTTATCTAGTTCATTATTTCCAAAATGATTTAAATACTCAAATATATCTTGATCTTTTATATTAAACATATGAATACACCCATTACCCCAATTCAATGCTGGTATGGTAAAGTCATTTACATATAAAATATTTTTGTATATCTTGATTTGTCTTATAGTAGGCAAATTAAGATTACGATTCGTAAATAATTGAACTATGCCATTAAATTGAAGTCTCCCATTGACCAACGAGTGTATAATTAAACTTCTTGAGTGTGTTTCGAAAAAGTAAAATTTGTTGTTTAGAGAATTGAATACAAGTCCATAGGGTCTGATGCCTTTACGATGTATATTTGTAAACGAGAAGTTAATCACGCTTATTTCTTCATGGTCTAGGCTAACAGGGTCTATTTCTAGAATACTCAAATTTTCAATTCTCAAAACAGCCATATAAATTTTCTCATTGTTTCGACCAAAATTTGTTATTATTTCTATCCAATGTATACTTCCATGTCTAATTGTTTTCCTATATGTCATATCCAAGTCAAAAACGTGAATGCAGGATTGTAAACCCCAATCGGTTAAGAATATTAAATTTTTATGAAATAGAATTTGATCGAGCTTTTTGAAATTGTCCATTTCACAAACTTCAACTGTTCGAATTTGGAATTCTTGATCGCCATTTTGATTCACATCAGCTTGTTTATTTTCAGCCATTCAAGTAAATGTTTATAATTCTTAATTTAACTGCTGAAAGCATAATTTCTTATATCCTACCTAATTTTAAAGCCGTATATACGGCTTTAAAATTAGGACGAGATCTCGTTCAGAATCTCATTTGATCTCAGCTTAGATCTCGTTTAGTTTCTTCTAGTACTAGAAGATATTTCAATAAATAAATTTTATGCACCTCAGGAGTTTGCCAAAGCTTAGCTACGGTACGGTACGCTTTTTTTCACTAGCTTACGCCGAAGAATATTTGAAGATGCTCTAAATCAACTCAACGAACATCCAAGAATGTAAATTCGGTCTCCGTATTAACGTATACAACGCTTGGGCAAGATACCGAACGAACTAGTAAACAAGATTGTTAAACAAATTCCAGTTTCATTGAAACTTGCAAAAAGACAATGGACACATGCTTTGTCGACAAACAGATGAACTTACAGTCTAAAAGGACCGAGTTATCAAGTGAAGAAATCAAAAAAATATTCAAAAGCGAATACAAAAGATTGATATAAGAAAATATACGGCACTGGCTTAAGTAAAATGATTCCTCATTCACAAGGACAAGAGGACAAAAAAGGTTGACAGACTTTAAATTAATTTTTTTATTTATATACTAAAAACTTGGTCGATTTTTTTTAATTTAAAATTTAATTCTATTATTTTATCAGATAATAAATGTTAATAATATCAATACCATAAAGACCTTTGAAACTTTTGACTTTTCGGGATAATATATTGAAATAAATCGGAACCATATCTTATAGAAACATCAAAAACTCTTTAAATTTTTTATTCGCTAACAACTTGCGGAAATTTAACACCAGCGGAATCGGGACTGAATCGATTACAATTTGATGTTAGGGTTGAACGACCATGCGGCATTATTTGACCATACCGATAAATATTCGGTAAAAGGTTTTGAGAAGATTTTTTGTAAATATTTGCTGAAGAATCTTAAAAATAAAAATTTAATGTAAACCAATTATTTTGGTGAGATTCATAAAATAATGCCTTATTCACAAGAGGGCAAGAAGTAGGTTAAAAATTACAAAATCTAACGAATGTAATAAAAAAGGAAAGACTGGGACATGAACAAAATAATCGATTTGGCATGACTGTTGGTCAAATAAATAATTTGATGATGTTGCTGTAATCAAAAACGAGAAAAATCATCTTTATCCAAAAGCATCATAGGAACATCTTTCTCCAAAAAACCTCTAAAATTCTTTTGACTGGGATGTTGTGAAATTACAAATGACTTGACTCATACATTCTGCACAAGACGTTTTAAATGGAATTAAGGTGATTACTATAACAACAAAAGTAAAAAGAAGTATAAAAAAATAAAAATGAATCGTTCCTGTTATTTAAATTTGTTTAATACTTAATTTAAGCTTTTTTGAAAAAAGTAGTGCTTTAAAAACCCAAATAATATTTTTAAACTATCAAACTATTTTTTGTAACTTCAAGATGGTTTGACGTTTTAATCTTTAAAAATTACCGTAAACCCCCACTTTTTGTACCCAGAAAATTTGGCCTTTAACATTCGATTAATGCTAAAATTCCTTTGTACCAATGGCTCGAAAATACCTCATTCTAACCGCCTCAATCTAGTCTTTAAACTGAAGGTATGAGATTTTGAAACAATACTTTGTCTATAGAAATATTTAAAAAAAACTACTGGATACAAAAAGTGGGGGTTTACGGTATGGAAAAATTCTTTTGACAACCAAAAAACAGATTTATACACTAAAAAACAATTCCTGATCAAAAGTAAGAATCCGATTCTAATCTCAAATTCGTAATCTACACATATCCATTCTTAGTGACTCGATGATTTAGTTGCGACTTGAGTCCGAGTCTGTCAGTTTTTAATTAATGACTCACGAGTCTGAGTCCGAGTCATGAATCATGAGTCTGACTTGAGTCATTTGACTTAAGTCAAAAAACAGTTGAACATTTAGTTTAAGTTGAGATCATAGTAAAAAATGTTATGAGATGGATTTAAAAAAATTCAAGTCATTTTTCAATGACAGTCTCGAGTCTGAGTCACCTTTTTTTGTTTACTCGGGCTCCAAGTCTGAGTCAATTTTTCAGGAAAAAAATGACTTCTTCAAACGACTGCAGTGCAATTTAATTGCGCAGTTAAAATTGAATTGAAATGAATTGAAAACATGAATTGAAAAATAACTTTATTTTGCCGTTTTTAGGGGCGCTGAAAAAGGCATCAATTGGATCATTTTATTGTAAAATAAATATAATTTTATTAAAAAATCATGTATCTTTTATAAAGCTTTCATACATAAGGATTCCAAAATTTTAGTCGAAAATTCCGTCGATATGAAGTTTCGTATCAAATTTTAAATCATTTTATTTGAAGTGAATAAAACCGAATAAACTCTGCAGAGGTACTTTATTGCTAAAAAACATTCAAAAGCCATTCTTGGAGTATGCTCTGCAAAACTCTGCAAATCTGCAAATTTAATTGCGTAGTTATTTAAATCTTTTTCAATGGTATCAAAATTAATTAAATGCGCAATTTCTTGCAGAGTTTTGCAAAGCATATTCCAAGAGAGGCTTTTGAATGTTTTTTTAGCAATAAAGCACCTCTGCTCACTTCAAAAAAAATGATTTAAAATTTGATACGAAACTTCACATCGCCAGAATTTCAAAATCCTTCATCTATTCAGTGATTTTTTTGACCTTTTTTGTCCTTAAGTGTACAAAAAGTTAAACGAAAATTGAAAAAGTAAAACCAAAAAATTGTTCGGAATTTTATATAGTTTTAGAATTGGTATAAATCATAGGCGTGAGGTAAACACTGGAGAAGTTATATAAAAAAAAGTGGTATCAGGCCGACTGAAAGCAGTAAATTCTCGAAAAAATAAATTCGTAAATTGAAAATTTTTATTCATTATTTGATTGATTAGATTCTGTAAATGACAAAAATATTTGTTCAAGTGTTGTCTCAGATATTGAAAATGATTCAATTTTATATTTTGACTTATACTTCTCTACTAGACTAAAAATACTCGAAATTGACTGTTTTGCATTATTACTCAATCTCGGAATTTGTATCAAAAGAGACTCTGTATGCTTTTCTAAAATAAAAAAATAGTTATTTTAATCCTTAATTAAAATCAAACAACTTGTAACCTTTTATGACTGATCCTGGTATTTTTTGAAGTAAAAACTTTTCTAATACATCTGTATCGTTTGTTGGCATCAATTGATGTTCACATTTAACACTCAAACTAAACCCTTGACCATATTTATTTTTGATCTCGTTATAACTTCCACTGCATTCTAACTTCCCATCTCGTAATATTGACAAAGTTGAACATAACTTTTCACATTCTTCCAAACTTTAAAAAATGTTTAGAACTTACTCTCGGACATAAACATCATTTAGTCTTACCTATGACTCGATATAATGGTTGTTATTCCATAATTTTGAGACTTTTTTATCAAATTCCAAAAATAAATTCTTGAGGCTGGGTCCATTCCAGTGGTAGGCTTCATCAAATTAAAATTAAATTTTAGAAAAAAATAATTTTTTTTTTATCTTACCTCATCTAGAATGACAAGTTTAGGATTTCCCAAAAAAGCGAGGGCTGTACTCAACTTTCTTTTGTTGCCTTCACTCAATTTTTTAACTTGAATATTATTAAACGTGTCCAATTGAAAAATACGAACCAAATCATTTTGAACAAAATTTTTAAATTTAACATCGAATCCTTTAAGATCAGCGAATAGTTCGAAGCATTCGTAAACTTTTAGATATTCTGGTAGAAATGAATATTGAGGACAATAGCCAATATTGCTTGGTATGTCTCTAATTTTTTTGTTTACTTTTACTCCATTGATTATCAATGAACCTTTGGACGGTTTCAATTCACCAACTATTATTTTAAGTAGAGTTGTTTTTCCAGCTCCGTTAACTCCAAGTATTCTAAAAAGATTAAATATTTCTGAATTTTTTTTTGGATTTTGTTTGAAAATTTGGAAATCGTAAGCTAAGACGATCTTACGTTTCTAAGACAAAAAATTGGTTGTGGAAAATGGTCTCAAAAGATCACCTCGACCAGTGTCGTAGCTAGATGATTTCTAATGGAAGGGGGGTCAAAATAGATAAAATATCGAAAGGATTTATTTAATCCTTATTCTATTTTATACAATTTTAGGCTGCTAACTGCCACTGACCTCGACTCACAGTCAATATTATAAAAAAACCCGATTGGGCTTTATAAATTGCGTTATACACCAAAGCAAGAAACTCTGCCATCTACTTCTCGTTCCATGGGACTTAACTCATACCATTCTCTCATGTATTATCCGATACTCTACGGGCTCTACGAAAATTGTACAGTCACCTCGCGCTATAGTCACGCTACAATTTAGTCACATTTTGATAGTGTCGCTAGTTTTTAAAAGAACACATTTCCAATAAGTATTTTAATGTTAAATCCAGTTTGATAATGTCACACGACTTAGTCACATTTTTTGATTGTAAAAATTAAGATCAGCTTAACAAGTTTCAACATTAATATCTCATAATAATGTCACAACGTAGTAGCAACGTAAATGAAAATTGAAAATTAATGCTCAATTGTTTTTTTTTTCTCTCTAGTTTGTCGGAAAGATAGTCGTGAGTCGCTGTGACTTAAAATAAAAGCGTCGAAAGATGCAAACATACCGACGATGTCTCTTAATTCTGTCACAATTTTATTCAATCACATGATTGATGTTGTGACTTTAGCGCGAGATGACTGTAAAGCCTGTAAGTTTTGTTTTTTTGAGGCGTAATTTCTATTCTAATAAAGATAGATTTTTGCAAAAATCTTTTAACGATTTCTATTCACTAAGAACAAAGTTTCATTAGACTTATTGTGTCCAAATCATAATTCAGTGATTTAATCGACACAACCGAGGGTGTTAAGCAGGGTGGGATACTTTCACCTCACTTGTTTAACTTTTTTCTAAATGAGTTGTTGAAAAACTGTACTGTTGAAAACATCGGTGCAAGTATAAAGCAACTCAATCTATCTGTCATTGCGTATTGTGATGACATTGTTATACTTTCGCCATCGTATGGTCAAACGATTACATTTTTAGAAATATGTTTTGTGTTTGTGAACAAATGGAAAATGGACTTCAATCCGACTAAATCAGTATGCCTTACAATGGGTAATTCAGCAAATGAAACTTGCCAAGAAGAAATTTGTTTAAATGGTATTAGAATCAGCAGTGTTAGTGGTTTTGAATATTTATGTCTTCCACTAGGTAACATTATGTTTATCACTGCTTTTATTAAAGAGAAATGGAAAAGTGTTGTAAGAAGCTTTTATTCGTTATATGGTCTAGGATGCAAGCCTTCGATTGCAAGTCCTAGATTGATCAGCTTCTTATTCAAACAATATTGTCAGTCAATCTTTAGACATATTTTGGACAATGTACTTATCTCGACTAATCTTTTGAAAGAACTTGACACAAGACAAAGCCTGTTGCTTAAGCGAATCATAGGTCTGAAGAAGTTTACTCATGTTACTCCCCTAAATTGTGAAATCGTTGATTAAATTTATTTTTAAAGGTGGTAACAACGGTCTAACTGACTCAGTTAAATTTGTTATTGAAAGAATTTCTTACTCTTTAGAGATGAACAATGAATTTTTTTTGTTTGTATAAAATTTTAAACGATCTATTAAAGGTTGACTTTAGTATAAAGTTTTAGAACTTTTTACTTAATTTTTTTATTTTTTTATGTAATTGTCAATGTGACTTTAAAATTCTAATAAATAATAATAATAATTTTTTAAAGTCCATTTAATTTCATGAGACAAACCCCGGTTATTATTTTCTGGCTACGCGATTAATTGCCAGTGATCGCATTGCTGAGTGATGAGAGTCGAGTCCTTTGGAGCGAAAGGGGTTTTCGATTGACCCTGTTCGACCTTAACTGTTCAAAAATAAAGAAGAAAAAAGTAACTTTTGTGATTTAAGTCCAAACGTCAATCGAAGCTTTTTAAAATTTCAGGCCATCTTGAATCAATGAAACCAATGGTAGAGTTTTCGTAACCCATAACAAGTTTAAATAAATAATTATTTTTACCCGAAGCATTCTGATTTTTTTATCGATAAATGTAAATCTTTGAGTACATTTTTTTTGCTTCTTATTCCGAATTTTTTACATAATCCATCAATTAAAAGTGTATTTTTTTCACTTCCATCATTTTCATAAATTTCTTGTTTTTTCGTTCTCAAAATTTTTCTAAAATTAACTCGATTTTGTATCTCAAGAAAATAAACAATTAAATTTCCGATTAAAAATTGTAAAAAAAATATCAAAATCATTGAACCAATACCAGGTTGATTAAAACCAATTGACGATTCATTTAGATTAAAATTTGAATTTAAAATTCGATTCGAAAAGTTAATACAATACGAATTATTGCGAATTTTCATATTGTAAAGACCACGTTTTACCGTAACATTCGGTAAAATAAACAAAAATAAACTTTTAATTGAACCCAAAAAGTTGAATATACTTTTATTTTTATCGTACGGGTCCATACTTATGAATAATTGTAAAAACGAACATACCATGTCCAAAAAAATTCCCAAACCCAAAATTATAAACACAATTATAAAACCGATTATTTCTGATTTGAAAAAAAACGACCAGATATAACTCATTGTACAACTCGATAGAGATGAAATTACAAGTAAAATAAACAAATTGAAAATATTCAAGTCAGAGACAAGGACGTATGATTCATTCAAAGGATCGTTTCTTATCACGTCTATAACTTTGAGACACACAACTACAATTGTGTAACTTAAAACAAATAAGATTAAATCAAATGAATAATTTGAAATCCAATAAGTTGATAAATTTGTTCCGCTTAAAAGTTGAAGAGTCTTTGACCCACTGATACGTTCACGTGATACATTTATAACCGTTATACTTATCAAAAAAGTTGATATCAATGCGATTACACTGTTTAATATTGAAACTGGTAATATGTCAAGACATGCTAAAAATTCTATCAAATCGTTTCCATTATACAATGAATTATTTGAAAGTAAAGGCGCGTTAATTGTTGTTATTGACTTGGAGACATCGTTAGTTATAAATGTTAGAATCAAATTGGAAATTTCGTTGAGCATGACCGCGCTTGAATGAAACGCTAATGTACTGTAATAGAGTATAGCTTGAAATTTTTCTGAATTAGTTATGTTCAAACTCATGGCCATATAAAAATCATCAGTCTGATATTTTAGATTGGATTTTTGTTCGTTTAAAATAAAAGATGAAACATTGTCTTGTTTGATTTCTAGTAGATCTACATTAGGTCGATTTTGGGTTGTGTAGAATTTTTTGATCATGCTTCTTAGTGGTATGTCCGAGTAAGAAGAGTTTGCGATGTGATAAACCATACGAAATTTACCATAGTTTTGAATGTTCAAGTTAATTCGACCTGCATAACGTAGACTATTATCGTATTTGTTTACTAGATTTGTTTTTGTAGGAACTATGAGAGCAGAGAATATTTGAATTAATAATGGAAGAATTATTATTGTCAGAGCTAAAAAATAACGACGGATAAATATACGAAATCGTTTGATAAAAAGAGCTTTAAATTGTTGAACGATAAGTGATTTTCCGGTTGTTTTGTCTACTTTATCATTGAATACTAAAAAAAAAGTTTTATAAAAAAGGCCAATACTTTTTGGTAATCATGTGACATGTCACTATTTAAGAGTATTCGGTAATAGTGACAGGGGGCTAGTTCTAAAAGAGACATTTCTTCACAGATGATTTCTTGAAGAACAATAAAAACATACTTCAATTTGTTTTTAAAGACCTCGAATCCAAATCGAGATTTATACTACAGTCGAACCTCTCTAATCCGGCCAAATCGGGAAGAGAAATTTTTGCCGGTTTATCGAAATTGCCGGATTAAAGATTCAATTATAATGTATTAATGCGCAGACGGGAAGTCGAAAAATTATTCGGAAATCGAATTTGCCGGATAGAGAGGTTCGACTGTATCGTCAAGATGGTAAAAAGCCTTTGCCAGTGCCGGTGCCAGGCCAAAATTTTAGGGGATGCTAATCTTGTCTAAATGACTCCACCCCTGACGACTAATACTTACAACCTAAAATTTTGAGGCTGAACCAAGGTTAATGCAGTCATAAACCATATTTTTTGATCCGAAATTCAGCATAAGTTTAATGGAGAATGATAATTTTTTTTAATTGTAAGAAGGGTTATTGCTATATAGATGCCTTTTTTTAAAACCTTCTATTCGAGTCACAGCTTCTTTTAAAGACATGATAGTACAAACAATCAGTAGAATCATTATCACAACAAAAATTTTAAGATTTTTCCAATTTTTATTCGTTTTTTCACACTTTCTGATCTAACGCAGTTAATTTAAGCCTACTATCTGTCGCCAAAATTGTCGCATATATGATTTTTCACCAGTAAGAAACAAATTATATCGTTTTTCATTTTTACTTTTGTTTTTTGTATCAAAATTAGCAATGCCCGAGTGCTACTATGATATATTCTTCACGTCATGGGGGCATAAAGAAAGAAAAGAAAGAATAGAAAGAAATCAATTTATGTTCATTAATACAGTCCTATGTATTGTAACTAACTAGTAACATATATCAACTAGTATGAAAGGCTACAATCAGGCCAATTACCGTAGCCAAACTTTAACTAGTATTAGACTGAATAGATTATGATACCACTGGTTCGATTGATTACATTAGTTAATAACTAAGAAGTCTCAATTAGAACTGAGTTTATAGAATTTATCACAAAATAAAATTCGACAACAGACTAAAAAACTCGCCTTATAGAAAAAAAGTAGGCAGTCGGTATAGGGTCAAATTTAGGATAAACTGAAAAATAATTTTTTAACATTTTATTCCGTTTCCCTTGTTCCGTAATCTAGTTAGTTCCGGTTTCGTAGTTTAGGGACTTTGATATATCGTCCCGGAACAAAATTTCCGTACTTTAGTTACCTGAAATTTCTATTCCTTATTTAATTTAGTTTTGACATTTAAACATTTAAACAGAAGTAGCTGCTTATAAATTCTAATGGGAAGTTTTATGTAGAGCATTCATTTCGAAATTTTAAAAAGAACAAAGTATTACAATCAGTTTTAATGATGATTTATCACTTATAGGGTTTCGTAATTACTAAGATTTAGTTTGGTTAACATAAAGGTTAACCAAAAACGTGTTAAAAGTTAACCTATTTTGGTTAACTAATATTTTGTTAACCACATGTTCGTTAATGGTTAACTAATTGGTTAACTAGAATCTTTAATTCAAAAAAAAAAAAATTTTGTTGGATAGGTTATAGATCACTCTCAACGTTGTCTGTTGAGCTAAAACTAAGATCCGCCTCAATTTTACTATCTGTTATGCTTTAAGACCATGAAGAGTAGTTTATGTTTCCTTCAAAAAAATTTTAAAAAATTATTTAAGTCTTTAATTTTGAGGCTAGAGCTTACAATTATTGGTGCTAGTCAACAAATAATTTTATTGTGTTTTAACGAATTTAAAAATTTAACCGTTAGAGGATTGCACTAGAGATCACTTTTCATTTAAAACAACAAGTTAAGATAAAGTAGCCGTTTCATGATTTTTTTTTTATTATTTACTTTGTTCTTAATTGGTCCTGAGAAAAAAAATTAAAAATATTCTGTGGATATATTCAAGGCGGTCTTTTCTAAAAATCATTGATATTTTCAGTATCGATAATTCAGTTAATTGAACCTTTTACGATGAGAACGATATCGATCAGTTTTAGAAAGTCTTATAAAAAAACACTTTCTTGAATAGAATGTATCGGTAGAGCGGGTATCGAAGACAGTAAGCACCACCAAGAGTAACAATTCGGTCTTATTGCATTCAAAAATAATGATTTTATTAGTTAATCGAAAGGTTTAAACTAAAATTAATAACATAATCTACACAGGAAGATGTATTGCACCTGCTCTAATAAAACTAGCGAGCAAACTCAAAAAATATAAGCTTAGGTCATTTGAAAAAAAAATCAAATACGGTTAACACGGTTAGCATTATTTAGCCGATTTAGTGGACACTTGTTAACGGTTAACCGTTTTCAGTAGTTCCAGCTAACCGCTAACTTAGCATTAGTAAAAATAGTTAACGGTTACGAATCCCTAATCACTTAGGTTCCCAATATAATTTATTTATATTGGGAACCTAAGTTGTGTCATTTGCAATCGTTTAATTGAATAAGAATTCAAGAATTTAAGAAAAAAATAAAAATATTTTGAAACCACACCAAAATTTATTATTCTTTCTTTTTCCTTTAGTACGATAAGTTTTTTTAAGTAATTTTTTGATTATAATCACGTTTCAATGGTTATTTCAGTTTAAATACTTAAGTTTTGAACCGTCCTTTTTTGTACGATTCGATTTTTTACAAAGAATAAAAAAATATTGAGAAAATAGCTTTTGTACAAGGTGTACAAATTCAAGAGAAACGCTTTGAATAAATCGTACCGACTAAAATACTATGACTCCTAGCTTTTGGAAGATGTGCAAGTTTTGGATCTGTTAAGCACTGTACAACTTGTTTATCCTAAAAGAATTCTAAAAATTTTTTTTTGTACACTCTGTACATAAATTAGTACACCTCCTGTGAAAATTTCAGATCAAAAAGTTTATCAGAAGTGAATCGTACAACCGTACAAAACTTCAGGTTGACACTTTTCTGAATGGAGATTACGAATTTTGAGACAAAAAAGTTAATTCCGTAATTTTAGGGTTTATACGGTATTTTTGGCACTCTGTATTTAATGTCAATTTAAAAAATTTCTATATTGCAAAAGCAGGATCATAGATATCATAAAACGACCAAAAATTCATTTTTAACTTTGAATTTTCAACATTTGATTTTTTAAATTCAGTGAAAATCGGATGCCCGAACTTATGACACGCACCTTGCTTTCGTTAATCCAAAGTCGTAATGAATTTTTTTCTAATAGAATCGTTAGAAGAAATTCTTCGTTTAGATGGCTTCCAGTCTTCATAAATCATCCAGTCCTTTCTTAATCAAAAACAAGCAAATATAAACTAAAACAAGAATTACGGATTGGCCAAAGTAATAAATCCATCATTTCAAGAAAACGTAACATTAAATATTACAAACCTTTAGCGATATCTTGATTTTCCAAGAACATTTGTTTTTTAAAAGAAACATTAAAACCATTTACTGAGCTTGAATCTTTTAATTTTCCCATTCTTTAAACGAAGAACCGTTTTAAATTCTCAATTAAAACCAATCTAGACAAGCTTACTTTAAAAATACTTCCTCTATTGTTGGTGAACTAATCGAAAAACTATCAAAACCAATGTAAACTTTGTTATCTTCAATATTCTCGAGAAACTCGCGTATATTTTTAATTGATTTAGTTCTCAAATAAACAGACAATTCGTTCAAATTATTTTCTTCAATTTCATAAAATTCATCAAAAATTTCAATTATATTTTTAAAAATAATTTCATTGAAATCATTGCTTTTTTTAATGCTTAAACGATAGCCTTGAGAAAAATTTTTTTTCAAAAATTTCGGACTTCCACAACACTTTAACTCGCCTTTATTCATAATGGCTATACGATCACTTAAATAATCTGCTTCTTGCATGTAATGTGTTGATATGATAATTGTTCGATTTAATTTGAACTTTTGTAAAATGTTCCAAAGTTTGCGTCGATTTTTAGGATCAACTCCAGACGAAGGCTCGTCAAGAATTATAATCTTAACAAAACTCTTTAAATAAATAAATTAATTAAAAATTTTTTAATCAAAAGCTACTTTAGGATCTCCGATCAAAGCCAAACCAATATTTAAGCGTCGACGTAGACCACCAGATAAATTTTTTGATTGTATATTTAAGTGTTGATCCAAATTTAACAAGTTGACAGTCTTTTTAATTTCATCTTCAATGTCTTTTTTTGAGAATCCTTTTATCTTAGAGAAGATACAAGTTAGACTTGAGTTATGGGTTAGAGCTGAAAAGTTACTTTAGCAACTAAATAGAGGTGTTCATAAACAGTTAGATCGTCATATAAAATAGATACTTGTGGACAAAATCCAATTGATTTTCTTATAGTTTTTAATTGTGTACTCAAATCTTGATTTAGTACTGTTGCTTTACCAGAATTTGACGGATAGATTCCTAAAATGAGAAAAAAAAGTTATTTTGAATTGATCAAATTTTGGTTATTCATATTTACCACATAACATGAATATTGTAGTTGTCTATTTAATATCAAATGGAAAAAGTTATTAATTTCAAAACTTTTTTAATAATTTTTTACCTTTCCGGCACCGTTATGACCTTAAAAAAAAGATGATTAAGATTATTTTTTTATAGAACTGTGGGTTAAGAAAGAATACTGAATTTCTACAGAATGATGGGAATCATTACTGGACAGTTAAAAAATGAGTACATGAAAATTTAAAAAAAATTCAAAAAATTTGCATAATTTTAAAAAAGATAATTCAAGTGATATTTTTGCCGGTTTAACTGATAATTGGAAAAAGTTACTGGCAGACTTTGCCCCATTTTTGAATAGTGATACTCAAAAGAAGTTGACAAATGGTTTTAGGATTTACTTAAACGAAAAATTTCTCAATTCAAGCAATTTAATCGATTCGAATCCATCAAGTCTAGTCGATTTTCAGAGAAGTTATGATAATTTTCGTAAGACCCTGTCAATAAGTGGGAACTGTCCTATCTGCTCAAGATTTTACGATGGTCTTAAGATACATTTTTTAACGTGTTTTAATCGAACGTTCGAAAAATTCGTTCGAAGTTTTTGTTTTGATATTCGTAGTGATTCGAATAAAGTTATAAACGTACCCGAGTTATTCCCGTTTTTCGGTATTAGTGATGAGAATTTAAGATCAGAATTTAATCTAGACAGCACCCCCTTACTCGACGGTATTCGGAGTAATGAAAATTCACTTTTTATGGTCACTTTTTAAGGCTTTCTTCCAATATTAAATATGTAATTTTATCGTTTGTATTAACTATTAAGTCAAGGGAATAACGAATTTTATACCATTTTCTCTTATATCTGATCTTTATAACCCTTATAACCTTTCCAAACTAAGAAAATCAAAATAAAACTTTTTTTAAAAATACTTGAAAAGTATCAGAAGTATCGAAAGTATTTGTTCAATTTACTTTTACCAGTATTAGGTATCGAAAAAATACTAAAAATTACTAAAAATACTTTTGCTAAAATGCATTTTTTAACTCGAATTTTTGCATTTTGAACCAAAATAAGGCTCCCAGATACAAAATATCAATAAGTTAAAAAAAGTATCGGAAAAATACTTTCGATACTTTGGCTAAAAAATAAGCGATTTGTAATTTATTTTAAAAAAATCGATTTTATCAATAAATAAATGTCGATTATTAAAAGTATAAAAAATATAATTTTTTTTACTTTACTTTGATTGTATCAAATTGGTAAAGTAAAACTGACATCCCTAATCATGGCCGGATCATAAAAGGCACGATTTTATATCTATTATCTACTAATACTTTATCTACAACAATGATCATTCAAAACTTCCAAAAATGAACCTTCAAAATGAACCTTCATGAAGGTTCAAGGTTTTGAAGGTTCAAATCACCTCAAAAATTTTCAAATATTTTCATTATTCTTCTAAAATTTTCATACTTTCAAATTTGAAAAAAAAATGAAAATTTTAGACAAATAATGAAAATACATGAAGAAATATGAAGCTTCATGGACCCTTTAACCTTCAAAACCTTGAACGTTCATGAATGTTTTTGAAGGTTCAGGAAGGTTCGTGAACGTCCATTTTTGGAAGTTTTGGAATACCCGACTCATTCCCAACTTTAGTAATTTGTTCCCTCCTCGAAATTTCAGGATTTTAGGTATTGAATTTGGTTCCGTTTCCGGGTTTTAGAATGACCTCTAGATAAGATACAAACCCATCAGCTTTGTAGATTAAGTCCTTCTCTACAAAAATAGCAGAGGATTTTTCAAACTATAAGTAACTTTTGATACTACAATATGTCTGAAGTATCAATTCTCAAGCAAAAAATGCTCAAAATTTTATAGAAATTCAAGAAACCAGGCAGTTCAGGCTGACACTGTATTTGTTTATGACATACCCTCATATAAATCTAGAGAGATTTATGAGAGAAAGATGTTAAGACACTTTTTTACTTGGTTTTATTGTATCACATGCGAGGAATATAACTTAAAGCTAGTAAGATTTGGGGCCACTTACAAAGATTCAGAAAAGGAATTACGGTAAAGGTTATTTTTGTTTTATTTTAAATGAACTTTTTGATTGAGATCTTTCTGTGTCTTATCCTATACTTGATCAAGTTTATAGACTGTTCTTAATAAGAATTTAAATAAGATTATGTCCATTGGCTTCATCGTTTTATTTTTTTCAGAAATAATAAGTCATCTCAATTGAATATTACCGTGAGATAGAACTAGAATTATAATATTTTTTATTTCTCCCTTCTTCCTGAACTGTCACCAGCTTACACTCGAATAGATATTTAAGTAATTGTTTTATGCAACTTGAATTTCATATCTTTGCCATGATGAACCGTAATCTATGACCCATCATAAATCTAAAAATTTGCATTTTTTTACCTAAGAGTGAGACAATTTCATTTTCGTAAAAGTTGATATTCATGTTGTTAACTGCAGTCGTTTTCTTAAATCCATTTCTAAATTTCTTTAAACAAAAATAGTAAAGATCATCTTTTGTTTGATTCGAAAAATTTGATTACTTTAGTTAAATTTTGAAGACTGACAGTAGGTTTCAATTCAGGCTCTGGTTCAAAATTTAAACTTGAAAAATTTGTACTCTTATTAACCTCGACCATTTGTTTGTACTTAAATATATTCATCCAATAAGAAGGCTTAAATACAAAATAAAACGGCATGGGAATTCCAAATTGAGCTGGCATTATTTTTCCAATATACCAAGTAACTGGTACCAAAATCACACTCCATAATATCATAAACACCAATAAAAGACCTAGGCTAAAATTATCGTTGTATAAACTCGTAAAAATGTTCGTAAATGATAACTTTATTTCTTAAAAAAAAATCTAAGGTGTTTAAAAATTAAGATTAATTTGAAAAAGGTTACCACTTCTTTCATGCTGGAAGAATATTTGAAACATAAATGTTAAACTTGTATTCGGCAAAAGACAAAACAAGTATTTTAACCACTTGTTTTCAATATCATTGTAAAAGTTGATTCCAGATAAGAGCCATATAATTATAGCTATCAATTTTGCAATGAATGCTAAATGCAATAAAATTTTTAGGTTTACTGCACTTATACCGAATTTGTGGTTTCAAGCGAATCAAAGCGTACCTGTACCGTACTAAATGTACCAAAGCAAAAATTATTTTCTTGAAACAGGAAAATTATTTGTTTTTACGGTACGGTTGGCTTCGCTTTGGTATTTTTGATACGGTACGCTTCGGTTCGCTTGACACCAAAAGTGCAGTAATCAGAACACTTAAAATATAGAAAACTGTCTTACGCTTAGAAAAAAATTGTGAAATAAACAAAGTAAAAATTGAACTTTGAATTGAATAAACAAGTAAAGATACAAAAATTAAATTTGAATTAGTGTGTTTGAAAACAACTTTTTTGACCAATCGAGGATCATCTCGTTTTGCTTTTAACTCAATAAAACAAACAATTGATAATAATATTGATAGGATAAAATAGATCAAGAATGATCTTAGAAAACAATTGAACCAATAAATGTAACTTTTGACACCAATTATTTTTAAGTATTCAAACATTTTTGTTTGCTTTTCGCGGACTATTTGACCCAAGTTTTTTACTAGTGTAAACATAAATGAGATTTGGATGATTAATGGTATTAAGAAGCCAAATGATGCTTTGAGTTCGTCATTAAAATATTCTAGACACCCAATCGGTTGAATTTTGACCTTTTTTAAAACAACAAATTGAACTTAAACATCCTAAAAATTAAATCAAGACCAACTTTTTTAGGGTCGTTCATAGGCGTTGATGTTATTTCTTGAATAATACTCAAATCCAAGGCATATTTGATTGAATTAAATGAATTGTACATTCGAAAGTATTTGTTGTCTAATTGTTTTAAAAAAAATGTTAATGAGACATAAGTCATTATTTTCTGGAAAACAATTTACCATGACAATATTGTACAGGTGATTTTGTGAACTTGAAATATTTTTTTGGATAAAAAATTTCACCAACGTTATAGATGTAATCATTTTGTCTAAAATAAAATCACTTTAACTTTTTTTTTATCCTAATTATGAGAGGAGGAAAATTTTTGAAGAAACCCTGTTTCATTGCAGCTATTTTAATTTTTGAATATACCGTAATGCCCTGTAAGACGGATCATGTTTACACCCCAAGCATCCGTTTTTAGAAAGCTATATTTTATAAAGAAATCGTGGAGTCTAAACTTGGCTTTAAACAAAAGTTGTTTGCATCAATTTAACTTTTTGGAAAGACAGTCTAATTGGGTGAATGGAATTTCCGGAACGATTTTTAAGCAAAAAACCAAACAACTCCCTGCTCAACAAAATATTAGCGAGGTCTTTGTTTAAGTGGATAGATAATTTTTTAAGCATAAAATCGTAAGCCCTGTTTGCCTAATGATTCTACTCATATCCGGTCTTACAGAATGCTCATTTCTGAAAGTTCATGAATAACTAGTAGTCCCAATTGATTCTGGCAAATGACTTGATTCGCTATTCCGATCGTGGTCTTAAAGCGAATTATCAAACATTCTCAACTTCTTATTCTAATTCCGAAAAGAACACTTTAATAAAAATGCAAAGAAAACTTAACTTTGTTTCAATCAATTGAGAGGTCGTGGCCGAGTGGGTAAAACAACAGCTTTGGCAACTAGTGGCACGAGTTCGAATCCTTGTCGAGTAAAAAAAAATTGTAACGTTTAGAAAAAATAATAATGGAAATGGATGAGTGTCATTAGTGTTGTGCTGCTTGGAAACGATCCGACTAGAATCATCGACTAGTCATTCTCTAGATGGCCCGATACTAGAACAACTTTGAAAATCATCGTATTGGGACTCGCGAGTCGCTATGACTTATAATAAGGGCGTCGAAAGATGCAAACGTAGCGAGTATAAAAAAATTCTGTAACGGCCTACCCGGCTAAGAAGCCTAACAGCTTCTGCAGCTAATTAAGTCTAGGATTGTTCTACTAGATGTTAGATCTGCACAGAAAAAGTACTACTACTACTACAATTAAAGTTAGGTATGATTTAGAAAATTTTTTATTTTTTTTCGACCGTAGGAAAATTTTTTTCTTTTATTTTGAATGTGTGAAAACTAACTTTTTTCTCTCTTGTGAATATATAGAATATAACCGTTTTCGAAAATAAAAACAGAGCGTAGAAGGAAAAACTTCAAAATTTCAGAAATTTTCCGAAGATATTCAGGTAATGGCTCTAGAGAGGCTATCAAGGGCCTAAAGGATGTGAATGGTCAAGTTGTAAACGATCCGAAAGTAATAGCCGATCTATTAAATAAACGTTTTCAATCGATTTTTTCAAGAGATGATCCAAATCGGCCGTTACCACACTTCAGTCCAAGAACAGATACAATATTTACGAACGATCTCGATGAGACCATTACTTTTGAAACTGTCAGTAATAAACTGAAGAAACTAGATGATCACAAAGCTTTAGGAACTGATAAGGTAAGTGGCTTTGTTCTAAAGAGATTAAGCGAATCTGCTAGCATTCCGATTACGCTGATCTTCAAAAAATCCCTCTCAACTGGAGAAGTTCCCACAAACTGGAAGAATGCAAACGTTACTCCGCTGTACAAAAAAGGAAGTAGGCTAGACCCCGGAAACTACCGACCTGTGTCATTGACTAGCGTTGTTTGCAAGATTTTAGAGAGTATAATCAAAGAAAAGATGTTATCACATTTATTAAAAAATGGACTTTTGTCGTGTTCCCAGCATGGCTTTGTTCCAGGAAAATCTTGCTGTACTAATCTGCTTGAGTCAATGGATCTCATTTCAAATTTACTGGCGTCTGGGAATTCAATTGACATAGTGTACACTGACTTTGCTAAAGCATTCGATAAAGTCTCACATCGACTGTTACTCTACAAATTAGCAGCCTATGGATTTGATGGCAAAATCTTAGAGTGGATAAAAAATTTTCTTATAGATAGAAAGCAGAGAATTGCTCGGAGATGTTGCATCAGAATGGTTAAATGTTACGAGTGGTGTTCCTCAAGGATCAGTTCTCGGACCTTTGTTATTTGTAATCTTTATTAACGACTTATCAGAATCGCTTTGCAATGAAGCCAAGAATTATGCTGATGATATGAAGATCATTGCAACAGTTAACACTTTTAATGATAAGCTAGTCTTACAAAGAGATTTGGACACCCTGTCTAGCTGGTCAATTACATGGGCTACTGAATTGAGCATTGAGAAATGCAAAGTTATGCAAATCGGGCAGAAGAATCCAAAATATGAATACACAATCTTCAATAAATACGGAACTGAGCCTTTAAATACAACTAGTTTGGAAAAGGATCTTGGTGTGTATTTCCAGAGTGACCTTAAATGGGAAGCACAGGTTGACTACTCCTCAGGCAGAGCAAACAAGATACTGGGTATGATATGGAAGAATTTTGAGTACTTTGATGTAAATTTGGTTAAGCTCCTTTACACGTCATTAGTGAGACCGCTAATAGAATACGGTATTAGCGTCTGGAGTCCATACTATGAGGGTGAGAAGAAGCAATTGGAAAAAGTCCAACGTAGAGCGACAAGAATGATCCCGGGTTTCAAAAAAATTGAATACGAAGAACGGTTAGCAAGGATGGATCTTATGTCACTTGAAACAAGAAGAAGAAGAGGCGATTTGATTCAATTTTACAAGATCGTTAATGGGTTAGAAGATGTCAACTTAATGAATGGTATCAGGTATAGTTCAGCAAAGAATAATTATAATTTAAGGGGTCACTCCGAAGTGGTTTCAAGAGAGCTTATCAAAAATTGCCCGATACGATACAATTACATTACAAACAGAGTGGTCAATGATTGGAACAGCTTACCGATGAGTGTTGTGAACACAACTTCATTAAATTCATTCAAAGCGAAACTTGATGATTGGTTTAGAACAAATGAACGGTCGAATGGTGCTAATGCAAAGAACTGCCACAGCCTCACGGCTTAACTCGACTTAGTCGGGTCGCAGTTATTTTTACTACTACTACTACTACTTAGCATGTAGTTTTTAAATCTGGTTCTTTTCGACCGACCATGCCTTCCATAGAGAGGACGACCATGTCCAGTAGATGGAATTCGAAATTTTTTCTAAGAGTCTTTAGAGAGAATTCAAGATCCTATATTCTCTGGTAGTGTTCTTTTTTCAAAAACAGTGCTAAGAGAGACTTTGCACAGAATTTTCGATACCGTATTTCCTTGCTTATAAGCGACTAAAAATCGCATCTTTAAGGGATAAAATAATGCCAAAGCGAATTGAATTTGAGGTTCTTTTGGGACGTTTTATACACAACTCAGTTCGATCTACTTCAAAATCACAAGATTAGAATTGATCTGATCTCCGTTGGTCTATAAAAAGAGGGTATTAGGGGGGCACTTGTAAGCAAGGAAATACGGTACCATGTGATGAAAGGAAATACATCACTTTTGTGATGAAAAGTTTCCGTTTGTGTTGGAAAGATTTTTTATTGTGTTGAATAGGTAGACCCTTACATTAATTTAGTCGACAGTTGACAAAATTTTGATCTTAAGCATAGCAAGGAAAGTTCGTACTGAAGTGAACCGTACCATACCAAACGTACAAAAGCGTACCGTAAAGTACCGTACTTTCCCGAAAATTTTTTTTTTCTTTTTTTTTGGAAAAAGAAATATTTAATTCTTGTTTTTTTACGTACGGTACGCTTGAGTAAATTTAGTACCTAGTACCCGCCTAGTTGTTACTACTCTGGGCTTCGGTTCGCTTGCCACCAAAAGTTCGGTAGAAGTAAGGAAACACGAGAAACAGGGCGGGTCTATTTTAAAAAATGTTTTGAATGAGAGCGTAACTGTTGTTAAAGACTGTTTTGAACTTTTCCACAAGAACAATTATTAAATGATTTAGAATTTAAAAATGACGTTGCTCGAGGAGAATCAAATTTTCAAAATTTTAGAAAAAAATATTTACTCTTTTGTCGTAATGGTATAGACAACATTATCCGGAATATGAGATCCATAATCCTGTGGAAACATAATAAAAGCCAAAAGTCTATTCGCTGAATAATAATCCAAATTAGCCGGTTCCGAGTCATTTGTTCCTTGGACTTAAAATAAAAAGGTTAAAAAAGAGCTACTTGCAAGTATTTATGAAATCAAATTACTCGACAAATTGAGCCAGTACTTTTGACTTTTAATTATTCGAAACGCTCTACTAACAATATTCCTAATAACAGGTGTATTCGGATAAAATAGAACAAGATCTTGTGATGCCGTTTTGAAAAAAAAATCGATTACATTATAGCCGGGATTTTTTAAAGGCGGAAAATAAACTATTTCAACATAATTTCGAATAATCAAAATAAGGAATACAAAAAACAAAGCGAGCAAAATTTCAAGTATTGTACCAATTGGTCTTCGACGAATAAGCAATAAATTTTTCCAATTTAGAACTAAAAATTGATTTGTAGTTGATTTTAAACTAAGACACTTGAGAATACCTAGAAGATTGCTCATTATTTTATTAGGTTTCATCTTTAACAAAATGTTGGTTTATGTTTTTTTCTTCTTTTTTTTTTTAAATATTACCACTTGTTATAATTAGGTATTCTTGTTAAATATCAATCATTATAGACTTTGAGATTTGAGCAAATATTTATTTTGAAGAAAAAATTTTCTTTGAACAAATATTCAAATTTTTAATTTAGTGAAAGTTTTATTTTTTTAAAATTCTTGAATGATAATCCATCTTTTTTTTTTCTAATTAAAGATTTCAAAAAGTTTCAAAAATTGAAAAATTTAATTGAAAAATTCTATTAATCGTTTTTTTTGCGCTACTTAGATTTCCGAACGAACGAAAATCTTGTCTAGTTGATTAAATCATCAAACAACACTGATAATTTTCTTAGAGCTAACTGCAGTTACCGTATTGCCTCATAATTACACACGGGTAATGAGCAATACTCGAATATAAGACAATGAGCTTGTCCGATCATGGTCTTATATCCGTGTATCAAAAAATAGATCTTGTAGACCCAAAACTATATATAAAGCGTTTTCTAATAAATTTAATGCCTTTACGGGATCGAAGTCTTTTTAAAGTACGGAGCCCGTATTTTAGAAATCTGTATTTTTGTCTGGGTCGGCGTTATAGACTTAAAAGTCTGAACCTTTTAGTCCGTTTTCTTTCGTAAATTAATGATAACTGAATAAATAATTTATAACCAGTGGTACATCTATTATTAAATGGGTCTGTTGTAATAGATCTTCGCATCTGACTTCAGGCTTCTACTCAGTGATGGTCAAAGCAAGCGGCATTCCATTAAGTTTGCAAAAAAAAGTGCGAATTGTTTTTAGTTGAAACGCATTCCTTGGGTCTCAGGCTATTATCCGTTGTGATGAACAAAGACAGGTCACACCTACGTACTCGTAATATTTTATATTTCGAACGGTGTTTAAAAGAAATCAACATAGCCCACTCTCATTTCCTTATCAGTACTTGCGACAAGTATCGATATGGTTACTATAAATATTCGAAAGATGAATTTTATGATTTATGATTCTCAGATTCAAGTCAAATTTTCAGCCTCGCAAAAAAAGCTCAACATCTGCCCCTCTCCATGCTCTTTTTTGAGTTCGTATTTTCCTAAAATGAAGACTTTTAAAGAAAGTTTGCTCGATTCAAAACTCTCTAGATTTAGGTCTTAGTAATTTTGTATCTACTTGAAGATCACTCGAAAGAAAATCAATTTGAAAGCTTGCTAGATATGAGTAATAACACAATAAAAAAATAAATCGAAATTTTATTTAATATTTAAATTTTTGAAAAAATGAAAAAAATAAAAAATTAAACTGCTCTAATAAAATTCATATTCACAAAATAAAGTTCTCCTGAGGTAAACATAAACTCGGCTAAGGCTAATTCATTGCCATATTTTTTTACTTCAAGCTTCCATCCATTTGGATTTTGAAATTCAGTCAAATGACCAGTACTTCCATGACCATCACCTTCAAAAAAACGTGTACTCCTCCAAAATAAACGAAAACATTTTTCTAATTTAACCAAATCAACAAATTTCGAATTCGTGTGAGTTTCAAATATAATGTTTTTGAAATATTTACAAGCATAATTCATATCCATGCTGTTAAACACTTCTTTTTCTGGACCCTCAATGTCCATTTTGAAGACATCAATCACTTTGTCTTTTAATTTTGTGATTTCCAAAATATTTTCAAGAGTAATTAAATCACTTATCTTCAATTCGTTTGATTTTTTATCATCTTGTTTTTTACCAGTAATGCCAACTCTGTAGAAAATCCATTTGTTCTCGACTTTTAATACTGCAGAGTCTTTCAAATTCGAATCTTTATCTCTTATATTTTTAAAAATATCAGCTTCTACAAAAGGATCAAACGAATGCACATTACAATCATACGAACTTCTCATTTCTTTATCGAACGAATAATCATGATTAATACCTAATGAAAGAACATTACAATCAGAATTTTTTGGTTTGGCATTGTTGTCTAAACAAACATACCATGCACCATCAATTCGCCAAAGATTATCAGGCGCATTTTTAACATGATTCGCATTTCCACCGATACGTTTAATATCTTTGCATTTGTAAAACATAAAATCTCTAACTCTAATATCGTCCAAGTTTGCATTATTATTTGTTTGTATACTCTCATGACCATTTAACCTAGACGCAATTTGCTTTATTGAATCCATATTCTGATTTTGTTTCAGCATGAATATTATCACAATTGATAAAATTATGATTATAAACAACAAAATTTTTATATAACTTTGCATTTTTTTTTATCAATCTAATCTTTATAGATTAAATTTTAATCGTATGACAGTGGATACTTAAGAAGAGAAAAATCCTTGTTTGAAAAAAAAGAATATTGAATGAAACAAGATCGAAAAATCATGTTGATAATCCTTGTACAGGTAAGGTAAGCAAAACGGTATTTAGGAATGTTCGGGAAATTTATCGAGTTTCAATTTCAATAAAATCTTAGACAGAATAGTTTAAGATTTAAAATAAAACATTGGCTACAAAATTATTATCTTGAAGAGTCGACTCAATTTACCTACGTTAAGATAATTCTTAGATTTCTAAAAACATCTAAGAACAACAAAGTTCTCTTAGAAAATTAATGTTGTAGTTTGATAAATAAAAAATGTCCAAAACGTCAATAAAATTTAATTAAGAACCAATAATATTCAATCAAATAATTAAATAAAAAGCAGTCGTGTTTTTGGCGGCATATTTAATAAAAAATTGCGCTTAAATTATTAATTTTGTCTTTTAAAGAAAAGAATAATTCTGTTTAGATCATTAACTGTTATTAGTTCTTTATGCTTGTTGTAAAGGCTTTAGATTTAGCTGGAAAGAAGGGCGATGTGAAGTTCCGTATCAAATATTATTCCTATCAAATTTTAAAAACATTTTTTTGAAGTGAATAAAACCGAATAAACTCTGCAGAGGTGCTTTATTGCTAAAAATCATTCAAAAGCCACTCTTTGAATATACTCTGCAAAACTCTGCAAATCTGCAAATTTAATTGCGTAGTTGTTTAAATGTTTTTCAATGGTATCAAAATTAATTGAATGCGAAATTTTTTGCAGAGTTTTGCAGAGCATATTCCAAGAGTGGCTTTTGAATAGTTTTTAGCAATAAAGCACCTCTGCAGTGTTTATTCTGTTTTATTCGCTTGCCCAAGAATTGATTCTTAAAAAATGTCTTATCACGATTTTTGCAAGTTCAGGAATCGATCTTAGAAGATTCCAGTTAAAAATGAGAAATTTATAAGAATCTTAAGTAAGAAGATGTCATGAAAAAATAAGAAGTAAGATTCTTTAAGCTTCCGGTGCATTCCAAATAGGTCAGTAAAAAAATTTAAATATTTTAAAGAAGCTATAAGAATCTTACTTCTTATTTTTTCATGAAATCTTCTTACTTAAGATTCTTTCAAATTTCTCATTTTTAACAGGAATCTTCCAAGATCGATTCCTGAACTTGCAAAAATCGTGTCAAGAACTTGATAAGACATTTTTTAAGAATCAAATCCTGGGTGAAAAAAAATGATTTTAAAATTTGATACGAAACTTCACATCGCCGAAAGAAGGTATCTACTAGTTCTATATCGATTGTTAAAAAGCTGCAATATCCAATTAAGGATCAAGTCGATCATGCTGGATTTGTGAAAATTGAATTTCACAAAATATATCTTATTGTTTCAATGGGGCTCACGCCTTTCAATCACATTTTTTAACGCTTATTTTAATAACTTACAGTATTAGTACAGTAAAAAAGTATATGGAAGTAGAATGAAGCCCCTTTTTGTAAATCCAACTGGTTTAAATGCTACTTCTTTTGATAGCAAATATATCAAAATTGGTAATGGCATTACATTTTCGTTAAAATAAGGAGCCGCAGATCACAAAACTTCCTTTGTTTTTCATGGTTTTTGAGACCTTATTTCTCGTTTTTTCTATCATCAAATAAGACGCATACTAGTTGACTTTGTACAGCAAGTTTTTCTCTACAAGGATTGGTGAGTTTTTATATATTAATAAGTACTACCATGGTCGTTCACATGTTCCAAAAATGAACGTTCAAATGTTTTCTTTTGAATTCATAAGCGTTCAAAAATATTCATTGTTTTCAAATGAAAACATTTGAACGTTCATTTTTGGAACATGTGAACGACCATGGTAGTAACTCTCAAAATTACAAGATGTCCAAAATGTAGATTCTAGTAAATTATCAAGTTAAAATGGTTCAAATTTTAAAAAAATCGTTTGTATTTAAGGAACTTATTTGTAAAATAAAAAATCCTCACCTATCTCTGGAGAGATTTATGAGAGAAAAGCTACATAGGAGAGAGTGCAATCATCTTGCGCAGTTGCACCTGCATTGTGAAGAAAAAACTTAATAGTACTACCAATGCTTTCGAGAGTTTGACCCTAATTGGTCGCAGTAAAATACTACTACTACCCAGTCAACTTTTTTTTAAAGATTTTATAAAGAATCTCTAAAGATTCTCTAAAAATTCTTTACTTTTTAAAGAAAAAATAAAGATAATATAAAGAAATTTTTTAAGTTTTAATTTGAAACCTAAAAATTTCTTTTCTCTAAAAATTCTTTAAAAATTTCAAAAAATTCAAAAAACTATTATATAAAGGTAAAATGAATTTCCTAATCATTTTAGGTCCTACTAAGCTCACCAAAATCAATAAAAGTAGCAGTATTAAAAAGGGTTTTTTTAAAAAATTATATTTTTTTTTAAAACTGTTTTTTTTTTTAAATTTTTTTTTCTTGTTAATACGCTATAGCGTATTAACTGACGTTCTTAGACGTAAATGTATAATCTTGAGTAAAATATAATGCCGATATTGTTTGGATTGTAATTAAAGAAATTGATATTCTAGCAAGGTAGGGAAGATAGGTGAATATTTAGTAAAAACATGAAATAGATTTTTTAGAGAATCTTTAAAGATTCTTTACAGATTCTTTAAAGAAAACTAGTCCAACTTTCTCTAAAAAATCTCTAAAAAATTCTTTAAAGATTCTCTAAAAAATCTTTAAAAAAAAAGTTGACTGGGTATGCAGTAATATACTATGACCCATGATACCTTTCTATAAATTTTAATTAGAAAAATTAACATACAGTTAATCAAAAAATATCGAGACAAATTTCATTAAGTCTATAATTTGTATTTATTCCATTTTAGTTTCCTTCCGAGTAATGACTTGGAGCTAATGGGAGATTATTAGGTTGAATATTATTCGTTCTTATCTCAATAAAATTTTGGTGTATAAACAAAGACGTTTTGGTAATTTTTTATTTATCGAACTAACATTTAAAATTTCTAAAAACTCTATATTTTACATTTTGTTGAATTCTTATAAGGGGTAAAAAAATCTTGAAAAATTTTTTTTTAAATAAAAAATAATTTTTTAATTTTTTCTTTTAAAGTCGCTACTAAATTTATTCCAATATTATTAGCTTTTAGTTTTAATGATTAACTTTTTTCTGGGACACTCGAGGTTGAAAAATCTATAAAATAGTTTTTTTGAACAAAAACAACAATTTGAAATTATTTGATTACTTATAATGATGAGTATTAGTTATTTTTCTGAGTTAATTTTTTTTAGCATTTTACTTTTGGGGACGATTTTCCGTAAAGTAATGAATAATTAAAACCAATCAAAAAATCAATTAAAAAAAATTTAACAAGCTTTTAGACAAAACAAAAGCTGTTGAATCTTAAACATTCACCATTGTTTATTAAATCTGAATTTAAAATGTCTTCATGTACACGTATTGAAAAAAACGTAATTTACTTAAGCGTTTAACTTTGGCATGAATTGAGAACATTAATGAACTGTTTATCTCATTGATATTTCGAGTAAATGATCGTATAAAAATATTGATTATAGCAATAGATAATTGAAAATGAAACAAGCATTTATACCCATTAATTTTAAGGTATTGGGTGGGTATGGATTACCAGACAAAATTAGGGTTTCGGTTCGGGGAGAATATGGGATACCCAGAAATTTTGGATTTCAAGTATGGGTCTGGGTTGGGTAACCCATAAAATTTGAGTATTTCATATGTTTTTTAGTTTTTGGGTTACCCAACCCAGACCTAAACTTGAAATCCAAAATTTCTGGGTATCCCATATTCTCCCCGAACCGAAACCCTAATTTTGTCTGGTAATCCATACCCACCCAATACCTTAAAATTAATGGGTATTTATTCATTAAATTAAAATCTTCTAGGCTTTCTGAATTTGTTATTTCTGATACTGTTACCGTAATATGCGCCTCGGGTACACTTATAAACCAATTTACTCATTAGGGTTAAAAATTAAAAATTTTACCCCTATCCCTCAGCTTTTTTCATCCAATTGTGCTTTATCTAAACATTTTAGATAGTAAAAAGCTTTAATTGATCTTCAGATTTGTTCTGAAAGCTAAAAAGCAGCTTTTGATCCTTGGACCATGATCGATGGGGAAAAAAATTCAGTGTTAAAAAACTCCTTTAAATCCAACATGATATTTTAAAATTTTTTAAAGTGCCTTATTCATTTTTCTTAGTCCTTATACACTTTTTTGATAAAATTAAAGCCATTAAACACCGATAAAATTCTATAAATACACAACCACCTCGCCAAATTGAGTCATTTTTTACTTGGTTTTCGGTAAGAAGTGTTTTTCGACTACTTTTTATGCTCGGCGTTTAGACATTTCCTGAAAAAAATTCACTTTAAAAAGGCACTTTAAAAAATTTTAAAAAATCATGTTGGATTTAAAGGAGTTTTTTAACACTGGCTAAGTATGCGAAGTATTCATGCATAGGATCGTTAGAAAGCCTATATTTTCTTCTTTAAGGATCATTCTATTTTCTCAAAAACTAACTGTACCTCGAGATATATTGAGGACGCCCAAAGACACTCGCAAAGGCGTTTTTTTGACATTAGTTCTATAAATAAACAATATAAGAAGAAACAAAGTATAAGGGCTTTAAGGGCATACAGTTACCAGTGTTTTGACAAATTTTATTACTCTGGCTTTTTTAGTTCTATACATACTGATAAAAAAACAAAAATAGTTATATTTTTTAACTCAAATTTTTTGTAATTTTTTTTATGGTTTTTGATTTATTTCTTTGAAAAGGAACATTCAAATTAAATTTCCAATAGTTCGTTCGAATCAAGAGATGATTTGCTACACGGATATGTGTCGCATGGGATGAAATTAAAAAAAAAATCATGGGACACCTCTACGGAACACCTGGTGGTCAAGTTTTAACCGTGATTTCCGAATAAAGATACCAAATATGATATCGACCATTTTCCCTTTAATTTGGGGTTGAAATCTATGCATGTACAAATTTTCATCAATATTGAACCATGCTAACATAATTTAATCTTCAATTTAAAAAATTCTCAACTTTTATGCTTCACCCGTTAATTGTTTACTTTTTAAGCTAAAATATTTGGTATGCATTTAGTTTATATTATAGAGACCATTTATTTCTTAAATTGATATTATTGAGTTACAAAAAGGACACAAATTTCTTTTTTTGCACTTTTTTTTTGAACTCAATATTACAATCTCTCCTTGTCCAATTCGTTTTAAAGCAAGTTTGACCTTTAAGCTTCAACTCTTGATTAAAACCCAACACAATTATTTTACATCTTGTTACTAAAATTTACTACCTTAAAATTATCTATTTCTTAGATTGCTTATAGTTTTATTTATTTTTAAGGTATTATCTTTCCAAAATTGTAATCCGAGTCCTAAAATATTTCCCTTATCTTCGATTTGCTTTAACACTAGAACGCCCTAGGGTTTTTTTAGACCCCTACATCGAAAATTAAGTCCTAATTATTTCCGAGATAAAACTTGAAGATCGACTTGATCTCAGTATATTTGATTCATTTTCGCTCATATTTTCAGGAAATATAGCTAGTTTTTCATCAACTTTAATGGTTCGTGGATAAACCGGGCTTTCTAGTGTTAAGGACGAACTTGATTCGGAGTTGATTCTTGTCAAGAGGATTACTTTGAAATTGGAAATAATGGCAAAAAAAAGGTTGTTAAGTGATTTTTGTGTATTTTGTAGTGTAAAATCTATTTAATTGGTCTGACAAATTACATATGACAATTTTACTCTCTTGTTAAATGACAATTCAAGTCCCAACTAAAGAAAATCTTTAGAGCTTTTAAATTTTAAGAAATCTTGAATATAAAATCTTAAAAATTTAACCGGATTCTTTTGCATTGCGATTTTCGAAAAACAAAAACAAAAAAAATATTTGTCGAATCCTTTCAGTGGCAAAAATTTCAAATAGTACATTAAATAGAAATTTAATTTGAGAATAATGTGTTTTTTATCAAAAAGTAATGGTTCGTGATTAATCAATTTTATAATTTTTTAAATTATATTTTATTTAGTCTGAAAAAAAAAACAAAATCTCTAATGGTTTTTGAGAAGGAAGTGAGTAAATTCTTCAAAAATCTTGGTAGTAAAAATCCAATAATAAACAAAAATATTAGCTACGAGTTTCTCCACACGATTTTTTCCACTGAAGTTTGAAAATTTCCACTTAAGCTTTTCCTCACTTAGCAATCTAAATCATTGTTAGCTTTCTAACTAAACAAAAAAACTATTGAAATATTTAGATCCTTTTCAGGCATCTTTTTTTGATGAATTTTCGGGACTAATTAATTTAAAGAAACCCAATAAAATAATTGAAAACTTGCGATTGGACTTCACCAAAACATTTTTTTAATTCGATGACTTGATTATGTTTTCTAACGTTAAGTAACTTTTGATTCTAAACAGAATTATTTATACCCCATTCCATTAAGCCTAGACAGACAAGCAGTATGCGAAGCATATTGAAAATTTCCGTATTTTTAAAGAAAACCATTCAGTATTTTAGAAGGTTCCTAATTTGGCATTCGAGTGATTAGATTCTTTTTTTTATTTCATAAAATCAAGTTCTTCTATCAGTCAATATTTGAATTTAAACCTCATCAGAGCTTAAAAATAGAAATCACGTCTCTCATTAATATTTTATTTTAACGTTGTCTTTGTTGCTGAATCCGATTTGAAAATTTGCTTGCACATGTTTTTTGAATAAGAAACATGATAGGCAAATATTAGTTAAACAATTTGATTGAAGAATTGTATTGCTTCTTTACGGCCAATTAATTTTTTGTCGGTTGATGGCAAACCCAAAAAAATTAGGAAAATAAATAGCAGAACAATTTTTAATATTAGCTAACATTTTTCAAATAATTAATTTCTTAGGTGCTAAACTTTATATTTTTATATTATTACATTGATCTACGACCCCGATTATCTCAGAATAGGAATTTTTACATGAAAGTAAAAAATCACAACATACAATAACTAATGCTTGGGAAAATCTATCATTGATTTTGGAGATATTTCCTATAGTCATGCTCGTACGAAAACGATAAAAAAGGTAATTTTTCAGTCGAATCCTTTCTAGTCCAAACGAGATACTATATACTCGTATTTTTTAGATGATTCTCTACAAGTCTCAGTATTTACTTTTGTATTTAAAAAAAAAATAGATTTTATGGATTAGACATTTATAACAGTTGGTGATAAACAGGGAAGTTAGATCCGCAGGGAACTTTTCAAAGGATTGATATTGTCAGCCTTGAGTTTCGTCCAATCTAGCGAATTAACTCTGTTTCTTTCAATTTTTCTAAACAAAGATATTTACCGTAAAACCTCGCTATTTGCACCGGGGTAAAAACGAAATTTTCGGTTTTACCACGGGGCTAAAATGTGTTTCTTTTATTCAAAATCATATAATCTCCTTCAGCAGAATATGTGTTTTATTGCTTTTAAAAAAATCTAAATTTGTCGTCTATTACATTGCACGGAACTTGATTAAATTTTACCAAATAGATTCACTCATTTTATCGTCTTCACCAGAGTGACTCGATAAAAAAACTTTTTGTCCCAAAGTTTTAGATCCCAGTAAATCTCTTCAGGTTAAAGATACTTTTACACTCATGAGATCTCACATTTTTGAATAAAGCAATTGAAAAATAGAAGAATGCTACCACATTTCCTTTCTAAAGAAGGCATGCGTTACTATCCGGAGTAACATATGAAGTGCATGGAAAGCATAGACTTCTTACAGTAAAAATATAGGAGCTTAAGGTGTGACACAATAGATTTGTTACTTTGGGTATGAGCTGATAATTTTTAACTGAATTTTCATTAAAAACGCTCCGTTATTAAGGAAGGGGTTCTAATTGATAAAGGTTGAAAAAATTTATTAAAACAAAAAATATTTTGCAAAACTTTCACCAATAGTAGAAAAATGTTTTTTTATATCAGAAAATATTTTGTTTTGGAAAAATGGAACCATAAACGTTTTAGTCCCTGGGTCAAAAACGGAGTCTTCGTTTTTACCCCATGGGGCAAATAGCGGGGTTTTACGGTAAGAAAACATAAAAAGAAACCTAAGAGGTAGGCAAAAGAGCTATTTGCTCCTGTAACAAAAATAAAAATTTCAAATCTATTAAAGAGAAGAAATAGTGTTTGTACTGAACCCACTGGAATAAAACATGAACGATATATTAGTATACCAAGTGCATTGTAGCAAATTGTAGATTTTACAGTCTGTTTCAAAATGATATACTGGGTGTCATTCCTTTAGAAGAAAAATGAATTTAGTTACAACTGAAATTCATCTTTAAAATTCAACTAAATTCGTACATGAAAACCCTTAAAAAACGATCAGTTTCTTCCTGAATTCTAAAATAATAAAAATACCAAGAGGTTATACACTTTGAACTGGTTCATGATGGTCATACGATAAATGCTGACTTTAATTGTGAACAATTAAAAATTTATACTTCACTTCAAGCAAAATACCGCTCTATGGCTCATTTTCAGAGACGACAAAAAATGCAAAATTTAATGCAAAAAAGCTTTATAGAGTCCGTAATAATACGATAAAACTTAAAATTTGCAAAAAAATAATGTTATTAGGAATAAATGCTCAATTTAAAAGTAAGATTGCACCTCTAAAATCATTATACTAGATATTTTAGCATCGAATTTTGCATTTTTTGTCATTTCTACTCATTTCCTTAGAGGATGTAATTTTAATAACCAAGACCAAGTTGAAGCTGGGTGTTTTGAGTTTTTTAGCTCAAAAAGCACGGAATGATACAAGAGAGGTATCGAATTGCTCGCTGATAGAATGCCTTCTTTACGAAGGAAAGTCTAAAAGTTGCTCAAGCAACTTTTGGTCGTCCCTGGTGATCTGAAAAATTTTGCCAAAAAATTTTCTAAGTTGCAGATCTCGATGTTCCTTATAATCCTTTAAATTGTAAAGTTTAGAAAAAATAATAATGGAAATGGATCAGTTTCATTAGTGGTGTACTGCTAGGAAACGATCCGACTAGAATCATGGACTAGTCATTTTAAAGATGGCCTGATACTAGAACAACTTTAAAAATCATCGTATTGGGACTCGCAAGTAGCTGTGACTTAAAATAAGGGCTTCGAAAGATGCAAAAGTAACGAGTATAAAAAAATTCTGTAACGGCCTACCCGGTAAAGAGGCCTAATCAGCTTATGCAGCTAATAAAGTCTAGGATTGTTCTACTAGATGTTAGATTTGCACAGAAAAAGTACTACTACTACTACAACGGGAGTGTATCAAAACATAGAAAATGGAAAAACGTAGAATTCTATTTATCTCGATAAAACATAGAAAAAAAAATAACATAGAAAAAAATGTTGTGTGGTAAAAGATCATGAATTTTTTTCCACGTTTCTTGGTTTTCTATGTTTCAAATCTTTCTATGTTATTAGGAAAATTCTAAGTTTTGACTTTTTCCCACTACAACTAATGCTACTAGATACGATTTTACTGAATAATGCATTTTCTATTTCAATTGGCAGCTAACTTAGCTCTTGCTGTGTTTTTCTTATTCTTGGATAGTCTAATTCAATTAAAATTAATTACGATTTGATAGTTATTGGCGAAAATTCAAAATAACGTTTCACGAGTCCATGGTATTTTGAGAAAACACCAAAAATTTCAAAAAATAATAAATTAATCGCCTCTTTCAAATATTTATATTCTTAAATTAAAAAGCTAATATTCGAATAATTTTTTTATAATGTTAAAGTTTTTTTTGTGAACCAATAAACCACTGGAAAAATTTCCAAATTTCATTCTATGATTAACATAAAGATTCCCTTAATGCTAAACTTCATGTTGTTATTTCTTTGAAATACTTTTTCGCTCTAATTGGTATTTTTATTATTTTTTTTTAGCTGTGTTCTGATATATTAAATTATTAGCTAAAAGCTCCATTGGCCTCGAATCTAAGAAGCAACTATCAGAAGCATTGACAATGTCTGTTACAGCCACAATCATTCTAATTTTAAAGCTTTTTAAATGCCTTCTTTACGAAGGGAAGCCTATTTTACTGAATCAAATCTTCTCTTGAACTAACTTCTTTTTTAAAAACCGGAAAGCTTCCAAAAGGAATTCGAGTTCTTCTTTATTAAACTTGTCGTAGATCAATCAGTTGCGGATACAGACACTTTTGGATAGTGTGGCGAAGTTCTTGCGGAGAGGATATGAGACTTCTTAATTTAAGATACAAAAACACAGCTAAAACAAAATACAGACAACTAATACATATATCACTACATACTTTTGTCACTATTTAACTTAAATCACTGGCGTTGTAAAGAACAAACGGCACTTATTTCATTAAAAAATGTCTAGCTCTGTCTCCTTCAAGTTATATACAGTCGACTCGCTTTAATCCGAACCACGTTAATCCGAATTTTGATTAAAATTTGTCGCCAATTCAAGTCATTGTACATGTAAATTAAGGTGATTAATCCGAATTATTTTATCCGAACTAGATTTTATGCCTCCGGAAAAGTTCGGATAAAAGCGAGTCCACTGTACTCCCAATTTTAAGGACTAATGTGATGATTTGAGTGTGAGTTGACGGCAATTAAAATATTGGGGAGTAGTATTGGGAAGCAATCCAATTAAAAATAAGAATAATGTTATTTTTGCATCCATTAAATATCTAGCCTTTTCCCTCTGGTCATGATTTTGTCTAAGAAATTTAAAAATAAATAATCATCGTTTTATTTTTTTAAAATTATGATTACGACAATACGATTCAATTACTCCCTCGAGAGTTCTTAGAAACCTTCTACAGGTTTTCAACAATTTATTTGGAACACCGCACCGCAAGTTAACAAAAGAAAAGTGTGAAAAAAAAATAACACAGGAACTTATTAACACTAGAAGCACCGAATAAGGCCATTTTTAGTTGATTTTCCTAAACTAAATCTTTTCATTAAATACAGATTATAACATTTTAAATTATAACTCTTTGAAGCTCGAAATAAGAGCTACAAAATTGTCAAAAATCGTCTTGGTCGAATTTTTCCTAAAATAGGAATTAGCGTTCAAATTTTTGGAAATACGCAAAAATAGCGTATTCGGTGCTTCTACTGTTAAAAAATATAATTTTATTATTCTAAATGTGATTCGATAAAAATTATATTACAAATTATCACAAAATTAATAATGTTTAAAATCGCCACAAGAAAATTTAATAAAATATGTTACTTGGATTAGCAACAACCGATAAATCCTGATCTGGATAACATCCTATAGGTATTAGTAAAAAAAGACACCTATCGCCAAGCAGAGCTAAAAATCTCAACTGAGATCTGTTAGAGAAAATTTTATTTTTATGTAAAAAATTCTGTTGGGTAGTGGGATAGGACCTCCCTCTTTTTGAACTTTTTGAACTTTTTGCAATCCAAATCCATGCATTTAAGAATCCGTTTGAAGTCGACTAGAGACTTTTAGACATTTAGCCAGATGGGTGGATTGGACCCCCCTCTTTTTGAACTTTTTGAACTTTTTGCAATCCAAATCCATGCATATTAGAAACCGTTTGAGATCCGCTAGAGACTTTTTGTAATTTAATGAGTTAGCAGTGAAGAGAATAAACTCGGTGACAAAGATTATTAGATTTTGAAAAGGGGTAGAGTAAAGGGGTTTTGGAAAAGTTAAGGTCTGGTCTGAAGGGGCTCTGTAACCTGGGGGTTTTAGAGTCAAAGAGGGGTAACTGTGTCAAGCTTAGAAAAAAGTCTGCTACAATTTGATCTATCAGGGTAGTTAAAACCGGCGTCGACGGCCAATCCAAATAACGGCCGTCGACGTCGGTTAAACTACCCACGCTTCTAAGACTAATTGTAACGAATGCTTCAAGCTGATTCTCGGTCAAAAACAATCATTGATTTAGTCCTTCGGGTTTACCATTTTAATGATTAAGTTTTTGATTTGAAGGGGTTTAGAGTCAAGAAAAAGTTAAGGTCTGGTCTGAAGGGGCTACGGTGTAACGGATCCTCAACGATTTCTTCTTTAAATAATCTCAACAGTAATTCTTTTGAATAGTCGTTAGCTGTTTCATCGCCTTACCCATCTCGCTAAATGTCTAAAAGTCTCTAGTCAACTTCAAACGGATTCTTAAATGCATGGATTTGGATTACAAAAAGTTCAAAAAGTTCAAAAAGAGGGGGGTCCAATCCACCCATCTGGCTAAATGTCTAAAAGTCTCTAGTCAACTTCAAACGGATTCTTAAATGCATGGATTTGGATTACAAAAAGTTCAAAAAGTTCAAAAAGAGGTGGGTCCAATCCACCCATCTAGCTAAATGTCTAAAAGTCTCTAGTCGACTTCAAACGGATTCTTAAATGCATGGATTTGGATTACAAAAAGTTCAAAAAGTTCAAAAATAGGGGGGTCCAATCCACCCATCTGGCTAAATGTCTAAAAGTCTCTAGTCGACTTCAAACGGATTCTTAAATGCAAAGGCCAAAATTGGAGGGACGCTCTCCACGCGTTTAGGGATGATTTTATATCCAGCAGATCTTTTTGAATCTCAGCTGAGAAATCAGTCCCTCATTGACGATACCTCAAAAAAGACTTAAAACAATTATATTGAAAGAATTTCCAAAGACGCCTAAACTAGCAGAGTTTGTAACTTGCATTTCAAATATAGCAGGATCAAACCTTACAACCAATTCTCTAAAATAATCTTCGTATTCAAATAAAATAAAGAACATCGATAGTTTAATATCACGTGATTTTGACTCATCGCCGTAAAGAAATAACGATAATGCGCGGTATAGAGAAATACCATTAGAAGTTGTCTGTATCAGTTGAACTTAGCCAATCCTGAGTTATGATTTTAATCTTTTGGTTGATTGTTGTAGTCACACACTTCCTTGATCGAAAGTCATTGACTAATTTAATGAAAAATTCTCTGTGGGAATTGATGTAAACTTTGATAAAATCGATTGATTACTGATTTTGAAAATTGAAATGGTAGGTTGTACATTCGTTGGTACATTGTTTGATAAAACATTTTTTTTATTGATCGACTTGTCATAACTAAATAGTTGCGTCATTCGGTTTAAGAATTCCAAAATTTGTATTTGATTGAGCAGAATGACACCCTTTCATCCTTTCATAGGTTTCATGGACTATCTGATATAGATTTATCTCTAGATTCTTATATTTAGGAACAAACTCTGTTGCTTCTTTAAGAGAAAGGTTTAAAGATGCTACACATTAATTGATGGCCCACCGTTATCTCTAATTCTTTCTTTTATTTCGCTGATGGCATGTTTCATTACTGGTTCAGCTGATTTGACGTCCTTCTTTTCATGTTCATTCTTACCGTTGATAGAAACTACTTGGCCGTTTTCATCAGATCTTAAGAGAATTCTACATCTTGTTTCAGAGTCACATAAAGTCTACAACGCCATAAAGAAATTCCATTAAGATCTACTGGTTTTTACTTGTAGTAAAAATGATTATCAAAATACAAAAAGTGCTGGCCCTTAGAAGTGGGAACTAATTCAAACTGAGCCATTTAACAGGTTTTGATTTTTTTTTTTTGAAATAAGCTAAGATACCGTAAACCCTCTCTTTTTGTATCCAGTAGTTTTTTTTTAAATATTTCGATAGACAAAGTATTGTTTCAAAATCTCATACCTTTAGTTTAAAGACTAGGTTGAGGCGGTTAGAATAAGGTATTTTCGAGCCATTGATACAAAGGAATTTAAGCATAAATTGAATGTTAAAGGCCAAATTTTCTGGGTACAAAAAGTTGGGGTTTACGGTAAGTTTCCTTTAATAAATCCAGTTAGTTTTTATTAATTTTTCCAAATTAATTGAGCATGTACTCAATTTTAAGTAATTACTACCTTGGTCGTTCACATGTTCCAAAAATGAACGTTCAAATGTTTTCATTTGAAAACAATGAATATTTTTGAACGCTTATGAATTCAAATGAAAACATTTGAACGTTCATTTTTGGAACATGTGAACGACCATGGTAGTCATTTTTAATTGAGTCGCATTTATTATAATTTACTATTAAATTATTATAACAGGTTTTCAACAATTGATTAACACTTACCTTACATAAAAATTATTTCCTACTCCTCCTTTTTTTTTGTAAATTAAAAAATAAATCGTTGAAAACCAGGTAAGGTGTGAAAAAATTTTTGGCAACAAGTGAGCCCAAAGAAAAACAAAACAAAAACAATTAACTTTTATTTTTTCTATTCTCACTATTATAGAAGCATGAATTCCTAAAATTAAAACAAGTGTGTTAAAATAAGTGTTTCCCAAAGGAAGAAACATGGATAAATTATACCCATCTATCTTCAATGAACAAATTCCACAACAAAATAAACGATCTTCCTTGGTATAAAAATAGACGCCATACTTTCTTTTGGTCCCTAAGTAGATGAAATAAGAAAAAAATGTTTTTCAAGGCTTAACATAATTAAGATTTCATCGGGTAAGCACTGATATTTGGAAAAAAGTTTGCTTCGAAATATTTCCAAATCGATTGTTTAGTCTATTATTGATTATCTCTTCCCTTGCAACAATCTTATTAGGAATTCATTGGTCAAGAAACTACAAGTGATACAGAATTCTGCAATAAGATCAATCCTTAAACTTCCGTATCGTCCCCCATATAAAGAGTTACACTTTTTGGGATAGCAAAACCTAAACCTCTCTTCCATTGATCAACGGCTAAGCGAACTCACTAATAAGTATCTGAAAAACAGTTTGGAAAAATTTGTTTGAGTTGTTGTATGACTTGATAGCAAATAAAAAAAGAGGGTTCAATTCATCATTCACTCCTCCTCCTTTGTCTAATGCTTTCTTAGTCTTTGATAAATTCTTCTAGAGTTTCTTATTCTTCTTTTTTTAATTGATTCAGCTTGACCAGTATTTTACTAAATAAATAAAATAAAATAAGTGTCAGTTCTTGTTTAGAAGTTAGTATTTACCTTCAAATAAATGACCGTTGTAATTTTTTTCTTTTATAGTTAGCTCACTTTTTCCACACCATTCTTTTTCCATTCAAGACAAAAACAATTTATATATTTAAATTTTCAGCGATTTTTTACAATAAAACTTTTAGATTGTGTTAAAAAGATAGGTAGTAAATACAGATAATTTCGAGACATTTACAGATAGAATAAAAATATTTACGAGTGTCAAATATTAATTGACACAAAACAATTAAATACAATGGAAGACATGAAACTTAACCGAAGATCTCTCAGCTAAATTAGAGGTCTTCGTCAAACCATATTTAGAAAAATACTGTGAGTATCACAATCCGAGACTTATAATAATACACAGCTTAACAGCGCTGTCAACCAATATATTACCAGTTTCGAGATAAGAATGAGATGCTTAGTTTTGTGGGATATTGTCGCCTTATGTCCGAAGTTTCCCCCGACACAAATATTTTTCTGTACAAAACAAAAGGGAAAAAATTAGAATAGGCAGATGACGAACATCCTATCTAGACCAAATACCAAATTATGAGAAGCAGAAATTACGTCAAAGGCATGAGAAGGTGGATAAGCAAAACATCCGTGCCACTGTGTGATCGACAATTGAGCCTTGAAAAACATTCTTTGTACTTTTAGCTCATTAGATCAGATCGATTGTCCATTACAAAACCTTTTTGTAAGTCACCACCACTCGAAAGTCTGATCATTTTATAAATCTGTTTCATTTGGGTTAGCAGAGGTGGTGACTTAAAATAAGAATTGCGGAAGGATCAATGCAGCGTGTGAAGCGATTGGCTCTAACGAGTAAGGCAATAGCCTTTTAGTCGCGGTAAAAAAAGAATTCCGTGTCATATTTAGGTAAAAGAAAGTGAGAAAGCAGGACATAACTTTTATTAATTTTGAAAAGCATGAGGTTCTCCTCGAATTTATCTAAAAAAAAAGACGAACTTTAGCTTTGGGGATGTCATTTAGTTTTCGTCTAAATTTGAGCTAATGGCATAAGTTTCGAAATTTAATTTATCATTAAACGAATTCTCATAACATGCTCAAAACACTGTATGTCCTAGCATTGTAAAGTTTAGTTCAAAAAGTTCAGTTCAATTTTTGAATTAAAATAATTTTTTTTGCACGGGTTATGTGCTGGCTCTGCATATGTAACAAAGTGTAAATTTTTTTACACAATTGAGCGACCACTGCAAAATAATTGTATATTCTTTGCAAAATGCACACCATTAAAAAGCATTTAAATAAATGCGCAATTGGTTTGCAGAGTTTTTTGCAGAGGTCCCCAATGGTGTAACTTTGACTTTGACGTAAGACTTTGTTACATACAGTCAAACCTCGTTAATCCGTTTCCACTTTTATCCGAATATCTCTTTCGGCCGTATAGAAATCACAGGCTAACTGTAATTCCTTTCAATAGAAAATACCTCTTTAAATTAGGGTTGGGTTACGAAAACGACTAAGTACCCTCGGATCTCGTTTTTTCGCTTACGAACTTTTTGCTTAAATTACGAAACCCACAAAAAAGATTCGAGTCTTTTTTTCTCGAAAATTTTATTTTGACATGCCTTTTTTTTTGCTTTTTCTTCATTATTATACACAAAAAAAATTAAAATTTACGAATTTCAAAAAAACTTTCGTTATTCATTTTAACAAATTGATTTTGATTTCATAGTCAAAATTCCGAAATCTAATATTTTCTCGCTTACCCAACCCTACTTTAAATCGTATATTTTAATCCGTATGACGATTTTAATGGGGCTATTTTCATACGGATTAACGTGGTTTGACTGTATAAAGATTAAGCATAAGACCTATGTGAAAAAAATTTTTCGATTTTTCAAAATTGAACTGAACTTTTTGAACTAAACTTCACAATGCTGAATGTCCTAGAGTGTTAGTAGTTCTTTATTCCCACCAAAAACACTGACACTGTGAGGCATCATGTTCTGAAAAAGCAAGGAAAAATAACACCTGAAAGCAATCAAAACCAAAAATGTAACAAAAGATCATTCTAACTGATGTCAATAAAACTTATAAAAAATGTATTGATCGATTATTGAAATGTATTGATGGGTTTCTGTATTGCTGATCGAGGCTAAACGCCACTTACAAAAAAATATTTGTGCATGTTTGATAATTTTTCGTGCACACTTTTTGGATTAGAAAAAATTCAGGATTTACCCTAATTAGAGATTGAATGAATTCTCATTCGATAACCGAAGAACAAAAGTCCTTCAGATTAATTTGATGGCCTTAGGTTTAGATTGAGGTTTTGATTAAGTTTCAATCTTTATAGGTGTTCAATAGCCTTCGTCGATTAGAAATTACGGGAATACAATGAAAAAAATAAGAGACGTCTTTAAAAGTCTAAATTTCGTAAGATTAGAATCCCCGAAACAAAGTTATTTTTATATTCGTTTCCCATTGAGTGGGTTTCTAGTATTCCTTAAATTAAAATCAGGTAAATTAATGATGAATAAAAAATAAAAAGATAATTGATAAACGAGGGAGAAATTTTTTGACCGTGGGAAAATTTTTTCGTATGATATTTTATTTCAGTTAATTTTTTAGTTTTCACGCTTGTGAAATTTAAATAGTAAGATATGTTTGTTATAATAAAAATTGTTTTCAGCTAGGTTAATTAATTGTTACGTTTAGGTGTATACTTTTTTAAAAAAATTTTTCGTTTATTTTTTGAAGTAATTTTAACGAAAAATTTACCTACGTGAAGAAAAATCTCAGTTCTCAGATATTCTCGGTTCTTAGAAACTTCTGAGAACGAAAACTTTTTCTGTTCTCAGTTGTTCCCAGATGTTTGTTCTTTATGATTTTTAAAACTTTTGCAATCGATTAAATAGTCGATTTGAGATCATTCTGTCCAAGAATTAAACTAAGAATAGATGTAATTTTTGCGCCAAAATAGACTTTTCTATGCATGACTTTTATAAAAAGTATTTTTCAAAGTAATTTTTTTGTAAATTTCTTGATTCCTTTTAATTGATCTCTGGTATCCATCATAAAAAGGATACCGAAGAAAACAAAAAATAGATCCCACAGGACTCAAGATAAATTTTTAACTTCCTCGAATCAATTGGTTATTACTTATTCCGTCAAAAGACACAAAATTCAGTTAAAAATGATCGAATGTTAGAAGCTTCTTCTCAGAAGTTTCTAAGAACCGAGAATATCTGAGAACTGAGATTTTTCTTCACGTAGGTGAAAAATTTCACAAGGTTTTAATTTTTAACAAAGTTCCCTAAGAAATTTTTACTGGAGTGAATTTTCGAATTAATTAGTTAGTTGAATTAACTAAAAAATAATTCAATACGTATTCAATATTAACTCAATACTAATTCAATGTCGAAAAAAGAAAATATAAAAAATAATGTTCGTTTGAATAGGAGTCGCTCTAATTTTTATTCTTTTGTGTTACGGACGCGTTATATTCCTTGTAAAGTAATAATTCAAGTCAAGTACCGTAAACTCGGGAGTCATACTGCCGGGGTAAAAAGTGAACAATATACAATTTTCTGTTTTATACAATTTTCTGACTGATCAAATTTTTTTCAACCAATGAGAAAATTGAATAAAACCGAGTGTTCACTTTTTGCCCCCGGAGTTGTTTCCACAAGTGTACGGTAACTCAGAAATAAAGGTTAAGATTTGTCAAAAAATATTGCCAGCAATTACGGACATCTACCTTCCCAGTCAATCAATTTTTAAATGTAAAACAGCTGATGATCACTGAAGAAGGAGTTGTTTCATATTTGTCATTTTTACTTTACTCATATTTCTTATCAAGGATACTGTAGATGAATTCGGAAGTATATACTAATACTAATGTATTTATAAGCCAATGCTTTTGATATAACTTTTTTACAAAAACTATTCTTACAGAAAGAATATGAACAAGTTATCAGAAAACTTATTCTGGTGTCTGAAACTTAAGGAAAATAATTTTGAACAAGGAACGAAGTATATCAAAAGATTGACACTTGTATATACTCTCAAAATTTTACGCTCGATCCTTTGTAAGAAATATGAGTAAAATAAAAATGACAATTTATGAAACATCTCCTTCTTCAGTGATCATTCAGCGGTTTTACATTTGAAATTGATTGACTGGGAAGGTAGATGTCCGTAAGTGTTTTTTTTTTAATTACCGTAAACTTGCGGAAACAACCCCGGGGGCAAAAAGTGAACACTCGGTTTTATTCAATTTTCTCATTGGTTGAAAAAAAATTTGATCAATCAGAAAATTGTATAAAACCGAGTGTTCACTTTTTGCCCCCGGGGCTGTTTCCGCAAGTTTACGGTAATTAAAAAAAAAAACACTTTTTTAACGGTTTAATAAAAAAAAGTTACCATTTTGGTAATTTATTTTGGTTTTGTCAACTTGTACTTTCTAACTTTTACCGCATTTATCTAAATCAATAGAATTAATTTCCCTTTTTTTTCCACCACGACTCGCAAGCTTGATGTATGCACCCATCTTGAATTATAATGCGCCATATGTTACGTATTCCCACGCCTTTGTGTTCGATATCAAAGTCGATTACAATCGGTCTTTTGAGTACAATAAATAATGATATGAAAATGTGTTTTAAAAAGTGCTTTATGCTTCAAAAATATGATACAACTATACTCGTTCTTTAAAATTTGGATTTAGTAACATTGAACGAGAATTCACGGTATTTCTAATAGAGTCTCATTTTCATAACTTTTTAATATTTTTAAATCTTAAATTTTGATAGGAAGGAACAATCATAACGAAAAAAAAAGGTATCTAAATATTGTAAAAATATCATTTCGTAAATTCAAACTTAATGTATTTAACTATTACTTTAAAAAGAAATCAACACAAATTTTTTTGTAATTTATTTTCAAATTTTTAACTTAAAGAAACAAGAAATGCAAAATAGTGTCAAACTTTTGTTATTATTCGTAATATTTTTATCGACTGTTATTATCTTTATGTTAAAGCGAAATCAAAATATAGAGCCTTTAAGAGAAATGATACTCTCAAAGTATGGTACAAGTGATGTCAACTTGCACGATATTAGAGTTAGAGATTTTATGTTTTACAAATGCAAAGATATTAAACGTATCGGTGGAAATGCGAATCATGTTAAAAATGCGCCTGATAATCTTTGGCGAATTGATGGTGCATGGTATGTTTGTTTAGACAACAATGCCAAACCAAAAAATTCTGATTGTAATGTTCTTTCATTAGGTATTAATCATGATTATTCGTTCGATAAAGAAATGAGAAGTTCGTATGATTGT